>OY728135.1:1898272375-1900772375 GCA_963277665.1 Viscum album | reverse complement strand
GAACTATTAATTTATTATAAAATTGTTTTAGGTTTCTAACAGCTCCAAATAGATTTTTTAGAGTATATTATGGGGATGTATATAAATCCTCTCAACCAATAGGTTTTATATAAGTTTAGGTCACCATATTAACCTTATCTTTTAGATTTAACTCTTAGATAAATAGCTTAACATTTACCATGTATTATTCTATTTCTATATTACATGTTTAATAAACATAAAATAAAACTACAAGATAACCTATAGTGGTTAATTAATGATATATCTAACCTTATCTATTTTTTTGGATGAATGTTAGATTTGTGTGTAATATTATATCATTTAATAATATTTTATTTAAAAAAAGTCATTTATGTCAATTTTGACACTATTTAGTATTTGGTTTTTTTGAAAGTCATGGAATCTTTATTACTTAGAATAAAATACATTGAATCAACCCTATAATTTCATATTCACCTATAAAATTATTTTATGGTATCATAACATTTAAATTATATTTATTTTAATATTTATAATATCTTATATTTGATTCATTAATTATTAAGAAAAATACTGCATCATTATTGTGTCATAAATAAATATATTTATTTTATGTCTAAAATTTATAAATAAAATACCATGATCTAGGAAATCATTTTATATTTCTAATTAATATTTATAGTCTAAAATATCACTTACATATCCCCATATATAAATTTTTTACTAAAAGATATATTTTTATGTCACATTTTCCTTAACATTAAATTATTTTTTTAAAGTGTCATATTCACTTAAAAGTGGCACTATGGGGTCCCAAAACCGACCCAAGGATTTCCATGGTAATAAATATATCATATAATATTTTTATGAAATGTTTTAGGGTAATTTAATATTATTATAATATTATTTTTTACCCTTATTTACCAGATTTATCTTTTAACCATGGTCAATAAAATATTTAATGAAGTAACTATTCATATTGTTTAAAAATAAAAGTTACCTATTTACACAATTTGGACCTCATAATTATGAATATCTAATCAATTTTCCAAATTCAATATATAGAAGTTGCAAAAATTAATTTAAAATTAATTCCCATTGTCATAACCAAAAAGTGGGTTTTTAAGAAGTAAAGACTATCAAAATATTGATATGTGTTTATGTACAATTTAAATGTCAAATTAGATCAAATAAACAAAATTACATTAAATGATAAAAAATATAATCTAATTATACTTCAAAACCACTAAAATTTATAATTTAACATTATAAATTATTTCGATTAAAATTTTTTTTTCAATTAAAATATAGTATTTTTCACTATTCATCAAAATAAGAAAGTTATCAGAAAAGTTACATGAATTTATCCAAATATAAATTTTTATGTCACGCATAAAAAGAAGAATTTAATTTCACCAAATATATTATATAAAAGTTTCAAATATTGGATTTAAAAAAAATTCTATTAAAAGGCGGAAAAACAGCTTTTTTTCAAAATAATTCTTTTTTATGTAAAATTGAATTTGTCCTTATATTGTGTCTAAGAAACAAAATAGGTTATTATTTAAATTTTATGGGATATATAAAATTCAAAATTTGGTTTATACAATTAATAATCTCTTTTTAAACGGTTAGTTTTATAGGTCGTGGTGCGCTTGAACTCAGTGTTGCATACATCGCACACTATTGAATTATTTAAAAAGAAAGCGTACCATGGAAAGTTGTTGAGTTACAATTATGAATCCCAATATATAAATATGATGGCACAATAAAATCAAGAAAAAATTATTGTTAATGATCACTAAACTCACAGTTCAAATAGGGTGAAAATTTAAAGGAAGATCAAAATACATTTCGTTGCACATGATGCTCAATAATAAAAAGGGATGATAGCCATATTTGAATAAGGGAAAATTCAACCTTCTTACCAACAATTAGATCATATAAATAGTGTGTAAAATGAGAATATGCAAATAATTTCTTACATATACCAATCCCATCAGTCAAATATGATGGAACAAAAATACAAGCATAGTCAGATTCTTACATATCCATATCAATCCCATCAGAAAAATAAAACGTAAAAAGAATAAACAAAAATAGCTTCTCATGATTGTGAATATCACCAGTCATATACAGCATCATCTAGAGAAAACATTTTTCATATCGCAGCTATAAACCAGTGGAATACTTGTTTCTCTAACCATACATGGGAGAACAATCAGTATTCATTGGAAATAATGGAGGATCAGATTCGGTACATATTATTTCTCAGTCATTGGAATGTGATTATATTGAAATTACATTAAAATAATTGTCTCAACATATCATGGAGATGATGTAGGATCAAACATTAATTCCCAACCATATACTACTTACATGTGAATATGTAATTATGTAAATGAAAATTGGATGGAGTAAAGCCCACAACAGCATCCCCCTATGTGGGGTGACTGATAAAAAAATTAGATGGCCACTCAAGATCATACATGTATCCCTAATCCCATATAAGGGAGTCGTATTAAATATTACATGATAAATGGAGAATCATATCGGCCAAAATAATATTTCTGACAGCGGGACACCAGTACACCATAATGGATGTTCTAAGGAAGGAATATATCACTGTTAGAACTTATGATTCTTGTTAGTGTCTCCTAGAAGCACCATGGGGGTAAATCAATCAAGTGAATATACCTGAAAGTTTTCACCCATATAAATCTTCCCCAGTTTCCCATGATAGAGGACCCAAAAACAAATAACATCAAAGGAACCAAGAAAATGAAGAGCAAACCGATTACCTTACTCTTCTAGATATTGGAGTTCTTGATGCGATCAAAAATATATCTATGGTGATTCAAGATCCTTCCAATCCATTACCAAATAATGGAAGTGTTAGTATATGTTCTGAATGACCTACTATAATATTTTTACCAGCACCTTTGAAGGTCATCCTTAGAGAACATACCGTGAAGGATTACATCCTAGATGATAAATGATCGATCATAAGAGAATATCTCCTAATGAATATTATGGATTCTCTCTTCATGAATGGAAGATAAAACATCAATATGGTCCTCCCCTTTATTTAATCCACCTGTATTGTCCTCCCCATGGTGCACATAGAATAAATTATCCCTATAGTTGGATGTCAAGCTATTATGGTAGTACTCACCAAGATTATAGTTGTTGTGAATTTATTCCCCACAGTGACATCTCAATTCATCAAGAAGGTCCCTACCTTTCATTAATCTTATGTGAAGGTACTACCCATGATATGGAATGAAAAAATTCACCCAATAGTAAGAAAATAATCTACAATGGTAGTCTTCACCAATATAGCACTAATTGTGAAGGTCCACCCCACAGTCAAGTTATATATCGGTAGGAAGTTCATCACCATTCCTAATCAAATGAAAGAAAGCCCTCACATGATGAGGCACTAGGAGTGATGGGTTCAATCATTTATAATACCCTATCAAAAACAAGATACATCCTTTCTAAAACAAATGATGGTGATGGGCTATGCTCCTCATCTGAGATACTCCATACCATTCACATGTCAATGAGACCCCTATTGGCCTAGCTACCTTTGATAAAATCATTAATAATATTCCAAGTTAGGATATCATTCATAGGATTATCTCATTGGAGAACAAAAATATATCATTATTTTGAGAGAAAATTTATCTAGAGATTAAAAACTAGTTTGGTTTTAGCCCATGACAACTTCTCAGTTTGACATACCAAGGGAGTTTCCAGAAGAACGTGTACATGAAATTTCACTCAATATCTAGAAAACTCTATGCCAACTAAAAACAATGCTATTTAATTACGATGAATATAAATACAAATTACAAATATTGTAAAAATGTTTTCTTTATATTGACATGTAATTTCTTCCATCTGCATGACAACCATAAATAGAGAGGTGAAATAATGATCTCCAACTAACTGGCCTCCATGTTCTGCCTGAGTTTCATTTTCTTATTTTGAAATTCCCTATAAAGAATTCATATCTGGGGATGGGTAGAGAATTTATATTTTCATTTCACCCCATTTCCCCTAAAGCATGACCCATTTTAAATTAAATCCTCAAATTTCATTATCCAAAGTTTAAAAGAAAACAAAATTCCTATTCTTGAAAGGTGCCACACCCAATATAGATCATCGAACAGTACTTCTCCAAAGCATCAAGACCGACGAGAAAAATCCATTAAAAATTCCTAAACCATGCAATGGAGAACATTCAACATACATCCCTATTAAGAGAATCCAATCAACCAGCATTGATAATGTCATCAGAATAAGATCATTCATGTGTTGACCTGACACCATATCCACTCACACTGAAATGAGAAGGCACAAGATCATGGAAGAGGAAATAAAATTAAAAACCGATCAAATATGAGATAAACCCTACCCTATAGGGTTGGGGAAATTTTTTTCACAAAATTCCCAAGTAATATGGGAAAATATGGGCTGGGGAATGACAAAAAGAGAATAGGAGAACCTGATCCCTTTAGGATGGGGACATTTTTACCTTAACCACATGCCGAATAAAAGTGAGTATTTTACCATTAGGGGAGGAGGATAAGTGGATAAGTACCCCTTCACATCCTTCCTTATGACTCATTCCCCCCAAAATGGATGTTTATGATAAGGTCGTATAGTGGTTCCCTTTAGGTTAACCATTACTAATAAGCCCGTATAAGATCCATGAATGGAAGGATAAAATAGAATAAATTATGAAAATGGACCTAATATTAAAAAATTGGTACCAAAAACCAAAATGTGTTATGATTCAGTGAATTTCATTGACATCAATACTATATACTACACTGAAAATGATACAAATGTAGAAGATCAATGAGATGATGGTTCTACTATTAATCTGATTTACACTGAGAATGAGGGTATTTGAACGCGTTGTCATGACGCGTCAAATTGATTATGATTTTAAGGTTGATTTATCATCTAGGGAAGACCCTAGGTTATCCCTAAAGGAGCGTTGGTGGGTGTAGAGTGTGAATTTTTAAAAAGAAGTACTAAAATAGGAGATGGTTTTGTAAATAGTTTTAGGATGAAATGACTTAATTAAAATCATATAAGTTGAGAAAAAAATTAGATTTTGAAAAATATGAGATAAAAGGGTTCATTGTTATTTCACTAAACACATTTCAAGTTCATTGTTAATAGATATTAATTTAGGAGTAATTCTATGGTTGAAATTAATTGGAATCCCGAATAATTCCTAGTCTTTTATTTCAATGTTTATGGAATGAAACCTTGACGTAACAATTATATCTTCATAGTCCATAACTTATTCACAGAATAAGAGCTTTCAATGAATATTGAAATCTCAAGAGGGTGGGTATGAAAAGGATTATTGTGTTGTCCAATCGGAACAACACAAGTCACGCACTCAAAACCTCACACTAATCGGTTAGAAATTAAGAGTATCTCATTCACATGCATCAAAACTAGAATTAAAATATGGAATTATGTAAGATACATGGAAATAAATTTTTCCACACCCAAATTTCATAAAACCAATAGCTAAGATAATAATTATAACTCCCTTGACATGTGTGTAGCTCACTCACAATGAATGTCCAATGTTTAGCTCGACATCAGGAGGAGGAGGAAGCTCAAGTGGAACTCCTTCTTCATTCTTGATCCCCCTATGAGGGTAGGGGCATCCAAAAAATAAAGGGGTGGAGGATAATACTCTAGGACTTAACAATGGTAGATCTACACTTCTGGTTCGAAATTATAAATGAGGTGCCCATGGTGCCTTTTTATAGACAAAATGGGACATGGTCTTGAGCACCCTATTTTTGAGATACCAATTGGGTCTTAGTTTTGGAATAGTATAAAGTCATATCACGGCTTAAACAAAAGGGAAGAGTTTTTTTCAAGCTAGTTGAAAATATCCTTGCCAAATTTGGTGGCCATTAGACAACTGTATTGGGAGATATCGTCAAATGATCGAAACAAACTTTGGAATTCTGGCAGATTCTATCCCCCAGATAGAATGGTTTGGATAGGCCACCAGATGGACTAATTGGGTTTATTTTCCATGATAATAGTTGTATCCCATGATTTTTTCTATCGGACCACAAATTTTCAAACTATTTGGATGAAATTAAGTATCGTACTGATCAAAACAGGGGATATATTTTCATGGGATGCCATGCAGTTTTTCCCATTTTTCTTCTAGATGATCTCCAGGCCTCCAAATCACCTCCACCATCAATGAAAATATCAATACAAGTTTAATTGACCATTTTAAAAGTGAAAAAAATTAATTCATTGAATAAAACATGAATTTCAATTTATTATTATATTTTTAATATTCATTACAAAACTAGTTTAAAACAGTGGTGTAAGGATGGAATTGAATAATGAATCACTATGTGATCACACCCCCACACCTAATGAATTACACTCTCGGGTAGTCACATATCCAAAACAAATGATGCATGTATATATTCCCAACATCATGAAGATTTAAAATTTGAGGAAATTCAAATTCATTAAAGTAATGTGATCAATTCAAGAACCACACCAAAGAGTTATTCCAAGTGAAAATGGAAAAAGATGTATCCTAAATCATATAAAAATGAAATTCAAAGAGATTCGTGGCACCAAATTGAGTAGGAAATTCAAAATTAAACCATTAAAATAACTCTACTTGTGTGTGTGAAAACCATTTTATGTTATTCTTTCCACTTTCTATCTAATAAATATAGGTTATTTTAACATTATTCATCTTTAAATGATTTTCCACCAAACTTTCCCTACATCCTTTGAAATAATATTTCAAGACCCACTCAAATAGAATTCCTGGAAGTCACACCCTATGCTCCTAACCTAGATATACCCATATGTTGCACATTTCATCAATCCCCTCATTTATTATTTTTTTAGATGTTTTATTTGGAAAAAATATCACACTCATATCTAAACCCATTTTTGATCTCCTCACAACACTAATTGTAATAGTTAAAACAAGATAAAAGGTTGAGGAGGAGTGGTTTTTTACCAGCCCAAGACACAACCCATTTTTTTTAGTGCGTACAAAAGTCAGACATTAGGTACAGACACATAGGTCAATCTGATACAATAATGAAAAAAATCAGATAAGGAATGAATGTATGGAAATATCATTTAAATATGAAAAATATTAACCTAAAATATATTTACTTTTCATTAAGTAAGAAATATTCACACATTGTGGTTTGGTGCAAAAATGGGTGGAGATATTAGTGACATAGTTTTCCTAAAAAACTACTCACATAAGGGGAATCAGTCATCTCAAATGTTTTACTGTGATATAACCATTTATATCATTGACAGAAAACCAATTCACTAAAAATAAATACCTGATGGTAAATTCATACAAACATTCAATCCATAACAAAGATAGGTTTCTCATCAAATGTTAAATCAATATAGAATAAAAAATTTCAACATGCGTTTTTATTAATTTACATGATTTGGTGACTATAAATGGGGGGAATTAAAAATACCATAAATAAGGAGAAAAAGAGATGAAAAATAAAGACAATGAAAAACCTAATGAACCCAGAAATATGGGGGAAAGTGAAAATACCATAAAGAAGGTTAAAATGAGAATAAAGAAGAAAGACAGTGAAAATACAAATGAACATAGGAATGCATTTACCCCCCCCCCCCACACACACACACTCACCTAGAATGTGCAGTTTCCTCACTATAATAATTAAGAACGTGAGAAGGAAGGATAAAAAATGATGTGTTTCACTGGTACATTTCTTCTTAAACATGGAGTTCCTCCATCGAGAACTCTGGAAGGGCTTTGTAGGAGTTCTTCATATGCTTCCCATAAACAGTGAAGGTTTTCATGGTTTCCTCATTTTGAACCTGAACAACACCAAATGGTGATACACTAAAAATAGTGTATGGGACAAACCAGTGGGAAAGAAGCTTACATAGATGTAGCTTCAGCCTTACATTATAAAGGAATACCTTATGCCCAATGTGGAACTGACGATAATGTATAAGATGGTCGTGGGTAGCCTTGGTTCTTTCCTTATAAATCATGGAATTTTCATATGAATTTATTCTCATTTCCTCTAGCTCCGAAATCTACAACTTACTTTGAGAACCTGCACTAGAAATATTAGAAATTCATTGTTTTGTGGCCCAAAAGGCTCGATGCTCAATCTCTACAAGCAGGTAAAAAATTGTTCCAAACACAATCTGATAGGGTGACAATCCAATGGGAGTTTTGAAAGTAGTACGGTAGTCCCATAGTGAATCATCAAGTCAAAGACTCCAATCTTTTCTATTGGGTTGTACCATTTTTTCAAGAATATGTTTTACCTCTCTATTTGACACCTCGTCTAGACCATTGGTTTGTGGGTGATATGCAGTTGTCACTGTATGACTGACCCCATACTGACACAAAATTCATTGCATTGTTTGGTTGTAGAAATGACAACCCTAGTAACTAATGATGAACCTAGGTAATCCAAACCTACAAAAGAGATGAGTTCTCAAAAATTCCACAACTGTTTTGGAATCATTTGTCCTAGTGGCTCGGGCCTCTACCCATTTTGACACATAATTGACCACCACAATAATGTAAAATTTCCCAAATGAATTGAGAAATGGACACATAAATTCAATTCCCCAAACATAAAAAATGTCATGAAAGAGAGATGGATGTTGTGGTATTTTATTTCTTTTAGAGACATTACCCGTTCTTTTTCAATGAGGAAAATATTTAAAAAAATTATGGGCATCCCGAAAAAGTGTTGTCCAAAAGAGACCAAAATGAAGGAACTTGCCAGCAGTCCATTCGGATAGAAATGCAAGCCTATGTAATAATCTAAGGACAGACGCAAAATCACTATCAGGAACACAACGCCTAAGGACTTGATCACTATAGGTGATCCAGAGGTAGGGGTCATCCCAAATGTACCAATGAGACTCATTTTTTAGAAAAATAGCTTGGTTTTTATTAAAATTGGTAGGAATGAATTATGCTACCAAATAATTTAAAATTTCTGCATACCAAGGAATAGAATCTTTCACTCGATATAATTGCTCATCGGGAAACATAACATTTATTGAAATACAGGGGGATGAGTCGATGGCTGATGATGGGGGAATCCTATTGATATGGTTAGCCACCACATTCTCTGCTCCTTTTTTATCTCTAATTTCTAGATTAAATTCTTGAAGGAGGAGCATCCAACGAATGAGATGTGGATTGTCTTCTAGTTTCTTAAGGAGATACTGGAGGGCTGCATGGTCTGAGAACATAATGACTTTGGACCCAAAAAGGTATGACCTGAATTTTTCCAAAGAAAACAAAATGGCAAGGAATTATTATTCGATTGTGGTGTAGTTTTCTTGGGAAGGATCCAAAGTACATACATCCTAGGTAATGACATGTGGATCTCGATAAACCCTTTGTGACAAGACTGCCCCAACTGAATAGTTAGAGGCATCACTCATGAGCTCAAACGGTAAATCCCACCAAGGTGGTTGGATTACCGGGGGTGATGTGAGACACCACTTTATCTTATTAAAAGAATCATCACATTCATTATCAAAAACAAATTATTTTTCTTTTTTGGATTAATCGGGAGAGGGGTGCAATTTTACTAAAGTCATGAATGAAATGATGGTAAAATATAGCATGACCTAGGAATGACTACACATCCCATACATTTTTGGTAATGTTAAGGAAGAAATGACATCCAATTTTGATTTATCTACTCAGATACCATCCACACAAATGAAATGCACAAGAACTATACCTTGTGGTGCCATGAAATGGAATTTCTCAAAATTTAATACAAGATTCTTTTCAATACTGCTATGTAGGACTAAACCAAGACTACATAAACATTCATCAAAAGAGTATGCATAAACATTGAAGTCATTCATGAAAACTTCCATGGAATTATCCAGGTAATCCAAAAAATACTAACCATGCATTACTGGAAAGTACCCGGAGGATTTCACTTACCAAATGGCATCCTCTTATATACAAATGTGCCAAAGGGGAAAGTGCAGGTTGTCTTTTCCAAATCCTTAGGGGAAATATGGATTTGAAATTATCCAGAATACCCATCAAGGAAACAGTAGTGGGACTTACCCACTAGCCTCTCTAGAATTTGGTCAATTAATGGAAAATGGAAATAGTCCTTCCTGGTGTGTTGGTTTAGTCAGTGATTGTATATACAGACATGCCAACTATTCTTCACACGAGTTGGAACCAATTCATTCTATTCATTTTTTGATTATTGTAAGGCCAATTTTTTTAGGAACTACTTGAATGGTACTGAACAATTGGCTGTCAGATATGGTGTATGTAACACCCCAGGCTTCCACGGTATGCTTCTCTTTGAATAATATAGTAGCATGTGTTGTACGCAACTTCGAGTTCTAACACACACCACAACCAATCAAACTATCTGTTATGAATAGTAATACCCACTTTTTGAAATTTTATAAATTTTATCTTTCAAAATGGACTTCAGTTTTGGATTCAGAATATCGAAATTATCCTAGGGTGAATTTTTTGTATTTTTCTGAAAACATTCAATTTTTGATGAATAGTGAAAAAACACTGAGTTATAGTTTAAAACCGAATTTTTATTTAAATTTTTATTTATTTTATTTAAATTTAAATAAGTTCAAAATGGATACATAATACCTATATAATTTCAATGTAATTCATTTGAGTTAGTTTAGAATAATTTCAGATATATAAAAATTTTATTAAACTTTTCACCGTCTTTTACCCACCTCCTAGGAGAATTTAGAAATTCACATAAAACTTAATTTTACCGCTTTTGTGAGTGGAATTTTAAAAATCAGAGAGACGTGGTTAATATGAAAGAGTAAAATGTGGTTCAATAAGACAAAAATATTTTTTGGTGAATAGTAACTTTTTACTTTTATTTACCACAGTTAAAAGTAAATAGGGTAATTAAGGGTAAATATGATATTAATATTATACTAACACATGTAATAATTCTATTTTACAAGTTTATCTAGGCCAGAAACAACATTAGGAATAAAATATTATCATTTAGAGTCACTTGGATTAGATTAGGACATTTATTATTTTTTAATTCAAAGAAGAGTTAAAAGAGTTAAAATCAATGTTTAATAACTATAACATTTTTAATATAGGGTTATAAATAAGATAAATTTGATTATAAATATTCAATAGAAATATAAAAGGATTTCTTATATAATGGTATTTTATTTATAATTTTTATACATTAAATAATTTAATTTATTTATGACACAATGGTGATGCAGTAATTTCATAATTAATGAAATATTAAAATAATTGATATTATAAATATCAAAATAAATGTAATTTGAGACTTTTTATGAATAAAATTACTTTTATAGGTTAATATGACATATTAGGATTGGTTATATGAATTTTTCTAGAAGTAATAATGCGGTTATGAATTTATAAAAAACAAAATACCAAATAGTGTAAAAATTGACATAAAAGAGTTTTTAAAACAAATATTATATTATTAATTGATATTTTATTCCTAAAAATCTAAGGTTCAGCCAAATGACTTATATAATTATTGGTGTATTATTAATGTGCCACTTCGGGGTCTCTTGGAAGTTTATAGTGAGTTTATTGACTATATAATATAAAAATACAAAGAGACATGGTAAATGTCAAACTATTTAACTAAGAGTTAAATATAAATGATAAGGTTAATATAGTGACCCAAACCAATCTAAAATATATTGGTTGAAAGTATTTAGACTCATCCCAACCTTAACTTTTAAATAATTTAACTTTGAGCCATTAGAAACCTAATATGAATTTATTATAAAAAAATATTTCTAGCTTTTCCAAAGCTGCCACTCACCCCTCTTATAAAAGGACACCCCCCTTCTCTCTAATTCACACCTTCAAATCATTTTGGATAGGCCAATACCTGCCAAAATATTCTCTCAAGTTCCCTAAATTAAACCTAGAGGCCTTAGTTTGATCATAAAGCCAACCTAAGGAGCCCTTTTCATCAAATCAAAAGGAAGAACCCGAAGAAGAGGTAATGTTTTCACCACCCTCTTTCAAGTTCCTTTGTCCTTCAACTTCTTATTTCTTTGTTATTACCATTCTAAAATAATAACTCTAGTATCTTCTATATAATGTGATGTTATTATAAATATGGTATAACCATATTAAGTATTCTATCTATCCTTTGAATGACATGTCACCATACGTGTGTATGTATGGCTTACGGTCTCCACGTCGTGGTGTAATTGTTATTCAAAACATTATTATTTGGATGGGTATAATAATGATGTGTAATTCATGTAAATAATAAATATAACATGATAATGATTCTGTATATATGATATAATATCCAATTATATATTATTTTAATATCAAAATAATGATATTGTTGCTCGTGCGTACGTACAGACTACTGTCTCCACGAACGCGATGAGATTCATTCCCCATCGTATCCATTCAAGTATAATTCTCATTTTATGATTAAAAATAATGTTTAAGGACTTGATATCCTTATGTATATGAATAAGATAGAACCTATCCATAACAAACGCGTCTCATGTCACAAAACATATAAAAGAAAATGAGTAAGTTAATACCCCAAATGACGATAATACTAAGATATCTATTATCTATACTAATCTTGTCTTCTCCATTGCTGACATGTCACCTTCCCATTCCTCCACGTCACCTAAATTTAAATATTCCTCCCTCAAAATCGTAAAAATTTACCTGCTTTCCATCCCTGATCGGGATTTTCCTCCCTCTCACACTCCCTTCCCTGTAACCCATTCCCAATTCGCATCTCCCTGCTCTCTGGTTCCTATTCCCCCCCCCCAAATCGCCTGGTTTCTATCCCCCTCTCTGATTACCCTCTCCCACCCCCTTCCTGATTATCCCTCTATCCCAAACCACTCCCCTCCATGCTTCCCCTCTTAATCTATCTCCAAACCTAAACCATTCTCGCCAGACTACCTTGATTCATCGCTCCCTATTAGGGTTTCAGTTCATCCCTCTCTTTCATCCCATTCATGATCACCTTACCCCCGTTGCTCATAGAGTTACACCTCGACATTTACCTCCACTCCTCCATCGTTATGGCCCCCATGTTGGGCTACCTCTACTTCTTCAACTACCATGTATACATTCAGCTTCTCAGCCTCTGCCTGCACGTTCTCCATGTCAGCCTTCTCCATCTACTTTTCCTTCTCCATGCTATCTGGCTCAATGTCCTACATATTCGTATCCATCACATCTAGATCCTATGCCTCTGATTAAATATTGGCGACCATAAATCACAGTGGATTTCAATCTTCTTCAAGAAAATACTGTCGATGTCGAGTCGGTGTTATTTCAAATGTTTGGTTGTTAGCGACTCTCAATCCGGTGTCGAGGAGCTCTGCATCAGGGTTCTCCAACAAAACCAACATCATTATAAAAGGTATTTTCGGTGATATGCAACTCTGGTTCCTAATGAAAAAAATTCATTTATAGAACATTGGCTAATTTTTTCATCAACGTTCATGATTATTTGCATAGAAGATCAATTACTTTTTCAAAAGTGACCACCATGAACTATTTTCGAGCTTCTCCTAGAAGATTCAGGTAGCCTGAGATTCCACATTAACTTCCCTACACACTTTCTGCATCTTTTATTCCCTCCCACATCAGCGTTTCATTTCTGGTATGACCTAATATTCCTGCTGGAAAATAAAAATGATTGCCATTCCATTTCTGGTATCAACTGAGTTCAATATACATATGGTTTATTAACTGTTGTTTTAATTTATTTGAAGATTGATTCACTTTGGTTATTTATTCTGGATGTCGTTATATGATGTAAGTTATCTTGACTGTTATGTTTTTCAGATTTGCTGGATGGTTTTCATGTAGGGCATTTCTCATTTAATGGCATTTTTTTCTTTTCTATTCATGATTAAATTCTCAACTATATTTTTCTTTGATTGTCAGGTTACTATAGAAAAAAACTAGATTTATATGTGTTCAACCACTAGGATAGTCTTGCAGACTGTTTTCATGCAGGTCGCTTGACGTATTTGAAGCACATTTCGTTATATGCTTTAAGTTATCTTGACTGTGATGTTTTTTAGATTTAATGGATGGTTTTCATGCAGGGCATTACTCATTTAATGAAATTTTTCTCTCTTCTATTCATGAATAAATTATAAAATATATTTTTCTTAGATTCTCAGTTTAATATAAAAAAAACAGGATTTATATGTGTTCAACCACCAGGACAGTCTTGCAGACTGTTTTCATGCAGGTTGATTGAGGTATTTGAACCACATTTCTGTTGCAGCCAGTCTTACTAACTCTAAATGTTTCCATAAGTTTTTGGGGTGGACTTCATTGTTATTTGATGCTCATAAAGGATATATTCCCTCTTAAACTAATTTTTATATGATTTGGAAGTTATATGAATATCAGGAGTTGACTGACTACGTTAGATATTTCATATGCTAATTGTTGTTTGCAGACCCCCTTTTTCTAATTCTTTAAATAGTACATGTGTTCTGTACCCCCCACCCACATGCAAGTCACCATCTTATTTTCAATTCATAGAAATCCTTTGTTTAATTTAGTATGAGAAGACTGATTCATCAGTAGTATGGGAATATTTTCTGAATCTTTTATTTAAAATATTATCTACATATTTTTTTATATTTTTTTATGACCCAAGTTTCTAATCCTATGTCAAACATAAATGGCAAGGGAGAAATTTTATAAAATATCATCTATGGGTTCACTTTAGTTGCAAAATTTTTAGTTTATGTTAGTTATATTTTCACCTACAAGTAAATTTACTTTCAATCACCTAACAGTTAATTTATTTTCATAGACATTTATTTGAAACCATTTTGAGTTTACGCATTCAAGCCTTCAACCAATTATCCTATTCACAGGAAGATATCACACATCCAAATGACCTGTTTCTGGTCGTCAATGTGGATGATGACTTCAAGATGCTCATACGCGAGACTAAGATTCCACGTGACATGCTTGACATTGAGAAATACCTGATGAAGAATGGGATAAAGCCAGGCACCAACATTACCTAGAGGAGGGCCTCTTCCATGAACCATGCCATTCCGAACTAGCAGAAGCCAAACCTGCTTCATATATTTTCTTCTATGTCAGTTGGTACGTATTAGCATTTCTGATCCCTAAATTGTTTATACGTAAATTTTTCTCTTGTGAAACTATTTTTCTATTGTATTACATGATTTTTTATAGAAAATTTTATCAATCCCATGAAAAATCCATTATAAAGATGTTAAATAGGGACTATATTTTGGAAGACATGTTGAATAATTTAGTTTCTAGGGTTTTTATATGATCATGTGAAGTTATATTATAGGATATATTTGTGTTTTGAATTATTGTTTTTTAGTTTCTCATTATTTCAGTGCTTGTGAAAGGGGTGTATACCGAGAATAGATGGAAAGCGGCCTTAATGGACATCGTATTGACTTCACTCAA
The DNA here is from genome assembly GCA_963277665.1 of Viscum album. Classification (NCBI taxonomy): domain Eukaryota; kingdom Viridiplantae; phylum Streptophyta; class Magnoliopsida; order Santalales; family Viscaceae; genus Viscum; species Viscum album. The sequence continues at coordinate 1,900,756,834 of OY728135.1, read as the reverse complement.
GTTGATGTTCAAGAGGAACTAAGATCAACACTCAATAGTTTATGTGAGAAATTGACTATTTAATGTGCATGTTTCTCTAAAAACTCTCAATAAATTTTTATTTTACTATTTAAAAACATTTTTTTTGTGTTTTCGAGGTAGGAAAAAAGAAGGACAACACCTCACCCACCTATTGAAGATCGAATCATACAATTATTTGGAGCTAAAACACACATCCAAGTACCTTTTTATGTTTTGTTTTTAATATATTTTATGGTTTCCACCTTAATCTTTAAAGTGTATGTGAGACATTTCCCATTTAATGAGTAGGTTTTTCTAAAAGACATTTAATGTGCAGGTTTCAGGTCACATGTTATCCAAGATGTTCTTTAGTTGTATATATAATGGACATTTCAGAGACTATTTAGGTAAATATCTCCTTGGTTGGTGCACTTCATTACTATTTTTTTATTAATGATGTTCTTATTTACAAATAACATAACAAGAGTTATGTACCCCCCCACACAAAAGCAAGCCACCAACTTATTTCCAATACATAGACATCATTTTTTTTGTTTATGGACTTATGATAAGAGATCTCCTATCAATTTTACATTCAATAAATCATGTCTCCATTTTATGGAATGTAGGGACATTATATAGCAGGTATGGATGTGGATTGAGGGTACTGTTTTCCAAAGGCTCGGGTTAAATATGAAAGCTACCAATCATCTCTTAAAGGATGGGCTAGGGTTAAATTATCTAAAATGTATGAGGAAATCAAGAAATCTAAGGATGATATTTTGTAATGAAAAAACAGTTTTGATAAACTTTACATCCCCTAATTTAAGGAGGTTCTATTACAATATAAGATTAGAGAACTAATTCCTACTAATTAAAGGATTCTTAATTAGAAGTTATACTTATGATTGCTCAATGAGGGTGTTATAAGTAATCTATTTTTCCACATCAAGAAGATGGAGAGAAGGATCCAAAAACATATCTCCTGCATTAAGGTGAATGAAAATACTTTTAATGTTGAGGGGAGAATATATAATGCTTTAGTCTATCAATTTGAATCTTTTTTTACAATAAAAGTTTTAGTGAAGAGAATTTTTTAAATAATGTGATCACCTAGATTATTAATGACATGTATAAGGTGTTATTTTACTATTTAATAACATTTATTTTTGTGTTTTCCATGTAAGAAAACAATTGGAAAGCACCTCATGCGCCCATTGAAGATCAAATCATACTGTTGTTGGAAGCATAAAAAGACATCCAAGTTTGTGTTTCTACATTTTATTCAATTTTTTTGATTTTTTCCACCTTTCACTTTAAACTGTTTGCGAGACATTGCCCATTTAATTTGCAGGTTTCTCTAGAAGACATTTTATGTGTAGGCTTCAGGTCAATGATATCCAAGATGTGATTTAGTTATCTCTATAATAGATATTTCTGAGATTATTGAGGTAAATATCTCTTTAGTTAGTGAACTCCACTACTGTTTAAATAGTTACTTTCTTATTTATTTCCTTAGTGAATGTGAATACAATAGGATGATCTGGAAATGTGTTTGATTTTATAAATCAGTTATGACCTAATGAGTATTGGTTCTCATTCTCCAAAGTTTGTGGGATTGATGTTTGGATTGAAATATTGCTCAAGTTTATATCCGTATAGCATATACTTGATATTGTTTTATAGTATAAGGTACTGAATCCTACACCAATGTTTCATACAGTTCATGCTCATAGGAGAATCAATATTCAATGTTTTTTTAAACATAGCATAGAGCTAGAATTTCTTTAATTACCTTACATTTTCAATTGTATTTTTTTTATTCTTACTTATATGACCTAAATCAGTATGTATATTCCTCTTCTATTTTTCTTTGTAGTGATGTATAAGATGATCTGTATTAATTTCAATTGAGAATGATTTGGGTGATAAAAAAGGATTTGATACCATACTCTCTTTCAAGATTGATGACTTCTATGGAGAAGGTATTAACTAATTTAACGTTACTGTATAATATATATACATGTGTTTGGACAAAGTGTTTTATATTTGAGTTGATGAAAATGTAATGTGAAGTAAGGTATTTTAAATGTCCACCACTAGATAATAAACCAATGAGAACTAATGGTTTTATTTTTAAACTGAACACACTTTGAGCTCTATGTCACATTTAAAACCAACTGTTTCACTATTAATAATGGATTCAATGTATTAATGAAGAAAGATAATAGTTGGTTTAGTTGAAGGGTGTATATGTACATATTTAAAAATGATAAAAGATCATACCATTATTATTTTATAGTCTATGGGTGATTCACATGGCCAACAAACCATAATTTCACTAATCATTGATTCATATTCTAATGAATACAACTTTAATTTGATTTTTGTGGAGGATGGGGAATTGGAGAAACAAAAGGTGGAGGGTAATTAAATTATGGTAGTTAATTTATTCTACTTCATTTACTTATCCATGCATTACAATTTTAGGTATGATAGATTATATTACCCCTATTTATTTTATGACTTATCATGAATGCAGCACTCCATATTATATCAATCTTGATGGAAAGATTATTTCATTGTTTGGGTCATGTATAATCCCATGAAGATGAGGCAAAAATTTATTGCACTTCTCCACCATGATCATCATTGTTTCATCCTTGATGAAGTTCTGATATTCTCCATAGGTCCACATGCTCGATGGCACGTCTATGATGTTTCAGGCCCAAAGAAGGTATTCGTTCTTTTTTGCATTTGTTAAGCTACCATTAATTATAGGGTACTATCTAGGAGGATACAGTGGCTGCTGAAATTTTGACTACAATATATCTTCCATGTGCAAGGAATTACCATCTTTAAGCAGTGGAGGAATTCCCCTTGACTTCAAACCTATAAATGTTTGAGGGAATAGGTAAATAAGCAAGGTCTGCGACTCCCCCCCCCCCCCCCACAATAATCTCCTCCGAAAATATCTACCTAATCTGGCCATCAACTATCTGATTTTCAATCATAATCAACATCTCCTCCAAGTTCATGAACAAGTTTTATAAATTTTCAATCCACTATATAGTTCCTCGTTCATATTCTTATCAATGATTTATCCTTTAAATGGGTTTCAGTAGCATTTATGTAACTGTTTTTTGTAATTTTCATTGACACTTATTTTATTCATGGTGTATCTCATAGTTTCAGACCAAATATAAATAATTTATCTATAAAAAAATTCATTCTTGAATATTTATTTCCCATTTTCTTATTTTGGATACCATGGGTGATGTATTAGTATTTATTATAGTGGAAGATGATATTGATGCTGCAGTCCAGTTTCTAACTAAATAAACTCAAATCAGTGGACAAAATTATGCAGGTGATATTGTCATATATTTTATTGAATTAAAGAATTACAGTGACAGTTCAACTCATGCTATATATTGTCTTACTTTTAACTTAGTATTGTTACAACTCAGAAGTTTTCATAAATATTATGGATATGTTTCAGTAATGAAAGGGAAATACTTCATATTTTTTGGAATAAATGACGCCATTCATGAGAAATTTTTATTGTTATATTTAGTTACTAATAAACCTTAGAGAATAGATGTTGAACTAAACAGTTTCAGCTATAGTTCAATAAATCTGAGTTGTACTTCATAAATATGCTATATCTTTGCATTCTGATTACATGATATATTTCTTGAATGATGATGGATTTTTTTCCTGTAGATTTAAGTTTTTGTAAAATTTTGTTAGCAAGGGAGATTTTGGATAGTTTATGTCTACATTGTTTGGGATTCTATTATTACAGTTGGGTGAGAATCAATGGTGATGGACTACTAAATTTAATTAATGCACATGTGTTTATGACCCTGTAGGACTGATACCACTTAGCTAGACCATAGGGATTTGATTTGGGTCCGTTTTATGCTCTCTTTCATTTCAGTTCATGTGTTGATTCCATGTTGTGTTCTGTTTCAGTTCAATTCCTAAGTTGGGTGCATTTTTTGTTATGTTTCAGTTCAATTCATGAGACTATCCTTACATCCAAAATTTTATTCTGCTTAGAATGTTCTATTTTACAGGTGACAATTTAGCAAAGTATTGGGTAGGGGATGGAGGAGGAGGGGGGACAAGGAGGGGGGAAGAGAGGGTTGGAAAACATTTTGGTTAGTTGGATGGGGAGGGGAGGGGAGGATGAGGGCAGGGGGAGGGGGCTGCTTGGGGAAGAGGATGGGCAGAGGGAGGAGAGGAGAGTGGAGGGGAGGGGAGGGGTGGATGAAGGTAGGGGGAGGGTCTAGGCAGGTTCAAGGGGGAGGAGAGGTTGAGGGTAGGGGTAGAATATGTTCAGACCATACTCCATGTTTCCCTCCACCCTCTCATCCAGGTACACCAATGGGATCATGGGCCTGATTTTCTTCACATGCCACCATATTTTCATCCAATACACCTTATTTATTCAATCATAGGTATACTAAAAGTGTAAAAATTCCCACGAATTGTCCAATAATAGATTTATAGACTTGTGTTGTAGGGGCCAGGGGTTTATGAAGATATATATACAAGGATACACACCTTGATTTCCAACAACTCAAATTAATTGAAGAATATACACTTTAGCTGGTGATTATTAGAGAATTGGTCATGGAAAATCTGGATGGAATGGTAGTGACCCATATCATAAATGAATGATGGAACGACTTTGAAGATGAGGGAAGGCATGGCAGGAAAATGTAGTTCGGGGGAAAATCATCGGCATTCAATTGGCCACTACAGACACGGTACAAGATGGTGCAAACTATGAAAGACTGCGTGAACAAGGTCGCCCCACCAAGGGATTGATCGTTTCCATTTACATTTCATTATTCATTTTATTTTCTATCATGCTGTGTAACATTGATTTATTTGTTTATTCAATTATTGTTTTGAATCATATGACAATATATTATGTAAGTTCACCCATTCTTTCTCCTTCATTGTTGTTGCTTATAGTACATGTATGTTGTAAACATTATACAATCAAATTATCAATTAGTTATGTTTATAAATTGTTTCTATAAAATAGTTTAATTTATAAATTTTATGTTTATGTCCTCAATTATCCATTTAGTTAGTAATATTCTTCTACATGTCAATATACTTTCTTAATCACCTATGCGATAAGACTAAAATTTGAGGAAATAGATTGTTTAAAAAAACAGCATATATCCTCAGAAAATAAGATTTTATATATGTTCAATGACCTAAATAATGTCATTAAGAAACTATCCATCATGTGCATTGATGTTTTTTTAACAATCACATGACATAATTTGTATGCATGCATCATTTCATATATTGATTCTTAAATCTGGTGGTATCATTTTATAATAATTTAAATTTAAATTTTTTGTAACATATGTTGGTTACTCATGTATATGATGTGTAGTCCCTCACCAATCATGATTATATTTTATGTCTTATACTATTTTTATTGTATTTATGTTTAATCAAATTTTATTGTAATATTTTGTAACACTAATTTACACTAATTTACACTTCCTTTGTCATTTATCATTACAGGGGATCAATGCATGTTTTCAAATAACTAGGGATTGGCATGATAACTATGAAAATTGTTTTGATAAGACTCTTTATGTTTTTTATGGAGTGATTCAGAGACAAATACAGAGGAATCAATAGTAAAATAATATTCATGTATTTTTAAGCATTTATACAAAGGATTAAAGAAACTAAAATATTATGTCTACAAAATAGTTGCACATTAAACTTGGGAAAATCTTATACTTGCTGGAAAATTTCTCCATGTCTAAACATCACAACATCTTTGTTTGTGGACAACCGTTTTTTTGTTATGTATTATAATTATTCCTCAACACAACTCATATTTTTTATTATAAAAACTCTTCATTAAGTTAATTCTCTACAACTATGTGTTTCATTATATATAATATTGTTTTTATAAATGTTGTTTATATTGAAGTGAGGTTTCCTTCCTTGACTATTCCAAAGTATTTCATATTAATAAAATTAATGTATATTATTTTATTATAAAAACTCTTCTTTAAGTTAATTCTCTACAACTATGTGTTTCATTGTATGCAATATTGTTTTCAAATATGTCATGATTTTTTCTGATAGAGTCTACCTGGTTACCATTTTCTATTATTTATTTCAATTAGTAGTGATTTTTAATTTTCATATTATTTAATTATTTTCATTGAATTTTTGCACGATATTTTTTCAAAGATGAATATTCTAAAAAAATAAGCCATCTGATTATGACGTTATTTTTATAACTTCACTGGATTAACCAGTTATTTTTTCGTAATAGTATGTCTCATTTACTCACATTCATTTCTAATTATAGACTACAGGGATCAATATAACTATCAACCAACATGAAAAACTACTACTCTACATAAATGATGCATGGTGGTGTTGGGAGACTTTTGACTGTAGATTTTGATGACATGAATTTTAATCTGATCTGAAAACCTACTGTTGTTGAAATTTATGGTTCCTGTTTATGCTATCAAAAAAGTATCTGCTACTGAAACAGTATTGATGTTCACTTATCATTGTTAAATTACATTCCATAGTTCTATGTCAAAGGTGAAACTGTATTGGTGTTCTCTTACCATGATTCTATTTCACTGTTGACCTATTTAAAGTATCTAAAAATTAGAATTTCATAATTTGTTTCTATGAATAAAGATATAATTCCAATATATTATTTATTAATTTTCATTATGTTTTACCGTTGGTTCCTTCATTGTTAATTTTATACAGAAGGATGCTCAGTATCTAAATTTTGTTCCTCAATTTTTGTAACTTTTATTCCTCATTATGTATGTCATTTTCTTTTCAAATATATTCAATATTTATATAAACTATTATTTTTTACAAATAGTAATTTATAGTTAATAATAAGAATTATTTTATAGTGTCATGCATCGCACGGGCGGAGTACTAGTTATTAACAAAGGAATGTTAAAAGATCTTATATGATATCATATTAATTTATATTATTCTTGTATAATTTAATAACAATTATTTCACCATTATACAGGAGGTTAACCTACCCTCAACCAAGTAAAATTACAAGGTAAGGGTTTATTTCACAATCTCTTCATTATCCGTGGTTGTTTATACATAATTATCTAGTGGGACCTCCTTATCATCTACATCCATGTTTCGTAAAAATGTATTTCAAATCATTTTTAATATTTAATATAAAATTGGTTAAAGTCATTTATAACCTTATGTGTTTTTAAAGGAATCATTCCGTCATTTTCCAAACAAGGTACTTTTTAACCTTTTCAAAAAAATTAAGGTAAGAATGTCTTTTTTAACTTATACAGCGGGTGTGGCTATTTTCTACCATTATAACCTCGTCAAAGCTTCCATTACAAGCTTATAATAATATTTTCGAAGGAAATGTTTTTTTAATTATGTGACTCTTAAAAGATTTAAAAATAGAAAGATATATTTCTCTAAAAAGAGTTTTGATTTCATCTATGTCAACAAACTTTGATGTATTTTAAGATTATTTGGAGTTGATTTATTATGATACAAACCTTCCATATTTTATTGAAGGTTTTGTGATATGTTTGACTATGGATTTGTTATTTTTATTCCATTCATGGTTTATGGATAAAGTATTGACATTTCGTATTCTAGTTTTAATACGATTGTTTATGTTATGTTTAAACCTGTTCGTATGAGGAATGTATTGGACTTAATAAGTGACAGGTGGAGCCCGCTATAGCTCGTCGATGCATCAGTAGGTCTCATGAGACAAACTAGTGTCTTGGCATGAGTCCTTGACAAAATCTTAATTGTAGTCTTCACACGAGGCCTTGGATACGTGGTTATGATAGTTTAGAATTATACATTCCATCATTATGAAAGTGGTTATTGATATTTCATGTGATTATTAGATTTGTAGAATATCCATGCAGATAAGTAAATGGAATTATTTCGTTTTATTTATACTATATTATGCTAAAGTTACAGTTTAAAAGAATTTTGTTTTAGTTATACATTGCCTTAAATGTTTATGTTTATTTATGAAAGTTTCCGATATATTGTTATCCTTACTGAGCATCTGAGCTCACCCCTTTCAATGTTTTAATGTTTCCCTAGATGTGAAAAATTATTTTATGAATGAATTGCAGGGAATGTATGAGGGGATATAAACCCAAGATGTGTTGTAGTTTTTTTTACATTATGATGTAATGCAAGACTTGTGAATATATCTAGTGTTTCCAAGGCTACTAAACTAATCGATCTTTCAGGACTTGACCTTTTGTGATCATGCCAATGTTATGTAATAATGCGCCGACTCTGGGTAACTGGGGTCGGGGAGTTACAGTTGGTATCATAGGAAGTTTAGTACAAACCATGGAAGCAGATTTAGATACAATCTGATTAGGGAACATAACCCTAAGATAGAATTTTAGGATTAGTATAGAAGAACTTCCTACAATTTTTGTATTGTAGAGATTTTGTGAGTTTTCCGAGCAATACATCCCTGTCTAGATACGAGCAGGTGGAGGCAGCTCTGGAACAGATGTACCTTGGGGTAAAACCCGAAAACACAGCTTTGAGCTAGACTCGAATAGGAACTGGTGCATGACAATGGGCCTTGCTTTACTATTGGTTACGACACTCCCAGGGGATATGATTAGGATAATTCTCATTTTCTTTACAAACCATTATGAAGGTTTAATGAGTATATACTTCTTCAAAGAAAACATTTTTATTATTATGGATTATATCCATAAATATTTCAATTTATGTTAAGTGTTTTACAAGTTTGGATTTATGTATTTTGATTCATAAACTAATCTAGTGTATGCCATTGTTTAAAAATGGCTCCTAGTAGAAGAAATGGAAACTGTATCAATGCACGCACTCCATGTAGGTATTTCCCTCCTGCTCAAGATAATTATAGTGGAGCTGGTGATGTAACTGGTGCTGATCAGCTAATCATCATACTGGGATAACTCACTTAGGTTATGAATAATAACATTACCTCTATGGAGAACCCTAATCCGCAGCCTGGAGGATCAATGTTAGATCTCTTCATGTGGAAACATCCACCAACATTCAATGGAGTACAAATCCATTGGTAGCTGAGAAATGGATAAGTTCCATAGAGAAAATATTTCAGGCTTTGGGGAGTAGTGAAAGGGAAAAAGTTATCATGGTAATTTATCGCCTCACTAGAGATGCTGATCAATGGTGGTCATTGATACAAAACACAAAAGAAGATGACTAAGTATAAAATATGGATTGGGGAGAGTTCAAAGATCTTTTCTTAGAAAAATAATTTCCTCATGACCATCAAGCAGATATGGAAAGGCAATTTCTGAGTCTGAGACAAAAGGAGTATGAGAATGTTGCAAAGTATGAGGCTAACTTTACAAGGTTATCAAGGTATGTTGGCTATTATATACGCAACCCAAGAAGTAATATTGATCATTTATTTGATGGTAACCATTCCTTAATCGAGAATTAGTGTCACACTCCTTCTCTTTATACGAAGATATTGTCTCATGTGCTGTCAAGACAGAAAAAGAATTCACTAAGTCTTACAACTTTAAAGAAAAGCAAGAGAATAAGAGATCTGCTGATCACTTTGGGAATGGAAATAAGGGGAACAAGGGAGAAGTTGAATATCCATCCTATAGTAAATGTGGGAAGAAACACCCTGGTACTTGCTTAAAGCGGATGGGAGTCTATTAATAGTGTGGTGAAAAAGGCCACCAAGATCGTGATTGCAAGGGGAAGAAAGAAGCTACCAATGTTCAATGCTACAATTGCAGGGAGATGAGAAATTATGCAAATGAATATCCTAAGAGTTAGGTAAAATTACCTCAGAAAATGCCAAGGGATCAATGGAAAGCTTATGCTATCACTACTACTGAGGTAGAATCTCCGAAAGATGTGGTGGCAGGTAATTTAATGGTTTCCTCAAGTTTAGAAAATTCATTATTTGATTATGGATCATCACATTGTTTCATATCTTCCCAGTTTGCTAAGAAAATTAGATATTTCCAATTTGATTTAACAAGGGAGTTATCAGTCAAAACTCCTAAGGGAAGTATCATTGTAATAATGTTTTGTGAATCAGTCCCCATTAGAGCACATAAATGTTCTTTATCTGCAGATCTCATCTTCATAACTATGATTGAATTTGATATGATCCTCAGTATGGATTGTATTTCGGACCATGATGAAAAAATTTATTGTAAGAAGAAGGAGGTTACTATTTTTATGATGATGACAAAGAACACCTTATCATTAGAGAAGAATCGTCACCACCTAATTCTTATCTAGATCCACCCCTAGTAGCTCAAATAAATTCAACTATTGGGGAGGAAGAGAATGAAATAACTATGGGTGAGGAAAGGAATGTTCAAATAGAGTATGTACCTATTGTGAAAGAATATGTAGATGTGTTTCCAGAATATTTACCTGGACATCCTCTAGAGCGAGAAATTGAGTTTTCCATTGATTTAATTCCTAGTTCAAGGCCTATATCGAAGACCCCTTATAGAATGGCCACTATGGAATTAGTGGAACTAAAGAAACAACTAGAGGAATTGAGTAATAAGGCATTTATTCACCCTAGTGTTTCTCCATGGGGATCCCCTGTCCTTTTTGTTAAAAAGAAAGATGGATCTATGAGGTTATGTATTGACTACAGGGAGATAAATGCTATAACAGTAATAAATAAGTATCCCCTACCTCGCATTGATGATTTATTTGACCAAATGCATGGAGCTCAATACTTTCCAAAGATTGAACTTCGATCTGGATACCATCAGTTGTGTGTGATGAAGGAAGACATTCTGAAGACAACATTTCGAACCAGGTACGGGCATTATGAGTTTACAGTAATTCCTTTTGGATTGACTAATACACACCCTCTGTATTCATGGATCTAATGAATATAGTTTTCAAGGAATATCTCTATGATTTTATGGTGGTATTTATTGATGATATCTTTGTATACTCTAAAATATACGAAGATCATAAAAATCACTTGCGCATTATCGTGAAGACTCTTAGAAGACATGAATTATATGGGAAGTTTAGAAAGTGTGAATTCTGGCTTCAAAAGATTTCTTTTTCTTGTCCATATTGTCTCCAAAGATGGAATATGTGTTGATCCTTATAAGAACATGGTAGTCTAAGGATGTCCAGCACCAACGAGTATAACCGAGGTATGCATTTTTACTCGCTTAGCAGGTTATTATCGACGTTTCGTCCAGAATTTAGCCCGATTGGCTAACCCATTAACGAAGCTCACAAGAAAAGGAGTTAAATTTTCTTGGAAAAACTATTGTGAAGAATGTTTTGAAGAATTTAAGAGAAGATTAGTCAATGCTCCTATATTGACTCTGCCATCGAGGAATGATGGGTTTGTTATTTACAGTGATGCTTCAAAGAAAGGACTTGGTTATGTCCTTATGGAGAATGATAGAGTTATTGCCTATGCATCACGACAACTAAAAATTCCTGAGAAAAACTATCCTACTCATGATCTTGAGTTAGCTGTTTTAATTTTGGCTTTGAAGATATTGAGACATTATCTCTATGGTGAAAATGTGAGATTTATACTGATCACAAGAGTTTGAAGTGCATTTTCTCACAGAAAGAATTCAACATGAGGCAATGGTGATGGCTTAAACTACTCAAGGATTATGATTGCACGATACACAACCACCTAGGGAAGGAAAATAAGGTGGAAGATGCTTTAAGAAGAAAATATCATGGAGTTTTGAATAAGATGAGAGTTGAAAAGGATCCTATATACATGGATATAGTAAAGATGGATATGGGAATCACCATGGAAGGTGAAACATTGTTGCTTTTTCAAAGGGTTGTCAAACCATCTTTACTAGAAAGAATAAAGAGTTCTCAGACCGATGATGAAGTGTTTCAAAAGAGGATTAAAGCTGTAAATTATGGGATATTGAGTTACTTTGTATATGAAGATGGAATTTTGAAATTTGGGAAGAGACTTTGTGTTCCCAATATACCTGATCTAAAAAGGGAATTTTTGGACGATGATCATAGTTCCAATTTCTCTATAAACCTTGGGAGCACCAAAATGTATAGAGATTGGAAGGAAAAATTTTGGTGGGACAACATGAAGAGGAAGATTTCTGATTTTCTGTCAAGATGTATGGTTTTTCAACAAGTGAAAGCTGGAAGGAAACTTCCTGGAGGAGTCATGCGACCTCTTCCCATACCTGAGTGGAATTGGGATAATATCATGATGGACTTTGTCATGGGACTACCAAATAATCCTAGAAGGAACGATGTAATATGGGTCATTGTTGATCATCTTACCATGTCAGAACATTTTCTTGCTATAAGGGAAGATTTACCACTCGAATTCCTAGCAAGACTGTATATTAATGATGTTGTGAGACTTTATGGAGTACCCCTATCGATTATTTCTGATCGTGATACCCATTTTACTTCAAGCTTCTGGAAAAGTCTTCAGAAATCCCTGGATACAGAACTTTGTTTGAGCACTTGCTACCACCCTCAAATAGATGGACTATTAGAACGAACTATTCAAACCTTAGAAGACATTTTGAGATCATGTTCACTTGACTTTCAGGGTATATGGGATCAATATTTACCTCTGGTAGAATTTTCCTATAACAATAGCTTCCATTCGAGTATTCAGATGGCACCATATGAAGTGTTATACAGAAAGAGATGTCACACACCAACCTGTTGGGATGACGTTAGTGAAAGAAAACTTATAGGCCTAGAACTAGTGGAGGAAATGATGGAAAAGGTGAAGGTAATCCAAAACCACATCAAAGCATCTCAAAGTAGGCTGAAGAGTTATGCCGATAACCGAATGAAGTATTTATAATTTTAGGTAGGAGATCATGTTTTCTTGAATGTATCTCCATGGAAGGGAGTTATACATTTCTGTAAGAAAGGTAAATAGAGTCCCAGGTACAGAGGACCTTTCGAAATTCTAGAATGAATTGGGGTTGTAGCTTACCATTTGGAAATACCACCAAGTCTCTCCAAAGTTCATGATGTGTTCCACATATCATCGTTGAGAAAATACATGCCTGACCCAACGCATGTACTCACTTATGTGGAATTAGAACTGGAACCCGATTTGTCTTATTGCGAGGAGCCCATCAGGATTCTTGATATAAGAGAACAAGTGCTGAGAAACCGGACGACTCGTCTGGTAAAAGTTCTATGGAGAAACCATAAGATAAAAGAGGCAACATGGGAACCCAAGGAACTTATGATGAAGAACCACCCAAGTCTTTTCATGTTGTAGTATTCTATAAATTTCGAGGATTAAATTATTTGAAGGAGGGTAGAATGTAATACCCCAAGCTTCCACGGTACGCTTCTCTTTGAATAATACAGTAGTGTGTGTTGTACGCAAGTTCGAGTTTTAACACACACCACAACCAATCAAACTAGCCGTTATTAATAGCAATACACACCTTTTGAAATTTTATAAATTTTATCTTTCAAAATGGACTTCATTTTTGGATTCGGAATATCGAAATTAGCTTAGGGTGGATTTTTGTTATTATTCTCAAAACATTCAATTTTTGATGAATAGTGAAAAAACACTTAGTTATAGTTTAAAACTAAATTTTTATTTAAATAATTATTTATTTTATTTAAATTTAATTAAGGTCAAAATTGATACATAATACCTATATGTTTTCAATGTAATTCATTTGTGTTAGTTTAGAATAATTTTAGATAAATAAAAATTTTATTGAACTTTTCACCATCTTTTACCCACCTCCTAAGAGAATGTGGAAATTCGCATAAAACTTAATTCTACCGCTTCTATGAGTGGAATTCCGAAAATCCAAGAGACAAGGTTAATATCAAGGAGTAAAATGTGGTTCAAAAAGATAAAAATAATTTTTGGTGAATAGTAACTTTTTTACTTTTATTTACCACGGTTAAAAGTAAATAGGGTAATTAAGGGTAAAAATGATGTTAATATTAACGTAACACATGTCCTAATTCAATTGGAAAAGTTTATATCGATCAAAAAAACCTTAGGAATAAAATATTATCATTTAGTTTCACTTGGATTTGATTAGGACATTTATTATTATTTAATTCAAATAAGTGTTAAAAGAGTTAAAATAAATTTTTAATAACTAATACATTTTTAATATGGGGTTATAAATAAGATAAATTAGATTATAAATATTAATTAGAAATATAAAAATATTTCCTACATAATGGTATTTTATTTATAATTTTTAGACTATAAGTAATTTAATTTATTTAGGACACAATGGTGATGCAGTAATTACATAATTAATAAAATATTAAAATAATTGATATTATAAATATCAAAATAAATGTAATTTGATAATTTTTATGAATTCCAATAATTTTATATTTTAATATGACATATTAGGATTGGTTATATGAATTTTATTAGAATTAATAATGTTGTTATGAATTTATCAAAAACAAAATACCAAATAGTGTCAAAATTGACATAAAAGAGTTTTTAAAACAAATATTATATTATTAATTGATATTCTATTCCTAAAAATATATGGTTCTCCCAAAATACTTATATAATTATAGATGTATTATTAATGGACCACTTGGGGGTCTCTTGAAAGTTTATAGTATGTGTATTGACTATATAATATAAAAATACAAAGAGACATGGTAAATATAAAACTATTTAACTAAGAGATAAATATAAATGATAAGGTTAATATAGTGACCCAACCTATCTAAAATATATTGGTTGAAAGGATTTCCACCCATAACCACCTTAACCTTTAAATAATCTATTTTGGATCCATTAAAAATCGAATATGAATTTATTATAAAATAATATTTCTAGCTTTTCCAAAGGTGCCCCTCACCCATCTTATAAAAGGGCACTACCCCTTCTCTCTAATTCACACCTTCAACGCCTTTTTTCTCAGCCAACCCCTGCCCAAATATTCTCTCAACTCCCCTCACTAATCTAGAGGCCTTAGTTTGATCATAAATCCAACTTATGGAGCCATTTTGACCAAATCAAAAGAAATAACCCGAAGAAGAGGTAATGTTTTCACCACCCTCTTTCAAGTTCCTTTCTCCTTCAACTTCTTCTTTCTTTGTTATTAACATTATAAAATAATAACTCCTATATCTTCTATATACTGTGATGTTATTATAAATATGGTACAACCATATTCAGTATTTTATCTATCCTTTGAATGACATGTCACCATATGTGCGTACGTACGGCTTACCGTCTCCACGTCGTGGTGTAATTGTTATTCAAAACATTATTATTTGGATGGGTATAATAATGATGTGTAATTCATTTAAATAATTAATATAATATGATAATGATTCTGTATATATGATATAATATCCAATTATATATTATTTTAATATCAAAAGATTGATATTGTCGCTCATGCATACGTACGGACTACTGTCTCCACGAACGCGATGAGATTCATTTACCATCGTATCCATTCAAGTATAATTCAAATTTGATGATTAAAAATAATGTTTAAGGACTTGATATAATTCTAGATATGAATAAGATACAACCTATCCATAACAAACACGTCTTATGTAACAAAACATATAAAATAAAATGAGTAAGTTAACACCTGAAATGACGATAATACTAAGATGTTATTAACAAAGAAATGTTAAAAGATAATATATGATATCGTATTAATGTATATGATTACTTTATAATTTAATAACAATTATTTAAAAATTATACAGGAGGTTAACCTACCCTCAACCAAGGAAAAGTACATGGTAAGGGTTTATTTTACAATCTCTTCATTATCCAAGGTTGTTTGTACGTAATTATCTACTGGGACCTCTTTATCTTCCATATCCATGTTTCGTAAAAATGTATTTCAAATAATTTTTAATATTTAATAGAGAATGGGTTAAAGTCATTTATACCCTTATGTGTTTTTATAGGAATCTTTCTGTCATTTTCCAAACAAGGTACTTTTTAACCTTTTCGACAAAATTAAGGAAAGAATATCTTTTTTAACTTATATGGCGGGTGCAGCTATTTTATACCATTATAAACTCGTCGAATCTTACATTACAATATTATAATAATATTTTCAAAGTATATGTTTTATTTCATAATTATGTGACACTTAAATGATTTCAAAATAGAAAGAGATATTTCTCTAAAAAGAGTTTTGATGTCATCTATGTCAACATCCTTTGATGGATTTTATGTTCATTTGAAGTTGATTTATTATGATACAAAACTTCCATATTTTATTGAAGGTTATTTTATATGTTTGACTGTGGATATTTTATTTTTATTCCATTCATGGTTTATAGAGAAAGTATTGACATTTCGTATGTTAGTTTTAATACAAATGTTTATGTTATGTTTAAAACTATTCATATGAGGAATGCATTGGACTTAATAAGTGACGGGTGGAGCCCGCTGTTGCTCCTCAATGCATTGGTAGGTCTCATGAGACAAACTAGTGTCTTAGTACGAGGCCTTTACAAAATATTATTTGTAGTCTTAGCACGAGGCCTTGGCTAAGTGGTTATGATAGTCTGGAATTATGCATTCCATCATTATGAAAGTGGTTATTGATATTGCATGTGATTATTTGATTAGTAGAATATCCATGTGTATAAGTAAATGACATTAGTTCATTTTATTTCTGCCATATTATGCTGACGTTAATGTTTAAAAGGATTTTGTTTTAGTTATACATTGCCTTAAATGTTTATGTTTATTTATGAAAGTTTCTGCTATATTGTTATCCTTACTAAGCATCTGAGCTCACCCCTTTCAATATTTTATTTTGTCCCAGGATGTGAAGAAGTATTTTATGAATGACCTACAGGGAATGTATGAGGGGATATTAATACAAGATGTGTTGTAGTTTTTTTTTACTTTATGATCTAATGTAAGACTTATGAATATATCTAGTGTTTCCAAGGCTACTAAACTAATCGATCTTTCGAGACTTGATCTTTTGTGATCATGCCAATGTTATGTAATAATGCACCGACTCCGGGTAACTGGGGTCAGGGCGTTACAGGGTAAATGATTCCAGCTACCAATAATTTTGTCTCCTCTTTTTTTAAAACTTATAGGAGGTTTTGGTTCAGTCGATGTTGTGCCTTCCACACTGGTTTAGCCTTATAATTTAATAAAATGTGATGTGTGCAAATTGATGGGTTAATACTAGAAATGTAAGAAAGTTTCAATCCCAAAGATTTTTTATACTCCCTCAAAATATCCAGTAGATGTAATTTTTGCTTAGGAGGTAGTGAACTAGAAATGATGATGGGAAACTTGTTTCCATTCTTAAGATATGAAAATTTTAAATCTAGAGGTAGTTGTTTCAGTTCCAATTCAGGTGGATTTTGGATTAATGGAAGTCTGTGTGAAAGTGAGAGGTCACTGATCTCATATAACTGCTCAATGATATCATCCTTAATAGAGGAATGAGATTTTACAGGTTTAGCAGTATCATAGATGGTCATTGGTTCCCCAGTGTTCAAGAAATTATCAGTTAATACACATGCATGACACTTTTCTAGAAAACTACAATAATCAATGCATTATTCATTTCCTATAATTTCTATCAATGGAGAAAACTCAAAAATGGGATCAGGGGAATGAAATGATGTTTCTTCAATGGAAGGGAGTACATCTATTTAATTAACAGAGAGAGAGTAATGTTCATTTGAGGGCTGCTTCGTGGAATCAAGGATATTGAAGTGGACAATGTAACCACCAAAATCCATAGATAATTTACCATTGTGAACATTAATTATGGTTTTGGTGGTTTACAATAAGGGTCTCTCCAATATAATCGGTGCATGCCCAGTCTTCCTATCATCCTCCATTTTAAGGACATAAGAATCTGCAGGAAAAACTAAATTTTGAATCCTCACAAGAACATCCTCTAACACACTAGATGGGTGTGCAATACTCTGATTAGCCAATTGAACAATAATTCGTGTGGGCTTCAGTTCCCCAACCTACAATGTAGCATAAATGGAGTGACACAGAAAATTTATAGAAGCACTTAAATCAAACATATCATTTGAAAAAGAATTCTACCCTATGGTGCACAGAATTGAGAATGTTTCAAGATTATTTCACTTGGTGGTAAGTGATGGATCTATAAATGCTGAAACATTCCTCCCAAATCTCACCTTCTCATCACCTATATGTCACCTTCAGGGTGTACCCATCTCCTTTAGAAATTGGATGTATCATGGAATTTGCTTCCTGGCATCAATTAAGGGGTTATTAACCTGCACTTTTTTGAATGTTTTTAATATTTCTTTATCAATTTCAGATTCCTTTTGTTTTCTAGGTTGGGTGGCCCTTTGGGGAAATCGAATAGGAATGGTTGTGTTAGGTGAATCGTCAAAATACACACTCTTTCCTTTGGAAGGGATTTTCTTAGGACAAGGATTTTTAACATTTAGAACATTTATAATGGTTGGGATGGAGGTTTCCTCAAGAGGGGATGACTCTAATGTGGGATTTGTCTATTTTTCACTCCTAAGGGTGATGCAACTAACATTTCCTTTATCTCTAGGGTTGACTACTGGTTGAAATGGTAGTTTAGATGACCTGTGACTTTGAATTTTACCCACAGTGTTAGCTAGTTTGCCTAATTGGGTTTTTAGGTCTTATATAGATTCTTGTGTGGTTTGTTTGAATTGGAGATTATTGGAAGCCATTTTTTTCATCATATCTTCTAGGCTAGGATCGGGTTAGGGAGGGGGCAGTTGGAAAAAAAGTTGGGGTGGTTGATGATTTTTGGGTAGTGGTGGTGGATGGCTACCCTTATCTTATTGGTTCCATGGTTTATGAGTCTGGTTTGAATACCCCCATTTCCTATAAGCTTGGTTTTCTTTCCACATAGATTTGGATGGATATTATAGTTCCTTCCTATAGGGTTGGTTATAGGGCATCCTAGGGAGATTTTCTCACAACTCTCAGAAGTTTCTCTCAATTGGGGGAATTGGTCAAAAAATTGGGTGTCGGAAGAGTATATTACACAATGGATGGGAGGAGGAGATTGAGATTTCCCTTGGGAGAGAGAGAGTTATTGTATAATGGTGCTTACCTCTTCAAACTTTGGGTCCACCTTCTTCTCAAATTATGTACTTCCACCTCATGGAAACCTCGAATGGGTACACTGGACCTTGTACCAAATTGTTGAGTGTTATGTACCATTTTATCAATAATGGTTCTTGTAGTGATTGAGGTTTTATCCACTAGTTCTCCGATTGTAGTAGCATCAATAATGTTACGATCAATTGGAATTAAACCTTCATAAAAATACTGAATTAAAAGTTAGTCACTTTTTCGGTGGTGTGGAAAATTTGAACATAATCTTTCAAATATTTCCCAATATTCATGAAGTGTTTCCCCTTGAGATTTTCCTATACCACATATTTATTTTCTTATTGTTTCAGTTCTAGAGGATGGTAATTATTTTTCAATAAAAAGGTGTTTCATGTCCTCCCAACCTCTTATAGATGAATTAACATAATAAAGCCCGTCTTTCGTAGTTTCTTCTAATGAAAATAAAAATTCCCTAATATTTATATATTCTTCATCCAAATTTGCAGGGTTTAATGTTGAACACGTGGTATAATATTCTTTTAAATGTTTATGTGTGTCTTCTCCTGTGAGTCCATGAAATCTAGGCAATAAGTGAATTAAACCAGATTTTAATTCAAAATTGGGTGCCTCACCTTGGAATTGAATATATGTGGGTTGGATATCGACATTAGTTTAGGTTAGTTCTTTTAGTGTTATATTGTTTTTAGCCATGTTATACAATTTTATTTCAGTTTTGATGTTGGTTCCAGAATAAGAAGATGAAGTATAAAAAATAATGTTGGTGTCTTGTGTGTCCTCCTTCAAAGGGTTATCTTGTGCATCTCGGGGTCTCTGACGTAAGATCCTATCTAGTTTGGGTTAAAAAGGTGGTAAATCTCCCCAATTAGAACGCATCATGCATAAAACCTACACAAGAAGTAAATCAGAAAATAAAAATTTTGGTAATGGTATAAGAAAAAATAAATAAATCATCACAAAATTTACAAAAATATTATCAAAAACACACACTTAAAAACCAAAGCACTCCACGGGAATGGAGCCAAAAATTTGAATGAGTTTTTTGTGAAAAGTCAAATTGATTATGATTTTAAGTCTGATTTATAGTCTAGGGAAGACCCTAGTTCATCTCTCAAGGAGTGTTGGTGGGTTTAGAGTTTGCATTTTTAATAAGATTTACTAAAATAGGGGGTGGGTTTGAAAATAGTTTTAGGATCAAATGACTTAATTGAAAGATTAAAAGTTGAGAAACCAAATGGATTTTGAAAAATATGAGATAAAATGGTTCATTGTGATTTCACTACACACATTTCATGTTTATTTTTCATAGATATTAATATAGGTTTGGAGTAATTCCTTTGTTGAAATTAATTGGAATCCTGATTAATTCCTAAGCTATTATTTAAATGCTTAAAGAACCAAACCTTGACGTAACAATAGTATTTTCAAGGTATAGAACATATTCATGGAATAAGAGCTGAAAACGAAGAGTGAAATCTCAATAAGGTGGGTATGAAAAGGATTCTTTTAATGTCCAATCGGAACAACACAAGTCACGCACTCAAAACCTCACACTGATCGGTTAGAAATTATGAGTATCTCAATCACATGGATCAAAACAAGAATTCAAATATGGATTTATGTAAGTTATATGGAAATAAATGTTTTCACATCTAAATTATTTCAAACCGGTAGCTAAAATAAGAATCGAAACACCGTTGACATGTGTGTAGCTCCCTCACAACGAATGCCCACTGTTTAGCTCGACATCGGGAGGAGGAGGAAGCTCGGGTGGAACTCCTTCTTCATTATTGACTCCCCTATGAGTATATGGGCCTCCAGAAAATAAATGATGAGGAGGAGACTCCTTTTGGACATAAAAATTTCAGAGCTTCACTTCTGGTTCGAACATACAAATGAGGTGCCCATGGTGCCTTTTTATAGCCAAAAATCGGACATGGTTTTGAGCACCCTATTTTTGATATACCAATTGTGTCTCAATTTTGGAATAGTATAAAGCCATATCATGACATGAAAAAAATATAAGAGTTATTGAACAGACATGTGGATGTCTACCTGTAGAATGAGGCGGCCATTAGACAACTGGGTTGGGAGATATGGTCAAAATACCGAAACAAACTTTTGAATTCGGGCAGATTATGTCCTCTATACAGAATGGTTCATATGGGCCACCATCTGGCCGAATTGTGTTTTTTTCCTTGATAATAGTTTTATCCCATGATATTATGGATCTAAACACAAATTTTCATCCCATTTGGATGAAAGTAATTATCGTAATTCTGGAAACAGTGGATAGATTTCCATGGGATGCCATGCAGTTTGGCCCATTTTTCTTCTGCATGATCTCTGGGCCTCCGAATGACCTCCACCTTCATTGAAAATATCAAAAAAAGTATAATTGACCTTTATAATAGTGAGAAAACTTAATTCATTTAATAAAACATGAATTAAAATTTTTTATTATATATGTCATATTCATTACAAAACTAGTTTAAAACAGCGGTATCGGGGTGGAATTGAATAGTGAATCACTAGACAATCAGTATCCTTACCCAAAACCAGAAGTTCGCTCCAAATTCAGGAGTTAACAAATCAATCTCCCACAACCCACTTTACAAATCCCTCACAACGAGAAGAACAAAAACAAGTTCACATACAAACTACCTCCTCCCCTCAATAAGATCAAGTCCCTTTTACTTGAGGATAGATTATCTTGATGGGAGAAAGAAATTAAATTGGTGAGGTGAATAAATATTAATGTATTTTGAGGAATCATTCATATCAAATATGATCCCCATGTTGTGCCTAAATTTACACATTGATAAAGTGTTCCTCTTCCATAATGGGTTATCAAGGAAAATGATGCATGTTCAGGATATCCAAGTAACACAACACCTAGAAATTAACCTACCTATACCCAGTCATAGAAAAATGTCATGATTTCCACCCATTAATGAAACAACTATAATGGTTTCCAAACAAATCCTCTAATGATGACCCTGATTAGATACTTGTCACATGTACCAGCATAACTGGCATGTTACCTCATTCCCCTATTATGGTTGCCCAGTCTCAGGTTCAACAGGACACACATCAAGGTCTTGTAAATATCATTGAGTATATGGTATATCATTGTAATTCATGGATGATTGGGGCACTCAAGAATATCCATAACAGAATCCTTACCCTTATTGGGGGAGTAACACTCTACCTCCACCAAAATCCATAGGTCATGTGTTCCCAATATTCAATTTTTTGGGTGACCGGGAACAAAATCGGATGCACTATGCATATTATTTTGATCCCATGGTGTGAATCCCAGAGAAACAAGAAAGGTTGAAACTATGATGATTCATGTGAACTCTGCAATGGTTAATCTGTTTTTGGTATTCTAGTTGACATGCTCAGTCAATAACAAGATGGGAGGATCTTAGGCAATAGTTACTTTTCTAGTTTAGCTCAACGATGCAAAAGACTACAGGTAGGGACCTCTCAAACTAAAAATATGGTAGAATTAAATAGTTTCATACTTAATTGGTATATAAAAATGGTTGACTTACTCTTTAAAATTACCAATCCCCCAGAACATGATGCTTGATATGTTCACCGATAAACCCAAGGACATGCTACAAGCACTGCTCCTACCAAATAAAAATACAATTGTGTTTCGGGTCTTCTCCACCATTTATCAAATAATTGTTGACTCCATGCAATAGACTATTCTCAAGTCTGGAGTAACCCCACCAGTCTTGGAAAAAATACCTCAGAGATATAAAGATTCATCTATCAATAATAATATATCCCCTCCACTTACTTTAACTCCAAGTCCTACACCAAATCATGCAGAGCTCCTTGGGCAACATTAACACCCCCTCCTCATTAATAAGTGTGAAGGGGACCCAAAAGAAATTAATTTTTTGAATATAGTAATAATGTTTACTCATTTCTAGATTGTCATATCTTTTTATATTTTATATCCACTATGAATTCTAATTTTAGTGGTCTAGCAGAGCAAAAAGGTGGAAAACATGTTAATCTTGAAGACTGAATAGATCATTTCCCCTTTACCAGATATTGGGACACAAGATTTGAGAATGTTTTGTCTTCAAATATATCATGTAGAGAATGATAGATTTTGGGAAATTATTACTGGGACCACTAATAACATAAGTAGAATATGTATCCAATAGTGGTCTGGATGTTGGAGATGAGTGGAAAGAAGTTTACATCAAGAGATCAAAATGATTATAGTCTTATAGCATGAAATTAAATCATCCAAACTCATGTAATTATCCAAACATAGTTAAAACATCCAACAGTGCCTTGACTAACTCCATCTGCAACACAACAAACACCATCAACCCAACAATCCTCCAAAATTCAACCATCCAAGAATAATTTTTGACCAGAAAGGAAGAGATAAATAGAGAAAAGATGAAACTGTGTCAATTAAAAGTTAACTTTTAACCTCCTATACATTATTTCAATAGAAAAAAAGAACATGAATTTCCCCACCAAATGGAACCACCAGATTTAGTCATTCAGGTAGATTCATTATTTGATGAGGAGTCGATATTTTGATCTGTTAATGAAAATATTTTGATAGATACCTTCTTTGAAAAATATTATGGATATGAACCTGAGTTCCCCATATCCAATCAATGATCTATAGGAGGAGGCTATATAATCCTTAGTGACAAAGGAAGATGCAGCCAAGGTGGAAAAAACATGTGGCCAGAGCCCTGCTCAAAACATCAATGTTGTATAAACTCATAGAAGAGCCCTTCAGTGGACCATATAGGAATAAGAAAGCTCTGCTACACCTTCTAGAAACTGCTCCAGTCTGATCAATATATAATAACTATCAGAAGAGGAACATATTTCTAATTGTACTAATCATATAGGTAGACCAATCCGACCCAACCCACGATGAACTAAATACCCTCCAACTCTTAGACCATGGGAAAATCCATATTAGTCTAATACTCAGGCACATAAAGTTCCAATAAAATTGAATTTGTGCACTAGAAATCGACATCTTTTAGATAAGTTATATTACATACTGAAATAGTTCTCTGTGGAACCAGTATAGATATCAATCCATAATGCCTTTAGTTTTTTAAAATACCTCAAAGAAGAACTTGTAGAAGAAATAATGATACCCTGGGATATTGAAGATTAAGTGGAAACTACTGAGTTATATCAGATGGGGATTGATCATGTATAATTACAAAATTTAATCTCCTTCACAGATCAAGATGAATAATCTATTATGAATGGAAACATAATTTTCTTATATGTGTCTAGAAATATAAATAGGGTTGATATCTGAAATGTATTCATTGACAATGGATATAGATTTAATCTCATCCCATTACTAACACTTTGTTAGTCAGGTATTGATAAGGATAACCTAAAACCCTCTACAAAAACTCTGTTAGGTGATGAAAAAAGTGAACAGAATCTGTTGGGCCATTTCAATCTAAAAAATCAATTTGGAGACCCCCTAGACAACTCATAATTATCAATCTCAAAACTCAATTTGGAGGCCTCTTAGCTAAATCATAATTTTGGGTGGTTAGAAAAAACGACCTTAAACATCCTTATAATATGGCCCTGGTTGCATCAATTCTCATCGATTCCCTAATTATTCCATCAGTGCATCAAATATTTCATTAATGAACAAAATGGGACCTTTCACAATGATAAGGACTCTTTCGAATCATGTGATTCACAGTACAAGTAAGTATGATTCTACAATCAAAAAGAGAACTAACCCAAGTTTGATGGTATTGATTGGGTAACTGCCCAAAACAATTTGAATATGGTACTAGCTGACCCATTTAAATAGCTTGATGAATAATGCATACTTATCATAAACTAGGTTGGGTGTATGATTCCATTTTCAGATTCAAATTTAGCCATCCTCAATATTTTGGTCAAGTTATATAAGTCTAACAGTGATGAAAAATACCCCAACCCTCAAAAAATGGTAATTGATCAAATTGGTATTCCCCTATTCCATGAAAAGAGATCTAGGAAACCTATGCCTCACTCACCGAGGAAAAATGGGAAGAGAACATTCCTCCATCCCTCACCATGTCCTCTCAAATGAATTCCACACTATTATCCAAATCATATGTAGCTACCTCATCATCCAAATACCAAGATCTAGACTCTTTTCCCAATTTATAAGATCTCATCTAAAGAATTATTTCACCAATAGAACAAGAGGATGAAGATGAAGAAGAGGAAGAACATATAAAAGAGAGATTGGAAGAAGACCTTAGGGATGAATCTTCGGCATTTGAGGAAGGCGTCTCTACCACCATTGATGAACTTAGGGAAATAAATCTGTGTATAGATAAAGATCCATGAACCAACCTGATTTGCACAACCATGTATTTTGGTGAGAAAGCGATATACAACTATTTCTTAAGGAATAATCCATATTTTTTCACCTAGAACTACACAAAAATTATAAGCATTGATAATAAGGTGGAAACTCACCACTTGGGTTTGCTATAAGATCATCTTGGCTATAAACAAGTAGCCATAACGACACACCCAAGACATGCTACCAATATTGAGGCTATGTATGAAAAGATCATATAAGAAAAATCCATTCAAGTGGTCCAATATCTAATATAGTTGGCCAGTATCATTCCCATTAGGAAGAAGATTGGAAAAATTAGTTTTTTCTTCGATTTTATAGATCTCAACCATAAGTTCTAGAAATATGATTTCCATGTCCTAATTACAAAACTATTGATTGATCCAACAACCAGATTTCAGGGTCTCTATTTCATGGATAACTATTTATGATACATTCAAATTTGAATGGAAAAATAAGATAAAGAAAAAACCACCTTCAGGGTCTCCCAGTGAGTATTTTTTTATCAGGTGATTTCATTAGGCTGGATTAATGTAGGTGATACATATAAATGTGAATTTCATCGCATATTCAAACTCTCTCTAGTAATGTTCATAAAATTCTATATTGATGACATATTGGTAAAATGCTGAAAATTATTTGAACACTTGACAGATCTTGAAACTGACATCAATAAATGGTTACAAATTTTTTTTAAAAAAGAAGACATTGAAATGTGCTTTGGTGTTAACTTAGGGAATTATTAGGCTTCATCATATGTCATCATGACTAAAAAGTCGACCAAGAGAATTATAAGTTAATCTTAGGTATGTCACCTCCTCGCATCCAAAGAGTCTTAATAGTTCTTCAAGGAAACTTGACATTCATTGGGAACTTCAAATAATACCTTGAAGGTAATGTTTTTTCCTTTACCAAGTTGATGAAAATGGTGTTTTCCTATCAATGTATAGATGATTATCTTGAATAATTCGATAGTCTCATGAAATACATCTTAGGTATGCCAGTGTTAATTACCTATGTTGAATTTAGACAACTAATTTTGTATGTGAATTAACTTGATCAGTCTATGGGTAACTTCCTCACACATAAGAATGACCATTGAAGAAAAAAGAGCCTTTATTATCTCTTATGAACCAAGATTGATTATGCGAATTGTAACACAAGTATCGAGAAGAGATTTCTGTTACTCGTATTTTTGTCCATATGTTGAGAACTATCTACAACAACACGAGGTCCACTTGGTCTTTCATAACAACCCACTCAAATACATTATCAGATGTCCAATACTAATTTGATGTCTACCATGTTGGGCATGCATCCTATAGTGGTTTGACAGCCAGTCTGTGCCTTATAAATCTATCAAGGGCTAGGGGTTATTAGAATTTTTGGAAGATCACCCCATGGAAAAAATGACCACATTGAATTATTAACTTCTTGAAGAAGAGGTTTTCTATATTCAAGAGGACCCCCAGATGTGGGAGATAAATTTTGATGGTGCATCTAGAATTATGAAAATGAAGTCGATGGAAGACCATAAACTCAACAAATTGTGGATGACATTCATACACATATATCTATAAAATATATTCCTTCCTTAATCCATCTTATGACCATAGGGGTGAAAAAATAATGATGAAAAATATCATTATCTCATTGCAGGGATAAAACTTCCTTCAAGTAGAAGAACACTTAATAATAAAATAGGATTCTAAACTGGTTATTGAATAGGTTTTTGATGACCCTTCCATAAAAAATTGTGTATTAATCCCTTTTTATAACAAGTATAAGGACTAATGGTGGGATTCCATTCATATATGATACTAACTCAAGTCCCCCAATTGAAAAATGTAGAGGCTGATGGATTGGAAAATGCATCCACAACCCTAGATGATCTAGAACAATATAAAAGGGTCATCATCAATGTAAATTTCAAAATTGTCTCCTTGTTTATTCATATCAACAGAGTAATGGTTGATGACATTAGAATAATCCATAAGCCACATGGTTCAACCACCAGTTGGATAACCCCCATTATGGATTTCTATCAAAAGTTGGAGCTCCCACTAGATTTTGATAGAAGGGAGATAATCTAAAGATGAGAAATGAACATTGTTCTATATAAAGACACAAATCAATAAAATTTCATCTATAAGATGATCCTTGATAGGGTATTTATTAGGTTAATTTATGGATAAGAAAATGATGATTTCGTACACATTGGAGCATGTACTACCCATCAATTAGGATACAAGACTTCTCATCAAATTTAAAGTCTTGGATAAAATTTGACCACTGTAACATAGGATTGCCCTAAATTCACTAGGAAGTTACATTCCTTCTAATTTCATGTCAATTTCATCCACAAAATCCCAGATCATCTTCACACAATCATGTACTTCTAGCCCTTCTCCCTATGCGGAATGGATTTCATGTGATCATTTCCTTCCACTTTGACCTAGAAATATAAGTATGTTCTTATAGTAACTGACTTTATTTCCAAATAGGTAAAAGCTATACCACTAAAATAGGTCCGGAAAAATAATATTTTCATCTTTTTGAAATAAAAATCATTACCATAATTGGTATCCATCATAAAATACAGATGGAAAAAACCAAATTCTATTTTTCTAAATTGATGAAACAAGATCAGGATATTCGAATCAAGACTAACCTTTTTATCCTGTGATCATGAAGTGGCTAACAGATGGATATAGGCCTTCAATAATACCTTATCCAATATAATCTATAAAATGGTTTATAAGGATATGAAATCATGTCCGGACAAGATTTTTCATTCTCTCTTGGATGATGATACCATGACCCGCACCACCACCCAAGAATCCCCACACTCATTTGTATACAGGGAAAAGGAAATCTTACCCATCAACGTTCTATATCCATCTCTCAATATTTCTATATATGATAAAATATCCATGGATGAGAAATCCATAAAATGTCTGGATAAATTTAAGGTACATGATGAAAATATATTTCATACCTTGCATCATTTGAAAATTAACTAAAAATAGATTTCCTGGGCCTTTAAAAAAGGATAACCTTTGGTTTTTCCTTCAAGAGAGACGGTGTTAGTACTTAGGACTCCAATTATTCCCACAAAGAATCCTCCGATGGTAGATCCAAAATTATAGGGACCTTATGCCATACATATGTTCTACTCTAAAAGATCTTATTCCATGATTTCAATTGATGGTTAGTTCAATAAGGCCCCCACTATGAAAATGTTGCTGAATAAATATTTCTTGTAACCAAAAGGAATGATTCTTACATGTCTTGATCACATGAAATTAAATAGTAGGGTTCATTTCATAGTTCCAGGACACTAAACTGCATAAAACTCTATACCCTCACCATAAGACAATAAACTACATGGCACATAATCTGTTCCACATGATGCTAAACTATGCATAAATTATCCTAATTGCATGCCATTATATTGCATGAAAATTTTCATTTCCACATGATGTTAAACTACATAGTATCACAATCCTACAAATAGATAGAAAATTTCCCTTGGTATCAGTCATACACAATTCTATATATATGAACTTTGTAATACTTAATTACTATCCATACATGAAATGTAGAGACACCCAGATTTTATATCTTGGTCTATACACCCGAAAATAATGCTTAAAATTTCCCCCCACTCTATGTATGGGTCATACCTTCTTGGAAAATTCATGTTAAGAACTATGTTGGGATTTATTCTCATTTACATTAGATACATAATAATGAAAGGATTTAACATGACAGGGCCTGCCTAATATTTTCCCTCATCCAGGGATGATTTTATTCCAATCCTTTGGCCTTAAGGTCTCTTTTCAAGTCAGGATTTTGGTTCTCACTGGTTTATGACATCATCCTTTCCACATCTATCACCTTTCATCTTGGTTTTATGATGTTAAATTGTACCATCTCATCCTCACTACACGATATAAAACTATATAGATCCATAATCATTTAGGTCTGGTGATCCACATCCTTAACAAAAGATGTTAAAATACATTGATCCTTAAGACCTATATATGGTGTAATTTCTGTTAATAAATGATATGTAGATACACCCAAATTATATATCCTGGGCTAACACCAAAATGAAGAGGCCATGTTTCCCCCCTACTCTGCATAGTTTAGACCTATGCAGTGAATTTTCACATATAACCACATGTGTCTTGATTATAGTTTTAATGAGATATATAGTTATTCCCATATTCTATTTCCTAGGCTAACCACCATAATTTAAAAAAATGTCCCCTCCTAGTGCATGGGTCAGACTTGTGAAGGGAAAATCATAGAACTATGACCGGATTGATTCTCATCGTAATGAGAAAAATAGTGACACCTGGACCCCGTACTTGGGTCAATCCATGAAATACTGAAAATTATCCTTCCTCTACTTACAAAAAAAATTGATTTAGATGACTTAAAATTAGGTCCTACAAATATGACCATTTTAAAAAAGGCTCCCTCTTCTTGCACATGAACCGAATATATGCAAATAAGACATTATAGAATTACATGTGGTTGGAATTAAGCACATGTAAGATATGTAGTGAATCTTAGATATATAAAACTGGGTATAGCTAAAAGAGGATAAAAACTACCCTCCATGTATATAAGTCATATCTATGCAGGAAGTTTTCTAAGAAATACATGTTTCTTGATTCCTATAAAAATAGGATACA
This sequence comes from Viscum album, assembly GCA_963277665.1. Lineage (NCBI taxonomy): Eukaryota > Viridiplantae > Streptophyta > Magnoliopsida > Santalales > Viscaceae > Viscum > Viscum album. The sequence continues at coordinate 1,900,726,563 of OY728135.1, read as the reverse complement.
TAGTGACTCATAGAACTTGAAACCAAATCCTATCCATATAGAAAAGAAAAAGAATAATTTCTCCATCATCTGAACCTAAATACAGATCTATGTAGATGACTTCATGTATGGATCGCACATCAGGGATCTATCAAGGGATCAATGTGGCCTCCTTACATATCAATAAAACCCATGTGAATAAATTTTTAATTCATAGAATATCATGGTTTGGATGTTTCAAACTAGTCTAGATACATATCTTTAATTCATAAAACTACGTTCCATGGATAATTTTTTATTCTAAAAATTCTCTTATGTCCATTATTAGGGGAAGGTCAGTGTCCTAGGGATACCTCTTTTTTTACAATTCATAATATTCCCATGTGGATTTAAATATTTTTCACACAAATTTTCTTTTATCCTGAGGAAAATTATTCATTTCGATAGGATTTCCCGACTGTTGTATGCCCCCAATGGCTTCCATATGTCAAATCATTACATCCGATTTGGGAATCCCTAGGATCGTGGTTTACACATTATTCCCACTTCACATTTTTGTCGTGTCAAAACATCATGGATTGATTAGTCGTCATATTAATTATTTTTTCTTTGAAAAGTCATTTTAATCACATGAAGATATAATGTATGACATATTCCTCCTTTCCAAATGATTCTAAACTATACAGAAATCATCCTAATTTCATGACATTAATCTTCATGATAAATTTATGTCCCGCATCAAATCAATCTTCATAGTTCCATAGTATTCTCACCAGAGAGAACATTACAGTCATCATATTCCATCCACCATTTATATTACAGAACTATGTATGTCTTGATTCCTATAAACACATGATACATAGTGATGCTAGGATTCTACATCCTCATGCAACCACCACAAAATATAAAACTTCCCCTCTCCCTACAACGAGACCAAACCAATGCATGGAGTTTTCATTCAATAACTCTGTATGGATTGATTCCCATCGAAATAGAATTTGAGGAGACGTCCATACATTTCATATTTGGGTCTATATTCACATTTATTAAACCATATGGCACCATGGAACGAGTTTCCTACCAAGAATATATAGTGTTCCATGGAGCCTCTTAGGTCCTAATTTTCTTCGGTTCATATCAGTCATGCAATGAACCATCTGTTAGGAAACTCATTCTCCCACTGCCCTCATGACATGGAATTTAACCATGTTGCTCACATCCTAGCCATAAAATGATAAATTAAATATCCCCATCATGCTTACCTCACCAAAGAGTACATCTCCCCCAGCATCAATCATCTACCATTATGTGTTCAACAATGCCCCCTTTATGTGTATGAGTCAGATCTACATATGGGGACCCTTTCTCTAGAACTATGTGTGGATAGATTTCTACTCATACATGATATTTAGAAATGCATGGAACCTATTTACTATCCCAATACATTAAAAGAAGAAGAAAAAAAATGTTCATATTTCCTGTGTACATAGTTATGTAATAGAATTCATATTCAGATCCCTCATTCAGAGATCCATGAGATAAAAAGATATTCCTTCCCCCACAAATGAGTTAGATCTATGTAGGGAGATTTCAACTCCATGGATTATCATGTTCTAAATGTTTCTTATGATTCCATACACATTCTTTTTGTTTATCAAACTTCATACCTTCAGAAGTCTCATATATCCATAAACCCCCCCGACCGTCGGATAAGAATGGCCATTTTTTTGGGGAGACCTCTGTTTAACTATGAACAATATGACCTGGTAGATTTTCATACGTTGTGAAAAGAAATCCTATCAAACCAAAGGTAAATTTTTTATTATGAGAGGATTTTATTACCTCTGTATGCCCCCAATGGATTCTAGTCTACATACAATTCCTCCGGATCCATGAACTCATGGGATCGTGGTTTACACATTCCTTCCAACTCGCATATGAGGTATGTTAAAACATTTCATCTGGGTTATTTTCTAGTCAATCACAAGTTCAATAACAATGTCCAAATCACACACCATTAAACTGCATGATAATTGATAACCAATTTTCAAGCTCGGGTTCAACCACAACAAAGATTAAAAATTCCCCTTCCGGATATATGGGTCAGACCTGGACATGAAATTTTAAAACATGGTAAATAATTTTTTCCCACATTTTTCAGTTCATGAAATACATCTGCATAGGAAATTCCAATATAAGACCATCCCCATTGGTGATCTCATACATCAGACAAAAAATCCCCACATCTAGGCATATGTCCTTATCTAAAGGTGTTAAGATGCATGACTAATGACTCTTCCCTATACATGGGTTAGACTTTACCATGTATCCTTCCTACACCTACATGAGGATAACATCATGACATATTCCTGGAAAATCATGACATAAAATACCCCATTCATGATCAGGCACTATCAATTCACAAATCATATTCTATGTCTATAAAGGTTATATTCCCCATAATATTTCACAGTCATTGGATATTAATGTCTAGTGTCCAAGGGGAACTTATTTTTAACTATTCACAATATTACTTGGTGGCTCTACATAACTTTCCCACAAAAAAGGACTTTCAACCAGAAGAAAATTCATCCCTAGAAGAGTCTTTTCCTACCCTCGTACTGCCAATGATGATTACGTCCCATGTCACATCTTGGGTTCATAAATCCACAAGATTATAGTTTACATCATTTCCACCCTTAATGGATGAATATAATAGAACATTACTAGTCTTAGAACAATGAATATGGAGAATCTTTTAGCCTTTTATTTTCATTTAAATCTTGAATTTCCTAGTAGTAAGACATTAAAATAAACCATGCTTCAAAACTCATTTACACAAGACCAATTAATATGGGACCAGTTTCCCGTCCAAAGTCAATATAGCTTCCCTCATAGTTTTCAAACATTCCCACCAAACAGGCCACCCAATGTGGTGTTAAATAAATTCCTAATTCCTATAAAATTACATATCCATCAGAAATAGAATATTCATGTTCTATGAAAACCATTTTTTGATAATGAATTATATTCCTCGGTTTCCTATACATTTGATGGACACAAAATATTCTTTCCAACAAAATGAAAAGTCAACTTCTAGATAATATTTTCCTACCTCTCTACACCTCATGGATTTCATGCCCCATATCATCTCTCATATCCATAAATCGCAAACCATGTTCAAGAAAATTTCATTATCCACATCTATGAAATATTATGCAATTAATGATCTATAAACACTTTTGGACCCACACCCCACAATTTATTGTCAAATTTGTTCAACCTAAAAAATATTTAATGTTTTCCTAATTCGGAAGACAATAAAATGCCCATGAAAAGTGTCTCAAAACTCTCAACGATGAAAACTGACAATGGACACCATGGGAAAAAGTTAAGTATCATCTTTCTAGATCTATACTTCATATGGCTAATGAAACATAAATAGAAAGAAAGTACAAAAGTGGAAAAAATATTGTTAGGTCAAAATCCTTAAAAGGGGGCCAATAAAAAAGCATGTTATACCAACTGAGTCCACACCAAAGTGGACATGGGAAAAAATTTAGGTGATAACATAAAATATACAATGTTTGTTGTATTTTTCATAGAACATGAAAAATAATAAAAACTAGTATCACTAATACCCTTGGATCAAGAAAATATTAGGTTATAACATGATTATTTCAATTTGATTATCCTAAATCATGACTTATATTGTAATCCAGTTGATATTATCATTCAAAATGAAACCATTTATAATAAATTCACATTGAGGGAAAAGATAAATTAGAAACAATAGATATAAAAAAATATTTCATTATATTAAATGTAAATAGAGGAGAATCCACATCTGAGAGTCTCTCCTCTATGATATTATGATCAAAAATAAAGGAGACATAGTGAAATGAAAATTTTTATAATGGATCCTGACTCAATGCGGTCAAAAAATTGATGACCATATGATGTAGTTCATTAAGGGATTATTCAAAATTTGTCATATGCTCAGCCTCGATTATAGTTGTGGGGAAATTTTTTCTAACAGTTACACTAAGTTCTCAATCTCTCTACTTAATGGAATCATGATTTTTAGTTTTTGATAAAATCTTCACTGTTAACCATTAAATATGATCCTTGAATTATTGTAGATCCTCATTTTGTGAAACCACTTGATTATGATCATTTTCTTCCCCACTACCTACATAATATATTTTAACATTTATTTCTTGTAGAGTTTCCATTCAAAATTGAAAACTATTAAACTGAGTGGGTTATCCTTCCAGAGAGACTAATTATTCCCGAGATATGAAAATCTAGTGGATAATGAGGTGAAGGGGGTGATTATCAACCCCACCTAAGCCAAGGTCAATGAAAAGATAATGTAGGTTGTTCGATTTGTCTCTCATAACTACCAATGGGGTCTCTATGATGATGGTTCAATGTTGGAGACAAGCCCATCATCTCTAGGTCAGGTATTTGACTGAAATTCATGGATCTTGATCTTGATCATTGGCCAGCACTGGTATATAATCTGGAAAATGAAACCAAGGACGATGTGTTTGGATTAAAAAAGGAATCCAAAGATTGAAAATCCTCGATTCCCACCTACATCCCAGCCCGAGTAACCCGGATGATAGGCTTAAAATTAGTTATTGGGGTCCCCAAGGTTGTTCTACTACGACCATAACCAGTAGAGAGATTTTCTGCATCAATTAAAAGGATCTGATATCCATCTACTTCATCAAGGAGGGGATTTGAGGATGTGGTTGATATATGTATGATTACACTGTTTGGACGAGAGTTTTTCTCCCCTTGAAACCGATGAAGATGGAATGTCAGAAATAGTGATAGTAGAGGTCAGTGGTTTAGGTACCGTCTGAACTACCATTACTATTATCCCCTCAAGATAGTATTCCATCCAAATTCTAGCATGATCCTGGGAAAGATCAGTAGAATTTCTAGCACAAGGTATAGAAATTTTCATGTTGGATTATTCATGTTTCACTATAAGCCACAAATAGGAAAATATGAAGGGATTTGGCTCTTGAATATGGGGAAGATAAAACGAGGAAACTCATTGTATACACCCAAATTTTCGAGAAAATATATAAGGAGAATATAATGAATATATGGTTACTCTATCTAGCAACATATCCAGAAGTCCATCTCACAGAGTGATTATATATGAAAACCCCATCAAGGTCCCTTCACTATTATCAACCACGGTACATTAGGGTGCATGATAAGAGATGAAGGTGAAGTAGGAATAGTTTCTCAAAATATCAGCAACACCATTGATACTAAGTGATATCATGAATATTGTAACAATATCATGTAATGAAGGGAAAAAGGTGGAGTGGGAAAACTATTGTTTTATTCTGGTATTCATAACACCGATAGGGTTCCTCCAACGAACCATAAAAGAATTTCAATTTCCCATAGAGAGTTGAGGATGACTTCCCTCATACATGTGGTTGAGTAATTCATAAATTCTACCAAGGTGGGTATGCCTAAGTTGAAGGGGAATCCTTCTACAAGATTAGCCTCCATCACTAGGGTATAGACCCGGAAACCACTATAAGCACCCCGATATGGGAAGAAAAATCAACTCAAAAACAAGGAAAAGAAACAATCCATCCATAAAAAATAGGATATGCCTAGATGGATTTTGTAACCCCATGGGGTGTATTGACCTATGTCAATGATATCTCTATGTGAACCCTGAATTCTCTACATCTATTTGATAGTATGAGTCATGTAATGGTGAAATTTCATCCTCGGACCACTGATTTTTTAAAACATTTCTATCCAATAATAAAATGGAATAAGCTAGTGGGAATAGAGGTGCTAACCCGGATATTTCTCTACTCGAGTCAGAATATCCATCACGAGTGATTACACATTTTTGGTTTTGTCCTAGGTATTGGTGGAAGATAAAAAAAATTCCTACAAATTTCCCTGAATTGGGATTCACCCCCATCAAATAGACATCACATAAACTAATCTAGAATTCACCATGGGTTAGCTATAAAGTTTTGGTGTTCAATAACCAATGGATAATCAGTTTTGATAGAAACTCAAATAGTTAATAAATCAAAAATTTAGAGATCAACACCACCTGGTATAGTCTAATATCCTACAAGGGTTCAAGAAATTCCATACAATTCAGATTCACCTAGAATGCCCAAACCTATTCATTTGAGAGGATCCCTTCAGACCTCAAATCCCACATAGTGATCCACCCATCATTAGTATTTTCTCATGTGAGATAATGAATGGATATATAGACTTGAATAGATGATTGAGAAGATTTATCATCATCCTAACATATTCTTTGTGTCCATATAGATCCATTCAAAACAAAGGTATTCTATAGACAAGAACTGAGGATTATTTTCCCTATGGAATAAATGTTTACATGAACTCAGTACCTAGACATCTCGTACTAGGTAGGTGGGAGATTTTGATCAACTAGTAGAAGGGGGATTTAATCTTTATGATTGAAATTATAAAGTGGCAGTTTTTTGGAAATAGTTATGCTATATGTTTGGGGGAAATGAGGTTCCTTATAATACACTTCTAAGAAATGATTTGGTATATAATACCCTCATCAATGTTCTCAACCAAGGAATTAAATATTATGGTAATTATTATTTGTGATAGAGACAACTTATCAATTAGGTATATTCCGTAAATTCATTTGAGATTCATCAAGGGAATAAAAATTTCAAATGTACGAAGGTGTTAGAAACCACCAATTCATGGAAGTATATATTCGAAAATAATAAATTTTTAGAAATCAATTATCCTGTAAACCAATGGTTCACAAAGGAACTATTCTGAAAAGTTTAAGCCTGTTAAGAAATAGTTCCAAGAATGATAAATCTTTAAAAAATATCATTTGATGCAGAAATTAGAACTTATAGTTTGTCGTTAAAGTCTTTTGGATTGTGGATGAAAAATCTATGTTTGCAGACAAATAGATCTGAAAAGGATGTAATATGTATAATCCATATGTGGTTGAGGATTTGTGGGAGCACCTAGTTCCTTGATATAATATGTGAATGATAAATTAACTAGGCCCCCAATATATAGGTTAATTACCCATATACGGATCCACCCTCACACCACAAACCAATTCAAAATAGTAGTACATTCTCCATCGGAATAGACTCCTTTTATAACGACCCAGTCTTGAAGAACATTTAAGTTACATAACATTTTTGGTATACATAACACATTACACAAACAGTCACTTGATAACCATAGTATTTTAGTTCCTTTGGAAACATGGAAACAATAACACAGGTACATAAATGAGATTCATTATCTCCCACTAGGTTCTTCTTGACTAGAACACTTCTTAGGCACATCCAAAATAAAAAAATTTATCATGACCTGTGAAATGAAACATAAAATGGCATCATCTTAAATTATTATTAAGGGTAAAAAATGGATACATGCAAGCATAATTATGATCATAATGGTATGAGAACTTGATCATGAAAAGATTAGACTATACCCTACATATCAAAGATCATATACATGAATCATGGATTAAATCATGGTAGTTTATAAGACATGAAAAATAAGGAAATAAATAACACAAGCCATGAAAAAAATAAATTAGGAATGAATCATGTAATTATGGTATACACATAAGAATATATTATATGATTTCCCCAGAAACAAAGGCATTACTGCCAAGACCATATTGGTAGTATGGGTTCAATCCCAATACAATCATGGTATCTACGGTTCACTCCCATGGCCATTATAATAGCATGAGTTTACTCTTAATTCCATCTTGGTAGTCACGGTTCACTCTTAGGGCTATCATAGTAGTCAATGTTCATTCCCAATACCATATTAGTCTATCTCATCAGAGATAAATCATTACCCAATTCAGAAGAGGGAGATATAGGTTTCACACCTCTAATTGTGATATCATACATACATGTACCATAAGATCATAAATAATCATATCATAAAGCATGAAATTAATTGGGTATCACAAAAATTTAATCATAAGATAACCTTTTGAAATTGAAAGGTCTCATAATTTTTTCATCATAAACATAACTCATGAAAAGAAACAATTTTCAAAAGCAAATAACCTGGAAATGTGAAACGGGTTCCATTGACATCATGTCATCCAAACATAATCCATTCAGAGAAAAAATTTGAATGGAGAAATTGATTAAATTCCATATAATGGAATGAGTAACACCAATGGAAATTATCTTAGATGGGAAATAATTTTAAAATATCTTTTAAAAACTTTTCATGAATAAAATATCCACTCTTTCTTAAAGGTATGGTTTTTATAATATAATACCATTTGAAAAATATTTCCATTCAAAATATATTTTAAAAATTAAAAAATAATATTTCAAAACAATAAAACATTTTTAAAATACTTTTTTCTAGAAAATTATCTTTACATATTTTTGGAAAAAAAATTGAAAACATTTTCGAAAACAAGGTTTTTGAATATAATATATTTTTAGATGAAGACAGATACAATCAAATATTAAATTAAAATATAATATATGTACCAAGGATTGGGAAAAATAGTACTAATAGATTATTATATCAAGAATAAATAGATTATAATGAAATTCATGAGTGTTCTTGAGATATGGATCATAATATTTCATTACAGACGCATAGTCATTAATAATCTCAAAAAGAAACTAGATTGTTTATATAATCTCTTACCACTTGGTAACATGGGTCCATACTCTTCACATATTAAAATAAAACTAAATTAATCTTAAAATATCATGAAAATAAGTATATTTATGATATTACCTCGAATTATATACACCTCAAAAATAGTTTAGGTGCATAACAATACATGAGTCTCAATGAGGGAAACTTGAGAGAAAACATTTTTTACTGATTAGGTAACTTTTGAAACGTAAACCCTATGAAATAATGTTCATTAAATGTATATTTTAATACCCATATATTTAATTACAATATACATAAAACTTAATCAAGGTAATTATATACACCACACAAAAGGAATGATTGGAGATCATAGTGTGTATCTTACAAATATAAAAAGTGAGAAGAAATCATCTTACTTGCTTCATGACTCTCATCATATTCATTCTAAAAACCTGTATAATAAATATAAATTTATTATTAATATTTTATTTAACCATATTATACTATCTAATAACATATATTTTTTAATACAATATAATATTACCCTCTTGTTAACCATCCTATGTTAAGGTTTCACTTCAGGTAATATTTTCTTTTTTCCTCGCATATGTCTTAATTTGTTATATCATTGGTTCTTATTCTTATATCATGATTCAAGAATGTGATCCATCAAATAAATATAATTTATCATCTTTATATTTATTTTATAATAATCTATAGAATATATAAGTGAAAAATTGAATACAACATTCCTGGAGATGGTAATATGTATGTACGCATGAACATTGTTTTCATTTTTATTGTCATATTGAAAGAACGTATGTAAATCAAATATTTATATATATATATAATTATTCTAAGAATTATTATATCATATATATAATATAAGTTCACTAAAATCATCTTTAATATATTTCACGTGGTGTGTGAATGAAGACATGGCTTTGAGGGGACGGTAGTCCACAATTCCTCAAACATGATTATATTATTATAAAATTTAAAACTAAATGATATTTATATTAAAAAGGGATAAATAAGCTTATATACTTAATAAATATAATATATAACATATATAAATTGATTTTCCATCATAATTTCCACCATTATGGCCATAATGAAAGTTGAACAATCGTCATTTAGTGGGGTGGTAGTTCACCGTACACATAAATAGTACATTGTTTAACCATTATATGGTGGTGAGTGTAACTATAGGTTGAATAATTATCTTAAAAACAAAATATTATATTCATGATAAATTTTTTGGTATGCACGAGTGAAAAAAAAATAATTTTGAGTGGTGGAGAATGAAAATAAAATAAAGGACTTGAGAGAAGACATTACCTCTGGATCAGGTATCTTTTTTTGGTTTGTGAAAAAAGGATTAATTTAAATAAATTATTTCCAAAGAAAGGATTTTAGGAGGAATGGAGGATTAATGGTAAGTGTATTGGGAATTTATTATCCAAACTTAAGTGGTTTTAGTGGTGTTAGGAAGTGGTATAGGTGGTGGATTTTTATAGGGAAGGAAATGGACTCACTTGGAATTTTTAGAAAAAATTTAGGTATACACATGTTATTACATAAAAAAGTCATAAACAACAAATGAATATATGGTTTATGAACTATAAATGGAAAGAAAATTGGTGTTGGACAAGTTTTTAGGTCATTTGGGCCCTTAATTTTAAGGTTTAGTCTGTAATTAAGCTTAATTCGACGTTAATCACTGTGATTAATTTTAATCACTTTTACTACTCGTTTTGGTCAAAAATTAAATTGGCCTTATTGTACTATAAATATTATACTGAATACTATTTTTTATGTAAGTTTTTTTAAATTCAAATTACATTAGTGACAAAATTAATATTATTGGTAATCCTGCATACCAAGTGAAATAATGAGTTTTTTTAGTAGAAAATGTTCAAAAGTTTGTTATGATTTTACATTCAATTTCAAATTGAAATTGATTATAGTGAATTAAATAGTATTAATGGTTGTAATATTTATCTAATTTTATCTTAATAAAACATATAATATCAATTAACATTAATAATAATAACAGTAAAACGTAGTTTTTAACTAAAAACTTTATTTTTCACTATTCATAAAAATGTTGTTTCTTAGAAAAATGCATAAAATTCACCCAAAAATAATTTATATGTTCTAAATTAAAAAAATAAGTTTTTTTCAAATTAAATTTTTAATGTGTCTACATTTAATTCTGTTATTAAAAACGGTTCATTCGAGAAAATGGTATTTTAAAACATAAAAATCTTTTACCAAAAAAATCATATCTTTCAATATCAATATGTTTTATTTATTTAAAAAAATAACAAAAAATATTTTAAAAGTAGTTATTACTATTCATATTAATAATTTTATTGTCTATGTTATATTTTTCTCATTTATATAATAATATAATTAAAACGATGTTTCATAGAAACTCTGTGTTGCGTGTGATGTACGCTAAGTCAATGTTGCATGTATCGTATACGAACTCGATATTGTGTGTAATGTATTCCAAGTTGGTGTTGCATGAAATGTATTTTAATTTGGTGTCATGAGAATCGAATATTATACTTAAGTCTTTTCAAGACACAAATTAATTTTTAATTGATTTGAAAAAAAGTTCCATAACAACTCAGGATGTTACATTATACCCCTCCCCCCCCACACACTGAATTTTGACCTCATAATTCATCACTCAAGTAAAAACATATATGGTCACATATGCTTCATCATATCCTCAAGTTCCCACAAAGATTCCTCTAATTGGCGATTTCCCCAAAAAGAGTTACTAGGTTAGTGGCCTTGTTTCTTAGAACATTCTCTGATCAATATAGAGTTTCAACTAGTTATTCTTCATAAGATAGATCATGCTCCAACGGTATGACCTATGAGTTTTTTTCATGTGATAGTTCAGTTATTTGCTTACTTAAGATAGATTCATGGAACACATCATGAACATGAAATATATTTTTAGGAGGTCCATGTGATATGCTACTATCCCGATACAATCATGAATATCAAAGAAACCAATATACCTAGTGATTAGTTACCATTTCTTCCCAAATATCAAAACATTCATCCATGGTGAGATTCATAGAAACACTTTATCACCAACTTCAAATTATATAACTCACTGATATTTATTGGGTTTACTTTTCTATGACCTTCAATTTCCTTGATATGCACGGGAATGGTTCTACCCTTTTTGACCAATTCATTAGTGATATTAGGTCCCAATAGCAATATTTATCCAATTTCATCCCAGCAAGTTGGAGATATACACATCATCCCATATAGTGATTCATAAGGTTCCATTAGAATGATTGAGTGAAGGATATTATTTTATGAAAACTAAACTAGGGGAATGTGTTGATCCCAACAACCGTTGAAATCCAGAGAATAATATCTCAATATATCCTATAGGGTTTGAATCATTCTTTCAGACTGGCTATCTATTTGAGGATGATAAGTAGTAATGAAACTAAATTTTGTATCAAGTGTTTATTGAATAATTCACCAGAACATAGAGGTAATCCTTGAATCCAGATATGATATAATGTAATTTGGTGCTCCATGAAACGTTACAACATCATTAATTTATATCCTAGAATGATGATCCAGAGAGAGGTTTTCTATGATAGCTATGATGTGTGTTGTCTTAGTAATGATATTGACTACCACCCATATATCATTAAACCCTTTGAGTTTTTTTGTATTCTAAAAAAATCATTGTGATGTTCTCCCATTTCCATTCTTGTATGGGTAATGGATGAAATATCCCTTTAGAGTTTTTTTTCTTTTAGCCATAACTTGCTAGTATACCAAGAACCAAGATAAAAACTCTGTGATGTCTCTCATAATTACTTTCCACAAGAAGTATTATTTCAAGTCCGTATAAATCTTCTTACATCTATGATGGATAGATAATGAAGAACTATTTGTCACGACCCATCCCTTGGGGCCCGTATTGTGACTACCCCAAGCTCGCCTTCCATATGCCAGGGGTTGGTGACTATCACCAAAGGCATAAAACCTTAAACTGGGAAGACATTGCCTTTTTGAAAGTAAAATATCACAACATAGTACGCAAATGGAAGTAAAACAATAATTAGAATTGTATACAAAAGTGTGTGCTGAAAGTAAAGGGGTCGGAAATACAAGCCCAACAGTAAAGTACAAAACAACTGAAAAGATAGTACAATTGAAGAAAGGAAGTAAAGCAGCTATTGGGTCGTCCTGTGGGATTCCCACCAGAAGGGTGGTTACAGATGGCCTCCTCAGCACCCCAAGTCCATCTGTCCGCTCTGAGTACATGTCACCCAGTGGTCCACCTCCAGGTACCGTCTAGTTCTTCTACTCTCTGTCCCGATCAGTGCTATCCATCATCTGCAACCAACACAACGAGGTGTAGGCATATCCCATGCAGGGGTGAGTATAAAGATACTCAGTAGGGACCCTGAGACCCTCAAGGTCTCACAAAATCCAACAAGGATAATCCACAAAGTGAATGAATCAACAGATAACCCATACTTAGGTATATGACCATACATATACCTAAGTTATCTAGTAAACCATCTCAATCATGAGGAAACACAGAAGTTGTTAACTCAGCTCAAACCGGGATTTTTAGAGTAGCTTAGATGTTTAGATGATTAGTCGCAAAGATATATCATCTTATTCTGACAAGAGGCACTGCTTCTGACCATACGGAGTCTGACCCACACAGGATCGATAAGTACTAACCCCTGCAATGACCCATATAGGTTCTGACCCACACAGGATCAGTATGCGCTGACCCACACAGAATCGTTGAGCATTGACCCACACAGGATCTGACCCACACAAGATCGATATGAACTGACCCACATAGGATCATTGAGTGCTGACCTCCGTATGATCTTTCTCCAACCTCTGCCTCACTATTAGCCATTGGATTCCTCGCACCCGGTGTGGTCGAGTTCCATATAATATGACCTAGAGATATCGGTCATACCTCAACCACCAGTAAACTCCAAAAAGGAGTAATCCAAAGGACCACCATGTCGTAATGGTTTCAACGTGAGAGACAGTGCGTCAATCGGACGCCCGGTCTGTGAGTTATTGGTATTTTTGTTCCAGTGGCCCCGTTGGTTTTTATGTTCAAACCAACCCGACCGTATTCCAACTATGTCCAAACCTCAAGCGAGGTATTCCAAAAGAACCATATCGCTCCAGACTTCCATCTCCATAGAAGTTTTTTCAATCAAACACCCGCAACCCAAGATATGGGAAAAAGGGTGTATTCGGGTCAAAGGGGTCTGGGTTCGGTCTGACCCAGTCGAACCGACCTGAACCATCCCACGACTAGACCAGGGTCTGACCCAATCCGCGGGTCCAACCCAGCCCGAGGTAGCCTGGACCGAGGTGGGAAGACCTGTGGTGGCCCGGCCGAAGGCGGGCTGGCCGGCCAGCTGGTTCGGCGGCCCGGCTGGCCACGCATGGGGGGGGGGGGGGGGGTGCGGCGCCCCCTGGCTTCCGAAGGAACCAGTGCTAAGCACCGATTCAGTGAACCACGGGACCCGAGGGGTCCCGCCTGTAGCGTTCAACATCGGCCATCTCACCCGGCCGCCCCTTGATCCTCCACCGTGGCGCGATGGTACCGCGGTTCTGCTGGCCTCCACGCGGCGTGACAGTGTCGCGCCTCCTCCACCGTGGCTCGGCCCAGCCGTGACCTCCAACTCCTCTGCGCGGCATGATGGCACCTTGCTCATCGTCCGACCTCCGTGGCCCTCCTGGCCACAAATCTTCCTTCTGGCGAGGTGCGATGGCACGACGCCCCTCCGGCACCACCGCGGCCCACCTGGCCACGGCTCGGTTCTCTACACGGCACGGCGGTGCCGCACCCTTGTGGTGACCCGGTGGCCTTTCTCCTCCGGCTTCTTTGCGGTCCACCTCTGTTGTCAAAAAATAAGAATAACCAAAGGGGGAGGGTTGGGCTTTGTTCGTGCAGTCTAGGCCCTCCTCGGCGTGGCCATAACATTTGGCATACCATAATCCATAAATTTGAATGATGATGAACGGAGGTTTATACTCATATATAATATAACTCAAATTCCCCTACCTTGTTATTTTCGATGAACGTTGACGATGTTGCGGGAAGGTGGACGTCGTTCCATTGACGTCGGGAAGCATTCTTCAAGGACGGCGATGTTTCCTCTTCCTGCCCCAGTTGAAGAGGGGGAAAGAGATGTCTGTCATTCTTCGTTGGAGAGGGGCATTCTTCGTTGGGAGAATAAAGTTCTCCAAGGGTTCTCCAAAGAACTACCAAAAAGAAAGTGCCACCCAAAATAATGGGTTAAGCTAACACATTACATAATTGTTGGCCAAAAGAATTCAAACGATTTCAAATTAATTAATTAATGTCATTAATTAATTTGTGTTTTGGCACATTTATGAGGAAGGTGGAATGTTACAAATAAATGAATAAAGGGTTGGCTTCATTAACTCAAGGGAAGTTTAATGGTTTCATCCCACATAAATGGGGGGTTTAGGGGTTTGAAGCTTCTGTGGGCCCCACCTAATAATATCTTCCCAAGAGAGGTTATGTGTGTGTGGGCACACAACTAACCTTTTCTTGGAGTTTTTAACCACCAAGGAATAAAAATAAGTAACCCTTATTTTTATTTAACTTAATTAAAAATCCCCAAAATCTAACTTCCACTCTCGTTAGAACGCAACTTCGGTGAAGGTCTCACTAAGCAATCGTTGACGCTGCGAGTTCAACGGTGCCCTCAAATTTCAATTCCTAGCATTGGTTCAAAAGTTATAAAATCTCGTATGTACATTTACTGAACGTACCCAAACAAAACTTCAAAAATTGATTCCGAGCACACTGAGCCTCGGAATCATGCGCCATCAGAAACTACGGACTTGTAAAATTCCCATGTATTTAAAAAAAACCATAGGAATACTAGGTCTTTACACTATTAGCTTCCTCTATCAACAACTTCTTCAAATCTAGAAGAGAAAGAACACATACACAATTCCTGAATCTTATCATTATATCCTCATCAAGTTTAAACTCGGGATCATTTCTATCATTCATTTTCAACTCTTCATCATCCATCTGCACCTCCATAATATTCACATGGATAGAGGGTTGATCATTCATTTGAGAAAGATATGATTTCCCCCTCCATTAGTATTTCCATATCCATCCTTTACAAATATATAAATATAGGATCTTTTGTTATCCCCATCATGCATATGCCATCATGATCATTTTGAGTCAAAGCATCATCCACATCGTTCTCTTTCCTAGGGTTGCAATTTATTAAGAAGTCATAATCTTTTGTCAACTCTAACCATCTTCTTTGGTGCATGTTCAACTCCTTCTATGTGAATATATATTTCAGAATTTTATGATTGGTATATATATGACTCTATATTCCATAAAGATAATGTCTCCATGTAATTAATGTAAAAAATACAATTGCTAACTCCAAATCATGAGTTGGGTAATTATTCTCATTAATCATAAGACTTCACGAGGCATATGATATAACCATGTTATTATTAATAAGAAAAATTCCAATTGGTTCATGGATGCATCAATGTAGATTACAACCCCCCCCCCCTCCACTATAGGGTAATCTAAGAATAGTTTCATTGACCATCCTTATCTTTAGTTCCTTGGAATTTTCTTCAAATTAATATATATAGATGAACTTGACACCCTTCATAGTTAATTTGGTCTATGTATTAGATATACAAGATAACTTCTCTACAAACCTTCCATAATAACCAGGTATTCCATGAATGGAACGAATATTAGTTATCATGGTTAGTCTAGGCCAACATTTAATAGCCTTAGTCTTTGAAGGATCTACTTTTATACCATCTATTAAGATTATGTAACCAAAAAATGAAACCTTTTGTAGCTAAAATTCACACTTTGTAAATTTTCCATATAGAAACTATTTCTTTAGGGTCTTTAGTAAAATTTTCAAGTGATCTTAATGCACTTCCTATCTCTTTGAATAGATATTTATGTCATCTATAAAGACTAATACAAATATATTGAGGTAATATATAAAGAATCTATTCATTAAATACATGAATATTTCAATGGAATTAGACTGTCCAAAAGGCATCACTATATATTCATAGCTTCCATACCTTATATAGAATGTCGTCTTAGGTATATTCTCCTTATTCACCCTCAACTGATGAAATCTACAATAAAGTTCAATCTTGGAATTGTACTTTCTCCACATAGTTGATTGAACACATCATAAATACATATAAGTGGATGCTTGTTTAGGAATGTGATCTTATTCAACTCTTGATAATCAATATAGAGTCACATTGATCAATCTTTATTTTTCTGAAAAAGTACCAGTGCACCCCAATGTGACACACATGGCCAAATGAATCCCTTATTAAGGATTTCTTGGAGTTCCTTCTTTAATTCCAACAACTCAATAGAGGCCATTCTATAACGATTATTTGAAATTGATGTGGAACCATGTATGAGTTCAATTTAGAATTGAACGTCGTGTTTTGGTGGAAGACTAGGAATATCTTCAAGAAATTCATCCACAAAATCCCAAACAATAGGAATATCATCGATATCAATTCTCTCCCCTACCATTTGATATAAACAACCATTTTTTTGGAAATTAAGACCCATACACTGGATGAAATTTCCACAGGATGTTAATAATTGTTGTCACATGAATAGATGATAATAGGAGGGTTTGAAATATCAAAAGTAACAACCCTTCCTTGAAAATGGATGTGGGATTTATGCAGAGAAATCTAATCCATGATAAATATGACATCAAATTCAACCAATGGAAGAATGAAAAGATTTTCAGAAACCACAATCCCAAAAATACCCACTAGATAAGAATCATATAATTGAGATGAAATCATCATACAATTAGGGGTTTTCACTAATAATTCTAAATATAATTGTTTTCCGGGAATCATAACACCCTTATAAAATTAAAAATATATGAATGTGTGTGTAGATCCATAATCAAATATGACATTTTTAGTTCCAAAGAGTATACTAATTGTACATTTCATCATTTCATTATCACACCCCTCGCCAGAAATAGTGGTTGCATGATATTTCCCCTAGTACCTCGTCATAAGAGGATGTTGATGTCAATCATAATCACTAGGCCTTGTGTTCGGGTAGTGGTTAGCATAATTCCAATTCTCTTTACACTTATAGAACTGAATCATCTGGGGTTCATTCTATGCCACTTTTCCCCATTCACTATGTTAGATATCTTCTTCTTATCACTTCAAAAATAAAATTCCCGATGTCCTTCCCTTCAATAATTAAAACATCTATTGGACCAATTAAGCCAATTACCACCATGATTCTTTCCAAACATATAGCATAAATAAAATACCATCTTCTTTTCATCTTGGATATTATTTTTTCCATTAATCTCTATCTTCTTCTTCTTATCATAACCATGAGAGTGATACATGACTCACACCTCTATTTCAACCGTGATTGCACTATGAACAATATCTTCATATTTACTAAAGTATCTTATGGAAATCACCCTTCTAAGAATTGGATTTAAGACACTGATGAACCAATCAACATTATATTCAGGGTGGATGATAATTCTTGAAGCATACCTCACATGTCTCATTAAATAAACCTCACAGGTAATGAAAAATTCATCCTCCCTTTTCTTCAACTCAAGGAACTCTTTTTTCATGTTGGTACAATAAATTAGAGGAAAGTACTTATTGAAAAATATTTTCTTGAACTTGTAGCAATAAATGAATTCAATATCATATTGATGACTAGTAATATTGATTAGTTTCCACTATTGATCTTCTTCACCATCTAACTAATAAACATCCAAAATGACTTTCTCATGCTCTGAACATTGAAGATTAGAGAATAACATTTTAGTGGTACTGATCCATTTTTCAGAAACTAGTGGATCAGAAGATACTATGAATGAAGGTGGATGTTTCCTCATGAAAGACTCAATATAATGTTTTCCCTCCATTGATAATTTGTATGTCTTCCAAGATTCATATTTTTAGAAAGTTGTGTGAGCGTAGAAAAGAATATTTTTCATTCCATATACCATAGAATTTAGTTTCTCATAAGGACAGTCATTGAATTGTCTGTCTAAATAACCATTAATGAAATTCTTTTGGGTTACAATCATTTAGTAAAACTAGAAGAATAATTTAATAAATAGATATGATAATGAGGGATCACATAATTGCGAAAAATAACATATAGGATTTATTACATATGCCACCTTACTTAATCTATGACACCATAGGTTTATCTTGGTTTATTCATAGAAAACATCTATTTAAATCCTTCATGATGGTTCATGAAGATTTTGTGGATTTCCAAAGGATATCCCCAGGGAGTTTCAAACCAGGTGTGTAGCAAGGCCCATTTCCGTGTACTAGATTACCCCATGTCAGGCCCAAAACAACGTGTTAGATTTTTTACCCCATGGTACATATGTGATAGATCCACATCCAATTTTAGTGTAGAGATAGGGATATATTTCTGTTAAACCACTCACTATATCCTTTTCCAAAATTCCAATCAATTTTTTTAAATTTTGACTCATTCTTATACTTATTCTTAAACATGTCTATATGGTTGTCACTAAGGATTTATCATCCTCATTTCCAATGCTTAACAAAATTTTCCTCTGATACAAACTATAACAACATGGTATTGACATACATTAAACATACATAACTTATTTAGAATACATAAAACATTACAAAAAAAGACGCTTGATCACACTACTTTTCTAGTTCCTTTGGATACATGGAAACATATACATAGGTACATAAATGAGATACATTTTCTTACAATAGGGTTTTCGTGGCTAGTATACTACATAGACAAATCAAACATAACAAATATATTCATAACCTGGTGAATGAAACATAAAAATGGATGATCTCAAATTTATCATAATGGTAAACAATGGATACATGTAAGAATAGTCCTGACAATAAGGGTATGAGAACATGATTATGAAAAGACAAGATCATACCCTGCATATCAATGATCATATACATGAATCACCCCATAAATTATGGTAGTTCGTAAGACATGAATAATAAGGAAATGAAGAACATAATCCATGGAAGCATAACATATTAATGAAACAATGTATTTTGGAAGACACATAATCATATAATATTATTTCCATGGTAGCGAAGGTATCTCTTCCAAGACCAACTTCACAGTATAGGTTCACACCCCATATCATCTTGGTAGTCATGGTTCACTCTAGTGGCCATCTTGGTATGACACGTTCACTCCTCAAATAGTCTTGGTATTCATGGTTCACTCCCATCGCTATCTTAGTAGTCAAGGTTCATTTCCAAGACCATCTTATTCTATCTCATGATATATAAATCTTTACCCAATGTATTGGAGGCAGATATTGGTCCCACCCATCTCATAATGAAATCACACATACATGTTCCATAAGATTATAAATAATATTATCATAACCCACAAAATTAAATGGTTATTATAAACAAGTAATCATATCAAAACCTATAAAAGTATACAGGTTTCATAATAATTTAATCACAAAAATAACATGTGAAACAAAGTGGGATTAAAAATCATATAACCTGTGAATGTGAATTTGTTTCCATAAATATCATTCCATCAAAAACATAATCCATTTATATAATGAATATGAGTGGAATCATTGAATAAATTACGCATAATGGCATGAGTAATACCAATGGATTTTATCTTTCATGGGAAATAAATTTGAAGGATCTTTCAAAACAATTAGAGGTAAATATCCTTTCCCCTTTGAAAGAATTTTTTTTATTATAAAAAACTGTTCGAAAACATTTTTCATTGAAAATAGATTTTAAAATACATAAATGAAGATTTGAAAAAAATAAAACATATATAAAATAATTTTTCCTTGAAAATTTATATTCAAGGAACTTCTTAAAACCTTTTTGAAAATGTTTTCAAAAACATGGTTTTTGAATACAATAAATTTTTGACTGAAGAGAGAGACGACCAAATTTAACATAAATGTATTGTCCTAAATACCAAAGAGTGAAAAAATGGTTCTAACACGTGATTATATCTAGAATAAATTGAGTATAAGAAAACTGATGAGTTTTCTTGTGTTATAGATCATAATATTTTATCATAGACACATTTTCGTTAATAGTCTTGAAAAACAATTAGATTATTTTAATAAAATATTACCACTTGGTTACTCAGGACCATAATCTTGATGTAGTAAAATATTATTACATAAAGTGTAAAATATAATTAAAATAAGGAAATTCATGATATAACCTGGAAGTATATACACCTTTAAATAGAGTTCAGGTGCATAAGAATACATGAGTCTCAAAGAAGGAAATTTGAGACAAAAATATTTATTACCGATTTGGTAACTTTGAAAAATTAAACCCCATAAAATAAATTTGGTAAAATTGATATTTTAATACCCATATATTTAATTACATGATATATATAATACAATCATGGGAATTACATACACCACATTGAAGGAAAGTGTGGTGATCATAGCATGTCTCTCACGAAAATAAAAAGTGAGAAGAAATCGACATACCTTGCATCTTGAATCTTGTCAAATTCATTCAAACCACCTATATAATAAATATAAATTTAATATAAATCATTTATAGAACCATATTATTATATCTAATAAAATATATGGTTTGATTACAACCTTATTTTACTCACTTTTTCACTATCCTATTTTAAGGCCTCACTTCGAGGAATATTGGCTTAATTCTTCACATATGTCTTAATTTGTTATATCATTGGTCCTTATAATTATATATTTATTAAATAAAGTGAAAAATTACCTAAATATCATGAATATTATTTGTATTTAAATTATAATAATCTATATAATATATAAGTCTGAAATGGAATACACCGTTCATGGAGACGTTAGGTCATACATACACATGAACATTGTTTCCATTTTTATTATCTTATTGAAATAAAGTATGTAAATGAAATATGTGTATATATATATGTATGTATATATAATTATTTTAGTAGAATTATTATACAATATATATCATATATGTCACTAAATACATCCTTAAAGATTTCCATGTGGTTTGTGAACGAATGACATCACATTGAGGGGGCGGTAGTCCACATTTCCTTAAATGAGATTTTTGTATTAAAACGAAATGGAAAGTAAAAGGGATGTATTGTAAAAAATAATAAATATTTGTATGTAAATAAAAAATATAATATATAGCATATATAAAATTATTTTCCATCATGATTTCCACATGAGAGGCGATAAGGATAACTGAAAAATCATTGTTTAGTGAGGCGGTAGTTCCTCGTAAACAAAATAAGTATATTGATTATACATTAGATTGAGGTATGTGTAAGTTTATGATTAATAGTTATCATAAAAAGGTCTTAGTATATTGATAATAATAGTGTTTTTATACAATCATGGAATAAAGAAATTGAAGGGGGGGAAATAAAATAAATGAAAGGACTTGAGGGAAGATGTTACCTCTTGATTGGGTAACCCCTTTTGGTTTGTGCCAAAAGGCTTCGTTAGATAGTATTATGGACAAATTAAGGACTCTAGGAGGAAGGGAGGATTGAATTTATGTGTATTATGTAGGTAATGGAAGATCTTAATAGGTTTGAGAGGTGTGAGGATATGAGAGAGGTGGTGGTTTTTTAGGTAAGAAAATGACTCACTACAGATTTTCATAAACAAGTTAGGTATACACATGTTCTAACCAAAAAAAATCATAATATACCAAAAACTCAACAATTAAAGGTTTATGGACGGAATAAGGACATCCAGTTGGTTTTGGAGATGTTTTTTGGTCATTTGGGACCTTAATTTTATGGGCTAGTCACTAATTAATCTTATTTTGTCCTTCATCGATGTGATTAATTTTAATGGCATTTACTAGTAATTTTGGTAAAAAAATAACTTGGTATTATTAGACTCTAAATATTATACTGAATATAATGTTGCATGTTGGTTTTTTAAAAATGAAATCATATAATCAGAAAAATTAATATTAATTATAATCCCACATATATGATGAAATAACGAGTTTTTCAATTAGAAAAATGATCAAATGTTTGTTAAGATTTTATATTCAATTTCAAAATGAAATTGATTCTACTAAATTAAATTGTACTAGTATATTTAATATTTATCTAAGTTTACAATGAAATATATTTATAATAATATTTAACTATAATAATTAATTAAATAAAAAAGAAAGTTTAAAACTAAAAGTAGTATTTTTCAGTCTTAATCAAAAAAATGATGTGTCTACAAAACACCCCCAAATTTCACCCTAAGATAAATTTTAAATTCTTAATTTTTAAATTCTTAATTTTAAAAATTTATTTATTTAACCAAATTAAATTTCTCAATTTGTTTAAAATTAATTTTATTATTAACTATTTTTCATTCGAGAAAATGATATTTTAAAACATAAAAAGACTTTACCAAAAATCATATTTTTCATTGTCAATATGTTTTATTTATATAATACAATTATAAAAAATATTTGAAAAGTAGTTATTAGTATTCATATTTCTATTTTTAATTAATAGGTTATAATTATATCATTTATATAACCATATCATTAAAAAATGCTTTGTAGAAACTATGTGTTGCGTGGGAAATACACTATGTCATTGTGGCTTGAATCATACTCCAAGTTGGTGCTACGTGTAACATACACCAAGTCGTTTTTGTGTGTTTTGTTTGATGATTTGGTTCTCTATGAAAGGAATTATTGACTTAATGCATTTCAAAACAAAAAATATTGATTAATTTATTTGAAAAAAGGTCTATAAAAACTCACAGTGTTACACATCTTAATCCTTATCGGAACCCATTCTAATAGAGGGAATTTGTTGGGTCCTGAAAATTTATCATTGAAGAGATGAATATGCTTTGATCGATTTGTGAAAGGAATAAAAAAATCAATGCAATAATTCAATAAAAATTGTGTAAATGGAATAAATCAAGAAGGAAGAAACAAACTGCAAAGGGAAAATCCATTCACAACCGCTGCTTTGCATGGTGCTTGGTCCCTCTGTGTGTCACCCACAAATGAAACTAGAAGTGACCAAAAATGGAAAATATTATTTTTTTAAATTAGGTGGTGATTTCATATTTCTAAAATGATCCCCTGCTGCTTACTAAATCATTTGAGGAGAATCACAGTGTGATCAGCTCCCATAACCAATACAAAATCATTTTTGGGGCTATGTGGGGAATTTTGATTCCCAAATAATGGCCCCTATACTAAATAAGTAAATTTTGGGATACTAATAACGTCTCTTCATGGACCACCATGGACGACCAACTACATAGGTATCCAGTTACTTCGTTTCCGAATAAATAAGACCCTAGGGGAACCAAATGGAGATAGCCACATAGAAGGAGGTCCACACTAGGACGAGCATAGATGAATAGATCCAAATTGAGACACCACAAAATATAGACTCCTTTAATGATTCACCACAGGTATAGAATAAAAAATACCATTAAAGAGGAAATAAAAACTCATTTACTAGTCCTCAGACCCAAAAAACCCTTTTTAGATGTATTCCTCCTTGAGGAAAACCAAATGGCATGTTTTTTCATAGGCATCCCACATAGAAAAATGCGACATTGGTGGAACCCCACCCCACATAGCCAAATAATTCATTAAAGAAACTTCACCCAATGTAGTACATGATATGCTGGTGACATGTAGACCAGTGTAAAAAATGAAATGCATGAAATAACCTAGGTCCTCCTACAAGGATGGTATGCAGATGGTTCCATTATAATAATTGAAATACTATATGTGGATGAAACCCCACTCCCTATGAGAAAATGATATATGGACTGGGGAATCATAGGGTGTTCTACCCTTTGGTTCTAATCATCCACTTCGATTGTGTCATTAGTCCCCATGTTGGCCCCTCTACGAACCATTCAAATGGCATCAAGCCAAGGACCCTTCAAAAGTTTCATGACACATATAATAAGATAATCAAGAACAACATTTCACCTTTAATGTTTACATACCTGTGATAAGCATAATCATGTGGGTAATCATCATTGAAAGGTGGATCCATGAAATTTCCCCAAGTTTACATTTTCATGGTAAAACCAGTTCCATCCTTTGTATTCTCATGTGAACCTCAGCATTCTAGGAATTTATTAAAACTGATGGTTTTTTCTTTTGATGAGGTATAATTTAGAACATTTCCCTCTCTCCTAGAACTATTTATAAGAAATTCATTGTAGAAAAACCCATAGAAATTCTTGTATGGGGTAACTTTTTACCCCCTTTTTTCCCAAGACGTATTCAAATAGTTGATGGTATATGACAATCTAGTTTCCCAACTTAGAAGAGGACATGGGAACATTCAAAGTCCCCATTCTATATCCCGTTAGGATCCAACCCCATATATCATCAAATGGAACTGGAAGTACAATATAAAAATCTATTACCTCCTCTGGTTTCTCATACCAATCATGACTCATTTTGGAATAGAAGTTGGTGGTGATCATAACATAAACATGATCCCAAAGTATCAAATTCACCATCTCTAAAAATGTAATCCCCATCCAACAAATCAGATGTCCCTCCTCCATGGTATAATTCTTGAAACCATACCTCATCTTTAAAAGGTTCATATTTCCAATGATGTATTATCAATTGTGATTTCTCAAAAAAATTATGCCCCTATTCAATATAAATGGGCCTCTATTAAGGTATAATCCCCACTCTTCCCGAACTACATGGGCATTAATTCACAACTAATTATGATATGTAGAAGGCCTATTTGAGGTCCAAACCCAACACCCAAATAACCCTAATGTTATGTGGGAGACATTATCTATAGGATCATATCCAATTAGGAGACCATATCTCTTCAAGGTATTCTAGGCCATCACTACAAAAGTCCCACAACATTCATACACAGACACCATTCAACTAGACGTCATGACAATATGATGTTAAAATGTATGGTCGAGTCCTCATCACATTATGTTAAAAGGTGATGTGCCAAGTTAAGTGACACCAAAATATGTGGTTTTTATTAATATCATGAGGATACATAGGAATCCCATATTATGGGTTTGATTTAAACCTCAAAACAACTCATGTAACCCCTGGATGATAGTAAACTATAGAGCGCCCCACAATGTGGATTAAAACTAATGTCATCTCAATAAATAATGGAATCTTCTATATGTACAAAAAGAGTAACATTTATGGATAACCTCATATACATATAGATATATCTATTAATTAAGATCCTTAAATACATTTTGAGGGTTCCAAAACCATGTGTATCCATGATCAACCGATACTTTAGGGGTAATCCATGAACAAAATTCTTCGGAATGGACCAAGGATTTACGAACATATCTTAAATCTATAAGAGAGTCCCATGATATAAAAATATATCCCCCAAAAAAGGTGTGATGATCCTAAAATATCATCCTCTAAACCAATGGGAGTTCATAAGTTCCAATGGAAAAATCATCCAATGAATGTTTACCATTTGTAGGTTGGTCCATGAATCATGAATGGGAGATCCATTGTGTGTTTCTAGCTCCAAAAAAGATACTATTGGAGAGAATTCAAAGATTTTATACCCAATATTAGTTATTGAATAATATTTAACCCCCCTAAAATCAACCACATCAGGCATAAACATGTATCTGGTTGAAAAAAAATAGTGAACCCGACCTGAATGGCTTGACTATAGTACCTCCCACTATGGTAACTCCTTTGTTAGATAAAAAGGATATATTTTTTAGTACATGTTAAACAATTTTCTTATAGGTATATATACATATTAAATTAAAATTATATATAATATATACATTAATTTTAATAATTCATCATTAGGGGTTATTTTATTAATATATAATTTATAAATATTATGAAATATAGTGAATATTTTAGAAAAAAAATAAATACAAACAATAAACATATAAAAAATACTCTTCAATGATTATTGAAATGAAATTTATTGGATATAATATAAATAAATAAAACATTTTTTAACTTTAAATTATATTATATGAATATTGGGACAGTTAAATTACTTAATTATTTAAAATAATTGGTATTTTTACCAAATATTTGTATTTTTATCTATTCACTAAAAAATTAATATATTTCAAGAAATTAAAATATATGCTCCTATATTAATATCGAAATGAATATTTTTAAAATTATTTTAATTTGATAAAATAATAATTATAAATTCATAAAAAAATATTTATAATAATTTCTCACAAAATATATAGAAATTGTTTTTGGTGAAAATGAATTTTCGATGAATTAATTGAATTTCTATACAATTCATTCCATTTTTTTAAAATTATTAAATAAATATATATTGATTAGAACATTTATATACATATTATAATTTAGTTAGTAGTATTCATAATTTATAGTTTAATGACTAGTTTGATGTGATCATATTTTAATAAAAATATATTAATAATTTTTTAGAATTTTTTTAAACTCAATGTTGCATATTGAATGCGCAATCTAACATAGTGTTATTTTAAAATCATAGTTTGATAAATTATACCCACTTGAATAATGTTTTTCCTATAAATTTTAACTTACTCTCAAAAATATATTATTTTATATTTGAAAGATCATTGTGGAGAAACCAACATCATAAAAAGGGATAACAATACTTTCTTTTAAAAACACTAAAATGGAAATAGTAAAGTCATCACATAAGTAGATTTCAACATATGAGATCATTGGTGGAATTTTAATATATGGTCATAGAAGAAATTATAAATATATATTCAGAGTGATAGAAGACATTTTTGAAAGAAAATTTAATAATGAGGGGAATTTTAATAAAAAAAACCCTTAAATTTGTGATGAGTTAAATGGCCCTTAATTCATCTGAAATGAAATTATTTGGGTAATTTAATTTTTTTTAAAGATACTTTTCCAATGGTTGAGAGATCTTTTTTCAATATATAAAAAGTAAATAAGGAAATATACTTACTCGACAGATATAATTTATCACTTTAATCATTTTTCATCATAATGTTATCTGTTTCTCTGAACGATGTTTATTAAAAATGATATTTTTTATTCTTAAAGAACTAAAATAAACATTTAAAGAACCATAAAATCTATAATAGTGTGACAAGGTATTCCCATGATCTTTAATAAAACAAAAATTGCCAGAACAAGGTAAGGTAATACACAAAATTAATATTAATATATTAATCTTTAAAATTATTCAATAAAACCAAAGGTCTAACATAGATAATATGTAACGCCCCGACCCTAGTTACCCATAATTGGTACATTATTACATAACATTAGTATGATCAGAAGAGATCCAGTCCCAAAATACCAATCAGTTTAGTATCCTTGGAAGTACTAGATACGTACATAAGTTTTAGATTACATTATGAAATGAAAAAATCAACATTGTGTCTCCTTTGAAAAAACTTATATCCCTTAGTCTATACATGTGGGTAAATCATAATATACTTCTTCAAATATTTGGAAAAATAAAACATAATAAAGGGATGATATCAGATGATTAGTAAGTATAACAATATAGTGGGAACTGTCATAAATAAGTATAAACATTTAAGGCAATGTATAAGACTAAAACAAAAGCCTCATAAACATAAACATTAGTATAATATGGAAAAGATAAATCAAATAATGTCATTTAATTATTCACATAGAAATTCTACTAGTCGAATAATAACATGTAATATCAATAGATAATCTCATAATGATGGAATGCATAATGTCAGACATCATAACCACATAGTCAAGGCCTAATGCCAAGACTGCAAATAAAATAATTATCAAGACCTTGTGCCAAGACACTAGCTTTTCTCATGATACCTACTAATGCATCAAAGGGATATAGCAGGCCCCGCTCATCACTTACTAATTTTAATTCATTCCTCATATGAAAAGGTTTAAACATAACAAAAACATTCATATTAAAACTACCATACAAAATCTTAATACTTTAACCGTAAACCATGAATGACATAAAAATAGCACATCCATAGTCAAACATATCATAAAACTATCAATACAATATGGAATATTGTATCATAATAAATCAACTTCAATTAAACATTAATCCAAAATAGATGTTTACATGGATGAAAACCATACAAAAACTATTTGAGAGAAATATATCTTTCCACATTGAAGTCATTTAAAAGTCTCATAATTATAAAAGAAAACATTTATTTTTAAAATATTCATATAAGATTTTAAGGTATTATTTTAAGGTGTTATAATTATGAAAATATTCTCACCTTTCATATATGTTAAAAAACATTCTTTCCTTAATTTGTTGAAAAGGTCATAAAGTACATTGTTTGGAAAACGACCGAAATATTCCTTTCAAGAAAACTTATATAAGACAAACAAGGGTATAAATGACTTTATCCCATAGTATAGAAATTATTTTAAATGTTTTGAAAACATTTTTAAGAAACATGGATGTGTATTATAAATAAGTCCCAGTAGATACTTACGTTTAAACAACCTAACATATTAAAGAGATTTTAAAATTATCCCTTACCTTTTACTTTTCCTTAGAAGATGGTAAGTTAACCTCATTTATAATGGTTAAATAATTTTTATTAAATTATACAAGAACCACATAAATAAATATGATATCATATATGATTCTTTAATATTTCTTGTTAATAATATTTTAGTAGTATCCTTATTTCCACAGTTAACTTATTCGTTTTCCTTTATATGTTTTGTTACGTAAGTCATGTTTGTTATTGATAGGATGTATTTTATTCATATATAGAATGATATTATGTTCCTAAACATTATTTTTAATCATCAAATAAAAATTATTATTTAATGGTTATGATGGGGAATGAAATATTATCACGTCGTGGAAATGGTAAGTCGTATGTACGCACGAGTGACACTAACATTTTATTGATGGTGAAATTGTATTAAATTTTATGTTATATTATATATATAGAATAATTAAAATTTTATATTTATTATTTCAGAAATTATACATCATTATTATTCCTATAAAAATAATGATGTTCTGGATAACAAACTACACAATGATGTGCAGACGGTAAGCCGTACGTACGCACGTATGGTCACTTTTTCATTCATAAGATGGATAGAACAATGAATATGGTTGTAACATATTTATAATAACATCATAGTATATAAAAGGTACTAGAGTTATTATTTTGATGTGGAAACAACAAATACAGAGGAGGTTGAAGAAGAAAAGAACTTTGAAAGAGGTGATGAAATAATTACCTCTTCTTTAGGTGATTCCTTTTGATTTGAAAAAAAGGGATCATAATGTTGATTTGTTGATAAAATTAAGGCCTCTATGATTAATTTAGGGTAGTTTTTAGGATATTTGGGTAGGTTTTGGCTGAGAAAAATTTCATTGGAGGTTTGAATTTAAGAGAAAGTGAAGTACCCTTTTATAAGAGATGTGAGGGGAACATTAAGAAAATATTTAAATATTTTTTATTATAAAACTATTTTATTTTTCTAATAGCTAAAAATAAATTTATTTCTAGGATAAGGTGGGTATGGGTCTAAATCATCTGAACCAGTATGTATTATACAAGTTTATTTCAATTAATAACCTTATCTTTTAGATTTAATTCTTAGTTAAATAGTTTAACTTTTACCATATCTTCTTGTATTTTTATACTACATGGTTAATATAGTTAGTATAAAATGCCAAGAGAAACTAAAGTGGTTAATTGATGAAATATATAACTTTATTTAAGTCCATTGGTTGAATCTTAGATTCTTAGGAATATTATATCATTTAATAAAATAGTATTTGTTTTAAAAACTCATTTATGTCAATTTTGACACTATTTGGTATTTGGTTTTTGAGAAAGTCATAAAAACTTGATTAATTCGAAATAAATACATTTAATCAACCCTAACATGTAATATTAACTTATAAAATTCTTTTATGGCATCAAAACCTTCAAATTGTAATTATTTTAATATTTATAATGTCAATTATTTGATTCTTTCATTAATAAAGAAAATACTACATCATTATTGTGTCAAGAATAAATATATTTATTTTATGTCTAAAAATTATAAATAAAATATCATGATGTATGAAATATTTTTATCTTTCTAATGAATATTTATATTCCAAGATATCAATTATATAACCTCATATAAAAAAATAAGTGAAAGATACATGTTTATGTTATATTTTTCAATACTTTAAATTCATTCTTATAAAATGTCATTTTCACATCCAAGTGGCTCCATGGGGTCCCAAAATAGACCCAAGGAATACCTTGGTCCGATATATCTCATCCAATACAATTAGGACATGTGTTAGGGTAGTTTAATAATATTTTAATATTATTTTTTACCTTTATTTACCAGATTTACCCTCTAACCATGATAAATAAAATAATTACTGAAGTTACTATTTGTAATGTCCAGAAAGACGTATCTATTTACACAATTTGGACCTTCTGATTACAAATATTGAATCCAATTATCCAAATTCAAAACATATATGTTTCACTAATTAATTTAAAATTAATTCCCACTTTCAAAACCAAAGAGCGGGTTTTTAAGAAGTAAAAATTATCAAAATATTGACATGTGTTTATATACAATTTAAATGTGAAATTACATAAAATGACCTAAATTATATTATATTATAAAAAAATAATATAATGATTATTTAAAATCACTAAAATGTATAATTTAACATTATATATTATATCAATTAAAAAATCAATTTAAATTTACTATTTTTCAAAATTCATCAAAATATGAAAGTTATCAGAAAAGTGCCAAAATATCACCCTAAGCTAATTTTGATATTATGAATCAAAAAAATTCCATTTTAAAAAATAAAATTTATAAATTTATAAAAAGTTTGCATTACTATTCATAACATATTTTTAAACAGCTAGTCTAATTGGTCGGGATGTGCTAAAACTTAGAGCTGCATAAAACGCAAGCTATTATATTATTCAAAGAGAAGCGTACTTTGGATGAATTAAGTGTTACATTTTACCATCCTTCAAATAATTTATTCCTCAAAATATCTATAATATTACTACATAAAATAATTTGTGTGGTTCTTCATCATTAGTTCCTCAGGTTCCCACATTGCCTCCTCCATTTTATGGTTTCTCCAAAGAATGTTTACCAGACGAGTCGTCTTGTTTCTTAACACATGTTTTCCGGTATCAAGAATCCTGATAGGCTCATTATAATAAGACCGATCGGGTTCTTGTTCTATTTCTTCATATGTGAGTACATGCATTGTTTCTAGAATATATTTTCTCAACAGTGATATGTGGAACATATCATGAAATTTGGAGAGACTTGGAGGCATTTACAAATGGTAATCTACGACTCCAATTTGTTCTAGAATATCAAAACGAACGATGTACCTGGGAAATAATTTACCTTTCTTATAGATTATTATAAAACCCTTCCATGGAGATACATTCAATAAATCATGATCTCCTACTTGAAATTCCAGATCCTTCCTTCGGTTATCATCATAGCTCTTTTTCCTACTTTGAGATGATTTGATGTGGGTTTAGATAATCTTCACCTTTTCTATTGTTTCCTCAACAAGTTTAGGGCCTATGATTTTTTCCATGAACATCATCCCAACAAGTTGGTGTGCTATAAATATTTCCATATAACGGTTGATATAGTTCCATTTAAAACCTTGAATAGAATCTATTGTCAATGGAAAATTCTACCATAGGTAACTACTAATCCCACATACCTTGAAATTCATGTGAAAAAGATCTCAACATGTATTCTAATATTTGAATAGTTATTTCTGATTGTCCATCAGTTTGAGGGTGGTAGGTAGTGCTCAAAAAAAGTTCAGTATCTATAGTTTTCTGAAGACTTTTCCTGAATATTGATGTAAATAGTGGATCACGAATAGAAACAATTGATAGGGGTACACCATGAAGTATCACAACTTCATTAATATATAGTATTGTTAATTGTTCAAGTGGTAAATCTTCTCTTATAGAATGAAAATGTGTTGACTTGGTAAGACGATCAACAATGACCCATATTGCCTCATTCCTTATAGGAGTCTTTGGTAGCATCATGACAAAGTCCATCGTAATATCATCCCATTTCCACTCAGATTTGGGAAGAGGTTGAATGACTCCTCCAGGATGTTGTCTTCCAGCCTTAAACTGTTGACAAACCATACATCTAGACACATAATCACCAATCTCCCTCTTCATTTTGTCCCACAAAAATTTTTCCTTCAAATCTCTATACATCATAGTGCTTCCATAATTTATAGTTAAATTAGAGCCATGAGTATCATCCAACAATTCCCTTTTTAGATCAGGTATGTTGGGAACACAAAAGTCTCTTCCAAATTTTCAATATTCCATATTCATATATGAATTCAATAAGTCTCCCATCATTCATAGATTTAATTTATTTTGAAACACCTCATCATCAGTCTGAGAACTATTTATCATTTCTAGTAATGATGGGTTGTGAATCATTTGATAAAGTATTGATGTTTCACCTTCCCTGATTATTCCCATATCAATCTTTACAAGATCTATTAACATGGGATCTATTTCAACTCTCATCTTGTTCATAACTCCATGATCATTTATTCTCAAAGCTTCTGCCACCTTATTTTCTTTACCCGGGTGGTAGTGTATTGTGCAATCGTAATCCATGAGTAGTTCAATCCATCACCATTGTCTCATGATGAGTTCTTTCTATGAGAAACTATACTTAAAACTTTTTTGATCTGTATATATCTCACATTTTTTACCATAGATATAGTGTCTTAATATCTTTGGAGCCAATATTACAGTTTCTAACTCAATATCATGAGTAGGATAGCTTTTTCCATGAATTTTTAGCTATCATGATGCATAGGCAATAACTCTATAATTATGCATATGAACGCAACCAAGTCCTTTCTCTGAAGCATCACTATAAATGAAAAACTCATAATTCCCTGATAATAGTGTCAAGATGCGAGCATAGACTAATATTCTATTCAATTCTTCAAAACATTCTTCACACTCTTTTGTCCAAACAAATTTAACCCCTTTATGTGTGAGCTTGGTTAATGGGTTAGCCAATCGGGAAAATTTTTGGATGAAACACCAACAGTAACCCGCTATACCAATAAAATTGTGTACCTCAGCTATACTCTTCAGTGATGGCCTTTCCTAGATTTTCCTTATCATTGAATGATCAACATAGATTCCATCCTTAGAGAAAATATGGCCAAGAAAAGAAATCTCCAGATTCCAAAATTCACACTTGCTAAACTTCCCATATAATTCATTTCTTCTAAGAGTTTCTATAATAGTGTGCAAGTGATCTTCAGGGTCTTCATTGAATTTGAAGTATACCAAGTTATCATCAATAAATACCACTAAAAAGTAATCAACATACTCATTTAAAACTCTATTCATTAGATCCATGAAAGTAGTGGGTACATTAGTCAGTTCAAAAGGAATTATTGTAAAATCAAAATGCCCATACCTAGTTTGAAATGATATCTTTTGAATAACTTCCTTCTTCATGTAGAACTAAAGATATCCATATCAAAGGTCAATCTTTGAAAAATATTGAGCTCTATGAAGTTTATCAAATAAATAATCAATGTGAGGTAGGGGATACTAGTTCATTATTGTTATAGCATTGATTTCCTTGTAGTCAATACACAACATCATAGATACATCATTCTTCTTAACAAAAAGGATAGGGGATCCCCATAGATAAACATTAGGGTGAATAATTCCATTATTACTAAATTCAAATAGTTGTTTCTTTAGTTCCACTAATTCCATAATGGCCATTCTATAAGGGGTCTTCGATATGGGCCTTGAACTAGGAATTAAGTCAATGAAAAAAAATCTCATTATGGAGGATGTCTAGGTAAATCCTCCAAAAACACATCAGCATATTCTTGAACAATAGGTACATACTCTATTTAAACATTACTTTCCTCACCCATAGTTATATCACTTTCTTCATCCTGAATAATTGAATTTAGTAGAGCTATTGGGGGTAGATCTAGATGAGAATCAGATGGTGATGTTTCTACTCTAAAGATAATGGATTCCTTATCAACATCAAAAATTGTAACCTCCTCCTTCTAAAAATAAATTTTCTCATCATGTTCGGAGAGCCAATCCATACCAAAAATTATATCAAATTCAATAAAGGGTATGAAAATAAGATCAATAGATAAAGCACACTTATATTCCATAATAGTAACTGATTGACAAATAATTATTTCAATGATGCATACCTTAGTATTTTTAATTGAAAACTCCATTAGTAATTCAAATTAAAAATATCTAATTTTTATGGAAAATTGGAATGACATTAAAGAATGAGATGATCCAGAATCAAATAAAGAATTGGATAATTTTGAGGAAACTATTAAAGTACCTTCCACCTCGTCATTCGGAACTTCAACCTTAGCAGTTGGGATCAGATAAGCTTTTCCATTCTCCCTTGGCCTTTTCTGAGGTAATTTCCCCTAACACTTAGGACATTCATTTTCATAATGCCCCATTTCTTTACAATTGTACCATTGATCATCAAAATCCTCTTTCTTCCCCATGCAATCACGAGCTTGGTGGCCTTTTTCTCCACATTTTTAACAGACTCTCATTCCCTTCAGGAAAGTACCAGGGTGTTTCTTACCACATTTACTAAAGGATGTAAATTTATCTTTTACCTTCTTCCCCTTATTTCCATTTCCAGAGTGTTCAACATATCACTTCTTCTCTTTCTTTACATTAAAGTCGTAAGACATAGAGAATTATTTTTATTTCTTGATAGCACATGAGCTTATGTCTTTGTACAACGGGAAGGATTATGAGACAAAGGCTTGATGGAGTAATGATTTTAACCCATCAAAAAGTCGATAAATTTTACTTCTTGTGTTATGTATATAATCTGCAGCAGGCCTTTCTAACCTTGTAAAGTTAGCCTCATACTTTGTGTCATTCTCATCCTCCATTTGCCTCAGACTAAGAAATTACCTTTCCATATCCTCTTAAAGATCATGAGGAATGTATTTCTCTATGAAAATATATTAAACTCCATCCATTACATATTTGATACTTCTTCATCCTCCTTTTTTTTGAATTAATGAACACCATTGATCTGTGTCTTATGAGAGGGGATAAACTACCAAGACAAATTTTTCCCTTTCGCTACTCCCTAAATCATGAAATATTATCTCTAAGGAACTTAGCCATTTATCAGCTACAAATGGAATTCAAGTCCCAATGAATGTTGGTGGTTGTTTCCTCATGAAGCGGTCTAACATTGATCCTCCATGTTTTGGATCAGGGTGATTCATATGGGTAAGGTTGTTATTATAACCTGATTGAGTTGTCCCAATATGGTTATAATCTATTCAGTACCAGATGCATCACCAAATCCACAAAAATTATCTTGAATAAGAGCGCAATCCCTTCATGGATTACATTCATTGATAATGTTTCCATTCCTTCCACAAAGTTTCAATTTCTATACAATGGAATACACTATATTAATTATTGAATCTCAATGCATGATTCTAAACATGTAAAATACTTAATATAAATTGAAAAATTTATGCATAAAAAATGTTTCTTTTGGGTAAGTATTTACTCATAAATCCATCATAATGTTTTGTAAATTAAATGTGAATTATCCTAATAATATCATCGGGGAGTGTCAAACCAGGTGCGCAGTAAGGCCCATTGTCGTGTACTAAGATACCTCGGGTCATGCCCGAAACCCCTTATCTGAGTTTTCACTCCTAGGTACATTTGTGCCAGAACCACACCCATTTGTAGTATCCATACATGGATATATTTCTTGTAAAACCCACATAATATCTATATCAACAAAAATTTGGGATGTTCTTCTATACTAATACTTGAATTCTATCTTAGCGTAATATTCTCTAATTAGAGTTTTTTATAAATCTATTTTACAAGGTTTGTATTAACCTTCCTCTAATACAAACTGTAAGGACCCTACCCCAGTTACCCAGAGTCGGTGAATTATTATATAACATTACTATGATCACAAGAGATCATGTCCCAAAAGACTGATCAGTTTAGTAGTCATGGAATTACTAGATACATACATAATTTTTATATAACAATAAGAAATGAAAAAAATAAACATTGTGTCTCCTTTGAAAAACTCATATCCATTAGCTTATCCCTAAAAATAAATCATAATATAATTATTCACATGTTATAAAAAATAAAATATAAGAAAGGGGATATCTCATATGACCAATATAGAAAACAATATAGTGGAAATTGTCATAAATAAGTAAATACATTTAAGGCAATGTATAAGAATTAAACACAAGAATTTTAAAGATAAAATTCAGTATAATATGGAAAAGATAAGTCAAATAATGTCATTTACTTATTCACATGGATATTCTACTAGTCGAATAACCACATGTAATTACAATAGCTAATCTCATAATGATGGAATGAATAATGAAAGAAATCATAACCACATAGTCAAGGCTTCATGCTAAGATTAAAAATAAAATTATTGTCAAGGTCTTGTGCCAAGATAGTAGTTTGTCTCATGAGACCTATCGATGCATCGAGAGGCTATAGTGGGCCCCACCCTTCACTTACTAAGTCCAATGCATTCCTCATATGAAAAGGTTGAAACAAAACATAAACATTAGTATTAAAAATAACATATGAAATTTTAATACTTCAAATGTAAATCGTGAATGACATAAAAATAGAACATCCATAGTCAAACATATCATAAAA
Organism: Viscum album; assembly: GCA_963277665.1. Classification (NCBI taxonomy): domain Eukaryota; kingdom Viridiplantae; phylum Streptophyta; class Magnoliopsida; order Santalales; family Viscaceae; genus Viscum; species Viscum album. The sequence goes on along the minus strand of OY728135.1, from coordinate 1,900,689,019 downwards.
CTATCAACACAATATGGAATATTGTATCATAATAAATAAACTTCAATTAAACATAAAATCCTACAATAAATGTTGATATATATGAAAACAATACAAAAACTATTTGATAGAAATATCTCTTTCTACATTGAAATCATTTAAAAGTATCATAATTATAAAAGAAAATTTTTATTTTGAAAAAATTCATATATTCTTACAATGGAAGATTAGAAGTTTTTATTATAGCGGAAAATAGCCACACCCGCTGTATAAGTTAAAAAACATTCTTTTCATAATGTTTTTAAAAGTTCATAATGTACATTGTTTGGAAAACGACAGAAATATTCCTTTAAAAACATTTTATAAATGTAAAAAAGGGGTTTAAATCACTTTATAACATAGTCTAGGAATTATTTAAAATGTTTTGAAATACATTTTTAAGAATCATGTGGATGATAAAGAAGTATGAGTACATACTTACGTATAAACAACCTCATATAATAAAGAGGTTGTAAAATTATGAATTACCTTATACTTTTCCTTATTTGAGGGTACGTTAACCTCTTGTATAATATTTAAATAATTTTTATTAAATTATACAAATAACACATCCATAAATATGACATCATATATTATTCTTTAATATTTCTTGTTAATAATATTTTAGTAGTATCATTGTTTGGATGTTAACTGATTCATTTTCTCTTATATGTTTTGTTATTTAAGTCATTTTTGTTATGGATAGGATTTATTTTATTCAAATACATAATTATATTATGTTCTCAAACATTATTATAATCATCAAATTAAAATTATTCTTGGATGGTTATGATGGGGAATGAAATCATCTCGCGTCGTGGCGACAGTAAGTTATACGTATGAACGAGTGAAAATATCATTCAACTTATGGTGAAATATTATGAAATTGGATGGTATATTATATATACATAATCATTAACATGTTATATTTATTATTTACATCAATTATACATAATTATTATACCAATTGAAAAAATGAAGTGTTGGATAACAAACAACACCACGACGTGGAGACGGTATATTGTACGTATACACGTATGGTGACTTTGTCATTAATAGTATGGATATAATAATGAATATGGTTGTACCATATTTATAATAACATCACATTATGTATAAGTTACTAGAGTTATTATAATATATGTGAGGGTCACTTTAGGAAAATATTGAAATATTATTTTTTTTATAAAATTATTTTCGGTTTCTAATAGAACAAAATTGATTTATTTCGAGTATAAGGTTTGGATGGGTCGAAATCATCTCAACCAATAGGTTTTAGACAAGTTTCAGTCACACTATTAACCTTATATTTTAGATTTAACTCTTAGTTAAATAGTTTAACTTTTACCATGTCTTCTGGTATTTTTATACTACATGTTTAATATATTAACTATAAAATACCAATAGAACCTCAAGTGTTTCATTAATGACATATCTAACATTATATAAGTCCTTTGGATGAATATTATAATTTTAGGAATGCAATATCATTTAATAAAATAGTATTTGTTTTAAAAAATCATTTATGTCAATCTTGACACTATTTATTATTTGGTTTTTGTGAAAGTCGTAATAACATGATTAATTCTAAAACATACATTGAATAAATCCTAACATGTCATGTTCACTTATAAAATTAGTTTATGGAATCAAAACACTCTAATTATATTTATTCTAATATTTATAATATCAATTATTTCATACTTTCATTAATAAGAAAAATGTTGCATCATTATTATGTCAAAAATAAATATAATTACTTTTTTGTAAAAATTATAAATAAAATAACATGATGTAGTAAATGTTTTTAGATTTATAATGACAATTTATTGTCTAATTTATCAATTATATAACCTCATATAAAATTTTTTTAGTGAAAGATACAAGATTATGTTATATTTTTCTATACTTTAAATTAAATATTATAAAATGTCATTTTCACATCCATTTGATTACATGGGGTCCAAAAATTGACCCAAGGAATCCCATGGTCATCAATATCTTATCCAATAATATTAGGACATGTGTTATGGTAGTTTATTATTTTATAATATTATTTTTACCCTTATTTACCATATTTACCCTTTAACTAAGGTAAATAAAATAATTACTAAAATTACTATTCATAATTTCCAAAAAATAAAATGTACCTATTCAAAAACATTGGACCTTATGATTACAAATATGGAATCCAATTTTCAAAATTCAAATCACATAAGTTTCAATAATTAATTTGAAATTAATTTCTGTTGTTAAAACCAAAAAATGGATTTTAACGAAGTAAAAACTATCAAAAGATTAACATGTGTTTATGTGCAATTTAAATATAAAATTACATCCAATTACCTACATTAGATTAAATAATAAAAATATAATCTAATGATTCTTTAAAATCAATATATTTTATAATTTATCACTATATATTATTTTGATTAAAAAATTTGTTTTTAATTAAAATTTTATATTTTTCACTATTAATCAAAATATGAAAGTTATCAAAAAAGTACCAAAAATTTACCCTAAGATAATTTTAATATTAAGAATCCAAAAAATAATCCCATTTTATAAAATAAAATTTATAAAATTTTAAAAAGTTGGTATTAATATTGATGCTATTTTTTAAACGGCTAGTTTGATTGGTCGGGATATGCTAGAACTCGGAGCTGCGTACAGTGAAAGATATTGTATTATTCTAAGAGAAGTAAAATGTGAAAGCTTGGGGTGTTTCATAATACCTTAAATAATTTACCCAAGATCAAAAATAACATAAATAACCATTACATGAACAAATATTTTATCTAAAACATTTTTCTTATACCCTTCAATATATATCTGCAAAAACATAATAAACTTATTCCAAAAAAAATCCTTAGAGTTAATCCTAATGGTTATATACATCAATAAAAAATAAAACATCTCCCAAAATATGAATAAATTCATAAAAAAATATTAATCGTTAAATATGTATTTATCCACTAATTTCTACAATACATCAAAAGTTTTCAAAAAATTAATTAATCTTGACAGACTATAATTAACACCACATCAACAACAAATTAATGATATTATTTTCCTCACTCATGTGTTTTACATCAAATTTTACCTTATGATAAAAGATTATTTGTTGTCTATTTGTACAAATCAAATTATTATTTTAAATCATTAATGAAAAACTAACTCAAAACAACACATAGATGTTTCCTGATTCTTATAACCATAATAAAATAGTTCAAAAACATGGCTATCCAATTCCAATAGAAAAAACCATCAATAAATTCACTTAAATTATTTTCATAACATAGGATCTTATGAGCTAATGGTTCTTCGATGGATTCTTAATGAATGTAATGAAATGGTACCCTGATTTCTTCATAGATATCAAGCCTCCCATTGCACCTATTTGGTTGGGGTTTCCGAGTCTACTTCTCCATATCTTTAAACAAGAAGCCCTTTTTTGGATTTCTATACTTCTTGGGAAACCTCTCAAACTTGATTCTGCTATTAAAACCTCTTGCAACCCTCTATTTCTAGAATATGTACTGAACTTTACATTTCTAAACACTTACCATCTCAAATTTGGATACAAAATGGTGACACTGGGTTTCTCCAAGAGGTCATCATTGAAAATCGTCTAGACTACTGCTCTAAGTGTCTTAAAATTGGACATATTGCAAAGGAATGTGAGACCAAAATTGACACACCTCCTCTCAATCATTCAATTTTGATTAAAAAAGGTGAACTCAAGGGGACAGATTATACTCCTCCAGGGAATTCTGAGGATCCTACTAATAAGGATGTTATGAATTCTAATCTGCACTCCCTTACTAATCGTCTTGATGAAGTTGATGTTGTTTCTCATATTGTTAAATTGTGTGACGAGGTGTCACACAATGAATCTGAGAATCATGCTGCAATAACTGATACTCTTTAACCTTTGCATGAGCAGGAAAAGAATAAACAATCTGACTCTAGTGAATCCTTGCAGGAAGATCCTGACCATGCATCTCAGATTGAGGAGAACTTCTACAAGTCATGTGATAGGAAGGGGAAAAACCAATGTTTGACTGAGATGGTTTTATCATGCCATGTTACAGAAAAACACAAAAGTAAAGAGACTAATCTCAAATTGAGAGAGTTATAGTTATGAGATCCTTAGAGGCATCTAGGATGGAAAATCCTATTATTCCTGCACAGCCGGAGATTATGTCACCTCATAATGAAAATATTTTGGATGATTCTAAAAATGATAAAGAAGATGAACCTGCTGTGAGGGATTCCTATCAATTTAATGATGATTTGATGGAGTAATTAGATATCTGGTTGGAAGATCAAGGTGATATTGTATTTAAAATATACAAGAATAATGAAATTTCTATAGAGAACTACCTGAAAAATAAGAAAGTGAATGTCCATTTTGATGGTCGAGAAATTTAAGAAAAATCGTGAATTTGATTTCAAGACCATTCCTTGGCAATAATTCATGTTTTTCCTACACTTATATTCCTTTTTTCATCAGCAGTTGCCTTCTCTTTGATGGAGATGATTCCAGATTTTGCAGTGTTCGAAACTACACTTGCAATCAAGTAGTTTCATCGTTGTTCATTTTTTCTGGATTAGCAACACATCTTTTCTTTGATTCTGTTTACATCATTCTTTGGTTCGACTTAAGTGTTTACTGTGTCGGAGATATTTATTTTGTCTTGATATTCTCCAGCATCTTGACGATTTCCAAGCACTTGTTCTGGATCCATCTCGAGAGCTTACATGGAAGATTAAGAAGGTCATTACAGCTGAATAGTTTTCATCTTCTGGAGATCTATCTATATTCAACAAAAAACCTCTTGAGTCCTTTTTCATTGCCACTCCTAGTGTGATTCTTTGGGCTTTGAAAACAGAGGATTTTCTGGGAACTATTATGGCGTGTTTTTTCAAACATGGATTCACTGAAATTGATACATTAAGTGGATCTTCTATCAAAGTATAATGCCTTATAGCTGAGTCATATGTCGGTTTATATACTGTTGGAAATGGAGAGCTTGAGGCCTAGGTCGCCCAGGGAGACATGAGATGCCTGGGGTTTTTTAATGTGGAAGAACGTGGCCATGTAATTGATTGATGAGAATTCTTTCACTTCATCCTGATTTTTTATGTTTTTGTTTCTCAGTGGCGGATTGGGTCCTAGATTGAAGTCGGTACACATCACTTTTTCACCTTTTCCTCTTCAATGTTCTATGTCTAATAGATTTTATTTGTGTTACCTTTCACTGCTTCTTGTTGGTGCACACTCTTTGCAACTCGTCTTTCCACTTTAAACTTTCTTTTCTTAATAAAATTTTGATGGATATGAGTTGGGTGACCAATTCATGTCTCCATTTTTCTAAAAAAAACAAATCCCTTGATTATGGAATTGACATGGATTATACTCATATTCCCCACATCTACGAAGTTGAACTGTTAGTGGTGACATTGGATGAACTTTATTTCCCAACCTCTTCTTCACCATACTCTTATTTTTATTCCTTTAGAAATTATATACTTCGTACCCTCATTTTACATTCATAAAGCATCATTCAGTTCATTTAGATATTTTTCCATGGTGCCTATTTGATAAAAATTTAAATGTTTTAAATTAAATATTATTTTATTCTCTATACTTATAACATTAACATCAATGATATAGAATCATTCAATTCATTTGTGTGTTGTGAAAATAATATAGGTTCTAATTAAATATCAAAATTTAAGATATTTTATTTGGAATAATATCCAGATCTATAAATATATTTCAATTTTTTAAATATTATTATTAGGGAAATAATTACATTTCATGCCACATTGGTTTTTAGCTGTCTTTCTTCTATATCCCTCCATTACCAAAAATGGTTAAATGAAGAAAGATGATAATTCACTTCCATACAAAAGTTAATATTATAATCCTTGAAGGAATGAATTATAAATTATATGTTTGTCATGAATTATTGGAATCTTGGTCTCAATCCCTCTTATCCTGGGTAATGAATCCTATTAGGGTTTCTAACTAAACCAATGTTTTATTCCCTTCATAATAGTTCATATAAATTTTTTTAATTTCCAAGGAATATTTCCTGGTAATGTAAAATAGGTGCATAGTAAGGCATATTGTTGTGTACCAGGTAACACTCGAGTCAATCCCAAAATTCCTTTTTAATGGTATTACCCCTAGTTACATGTCGCCAACAATCATGGATACATTAGTACACTAATAACTGAGATGACACAATCCTAGCATGAATGGATTTCTCATTCTGAATTGTTTGGCCACTATCACCTAGCATCGTACAAGATAATAGAGGGAGTGAATTTTACACAAAACAATATATGGTAAAAGATACAAGTATGTTTTCTCAACAATCTAAATGTTGAATGTAAAGACCCATAAAATTCAAGGGAAATTTTTTCTTAGTTTTCTTTGGAATTTTACAAGAGCGCGGTTTCTGACGGCACTTGATTTCGAGGCCCAGAGTGCCCGGAATTAATTTCCGAAGTTTGGCTCGGGTACGTTCAGTGAACGAACGAGCGGGAATTTCTAACTTTTGATCCGGTGCTCGGAATTGAAATCCGAGGACACCGATGAACTCGCAGCGCTGATATTCGCTTAAGGAGACCTTTTCCGAAGTTGCGTTTATTTCGGGACAAAATTTAGTTTTTGGGAGAATTATAAAAAGTTAAAATAAAAATGTGGAACACTTTTTATTTTTCTTACTTGTTGGTTAACTCCTCTCAAATGAAGTTAAAGGTGGGACCCACATCCACTTAACCTCCCTTGGGAGGATTAAGTGTGGTGGGTCCCACATGAAACCCAACTTTCCATCTCCTCTCAAAACTCCCTTAACTCCCCTTTTAAATGAAATTGACAACTTATCTTATTAATTGGGTTGAGTTGTTTAAACTTTTTCAAACCTTTGAAATTCAAAAAGGTTTGGTTGAGTAAATAAAATAAGCTCTTAGCTTATTTTATTTGGTTAGAATTCTCTAGCCTCTTGAGAGTTTTGAAGCCTTCTCCTTATACTTCTTCTTCTTCTTCTTCTTCTTCAAGCTTGACGAAGAACGCGAAGAACCCTCGAGCTCCGACGAAGAACATCGCTCCTCTCTTCTTCGTAGCCGATTGTTTCCGAAGATCGACGACGCCTTCCATGTCAACGAAAGGGAACGCTGCTTCCTCCTCGGACTTCCTTCGTCGGCTTACGAAGATTCGCCAACGACGTACCTCTTCGGACGTACCTCTTCGTCATCGGATTTGACGAACGTTTACTGCGACGCCCGACCTCCGCGACGTTGTCTTCCGCGGATCTTTGACGATCATCGATCTTGAACCAAGGTAGGGGTTTGTTGTGGTTTATTTCTTTACTCTCGTTATTGGTTCTAGAATGATAATATTGTGATTAAATATTTAAGAGTTATCATCTAACGAGAGGGGGGTCGGACCGCACAAACACGGCCGAATTCCCCCTCCTTTGTTCTTGGTTATTTTTATAATCTTGTGGATGAACGAGAAGGCGTGGTGCCGTCGCACCACGCGGGAATCGCCCGGCTTATTTACGCGACGCCGTCACGCCGTGCCACGGGAAGTTTATCATGAACGCGACGCTGTCGCACCGCGTCGAAGGGAATCGAAGGCGCCGCGGCCAGAGCGGGGCCGCGGCGGAGGGGCGCGGTGTCGTCGCACCGTGCCGGACGACGAACACCGCGGCCGGTTCTGGGCCGCGGCGGGACGAGAGGACCGGAGGCTCGCCGGGCCGCCGGCATCGGAAACCGGAAGGGGACCGGCTTTGCCGGTCCCGTTGAAGAAAAACCGGTCGGCCAGGTGGGCCGGCCGGAAGGTCAAAGACCGGGGGAATTTAATTCCCCCGGTCAACTCAAATGCCCCCCCATTTATGAGGGGGGGCGGTTTCTTTGAGGGGGGCAGGCGGCCCCCCGGTTTCCCTCAGAGCAGGCCCCCACGAGGGGGGCCGGTTCTCCCAAGGCGCGGCTAAAAGCCGCGCCGCCATCTTGAAAAAGCGGGGGCCTTTCCCCCCGCGTGTGGCACCCAGCGGCGCCAGGCCGCGCCGCCGCCGGCCGGGCCGCGCCGCCGCGCCGGACCGCGCCGCCGCACCGGTTCGCGCCGCCGTGCCGGACCGCCGCCGGCCGGGCCGGGTCGGCCCGGACCCGGACCCCCCGTTTTCGAATTGACTTCGGTCTTTTGCTCATAACTTGAGCTACGGACCTCCGTTTGACGAACCGTCTGCGGAAAAGCGATCCTTGGATCGAGACGGTCATTTTGATATATTGCACTCAAGGTTTCCGAATACTTTGACTTCGGCCGGGTTGGTTCGTTCACGAAACCAACCGGGCTTTCGGAACGGAAATGCTCATATCTTGAGCTACGGACGTCCGATTGACGTGCCGTCAGCTTTGTTGTGTTCCTCTTAGTGAGACGGATCTTTTGGCATACACCGCCCGAGGTTTGGACGCAGGTGGAGTATGGTCGGGTTGATTTTGCCTTAAAAACCAACCGGGCCCCTGGGACGAAAAAGCCAATAATTCTCAGACCGGGCGTCCGATCGGCGCACCGTCTTTTGCGTTGAGTTCCTGTTAACGATATGGAACTTTTGGATACATCAACTCTGGACTTTGTGACAGTTGATGTATCAGCCTCTCGGCTCGTGGAGCGGACCCTCCTGAACGAGCTTGCTGTGTGCGGGAACCCTAGTGTTGGCTGCGACTGTTACTACTACTGCTACTGCTACTGCTACTGTGACTGCGACGACGACAGTACAGAGATCCTGTGTGGATTTGACGACGACTACAGCACTCAGTGATCCTACGTGGATCAGTGCAATAGGTCCTGTGTGGGCCCGATCCTGTGTGGGTCCGATCCTGTGTGGGTCTTTGCGCTCAGCGGTCCTGTGTGAACCAGCGCCTACAGGTCCTGTGTGGGCCCGATCCTGTGTGGGTCTTGCGGGGGTTAGTTACCTATCGATCCTTCGTGGGTCCGATGACTTAGATAGATCAGAAATCATCTTTATCGTCCTTTGAAGAAGTATACATGTGTGAGCTGAATCCTGTTGCTTTCCTGTGTGGATTGTGTTGTGTTATCCTGTGTGGATTACGTTTTGCTTTCCTGTGTGGAATACCTTTACTTTCCTGTGTGGACTGAGTTGTACTTGGGCTCGGAGGTTGGAGCGTATTTGAAATTGATGACTTAGGTATATGTATGGGCATATACCTAAGCAGTGTCGGTTGTTACTTCGTGATTGTACCTTTCTTTGTGATTTATCCTTTGTGGATTTTGAGAGAACTTCGGGGGTCTCGGGGTCCCTACTGAGTAGCTTATACTCACCCATGCACCGGCTATGCCCACACTACGTTGTGTTGGTTGCAGACGACGGACAGCGTTGATCTTGGCTGAGGCTTGCAGAGCAGGACGGTACCTGGAGGTGGACCACTAGGCGGGACGTGTTCAGAGCGGACGACGGGACCCGTGGAGCAGTGGAGCTATTTGTACCCATCCTTCTGGTGGGATCTCCAGTGGACAGCTCGGTGTAGCGGCTTTTTACTTACAGTTGTTGTTTTCCCTTTCGAGTTGTACTTTACTTTCAGTTTGGGTTTGTATACTGGCTCATTTACTTTTCCGCACTTTCAGTTGTACTCTTTTTTTACTTAGTGTTTACTTTCTGCTTGCTTACTCTGTGGTGTTTGTTTACTTTACAAAGGCAATGCCTTCCCTTTTAACCGGGATTTATGCCTTCGTGCTAGTCGCCAGCCCCTGGCCTATGGAAGGCGGGCTTGGGGTAGTCACGGCACGGACCCCGAGGGCGGGTCGTGACAAATTGGTATCAAAGGAGTTCGGTTCTACCGCGAACTCTGATCTTTTCTATGAGAAGCAATAATGTTTAGCGTATTGAGTGTGGTTATCAGTCCAGGGAGTCCAGTGTTGGTGCGGCGGCCGACGTATCCGTACACTAGGACCCTGACTTCTGATTTCTGACTTAATGCACGAAAACATTGATTGCGTGTGTGTTTCAAAGTTTTCTTTGTGATTACTTATATCAGATCACCAGGTATACTGTTCTGACCGTGGCGCACCTGTTTCCTTTTCAGGATGGCCCCACGACGGCAGCCAGCTAGGGTTCCGAGAGTCGAGTGTGACGACAGCCCACCGAGCGACAAGGCTTCGGTGCAGGGCCCTTTGTCAGCAGTGGCACCGGCGGTAGCACTACCCGCCGAGCCACCGATGCTTCCAGCACCAGCCGCTGACGATGCACGTCGCCTCAGCGCACTGCATGAGTTTCAGTGCCAGCGACCGCCCAGGTTTCGCGGGGAGACGGACCACCAGGAAGCAGAGGACTGGCTGGAGGCAGTGGTATGTGTGTTTAGGCTAGTGAGGACACCAGCAGACCTCATGGTGATCCTCGCTGCGAGCCTACTACACGCAGCAGCAGGACGATGGTGGAGCTTGATGCTCCAGGTGCATGATGAGGCATGTCTTATTTGGGAGAACTTTGTGAACCTCTTCCGCTCGGAGTTCATCCCAGCCACCCTTCGTGCGGTGCGTATCCAGGAGCTTCTCCAGCTGTGGTAGGGCAGCATGACGGTCGCTCAGTACTCGGTGAGATTTACTGATCTCTCGCGCTACTCGACCGACATGGTACGGGACCCATTCTTCCGGGCCTGGACCTTCGAGCAGGGTTTGAGACATGAGATCAGGGCATCGCTGATCTCCCTCAGCATACCGACTCAGACAGGAGTACTGGAGCGGGCCCTTCTGATCGAGAGCTTCCTTGCTGAGTCTACACCAGCGCAGCGACCCACCGCAGGGCGGCACGTGGCAGAGTCATCTGCAGCAGGCAGTCGACGGATGACTCAAGGGTCCAGACAGACCAGACCCTCAGGAAGACGACCTCAGGACACTGGCTCAGCAGTGCGGGGCACACAGCGAGAAGCCAGTCTTTCGAGAGGCAGACAGTGCTACTCGTGCGGCGGGCAGGGCCACATAGCTCGTGACTGCCCGACCCGCCGTGCCGAGGAGCAGCAGACAGTTGAGGGACCACCGAGGAAGAGGCAAAGGGTCGACCGTGGTGGTCCGCAGGGAGGAGGCGGACGAGGCAGAGGAGCTGGACGAGCAGCCGGTGGTGGGCGACGCTTTGAGGCTCTGCCACCACCACCACCAGGAGGTCCACCCCGACCACAGGGAGCTGGCGGGCAGAGACAGACACAGCTCCAGGCAGCAGAGGCCTACGACCACGGCGCACCCGAGATGATTCGAGGTACTATCTGTGTCTATTCCAACCTTGTTGTAGTTCTTATAGACACAGGAGCGAGTCACTCTTTCATAGCCGCTGCCCTTGTTCGGAGCTCGGAGATTCCGACAAAGCCATTGGCTCGATCCTTACGGCTAGAGACTCATACAAGAGCAGACTCGATGATTACGCACTGGTTCTGGCAGTGTGAGCTTACTCTAGGAGGCAAGAGCTTCGGCTGGGATCTTCTTGTAGCAGCGTCGAGGCCTTACGACGTCATCTTGGGCATGGATTGGCTATCTACGGTCCATGCGCAGATTGACTGTTTTAGACCCAAGGTGCGATGTGTACGCACCGACGGGAGCAGGTTCACCTTCACCGGAGAGAAGGGAGCCTTTGTAGCACAGGATGGACTTCCAAGGAAGAGAGGACAGCCCATCACTCATCAGATGGCTAGCCTCATCCTTGGAGCAGTTGACGTGCGGAGTCCTCGTTTTCCTGCAGTGGTGGATCAGTTTGCGGACGTTTTTCCCGACGACGTTCCAGGGCTACCCCCTCGCAGAGAGGTAGACTTTTATATTGACTTGTACCCCGGGACAGCCCCGATATCCACTCCAGCATATCGGATGTCCCCTTTCGAGTTCGAGAGCTACGGGTACAGTTGGAGGACTTGCAGGACAAGGGGTTCATCCGACCCAGTGTTTCACCCTGGGCTTCCCCGATATTGTTCGCCAAGAAGGTGGATGGGAGCCTGCGACTTTGTGTTGACTATCGTCGCCTGAACCAGGTGACAGTGAGGAACAAGTATCCACTACCGAGGATTGATGACCTCTTTGATCAGCTCAAGGGAGCACGGTGGTTCTCGAAGATAGACCTCGGGTCAGGCTATCATCAGCTCAGAGTCAGAGACGACGACGTGCAAAAGACGGCCTTCAGATGTCGGTATGGCCACTATGAGTTCTTGGTTATGCCTTTCGGCATAACCAATGCTCCAGCAGTGTTCATGGCCCTCATGAACAGGATATTTCATCCATACCTTGATCGGTTTGTCGTAGTCTTCATCGACGACATTCTGATTTACTCTACGACTGAGGAGGAGCACGCCTATCACTTGCGAGTTATACTAGGCACACTCCGAGAGCACCAGCTTTATGGTAAGCTCTCGAAGTGCCAGTTCTGGATACGTGAGGTCCACTTCTTGGGACACGTTATCTCTGAGGCGGGAGTTGCAGTGGATCCTGCGAAGATCGAGGCTGTGTAAGCTTGGGAGCCACCCAGGAGCGTGACTGAGGTTCGGAGTTTCTTGGTATTAGCTGGGTACTATCGGAGATTCGTGCCGGACTTCTCTAGAGTTGCAGCACCACTTACAGCTTTGAAGAAGAAGGGGAAACCCTTCGTGTGGTCAGTCAGAAGTCAGCAGAGCTTCCAGGAGCTGAGACAGAGATTGACCAGCGCACCTATCTTGAGGTTGCCTGAGGAGGGAGTAGGGTACGTAGTCTACTGCGATGCATCAGGGACCGGACTCGGATGTGTTCTGATGCAGGAGTGGGCAGTGATCGCCTATGGATCACGTCAGTTGAGGCCGCATGAGCAGAACTACGCTACCCATGACCTGGAGTTAGCAGCAGTGGTCTTCGCTCTGAAGACATGGCGACACTATCTGATGGGAGAGCGCTTTACAGTCTTTTCCGATCATCAGAGTCTCAGGTTTATCTTCTCGCAGAAGGACCTGAACCTGAGACAGTGGCGATGCCTCGAGTTCCTCCAGGACTATGACTTTGAGATAGTCTATACTCCTGGGAAGGGGAACATAGTAGCTGATGCCCTCAGCAGGAGGACGGGCATTCAGCTACTTGAGGAGGCAACAGAGCAGCTAGCCTCTTTGTAGATATCCTTCGTGGATAGAGATGGATCAGCCTTCCTCCAGTCTCTCACAGTCACCCCTCCACTACTGCAGCGGGTCAGAGAGGCACAACTTGAGGACGCTGACTGTGAGACACGGCGTGCACAGATATCCTTGGGACAGGCACCTGATGGTTTCTCCCTTGGAGCAGAGCATGACATCCATTTCAGAGGACGTACCATGGTACCAGACTCTTTGCGAGAGGAAGTGCTGAGAGAGTTTCACACTTCTCCTTTGGCGGTACATCCTGGAGTGGCGAAGATGTACCAGGACCTCAGACGACAGCACTGGTGGCCAGGCATGAAGAAGGCAGTAGAAGAGTTCGTTTCTCGATGCCTCACCTGCCAGCAGGTGAAGGCAAAGCATCAGGTACCAGCAGGCTTGGTACAGCCCTTGGAGGTCCCGGAGTGGAAGTGGGACGGCATATCTATGGACTTCGTGACTGGACTTCCACGCACTTCTAGAGGTCACGACTCCATCTGGGTGATTGTTGACCGACTCACCAAGTCGGCACACTTCTTACCCATCAGAGAGCAGGGCTCAGTGGAGAGCTTGGGACATCTCTACGTTCAGGAGATTGTGCGGCTCCACGGCGTTCCATCATCTATCATCTCCGATCGAGATGCTCACCTTACTTCCCGGCTTTGGAAGGGGTTACAGGAGGCGTTCGGGACGCAGCTACGTCTGAGCAAAGCCTTTCACCCTCTGATGGATGGTCAGACGGAGAGGACCATTCAGACTCTCGAGGACATGCTCCGCGCATGTGTCCTCGACTTTGGTCGTAGCTGGGAGGACCACCTACCCTTGGTGGAGTTTGCGTACAACAACAGTTACCAATCCACCATCGGGATGGCACCGTACGAGGCATTGTACGGCCGACCTTGTAGATCTCCTTTGTGCTGGACAGACCCTGGGGAGTCAGCACTTGTGGGACCGGAGATGGTTCAGGCCACGATAGAGAAGGTCCAGGTCATCCAGGAGCGGATGAGGATAGCTCAGAGCCGGCAGAAGTCATACGCTGACAGGAGGCGGAGGCCACTAGAGTTCGAGGATGGTGACCATGTCTTCTTGCGGGTCTCACCTCGACGTGGTATTCGGAGAATTGGCCAAGGCGACAAGTTATCTCCGCGCTTCATCGGACCCTTCCAGGTCCTCAGTAGGATTGGTGAGGTGGCTTATCGCCTGGCTCTACCACCTCAGTTGCACCGGGTGCACGACGTCTTCCACGTGTCTCAGCTGAGGAGATACGTGCACGACCCGACGCAGATCATTGACCATGGGAGCTTGACATTGACGATGGGGAGACTTTTACGGAGGTCCCGGTGGAGATAGAGGATCGACAGGAGCGGGTCCTACGTGGGTGATCGATTCCTCTTGTGAGCATTAGATGAAAGCACGGGAACCTCCAGGAGAGCACATGGGAGCAGGAGGCTCAGATGCGTGCTCAGTACCCTCATTTGTTTCCCTGGTTTTTTATGTATCTTTACGGGGACGTAAATCCCTGAGGTGGGAGTAATGTAAAGACCCGTAAAATTCAAGGGAAATTTTTTCTTAATTTTCTTTGGAATTTTACAAGAGCGCGGTTTCTGACGGCACTTGATTCTGAGGCCCGGAGTGCCCGGAATTAATTTCCGAAGTTTGGCTCGGTTACGTTCAGTGAATGAACGAGCGGGAATTTCTAACTTTTGATCCGATGCTCGGAAATGAAATCCGAGGACACCAATGAACTCGCAGCGCCGATATTCGCTTAAGGAGACCTTTTCCGAAGTTGCGTTTATTGCGGGACGAAAGTAAGTTTTTGGGAGAATTATAAAAAGTTAAAATAAAAATGTGGAACACTTTTTATTTTTCTTACTTGTTGGTTAACTCCTCTCAAAGGAAGTTAAAGGTGGGACCCACATCCACTTAACCTCCCTTGGGAGGATTAAGTGTGGTGGGGCCCACACGAAACCCAAATTTCCATCTCCTCTCAAAACACCCTTAACTCCCCTTTTAAATGAAATTGATAACTTAGCTTATTAATTGGGTTGAGTTGTTTAAACTTTTTCAAACCTTTGAAATTCAAAAAGTTTTGGTTGAGTAAATAAAATAAGCTCTTAGCTTATTTTATTTGGTTAGAATTCTCTAGCCTCTTGAGAGTTTTGAAGCCTTCTCCTTCTCCTTCTTCTTCTTCTTCTTCTTCTTCAAGCTTGACGAAGAACGCGAAGAACCCTGAAGCTCCGACGAAGAACGCCGCTCCTCTCTTCTTCGTAGCCGATTGTATCCGAAGATCGACGACGCCTTCCGTGTCAACGAAAGGGAACGCAGCTTCCTCCTCGGACTTCCTTCGTCGTCTTACGAAGATTCGCCAACGACGTACCTCTTCGGACGTACCTCTTCGTCATCGGATTTGACGAACGTTTACCGCGATGCCCGACCTCCACGACGTTGTCTTCTGCGGATCTTTGACGATCATCGATCTTGAACCAAGGTAGGGGTTTGTTGTGGTTTATTTCTTTACTCTCGTTCTTGGTTCTAGAATGATAATCTTGTGATTAAATATTTAAGAGTTATCATCTAACGAGAGGGGGGTCGGACTGCACAAACACGGCTGAATTCCCCCTCCTTTGTTCTTGGTTATTTTTATAATCTTGTGGATGAACGAGAAGGCGTGGTGTTGTCGCACCACGCGGGAATCACCCTGCTTATTTACGCAACGCCGTCGCGCCGCGCCATGGGAAGTTTATCAGGAACGCAACGTCGTCGCGCCGCGTCGAAGGGAATCGAAGGCGCCACGGCCGAAGCGGGGCCGCGGCGGAGGGGTGCGGTGCCGTCGCACCGCGCCGGACGACGAACACCGCGGCCGGTTCTGGGCCGCGGCGGGACGAGAGGACCGGCGGCTCGCCGGGCCACCGGCATCGGAAACCGGAAGGGGACCGGCCTTTCCGGTCCCATTGAAGAAAAACCGTCCGGCCAGGTGGGCCGGCCGGAAGGTCAAAGACCGGGGGAATTTAATTCCCCCGGTCAACTCAAATGCCCCCCCATTTATGAGGGGGGGCAATTTCTTTGAGGGGGGCAGGCGGCCCCCCGGTTTCCATCAGAGCAGGCCCCCACGAGGGGGGGCCGGTTCTCCAAAGGCGCGGCTAAAAGCCGCGCCGCCATCTTGAAAAAGCGGGGGCCTTGCCCCCCGCGCATGGCACCCAGCGGCGCCAGGCCGCGCCGCCGCCGGCCGCGCCGCGCCGCCGCACCGGGCCGCGCCGCCGCGCCGGACCGCGCCACCGTGCCGGGCCGCCGCCGGCTGGTCCGGGTCGGACCTGGGTCGGGTCGACCCAGTTCGGTCCGACCCAGGGGGGGTCGGGCCGGGTTGGCCCGGACCCGGACCCCCCGTTTTCGAATTGATTTCGGTCTTTTGCTCATAACTTGAGCTAAGGACCTCCGTTTGACGAACCGTCTACGGAAACGCGATCCTTGGATCGAGACGGTCGTTTTGATATATCTCACTCAAGGTTTCGGAATACTTTGAGTTCGGCCGGGTTGGTTCGTTCACGAAACAAACCGGGCCTTCAGAGCGGAAACGCTCATATCTTGAGCTACGGACGTCCGATTGACGTGCCATCAGCTTTGTTGTGTTCCTCTTAGTGAGACGGATCTTTTGGCATACTCCGCCCGAGGTTTGGACGCAGGTGTAGTACGGTCGGGTTGGTTTTGCCTTAAAAACCAATCGGGCCCCTAGGACGAAAAAGCCAATAATTCTCAGACCGGGCGTCTGATCGGCGCATCGTCTGTTGCGTTGAGTTCCTGTTGATGATACGAAACTTTTGGATACATCAACTCTTTACTTTTTGACAGTTGATGTATCAGCCTCTTGGCTCGTGGAGCGGACCCTCCTGAACGAGCTTGCTGTGTGCCGGAACCCTAGTGCTGGCTGCGACTGTTACTGCTACTGCTACTGCTACTGCTACTGTGACTGCGACGACGACAGTACAGAGATCCTGTGTGTATTCGACGACGACTACAACACTCAGCGATCCTATGTGGATCAGTGCTACAGGTCCTGTGTGGGCCCGATCCTGTGTGGGTCCGATCCTGTGTGGGTCTTTGCGCTCAGCGGTCCTGTGTGAACCAGCGCCTACAAGTCCTGTGTGGACCCGATCCTATGTGGGTCTTGTGGGGGTTAGTTACCTATCGATCCTTCGTGGGTCCGACGACTTAGATAGATCAGAGATCATCTTTATCGTCCTTTGAAGAAGTATACCTGTGTGAGCTGAATCCTGTTGCTTTCCTGTGTGGATTGTGTTGTGCTATCCTGTGTGGATTACGTTTTGCTTTCCTGTGTGGAATACGTTTACTTTCCTGCGTGGACTGAGTTGTACTTGGGCTTGGAGGTTGGAGCGTATTTTAAATTGATGACTTAGGTATATGTATGGGCATATACCTAAGCAGTGTCGGTTGTTACTTCGTGATTGTACCTTTCATTGTGATTTATACTTTGTGGATTTTGAGAGACCTTCAGGGGTCTCAGGGTCCCTACTGAGTAGCTTATACTCACCCCTGCACGGTATATGCCCGCAATACGTTGTGTTGGTTGCAGACGACGAAGAGCGTTGATCTTGGCTGAGGCTTGCAGAGCAGGACGGTACCTGGAGGTGGACCACTAGGCGGGACGTGTTCGGAGCGGACGACGGGACCCGTGGAGCAGTGGAGCTATCTGTACCCATCCTTCAGGTGGGATCTCTAGTGGAAAGCTCGGTGTAGCGACTTTTTACTTACAGTTGCTGTTTTCCCTTTTGAGTTGTACTTTACTTTCAGTTTGGGTTTGTATACTGGCCCATTTACTTTTCCGCACTTTCAGTTGTACTCTGTTTTTACTTAGTGTTTACTTTCTGCTTTCTTACTCCGTGGTGTTTGTTTACGTTACAAAGGCAATGCCTTCCCTTTTTACCGGGATTTACGCCTTGCTGCTAGTCGCCAACCCCTGGCCTATGGAAGGTGGGCTTGGGGTAGTCACGGCACGGACCCCGAGGGCAGGTCGTGATAGTGAATGTGCCTAAATGAAAATACATATGAAATAAAAAACTAAAACTTACATAATAATGTAACTCATAAACTAACAAGATATAATCCACACCCCCAAGGATACATCACTCAAATTCAAATACATAAAGAACATCCACATTCTCCAATAAGTGGTCTTCCTTTGATCTGACCCGTTATATGAAAATATAAAAATGCCTAAAGTAATAGGTAGGTTGTGAGCTATAAATCCAAATAGGATCTCCCCATGTGTTCCTTAATAGATTCAATAATGTTAAACCAAATCATGATTTATATTTGGAATAAAAAATATAATTGAATAATAACTCATTTTCATATTTAAAATAGTACATGATTCTTTACAAATGATGAAAAACTTTTAAACACATGGATTAAATAATATTTTTTATTAATGAAATTATATAATCATTTATAATCAATTAAAACCCCAATAATAAATGGAATATATATCAAAATTGTAAAAAAAAACAACCATTATGATCTTCCCTATGATAAAATAGGATATGGTTATAAGAAAATCAGATATCCTATATTGGAGACTTTGGTAATTATGTGTTCACATGTCCCTCATTATTAAGCGGAAGAATACTCATCAAAATACTATAATGGATAATATATTCTAAACTAGTTTTTTGTTAGAGTTTTAATCTTTAATCCATTCATAGGGACTCACCATCCCATCTTTCTGATTCCCAATTAACCAACTAACTACTCAAGATCACATCAATAAATCAATAATGGTAAAATATTCTCGTTTCAAATAAATCATCAATTACAATTCAATTTTCCAATATTCCTTTTCAATATGCCTATTCAATTCCAAACATTAACATGTTTATTTCGATAATAATTTCATTTTAAATATAAATTCAATAATAGATATTCATTATTTAAATTTAAAAAAATTTATAAAATCAAATCTCAAAACATTTCATTAATTCTATCAATTCTTAAATACACCTTAAATTCCAATTCTGAGGGAATTTGGTGGTTTTTAAAAAATACATTCAATTTTAAATGAAAATTAGAATTATATAAAATTGGATTTTCATAAATCAATTTAAATCTATTTCAAAAAAAACATAGGGATATAAATTTTTTAAATATAAGGAAAATGAAAAAAATAACTTGCTACTTTTAGTCATGGAATAAAAAATAAATAATCCACATCCATTGTGAGAATTCCCAATGAAGAACAAATTCATATGATATAAATAAATCAATCATATAATAATTATTCTATTAAATGGAGTTTATATCCATCAACAACATGACTATATAACACATTATAATGAGAATAGAAAGAGATAATGGGATCGAACACATGATATGATATTGACTTGACCAGAGGAGATCGAATGAGATCATCCACACTTCTATCTACCATGGAAAATTTTTGTAGGATCCAAAATCACCCCTAGAGATAGTTAATAGACATGTAATAATAAATTGGTCAAGTGGGGGGGGGGGGTTGATCGGGGGTTAAACTCAGGTGTTTGGTAACTGAAAATAATTTTTTACAATAATATTATCTCGCATATAGAGTTTCATTGAGAGTGATGAATGGTTACAAGGAATATAAACCCTAACTATGCTCCCCCTCTATACTAAAAATCCAAGGAACATAGTTTCTATTAGGTGGGAATATTTTTTTTAAATTGTATTCGAACCATGAAAACCTTCACATCCCAGGGTTAAATCAATTTCACTAGAGGGGCGCATGGTTTTTTAAAATTGTGCACCAATAGTGTGCAACTAAAAAAACATAAAAACATCCAAATTTCTTAAAAAGTAGCCCAAGACAAGACTCAACCAATGAATGATCAAATAAAAGGTCTATTATTACTTGAAAAAAAAATATTTTATTTTACAACATCCCAAACATAAAAACATTTTGTCCCTAGAAATCCTCAAAAGAAGTTTATATATCAAAGAGACGTAGACACTTCCCTATCATAAGTGTATCAGGATCCCAAGTCTCATGAGAATCAGAAACATTATTATATTGAAAACAAACTAATGTTAACATCCTCCTATGATGTACCATTTTCTTAAATTCTACTATCTTGACTAGATGGAAAGTCACAAAAAGTCTGGCTCAACATTAAGGTCCTTTCTCTCAGGACACGAGATGGGTCAAAAAGAGACATCTATAAATAATTTATATGAAATACATTATGTATAAATTTCAAACCTGGTGGATGTTATAAATTCAAAGAAACATTCCCCATATACTCTTCACCCTTAATATGTCACAAAAAATGAGAAGAAATACTTCATTTCCACCTAAGCCACCAGCGACACAACTGAGGTAAAACTATCATGAATGGGCAGTCACCATCGAAGAACTCCATTGTTCTATGATGATGATAATAATAGGATATATACTAGAAATATTCCATCAAAGTAATCTATATAATAAATTAAATATTCATCACCATCCCTTGGACCAAACTGAGTACTATAAGGGAATTTTCTCTAACATTTGACCAACACTACTAATATTTACACAGAATGCAATACAAGCCATAAAAAGGATCCATTATGATTGTGGACATGTAAATAATGTTATAATAATAATCTCCCTATCCAAAATGGCCCTCCAAAGCTCAAAAAAATAAAGGAAGCATGGATGAAGCATATCCTCAAGAATATTTATAACTCTATCTATTCATCGTTCTAGGGATGGTATGTCATTCTTAATCGAAGATAATATCCCACAACCTTAGGAAGGAATATTTAAACGATGATATGTAAAATAAGAATCTATATCAGAGACTATATCATATGGAACTCCACAAAAATAATAATCCCATTCACATATAGATATCATAACTCCTCAACTTTGGTGTTGTCAACAATGTGTATAAAGTGAGAAGATTTGGTCAGACTCTCAATTAGAAACCATATCAAATTCTTATTTCAATGGGTACGTTGAAACTAAAACAAATATTATTTACAAATTTCATCTCACTTCCTAGTTATCATTGTAATTTTTTGATGTAAATCCACTGGTATTTACTTATATCCCATGACAGGTTGGAATGCACAACAATGAGATAAAAATTTAGCAATGTCTCATCTCATACCTAGACACCAGATTCAATGTCTAGTGACATAAAAAATTATTATGGTTCCTTGGTGAAAATAAAACTATAAATTATGGAAAGACCCATAATATCATTCCTCATGGATAGTGTAACATTATACCAATTATAGAATCATAGGATACCATATGTGCAGAACAACCATTCAATAACTATCTCCAAACCATAAATGGAGTCTGTAATGCTACAAAAATCATCTCCAAGAAACCATTCATGATGATTCACCATGAAAATAGTTGAAGAAAACATAACACTAACCAAGACAACCTCATTCCCTACTTTCAAAAGTGATATATTCCATTGTGAAAAAAAATCCATCATGTTCCATATTTGTATTTTTTCATCTACACCTTAGGTTTGAGTATTCCTTCTTAATAAATCAACAATGACATTCTATTTCCCCTAGGTATTGTCAAATTACAAATCAAAATATTGTAGCCACTTCTTTTAGTGACTCTGGATAAGATTAAAATCTTTTGGAGAAAAAATATAACTCAATATATTGTGGTAAAAATAAATGTTACACCTTTATCCAAAAAGGTAATGTTGAATTCTTTTATGTGCATGCATTATGGATGATAAATCAAGGTAAAGGATTGGATAATTTTACTCAATTTCCCTTTGATTTCATGAAACGTAGTCTACCACGTGACCAACCTACATAAGAACACAATCAAAACCTAATCCTGATGTGTCACATAATTCCATATAGCTTTACATAACCTCTGGAATCATGATCCTTGATAAAAATTTAAAAAAAGAAATATTATGTCAACAAAAAATCACTTAAATTATTCTTCCCATGAATCCATCACTACTTTAGAGTGAGAGAAACCATTGTACAATTCAACATTACGAAATTATTTATGAACTGATTAAAATACCCCATTAATTCCAAGTTTTTCTAGAACCCAAAAACATTTAGTGGGTTCTCCCATTATAGAATAGCCTTCCCCTTTTAGGTTTAACTAAGATTCCCTTTTTAGAGATCACTTTTCTCAATAACCTCACTTCCCAAATCCAAAAAATTATATTTTAATATCTTCATATAAAGTATATTATTTCCAAAAAATTATATAATTTCTCTCACATAATGCAGATAATCCTCCATGGACTGAGAGTAAACCAGGATGTCCTCCATAATGACCCCCAATAATGAATCAAGATAATCAAGGAATTTTTTTTCATCAAATCCATACTGTCTTTAGGATAATTATTAAGAGTTAATGGTATGAAAAGATACTCATAATGGATATACAAAATTTGGTTGGAAGTTTTCTAACATTCAAATTCATTTCTTCTCAACTAGTGATACCCAGACCAAAGATAAATCTCTAATAACCACTTCAGTCCTTTCATCTCATCAAATAGGTCACCAATTATGTGAAATATATATTTTTTCATTAACATTACTCAATTGATTTTCGGTATTCAAAACAAATGTAAAATGTCCCTTCAGTTTTCATAGAATAATAAATAGGGGACACCTAAGCTGAGACACTCAGGAATATGTAGCCATTCTCAAATAGATCACCCAATTGATTCTTTAACCCTTTCATTTTAGCAGTTGGTATATAGTTATAAGGTATAGGTACTGGATGGATAATAAGAATTAAATCGATAGAGAACTCCATCTCTCTAACTGGTAGAAACCCATAGAACATAGAAGGAAACATTTTGGGGAAATAGAAGAAAACTAGAGGGATATCATCACTCAAAAAATACCACTCCATTTAAAAAAGAAAACAATGATATTACATTCACCAAATCCTAATTATATGATTCTGATGTACTCAACCCCGAGTCTCATTCTCCTTGAATGATAATTCACACCCCATTGGAAAAAAGTATACACGTCAGAGATGGATGCCAATTTGGACCTTACTAAAAATAATCATATCTTTCATTTGAATTAAATCAAGTGGATTCATGTTCTTAACCATAAATTCCTAGGTAATATCTATTTTTTATAAACAGAAAACACATGTAATAAAATATAGAACCTTTTCTCTTATAATTATGAGTGGTGTATTAATATCCATCGAATAAGACATAATATCTATAGGAAGATTTAGTATGGTCCCAATATGATTCCATATAAATGAACTAGATGCATCAATATCAAATAAAGTAGTTCCCAATGATTATGATATAATTTTGGTACCACTCACAATCACTGAACCTATGTCATCCTCCTCTCGAGACTCTTTAACTATTAAAATAGTCTTCTTTCTAGATTCCAATGGATTAAACCCTTTTATTCGTGATGAATAAGATTGAACCACATTATATTTAGGATATGATGTTCCCATTACATTATGTGGGAAAATATATTCTACAAAAAATTTGAAGGTGAACTAAGCATCGGCTGGAACAATCGAAATTTGGTATCTTAGTAGAAATATGTTTCCAATTTCTAGGATTAACACACTAGAAGAATGTTAAAGGGATTATTCCAGGAACTATATAAGGTCTGGAATAACCATGTTGTCAAGATCTACCCTGATAATCATCCCAATTTCACTTTAATTTAATGTAATTCACTGAAGTACCACTAGGAGAAAAAGGAACACCTAAAAATCATGACATACCTCCCAAGTAAAGATCAACCATCAATTCCTTATACAACACATAAGCATAATAAGAGATATATAGAAAGAAACACTGAGAATCAATATTATATAGAATACCCATCTTGTTTTATCAAATCTATATCTTCTCTTTCAATACATTCTCAGGTGAAAATTGAACATGATCAAAAAATCTATTTGTATTCTCTTTCACAGTCTTATTATCCAATATGATTTTGAAAAAATCAATTTCCTTAGCTAGAACCAAAAAATATTTATTGAACATTTTAGTATTAATAACCCTATATTCCTTTGTCACTAAACTATAAGTATTCCTTTCCATGACAATAGAATCTAACCATATCCTACTTGGTCACTTTAGCATGATGGTTTTATATTTCCCCTTGATTGAATTAGTTAGTACCATGAACTCAAAAATACAATATATCTTTCTCTCCCAATCATCATCCTCCTGAGGATCAATTGTGCCTTGGATTGTTGGTGGATTCTGGTAATATAAATACTTAGTATGATTTTGATATTCATCTATATGAGGTTCCACATTAGGAGCCCGAATGAGAATCAGTGTGGTTAATTATCCATGGTATTGGAAAAAACTCACAATTATATCAATAAGGTTCTGGCCCATGGTAGGACCTACTCGATGTGGTTAAATAATAGCTTCCCCTTATGGAATATTCATACATAATCTCATAGATATTTTGTTACACATGATTTTAAAACAATATTTAAGACATCAAAATGTAACACAAGTCAACCACTCAGGGTATAAAAATGGAAAACTTTACCTCATCGGTTAAGATATCAAAATTTTTATTTTAACCTATCCGAATAAAAAAATGGAAAAGTACTCGAATTATGTTATCTTATTCTCCAAGACAGCTATCCTAGAGAACATAGGGTGACTTTAGTCCATTTTTATGAAAGATATCTTGGAAAAATCTAAAAACTACATCCTATGTCCAAATAAGATTTTCCAAACTGCATGCCGACATCAAGGTAAGAGGCTTAACCTACACCATCGATACCACATTATCACGAACCAACACAGATACCCTATTACCCCAATACCAATGCCAACACCAAAATAGCCTGAATAGTGTTCCTGCTCCACATGCATTGGAGACAATAATCTCACATCATACAAGATATAATAAGGA
The DNA here is from genome assembly GCA_963277665.1 of Viscum album. Classification (NCBI taxonomy): domain Eukaryota; kingdom Viridiplantae; phylum Streptophyta; class Magnoliopsida; order Santalales; family Viscaceae; genus Viscum; species Viscum album. Next base: position 1,900,663,948 of record OY728135.1, on the reverse strand, counting down.
ACAAATATTCCACAAAATAGTGGAAGATAAATTATGCCAGTTAGTATGATAAACATTCCAAAGGTAGAATGTACTAGAAACTAAAATGATATAAATAAAAACCCAAAATAGAACATCATCAAAGTACACAGAATATTAAAAGATAAAAATCAACATCCACAGAAAAAACATCACTCCCACCACAATTGATCAAGAACATCCACCTCATCTTAAAGTCGCATTCCATTTACTTAAACATGGAATAAGTAATACTAAAAATTCCCACAGGGAAATGTAGGGTGTGAGATATAAAACTTAGTAGCATCTCACCATGTGTCCAATAACATATTACTTAATAGTGAACTAAATTGTGATTTGAATTTTATATAAAACATAGAATGATAAAATATCTTATTTTTAGATTTAAAACAGAACATTCTTATTTTAATAGGATGGAAAAAATTTCAAACAAGGGATTACATAATAATTTTATATAAAATCATTTATATAAATAATTTTCCATGAATAAAATAGTTCTATAATGACTTAAAAAATATGAAAACAATCACAATTAAAACCAAGTTCATCTAACCAATAGTATGAAAATTTATAGTTATCAGATCTACACACATCTCATATCAAATATCACGACATAAATGTGTAAAAAAAATACATCAGTGTTAGGATGAATAAGAATTATCAACATCCCATCAGAGGATAAGATATTTTAATCATATTTCTATTATAGTTTTCTTCATCCACACAATTATACGAAATCGTCATTCTAACATGATTATCCCAAATAACCCACTAACTACCAAGTATCTCATGTGCTCAACCAATCAATCAATAATTGTAGAATCATTTAATTCCAAATAAATCATCATATAAAATTCAATTTCCCAATATATAGTTTTTATATTCCAATTAAATTACAAGAAAAACATAATTTTTTCATCAATTCATGATTTTTTAGAAAAAACTAATCACATGTTTTAATCATTTCAATCTAATAAATTTTCTATAATCAAATCACTAATTATTTCATCATTTCCAAAATAAACCAAAAATGTTTGCTCTATTGGAATATGTTGTTCCACCAAAATAAATTCCATTTGAAATCCAAATAAATTATCATATCAAATAGGGGTTTCATAATTAAACTGAATGTCAATTAAAACATATCTAGAAAATAATGGTTTTAATTATATGAAAAATATAAAATGGAACCACCTACAGATAATCATGGAATCAAAACAACACAATTGACATCTATTATAGTATTTTACAATGAATAATTGAGGAAAAATATATCTAGATAAAATCTTAGAATTAAGATTCAATTAAAATGAGTTTACATCCATCATCAACATGATGATATAACACTATATAATGTGGAGTAAAAGAGAGTGTGCGATAAATGACATGAGATGAGATTTAGATTCCCATTAGAGATCAGACAAGATCATCCAGTTTTTAATATTCCTAAGAAAATGATTTTTGGAGCCAAAATAATCAAAATAGATATTTCTTAGAAAAATAATCTAAGATATGGTGAATGGGGGTTGAGCGAGGTTTATACCGAGGGTTCCAGAATTTGAAATATTTTTTTGGAATAAAATTATCATATGCACATGGTTTTATGGAGAGGGAATCGTGGTTAAAAAAATCATGCATCCAAATCATGCACTCCCTCTAGAATCAATATAAAAGGTTTATGGTTAATACATAATAGGCACATAATTTTTAGAACCATTCCCCAACCATGAAAACCCTCACTTCCTATGTTAACATGTATTTCATTAGAGGGTAAAATGATATTGTAAAACTATGGACCAATTATACACAACTATGAAAACCACCAAAATCGTCTGAATTTAATTTGAAAATACCCGTGACAAGCCCCATCCAAAGCATGATCAAAATAAGGGTCTTGGGTTAGCTAGAAAAAAGTAAAAGGAATTTACAATACATTTTTCCATTTCCAATTCCACTAGTAGTATCCATATGAATATGTAATTATTCAGAGCCCACTCACCCTATATATCACCAAGATCCCATTATATTTCTAAATACTTGTTTTTATCATTTGAATTATACCAAGGGAAGTCACTAATTTTTTCTAATCCATGATTACAAATTTTAACTAAACTGTTTCTATAATACCATAATTAGTGACATAATACTTTTAAAAATAATATTACATAGTTTTTATCATAAAAATCTAGTAATTACCACCCAGAGATCATAATTTCTAGACTGTTCCGATAAAAGGGGTAATAATATATAAATGAAAAATAAACCATGTAAACAATATATCTTTATTTTTCAAATTTATATCCTAAATCAATTTGAGCATCAAAAAATGTATAAGATAATTTAGGGAATTTATAAGAAATTTGGTGAGACAAAAAGCACATTAAGGGAGTAAAAATGTGAAGGAAGCATAACTTCAGAGTTAATGGTATCACATGATATCATCAAATATACATCTCATGAGTAATCATAGGGTGGAATAAAATAAACAAAATTCTATCATAATATCATAGCTTCAAAAAAAGTTACAGTAACATAAAATATAATAGAAACATGAGTCAATTATAACTTCCTAGAAAAAATCACATGGTAGAAAGTTTCCCATAATAGATTAGGTTTCTCCTTAATCCCATAAATTACACCTCATGAGATTAAAACATTACCAAATGCATGTTCATTCTATTTATGTGTGCCCATCGTTTAAGCTATATTTGTCTCACCTGGTGCTATATGGAAATACCATCATAAAATGTCCAAGATATATAGAGCCTAAAAACAATAAATCAATTATAATAAATTACATAAGAGTAAATAATAGTGAGGAAATGTGTTTCAAAATCATATCTAATGTAATAGTCAATGGAAGTTTCCAAATTAAGGTATTTGATATATGATCATAAATTATATAATATCATATGAAACTGAGTTAAATTGGGAATTTTATATCTAGAAGTGACATATCTACAATATCTGGAATCATTCCGTAACATTGTGGGTTTTTTGTTATTGACTATTTTTTTTAAAAAAAATTACTAATAACATTTTAAATGAAAAAAACCAGTCCAATTTTCCAACCATTATTGAAAATATAGAAATTTCCAGAATATTATGAAACAGATATTATTTTAAATGAAAATTTTAAAAATATAAATAAATAATCAATTAAAATAATGGCGATGTTGGTTGAAAATACTATTCATTTCATACAAGTTAAAATAATGATTCATTTCATATTTTTGAGAAAAAGTTAACGGGCAAACATTTCGTAAAATGAAAAGAATATTACTTTTAAACCATTATTTAAATATAAAAAGGGGTGAAAATGATTTATATAAATATTAGAGTATTATTGAAAACAATTTTTTTAAACACAATAAATAATACTTGTTCATAGGAGATAATGTGATTTCGACCAAAGTCAAAACTAATTTTTATCATATCTAAATATTCCTCTAAAATTTTTTGTCATAAACGTGATTAAAATTAACCAATTATAATAAAATTTCATGAATAACAAGAGTTTAATAAAATTGTAGGGTTTTATTATGAAATTACTAAATAACTTCCAATAATGGGTACTCAATATTAAAAAATATGTATTAAAATTAGATTGAAATATAAATCCTTAATACTTTGATAAAATTCGAATAGAAAATCAAATGAATAATGTAAATTAATTTTAATATAAAATATCATCTTGTATGAATGATTAATTTTATAATATAAAATTCTTAAATATATAGAACCTTTAAATAAATTATGTGTATAAAATATCAAGTCTCTCAAAGAATAATGTTTAGGGGTAAAACCCCTTATGTTGTGGTTGAATCATCTCACGTGTTCCATATCCAAAAAAATAATAATAAAATTTTAATTATTCAATTTCTTAAGAATTTTTTTCATTTATATTAGTCTTTTTATTGTATTTTATACAATCTCAAATTCAATTACATAGCCAATTAATTCATCTTTAGGCGTTTTAATGAAAAATTTCTCATATGCATTAAATAACATCGATAAGTTAACTAAAGAAAATGGCATTATTATTTAATAAAAAAATTTAATTATATTATTGAAGTATTTAACATTTTTATATAGAACTAAATCTTTTTAAAAACAAAAATTAAATATGTTTATGATAAATGTGCTACCTTTCAATCATGGAGATGGTTGGTTGTACGTACATATAAGTAACATTTACATTATTAAAATATCATGATGTAAATAATATAAATATAATTTTATCATTATAGGATGATAATTATGTCATAAATATAACATTGTGTTTAAATACTCTATCATATACCATCCATGTGATATTTTATTAAAAATGAATGGAATTGCTTCATGATTCAGTAATCCTCTGTACATAATAACGATGTTATCATTTAATAAATGGATTAAATGGAATGAAATTATATCATATATTTCCTTCATATAACTAATATTTCATTGATATCATTTATAAACTTCAAATTATTCCTTATTAACACCTATGTAATTCCAAAATGAAAAACAAATCATATTATTTTGTGCGGTAGTAATCTGCCATACACAAGAACAATGTTATCATATTACCCAAAAAATATAAATTATTATGTCATATAATATATTAAAATTATAGAAGAATAATTATATAACAAATATACTATATAATTATTAAATACACCAATATATCCCTTCATGATTAGTGGTTAGTGAAATTCAATTATGTTACTTTGTAAGGTTGTTGTCCTCAATACACACTATAACTATTTTCATTTCCCATTTGAGGGATGAAGAGATAGTTTTAGTTCATTATAATATTATTAAAAAATAAATTTATATTAATTATAGTGGGTATATTACATTATAATCTTTTAATATTATTTGAAGGATGTGTAAAAAAGAAATAAAAAAACTTATCGGTTAAAGATGTTACCTCTTCTACAGACAAATTCTTTAGGTTTTCACAAAAATAATTTCTAAGTTATATTTATGATCAATCCATGGATTATAGTATTATTCATGGGAGATATGTAATTTATATGGCTATTTAATGACTTACCTAAAGGGGTTTGGGTTCCTGGAATGGAGAGGACAGTTTGTGGCATTTTATAAGTTGGGGAGACAAACCTTTGAAATTTTTTAAAAGAACAAATTTCAACCATGATTCCTTTATGACACAAGGAACAAAAATAGACCATTTTATTAATAGATATGACATAAGTTCTGAATATAAGATTAAATTAGGAGTTATATTAGTATTTGTCAATTTTTAAAACTTTTCTTTTTACTAAAAATCCATAGTAAACTCATTTTTACATTAACCTCAATAAATAATTATTGCATTTTTACTATTCATTATGTTCAAAAACTAAGTTAACCATATTTGATAGTATAATTATTATGATTAAAAATATGTAAAATGATTTTAAACATTCATATCCTATATTTATTAATATTTAATTTAAAATTGTACCATCTAATGTGTCGAAAAAAAGGTATTGGAGAAATTCATCTTTCAAGGAACAGATAAACTCTAATTAACTATATAAAAATTAATAATAGTTAAATTAATTTAAATTAATATTTATAGAAATATAATATGTAAATTTAATTTAATAAATTCTCCATTATAGGTTACTTTAATAATTTTAAATATAAAAACATTATGTACATTAAAAAAGATTTTAGAAAAAATAATTTTTAAGCCTAATAATAATCATGGTCTAAAATACATTATGAAAATTATTTAAATCTAATTAAAATTACTTATTATATATAATTAATAGATATTTTAATTTTAAATAAAATTAATTAATTAATATGTATTTTAAATTAAATAATTTATTAAAATGACTTATTGTTTTATGGAAAATTGGTATTTTCAATACTCGCTGATATATCAATATTTTCCACACAAAAATCCCAAACAATATCCTTAAGAAAATTTAGATATTTTGATTTGAAAAATGATTTTAGTTTTATTAAAAAACATTTCTCTATGGTCCAAAAAATAAAAATAATGTTTTCTAATAAAAAAATAATAATCAGTTTTCAAAGAAAATATATTTTCGAAGAATAAAATGAAATTTCTTAAAATTGAGTGATTGATTTTTTATCATTTCTAAATATAAATATATTGATTATGAAATTTATATACATTTAATAAATTATTTAATATAATTTATATATGATAATGTATCTTCTAGGTTAAAATAGTCATATTTAAATTAAAAAAATCAATAATATGTCAACATTCATTTACAATCAGTGTTATATATTGAAAATTCTTTTGAATAGTGTTATTTTTAAATTTTGAGTTATTAAAACATGGAAAATGACCTAGCCTATAGCCCATTGTGAAGCTACACCTCAATTTTGTAATTACCTAAAAACTCCTCTTAATCGCCCCTATGTCATGGTCTAGGTCTACTATGACAAAAAACTAAAACTATATTGTAGATACACCATTTTTGCTATAGTTATGCCAATTTTGGAAGTATTGCCCCCAAAAATCCCCAAAATTTCTCAAAACTGCATGAAACCTCCTTCCTAGATCTCTAATACCCAAAACACTAGATGATAGGGTATAAAAGGATGTTTTTTCTTAAAAAAGATACCTCTCGAAACATTCTCTTCTTCAAGAATTCAAACTAAAGATTGAGAGAATTTATTTCAATGATGTCATCCAAACAACCATCGCATGAGATACATATCAAAAATCAATCCATTAAAGTATATCAATGACATCATCATAGAAATACACACATAACCATGTAAAAACATTAACTAGGTTCTTAAACACTATATTGAGGAAGATTCCTGCCAATTACAGGATAGTCACCAAAAATTAGTAAATAAGAGAAAACCATATCATAAAACCAAAAGGATTTATAAACACAACTAGTGTTAAAAAAGTAAAATATCCAAAAAATAAATTGTTTGATGTATTTAGATCATATCCATGATTTATATTCCTAGGTATTCTTCTACATACCTCAATCCCACAAAATGACAAAAACCAAGTAAATAACATGCCCACATAACACCTTCTATCGAATGTCTTAGATATCTACATGATACTCCATGATGGTCGGATCATCATCATCATTGATCTTTACCAAGTAAAATATATGAGTCATCGTAATTATAACTAAAGAGATGTTATATATAAAAAATTATATATGGATCATGTATGTGTGGGAAAAGTGTATTCCAATATGTCTTGACTCAAACATGAGTGAAAACCCTGAAAAGTACAACAATCTATGGAGTAATCATACTCACATGACCAAACCATCACATCCCTCAATTAAGAGTAACCTTTAAGAAAATATTGTTTCCAACATCAAACACTAGAGGCATCATCCTATGATTGGAATATTATTTATAATGATCTTGTTCCTCCATTGTACTTTTACAAATAACATGAACCATTTCTATCATACCCTATACCAGTTCTAGACTAATAATTGATGCCTCTTCACCCCCAAACTATCATAAGATATAATTAAAAGGTCATCCATAAAAAATTCAAATGGTTTTATACCAATGGTGTGGTGAAAAATATTGATTTATGAATGTTCATCCAAATATAGGTGCATTAAAAAAATTCTTATGAATTATAAAGAATAAGAATTATAAATTTCGTGAAGAGTGAAGATAGTATTATCTATTTTACCATCCATTTGTAGATTAAAAAGTAATAGTTATGAATAAATAAGAGAAAAAATGTTGTAAAAATCTCCACACCCTAGAGTTAATACATGTCTCATGATCTCAGATGATTCTCCTCAATACTATGTGGAGTCCCACCACCACCTCCAAATACTACATGAACAAAAAAAACCACTGGCCATGAATCTTATATTTCTATAATGCATGATTATTTGAATAATAAAACCACTATCACCCATATAAAATCATAGCTTCTATGATGTTGAGCTAAAAAGGTAAAAATAATACATCAAGATGAACTCCCAAATCCACTAGGGAACATCTAATGGATGGTTCAAACCATTGGTAACATGGTCCTTAGCATTCACTTTAAGGAATATAAAACGTCAAGAAAAAAATTGATATATACATGATTCAACCCATTTCACAAATATTGACCTCTCATAGATTAATACATATTTGACATGATGGGATATACTTATAATGGATGTATATGAAACTCATAAACAACCATGTCATGCATTTCCAAAACGATCGAATGAATACCCTAGAACAACATAAGGAATTGTTAATCCTCATATCAACCATTAGAGGTATCACTAAAGATAACAAAGTCTCTACAAACCTTCACGTAAGAATACTCCAAATGGGTCTCCTCTAACTACTACACCAAATGTGGATACACTATCATCTGGATATGAAATCTTCTACCTCCTACCATTACCATAAAAATATTTATCACTCAGAGGTCTTCCATTACTCTACATGAATATGAATATTCACACACATCATCACTATGTAAATTTCTAATTAGTTCATCAGCCACAACATTCCCATGACTAGTGTATATGAAATATCAAAGTTGTAAACATGCATGAATTCTATCAATAATCACTGATACAAGTTCATGTCACATTTGGAGAAGACATATCTTAGTCAATGATGATTATTAAAAACTAAAAAACACTCTAGAATGAGGTAATATAAATGAAACAAAAAAATCGCAATTGTTACAAGCTCAAGATATTGTGCGAAATAGTTACACTCATGGGGACATAACTATTGGTAGCCATATGAAATAGTCGATATCTACTACATTATAACGAAACATAAACCATGACACAATGCATCATTGTAAAATTCACATAGATATCTATCTATATACAAATAATGGATCAGAGCACTGACCAACATCCTCATCGGGTACTCAAAAGAGAATTTACACTATCATCTCTAAACAGTTATAGTAGTTAATCTTCAAGGATATAATTGGAGTCTCTACATGAGATAAATCAACTATGTGACTCATATAATATCTTGTAAGGAAAATAAAACATTTTACCACTTCTACTTCATTGGGGATACCTAAGATACTATTGCCTCTATATTTGAAGGACATAATTATATTCCATTACAAGAGATTTTGTGACCCATGAAATGAACATCAAAATCCATGAAATAACATATTAGAACTATACTGAATAGCTGAGGATAATAAATAAATTCATAAATGGCATGAATATAATCTTCATGCTCCTCTTTAGATGAAGATTACAAAAGAATGTTATCAATGAATGCCACTAAAAACATGTCCAGAAACACATTGAACACTATGTTCATCAACCTTATGAACATGGATACATAATTACTCACATTGAACTTCATCTTAATGAACTCATAATGTCCATTACTAAATCATAATTAATTTTAATGAATATCATCATCCTTCACCTACATTTCATGGTATCCATACTTCAAGACAATCGTTGATAATTAAATCACTCCCACATGTTGATCAAAAAATTATTCATTCCTCATAAGTGGATAGTTCTTCATCACTGTCACCATATTCCATATATGATAATCGATAAAAATTCATAAACATCTTATCATCCACCATGGTAAAAAAAAATTGGATTTTCCTAAATTGAAACACTAGGCCAAACAAAATCCCACTACAATAGATAATAATGGTTTGGATTCTTCTCTATCAACTCAAAAGTAATGATACTATAAAGTGACATTGAGATACTGGAAAGGCATAGTTGTGGGTCGATCGCAAACTCAAAATCTCATCAAGGGAATGACACAAGACCATCATCTAGGAAATTCATCATGATACTATTCCACAACCTTGGGTAACACTATCTATTAAACCCATCAAGAGTAATGAATATCATCATCCATAAAGGACGATATGGAAAGAAGAAGCGTCTAACCCATGTGCGGGTTCTGATTTCCAACAAACACTATTTTCACTATATCATCATCATATAACACTACCTAAATCCTATATAAACCCAAGATATCTGATACAAAATAAATCCTATCCAGGATAAGGATGATGTCAAATGACTATATCTATAAATACATGAAGTCTCATGATGAGTGTTAATTCCCTAACACTATATCATTGTCTCCACATAATTAACACAACTAACCTTGACCTACAATCAACATAGTCCACACCAAGGTTACTAGAATCCTCTGAAGCTGATGTCCCCTTGAAAAGAATATGATAGGTGATACGATGGTGTGGGTATCTTCTAGATAAATAATCTATTCATCATTGTAGAGAAAAATGAAAGGTTACCTCAAATTACATTTTCCACACCTAGTATAGAAATTATAAATCAAAAAGTTGGCTAGGACATGCTCCTCTACCTCTCTCACCTTGATGTTGACATCTCTTTGGCATAAATCAACTCTCTAAGGAAGATCATAATCTCAGGGATATCCTCATCCCACCCCATACCATCTCTACTTATCCCAAAATGGAACGCACTCCTACATTTTCCTTAGTTGAAATACCGACATTATAGGTCCCTAATGCCAAACACCTAATGAACATTGCCTTCTCAAAATGGTGGAGTACACACACCAGTAATAATATCGGTCACTACATGAAAAAATATGTGTCTGATATACATTCACTAGTAAAATGATATGAAGAGGTTTGATAACTACACCAATCTCACAGAAATCTCTTCTTCTATAAAAATTAGGAACCTTAGGCCATGACTCTATTTCATGTAGAATCTTTAGGAATACCATATCTTGATGATATGGTTCTATTAACCATCATCCAAATGACGTATTCTCTCACTAGAACCTCAAGATAATACATTAACATAAATTGGTTGAATAATACTGGATATCTAGATGAAAAAGAGCCTCAAAATGCCTCTCCCTAGCCTCCTCATATGTAAATAGGTCTATAGAATATCAGATAAGAGAAATAAAGTTGATATTGAACATTCTCAAATTATAGTAACCTTTTTAAGGGGTATGTAGTTCCTAGATATTGTACAAATTCATTGGAGAAGATTGAAACTCTTCCAAAAACAACTCTCAAAATATCTTCTATAAGATGGAGGACACCTCAGGGTCCCCAAGGAATAATAACCACAAATTATTCATTTCCCAATACATCATCATAATAGACAACATAACCTTGTTCTCTATATGATCATATATCTAGTTGAAATCTATCTTAACCTCCACAAACTAGTCCTCATTGAAAGAATCTAAAATTGATCCCTCATAACTCGGTAGACTCGAGCACTTAACCACTCAAAGATGCCATCCTCTATGTGTCAATTTCATCAACATCTATTTAAGGACAATCTGATTACACTTCCTACTAATGATTATAAATGATAACCTGATGAAGACAGAAACCTAGAGATATTCCTATGAAAGAAAAGGTAAAATTCCTTTACATAAACCATCAAAAACCCAACATGAATTAACAAATTATATCATTTCATTCATTATTTTTTAACCAATTCTATAGTCTAACCATATCAAATACATTTGTAATGAATAATTATGCATGATCCTTTCGTATGTATGTACCCTATAACAAATATCACATCATTTTGTAGCCTCAGAAAACATAATGGTCCATGCATCATATAAAAGGGAATCCTAAATTCCTATATATCAGTCTATCTCCTATTTTTACATATCTTATTAAAATTAACTGACAGTTTTTTCCCAACAACCAATACAATATCACATGTACCTAACTCCATGGTCCATCATATCCCTCAGCAAGAACCATTGGTACGATTCATTCGTGCACCCCCTCCCCATGATTACCCCTCATGGGTTGAAAATTGAGAAATAGATATGGTAATCACCTAAGTCCCACCTTCAGTAGGCCCTAAGTTAGAGACCGACACCAAATTTATAATAAGAATACATATGGAAGGAATTGAACCCTAATAGAAAATGTGGATGAAAGAGATATAATATAGATATTTTCAAAATCTACTCAAAATATATTAATGATCCCATGTCTATACTTATAATGTCATTCAGAATTAAAACATATGATATAGAAACTATAAAAATATAAAAACGAAAGACTTCAATGACCATGAATCCCAAATAACTCTTACCAAAACAAGAGTTAGTAATATCCTACCTAATCTCAAACCTTCTTCGGACGACCTTAAAAAAATTATATACATGGATTTCATATTATAGTATACTCCATAAGATCCTCCAAAGATCTTCTTCTCTAATAGATAAAATGATAAATAATAGTGAACAACAAGGAAACTAAATCATCACTGGAAAACTATATAATTTTGTATCATCATTATGGCTATCAAAATTATGTATACAAGTGAACTTGTATAATAATTTTAAAATATCAAGGCTACCCCTCTATAACTTCCCCATTGGATTATGAGTCTTCACTAATTTTTCACATAATAAACCATCTCTCTCCAAAATAATCCGGTCGATAGACACATGGGCTGATTATCACAACTTACACCTCATGCATCAAATGATCAAATCATTCCATATCACATTTATATATAGTATGTTTGTAGTTTCTTGGGAAAACAAAAATTTAGATGACATGTATCATACATCAGGTATTATAACTCAATCAGTCGGATCCCACATACCAAGTAAAGCACCTTAGGTCATCACATCCTTCAATAATTGTTCCAATAATAATCCTTAGAATACTCTATCCAGAGCTAAATGGGGTGAAATAACAAAAAACCATTACATTCCTTTTCAGAATTATATATAAGGAATCTCACCACTATGAATACTAGCACATGAACTATCTATTGATGAATGCAAGACCAATGGTGGTATTCATCCATCCATCCTCACATGGGATGTTGGGTAGAATACCATCCTAGGGTCCACTAGGTGTTAGTCTCTGTAATCAGAATGGGTTTTATATAATACAATATCACAAAATATACATGATATAATAAATCCTAACCTTGTACTATTAGTATAACCATGTCTTAGACTCAACTATATATAACATTACATAGCTCTCGAATTCCACTTCTACGATTAGGTATCTTATATGAACACAATCCTTTAAGAGCTGTGATAAAAAAACATCATTCCATTTTATCATTTACATGCATTAATTAATTAATTATCCCTTAATTAAACATTGTCATTATTAAAAATTAAAAATTAATATACATCAACACAATTTCCACACGCTCTATGAAAAATTCAAATAGAGTCCTTGATTTGTCAAAATTAACAAATCTTTTTCATTCCATCAAGAATAAACATCATGTGGTAAATAGTTACAATTCATTATTAATGTGATTACATAAATTATAGGTACTCTATAAAATCATCCTACGCTAACATAATTAAATACATCCAAGAACATATAGGTTCCTCGTGTGGAGGATAATAGAATAAGAATAAACAAGATACCCAACTAATGACCATTTAACAGATTGATATCAATCAATCATCCATGTTTTTCACATCAAGTGAAGCCCTTTTTCTACACATTCCATCATCATTAGTTCCATCCTCAAAACCAACATGCATATCGGGATTAATTATACATACTAGTAATCAACTGATCTAACATCATATTTGCCTCCCCACCCCACAGTACATAATCCATCCCATGCTTAGCCAGCTCGGGATCATATGAAAATTCTCAAATTCAAAATAACAGCACAAAATAATGATCTTAAACTACTAATCAATAGGGAAAAGTTCATTAAAATAATTAATTAACCCTTCACATATAAATTATCACTTATGGATCCCAAAACAAGTCACTCAGACTTTACAAGAATATGGACACTCTTAGCCCCAATTATTTATCATTAAAAAATAATTAGTTTTATTTTCAATTATATATTAATGGATTCATTATTAATAGTTTAGAAATTTATTTAATTCTATGGTAGTATTTTATCAATAGGTATAATAACATTATTTTTTGAATAAAACTAGTTTCATTAAACTATTAGAAGAACCAATCTCATTTATCATGGTTTATTATTCATTTCATCAACTAGAATTAACATTTTTCAAGTTAATTAATTCAATATAGGAAAAAATAAAATTTAATATTTTTATGTTATTTACCATCAGAAAATGTATAAACATGATAAATAATGAATACAAATATTCTATATATGTATATAATAGATAATACTCTTTCTATCAAATCAAGAGGAAAAGAATTATCATGGTACAAATAAACAACATTCCATATCTAATCATAATCTAGTTACATTATTTTATCTAGTTTAATATTTTTATGTTAATAAAATTTACATCCTTAAGGATAAACTATTCTATATTTATGGTTTCACATAAATAAATGGAAGAACCAAAAAATCATCTGCCTAAAAATAATCAGTTCAATTTGCACGAGAATATACTAATATTTTTTGTATATCATCCCTATCCCATAAAGAACTATGAACCCTAAAATTTACCATTATATGAATAAAATAGAAAAATAAAATCATAACTCTATTAAAAGAGAGTATATCAACTGAAAAAAAATGTAAAAGTAAAATTGTAGGAAAATAAATAGAACTGTGAGAATCATAAATAGACTACGGGTAGAACTCATCTTCGATCACTATAGATTAGTCCCTAGGATCCCATGATCTATCTATATCATAAGAGGATTAAAATAATTTTCAAACCATCTATAGGTCACATCATGTTCTATTGGACGAATTGGAAAAAATGTGGTTCGGGGTAATCAGTAATTTTATTTATCCAATGAAAAAATTTAGATAAAGGTGAAACCCCAAGGACCACACCACAAAACATTATAACACATCTCACTCTATTGTGAAACAAGAGGGACCACACTACATATCCCACTATTTAAATATACATTTGAGTACTATAGAATGATACTATTAAACTGGATCTATGGGTTATAGGGAATCTATAAAAATCACGTTGTAGGACCCCCTCAACAAAGAATGTGATACTTCTACATCCTAAATCCCATGGAACCTCTCCACTCCCCCCAATTTAGATGTAGAAATGAAACACCTCCAAATATTACTTATTCCTCAGTCGAGGTCCACTACTCTATAGCTACTACCACTATGATGAAACTACACTACCAATACCACAACAATGTTGTCTTTTGTAATGACTTCCCCAAAACTCTAGAAACACCTTCAAAACTACATTAAACCTACACCAAGTGACACTAATGCCTATAAAAAAGAAACAAAAGTGTTATCAAGATATAATCCCTTAGACTTACAAAAGTTATATCTTTTTAATCAATATAATTTAATTATATAACATTATATGGCTCATCATACCTCAGGAATTTGATGAATATGGATGAGTAAATTCATAAGCTCTTAAACAATATATATACAGATAATTGTGGTAAAAAATATTATAAATTTGTCATGCAATAAAAAGAGATACATATCTTCGATCTTATATTCCATGGATGATATCTAACCCCTACATAACAAAAATAACTCTCTTAATAAATAATTTCAGAAGAATATTAATATCTAAAAAATATATTTTTTATTTTATAATCATTATATAATTTTATATTTTTTAGTTTTTACTGATTTTTCGCATCAACTGTTTATAGTTCTGACAATTTGTATTAGATTCATTAAATCAGTTTAAAAATTCATTATAATTAAAAATATCATCACATCACATTTATTTGTGTGATTATATTTAATTTATTGATGATTATTTATGAACATTCAATATCCTTTTATAATTGTTTCAATATTTATCCTGGATGATCAAATTGGCCATATGCACAATTTAATGGTTATCATAAGAATTGGATGTTTTTTTTAGTTTTCTGAGGAAAATATTGATTTATCATTTACTGAAACAAAATATTATAGTTATTTAATTTTTTATATCATATTCTAAAATTAAATATTTTTTCATAGTGATCAGTGCTATAGTTTTTTTCACTGATCTTGTGGGTGGACAAACCATCCTAAACATAAAAATATCATGATTAATCGATTTTTATAAAAATAAAATATCATTATACCTTTAGAATTATGATGTAATATATTTTATATTATGGTTATATATAGAAAATATAATGAATTTAGAGAATAGTTTTTTCGGTATGAAACCATTATTAATATCAATAATTTTATTTCCTTCTTAGTTCAATTGTTTAAGATGGATAATTTTATGGTGACTTTTTATAATTAAAATTATTGATGTGATATTAAATGTATGATATCATAAAAGTAGTAATATCATAAAAATTCATATTTTTTCCATTAGATAATTTTATATACCCAGTCATAAATTGGAGTAGTGAAAAATAGAATATACTGATATATATAAGTGGAAGTCCGCATGTTGGAAAGAATTATGATATCATTTTCATGGTACAAGAGAAAGAAGAAATGTGGTTATCTATTTAATTATCTTTAATATTTCATATATATAATTATATTTTTCTAAATTACAAATTTTTAATATCCTTTTAAAGTGGTAAATTAAAATGAAACATCTTTATTCGTAGTGGAGGAAGTCCACAGAAATGATCATTCCATGTTTTCATTTATCTTAATAGAAAATGTAAGGGTTGTTAAAGAATGTAAATTAATTACAATAACATATTATTATAATAGGGATACTGATTTTCTAATATTATTATGGGGTATTTTAATTTTCAGAATAAGAAATTCAAATAATGAAATATTAATTTGAATGTAGCTGATAGAAATTTATACCTCACTGTTTGTATAATATTCATTGGGATGGGGGTAAAACCACTAATGTATGGAATTATGATAATTATAGAACATGTGTAAGGAGTATATAATTTTTTATTATAATTTTTTGGTATAGTATGGTCTAAAATATGGGGGGTTTTTATAATGTTAATTGATGAGAATATGTACCCTCTATAAGTGGAAGTCCATGTTATTTTTTTAAAAACATATACCTTTTAATTAATGGGAAGTAACTATATAATAATATGGATTCAAAATTGAGAAATTATGGGGAATATATTTGATAATATTTATAATGTCATAAACCTCACAATATTACCCTTGTTTCAAAAAAATTATGTAATTTAGTTTCAGTTTTTTTTACTTTTATCATTTTAGATTTTATTATGGTAACTTTCTTACACACATGAAATATCCTTATGCATACAAAATAAAAAGGTCATCATTATATTATTTGTAAATAATGATTCCAAATTATAAATTTGATTAATTTTATTGTATTATTATAATAGAAAAAAATTAATTTTAAAAAGTATTATATAATTTTTTTAAAACAATTAATTCTCAAAAACATTACATAAGATCTAAAAAATTAAATATTGGTCTATATAATAGAAAAAATATTACCAAAATTTTAATATAACTCATAAAATTCATATACTTTTTAAAAATTGTTTCCTAAATTTGAAAATTATTTTTGCAGCGGAATAATTCCATAGAAGGAACAATATTTTTAAGAAACATATATCACATTATTCACTTTGAAGTTAATTTCATTAAAATAAAATTATGATTTTATCATAAGGAAGTATTTCCATTATAAATCCAAAGACAAAGTTAATTTCTTCAAATTAACATTCTGATATTTATGAATTACTTTTATTAAAAATATATTATATGATGGAATTGTTTTTTATAAGAAAAATAAAATTGGTTTATTAACTATTATATTTATAATAAATTACTAATTATTATATAGGTATATTAATATCAATATATATTTATTTTATTATATCATAATAATATTATACCATTTAAATAAATTTCTAATTTGAAAATGATAATTTTTTTATTCATAAAGTGAATTTAAATAATTATTTTTTAAAAAATTATAAAAATTAATGGAATAAAAACATTATTACATGTTGATATAATATGAATTTCTACTTATATTAACCCTTTTTATCTCTATATAATAACCTATAATTATATATTCTCTGGATGACCTTTTTTTCTATAGTTCAACAGTCATTAATCATCATTTAATCTTTGTGAGCATGATCATCTCTCTTAAATGGTTTATCTAAAATTGTAATTGATCAAGTTTATCTTGGTATTTGTAAGACCTCTAGTTTTTAAGAAGTTTTTTTGAATAAATTAATTTTTATTTGGTGTTTTTCATTTCATGATAAACCACTTTACATTTTTCTTATATGCTACAATGAGTTCAGCTTGCGCTACATGTAATAACCCGGTTCTTTTCTTGAGGTACGGGTTTCTTCTTTTCCTTTTTCCTTAAGTGTTTGTGAGAAAATAAGGAAAATGGGGAAATCCCAAATTTTTTGACTACATGTCATGTACTTTTCCACATTCCATGTACTTTGGCCAAGTGGGATGAGTGCACAGGGCGTGTAGGCCTGTCGGCAATGAAGGGTGTAAAAACTAACTACACGCCTTGTATAGGGTATTTAGACGCTGTGTATTCAGTCATCATGTGAACAGTAAGGCGGTGGAGGTAGCCACCAACAGAGCGACAGTACACGCCATGTAACCAGGACTACACACCGTGTACTCATGTCGATAGATGAATAGTGTTGTGTTGGAAAGAATTCGTCAGAGGAATAGTTAAAAAATGATAAGTACACGTTGTGTACTTGAGAGTACACGCCGTGTAGTTTGTTTTTTTTTTTCTTAAAATGGGCAGTAGCCTCTGTTCATAGAGAAAGCTTAGAAGGCTAGAGGAGAGTGGGGGAGATGGTTGGATCTTGGAGGATCTCTCGACCGCACACCAGGAACCTGATTCCTACACCGTCGATCTCCTTGCAACCGCACGAGTAAACTCTTCCTTCTCCTAGATCATTTCTTACCAATTATTTCCCAAGGGAAAGTTATTTGAGTTTGAACAAGATTATTTTCATCTCATATCTTCTCTGTTCTCATTTTTCCGGGAGGCTTCGTTCAGGTATACTAATCAGAGACGATCGAGGTAGGTGTTCTGGTGTTTATATTCCAACTTTTGTGTGTTTATGTGTACCGTTGTGTTATGAGCCCATGTTTGGGGTGTTTTATGGTTGTTTAATTTGATGAAAAGATATCAAGAATTGCTTATATAATCTAATGATAGGTTTAAACTGCTATTTGGGATCACTGCTTGGATTCAGGACCACCTAGGGGTGCGTTCCTCTATTTAGCCATTTGGCCAGGATACCCAAGGGTATGCCAGGATTATATTGTGCGTTGATTTTTCTGGAGAGAAAGTGTATATAAATTTTTGGTTTATGCTTTGGGCTCGGCCAAGTTCCTTTAACTTGTGTATGGTGTTTATTAGCTTGTGGGTAGTGATTTTCTTAGCTTGAGGGCAATGTTTCATTTAGCCTGTGGGCAACCTTTCTATGCCCGTGGGAAGTAGATTCTGTGCTTGTGGGAGACACTTCATACGACTGTGGGCAATATCCATTATGCCTGTGGAAATACACTTGTGGGTTTCGATTCTGATTACCTGAGGGTAAGGATTGTATGTCTGAGGATAGTGTCATCATGAATATTCACCGTGGTGATTTTTATATGTTATACCTTACAAGTTAAAGCATGGGCCTGGCATGGTTAAATGTATATTAAAATGGAAATATGAATGGTAAAGTTAGTTACTTTTGAGTACTTCTTAGTTTATTGCATTTACTACTGGATACTGTTGTTGCACATTTTCACTGATAGTTGGGAACATGCCTTTGCTGGTTACCTACTGGGATTTATTTCTCACAGCCTATTTTGGTCATGTCTTTGGCCCAAACAGATTACATTTCTATAGGTGTGGATAAGGTCAAGGGTCTTTACATAGATACATGATTGTAGCAGAGGAGTAGGAGATCCTGGGACCGAGCCTAGGCTTGCGATGCTGCTGTGTTTTGTTTACTCTTCTTGTTTTTTCTAGTCGTACCTTGTACTTTCAGTTGTATTGTATTGTATTGCAGTGTACCTTGTTTTGGATGCTTTTATAGAAATAGAGACATGCTACATCATTATGTATAATTTTTTGTTATATTTTACTGAAGTTATTCATTTATAGTTCATATTGTTTACTGCTTTCGATGTTGTATGTTATTTTCTTTTCTGCTGTGCTACACTTTTGAAAATGAGGGCATAGTTTCCCCACTATCAGACCTGGGCCCTCGTTGCTAGTCGGCAGCCTCTGGCGTTTCGGAAATTGTGTTTGAGGTCATGTGACCAACCGAGTTCGGGTCACCAGTTGAGTGGCACCCAGATCTAGGAAGTTACAAATTGGTATCAGAGGGGTTATTTTCTTTGACTTACTGTTTAGAGCCTTAGTTAGGGATAGTGCGGAAATGGTGGTTGGTAATAAGATATGTCTGGGAGTATCTAACCCATGTACAGGGAAAATCCAATTTACCTTGTGTTGCAATTTTTTCTGATTTTGAAATTTTATAATTGATTTGATGTCACCGTTTGGTGACGCACTTGTAGTGTGATGTTTATATTTTATACATGGGTTCTATTTAGTTGCTACCTGATGAGATGAGGGTATACCATCTCTTGCATCATTTAGGCACATGCTATAAATCACATGTCATGCATTCTTTCCATGCCATATTGGTGCTTTAGAAATTGCAAGTTCTTGTGATAGTTTCTGTGCTAGAAAAGCTTGCTATTGTGATAGCTGCTTTGATAAATACCTACTATTTGATAGGGTATTTTTGTGTGATGTTGTTGATATAATGAATTCCAAACATTGGTTCTTGAGGAGTATGGGCCCTCAATTACTGGAATTTGGTGGATCATTAACGCATTTTCCTTGTTATAACATGTGTAAGATTCCAAGATTTGATTCGCGGGGAGTATGGGCCCTCACGGATCAGAATTTGGCACTTAGGTGTTTGTTTTGGGATTTTCTGGGTTTCGGAGTAGTTTCTGAGGCTTACTGTCTGGAAAACCTAGTATACAAGCTGTGTAGTACTATGGACACATGTCTTCTATTCTTCTGTTTGGGAAGAAATGAAAACTTTTTAAGTACACACTGTGTAGTACCTTCCCGTGTCATAGGCCATGTGGGTAGACACACAGGGTAGGGAATGGTTTGGGGGGGACACGTCGTGTACTGGTTATACACACCGTGTAGTGTCGACCCGTTATCTGCCTGTGTAACTAACAACACGGATGGAGGAAACCTTAATACATACACGCCATGTCCACTTTGAACACGTCGTGTAGTCTGAACCAGGTACTCGTCCGTGTCACGAACAACACAGGTCGGTGTTATCTTTCCTAGTACATGCTGTGTCCGCCTAGAACATGCCCTGTAGTGTCAGTAGTATAGTCGGCCGTGTATCGAGCAACACGGGCCAGTCTGGGGCTTCTTTGAATACGTTGTGTCTTTTTGAAACATGTCGTGTAGTGTGACTTGGGTACACAGGCCGTGTGATGAACAACACGGGCTGATGAAAGTTTGTAGAGTACACGCCGGGTCAACCTGTGAAAACGCCTTGTAGTTTTGTTTTAGAATAGCCATGTGGCTTAGCCGTGTGGAAGGACTTGGTAGGGAAGGAGGATTCAAGTACACACCATGTATTCAAACGACACATCATGTGTTTGGGGTGTTACACGACTAGTTTTAGCTGGAGTACCTGCCCATGTGAATGGCCTGTGAGAACACGCCATGTAGTATTTATACATTCCATGTCATCAAGTTTTGAAAATCATGAATGATTTCTTTCTCCTGTTACCTTCTTGGTCTAATCATTTTCAGTATTTGATAATCTTGATATAAGGTGTTCTTTGACCATGTAGAGTCATGTCACCGATACGACCACCGGTTGTTCTCTAGGAGAGCGGTAATGATTATACTCCGGAAATGGTGGGCTATGGGCTACCAATGGAACCTCCAGTAGAGCCAGATACGGCGCCAGCCGTTATACCAGACACAGGTGCTTATGCGCAGTTCTGTGAAGGCTTCATGTGGTTTATGCAGACCTTCCAGGGATCACTACAGGCTGACACATCTATGGCAGAGCTCACTCATATATTCCTGCAGCAACATCTGCCTACGTTTTCAAAGGATGGAAGACCACGGGCTATAGAGTCTTGGTTGGGTTCTTTGCAGACTATTTTCGAGCATCTGGAGATGCCTCTAGGGCAGAGGGTCAATCTCGCTACATACATGCTGCGTGATTCTGCCAAGAGGTGGTGGGATGTTACCACCCAATCTAAGCATCACCGATTAATGGTGTGGGAAGATTTTTAGACAGCTTTCTATGACTTCTTCTTCCCAGAGATGATGAGGGAAGATCGATCTTGAGAGTTCATGAATCTGTAGAAAGGCGCCATATCAGTGATGGATTTTTCTTCCTGCTTCACCGAGCTTTAGCGTTTTGCACCCGTTCTGGTAGGTGATGAGGCATTGAGGGCTCGACGCTTTGAGGATGGTCTTCGGTATGACATCTGAGCACTGGTTAATGTTTTCAGGTTGCCTATGGTAAATGCCATTGCGAACTAGGCACTGATCACCGAGAGGAATTTTTGGGAATTTAGTGGTTTAGTCCAGGGCGGTTCGGCACCAGTATTGGGTACTATTTCTTCCAGTAAGAGGAAGAGGCATATGGATTTCTCTCATGGTGGTAGTACTAGCCCTAAGAATAATTCAGGTGGCCAGGTCATGTGCTACCAGTGTGGTAAAGAGGGGAACAAGAGACCGTAGTGTCCACGTGACCTAGTGGAGTGTCGAGCTTGTGGTAGGATGGGTCATCTGCAGTGCTTTTGCAGGGAATTTCCACCAGTTGCTAGTGAATGGGGTTATGTGCAGACTTCATATGAGGGAGCAGGACCAGCAACTTCTTACAAGTTGGGAAACTGGAATATGTCAGGGCGTGCAGACAGAGATGGTGGTTGTGGCCATGGAAGCCAGACACCAGGATCTCAGAGATAGTAGGGCGGGTCAGCTCAGGGTATCCCGGTTGTGTCACAGGGCCACGGCACTGGGCAGGAATATGCAGTGCAACTGTCCCAACAAAAGCAGGATCTCGAACCTTCCACTGTCAGAGGTACTATTCTAGTTGCTTCTGTTTTGTCTTCTGAACTTTTTGATAAAAGTTTTACACATAGCTTTATATATGTGCCCATTGTGGAGATCATTGGTCTCTGTGTTTCCTTTTCTTGGGATGTTATGATTCTAGACACTCCATTGGGGACTAGAACGGATAGTGTGCGTCAGTGCAGGGAGTTCCCCCTATAGGTTGGTTGGTTTCACTTTCAATGGGCCCTCTATGTATTAGAGATGACGAGCTATGATGTAATTCTCAGGATGGACAGGTTGGTACCCTTTCGAGACATTATAGATTGCTATCGTCACAGGGTGAGTCTCACATCACCAGAGGGGAGAGAGTTTCTATACAAGGGATATTGGGATGTCCAGGCAAGCCAAGCTGGACCTGAGCATCATGGGCGAGGTGGTGTGAAAGCCCAGATTGAGAGTTTATATCTGAATGACCAGGGAACATGTCAGACGGATTTCCCTCCAATGGTTTATTGTTTCATGGATGTATTGCTGGATTATTTTTCAGGTCTACCTCTGGAGAGAGAGGTGGATTTCTCTATTGAGCTTATTCCAAGAGTGGCACTAGTGTCTATTCCTCCTTATAGGATGGATACACCAGAGTCACAGGAGCTCAAGAGGTAGTTAGAGGAGTTAAAGGAAAAGGGTTTCATCTGAACTAGTACTTCTCCTTGGGGTTCGCCTGTCCTATTTTCTAAGAAGGGAGATGGTACACTCAGACTTTGTGTGGATTATCATAAGTTGAAGCAGCTGATGGTCAAGAATTGATACCCCTTGATAAGGATCTATGATCTTTTTTATCAACTTCTTGGAGCATGATTGTTCTTGAAGATTTACATGAGATCCAGATATCATCAGTTACGCATTAGACCATCAAATATACCGCTTACAGCTTTTCAGAGTAGATATATTCTATACGAGTACTCGGTTATGCCATTTGGACTCATGAAGGCGCTAGCAGTTTTCATGGCTCTAATGAATCGTGTGTTCCACCCTTATATGGATTCTTTTGTGGTAGTCTTAGTGGATGATATCTTGGTGTACTCTCACACTTGTCATGACCATGCCACCCATCTTGAGATCATTTTGAGTACACTGAGAGAGCATCAGTTATATGCTAAGCTCTCAAAGTTCCACTTTTAGATGGACCTGATACACTTCCTGGGTCATATCATCTCAGAGGCAGGAGTTGTCGTGGACCCAGAGAAAGTGAGAGCAGTAGTTTCCTAGGAGAATCCTAAGAATGTGTTTTAGATACAGAGTTTCTTGGGGTTAGCTGGTTACTATAGGCATTTTATACAGGACTTATGCCACTTAGCAGCGCTATTGATGGGTTTGACTAAGAAGGGTGTGAAGTTCATTTGATCAGAATCTTCCGAGACAACCTTTCAGGAGCTAAAGGGAAGGTTGACATTAGCACTAATCCTGATACTTCCTGGGCAATTTAAGATCTATACAGTCTATTATGATGCATCAGTTATTGGGATGGGAGTGGTGTTGATGCAGGGAGATCGAGTTGTTGAGTACGGGTCTCGGCATTTAAGGCCACATGAGAGGAATTACGTGATGCATGACCTCTAGTTGGCTGTAGTTGTTCATGTGTTGCACTGTTGGAGACATTATCTCTTTGGAGAGCATTTTTTGGTTTCAACCGATCACAAAATTCTCAAATACATCTTTACCCAACGTGACCTCAATTTGAGATAGCGAAGGTGGGTTGAATACCTTCAGTCCTTTGACTTTGAGCTTTCCTATACACCTGGTAAAGGTAATGCAGTAGTTGATACCCTGAGCATGAGGACTCAAATACAGGCAGTGTAGGAGGCCAGTGGTGA
This sequence comes from Viscum album, assembly GCA_963277665.1. Classification (NCBI taxonomy): domain Eukaryota; kingdom Viridiplantae; phylum Streptophyta; class Magnoliopsida; order Santalales; family Viscaceae; genus Viscum; species Viscum album. The sequence continues at coordinate 1,900,639,130 of OY728135.1, read as the reverse complement.
GTGGAAGCTTATGGTTTTGTTCTCTGAGATGCATTTGGAGGTGCATGAGAGTCAGGAGAAAACCTATCTTTCTTCCTTAGTTGTGACTTCTACCCTCCTGGATAGAGTGAGGATAAGACAGTTGTCGGATTCAGAAAGCCTATTTCTACGGGAGTCGGTGGCAAGTGAGGCCCATCCTCCTGGATGGATGATAGATGATGATGAGGTACTACATTTCCATGGACGACTGTGGGTTCTAGGGGATATACGTGAGGAGATGATGTGGGAGTTTCATGCATCGGCTTTGGCAGTTCATCCTAGAGTCACCCAGATGTATTGTGACTTGAGATGTCAGTATTGGTGGCCAAGTATGAAGAGAGAGGTAGCTGGTTTTGTTATGAGATGTTCCACCTATCAGCAGGTGAAGCCAGAGCATCAGAGGCCATCCGGTCTGTTACAGCAGTTAACCATCCCAGAGTGGAAATGGGATGATGTCACGATGGACTTTGTGACCGGGTTGTCGTGGTCACCTCGAGGAAATGATGCCATGTGGGTTGTTGTGGACAGACTCACGAAGGTGACTCACTTTTTTCCGATCAAGGATACCTTCAGTGTTTACGAGCTTGGAAAGTTGTATATCCGAGATGTAGTGAATCTTCATGGGGTTTTTGATTCTATCATTTCAGATAGGGATGCCCGCTTTACATCTCATTTCTGGCAGATTTTTCAGAGGGCACTGGGTACACAGGTGCTTTTGAGCACAACTTACCACCCTCAGACTGATGTTCAGTCAGATTGTACGATACAGGTGCTCGAGGACATGTTGCGTGCATGAATCCTAGACTTTGGGGGCTCTTGGGAGAAGCACATACCCCTGGTCGAGTTTTCCTACAATAACGGTTTTGAGGCAACTATTGAAATGGCTCCTTATGAGGATTTATATGGTAGGCCATGCCGATCGCCCCTGTGCTGGATGGAGGGAGGTGAGGCAGCTTTATTGGGACCACGTCTCATGCATGAGACTTCAGAGTAGGTCCGGTTAATATAGAAGTAGATGGATACTGCACAGTCACATTAGAAATATTACATTGATCGCTGCAGACGACCCCTAGAGTTCATGGTCGGGGATTAGGTTTTCTTTCGTGTTTCACCGAGGTTGGGACATAGGCAGATCAAGAGACAGGGTAAACTTTCACCGAGGTATGTGGGGCTATTTGAGATTCTGGACAGAGTTAGTCTGATTTCCTATCGATTGTAGTTACCACAGAGGTACCGGGCCATGCACGACGTCTTCCATGTATCTCAACTGCACCATTATCATTCAGACCTGTCTCACATCTTTCAGCCTGAAGAGGTTGAGCTACAGATCGATGCATCCTTTGAGGAGTATATGATCTTTATTTTTTATAGGAGCACAAAGGCTCTTCGAGGCCGATCAATTCCTCTCGTATCGATTCTATGGCAGCATGGCCGAGTGTAGGATGAAACCTGGGAGTGGGAGACCAACGTACATGCTTAGTGGCCAGAGTTGTTCTGAGCTTTATCTTCACCGCCCTTGGAAGGGAAATTCAGGGATGAATTTAATTTAGGGGGAAGTTTATAAGAATCAATTTCTTCTTCTTGAGGTACGGGTTTCTTCTTTTCCTTTTATCTAAAGTATTTTTGAGAAAATAAGGAAAATGGAGAAAAATCCCAAATTTTGGGACTACACGCTATGTACTTTTCCACACGCCATGTACTTTGGCCATGTGGCATGAGTACAGAGGGTGTGTAGGCCTATCGGCAATGAAGGGTTTAAAAACTGACTATACGTCGTGTATAGGGTATTTACATGCCATGTATTCAGTCGGCAGGTGAACAGTACAGCGGTTGAGGCTGCTGCCAGTAGAGCGACAGTACAAGCCATGTAATCAGAACTATACGCCGTGTACTCATGTCAACAGATGAACAATGTTGTTGTGGAAATAATCCATCAGAGGAACAGTTATAAAAATGATAAGTACACTCCGTGTACTTGAGATTACATGCCATGTTGTTTGTTTTTTCACTTAAAATAAGAAGTAGCCTCCACTGTTCATAGAGGAAGATTAGAATGACAGAGGAGAGCGGGAGAGACGGCCGGAGCATGGAGAATCTCGTGAATGTACACCAAGAACACGATTCATATGTCGTTGATCTCCATGGAACTGCCCAAGTAAGCTCTTCCTTATCCTAGAGCCTTTCTTACCAATTATTTCCCAAGGGAAAGTTATTTTAGTTTGAACGAGATTATGTTCATCTCAGATCTTCTCTATTCTCATTTGTTTCGGGAGGCTTCATTCATGTATACCGATCAAAGACGATCGAGGTAGGTGGTCTGGTGTTTAAATTCCAACTGTTATGTGTTTTTGTGTACCGTTGTTCTACGATCCCATGTTTGGGATGTTGTATGGTTGTGTCCTTTGCTGAAAAAATATCTATAATTGCGTAGACAATCTAATGAAATTTTAAACTACTGTTTGGGATCACTGCTTGGATCCAGGAGCACCCCGGGGGTGTGTTCCTCTGTTTAGCCATTTGGATTGGAAACCTGAGGGTATTCCACGATTATATTGTGCATTTCTTTTTATTGAGATAAATTGTATATAAATTGTTGGTTTATGCTTTGGGCTCAGCCTGGTTCTTTTAACCTATGGGCGGTGTTTGTTAGCCTTTGGGAAGTGTTTTGCCTAGCATGAGGGCAGTGTTTTGTTTAGCATGTGGGCAACATTTATGTGCCTGTGGGTGACACTTCATATTCTTGTGGGAAATATCCATTAAGCCTATGGGAAGACACCTATGGGTTTCAATTCTGATTACCTGAGGGTAAGGATTGTTTGTCTGAGGAGAGTGTTATCATTAATATTCACCATGGTGATTTTTATATGTTATACCTACCAAGTTAAAGCACGGGATTGGCATGGTTAAATGAATATTAAAATGTCAATATGAATTTTAGTGTTAGTTACATTTGATTACTGCTTAGTTTATTGCATTTACTACTGCACACTGTAGTTTTATATTTTCACTGATAGTTGGGCACGGGCCTTTGGTAGTTGCCTACTGGGATTTATTTCTCACACCCTATTTGGGTCATGTCTTCAGACCAAACAGATTACATTTCTATAGGTTTGGATAAGGGCAAGGGTTCCTATACTGGTACTTGATTGTAGGAGAGGAGTAGGAGGGCCTGGGACCGAGCCTAGGCTTGCGATGCTGCTACGTTTCTTTTACTCTGATTGTTTTGTCTGGTTGTACCTTATAATTTAAGTTATATTATATTGTATTGCAGTGTATCCTATTTTTCCTACATTCATAGAAATAGAGACATACTGCATCATTATATATAATTGTTGGTTATCTTTTACTACAGTTGTTCAATTCTAGTTCATATTGTTTATTGCTTCTGTTGTTGTATGTTATTTTCTTTTCTGTTGTGCTACACTTTGACAAATAAGGGCATAATTTCCCCACTATAAGACCTAGGCCCTCACTGCTAGTTGGTAGCCTCTGGAATTTGGGGAAATGCGCTTGAGTTCATGTGACCAACCAGGTTTGGGGCACCCGTTGATTGGCACCCGGATCCGGGACCTTACACAACACGCAACATCAACTGGCTTCTATTATAGGAAACACAGAGTAAAAACCAAACCTAAGTTTATTGCTATAATTATTTAAACAATATATTTATAACATAGCTTCTAACCATAGTAAAATGAATAGTAATAAATAGTTTTAAAATATTATTTATAATGATATTATATAAATAAAAATTTTGATAATCAAACATGAAATATTTTATAAAGTAATTATTTTTTTGAAGAAATGTATTTTATAAAATAAAATTCTTTTTAAATTATTCTATGAAAAATAATAAAATAATTTTATTTAAATATTAGAATTTTAATTTGATAATATAAACATCATTTTTCAAATCATAATGTAAATATTATCTTATTTTGAATGTTTGAGTTTTTTTTTCTCAAAAACTTCATATTTTAATTAATAGTGAAAAATAGAAAAATATAATTGAAAATTTATTTTTATTCTATTTTATTTTTATATTTTAATTATATTTTAATTTTGTTTTAAAGTTTAATAAAATAAAATTTACTTAAATTAATCAAATTGGGTTTATTGGAAGAATTTTTTTAATTGAAATTTGATATGAAAACATTTTAAACTTTTAAACTCCTTCTCTTAAAAACCCACCATCATGACACGTCTACATGATTATTTTTGAAATTAATTTCTACCAATATATGTGACTATAATTTATAAGATGGATTCCATATTTTGAGTCATCAACATTTATAATTTCTAATAATTTAAAATTATTTTTTTTTGAAAAAAAATATATGTGAATCAAATTAATATTAATTACAGGAATTATGTTTAAAAATTTGATTAATTAATGGTTAAACTATTATCTTAAGGGTCAAATGACCAAGAAACGTGTCTAAAATCCATTGGATATAGATATTAAGACCTTTTTTCATTGTGGATCTAATTTTAAAAATTATTTTATGCTGATGATGTAAGGGATACCTCTCAATAGTTATTAACTTTTATATTAATTATAATACCACTCCTCATCTACTATAAACAGAAACTCACCCCTTATTTATTTACATCTCTCATTCCCTTTTTTATTGACCAAAAATTTCTAAAGTCTCCTCCATGTTTCCCTCCCTTCATCCAATAATCTTCTATATCCACCTAATCCCACACATGGAATTCATTTGGTGCAATCCAAAAGGAGTTACCCAAAGAAGAGGTAGCATCCTTCTTCATGCTCTGTTGTTTTAATGTAATTATTCACCCCATAAATTGTTCTTATTCCATGATTATTTAATAACATTTATATCATGAATATAATAATATTATTTTATTTTATGGTTTATAACTATAAATACACACAATTATATAATATGGCTGATTGTCTTGTTGTTCTTGGGTACGATAAACTACCACCTCAAAAAACAATGTCGTTTGTTTTTAATTTACCAACTCCAATAGTTAGTATTTATGATGGAAAATATGTTTTAATATGGTTTATATGATTATTATGATGTACTTATACATCGATAATTATTATATAGAACAAAATTAAATGATTAATATTTTTTAAAATTTGATAACTTCTTTTATGGATGTGTGGACTACCACCTCTTCATAGGGATGTGATCTGTCCATGCATTACATGGAATTTATTATGGATGATTTTAGTAAAGTTATATGATATATATGAAATAATAAATCTAATATAATTAATATATATGTATATATATATATAAATATTTCATTTTCATTATTTCTTGAAGACGATAATTAAATGGAAACAAAGTTCATACATATGTACAACCCACCGTCTCCATGAAAGGTGTATTTCATTTAATATTTAAATTGTTAATAGACTATTATTAATATTTATATAATGAATATATATTATATTTATATCATTTTTTACATTATGGAAATATAAAAATCATGATCTAACTAAGATGGCGAAGAATAACATGTCAAAACATATACAAAAAAGAAAAAATGTTACTCGAAACTTAACACATACAAAGAATTGTTAATAAATGGGTAATATAGGGTTATATGTAAATAATAATTGGTATGTTTTCATTCAAAACTTTCTATTAATATATTTATAATAAGCATATATTTATTATACATATTTATTAATTAGTATGAGGACATTCAACATATAAAATAAAGGTATTTCTCGTCTCACTATTATTTTCGAAAGACTTATGCCTTATTCACCAACCATTTATTCAATGGTTTGTATATAATAAACATGAATGTATTCTATGATTATTATAATTAATTTTAAAGAAATTTATATATCTATTTTATGGTCATTATTTCATGGGGTTTTACAGTTCAAATGTTTCCAAGGTCATAAGGTAGTTTTATCTCAGTTTTCCTTCACTGAGACACATGTATTTTATGAACCTATATTATTTTACAAGGTGAATATGACTAAATTTGAAATTTTATACCATGAATTTTCTTTTTTTTTTTTAAATATTTGGAGCTCCATGTAATTTAATTCTCTTTCATTTAGAGTATTATTCAAAATTACCAAGTGGTAAGAGATTATTTCAACAATCTCATCATTTATTTGGATTCTTTATGAATAATTTCATTGGTAAGAATAGTCTTGAATTTAATTTTCTTATGGTTATTCCTGATATATTATTGCATTAGTAGCTTATACCCACTTTTTTTTTCAAAGAATTACTAACATATTATTTGAATAAATTTGATATAATTTCTCATTTCAATCAAAAATTTGTTTACTTAAGAAACCTTGTCATCAAAAGTATTTTCAAAAATGTTTTTAAAATTATATTTATAACTAATTAAATAATATGATGTTAAAAATTTATTTCCGTTTTAAATTATTCATTTATATTATTTTAAAATATAATTTCAACAAAAAGGGGTTTCGAAAATGTTTTTTGTTCTAAAATCATTTTTCTAAAAAAAAATTATTTTCCTCAATAAATGTTTTCAAAATATATTTTACATAAAATATGAAATACTTTGAAATAATATATTATCCATGTAAACCATTATTATTATTTCATTGAATGTTTTATGTTTAAGATCACAATTTGATAATGAAACATGTTCCTCTTCAACTAGTTATATTTTTTTTAAACATGTTTCTTTTCATTGTTTATGCATAGATGAAATGATTATAAGATCTGTCTATTTTCCACATGTTATGGTTTGGTAGCATTTTCATGATACCCATTTCATTTTTTGGGTTATGATATAATGTTTATGAAACTAATTACTTTTTATGGGTCATGATATGAAGAACATTTTATTACCCTGTGGAACATGTATATATGATGTTATATATGACATGTGGTAACTATATCTCCCTAAAATTCATTGGATAATGATTTATATCTCTTGACATAGTTATTGGAATTATTTTCATAGGCTTTATTGACTATGGAAAATGGGGAATCTCAATCTACTATGGAAAGGCGGGGAAACCATATCAACTATGGGAAGATGGGGAAACCTAATCCATGATGGAATGATGGGGAAGATTGAACCCTTACAAGTAATGGATTGTGACTGGTGATGGTGGGGTGTCCCAACCAGTAAGTGTAGTCCCCAGGAAGTTTCATGTTTTGTTTTGGAAATTCACCTTGACTTATAGTGAATGAAATTACATGTTTATGTGTCTGACATAGTTCCTTGTCTTCTACCTATGTTATGCTTTCATGGATTATTATTTTTATTCCTTTATGATTCGTGTCTTATAAACTGCCAATATTTATTCCATTATATGTTTTCATGATATCTTATATGAATTTTATGACCGTATAGTGTTATGGCCATTTTCTCATACACATATGCTCATTATTGTACATACATATCTCCCTTATTTACCCGTACTGGGCATTTGAGCTCACCAATATTATTTTTTACTTCCCACAAGTTATGAATATAAGAATAATATATGATGTGTCTCCAATGGGTTCTAGTCATGAAGAACCTAATTGGAGATAATTTAGCTCACTCATGTACCAGTTTTTGTGTTTCTATGTTTTCAATTGGAATAAACTAATACGGTCATTGGGTGTCTGTTTGTGTAATTTATTAAATATTCCATAAAAATGATGTAATTTTAAGGTATAAAAATAGATATTTTTTATTTTAATAGTCCATAAGAATTTTTATTAATGTTATATTCATTTTTAGATTAGTAAAATATGAATCAAATGGAACCTTACAACTTCGGTATGCCATATCATCTTTTGTTGTTTATTTATTTTTTATCTGGTTACTATAATTTATACTAACTAATTTGATTGTTGTCATTAAATTATCATATTTGACAATCAAAATATATAATGTATTTTTAATTTAGTTTTTTATATATTTTGAAATATATTTCTTAATATATATTTTTATTAAAGTGAAAGATACAATAAAATCACGAGACATTACACCCACATCAATAAATTACATCCTTATAATTAAAATTATTACTTATTAATTATTATAGGTGACACTATCTATTAAATAATTCAACAATTAATATTTAAATTAGGTATAAATTGCATTTATACACTTATTATAATAATAATTCCTATATTGTGTTTCTTCTTGAGCATGTTAGATAAATACCTTACTTGACTAGTGGTGTTTATATTATCTGTGTTAATGGATTTATAATTATTTTATTAGAACTCCAATAATTCTATATTAATCAAAATTAAAAGAGTTAAGGAGAAACCATATTGAAGAAAACTATATTGAACTCTTCCCATACCATAGAGTCATCTTCCTCCTTCTCCATTGTATTCTTAATAAAATTCCAATTTTATACATCCTAACCATCCAACTGATAAATTTTTAAAGATCCATCTCATGTTATGAGAACTTGGGAAATGAATATATCATTTCTTTTTAATTTCTCTACATACAAAAAAGTGTATTGGATAATTCACTAATAGAACATGGATGTTTCAACTTGAAATTATCAAGAGAGTGTTCTTCCCTCCTTAGTGTTTTTTAGGATCTTAATGTTTATTACGTTATTATCCATAGATTTTGGGAGTTAGTTAATCATTTACATGAGGTTTTTTCTCCATTCATCAATTTAGTTTGGTATTTCATTCAGTGAAATCATTTTATTATCCCTCAGAACCATTTTTTTAGGTCCTTATAGTTCCATTCATCTATAAAACCAAAATGTATTTCCATCATTGATGAATATTTAACATCGTTGGGGAATTGAAAAAATCAATAATATAAATTGGATTGATCCTTAAAACCATATATTTTTTGAAATCATCATGTTATGCAATAATTACTTTATATAAACAAATATGAATCATTTGTTAACATATATTACTCTATGTTGTCTAATAATATGCTTCTCAATATAGTTCATCAATGTTACTAATAAGATAATTCATAATAGAAGTTCTAAATAAGAATAAGATAAAATAAATCATATCCCACGTGAATGTGTAGTTTGGTTTGTTATATTATACCAACTCATCATCAATTAGAGTGATGATTATGTAAAATCTCAATATACCAATTTTAGGGTGATTACTCATAAAACAATTTATTCCAAAGAAGCATCCATGTTACATTTTTCATACTAGGATTTATATCTTGGAAAACCATATATTCAAAAATTCAAAATAATTTATTGTATTATCATATGCATGGACACATTTATGGGATTTTCTTATGGTTATATAACCCTAATACCAATTTTTAGTAATCTAATATTTGAAAAAGTAACTAAACCATACCTCTGATAGAATCTGAGGTGAACTAGAATAAAAATTCCTATGTTCCACACTATTTATTAATGTAAATAAATTATAAACATATTAATACAATATTTATATTGGTAATTGACAGGATCAATGTATTTTGAAACTAAAATCATAAATAAATTTTTTTAATATTTTTTTTCAATATTTCACCAAAAATTATACTACATATTCTATTAAAATTTTCCTAACTAAAACTAATCATCATGCCTTGGGAAATATAAGTATAAGAATACAGTGAGCTCAAATAAATTGTAATAAAAAATACATATCAATATGTTTCATAGTTTTATATCATTAGAATAGGGTGAATTATATTCAGTATTGAGATCACAAATTTAATGAACATGGAAACCTAAACACAATTCATATGGAATGGTAGGAGAAAAATAAACCCATTTGATAAAAATATAACATGGGGTAAATAATGGGAAATCAGGATACCTAAATCATGATAAATGGATCATAGAGTAGTATCATATCAAAGGACTATTCTACTAAGAAATTCATGGAAAACTAACATTATAGTTTACATATCACCACTTATTTTTCATATCACATCATGCATGAAAAAATATTTTCAATTGAAAACCAGGCATGAAATCCAATTTAAAAATGAGGATTGTGAATGAAAATGTTTCCCCATATTTAATTGATCATCATTACTTATTAAAATATTATCTATAAATATTTAAAACATTATGTAATCCATTGAAGTTAAATATATTACCCATATGTCATTTAATGATTAACCATACAATAGTGTTTCAAAAGAATACTTGGTATCATCATTTCATCAAAACACATGAATGAGAATGTGATACATTAAATTTCAACTAGTATATCTGAAATTACCACATAAACAAAATTAATTGATTCCATATTATTTCTTTTAAATTTGAAAAATTATAAAATCATTTAAAGGGTGATTCATAAAGATAAAATCATGAAAAATGGTTACATTATGAGATAAAGATGAAAATATATTCCAAATAGTAATAGATTTGAATAAAACATTTCATTTAAAGGAATTTACAATTATCATATGAATTGATTAATAATTGGATTTCAAAATAATAATGGAGAATATTCATCATATGAGAAACATGGGATTGAAATAAAGAGGACATGAATTACTCAAAATTTGTTACAATTTATTGGAAATGAATGCCATAATTGTCTATGGGTTTGGATTAAGAACTAATTTCCCCAAATATATAGATATATACAACACATATAAAAGTATATCATTAAATCGAAGGAAAATTTAATGTTGAATATTAAAATAAACTCCACAATATAATTAATGATACTTGAGTTACCAAAGTACATTACAACTAAAGGAATGTATGAATCAAAATATTCTGATAAGGAATTGTAAAATTTTTTAATCTATCATCATTTTGAGAAAAGGTATGGATCATTTTTTTAATTATAATACATTAATGTACATAGTAAATATGTATTATCAATACATGGTGTCATATAGAGTTTTCAGAGCTCATTGGGATCCCATAACTCAAAAATTTGAATAATAGACAAGGCCAAATGGTTTTTTGACAACCATACGACCTAGGGCGCACAAACGTGCAGTATGTCGTAAAATTGGAATAATGTCTTTTGGCATGTTCAGTACATGGTTAGTCAAAATATGTACCTAATATATAGTGTTCCCTTACCTATAGAGAATTGTGCACATTTGGAAAACAGGTTGGAAAATGTGGGCCTAAACTGTGCATATTGAAATTTTTTAGTGAATTTGAATTTTACCCCTCTTTTATTTTATATCATTATTTCCCATTTTTTCATTATTCCTCCAACTCCCAATACTACTTCCCTTCCCCCTTTGAGATCAAAAACACCTAAATCTCAGTATTGAGTCAATATCTCAGTCTATTGTTTGTTATTCGATATTTGATCCATCTCGTTAAGCTCCCCTGGTCTCTCAACTCCTATCAAAGTTAAACATTGAATATGTTGTGCTATTTAGGTGTAGGATCATTTTCCTTATTTTTAGGAAATTGTAACATTTATCTAATTTCTTCCAACCTACTCATAATCTAAATCCAATACTTAATGAGGATCTATCTATAGCATTGAGTTAGGTGGTAACATTGTTTTCTATTTGATTGTTGTCATCTCATAGCTATATTATTATGCCACATGTTTGATTTTTATGATAATCCAAATTATTTTGATTCCTTAATTTCTAATTAACTATTTCTTCGAGATAAATATTTCTTTAATTTTTTTGTGGTTAAGAGGTTGGATTCCACACCTATGGACACCCCATGTGCGTTCCTTGTCGAATTGTTCGTTGTGGACAACTGTTTCCAAATACCTAAAATATTTAATGAGATAATGAATTGGATTTTAAATGTATTTTCCCTTGATACATGAGTATTAAATGTAACCCAAGGAACTATTTAGGTGATTCTCCCTATTATAGTTTTAATTTACCAGGTGGGAAATTTCATTAATTATCATGCCAACTTCTTAATGACCCATAGAGATGTATAAATGGTCTTTCCATGGATTATATAAATTGAATGAGTTGGTTATGGTGAATGTATTTTATTTTATAGCTTATGTATAATGGTGGAATCCTTAAAATAAATTTACCATGACACATTCCCATTTAAACAAGATCCTTATTAATGAATTTGTCATTTTTTGTGAATTAAATGGGTTAATTTAAATGAAATTCATAATGCATAATAGGATGTCTTTCGTAAAGTGAATAAAATGGAGTTACCACATGGGATGTTAAGGGAATTTCCCTTGTTTATACTTATATGAATTATCATTGACAATGACAATGATTTAAATGAATGTGGACTTGGATAATGAAATACATAAGATGTAATGCCTTTTTTATTATATTATAAATGATTATTTCTCTTCTATGTATACAGGATGGATGAAAATATATTATGGGAATTTGGTAATTTTTACTTTTATAAACATGAATATGACTTTACATAGGATATGGTACAATTGTTAAGGACTTTTGAGAATGGTGGTGTCACACTCCCTTAAAAAGGGTGTTAAGCATGAAATCTCTCGTTAGTGATACTATATGGGTGTTTAGATTTATGTGACATGTTTCACGATTAGAGTGGTTCCTTGAATTATCACACTGTATCTCGAGTGTTTTTGCATGTCATCACTCAATTTATTGGGATATAGGGGATGCACCCTTTTACATGATCTTATAGGCTTGTTAGACTGGTAATGGATGTCTGAGTTACAACTAATTCCATCTAGCACTTGTATCATATGTATATGTCTAATTATGTCACACATAAATGGTTCATATAGGAGGATGAAATATATAATGTTATACTATATATATTTTTATTACTACTACATATATATAGACTATTCAAACATTCCATTCGGTAATGAGGATAAAAAGGTAGACTCACTAGGTGTCCTTGAGGATCCTGATTGGGATTGTAATTTATTAAAACATTTTTTTCTTATTTTTTCATATCATTACACATATTAGTTATGATAACTTATTATATTAAAAATAGTCATTTTTGGCGGTGGCATACTGATAATTAACATCACATCCTACTTGGGATTCCACTAATAATTGATAATATAATCAATATATAGGTACTAATAAGGGAAAACATCCTTGTGCTAGTCTTTTACTTGATTTACCTTTAGTTAGAGCTTTGGAGGAGAGAATCAGAAATAGGCTTGAGATTGTTATGGAGAAGATTTTGTCATTTTTTCCTTTTTTATTATTGTATAGCATGATTGTATCTTCTTTTTTCATTTTTGTATTATAGAATTACATGCTTCCATGTATTAGAAAATTCATCTTATGATTTTTATATTATTATCAGTAGTTAGGTTTATTATTTTCCACTACTTAGTTTTTTAGTTATCTATTTATGATTAAAAGTTACTTTATCAATTATATATATTTATATATTATTCACCTACTATTGAATCATTTTGATTATATCTATTGTACCAATTTGATATGATGGTAAAGTATTCCCATTGTACCACCATTACTTCATCTCTATTAGTCAGCAACCTTGAACATATAGGGAGGTATGCTTGAGGCAATTTGACCCACCGGATCAGGGAACATGTTATGTAGACCCTAGGTATGGATGTTACAATGTCGTATCAGAACAGTTAATCTCCTTATTTATTATTTGGATACAATAGATTGAAGATAGAAAATTCATGTAACATGGTTATAAGTCATTATTGTTCATTGAAAACCCATGTATGGGATTCAAGATGAGTTTCATAAATTGTAATTGTGGTTATATTTTTTCCTATTACTATTTAAATCATTTAAACATTGGGTGATGCACATGCTATGTTGTGGTTATTTTTATAGTTATGATTGGTGATACGTTTCATCTATGGCCCAATGATATGATGGAAAGGATTATTGTTACATGCATCATTAAGAGGAAGAATAAGAATAATATTTCATGCAACATCGCATGTCATGTTTATTTTTAGAACTCATTTTCCTATCATATATTATTAGTGCCTTGATTATATTGAATTGTGTTAATGCTTCAGGTACGGATTGGAAAAAAAATTGACACATAATTTTCATGCCTTAACATAATAGTGTTTTCTAGAATTAGTTAAATAAAACACCTTAAGAAGTCAATTATAAAATGTTGAGCTACGGACCATTGGTCACATGAGCTGGAACGTGTTATGGTGTTGTTAAAGTGGATTCCATGTTTTGATTCATAAGGAGTGTGGGAACTTATGGATTAGAAAATGTTAGACCATCTAATTCAACAATTCTAAGCGATTTAATTTTTTGAACAAGAAAAAATTTTAAAATGAAATTGACTTTTAAATTGAAAATAAAAATATTATATATGAAAAACATAGAGAAATTGACTCATGACTAGCCTTAGATGTGGGTAGTGGGTGTATATTATGTTAACATGGACCGTTATGGTATCTTTCTATTGTATAGACCGGTATATTGAGGTAGGAAGAGAGTAATGATCATTTCTATAGAAGGCCTTATAATTTTCATTTTTTGTTAAATTAAATATTTTATATTACTAAAATAAATTATGAGGCATGCATTTGGAATTATAGTACCATGACATTGTGACATCCTCTACTCATAATCCATGAAGGTGGTGACGACAATGAATGTGAGTTGGCGAGTCCTAAGCCACTAGTGACTCCTCATGTAGTGAGAAATATGAATCCTCTTATTTTTTTCTGGTATCTTCCCTAAATCCTAGTTTCATGAGGGATTCTTATGTATGTTGCAGTCGATGCAAGGTTTATTTTGACCTTTAATGAGCATGGTATAGTTAACTCATGAGTTTTAGTAGCTTCACCCTCCTGCCTTATCGGGGGATGGAGGACCACATACTGAGGTGTCTTGGATTGAAGATATCTTATCTATATTCATGCACCTAATGACACCTCCATATAATAGTTTCATGATGTAATATTATATACTATGAGATTCCTCAATTATGTGATGGGTGGTTATCACCTAGGATGATTGGCATCATGAATTGGTATGGGTGGATTTTAAAATTTCCTTCTATGACTACTTCTTTCCCAATACTATGAGGCCTGACATAACTATAAAATTAATGAACCTACATTATAAGATCATGTCTCTCATGGATAATTATGTTCCTTTAAATTTTATGAAATAGTTAACTCCTCTAGCGATTGATTATCTTATGACTGCTAGGCGATTCGAGTTTGGGTTGTTATACACCATTTGATTATAATTCCATGTGTTTAAGTTGAAAACCATGTCTGAAATATTGGTAAACATTTCTATAATAAATTATTTCTAAAAGATTAAAAACCTGTTAGAATTTTTTTTAGAAACCATGGTTTTGAAATAAAAACTATTTTGGTATTAATAGTGAAATAAAGACAATATTTTCAAAAAAAAATATGTTGAAATCTTTAGTACATAAAGAGTGGAAAATTAAGTGAAAAATTTTATTCTCATGAAATAACCATAATAAATGAAACATAATGATCTTTTTTACATATATTTCATAGGATATTATCATTATAATCATAATCATAAATAATCCTGATAAATGACAACACTGTAACCTAAAATCATTTACACATTGGTAACATTGAATTATCATCCCCATGAATGAATAAAATAAAAAAATTAAATATATTCATATTAAATAAATTTATTAAATATCATGTCAAATTGGTTGTATATACCACTCATATAAGAATAGAGGTTTGTGAAAAAACAAATATCTCAAAGAAGGAAAATTGTGACAAAACATCCTTACCAAATTGGTAAATTTTTAACTATAAGAATAGTGAAAGAGATATCTTGAAATAGTTATGTAAAAGACCATAATTTTAATGATAATAATCATAATATAAATTAATGGAAAATATACACCCCATATAAAAGAATTATGAGGAGAATATTTCATGGGTTTCACAAAAGTAAAAAGTGACACAAAAATCCAATTTTGTATGTATTGAATTTCATTGTACATGTTCATCCCACATATATAATATATATAAGATTATCATACAACAATAAAAAACAATATTAATATATATCAGGAAATATATGATATATATATATCCTTTTGTAACTCATTTATTCATAATTCCTTATTAAATTTACATTTTGGGTAATAACAACTTTGTTTTTTATATATGTTTTGATTTTTTATTTTATGTCCTCTTACATTGAACATGGTTAATCATCTCCATAATAATAAGGATAAATAAATATAATATTTATACATAAATTTTAATTTTAAAAAAATCATAATATTTGTTTTTGGAGAACGAAATATGTTATGATTGTGGAGACAGAAGTTCGTACATACTCAAGAGTAATGCTTCTATTTTTCAATGATCATTATTGAAACGAGTTAAGTAATATTTTCTCAGAATATTTTTTATTAATATAATAAATAACATTTTATAAAATTATATATACTTATAAATATCATTCATGAGGTTTGGTGATGAAAATTTATAGTCCCATTACTTTTTGAAGATGGTAGTCCACCTGTACATGAATGTCATTATTGTCATTAAGCGAGTGAAAATGTACGAGATAAAATAATATATTATCTTTTATGAATGTGAATTATTTCATTAATATCATAATAATTTAATTAATATAACATATATTAATATATTTATTATTTATTATCTTCCATGTAAGAATTAGGGAAAAACAAATCACATCCCATCGTGAGGTGGTAGTTTGTCATACACACAAGAAATGTTATCGTATCACCTACAAAATGGAAACTAAAAAAATACATATAATATAATGATTAATGATGTATAGTTATTTTATAAATATAATATATTCACATTATATACATAATAACACCCAAAATATTGAGGTGGTAATGGAAAAATAGATGCCATCAGTTCCTGAGGTTGTAGTCATCCATACACAAAAATGGTGATTTTGTAACACATTTTATGGAAGCTGGTATGGTTATAGGTTGTTCACCTAAAATAACAAAATATAAGTATATATAATATATTTATATTATTATATAATCATGGTTAATAATAATTGAAAAATATCTAGAATAAATAATATAAAAATACTTATTGAAGAACATTTCCTCTTATTTGGGTATCATCCATATGTTTTCCCAAAAAAAATATTCCTAGGTTAGATTTAATCAAAATTTAGTTCATATAAGAAGAGATATGGGAATATTTGAAGTGATTTGGGTTTTTATTATATAATATAAAAGTTATAAAGTATGAAGTTGAGATGATAGGGGTCCTTTTAAATGGGAGTTGAGTGGCCCATTAGTAATATTTGATAATGAAAAGGTGGACTGATGTTTCTTTTCATTTCAAAAGGGTCAAAAATGGATTATTATAGATACATATAAATAATAGGATCATAAAAAATTATATATATTATATTTTATACTTGTTTTTATGTCCATTAAAGCCTTTTCCATTAAATTTATACCCTATAATCCCATACTATCATTATCTACCATAAATAATTTTTATTTTTTTCAATATTTGTTTGGGTAAAACATTTATATAACCTTACTAAATAATATAAAAAATTATAATTCCGAATATGGTATCCATTTTTCAAAACACAATTCATGGAGTTGGAAATTTATTTTACATATTTAATCCCACAGACGTGACGAAAAACTGGTTTTGAAAGTTAAAAGGATAAAAAGTCAACAAGTTTTTTATATTAAAATTCAATATAAACATTATAATAGAAAAATAAATTGAATAATATATATTTTATTGAATAATTTTTAATTTCAACCAATTTAAAATATAATTTTTCATTATTGAAAATTTAAAAGAGAACATAATTTTAAAATAAAATTTAGCATATTTTGTTTTTCATCAAAAAATTAATATTTTCAAAAAAATATCAAAACTTAATTCTAATATAATTTCATCATTATAATTAAAAAAATTAAATTTATTTTCCCCCAAAAAATTATAAATGTTTTAAAGTAGTTTTTAAAAGTGCATTCCCAAAACTTTATCAGAATTTCTTTGAAGAAAATACATTTTTTAGAGTAAAATTTTATTTATGCTTATGTCAAGTGTAGAAAAAAAATTGAATGTTAAAAAAATAATTGAAAATATAATATTTAAATTTTATTAAAATTATTTACCAAATGTAATTTCCCAAATTTATTGAGGTAAAATGCATTTATTGTGCATGAGTTCTGTTTATCAGAAAAAGATTTCCATTATTTCCAAATAATTGTTATTTTAATTTTTAATTAATTTTTCAAAAAATAATTTATTATATATATATATATGTGTGTGTGTGTTTAGAAAATTTATTTTCATAAATTTTTTAATATTATACATATTCTTCATTCCAACATATATCTTATCAACATTATATTAGAAAATAATATTATAGTATTATGTTTTATTTTGTTTGGACTATGTGTATTTTGTATCACATGTTACACTCAGTGTAGTGAGTTAAGAAAACAATACACAATATTTCATATAAAAGAAGTTAAATGTATTGTTTTAGTAACACAAATTTTCAAAATAATAAATTAAATAGGAAAAAAATATATTACAACAAATCTTGGTGTGTATCATTCAACCCATATAAAATGATTTTCTTCCTCAAAATACATCCTAGACATTAATGGTTTGACATTATAGAATAGAAAACCAGATACTGAAAAAGGTTAAAAATGTTCTACTAAAAATGATAAAGGAATGGGTGAAATTCATCTAGAATAAGACATATTGGGATTCTAAATAAGAGAACATATGTCTGAAGTGAAACATGGACATCAAAGAGAAAACTAACACAAAAATATGGATGGAGATTTACTGGGAACATAGTTAGGAATATGTTTGTTATGAGAAGGTTCTAAACCAAGGATGCATGAAAATGTTAACTAATATCATAAAAAATGATGATACCAATAAAACATTTTATTTCAATATCCTTTTCATAATGTTATGGAATTACTTCTATATATAGATTGAGATAATATTCAAATGTACTTACTTGATATATTTTTATTCCACAATAGATATTTCATTAATATATATTTCTATAATCAATTTACACTTCATATATTACTCAAAAAGATAAATTTTCTATTTCTATTAGACTAAATGAGATACATAAAATAATGTTATGTCATTCCTCATATCATTAGTAAGAAAACAATTCCACTAGTTATCCAATATGGATAAATCTTCATATGTCGATGTAATATGTTAATATCTAAAACCTTATACAAATATCATTATAAACCATTATATTAATTTTTTACCTATCAATACATCATAAATTCAATATTTATAAACAAGGTCTCTAAATTTATCAAATTAAACAAAAAAATAATCACCATATCACATAAATTAACTCTTAATTATCACATACCAAACATGTGAACACCTTAATCAAGTATATTATTGAGAAAATATAATAAACTAAGTAACTATAAAACCTTATTGAAAATATATCGTGTTCTTAATTCCATATATAAAACACACATAAATCGATGTATTCAAAAAAATCTTAAAATGCAGTAAAATCCATCTATGATAACATATACAACATTCTCAACAAATCATTTATCAATTTGGAGGTAATAAATAATATTAAATTTCATTTATCCATATCTATAATCTCTTTATCTATACTAAACATAATTTTCAAAACCTCATGAATATATTAATTTTTCTGATCCCTTAATAATTGGTTTTTAGTAAAATTTTACCCGACATTATATAAATTTTCTAAGTAATTAATACTATTAAAAAAATTATTGATTATCCTTAATGAAAAACATATACTGAACAATTATTATATTTTTTTAGAAAAGCAAGAAGCAAGGCTTCATATAACTAAAAAGAGAGAAACTTGCAGTACAGTAGTTGAAAGGATGTAAGTTTACATTTGTCTCTATAAAGGATAGGTAGAATCTCATGAGGAATTTTGGAATGATAGGTGCAAGTGTCACCAGAGGCTCCCATATTTTCAAGGAAATCAGCAAGTTGGTTGGATTCATAATAGACATGTCTAATGATATAATGCATCGGATCAAGTATGTTAAGGCACAAAATCCATTTTTATGTAAGCTTCCATGCAAGGTGAATCTGACCCATTCTAACCGCTTAGACAATGGTGAAAGAATCACTTTCAAACCTGATTTTCCTCCAATTCCTTCTATGAACAAAAATCAACTGCTTTGATGTGTGCCATAATCTCTGTTTCAAAAGTCGTGGCTTATCCACATGTACCATGAACTCCATCAAGGAAGTCACCATCATGATTTATAAATAAAGATCCATATCCAACAAGTCCTTTCTACATATATTTACATAAGTCCCATATATTTCATGTTAAAAACGTTGAAAATTCAATAATACACTAGGGAGTAAATTATTACCATCCATTGTGTAAACAAAACGTATCATTTTTCCTTTATAATTACTTTATTTGTTTCCATATTTTCACACAAAAAAAACATTTAATCCCTGAGATACATTCCCCTGAGTAATTATTAAAACATTCATGAAATATAGAAACCTAAATACTTATTCCACCATGGAAACCCCTACCTAAAATCTCAGTAAAATTAATTCATTACTTATTTGGTGTTTCAAGGAGTTAGTTAATGTGAACATTATCAATCATGTATTTTAATAGGTTATTATGTAGAATAAAAAAATAATTCACTCAACACACCATCCAATTTGTCTTCTCATCATAAAGTTTTCCATCACACTCAGTGTTATCCCAGTTTCTTCTGGTTCTCTCCTTTGACTAAAACAAACAAATATTGCGTGAGAAATACTAATCATATAATAGAACAAAAAAATAATGAAAAAATCACATATAGGATGACTAAATAATGACACGTTATTTTTTTCTAGGAAACCATACGTTTATTCTAGGTTATTCATTGTCAACATATATTTAAATAACCTATGATGGTACATATAGAATTTTTGAATTTCCAAATCATATCCCTCAGCAGTACCAAACATGGTGTGTAGTAAGGCCCATTTTCGTTCACTATGTGATGTTGAAATACATCAGAATAAACAATTTTTAGGATTTATTACCCTATTTATGCTAGTTTAAAAGCCATATTGACTTGTATTATACATACTGAGAAATAATTTCTTAGAAACTACATTATTTATCTATTACCAAAATTATATAACTGTTTCATATACTTTGACTCATCCTCATACTTATCCTTAAATACATCCCTACAAAATTCATTATAAATATCCTTGTAGACCTCTCTAATTTTTCTCATCCTGTTTTCCTATGGATAACTAAACCTTAACTCTAATACCAACTATATTGAACCTTGAATATCATTCATAGATATATCAAAATTTGAGATGAATATTCAATACAGTTCACAAACATAGACCGAAGGACTATAATTGTATAGTGTATTTAGAGACATTGTACACAATAATATAAATCGATGACTGATATTCAATATCTCACATAAATATATTGCCCTTTAATACTCCTAAAAAATAACCATACTTAAATCATTTCATCATAACTATGTGAGTGGAAATATAAAAATTGATGATCATAGATGCTCAGTTAGGGTACATAAGGGAGATAGATAATCATAAAATTAACAAAAGGGTATGAGAACAAGTTAATATCATTTTAAAACAATACCATGAATATCAAAGATCCTATTCTGGAGTTATGGAATAAATGTGGGATATTCGTAATAAATGAATCATAAAGGAACCAAAGAACATGATCTATGATAGAATAATATTTTCATAAGAGATAACATTGTTGCATACACATAACAATGAAAAATAACTTCAATATTAGTCAAGTATAATTTCCAATGATGTCATAGTGGAATATTTTCACTCCCCAAACCATCATAGTAGTCAAGGATCACTCACAATACCTTCATAGTGGACAAAGCCCCTTACTGATCCATGTTTACTCCCCATTATAGTCTATTATATCTCATGAGCTATAAATCATTACCCATTGCATTTGAGGGATATATAAGTTACACCCAACAAATAATTACAATCATATAAACAAGATCAACAATATCAAAAAAAATTCATATCCTAAACCATGACACGAAATAGGTATCATAAAATTTGTCTCATTTCATATCTGATAAAAAATTCATAAGTTTTATAATCATTTTATAATTTCATCATAGAATAACCCACGTAAAAACTAGCATGTTTCAAACGAATTTTATCATTATATAACCTCTGTAAGAGAAACAATTTTCATAAATTTCATGTCATCATAAACCATTCAAATATGGAATAAGAATGGTATCCTTGGTTCATATCCCCAAAAAAAGTGATATCAAATAATGTCATCATAGATTTAGAATAATTTTGAAAATTAAATCACATGGAATGTTAATTGAGGATTAAAAATATTATATTTAAAATATTATTTAATAATAAATAAACATAAAATAATTTTGAAATAATTTTAATTGAAAATAACATTGAAAAATAATAATGGATGCTTCAAAACCCTTATAATTCATTTTTAAATAAAATTATCACTTACACCATTAAAATAATTTTTAAAGAATAAATTTTTTTAAATATATTATATTTTGAAAATAATCATTAAAGGATATAAATTAATAATTAAAAAAATTTAGTGGTCATGATGATGTAAAATATAGTTAATTTTTTATGAGTTAAAGCAATTACTCCATTGATATTTTTTATAAAATCAAACATGTAATTTTTTGGAAAAATTAATGAAAATTAATTTCAAAAAATTTAAAAAATTGAAATCTCATGTGAAAATTTATTTAATAAATCATTTATCTAATGTTAAAAAATGAAATAATTTTTTGAAAATAAGATTTTTTAGGAAAATAAGGTTTCTATCAAAGAGATAATTATTGACAATTTTTCATAAAAACATTCTTTTGAATTATTTAGTACATAAGTAGGGGAAAATCAAGAAAATTTTTTATTATCATGATATAACCATAGAAGTATAAAATATTTAATGTTTCTTGATATATAGATTGTTATATTTAATCTTTATAAGAACAATCATAAACAATATCGACAAAATATGAAATTGTAATAAAAAATATTTTCATCTCGGATAAATTTGAATTATATACCCAAAGATGGAATAAAATTAGATAAAAAATTAAATATCATGGTAATAAATAAATTCAAGATATTACATGTTAGTGGGGTTTTATATAAACCTCATAAAATAAGATCAGTGCATAACCCAACATATCCATCAATGAAGGAAAATTTAGAAAGAAATCGCATACTACCTTCGTAAAATTTTAACCATAAAACTCCTGAAATAGAGTTATTAAAAATTTTAAGTGAATAAATATAATTTTATGGATAATAATAATAAAATAATATCATTTAAGTTATATAAACCACATAAAAAATAGGTAGAAAATATGGAACACGTTTCACATCAGAAATCTGTGAGATGATAATCCCTTACCTTAAGTATCAAAGTCATTTTTTCAAATTCAGTTCTCCTATAATATAGAGAAAATACAATTATAAATATATTATTTAAAAACATTCATATATATATAATACCATATAGGATATACATATTACCTTTTATCAACCTTTCATAAATATTTATTTTTTAAATATATTTTTCACATTTAACTTCTTTGTTTTTCATATATGTTTTGATTAGTTATTTTCAATCCTCTTACATTGATCCAGATTCCATTATAGAGAAATTAATAATCATTTAATAATAATAATATTCATATCTAAATTATAATATCCTGATCAATCATGATACATGGTGATAGTAAATTAGGTATGTTATGATCTTGGAAACAATTGGATGTACGTACGAATGAGTAACATTTCCATTTCTCAACTTTAATTATAGAAAAGTGGTAGGTAATAAATTATAATTACATTGTTTAAAAATATAATAAATAAAATATTATTCCATTTAATATATTGATACATATCATCCATGTTTTTTGGGGAAGAAAATAGAGATTCACATCGTTTTGTGAAGGGTGTAATCTACACATACAAGAATGACATTATCATCCTTAATTGAGTGAAACAGTGTGAAATAAAATTATATAATATATTTTTAGAATTAAAACTAGTCCATTAATATCAAAATAATATCATTTATATTACATATACTCATTAATAATTTAATACTTAGTATCATCCATGTAATAATTGTTGTAAAATGAATCACATCCCTTTGTGATTCCATAGTCTCATGTACACATGAGTGACAATATAATATCACCTACAAAATGAAAAATAAAAAGGTATGTATGATATAATTACTCAAAATGTATAATTATTTTATAAATATAATATATTCTCTTCAAATCCATGATCATAACAAACTGTGGGAGGTGATAATAAAAAATTAATGGCATCAGATCTTGTGGTTGTTGCCCGCCATACACATGAATGGTGATTTCGTAACCAATTTGATAGAAGTGGTGATGGTTGTAGGTAATTAACTAACATAAATATATATTTAAATGTAATATAATTATTTTATTATATCATCATGTTTTAACAGTAATCTAAATAGGTGGAGGAAGAAATAAAATAAAAGTACTTGATGAAGAACATTACCAAAACTTTTGGTATCTTCAATATGTTAACACCAAATTTTTTTAGGTTTGATATATTCCAAAAATAAAGATTATAAGATTATTGGAGGTATGTTGGGATTGTATATGGTTAGTAATTTTCGGATAAAAATTTGTTTGAATCTGATAATTATAGAGGATAGGGGGGCTCCCTTTTATAAGTGAGGTGTGTGGCATATCTGTCAATTTTGAAATAAAAAACATATATCATATTTTTCACATTCCAAAAAGATATTAAATGAAGTATTTTATATAATTATACATGATTGGGTGTAAATATATCCATAAAATATATTTTATAATATTTTTAGTTAATTTTATGTCTTATAATTTTAGTTTAACACCCCAATAAACCCCTATTGACCTTAACCATGACAGATATTTTTTTCTGTTTTCACAATTAATTTTGGTCAAAAGTTATGTTTTATTTTTATAAAATATAAAAAAATTGAATCCAATAATAAAATCCATTTTATCAAATTATATGTATATAATTAAAAATAATAATTTAAAATAAATCTTATGGACATGAAGAGATAGAGTGTTTTCAATAAATAATGCTAAAAATTTTATAATGTTTTTATATCAAAAATAAACATGAAAATGATTACAATTAAAGAAATTTAATAAATAATATTTTAATTGAGTTAATTTTAATTTGAATCAAAATAAAATATCATTAATATCCATAAATATATTAAACAAAAAGTGAGTTTTCAATTTAGATTTTGTATTTTTCAATATTCATGAAAAAAATATTCTCTTCACAAAATTCTGAAAAAATCACAAGAAGCTAATTTATAAATTTTCATTAAAAATTGAAAATTATTTTGTCAAATAAATTTTCTAAATAGGGAAAAAAAATTAAAAATTATGTGCACAAAAGGTGAGAAAACTTATATTTAGAAATGTATTGGTTTTAAGCATAAAATTAGATTTATTGTTATATCTTTTCTTGAATGTAGATAAGATGAATGATGGACATTTGATTGAAAAATATTATATAAATATGAATAAAATAATTTAGACAATTTCATTTTTTAAATTTATTATTGTAAAACATGTTTTTGTGCTTAAAATAGATTTTTAGAAAATGATTTCATTTATTTACATGTATTTATTACATTCATTTCTAGTTAATTTCTCTCTAACTAATTCATTTTGTATAATTATATTGACCAAAAACTTTTATAAATTTGTATATTATATTTATATAAACTATTACAATAGTTAAGTTATAACTATCATATTAAATAATAATATGTTAATAGTATGATGTGCTTCATTTAAACATGGTGTTTCATGTTTTAGAAGTTACACATAGTGTTGTGTGAAATGAAATATAAACTAAGTGTTTTCTGAAATGAATGATTCAGCTAGTGAATAATGTAATATAAAAAATATCTATAATATTAAAATAATTTGAATGAAATGTTTCATAAAATATAATGGTGTTAAATTTAGAATTTGGAATTGAAACTTATTTTCTGATGTGATGATGACTATGAGACAATTTGAAGATGGGATCATGTACACCATGTAATATGTGGTTAACATATTTTAGATTAATATATTTATTGAGATTGTATTCCATTCTGTCACCACTAAGAATAATTAGAGTAAACCTAATGGTATGGTCTTGTGAGGTTCTACATTAGGACAAAATAATAGTTAATATAGTGGTAGTAAGTGGTGTCTGAAGTATGATAATAGGTCTTGTGGAAATTAGAAGAAACAAAGTAATTGATATGTTCTATGTCATCAATGTAGGAGACAGGGAAAAACAAGTCCATAATTCAATAGGGATGTTGTTTAATGGTGAGTTTGTGGAAATATGGTTCATATCCATCATTTCTATAAAAATTTACTCATGTTCCTAGTGAGAGGGGAATTTAAATAACACCATTTTTAAGAGAGGGTTCAATAAATCCATGAAAATAAAGAAGATTGAGTATTCCCAATCAATCAGGCCTAGGTGTTTTTTATGGATGATGTAGTCTAACATTACCTTCGAAGCTCCAATAGTGTGGGCCTTCTTATTATATACAAGATGTATCTCAGTTCCATGGTTTATGACTAATATTTTCTGAGAAGATTATACCATAGGGCTAGATTGTCAGGCCTTCAATTTTTCAATATATCCCTTCAGCTACCTCTAATTTTATCTTCTATATTTAACATAGTAATTTTACACTACATTATATATGTGGCCATTATGTATAGTTTGGGCCTAGAGATATGTTACTTCTATGTTTTAAGGACCCTTGATACTCCATTGGAGATCAAGTCTTTGAAGGTATAGCTATGTAAGCATTGTATCATATAGATAGTAATTATATTTTTAAATGGAATTATTTTATCCTTGACATCACACGCTATAATATAATCCTTGGGAAGGACTAGTTAGTATTGTATAATTATCATGTTGATTTTTATCTCATAAGGGTGTATTTTACCTCATGAGACGGTTATAACTATGTTATTATGTAAGAATGTAATGTCTAGGAGATTTGAGCTAGACTCTATCATTATGGGTTGTGTAGAGAGATAACAAATATTTCTAGTCATTATCTAGATTATTAAGTAATCTGACTTACATAGTTCCCACTAGTAGTGTATCATTTCACAAACATCATACCTAATAAATTTTATGTTCTACCTTCTAAGAGGGAGGTAGTGATTAATATTGATCTTGGTCTATAAGAACACTAGTATCCATTCATCCATACATGACAGCTACTGCAAAGCTATATGATCTCAAGAAGTAGTTAAAGAAAATATAATCTAATAGATTTATATAACTGAGTACTTCACCATGGTGTTCTATCATCTTTTTTTACAAATAGATTGATGGTACCAAATTAAGTACATGTATTTCCTTAAATTTAATTAGCATATGGTTAAGATATAGTATCCTTATATGCTTACAGAAAACCAATTTGACTATCTCTAATGATTGAGGGTTTTTCCATGTTTGATTCGAGGTCTAGCTACCATCGGATGCATATGAGACTGTAAAAAATAACACATAAAAAATTCAATATATTATATATAATATATAAAAATTTCATAATGTTGATTAGTCAAATGAATACAACGACTATTTTAATGGCTCTGATAAATTGGTATTTCCACCTGTATCTTGATTAATTTTTGTTTGTATTCATGGATTAGTCCCCAGGGTAATTTCATACAAGACATGATCATAAAAAACTGAATGAAATAATTTTGAGTACATTGAGATGGGAAAATTTGTATTCTATGCTCACAATATTTCACTTTTTGATTCAAAATTTTCACTTCCATGTTTACTTACAATGGCCTGAAGGCCTTCATTTTTTATTATTTTTCATAGTCCACATTTCAAGGGGTGAGTAGAACCCTTAAAAGGCCTGAAGGCTTAGATAAAATTACATGGCCTATAGGCCTAGAGGGAATCTCCTAGACAAGAAAAATTGTAACTACTCGTCCCCAGCACATGTCATGATATCATCACTCCACCTTCACAGGGCTGGTCATCTAGCTGTCATGTGCGGAGCTGCATAAGACCAGTACCAATGGAAAAGTCATACCCTCTCATTCTTTCAATTCTTGTTAGTTCTATTTTGGTGAATGTGCCTTCTCTGAATCCTCATTTAGAGCCTCATCCCTTGTAGTCTGACTGGTACATTTGTGTATTCATGTGGCCCGAAGGACTTGGGGTGTCTCAAAGGCTTTGAGGTTTCCTGAATTCCTTGAGAGACAACTGGCTAGATGGCCTTGGGTTACCCTAAAGCTGGGCAAGACCTGAGGACCAAACTAGTGGCCAAGAGTCTCAGATAGATGAATAGTTATGGCTGTTATAGTACCAAACAGTACCTACTACAATGCCTATTATAGTACCTACTATAGTACTGATACAGTAACCTAGAAACATGTATTCACCCATATATGATTTCAGGTCTGTTGGATTTACTTGATGAGTCCTCACCAATTGGATTGAGGTTCATGTACTTCACTTCCTTGTTCACATAATCTCAAAGGAATGAGTATCTACGGACCTAAAAATATTTATATCCATGGTTTCCTGGTCACATCCAAATAAATTATTTAATATATATAGTTTCTTGTGGATACCAATATATTAAAAGATGTTTTTTAAAGAATTTCCCTACCTAGAATCACCTCTTATGATAATTACAAAAAAATATGTAAATTTTGAATAGATTAATGTTAGTGAGAATGATATTCAGGATATTAAAGTAATATTGAACTCAACTCTTGTAATTTTTCTTCCTCATATAGGATTAAGACATATAGTTTTTTTTATGTCTCAACTATCACAATTTGGGTCATTGTGATAAAGTGACTTCAATTAGTGGAATATGGGTTACATCTTTTGAGACCTCACAAGTTAAATTACATGATGCACGATATCATGTTAGCTGTTGTGGTTCATGTATTGTTCTTTTTAAGGATGTGTTGATTGGATAATTATTTGTTGTATTTAAGGATAAAAAAAATATTCAAATATATATTCACATAGTGTTATGAGAATCTCATACACATAAGGTGTGTTTAACTCTTCAATTCTATCAACATTGAGCATTCTTAGACAACGAGGAAAGAAAATATTTTTGTTGAGTCTCAGAGTAGGGGGACTCGGACACTTGTGCTTTCAGAGGCCAGTGTTTAATGTCAATTTGTGGAATTAATTTCCAAGATTCACTTGAGGTGTAGGACCATCAGTAGCAACCTATACTCACATAATTATTAGTTAAATAATTTCTTCTAGACTAAGGGAGGATGTAGTATCGTATATATCAATAGTTATGGTACCTACGAGATAGTGTTTAAGGGGAATAAACAGCACTTGGATGGTTCATTGATATGAATTTTATGATACAAATTCATGGACATGTTTTATTTTCTACATATATGAGATAGAATATTATGCGAGTGAATCTTGTCTCTTCTTGGAAAGTACATCTCAGTGATCCCATGATGTAACATAACTTACACCACCATTATTATTTTTCATGGAGGAAAAGTGGGATAGATGGATTTTTCATATATTTTTTCACTTATAAGTAGCTAAAAGAAGAGAATTGGTGACCATAAGGTCGTTTATACCCATTTATATTTCCAATGTAAAAATTGGATGATGTCACTATGTATGTTGTGACTGGTTTACCTAGGTGACCTAGAGGATGTGAAAAAATGTGGGTGATAATAGATTGGATGAATAAGGTCACACACATCATTCCAATAATATATAACTTATTAATTTATGATATAGTAAGGTTATAATCCTATTAGATCATATACCTTCATGGAGCTCCACATACTATCATTTCGGAAAGAGATAGTTGGTTCACATTGCAGTTTTAGAAGGGGATTTGGGGGGATTTGGGTTCATTGGTACTTATGAGTATAGCCTCTAGCCCCTATACTGATGACTATTCATAGTGTGTGATACATGTGTAAGAGGAAATTCTTTGATAATTTTTCCTTTATTGTTGAGATTCATAATACAAACAACTACCTCTTGGAAAATTTTATTATAACAACAGCTTCAAAGAGACAGTTCAAATGGATCCTTATGAGGACCTATATGAAATCCCGTTCAGATCACCCATGTACTTATTAGAGATAGGAGAGTACATTATACTAGGATATCATCTCATTCAAGATACATTGGATAATGTTAATCTTATTAGAAAACTTATTGCCATTTCTCAGTCAAGGAAGAAGAAATATGATGATGGTAACCATCGATCATAAGATTTTTATGTGGGAAATTGGGTCAAATATCATGTTTATACTAGATTGGACCATATAATGATTAATATGCAAGGATATATATTTCCTCACTATGTCAAACTATTCAATATATTGGTTAAATATGGCTTGATATCATGTCAAATAACTATTCCTCAAATGTATTAGGTTATGAATGATGTCTTCCATATATATCAACCTCTCTATTACCATTCAAACCCATCCCATAAATTTTATCATGAGGATTTTGAATAGGAATGGATACATCCTTTGAGGAGAATCCTATTTGGATCATTGATATGTGAATAAAGGATCTCTACTATAGGTTAGTTTCTCTAGTATAGGAGAAATAAAAACATGAAAATGTAATGTATGTGGCTTGGGAGTGGGAAGATAACATACATGCTTTGTGTAATGAGTTATTATTAAGATTCATTGAACCACCATCGGAATGGAAACATTGGGATGGGTTTTAATATGAATGGGAGATTGTAAAATCTGGGTATTTATAATAAGTTTTAGATCTATATAATTTCATTTTAAAAAAATATTTTATCTTTTTTAATGTTTTTATAAGTATAAGGATGGTTTTGGAGATTGTATGTTTTATTAAAATCCTATAGATCTGTCATTTGGAAGTCAAGGTTGAGGAGAATGGTTAGTCACATGGTAATTAGTAATCGTACAGCTCAATTGTGTGGATCCAAAATAAATGATCATAGATTTAGGAACCATGAGAGAGAGTTCATGTGGATATACAAGACATGTAATAAATTAATGGTGTATATATAATGGTTAGCGTATGATTTCATCTAACCATCCACCAATAATTCATAGTTACTTCCACATATGGAGTGAGCCACTAATATTAGGTTCATGGTTTTTTATACCATGTGTCCAAATCATACTCTCTATAACAAATGGTGAAAATTCCATTTTATTTTCATTTTATATATCCTTATTCACTCCTTTTCATTCACTTTTTTTCTAATTGCCTCCACCTCAATTAAGGACTCCTCATCGGCATTCCTTGGTTTGTGTGCCTCCTCCCTCATGTGGAGTTTTTATCACATTCCATTCATCTTTTTGCAGGCTTATTGGTATGATATAAATCACTATTACATATTTTCATCGATTATAACTCCATGTGGAATGCTAATTCAATTTGAAAAAATATTCACTATTTTAAGTGAATTCTTATTTTCATATAATTTCTCATATTCTTGTCATAATTTTAAGCTAAATATAGGTGAGGATACCTCTACCACCATAATGTTGATAGTATAATAAGTTTTCCACAATTTCTAGTTTATTTATATCTTACTCCTTGTTTCTACAAACTAGTCATCCCATGCAGTTTCATAAAAATGTGATTTTACTATTTAAATTATTATCCCTTGTTTGAGGAACTCCCTTAGACCAAGTCAGTTTCAAGGGTCATCCATTTGATGAATTCCAACCCCTTGGGATAGATTATTAAAAATAATGACTTTATAACTACATATGTTCTCAATCCACTATCTTAGTGGGTGTTGGAATAATATTCCTTTGTAATGGATTAATGAATTTATATGGAAAGTGAGTGGCACAACCATGTTAGATGAGTCCTATATAAATTAAGGAATACAAATTTGGATGAAAAGATCAAACGATATGTGAAATGGTTATAATACATTTACTAACATATGTTATGGTGTTTTTTTGAAATTTTATTATTATTATAATTATGAAACCAAGTATCTTGGTTGTTGAGATATGGTCAAGGAGAGTGGTGGATATGATGAATCAAAATTCCCTGAAAGGTTTTATTATAAATGACACTTCACAATGTTTATTTAGAAGTTGGAAAAAAACCTTCATATTCAATTGTATAAGATGACGAGCATTGTGACTCACATCACTAATTGGGATTTGTATGTGTTTTTTTTTGTATCACTGTATAAATGTAGTGATGATGGACCTTTTAATAATAAATGTCTCTTATTATTATGCACGGGTAACTTGGTTTCACACCTTAGTTCTTACCTGGTATTTTATATCTCTATATAGTTAAATATAATAAATAAATATTTTGAAAAAATGTATGTATAATTAATTGTATATATATTTATATATCATATATATATGGGTTGACATTTTTTTAGAGAAATTTTGGATTGGGTATTAGAAGGTATAGTTAGCCGGGTGTTGTTTAAAAACTAGTATCAATGTGGTTAAAGCTTATATTAATTCTCTATTTTTATTATTCATCTACAATATTAATTTTATTTACTGCCTGGATTATTATAGAAGCTATTTTTGGTGGCCTACTAAGTTTTACTCGCATCCTATTCAATCTATTGATTGGTACCCCCAAAATCAATTATAAATAGGTTGGACAAAGTGAATGATACAAAATTGGATGATTGATTTTCTATACTAGTATTGAGAATTGGAGAAGAGGACCAAGAATATTCTCATGATGATGTAGAAAATATAATTTGTACTTTTTTTTCATTTTTTATAGCATAGTTTATATTCATTTTACTCATTTTATCTGTTTTTATCTCATTTTATCTCATTTCATATAACATAGATACATGAAATACATTTTTATATGACTATTATAGTTCCTTATCATCGGTATGGATTATATTTCTAAACTTCTTCTTATTATTTTTCATTGTTTATCCTTTATTTCAATGATGTACTCCACTCTGATCATGAAGGTATCATCCCCCATTGTACAAACATTAGACCCTTTCTATTATTTGAAATACTCATGTGTAGGGGGGTGTATTCTTCAGTACATGTGGATGATTGGGTTCAGTTCATTATGAGTTAACATGGTCTTGGATGTTACACTCCTATAATTTTCACTTATGATCTTTTAAAATTAATGGAATTTTTAATTTTTATTTGGGAATTCATTACAATTCACATGTTCATATATTTTATTTTTAGTGCCAAATTATTAGAGATTTCTGTATATGTGTATATAAAATATTCCATTTTATCCTATTAAAGTTATTAAATGATATATGGATTTTTATTTCTATTTTGATCAAACATTTCATCTATTTTTTTAGTGAGTTAATGTTAGTTTTATTCAACTCATAAATAAAGTCTCTCACAATTCTAATGAAATATAGATCAGATGGATAATTAAATTAGATGATGGAAGTACAAATATTTTCATATATTAGGTAGTAATAATATGTTTTGAAGATGATATCTCTAAAATTCTTCATCATATTGATGGGATTCAGAATGGTGATAGAGATTTTTGGAATGATAACTCTTATGATAATTTCATCAACTGACATTTCTCTTGTACAATTTTTTTTCAGCCTAATCAATCACATCTATCTCATATTTAGAATTTTCAGTTTCTTGATGATTACCATCATACATTAAGTAATATTATGTGGGTATATAAGGGGAACTCTATGGTTATTGCATGTCCCTATTTTTCTTTTGACCTCTAGGAGAGATCTCCTTCTATTAGGGGTGATATTATTGAGGATATGGATGAGGGTGTTTACCCTCTAGTACAGAGTGAGAGAATGTTGACTAAAATTATTAAGTTTAGCACATTGATTCTAATAATATTATTATGAAGTGAAATGAACATGTACATGAAATTTTTTATTCCTTTTTGGATCCATGTTCAACAAAATAGAAGAAGACAATTTTTGGATTTTTGGATCTATCTCTCCAAACCTATAAGAGAACTATAAGATGAATGATTATGGGAAGTATTAATGAACAAATTTATTAGGTAATTAGGGATATTATTTTTATTATATTTCATTCTCTCTTAATAATAGGTGAAAATTAAGGATATTGTTAGTAAGTTTATCCCTATTATGGAATCTGATATTTCTATCACAATTATTATGTTTGATTTTAAATCTTACTCTGATTCAAGAAGTGACCATAACGAATATGTTACCACAAAAATGATACATTCTCATAATATCAAGGTTGAAATTATTGTTTTTTTATTGAAACTTGTATTTAATTAAACGTGAAAACAATGTTCACAAACATAAGGATGGGTATACCATTGTTTAAGATATTCATAAAATAACAGAACATATCATATCCATGATAACTAATATGATTGAATACAATCCCAATGATACTTTTTTGCATATTTCAAAGAAATTATTTTCATTTTATTTATATATAGTTCATTGAAAATACATTAAAAATATTGTAATGAATATTTTGTTATAACTTTCAGTTGATATTGTTGAAAATGGTAATTGGATGATTTAGGAAGTCTGAAGGTTTTGTGGTTTCTTTTTGAATGGCTATGAGTATTTATACACTTTTAAGTAATTGATTTCATAATTATTGTAGGGATACTTATAAAGGATGATTGTGTAATGGTGATGTGAATCATTTGATAATGTTTTATGTTTAAAATTTAATGGTACTAATTTTGTAGGACAATGTTTCAGGAAAAATCCATTGTGTGTGTATGGGTATATATTGAGTAATAGTTATTGTACCATTTTATATGTTTATTTTGAATCATTAAATAAGGTATCATTTCTATTTGCTGGCTAGGTAGAGGATATGTGAATCATTCATAATGTTAAAATGGATATATAGATAATTTATAGGGGTTTACATAATTATGTGTTAAGGTAACTTATCCATATAGTGACAATGTTAGGGTATAGTGAAAGGAATATAAGTTTTATATGATAGTTATGTATTTGAATAATGAATAATTTTTATGGTTTATATTTTTGTATGGAGGCTGCATATGGGGGTATTAAATAATGAAGAAGGGTTACTATGTTTAATGTCTCTACATAATGGAATGTTCAATTATGTGTAAGTGTAATATAGTATTATAGAGGCTAATGTATGGGCATACATGATATTGTGCATAGGTAAAATTGTTATATGGAGGATACAGAATGGTATACTAAATATTGTGTATGGATAACATAGCCTTGGTGGCTATGTAAGGGTACAATGAATCCAAGGTAACATTAAACTAGCTATATCAAGGATCTGTAAGGGTGTACTGAAATACCCTCATAGGTAACCATGTAGTATGGATACATTTTAATGGTATTGTAAATCATGTACAACGGTATACTAGAGATATAGAGGATTCTAGAAGGGGTATTGTATAATTTCATTTGATTTCTTTTTTGAAATTACATTTATAGTATTTAAATACATATTTACTATAAGAAATTTCACCTCATGCTAAAAATATTTTTATTTATTTTGATTAATTTGTTTTAGGGTTATTTGGGTCACCAAATCTTGAAAGAAAATTTTCACTCACATATGATGATGCAATTATTGATAACACAAGAAATGATTAACATTTAAATCATCACTTTGATTAAATAATTAAAATTTTATAGTCAGAATAAAATGGAATAATTATAAATAATATATTTTAAAAATAATTACATTTAACATGATTCTTTTATGATTATTTGTTATACATGAATTAGAGTTGTAAGTCAAGTGTCATGTGTTTTGATAGTTTTATTTGAGTATAATCCTTTGATGTTTACCTTAGTAGTTTTTAGTATCGTGCATATTCTATATATAATGTTATTTCATACACACCTAAACCATGTTGAAATGTAAAACATAAAAAAAAGTTTCATTTGGTGTATTCCAAAATATCTAGGTTGGAAATGATAAAAATAGTTTACTACACCCTCTCTCCAACTCCCATTGACTATTATATTACAATAAAGTATGAATTTTAGTGATTTATCTATACATGTGTACAACCAATTATTATTGTTGAAGTATATAGAAAATAATTTTATTTGTTCACATTATTTATGGATTCCTACATGTGTTTAGTATTGTTCTATGAGGACATGATATATAATTAATTTATAGAGTCTATAGTGGATCTTAGATATAAACTTTCTTACAGGTAAAATGGTGATGTTTAAGAGATGGATTGGTCATTTGGTGAAGGAATGATAGTCAAGACCTGTATCTAGGGTTGAGGTATTACTCACATTAAGTATGACTTTATTTATTTTGGGGATAATAGATCATGTAATGTGATATTTTCTTGTCATTTAATAAAACCTATGGAGAAGTTATATGTAACGACCTTTACTTTTTAAATAAAATTTGTTTCCTAAAAATGTTTTTTATATAATTTGGTACCCAACATAAATATGTTTGATTTATAATAAATTGTGTAGTTTGAAATTTGACCATTAGGTTTCAATAATTATATGAACATTGGCCAATGTGACCAATAGAAATTATTCTACTAATAATAATTTTAACATTTTAATAAGTAATATAAATACAAATGGTAATAGCTAATTAATGTAGAAAGAAGATTTGATGTCCTCATATAGTATAGTTGTGTTGTATAAAGCATATTTCATAGAACTTGGGAGGGAGGTAGCATAATTGGGATTTTCTATTGGCCAATCCCAAGATGAGAATCAACATTTTAAGCTTGAACGAAATCTCCTATGGGAGAAGTTCATGTTAGTGGAGATTTCCACTCAGAAAATGTTAGATGAGCCGTTTAATGAGTCTATCACTGTCACTCACCTCACCCTTATGTATTATGTGGTTATATTATGAGGTTATGTGTCAAGGACATAGTAACTTATATTATATTCCCTTTGTTTAAATAAATTTTTTATTTCATAAATTCTATTTTCAGAATAATTTTTCTTAAAAACTCAGATGGAATTTGATAAATTAATTTTTCAAGGAAACATTCTGCATTTCATAGAGATATAGTTTTTTATTTTAAAATAATGTTTTGATAATAATTTTTCTTATAATAAAATCATGTTTTAAAAAATTCCTTTTCAATTATAAATGATAAAATTATTATTTTTTCAAATTTCATAAATTTTACTATGCATTCACTATGCATTTTCTAGTAGCTATTATTTATAATAAATACGTATTTTTATAGATAAAATTTAAATTTATCATATTTAGAGATTTATTATGATAAAAGAAATTTTAATTTTACAAAATTAGAAATTATATATTAGGTTATGTAGGAATTATGATAATTTTATAAAATACTTTATTTTTTTATTAATAGTAAAAATACAATTTGATTTTTTTTTATATTTAAGGACATCATGACTAAGTGATAATCTTGTAATGAGCAATATAAAAATCTGGTCAAATATTTTGGATTAAAATATGATAATAGTTTTCTCAAGTGGCTAATACCATGGTCAAATACCACGGTGAGGCCCATGGTTTTTCAAATACCACTGTTGTGGTGTCCAAAGAAATTAATAAGAAAAATCCCTAAATTTTTATATAAATACCCATACATTTAATCATTTTAATTCATTATAAATCAATAATTCATAAATATATGATATCATTACCTAACATTGAGTCCTCCCAAGGTGTATGTATGGCCACAATGTTATGATATTCATGTATTAGGAGTCACTCTACAAGTTAAGGGTAATCTAAACCTCTCTTTTCATTTCAAGTTCCCTTTTTATATGGTATGTCTTTAAAATTTCTAAACTATTTTATTATGTCAATTTTATTCTATAAATTTACTGTATTAAGAGTATTTTATGATTGGGATACCCTTTTCCACTCTATTTTTACTATTTTCTAAAACCATGTTCCATACTTGTCATGTTTCCAAATTTTCTTCTCAAATTTTCTCTCTGTTTCTCAAAAAAATCACTTAATTAATTTTTTGAATAACTAGAATAATTTATTTTAAAATTTAATAAAAATTTATTTAAAAATGGTCTATTTTATTCTAGTATTGACATATATGAAACATGCATTCCTTTTACATGGGTTACTATTTACACAAATATTTTTCCTTAATTACTTTTCTTAAAAACACAATTATTTTGTTATGAAACCCATATCTTATATTCAACACAAGTTATTTTTGGTTTTTTTTATTATGATATATGTTTTATATATTAATTATGAAATATTAACGGGTTTCCTTGATTTCACTCCAATTCCTTTGGTGAATAATTTAATCTGTAGAGATAATATGTTTTACGATACGTTGATGAATAACCTTGGTGGTTTTTTTAACACCTTAGTGATAAACATTGGTGACATTCTTATTAATGAATCAATAAAATGTTATATCTACATTTCAAAGTTATTATTCATGTTATTTTATTATGATATATCTTGTTCTACTTCATTTATGTATTTTTTGATGTTCTTATAGATATTTTTCAAGATCCCAAGTAAATTATTTCCCTTGTCTTACCTTACTAGGCCTTATGCTCAACCTTTCCATTGATTTATGACCCTAGGTTATGAGATGAAAGAAATGTACTTAGTATGAACCTTGAAGAATATGTTCATGTGAAATGGAATAATGTTTTATGTTTTGATGTATTATGTTCCTTTTTTTCATGAAACTAAACTTTAAGAGTTATTCTATTTGTACTATGTAAATGGAACGTAACATAATAAAACGGTGGGATATCATAGTTCCTATCAAATGATTGTTTAGTGATTTTATGAAGTTGGGATTTTAACCCTTTAGGAAGAGCCTTAGTAATAAGTAAATATAGTGGAAAACAACCAGATATATTGGTGAAATATTATGTATGTGGTTTCTGAGCAATGAAATCCCTATCTGGGTACGAAAAAGTGGGTGTGACTATGGAAAAGATGTATCTAGGGTTAAAACTGAAAACATTGCTTTGATCTTTAATCATAAGGGAACTGGGGGACAACAAAAGGCCATGATGCACTTCTAGTTTGACACTCCCATAGGATATGATTGGTTAATAATGATCTTTTTGTGAACCATTATAAAAGATTTATGTAAAATGTAATTTTTGTTAAAGAATAACATCTTTATGAATGATTTTTTACAACATGAAATTACATTAAAATTATATGATTATTAAATGAAAAAATTTCTCACTAAGGTTTTATTCTTATAGAAAATGGCAGAAAATTAGTTAAACTGCATAAATGGTGAGTGAAACACATCATACATTGATGTCCTTATAATGGAATCTACAATGGAAAAATCATGATAAAAATAAATCATCTAACCCCATTTATAGGAAATTACTTCAATCAATCCAAGAGACAAAATTCACCACGAAGGAAATAACATTATTTTGAGTCCTTATGCTTTAATAAACACCATATTTTAGTGAATCTACTAACCCATTGATTGTTGGATTGAGGATAAGCTCTTTAGAAATGGTCTTTTCTATACACTATTGATCTTAATAATAGAAAGTCACCCTTTCTATGTATCTCTTAGAGGGAGATTCTAATCATTTTTTGGACCCTGGTAAAAAAGATGATGCCAAGAGAAAATATTGAAGTAATACAGTGGGAAGAGTACAAGGGAACCTATTTAAAAAAATATTTATTTCATTTAGTGTGAATGAAAATAGATAAGTAATTACTATACCTAAAGTAGAATTAAAATGAATATGTTGGAAAGTATGAGATGAAAATCACAAGACCTCCCATTACACCTCTACCTCTGTCATGTATTCTAATGGTAAGGTTGATATATTCTACATAAGGCTAGTACCCCATCTATAGAAGGATCATTACAAATAATATTATGAAAACTAAGAAGATATCATGAGAAGTGCTATGAAATGTGAACTAGATTTCATAGAGACACCGTTTTCCCATATATCAAATGAAAAGATGATATCTTTGGATCCAATCTTCATAATGATCCTTGATCATGGAAGAAGATGAAAGCAAGTGGAACTTCCCTTGTGAAAGAAATGATGGAATAAAAGTTTAGGTAACAAACTTCATAGGAACAATAAATGTTGTTACTGTGGAATAAAAGTCCACATTACTCCAATCTTTCATAGTGAGGTGAAGCTGCAACTTCTCAATAGTAACTATAAAGGGAATATGGTTTCGACCCTTCCTAAAGTCCAATATTCCATGTCTATACATCTTGTCCACTTTTCTAATCACCATCCTAATATGATTTTAAAGTAATGGAATCACCATCAACCTCATCATATGCCACAAGATAAAGGTTGGGATTTTTTATCATGATAGATTATGTTAAAGCTCCAAATGATATAGTGGTAGGTACTCTCATTATTCTCTAAATGCTAGAAATTACTTTGTTTGATTTTTGGTTATATCCATTTTTTTATTTCCTCCATGTTTTAAAGTAATATAAAACCAATCCCTGAACTTTTAGAATTAGAATAATTAGTCAATAATGGTGTAGAGATTATCCAAGACTCAATAGTGTATAGAAACTATAGTATTTAGTTTTGTAGAAATAATCTCATTGCAAATATTGTAGTCATTACTATGTTGGAATTTGAAATTATTCTAGGGATGGAAAATCAATAAATGTATAATACTAAGATCAAATAAAAAAAATGAAGTTTCAATATTCATGAATGAAAATTGAAAATTAGTTTCAATGGAGATATATCATGACCTAATCTTTGTCTTAAAGCACCACCCATATACTTCTTTATTGAGTTGATCGGTGAAGTTGAAGAGTGAAATTAAAATATACAAATAAAGAATGTATCTATGGTTCAGGAATATATTGATATATTTACTAAGGCGTTACCTAACCCCCATATAAAGAGAGTTATATTTTTTAATTGAGATCATTCATAGTTCTAAGATGATTTCAAAGACCCCATAAAGAATGGAAAATGTTGAGTTGTAGGAATTAAATAAACCAAAAAAAAGATATTTTTGAGAAGGGGATTGTTTGGCCATGTGTGTCTCATTAGGGTGATCCTACTCTATTTATAAAGATAAAGGATAGATCAATGCGGTTATGAATTGATTATAGAGAACATAATTATATCACAGTGAAGAACAAGTAACCTTTTCCAATAATTTTTGATTTATTTGGCCATTTTCGTGGGGATCAATTTCTCTCTAATATTGATCTTGGATTTCATTATCACCTTTTGGTACTGAAGAAAGAATATATTCTAATGATAACCATTTGTTCAGGATATGGTCATTACGATTTTGTTGTTATTCCCTTCGACTAGACAAATGTTACTACTATTTTTATGGATTTGATGCAAAGAGTCTTTAAGGGATACCATGATAAAATTGTAGTATTTTAATTGATGATATTATGATATATTCTAAATGTTATAATGATTTTGGGGATCAAATTATGGTTATATATAAAACTCCAAGGAAGAAGATGATATTTGGAATGTTCATAAAATGTGAATTTTGGTTACAACAAGTGTCTTTCTTAGGGAACATTGTAACCAATGATGAAATATATGTTGACCCTCAAATAAAAATTCTATGGAGGAGTGGCCTCATCATATAACAGTAACTTTTATTCTTAGAATAATTGTTTTAGTGGAATATTATAGAAGGTTTGTGAAAATAATTTCCTGACTTTCTAATCCACTAAGCAAGTTAACTTGAAAATGGGTAAAGTTTATCTAGAAAAATGAGTGTGAAAAAAGTTTCTAGGAAATAAAGTAGTTTTTTCTTACTACATGCATGTTAAATCTACCTTATATCAGAGAATGATTAGTTGTTTTTATGGATTCATCTATAAAATGTCTTTAGTGCATCCTCATGGAATATAAAAATGTGATTTATTACACACCTCAACAGGTGAAGCCTCATGAGCAGCACTATAATAAACATGATCTGGTGCAGGCTGTGGTTGTTTTTGATATTAATATATGGGATCACCCTCTTTATGAGTATAAATGTGATATATACATAGAACATAAGATTTTGAAGAATATTTTCATGAAAAAGGAATTTAAAATGTGATAGAGGAGAGAGTGGTAAATTCTTAAAGACTATGATTTGTCAATTCATTATCATCTTGGAACAGAAAACAAAGTCACTGATGCATTTAGTAGGAAGCCCCATGTTGTGATATAAATGATGAGGATTTAAGGAGATCATTTGATCAAAGACCTAGTAAAACTAGACATGGGAATCATAAGGTAAGGTACATCATCAATTATATCCCAAATTAATTCTTGACTGTCACTACAAGATAAGATTACGAATTCTCACAGAGAATAATATTTTTAAAAGAAGAAGTTAGAGGCTCTAAGGAATGGAATGTTTCATGAGTTCAATATTGATAAAGATAGTGTATTGAAATTTTATACAAGTCTATGTTTTCTATCTATTTTGGAAATAAATAAGAAGATTATAGATGACTCTCATTACTCTAAATACTCTATACATCTTGGAAGAAAAAAATGTATAGGGACCATCAAGATAATTATTGGTGGGATAACATGAAAATGGAGATTTATGACTACACTACAGTGTTCGTAGTGTTTCAAAAA
This sequence comes from Viscum album, assembly GCA_963277665.1. NCBI lineage: Eukaryota > Viridiplantae > Streptophyta > Magnoliopsida > Santalales > Viscaceae > Viscum > Viscum album. Next base: position 1,900,596,587 of record OY728135.1, on the reverse strand, counting down.
GTAAAAGAAGAGTGAAAAAATCTTAAAGGGGTATTAAAATTACTACCCATACCATCAGGAAAGTGGGACAATATCACTATGGACTTTTTCACTAATCTCTCGAAAGTATCCAAAAGAAATAATGTGATATGGGTTATAGTGGACTGTCTCACCAAGACATTCCATTTCAACTCTATTTGGGAAGACTTATCTCTTGATAAAATCACCAATACATATATGTAATGGATTTAACACCCCAATATTTCATAGAACATTATTTCTTCAAAGTAATTCAATAACTTGCACTACATGCAACACTGAGTTCAAGCGCACCACGACTTACCAAACTAGTCATTCAAAAGTGGTTATGAATAGTATTAACTGAATTTTGAACTTTATATAATCTTTATAATTTTAGAATCCATATTATGAATATCTTATACATAATGTAATAAAAAATTCATTTTTTCAGTTAAAAGAAGTATTTTCCAAAAAATGCAATTTTACCTCTTTTTAATGGCGAACCCTTTTTAAATCCAATATTTGAAACTTTTCTATATTCAATTTGACAAAATAAACTTCTTATTTAGAATTGGGACATAATAATTTAGTTTCAATAAATTTTTTGTGTTTTTCTGACAAATTTCATATTTGGGTGAATAGTGGATGATACTATATTTCAACTGAAAACAAATTTTCTAATCAAAATAATTTATAGTGTTGAATTATAAATTTTAATGGTTTGGAAGTATAATTAGATTATATTTTTACCATTTAATCCAATTATAGTCATTTTAATTAATTTCACCTTGAAGTTGAACATAAACAAGTGTCAATCTTTTGATAGTTATTATTTCTTAAAAATACACTTTTTGGTTTTCACAACGGGAATTAATTTTAAATTAATTAATGCAAATTATTTGTTTTTAAATTGTTAAAATGGAATTCATTTTTTAATTTGTAATATCAAAATTATCTTTGGGTGAATTTTTGGTATTTTTCTAAAAACTTTCAATTTTTGATAAATAGTGAAAAACACTGAGTTATTGTTTAAAACCGACTTTTTATTTAAATAATTAATTATTTTATTTAAATTTATTTTAGGTCAAAATAGATACATAATACCTATATAAGTTCAATATAATTAATTAGATTCAGTTTATAATAATTTTAGATATATAAAAATTTTATTGACCTTTTTACCGTCTTTTACCCACCTTCTAGGAGCATTTACAAATTTACATAAAACATAATTTTACCACTTCTGTGAGTTGAAATTAAAAAATATTAGTGACACGGTTGATATGAGTAACTAAAATGTGGTTCAATAAGATGAAAATAGTTTTTTTTAATAGTAACTTTTTACTTTTATTTACCACGGTTAAATGTAAATAGAGTAATTAAGGGTAAAAATGATATTATTATTACCATAACGCATGTCCTAATTCTATTGGATAAGTGTAATTCGACCAAAAAAAACTTTAGGAATAAAATATAATCCTTTAGATCCACTTGGATTAGATTAGGAAATTTATTACTATTTAATTCAAAGAAGAGTTAAAAGAGTTAAAATCAACGTTTAATAACTAAAACATTTTTAATATAGGGTTACACATAAGATAAATTTGACTAAAAATATTAATTAGAAAGCTAGAAATATTTCCTAAATAATGGAATTTTGTTTGTATTTTTTAGATATAAAATAATTTAATTTAATTATGACACAATGATGATGTAGTAATTACCTAATTAATGAAATTTTAAAATAATTGATATTATAAATATCCAAATAAATATAATTTGAGACTTTTTATAAATTAAACTAATTTTATAGGTTAATATGACATATTAGGGTCAGTCAGATGAATTTTTTTCGATGTAAAAATTATAAGGACCCGGCCTTAAAACAATACATAACCTTGAATTAAATGAACAATTCACATTGCGGATCTTTTTAGGTTTAGAGTTTTAGAGAATTAAGAAATTACTATTACATCTCAAAAGATTACAAAGTAGCCACTTTTACACAGTTTCCATTTTTTTTACAAAACGTGAACTCTTGAAAAAAAAAGAGTCATGTCTAGTTCCATGTTTAAGATAGCATGACTTTTCCTTGATCCCATCCTTGACCCTATTCCATATTATGTCCTGTGAAAAACATTTTTAAAAAACATGATATGAGCATAAAAATCTCAGTAAGGGATACACAAAGAAGGAAAACTGTTAGTTTTTTAAAAAATAAAAAGTAAACCATTATTACTTTTACATAAGTAATAATTTTAACCTTTATGAAGTAGTAAATACGCTTCACTCCTCTATCTCATGTTCAATTCTCTTTGAGTGAATATATACTTCAAAATTTTTTGATCAGTATATATTTCACACTTCACTCCGTACAAATGATTCCTCAAAATTTTTAAAGCAAAAAACAATAGGATCTAATTTCAAATCATGTGTAGGGTAATTTAACTCATGGGAATTCAGCTGACATGATGCATAAGCAATTACCTGATCATTCTACATAAGGACACAACCTTTTCCTTTCAATGAATCATCACTTTAGATAACAAACTCACCATTTTTGGAAGGCAGTGCTAAAATTGGAGCATTCACCAATCTTCTTTTCAATTCCTGAAAATAATCATCATGCTCTTTTGTCCAAATAAACACCTTTTCAAGTTAACATAGTTATTGGACTAGATTATCGTGCTAAATGTTCAACAAACCTCCGGTAATAACATACCAAACTAATAAAACTAAAAATCTCGATTATATTTGTGGGTCTTTTCCATTCTTAAACACCTTTTGTTTTTTTAGGATCAATAGTTATTCCATTTTTTTGAAAAAATGTGACCAAGGAAAGAAATTTTTTGTAACCAAAACTCACACTTGCTGAATTTCCCAAATAGTTTCTTTTCTTTTAAGGTTTTCATGAAAACCCTTAAATGAATTTAATGTTCCTATTTAATTTTAGAATAAACCAAAATATCATCAATAAACACAACCACTATTTATCACCTGAATCAATTGAGCCATCACTACAGTAAATTGTTCAATTCTGATTCTGACCATCTCAGGATGCTAATTTGGAAGTTCATTTCCCTCTGTATGAATTTCCATAAAAAATTCCCTATTTACTCTACAAAAACCATTCTCAACATAGAAATATCTTAGGGGAAGCAACATGGTAATCTTTAAAAGCTATATCATTTCAATATTAGCATAAATTAATTTATGGACATTTATTTAACAATACCCTAACTTCTAAAGTTGTCTAAGTCGAAGGACCCGACCTTTAAACATTACATAACCTTAAATTAAATGAAAAATTCACAATGAGGATCTTTTCAGGTTTATAGTTTTAGAGAATTAGGACATAACTATTACATCTCAAAAGATTACAAAGTAGACACTTCTACACAGTTTCCATTTTTTTTACAAAACATGAACTCTTGAAAAAAAGAGTCACGTCTAGTTCCATGTTTAAGACAGCATGACTTTTTATTGATCCCATCCTTGACCCTATACCACATTATGTCCTATGAAAAACATTTCAAATACTTAGGATGAGCATAAAAAGCTCAGTAAGGGATACACAAAGAAGGAAAACATTTAGTTTTTAAAAAACAACAAGTAAACCATGAATACATTTACATAAGTAATACTTTTCACCTTTATGAAGTAGTAAATACTATTCACTAAATTAAATATCATTACATACCCTTTTTTAACCAAAATATTACCATAAAACCCATATAAAAACACATAACTTATAAAGGTAAATTGGGACATAAACATACTTAAATGGAATAACCATATGGTTGACTTCCACACATATCACTAAATGGAATATCCATACGGCCCACTTCCATACCCAATAAATTGGAGGTTATAACGTAACCACCCATCCTGGTATTCACAGCACCACCTATCATTTGGTTTATCACGTAACCACCCGTCAAATGCCCAAGTAACATTATAAAATCATAAGACATAAAATAAATATAAAGGAAAGAAAACATTTCCACATTTCAATCACAATGTATCACTTAAATATATTGACATAAAAAATCCATTATAAAAACCATTTTCAATACCAAAATACATAAAATAGTATATTGTATTTATTTTCTTTTAAAAACATTACGGCTTGTTGAGGAAGCCAAAGATCAAATAATACTTGCGGTGGCAGAAAAGATCATTGTCACCACTTACGTTAAAAAGAAACATTCCTTTTTTTCATTTAGTAAAACGCTTCATAGAAAAATATTCCCTTTTAAATGTCAAGGGTTTTTATACAGAATATAAAATAAAGTCATGTATTAAAACAAAATATGCCTCAATGAAAGGAGATTGAGATGAAGTCCCTTACCTCATGTCCGACTTGACTCGATCGTTCTTTAATATTTTGAATAATAAACTAAAGTTAATCTATACTTCTTTAAGAACCTTTTTCAAGTTTATTATTCCTTTTATATCACTTATTACCATGTTATAAACATTATGTAATAATTTAAGTTAATAATGTTCATTTTGTCGATATTTGGTACTTGAGTCAAAAATGGACTTCTTATAATTACATGTTGTTCATGTGGTCAAAGGTTCATTATATCCACAATGATATTCATGATTTGGATATCATATATATCATATATATCCAAAATATACATGTATTTATAATATTTCATAACATTTAGAGGTAAGACATGAAATGCAGCGTTCAAGGAGACGGTAAGCAGTACGTACGCATGAACGCTACTTCCATTTCTATTTCATATTTAATGGAATTGAAACATAATGATACATAGTAGTATTATAATTCCAGTATTGTATCATATATAATATCATTAAATCTATCTTTTATACATACCAGATATGGTATGAATGAGTCATATCACTTTGAGGGGGTGGTAGTCTGCACTTCCTCTGATGAGATTATCGCGTTTACCCATAATGAAAACCATAAAGGCATGCTATAAATGGAAAATACAGAAGAATAAAGAAAACATAAACATAATATATATCATATATAAATACAGTGACATCATAATGGCCACCATGAGAGGCGGTTGGAGATATTTGAACAATCATCGTTTCGTGAGGCGTTAGTTTTCCTTCCACAGAAACATTATGTTCTTCATCCATTAGATGGAGGTGTGTGTAAGTTTAGTTAGAATACTTCTCATAAAAACATCCTAGTTTATTGATTATACTGGTTTTGTTACAAAATAAAGGAATAAAAATAGTTTAGAGGTTGCATAAGTAAAATGAAAAACGATTTACGAGAAATTGTTACCTTTAATTTGGGTAACTCCCTTTGCTTTGAACCAAAGGACTTCTTGAAGTGGCTTCTGCCTAAGGTAAGGCTACAAGGATTAGGAGTGGGATGTAGGAATCCTAATTGGGCAGAGTTTGGATGAGCTAAAAGGATTTATAGGTGTGAGGAATTGGTTAGCAATGGTCTCCTTTTATAAGGGGGAGGAGGGGCTCTTTAGGAATGTGTGAAAACATTTTATTATTATATAATGATATTCGGTTTCTAATGGTCCAAAAATAATTATAGTCAAATATAAGATGACTCATGGTAGAAATAAAATCATCTAATAAGAATTGGATTGGTTTTGGATAATATTTTAATCATTATAATTTTATTTATTTAAATGATTTATTAAGGAGGTAAACACTGCATCATTATTATGTCATAAATAATTTAACACATTGTATGTCTAAAAATTATAAAAAAAATACCCTGATATAGGAAATATTTTTATCTTTCCAATGAAGATTTATAGTCTAAAAGATAAATTATATAACCCCTTTTAAAAATTAATTTACTAAAAGATATTTTCTTTTGTCATTTTTGCCTTTACTTTAAGTTAATTAATCAAAATTATCATTATCACTCCCAAGTGGCACAATGGGGTCCCAAAATCTACCCAAATATGCCCATGGTCGTTAATGACTCAACCAATATGGTTTGGATAAGTTTTAAGGTAATTTTGAAATATTATAATTCTCTTTTTACATTGAATTACCATATTTACCTTTAACCGCGATAAATAAAAGTCAAAATTTACTATTCACTAAAAATTATTTTTATCTTATAGAACCACATTTTACTTTTTTATAAAATCCATGTATGTTGGATTTTCAAAATTCAATTCATAGAAATGGTAAAATTTCATTTAAATGAAAAAAGTCAGTCATTTTAACTACTACTAAGTGATTTCACTATTCATCAAAAAATGATGTTTTTCAGAAAAATACCAAAACTTCAGCCTAAGAATTATTTGATATACTGAATTCAAAATTTATGTCTATTTTGATAAATTAAAAACATAATAATGGCATTAATTAATTTAAAATTAATTCCCTTTGTTAAAACAAATAGTGTGTTTTTAAGAAACAATAACTATCAAAAGATTGACACTTGTTTATGTCTACTCTCAAAGTGAAATTAATTCCAATGAAAAAAATTGGATTAAATGGTAAAAATATATTCTAATTACACTTTAAAACCAATTAAAAATATAATCTAACCATATAAATAAAATAGAATCAAACGCAATTTTAAATTAAAATATAATATATTTCACTATTCATTAAAAATTGAACTTTATCGGAAAAATTCCAAAAATTTACACAAAGTAAATTTTGATTTCCCCATTATAAATAATAATTTTATTTGTTCAATTAGAACATATAAAAATGACCAAAACTATATTCAATGAGGTTTCGTCATTAAAAGGTGGTAAATAAACCTTTTAATGTAAATTATGCTTAAAATTAGAATCATTCACAATTTAAGCACGTAACTTTTATTGGATAAATGTAAAAACATTTAACAAACATATATAATCATATTTTAGTTATTTTTTTCATTCCCACCAATAAAACGGCTAGGAGTTAACTACCATTTAAAATAATAATATTATATTATTAGTGTGCAACATAAGATTTCAAAGAAACCGGTTTTTGCGTATCGGGTACACAATCGAACATAGAAACCCCTTTAAAGTAAAATTAAAATTTAATTCAAAAATATGAATAAATATAAAAAATGTATTATTATTTATTTAACTGGGATGTTACAATAATGTTGTTATCATTTAGCAAAAATAAAATACCAAATAGTGTCAAAATTGACATAAAAGAGTTTTTAAAACAAATATTATATAATTAATTGATATTATATTCCTAAAAATCTATGGTTCGGCCAAAATACGTATATAATGATATTTTTATCATTAATTAACCACTTGGGGTTCACTTGGAATGATAGAGTAAGTTTTTTAACCATATAATATAAAATTACAAAGAGACGTGGTAAATGTCAAACTATTTAACTAAGTGTTAAATCTAAAAATAAGGTTAATATAGTGACCGAAACCTGTCTGAAACATATTGGTTGAGTGGTTTTAGACACATCCCTACCTTATCCTTTAAATAATTTGTTTTGAGCCATTAGAAACCGAAAATGATTTTATTATAAAATAATATTTCTAACTTTTCTTATAGAGCACCTCACCCCTCTTATAAAAGGGCACTCCCCCTTCTCTCTAATTCACACCATAAAATCCATTTTTCTTGTCCAATCCCTACCCAAATACCCTTTAAAATTTCCTCCCTTCATCCTATAGGCCTTACTTTAGTCAGAAATCCAACCTAAGGAGCCCTTTTGATCAAATCAAAAGGAAGAACCCGAAGAAGAGGTAAATATTTCATCACCTCTTTCAAGTTCCTTTCTTCTTCAGCTTCCTCTTTCTTTGTTGTTTCCATTATAAAATAATAACTCCAGTATATTCTATATAATTTGATGTTATTATAAATATGGTACCACCATATTCATTATTTTATCCATCCTTTGAATGACATGTCACCATATATGTGTACGTACGGCTTAACGTCTCCACGTCGTGGTGTAACTGTTATTCAATACATTATTATTTGAATGGGTATAACAATAATGTGTAATTGATGTAAATAATAAATATAACATGATAAATATTCTTTATATATGATATACGATCTAATTATATATTATTTTAATATCAAAATAATGAAATTATCACTCGTGCGTACGTACGGATTACCGTCACCACGAACACGATGAGATTCATTCCCCATCGTATCCATTCAAGACTAATTTTCATTTTATGGTTAAAAATAATGGTTAAATACTTCATATAATTCTATATATGAATAAGATAAATCCCATCTATAACAAATATGACTCACATAACAAATAATATAAAGGAACACAAATCCGTTAACACCTGAAATGATGATAATACTAAGATATTATTAACAAAGTAATGTTAAAAGATCATATATGATATCATATTAATGTATATGATTCTTGTATAATTTAATAACAATTATTTAACCATTATAAAAGAGGTTAACCTACCCTTGACTAAGGAAAATTACATGGTAAGGGTTAATTCTAAAATCTCTTCATTATCCGAGGACGTTTATACGTAATTATCTACTGGGACCTATTTGTCATCCACATCCATGTTTCTTAAAAATGTATTTCAAAACATTTTTACTATTTCCTAGAATATGGGTTAAAGTCATTTATACCCTTTTTTGACTTTTATAATATGTTAATAAAGGAATCCTTCCATCATTTTCCAAACATGTTACTTTTTGACATTTTCGACAAATTTAAGGTAAGAATGTTTTTTTAACATATACAGTGGGTGCGGCTAATTTATGCCATTATAAAATCATCAAAGCTTACATTAAAAGATTATAAGAATATTTTCAAAATAAATGTTCTTTTTATAATTATATTACTTTTAAATTATTTCAAAATAGAAAGAGATATTTCTCAAAAAAAATGTTTTGATTTCATCTATGTCAACATCCTTTGATGGATTGTAAGCTTATTTGAAGTTGATTTATTATGATACAAACCCTCCATATTATATTGAAGGTTTTGTGATATGTTTGAATGTGGATGTGCTATTTTTATACTATTCACAATTTATGGATAAATTATTGATATTTCAAATGCTAGTTTTAATATGAATGTTTATGTTATGTTTAAACCTTTTCATATGAGGAATTCATTGGACTTAGTAAGTGATGGGTGGAGCCCGCTATAGCTCATCGATGCATCAGTAGGTCTCATGAGATAAACTAGTGTTTTGGCACAATTCCTTGACAAAATATTATTTTTAGTCTTGGCACAAGGCACTGACTATGTGGTTATGAATTCTGGAATTATGCATTCCATCATTATGAAAGTGGATATTGATATTTCATGTGATTATTCAACTAGTAGAATATCCATGCATATAAGTAAATGGAATTATTTTATGGTATCTTTTCCATATTATGATGAATTGTATGTTTAAAAGGCTTTTGTTTTAGTCTTATAAATTTACTTAAATGTTTATGCTTATTTGTGAAAGTTTCCACTATATTGTTATCCTTACTGAGCATCTGAGATCACCCCTTTCTATGTTTTATTTTTCCCAGGATGTGAAAAAGTATATTATGACTGACCTACAGAGATAGTCTATGGGATCTCAGTGTTGTCTATGGAAACAATTTTGTTGTAGTTTTCCATTTTATGATGTAATGTAAACCTTATGAATGTATCTAGTACTTATAAGGCTACTAAACTAATCTGTCTTTCTAGACTTGATCTTTTGTGATCATGCCAATGATATGTAATAATGCACCGACTCTAGGTAACTGGGGTTGGGGTGTTAAAGTTGGTATTAGTGGAAGTTTAGTACAAACCTTGGAAACTAGATTTAGATAAACTATGATTAGAGCACATAGCCTTAAGATAGACTTTGAGGATTAGTATAGAAGAACTTCCTAAAATTTTAGTATTGTAGAGATTTTGGGAGCTTTCTAAGAAATACATCTCTGTCTAGATACGAGTAGGTAGAGGCGTCTCTGGCACAGATGTACCTATGGGTAAAACCCAAAAACACCGCTTTGAGCTAAACTTGAATGAGAACTGGTGCACAACAATGGGCCTTGTTTCACTCTTGGTTATGACACTGCTGAAGGATATGCTTAGGATAATTTTCATTTTCTTTACAAGCCATTATAAAGTTTATGAGTATATAATTCCTCAAAGAAAACATTTTTTATGATTATGGATTTTATCCACAAACTTTTCAATTTATGTTAAGTGTTTTAAAATTTTGGAATTATTCATTACAATTCATAAACTGACCTATTGTATTCCATTATATAGAAATGGAACCCAGTAGAAGGAATGGGAGATCCAGCAATACGTATGATCCAAAGAGTAAGAAGGATCATATCTTTCATGGTATTAAGCCAACATTTAGAAGGGAAATATTATCCCATGTATTCTCAACATATGAATAAATAGTATCATATGTTAATAAGATAAGTAAATAATTCTATGAGTCCTATGGATTTGAGGGGAAGCAACAGAAGAAAAGGATGTAAAAGAGAAATATGGATAAAGGGAAGAGGGAAAAGAAGGATTTTCCCATATGTGATAATTGTGGAAAGAATCACCTTGGTAAATGCTTGAATGGAATGGGAGTTTGTTATAAGTGTAGAGAAAAAGGACACCAAGTACGTGATTTCAAGGGTAAGAAAAAATATTCAAATGTACAATGCTTCATCGGCAAGGAGTTGGGACACTATGCGAATCAATCTCCAAATCATCAGAGTATACCCCAAATGCTGCTATTGGATAATAATAAAGTTATGATACTACCGAAGATGAAGATGAATGATTATATTTATTACATTTTTATTAAAGTATTGTGTCATTTGAGTATTGTATTAATGATGTACATGTTATAAGAATTATAGAGTATATAAGGATTGTATTGTAGTGCTATTTCATTAAAGACTTGAGATTATGTGGAACCAAGAAAAGTGACTCAATAGCAGGTTCAATTTTCAGAAAATATTTGGATGAGATAAATATAAACCATAATATGGTTCTGATACCGAGGTAGTGATTTTTGGAATAATACATGATTGATTTGGATAAATTATATTAGATATTCTTGACTACATTGAAACTGATTAATGATTTTTTTATTCCATCATTGTTGGAGTTTACAACATTTCTGGATAGAAGGAGTATATCTAGTATTCTATAAGTAATAAGGGATCATGAATATAATCAATAAGGTTTTATGGTAATTCAAGATGTTTTAGTGTTTTAAAATAATACATGATAAAGGCATTAACATGTTATTACTTAGAAAAAAGGGTTTTCATTGTGTTTAACTTCCTTATAAATTTTGGACTAAGAGTTTGGATAAAAGTATTTAGGATAAGTCTAAAGGTTGGAATGGATTATGTTTGAAATTGTATACTATTGTTAAGCTTATTTTTGGATTGTTATAAAAAGAAAAACACAGAGGTTGGGTGACAACAAGTCGCGTCCGTCAAGGCCGCGAGACTTGAACGCTCAACCGAAGGGCGACAAGGGTGTATCACCTACCACTGGCCCACATGATGTCTTGGATTAAATAATGTAGTTTTTTAAAAAGTTCTGGTAGATGAATTATAAATTCATTATTTTTGGAACCCTATACAAATATGATAAATAAAATATATTTTTTAAGTTCCATTATCTTTTAGAGTGAAAGATGAGTTTGTGGTAGAAATTAGTGAAAGGATGGAACTCTACTTGTCAAGTATATATTTTTTTCTTCTCTTATTCTACGAATAAATTAATTCTTAAACTTTAGGTAAGGGATCTTAAAACTAAAAATCTGTTATCCTAATACCTTATGTTTTGTTAAACCGATTATATTTTAAATCATCATAGATTGATGGCTTTGAGGCCCTCAATTCTATAATTGTTTGTGACTGATGACCTCAATAACTCCCTATAAATATTTATGTTTTTCCTCCAACTATGTGTCCCTAATTTACACCAATGTTCTCCTAATCAAGATCATAATTTGATGGTGACTTTTTAATTCCCCTTTTCCTCTTATTAAAACTAAATATTATTAACCCAATTTCCGATGTGGGTTTTCTCACAAAGGTCTTTTCTATTTTCAAACTTTTATTTTTGAAGAACAATTTCAAATTGCGAGGATGCAATTTATTGAAGGAGGTAAGAAATTAAAACCCCAGTATTTCATATTACGTTATTTCATCAAAGTAATTCAATAACTTGCACTACATGCAACACTGAGTTCAAGCACACCACGACTTACCAAACTAACCGTTCAAAAGTTGTTATGAATAGTATTAACTGAATTTTTAACTTTATATAATCCTTATAATTTTATAATCCATATTATGAGTTTCTTAGACATAATGTAAGAACAAATTCATTCTTTTCAGATAAAAAAAGTATTTTTCAAAAAATGCAATTTTACCACCTTCTAATGGCGAACCATTTTTAAATCCATTATTTTAAACTTTTATATATTCAATTTGACAAAATGAAAATCTTCTTTAGAATCGGAACATAAGAATTTCTTTTCAATTAATATTTGGTGTTTTTCTGATAACTTTCATATTTGGGTGAATAGTGAATGATACTATATTTTAACTGAAAACAACTTTTTTAATAAAAATAATTTATAGTGTTTAATTATACATTTTACTAGTTTGGAAGTATAATTAGATTATGTTTTTACCATTTAATCCATTTATGGTCATTTTAAGTAATTTCACTTTTGAAATTGGACATAAACAAGTGTTAATCTTTTGATAGTTATTATTTATTAAAAATGTGCTTTTTGGTTTTCACAATGGGAATTAATTTTAAATTAATTAATTCAACTTCTATGTTTTGAAATTGGTAAAATAGAATTTATTTTTGAATTTTTAATATCAAAATTTTCTTAGGGTGAATTGTTTTTCATTTTCTTGAAAACTTTCAATTTTTGATGAATAGTGAAAAACACTTAGTTATTGTTTAAAACCGACTTTTTATTTAAATAACTATTTATTTTATTTAAATTTATTTTAGGTTAAAATAGATACATAATACCTATATAATTTCAATTTAATTCATTGGAGTCAGTTTATAATAATTTTAGATATATAAAAATTTAATTGAATTTTTTACCGTCTTTTACCCACCTCCTAGGAGAATTTACAAATTTACATAAACTTAATTTTACCGCTAATGTGAGTTGAATTTCAAAAATCTGAGAGACACGGTTAATATCAGTAAGTAAAATATGGTTCAATAAGATGAAAATAATTTTTGGTGAATAGTAACATTTTGCTTTTATTTACCACAGTTAAAAGTAAATAGGGTAATTAAGAATAAAAATGATATTATTATTACCCTAACACATGTCCTAATTCTATTGGATAATTTCAATTCGACCAAAAACAACCTTAGGAATAAAATATGATCCTTTAGGTCCACTTGGATTAGATTAGGACATTTATTATTATTTAATTCAAAGAAGAGTTAAAAGAGTTTAAATCAAAGTTTAATAAATAAAACATTTTTTATTATAGAGTTAAACAAAAGATAAATTCAACTATAAATAATAATTAAAAAGCTAAAAATATTTCCTGCATAATGTTATTTTATTTATATTTTTTAGACATTAAATAATTTAATTTATTTTTGATGCAATGATGATGTAGTAATTACCTAATTAATGAAATATTAAAATAATTGATATTATAAATATCCAAATAAATGTAATTTGAAACTTTTTATGAATTACACTACTTTTATAGTTTAATATGACATATTAGGGTTGGTTAGAATAATTTTTTCCGAAGTAATAATGTTGTTGTAATTTACCAAAAACAAAATACCAAATAGTGTCAAAATTGACATAAAAAACTTTTTAAAATAGATATTATATTATTAATTGATATTCTATTCCTAAAAATTTAATGTTTGGAAAAAAGACTTATATAATGATATTTTTATCATTAATGAACCACTTGGGGTTCTCTTGGAAGTATATAGTAAGTTTTTTAACCATATAATATAAAAATACAATGAGACAAAGTAAATGTCAAACTATTTACCTAAGAGTTAAATCTAAACGATAAGGTTAATATAGTGAACCAAACTTGTCTAAAACCTATTTGTTGAGTGGTTTTTGACCCATATCCACATTATCATTTAAATAATACATTTTTGAGACATTATAAACCGAAAATTATTTTATAATAAATAATATTTCTAACTTTTCATATGGTGCCCCTCACCCCTCTTATAAAATGGAACAACCCCTTCTCTATAATTCACACCATCAAAGCCATTTGGCTTGGCCAACCCCTGCCCAAAAACCCTCTCCATTGTCCTCAATTTATCCTAGAGGCCTTACTTTAGTCATAAATTCAATCTATGGAGCCATTTTGATCAAATCAAAAGGAAGAACCCGAAAAAGAGGTAAATATTTCATCACCTCTTTCAAGTTCCTTTATTCTTCCACTTCCTATTTCTTTGTTTTTTCCATTATAAAATAATAAATCCAGTATATTCTATATGTTTTGATGTTATTATAAATATGTTAAAACCATATTCATTATTCTATCCATCCTTTTAATGACGTGTCACCATACGTGCGTACCTACGGCTTACTGTGTCCACGTCATGGTGTAATTGTTATTCAGTACATTATTATTTGGATGGGTATAATAATAATGTGTAATTGATGTAAATAATAAATATAGCATGATAATGATTCTGTATATATGATATAACATCCAATTATATATTATTTTAATATCAAAAGAATTAAATTTTCGCTCGTGCATACGTACGGATTACCGTCACCACGAACACGATGAGATTCATTCCCCATCCTATCCATTCCAGACAAATTTTCATTTGATGATTAAAAATAATTTTTAAATACTTAATATAATTCTAGATATTAATAATATACATCCCATCCATAACAAATATGACTCACATAACAAAGAATATAAAGGAAAACGAATCTGTTAACACCCGAAACAGCGATAATACTAAGATATTATTAACAAAGTAATGTTAAAAGATAATATATGATATCATGTTAATGTATATGATTCTTGTATAATTTTATAACAATTATTTCACCATTATATAGGATTTTTACCTACCCTAGACCAAGAAAAAGTACAAGGTAAGGGTTAATTCTACAATCTCTTCATTATCCGAGGTTGTTTATACATAATTATCTACTGGGACCTCTTTATCATCCACATCCATGTTTCTTAAAATGTATTTCAAAACATTTTTACAATTTCCTAGACTATGGGTTAAATTAATTTATACACTTTTTTTGACTTTTATAATATTTTTATAAAGGAATATTTCCATTGTTTTCCAAACATGGTACTTTTTGACCTTTTCGGCAAAGTTAAGGTAAGAATGTTTTTTAACATATATGGCGGGTGCACTATTTTATTCCACTGTAACATCGTCGAAGATTCCCTTACAATATTATAAGAATATTTTCAAAATAAATGTTTTCTTTTATAAATATATGAATTTTAAATGATTTCAAAATTGAAAGAGATATTTCTCAAAAAAATGTGTTGATTTCATCTATGTCAATATCCTTTGATGGATTGTAAGCTTATTTGAAGTTGATTTATTATGATACAAAACTTACATATTATATTGAAGGTTTTGTGATATGTTAGAATGTGGATGTGCTATTTTTATACAATTCACAATTTATGGATAAATTATTGACATTTCGTATGCTAGTTTTAATACAAATGTTTATGTTATGTTTAAACCATTTCATATGAGGAATTAATTGGACTTATTAAGTGATGGGTGGAGCCTGCTATAGATCCTTGATGCATCGGTAGGTCTCATGAGACAAACTAGTGTCTTTGCACAAGGCCTTGATAACATCTTATTTGTATTCTTGGGATAAGGCCTTGACTAGGTGGTTATGAAGTCTGACATTATGCATTCCATCATTATGAAAGTGGATATTGATATTGCATGTGATTATTTGACTAGTATAATATTTATTTGAATAAGTAAATGGAATTAATTTATTGTATCTTTTCCATATTATGCTGAAGTGTATGTTTAAAAGGCTTTTGTTTTAGTATTATACATTGCCTTAAATGTTTTTTCTTATTTATGAAGGTTTCTTCCATATTGTTATCCTTACTGAGCATCTGATCTCACCCCTTTATAGGTTTTATTTTTTCCAGGATGCGAAGAATTATATTATGACTGACCTGTAGGGATAGTCTATAGGATCTCAGTGTTTCCTATGGAAACAATGTTGTTGTGTTTTTACATTTTATGATGTAATGAAAACCTTATGAATGTATCTAGTACATACAAGGATACTAAACTAATCGGTCTTTTGAGACTTGATCTTTTTTTATCATGCCAATGATACGTAATAATGCACCTACTCAAGGTAACTGGGGTCAGGGCATTACAATGTAAGTGGTAAGACTACATGAAGTTCCACTTTACATCATATCAGATTACGATCCAAGTTTCACATTTAAATTTTGAAGAAGTATTCAACATGATCTGACTATCGAATAGAATTTTAGTGTGGCCTATTGCCCCCAAATTTATGTCAAATCAGAAATGTCTATTCAGACACTCGAGGACACACTAAAAATGATCAATGGAATTCACAAGTTGATGGGATCAACATTTCCCTTTATTTGAGTTATCATATAACAATAGATTCCATTTGAGTGTTAAATGGAACCCTATGATACTATTTATTGGAAGATATGTAGACCTCCTACTTATTGGGATAAAGATGTTGAGAGAAAGATTCTTGGGACTGATCTTGTGCATGAGAAGACAGAAAATGTTTATTTCATCAAACAACACATAATGGTTTATCGGAGTTGGCAGAAGAGCTATGATGACAACCATTCAAGGTATATAGAGTTTGATGTTGGAGAGAATTTCTTGCTTCAAATTTTACCTTGGAAGAGTGTCATGTGATTTGGGAAGAATGGGAAGCTCAACCCCAGTTACATTTGACATAATGAAATCCTTGATCACGTAGGATGAGTGTCTTGTAGGCTTTACCTTCCTCCAAACCTAGATCATGTTCATGATATTTTACACTTATCTCTCTTGATGAAGTTTATACATGACCCTTCATATGTTCTAGATCTATAGGTGGTAAACTGGAACATGACATCTTTTATGGGTAGCAGCCAGTGTAGATCTTGCACCATAGAGACAAGGTTCTATCCAACAAGACTACCCACCATGTTAAAGTGTTGTAGATGAACCAGAAATATGAAAAAGCTACATGGGAACTAGAAGAAATAATGAGGAATAAGTACCCAAATCTCTTCTCAACTAAGAAAACAAGTTGAAATTTCAGGGATGAAATTTTTTAATGGGGGAAGAATGTAACGACGCAAACATTGTGAATAAATTTATTTACTAAAAATGTGTGCCATATTATTCTGTACTCAACATAAATATATCTCTTTAATAATGATGTGAGTATAATTTAAAATGTAACCATAGATATTCAAACATTATATGACCATTGGTAAATTATGATCATTGGTTAATATGACCATTGGAAATGATACTCTTAATAATATTTTTTAAATTATACATTGTATTATAAGTAGAAATGATAATGGTTAATTAATGAAGAAATAATATTAGATGGAATCATCCGGCATAGTCATGTCTTATGAAGCCCATTTTTCAGAACATGGGAGGGTGTTAGTAAATTTTGGATTCATTCTTGATCAATCCTAATCCAAGCTTCAACATGTGAATCTTGAATGAAATCTCTTATGGCGGAAGTTCATGTTAGTGGAGATTACCACTTGGGAGATGTTAGCTTAGCCACCTAATGAGTCTATCACTATCACACAACTCACCCTTAGGTAGTATGAGGGTGTTATAAGGGGTTATGTGTTAAAGACCTAGTTACATAAAATTTAATCCCTTAGATTAAATAAAATTTTTATTTCATCATTTCTTTTTTAAGAATTATTTTTCTTAATAACTAGGATAAATTTTGATTAATTGACTTTTTGGTAATAAATTATACTTTTAAGAGATATAAATAATTACATTAAAAAATTTATTTATTAATAATTTTTATTTAAATTAAATAGTGTCATAAAAACCCAATTTAATTATAAAGTATAAAATATTTTTTTTTAATGATTGAAATTTTACTATGAATTTTATGCCCTCTATTATTTTTAATAAATAAGTATTTATATAGTTAAAAGTTAAATTTATCAAATTAATAGAATTATTATGATAAAATAAATGTCAAATTTTCAATAAGAATTTCTATATTATTTAGGTTTAATTTATGGTAATTTTTTAAAATACTTTAGTTTTTATGAATAGTAAAAATATTGTTTCAGTTTTTCAGTATGTTTAATGACATCATAACTATGTAATAATGATGTAATGGATAATATAAAATTTTTGTTAACTCTTTTAGATTAAAATATTAAAATAGGTATACCATGTGGCCAATTCCATGGGAAAATACCATGGGAAATCATATAGTTTTTCAAATTCCAATACTGATGTGTCAAAGGAAATTAATTAAAAACTCATTCACTTTTTCTTTGAATTCCCACCCATTTATTCATTTGATTTCATTCCAAATTAATCCTGAGTGAATAAATGATACTATTACCTCACAATGATTTCTCTTAATCTCTCAAGGTCACTATCATCAATTTTTAGGTGTCACTATTCTAGGTACGGGAAATCTCAACTTCTCTTTCCATTTCAAGTTTTTTTATAAGGTATTTCTTTAAAATTAAAAAATTGTGTTCTTATTTACATTTATTATATCTCTTTAATATATTAAGAGTCTATTATCAGTTGGATACCCTTCTCCCTTTATTTTTACTATTTTTGAAAGCCATGTTTCATACCTGTTATGCTTCTAAATTTTCGTCTCAAAATTTCTCACTTTTTCTTAATAAATTCAATTAATTTATTTTGTGAATACCCAAACCTCTTATATTTTCAAGATTATTCACCTATATTTAAAAATGATCTATTTTATTATTTTATTAACATATATGAAACCCACATTCATTTTTTGTGGGTTAATATTGATAGAATGATTTTTTTTCTTTAATATCCTTTTTTAAAAACACCATCATTTTGATATGAAAACATTTTCTCTTATTTTCCATGGTGTTTTTATTAAATGTTTTATAGTGATATATGTGTTAAAAAATAATTAATACATATGAAGGGTGTTACTTGATATCCCTTCAATGCATTGTTAAAATAATTTAATCTCTAGAGATGACATGTTTTAAGATACCTTGGTGAATAACCTTTGAAATTTTTATGATTCCTTGACAATAAACCCTGGATATATGTTTTTGAATGAATAAATTATGTGTTTTATACACATTTAAAAGTAAATATTAATGTTCTTATTATTATTAAATGCCTATTTCTCATGCCTTTTTTTATTTTCTCATGTTCTTGTTGATATTTCTCAAGATCACAACTAAACTATTTCCCTTATTTTCCCTTACTATGCCTTATTATCACCCTTTCTATTGATGTATATCCCCAGGTTATGAGATGAAATAAATTTACCTTGGATGAAATTTGAATAATAATTTCTATTGAAATAGAATAATGTTTTATTTTTTCCCATGTAATGTACCTTTTATTGAATAAACTGAAATTTAAAAGAAACTCGGTTTGTACCATGTAAATGATAACAAAATGTAAAAAAACAGGATGGTATATTGTATTTGGGTTCTAATATATAGATATATATGTTTGTAAATATTTTGTTTATAATTATAATAATTATTTGGTTACTATTTTAAAGTGTGTATGGGAAATTATTGGTAAACCTATTTTGTTTATGAGTCAGTTTCCTTTTTTTACTCATTAGGCTTTAGTATGATTTTTTGATATTTTTGAATAGATGTTTTAGGGACAATAATACTGATTACTAATGTTATTATCATTATATGTTTATATAAATATTTATTCATGTAAGCAGAATCTGTTTTTTGATTGATCTCGATAGTACAAGTGTGGGGGGTTGTTCAGGAGCAATTGGGGAATCAAGTTCATTTCCATGAATTTTCACATTATTATTTTATTTTCAATTATATAAATTTTAATAAAATACATCACATATTTATATTTATTCTCATTTTAAAAAAATAAGAATAAGTGTTCTATTTTTTATGCCCATCTTATCTCTTACTTACTAAATAATAATGGTGACATTGTCTCCCATGATTGTGATTATATACCCTTAATGCATGTCGCCAAACCATATCCTATTCGACATGGGATTTAGGAATAATAATATGTATTTATTTTCTACTATCCCATGAGGGGTACAGATAGAGGTATAATTCATAAGAAACATATAAAATTTGTAAAAAATGAATCAAATTTGATATAGGGTGAGAAAATGGTGAGTCTATAAAACATGTTCCTATAAAAAAAGGTAAACAAAATAATAAAATTAACTATAACCTATATATTTGGGGGATAGGGGACAAATCACACTATTTCACCACCTCTAACTGAGCTCGTTTATGAAGAACATCCCACCTCCAAGAGGGTTTTCACCATTACTTGTATCATGGTTTTATGGTTTGAGTATAATAATTTTAATATGATTAATCAAATAGTTACATGCTGAAACAATAATAGATTATCAAAACATGCTAGTTTAAACAAAAAATATATGGAAATATGCTATTAACTTTTTAAAGGAATGTGACACATAAAAATAATTTTAAAAAAATGTAACATGAAATATGATTGACTGAATGGCCCAAAGGCCGAATTTTTTGTTGATTTTACATAAGCCCCTTTTAAGGGTAAAGGGGGGAAACCAAGACATCAAGGATGTCAAAACATTACCAAAATTCAGGAAAAAAGGGGTTGAAACCCAGAGAAAACTACGTAGCAGTGCCTCTACCCAGTATTAACAATAGTAATGCCTGCCTCCACCAAAGAAAGACTGATCAACAAGCACTCTCGTGCATAAATGCATGGGAACGGTACCAATGGAGAAGCCATACCCTCTCAATCTTCTGGATCTGAAAATTCAAGCATGGAGAAGCCGACCAGCTCTATCCTCATCTGAAGTAAAACCTAGTAGCCTATCCAAGATCCCCAAGGGAGCATCCAATTCACTTCCAACAACTCAAAAGGGAATAGCCAAACCCAAATTCACATCTAAACAATACTGATCCCAACCATACCAAACCAAGACCTGGAGACAACAACAATCGAAACAAAACGCATGGCCTCCCCCCTCCAAGCCGCTGGCACTGGATCTAAGATCACCGAAGCACGCAAGAACCGAAAGCACACTAGAATGAAGACAGATCCTGGATCTAGCTTCGTCGATGAAAAGTGCACACCGAAGTCGCAACGGGATCCCGAAGCCAGAAGCGCACCAGAGCCAATGATGAACACTGGTCCGAGCTGAGATCCCGAATCCGCAACGAAATTGTAAAGCCAGCAGTGCACAGAAGCTGACCATGAACACCCGAGCCGAGATGAGTTCCCAAATCCGCAACAAGATCCCAAATCCCAGAGCACACCATAGCCGATGATGAACACCCATGGAGAGGAAAGATCCTAAATCCAGGTCGAGAACCCCAAGTCAAGAGTGCACCAGGGCCGACAATGAACACCCTAGCTGATGTGAGATCATGAAGCCGAGACAAGATCCCACAGCCAGGAGCGCACAGGAACGAACGACGAACTCACCTAAGCCGAGGCGAGATCCCCAAACCGAACAGCCAGTGAATCCACCTTCAATCCCATAACAGAGCTTGACCATGTGGAACTGTCACCCAGTGACGCCGAGTCGAGACGATACCACCGACGCTGAGGTCGGGCCATGCCGGAGGAGGGAAGGAGAAGAATTCATGGGGAAACCCTAGGCGCACGCCGAAAAGGGGGAAATTCACCGATCAGAATCTCTATGTAGGCACAGTATCTGGGTGTCCCAATGTAACATGAAATATGAATATTTATAGAAAATCATCTAAAAATATTCCCCATGTGAAATCCCTAAGGTCATTATGGTCAGGGGAACACTAAGATCCTCATACATTCCAATTATCCTAATATATCTTATAACCATGAAAAAAATTCATTAACGAGAGTATATTTTAGTTCCCAATGGTACAAAATCCCAAAATATTTTTGATAAATAGAAGTAATAATTACTATTTGTGAAGAGAAATGTGTATTAGTGTAGAACAAATATATACCATGTGATTCTGATCATAGTAGAGTCAGGTAAATGATATAGTCAGTGGTGTAATTCAAGGGTAGGGATAATATATAAATTCTTGGTTGTAATTTTCCTAATTTATTTACCCTAAAACTAATGTAATATATGTTCCATTTATATTTTAAATCCATAAATTTTTATCATAATTTATTATATAATTTAAAATGATGAATTTCATCAGACACATATTATAAATCTGATAATTTCATTTAGAAAATCACACATTTTTTAATGTTGACTTCTCATATAAAAATATAATAATTTAAAAAACATTATCTCATATAATATTTCATCAAGTATATTTTTAAATAATATAAAATGATTTTAAATTATCATTTAAAATAATGATACCATATATGGTTTGATAAGATAAGGAAAATTATGACACTATTTATATAAAATAGTGAATTTTTTCTAAGTGGACCAAATCTATATAGGATGAAGAGATGGATAAATAAAAAAAATATGTATCCATATCATTAAATAACCAACCATTAAAATTAATTAACAAAAAACCTTGTCCACCTTAGTTGTACGGGAATATAAAAACAATGGAATTTTAGAGAATAGAATCAAGGATTATATAATATAAAACATACTAATTATTTTCTCATTGAAACTAATTTATAGTGTGAATTATGTTTAGCCACTATTAGGGTAGATAAGGGATTAGCATGAGGTAGAAATGGGGGTTTTTAATTTTGATATAATGATGTTTTATGTTTTTTAACTATTTTTAAATGCTAGAAGAAAAATCCAAATATTAAATCCTAAGTGTAATTATAAGTTTTACCACTTAGTTTAATATAAAATTCCCTGAACATATAAAGGATATGGAATATGTCATGGGGTGATTCATGGTCTAGTTATATGATTACACTAACTATACACACAAAATGAATGCATATATTTATTGTACATCAGATTCATGTAGGTCTATAAAAAAAGGTTTTCACTAACAATGATCAAATAGTGTGAGAGGCTCAACAATCTAATTTTAAAAATAAAAATTATTGGAAAATGATTTTGAATCAAGTGGATGGAATATAATTTAATTAACAAATTTTTTATATATTAAAATTTCATAATGGGGGTTTAAATTCTCCCCAACACAAAATATTCTTTCCGAATAATGTCAAATAAAATCTAGTTGATCAATTAAAATAGAAGGAAAATTATCCCATACAAAACAATCCAAATCAATTATACTAAGAGCATAATTCACAAGTTTACATAATACATAGACTATTGGAATATATTTTTCCTAAAGATCATTAGCAGATGATAAAAGAATCATGACTTGTTTCTTAATCACTAAACTCCAATCTATAGTTATAGCTCTACCCATTAAGAAATATGAGAGAAATCTGGATAATATTTCATAAATTATGATAAATGAAATATGTTTTTAATAAATTTTATCTAAAGTGAAAATTCAAATAAAAAATGCATGTCCTTTTACATTCAATGATAATTAAGTCTCCCATAAACCACAAAGTGACCTTCTACTGATAACTACTAGGTAATTTAACTGGCCAAGACAATACTTTCCAAAACACTCAGCCACCAATTAACAACTATAATAGATTATAGAGATTTTCGGAATTGGATTTATGGTAAATTATAGAAATACGTTGGGGAAATTGTATAGAGTCAATCTTACTAGTCATTAAAGAATGATAATTAGTACCACTAAATAAAGAACAACAACCTCATTATTATGGAGTATTGACCATCAATGTCAACTATATAATGATTCAAATGGAACCATCATGATAGAGTAATGATATTAAATATTGTATGAATTGTTCATTAATAGGAAATTGCTAATCTGATTAGTCTCTAAATTTTATAACATATGAAAAAAAAATCAACAAAAATCTTGTATTCCAGTATCTTCTATCTGCCTTTTTATGGATGATAAGTGGTACATATATATACTTGAAATACCAGGGAAATTTTAATTTTAATCCAATAATGATAGATAAATTTGTTATCTCTATATGAATTAGTAGTTGACGAACATCATGAAATCTCACAATCTTTTCTAGAATTATCATCCACCGATCGACTAGTATATTTATATCCCATATTTAGTAAAAATTTACTTACAACCTCAATATATTAACCTAATTCATGATATAATTATTAGGAATCATATTAATAAGTAATATAATAATTAAATTCATATATATATCACACTATATCTAATTAGGGATAGAAAAATTAATAAAAAACCAAATATGATCTTATAATAATCATTCTCCTACTGTTTAGTAAAATATTAGTATGCAGGGTCCCATGTATAACATATCATACTCTAACTTCAAATATGTGTCTCATATCATAATAAAAATTTCAATCTCATAAGTTTAAAAAAATATAGTAATCAGTGACATTTATCAGCACCTTTAAGAATGGCCATGGAACCAAAGATCATCTATTGAAATATAGAATTCCCTTAAGATATAGATACCAATTAATTATTCTCTAATAACCTTTTATCATTCTCCTTATAAGATAATATTTTTGATGAAATATTTCTTCTAGATAATTATTCTCATCTAGGGAGAGTGTTGTTAGAATTATAGGAATAAAAATTATTTCCACCTATTAAGTCAATACTAGGTAATTTTTTTAAAAATTGATCATCGGTTTTTATTTATGCATACATTAATGGAATGTGAATGTAACTTCCTAGTAAGATCATTAGTGACCACATTACCATTTCCTTGTTTATATGTGATGTGAATATAAAAAAGTATTAATATATTTATCTCTATCCATACTTTTTGAATAAGAATTCATTCCATGTGGATGAAGTTTTTAGGAATGATATAATATATCATTATCCCCTTATTCCATCATGTAACCTAATCCCATGAATAAATCCTCATAGTAAATCCCACTGGATGTTTTAGAATTATAATGAATCATAATTTGGTAAAATATCAACTGTCACATAAAATTATCAAAATAAAATTAACATTCGGCACTGCAATGATTCATAATCTATTTATGTCAAATAGGAGTAACAGGTGAAACATGAGTAGAGATGTCCATAAAAATCACTTTAGGTATTCAACCAGACCGAATAATATATATATATATATAAGGTTTTCATATTTGTTTCAATTAAATAATAACCAAATATTTTTCAAATAAACTAATATTCATTGATGAAATTTTACATGTCATAAAATGATTAATTATTCAATAAAATATATGACTAATATAATTTTCATAAATTCAATGACCATACATAGTTCCCAAAAAAATTATCACATGATGTTCATTCCCTTCTTTTTATTGAATAGAATAGTGTACCAGCAATGAATGGGATTCCAAAGTAGTTTTTGTGTCGATGAAATAATTAGTTAAAAAAAATTTATAAATACTATAAATCCATTGATCATAAAGGATACTAGAACATGTTATTGTTAATTACAATACTTCTATAAAAATTATTTCATTGGAATTTGAGACTCCTTTATATTTAACATTTGATAGCTTTTTAAATTTTCAATTATTTATAACCATGTTTTCTCCTCCAACTAAAAATATTTATTCACAATATTAGGAATTTAAATAGAAAAATAATATTTAGATGATTTATTATTATAATTGATTCATAAAAAGAAGTATTTAATCCACAATCAAATAAAATATAATTGGAGAAGCTTATTGAGATACACTATAAAAAATAAATTCATTGAATAAAATGTTTTCCAACCAAATCAATAGATATATAAAATCATGGGGATATTATAATGTAACACCCCTCGTTAAATATTTTATATGTTATTTCCTTTCGAGACTAATTAATTTTATAGATTGTAACACACAAAATACGAAACAAAAATGAAATAAAAAACATTTTATAATCATTTAAATAATGGTGTATAAATATAGTGTAAAAATATATATAACCAAATTATGAAATATTTTTATAAATAAAATAAATTATTAAAATTATGGAATTAAATAAAATTCAATTAATGTAGGTAAATAACTAATAAGATCGAATAAATACTTAAATTTTAACTATTAAAAAAAGGTTTTTTAGTTTAATTAATAATAAAAAATATTATGGAAAATGTTTATTGTTTATATGATTAATATGTTAACAATAATTAGATTTATAATTTCCAAGAAATTAAAAAAATAAAAGTTAAAACTTTTTAAAAAATAT
Source organism: Viscum album (assembly GCA_963277665.1). Lineage (NCBI taxonomy): Eukaryota > Viridiplantae > Streptophyta > Magnoliopsida > Santalales > Viscaceae > Viscum > Viscum album. Next base: position 1,900,570,214 of record OY728135.1, on the reverse strand, counting down.
TTTCCTACGGAAATATATGAAATTTTATTTTTCAATTTAAATTTAAATGTTAAATTGGAAAAATTTAAAAATTTAATTTTAAATTAAAACATATTTTATATTCATTATCCCAATATTAACTTTAGATAATTTTTTCTAAAATACATTATTTTTATTCAAATGGATAAAAATTATTGATTTTTCTAATACAAAAAATTTAATAATAATATAATAATTTAGGAATGAATTAAAAGTTTCTAAAACCGTTTTTTATAAAATACATATATTTTTAATTAAATAAATAATTTAAAATGCTATTTTTTATTTACAAAACCATGTATATAATTTTGTAATGATAAGTAATATTTCACTATATAAACTGATTTATTATCTTATATTTAATAAAAATACATCATTTATAAAAATACAATCATGAAAAATGAATTTCATATTTTAAATTAAAATTATCATTTTGTAAAAGAACATTAATTTAATTTTTTTTATGAAAATATTATAACTAAGAGAATGAATATAATAATGGTAAAATCATTATATTTGTAAAAAAATTCCATTAATAGTTTTAAATTTTATATAAAAAATAAAATCTATTTGTTTAAACAATAACTTAATATTATTTATAATCATATATATATAAAAAATTTACACACATTTAGTTAGTAATCTATGTGAGATAAAATTAAGGAAACCTAATGGTTAAAACAAATATTTTCTAAAAAAAGTACTTTATATAAAATGATTTCATTTTACATTTTATATTATCATTATTAAAAATTGAATTATATGAAATTCATATTAAATATGGTTTCAAAAAATCTATATTTTTAATGAAAATTTGTTTTTTTTTTGAAAAAATATGTTACTTTTATACCAACGAGTTACCTTGGTAAAAAATGTTAAATAAAACATATCATACAAAATTATGTCTAAAATGTTTAGAAAATGTATAAATGTTTTTTTATTGAGGTTGTGTTGAACAAATATCATCAAAAAACTGATTATTTATAATTTTTTAACTATTTAAACATGAATAGGGTCTTTCAATTATTGAAAATTAATCTCTAATCACAAAATATTCTTTTTCAACATATAAAAGGGGATAATCCCATCCCTTCATGAAAAAAACCTATAAATTTATTCCCAAAATCAAGTAAGGATATTCCTTATATAACCATCATTAATTTATAAAAACTCAGGTCTTAGCTAGTTATATTGTCCCATTAATTTCAATTTCCTTTTTTATGAGAATGTTCTTCATCCAAAAGTATCTTTTAATTAACCATTATCATTTCAATCATATAAAATTTTTTTATAACTACGCCATCCTTAATAAAATTTTTACCTATTAATTATTAGTATAGTAAAGTGAAATTCTATTAATAGAGGAAAAAAATTAATTCTTCATTCTCAATAAATTAAAAAAAATAGTCATACATGCATTGTGCAAACAACTCCCTCCAAGAAATCTCATTTTTTTCATTTTTCATCATGATTTTAATTATTTTTACATGAAAAATAAAATATGATAAAAAAAATAAAACATATAAAAAATATAGTAACTCTTATATTATAATGGTATTAAGCACTCACTTAAACATACCCACCCATAGAGTTATAATATGTTATGATTTTGGTCAATTCAACAGCCAATATACATTACACTATAACACTCTATCATGTTTGAATATGGGATCGCAAATACTAATATTATTACATTATAATATTAAAAAAAATTATCATTTTATGGTTATTAATTTTTATATTAATTTTTATATTATTATTATAATATCATATTTTATAAGCAAAATTACAAAAATAAAACGCTAATGGTTCCATTTTCACAAAAGCGTAAGAGAAAAAGTATATACTATATAAATTAAATATGTTTTAAATGAACACTATTAAATAATATAATGATGAATAAGTTACCTAATAGGGTATTTAATAAACCTGATTTTATTATCTGGGATAATAGGCACATGCAAAAAAATGAATCAAGAATAATATAAGGGTTTATGATTACTCAATTTTACATTATTGAGTCAGAAACATTCACATTAAACAATATTATTCAAATTATGATTTATTATATGTAATTATGAAATTATATTTTATTTGCTTATATTTTTCTAGGGTTCCAAATGTGTTAATTATTAACTAATTAATAAATGTTTCATACCTAAAATATTTTGTTACATGTAAGGGTTTGTTATCTTGATTTTTGATCCTATATAAATACTTTTTATTATAAATAATGTTTTATTTGAAATGGTATATATACTAACCATATATATTTTTCAATAAAAATTATATCATTATTCATTTTATATAAATTTTCATTTTTAATTATATCCTTTAAGGTGATGGATTTTAATACTTCTTAATATGTAACAATTATTAATATGAAATATCATATTCTTGAAAATGTTTATATCATAAAACATTGGTTAAATTTTATAGTGTACATTTAACCAATTTTATGTCTTATATCATATTTATCTCATTATTTATTATTTTCAATGTTTCAAATAACATATTATTCATCATAGTGTTTTCAATAAAACAACTTCATATCAATAAGTGTTATTTGTATTAATATTTACTTCCAGTATACAAGTTTCATATAGAACACCATGTTTTTAATTTATATTTTGTAATAATTTCCATATTTTGTTTAATTATAATTTATATCATTCATTTAATTATTATTTATGTTCATGATATAGATTTCATCTTCTTCTGATTCTTGTATCACCATTACTGTTACGGTTTTTGCATATATCTTCACTGAATGAGATATGATTAATATTAATCACATGATTCGTTTTTTGGTGTATTAATTGGGTATGTATTACCATTTATGTTCACTTATACTATTATTTATCTGTGTAAAAAACTTATAGAAATCCATCAATATTTTTTCTTGAAATATCATCCTCTATTATAGGTATAATATTTCATATAATGTGTTTCCTTAACGAATTATCTAAATTTAAATTTTATTATTTAGCGGTGTTTGCATAGATTCAATACATTCATGGACTATATAAATTATTGAATTAAACTTATAACTCATTAATTATATAGTGTTAATTTTATGGAATCTTACAATGATAAATATTCCATTTATTTATTGAGGAAATAATTAATAATTGTATATTTTATATTTTTATGGGAGTTTTTATTATCAAATTAGTATAGCTTATTTTTTATTGTTTAACCATTCACCTTATTTCTCATGATGTCATTTTATTTATTATTTTGAAAAGTATTGAAATTATTTATTTATATATCTCAATAGTGATGATAATTTATTTTTATCAAAACTAGATAATTCATTTTATTGATACTCATAACTTCTATATGATTAATTTAATCAATCTAGGATTTTATGATTTATTTCTTTATAAAAACATGTTTTCATTAATATATATCATTCTGAAAATCGTAGAGATTAAAGGAAAATTGTAATATTATTGAAGTATTTTTATTTTAAGTGATTGTTATCATAGAAACATTGGACCGCGATGAGTGAATATGACTAGGTAAATTATGAAAATGTATTTTTTACAAATGAATAATTATAATTGATGGGTTATAAATTGGTAATAAATAAAAATAAAAGAAATTAAAATAAATGTACTCTTTACTAAAAACAATTTCTATGGATGAAATGTTTTTATGTTAATAAATTAAATTAACAACCATTTATGTATGAATTTAATGGATTTTATATTTTATATATTACATAAAATATTATAACATTCATGAATTTTTTTGATGTCTTGGTTAAAAATAAATCCAATTTTATTGTATAAATTTATTTTTCTAGAAAAACAATTTCACGGTATTGTTTGCCCTAAATTTGAAATCAGTTTCTAATAATTCAATAAATTTTATCTTGAAAATAGATTAAATATATTTATTCAGAATGGTGAATTTTGAAAAAAATTCTATATAATTTATTTTCATTTTAAATAATATCCATGAAAAATATTTATCACCTTAGTAAGGGTAAACCAACTAAAACATTGTGAAAAAATAATGGTAAGGCTTGAAAATTTCATAAAAACTATTATTTATCTTATTATATGAAATTACACTTTCATTTATATCCATGATTCCAATATATGGAATTATGGGTCCTTTTTACCTTGATAATGTGATTTATATTAATTTAGGTAATAAAAATTCCAAAAAACCACTCTATTTATTTTAATATCTCTAAAAGTATTACACAATGACAAAAAGTTTATAAGTTTTCTTATAAAAAAAGATTTTAAAAAAATTATATTTTATAAATATTGATATATTTTTATCTTTTGGTGTTTAAATAATTAACATCAATGAATTGGAAATGAGGAAAAAATTCTTCTTTGAGTAGTATAAAAATATTAGGAATAAAGTTAAAAACACTAAAATAAATAGTTTTTTAGTTGAGTTATACTTCCCAATAAATGTTATAGATGACTAAAACATACATAGGATGTCTGAAGATTTATTATTTTATTAAAATTAATGTCATCATACCTTTAATGTGTAATTTAGTGAATAGTGTCAAAAATTACATTAATGGTATTTTATAAAAGATAATATTTAATTAAACTATTTATTCATCATAAAAAAATTAATATAGGTCAATTATGATGAAAATTTGTATAAACTACCATCTATTTTCTAATTGTGGTGTAATTGTAACCTTATAAGTAATATTATAACCGTATTAGATTTAAAAATTCATGACCAATGTTATAGTTAAAATTTGTTAATGAAGGAGTAATACCAAATGATAAAGTAAAAAAATACACCAAAAACTATATAAATTTAACTAGAAAATGTTATTTAGACCATATAAATTATTATTATAAATATTTCTTATTTGTTAAAATTATTAATTAGAAATAAATTAATAATATTTAAATACTTTAAATATTTTCATGTGTTTCATTTCCCTCCCTTATTAATGGAAACCCCATATCTCATTTCATTAAACCAATATGATCCATGTAGCTAGACCAAAGCCTTAAAAATTATATTCCCTTCTTCCCTATATATTATTTAGTGAAGAGGGTATTATGAAAAGATCATTAAAAGTTTTTTTAAGAAAGTATGCAAATAAGGCCCACTGAAGAAGATCTAACTGTCCTATACAACCGCTTTCAATTTAGCTATTATGATACCACCTCAAATTATATTTTATTTACTATAAAATTTAAATTCATTATCCTATATATAAATAAATTTTATTTTTATTATGTAACTCCCTTTTTAAAACCTATTTTACATTAAATGGTAATTGAACGTATCACTCGTTCATACATGTGGACTACAACCTCCACGTTGCAAGACAATTAATTTTCCATAACCATATTCCATTAATTGTTATTATTATTGTATTAATTTTTATATATAATATGTTTGATATACTTATTCTATTCGAATTATAATATCATATTTACCTTTTTACAAATACATCAATTGGAAAATGATAATGTCACTCGTGCATTCATGTGGAGTACCACCTATATGAAATGATGTAATGCATTTTTTATTTCCTATTTAACTAGATATTAATAATGATAGATATAATAATTTTATATTATATGTATGATATAATAAATATTCCTCCAAGGTGAGTTGTTATTTACCTTACTTTTGATCCATCCTTTGAAAACTTAAAACAGTGTTCAATCATTCGTACGACCTACAGCCTCTATGAATAGAAAAATTGATTTTCCTATCTCTATATTTTATAGATGAAGTAGTGTGTATATATATTAAATATTTATAATATTTATATAAATATTAACATAATGGTGGATATCGGATCATGATCAACATAAACTCTCCATAAGTAAAAAATCTATATTCTCATGAAAAATGGAAAAGGTGGCACTAAAAAAATGATATAATTAATGAATTGTTATGAAATAGGAGTTAAAATATTAAATGTGTATCATGTATGATATTATAAAGTTGAAGATTAATTTTTTTATAATTATAATAATTTTATTATTCTTGATTTTAGACATATTTTGATGAAATTGGAAATTGAAGAAAAGTTTTTATGTGTCAATTAAATTTTTTTCCAAGATTGTTTATGATATTTTATGTAATGATTAAATTAGCATATCTACCACTCAATAATATCTTCAAATTTCTTCTCATATAATTTTTTTGGATATTACATATTTTCATTTCATTTTCAATTATGTATATACATATGATAATGAATTAATATATTTAATGAAAAATGACTTTATTTATCTAATCGGTTAGATATCTTTTTATTTCCATGACTATTTATTATAAAAAATAGAATAATGTTTTAAATATTATTCAAGAGTTATTTAAAATCATTTTCAACAATTTTTGAATTTATAATATAGTTTTTAAAATTAATTTTCATTATATTTTATTAACATGTAATTCTTTCATTTTAAAAAAAATTGAATAATTGTATAAATGTACACGACATGAATATAATTTGACGTTATCATAGACACTAAATTATTTTAATCTTCATGAAAAATTATCCAAGGATAGTGTCAATGAAAATAATTTCCTCTATATTTATTTTTGAAAAAAATTAAATAATATATTTCAAATTAAAAGGAAATTTTCTTCAAGAAATGTTTCAATGAGATTTTTAAGGAAATATTCATCTAGAATAATATTGTTTTATTTTACATATAAATTATCAGGTGATTGATATGATGTTTCTAACTAGTTTTCATTTATGTATGAATTATAATAATGATTTATGTTTGATTTTATTAAACTCATTTCTTTTTTAGGGGATAATTATATTATTAAAAAACCATTATGAAACCCATTTATTTTACACTGATTATTCTATGATGCTATGATTATGTGTTTATGAAACTCATTTACATTATAGAGTTTATGAAATGTGTAATTATTGATGATCTTGAAGAAATAATTTACATTATATAATTTATGTTATCTGTGTTCCAATCATTTTATATATCTCCATTTCATTATCAAAAGATGGATATATAATGAGATAATAAGAACTTGAATAGTGGTTCAACACAATATATTAAGGGACTCGATGAACTGTGATAGTATTGAGAGTGATATGTGACTATTGATGTGATGGAATGGCATGTGATCCCAATCCAGTATCATATTTTTGGATATGTGCCTTGACTAGGGATGATATTTTCAGTGATTATCTGTATACAAAGAAATATTATATCTTATGACATTTTTATACACTCATGAATCATATTTTCTAATCCCTTTATGATCCATTCCCTATAAACTGGAAATTCCTTAGGGATGTATTGATGATTATGATCAATTATATGCAAGGTACTGTGTTCAAATGTCAATATCATTTTCTCTTTGCCTCATATTCATGTTATGATTAAGAAATCATTAATATACCCAATGCATACCCATACTGAGAATCCAAGATCATCTTATCTTCAATATCCTTTACCCACAGTAAGAATAATTATTTTCTGTATGAAAAGTATAATAAGTATGGGAGTTGGGAAGAATAATTTTCTGTTTATATAAACATCTTAGAAGCATTTAATTTATTTAACTGTGTTTCCAAAGATAATAAAACGATAATATTTTGGTGTAATCATTATGTTTTGTATGGAATATTTATCTTTTAAGATGTAATATTAATATATTAAAATTATAATTACCAATATTAAGGTATTATACATAATGAATTTATGGGTTTGTATTGTATTATATATCCCATTGTTGCATCAGTTCAACTCATAATATTAATATTATAGGTATTTTTGGTTTTCTGTCCCAATTCTAGAATAATTTTCTTATTGTGACCATGATGATAATAATTATTTCTTTGTTTTATTTTTAATGAAATTTAAAATGTCTTATATTAGTACATTATGGTAAAGAAAAATTTGAATGAAAGTATATTACCATCTCCTTGAAATTATTTATTGTTTTTGAAGTGTATATTTATATATTCATCCATGGATGTATTTCAATCTCATGTGATTTTCTATATGAAAGTATTAAATTATATTTTTGTGTCCTTCCACATTCCACATTCCATGTCGATAAAATGATTTATTCTTATATAAATTCTCTCTTACCATGATTTTGTGATCACAATTCATATGTTTTCACTTCCCCATGTTATCATGAAAATTATAATACAAGATATTATTTTCTGCGTATCAATTCTGATGAATATTATGGTATATGTAAAAGATTTGTAACTTTTTTTTAATTTTATATAATACTTGGAAAATGTTCATTTTATTAGAAATTCGTGCACATTATATGTTACAAGATATTCCTAAATTTCTAAAAACAATTCCTGAAATTTATTCTAGATGTAATTGACTCATATTTATTAGTGATATAGTAATTATTTATAGATAATTTTTTTTATTTTCACATAAATTTTATATAATATAGATAATTATTCTCAGGAGATATAGATGTGTAATTTTTTAATTGTTAGTTCCCTCCTGATCCATTACTTTTTCAGTTTGGTTTTTGGTGTCATTTAGAGGATAATATGAGGTGTTTGGAGAAGTTCATTTGCTAAAATCTTGAAGATAGTGGATTACACATCGTGTAACTGAATTACAAGACATTAATTTTGGTTCCATTTCATATCCTAAAGGTCTCATGATGTGTGGACATTTTACATGTTGTGAAAGAGGGTTTCATGACGTGAAATGTTTTAGGGTCTAAAAAATAATATAAATCGAGAGGCGATGGGTATTTCAGTGGAAGCCAATCATGGGTAATTACACAATTTGAAAGAATATTTCACATCATGTAATACCCCAATGCTATAACATTTAAGTGTTTTTTATATACTCAAGTTTTCAAACTGTACAGCTGTAGTGACCCTTCCTCAACCCCAAGAAACCCGACGAACCCCCTTATGTGTGTTGAGGATTCCTTTGTCGATTATTGATTCTTGGCTTCCCTACATTTATTTGTAGTGATTTATATTTTATCTATGCTGCGTTCTTCCTCCTTTATTGTGGTTTCATCTGGTTTTGTCTGCTTTCCCTCTAGTTTCTTCATGCCATGTGATGGAAGATGATATCCCATGGATCCAAATGGGATTCAATTTGGTTTTTGTTAGTTTGGTGTTGTTGATACATCCTTGGATAGATTCCAATTTTGGGAGAGAGGTGATCATAGATTTATTTAATAGAACATTGTTGTGTGATTATCATTAACACCCTTTTGAGGTAGGTTTTCCTTTATTTATCTTAATTATTCAGCATACTAGAGGGGTTGTCTTTTTTTACCTATGTATTTTGGTTGTTTTAGATTAATCAAAGATAATAATCAGTTAAATGATATTGAACGAGGTAGAAGAATTTTTTTTCATTCCCTTGTAGTTTTAATATTATAAATGTGATATTGTGACTATACAGTCTAAATTCGTTGATAAAAATTGTGGTTGTTGGGGGATTTTATTGCTCTATGTATATGTGTTTTGGTTGTTTCTTGATCATGATTATTTGGTGTCAACCAAAAATGGAAATTGGTTAATCATATATATTTTTATAATGAATAGATTTTTTAGGATCCTAAAGTTCTGTGATAACCCATAAATTTAAGAAAATTGAATTAAATAATTTATTCCTTGTCAAATGTGATTTTTCTTATTTTTATTAGTACATGAAGTGATGTTATATGTGTATTTTATCTGGTTTCTGTTTTAGTATAGTTTTTATCATGGTTTTTTATTTGTAATTGCTTGGGTGGATTTATGGAATCTTAGGTTGAGAGATTGATTGATTGTTGAATGGATGAGAACTTTTTTCCATAAGGTCTATAAAATAAGTAGTGGAGAAATGTGTTATCAGTTAGGGTTGTGACTTGGGGGGTCGGTTTTTTTGGTATATTATGTGAGTGGGATGACTTTGTATAAGGGTATTTGTGATTTTTATGGGTAATTAGCTAGGTTTTTCTCTATTAGTAACATACAGAAGTCTTCACCCAGTATATAGAGATCAATATATGATATCTCATGAATTGGTGTTGAACATAGAGGAAATGTGAAGTCTATTTAGTTTATTAGTCTATTCACCTTCTAAGAACCTTTTTCCCTATTGTGTTTTTTGGTTAGTAGTTTTTAAGGTAGTAGTTTATCAGATAAACTACTTGTTCAATAAAGAATAAAATTGGTTAAATAAATTGTTTTGGAATGTGAATCAAGTTTTGTGGATCACTGTATGGTGTTATGCACTTTGAGGTGGTAACAATTGTGGTAGTTGTGAGATTATCTCTATTTGAAAACTCATTGGTAGGGCATGAGTGGTTGGTATCATATGTGTGTCTGTGTCTGTGTCTGTGTGTGTATTTTTCTTATGATTTTTTTTGTGCACCCACCTTAGTTGAGAGATACATGTCTAACACCCCCATCGTCATGGGGGAGGTTGTCTTTCCCAAACTTCTTATTGAGAGTATGGATAGTTGGCCACTCGATCATCCTTGATCCCCTTTCTAGGAAATTATATTCCAATATTATTTGAGCAGGTTGTGGTTTAGAGGCCTAGGTGTTTACAAGCGAGTAGTGTTTTTCCATGTATCTTCAGGATGAGAGGTGTTGGGAATTTATAGGAGTCTTCAAGATGATTTTTGGTTTGTGGAATAGGTTTTTATGAGTGGGATGTGATGTTTTATGTGGCCCTGGTGTTTGTGTGAAGGATTTGATGTTCTTTATTGTCTAGTTTTTTATAGGTGATATTTGATGTGGTTTGTGGAAAAGGTGTCTACAGGTGGGATGTAATGTGGTTTGTAGCCCATGTGTGTGCAGATAGCTTGTAATGTGGTACGTTCTGAAGAGGTGCGAGAGTGAGGATGTTTTCTATTAGGAAATAGTGGCTAATCAGTATGAAGTAGTTCTAGTAACCCTGTTATCTATGTGCATTATATGACATTACATGACTCACATTAATTAGTGAGTGTGCCTTGGTGAGGTTGGGATGGTTAGTATACATGTTAGGTGATGTTTGGTTCTGTTTTCTTCTCACAGGGGAATTACTATTCTTCTTTCACATGTGCATGTGACAATTCAGTTATCCTACTGATTATACATATATGTTCACCCTGCATATATAAAATTGTTTTGAGGTTTCCATGATGATTTCACATATCGTGCTGGATCTTACTAGTTTGAGATTGGTATAGTTTTTGTATCACTGCATAGATTTAATTTTGGTATTTACATGGATAATTTTGTACCTATAAGATTTCTATTTTAAAATGTGTATGTGGTATGGTTTTTGGATTTCATTTATATATTTCTAGGAGTTTTTTTTCTATGATCCATCATATCTTCTGATCTTGTTTAAGGAAAGTGTAATGTCTCCCATATTGTGAGATCTCTATACTCTTGGTTTTGGTCACCAGTACAGGGCCTACTAGTGGAGGGAATCGGGGTTTATTATCTATCTTTATTCATTTCCTTCCTAGGAGGGGAATCATTTAGGGAGGGGTTATGAAATAATGGTATCAGAGGTGATGGTTGAGAGATTTGATGGAGTTGTCATTAGGCATAGTGATAATTACATGGGTTGGAAGGGAAACAATGTCAAGTGACCTTGGTGAGTGATATAGGCCAAGGAATATTGGCTAGGAAATGAGATGTTAGGGCCCCTTGTGATCTGATGTAAGGACTCTTAGCCTACCGAATGACCATGTGAGTATGCACGATTTTCAAGGTAGAGACCCCATGAAAGTTAAATGAGTAACAATGATATGCGATTTTGTTTTAACTGTGTTGCTTTGGGAATGTTGTAATGAATAAAAAATATTTAAATGAGTCAAAATGAATCTTAAATAAAATTCCATACTACTCAATCTTAGGAATTATTTTCTTACTTATGAGTTATGTATTATAGTCATCATTCATGTATGTCTCAGGGAGTTGATCCTCTATAGGTTGAACTTTTTTATCGGTGGAGGTTTGATCTAGTTGAGGAAGATGACCTGTTAGAGATGATGATGCATTATTTCAAGTGGTAGGATTTAGGATAGTATGAGGGTACTGTTTCAAACATGGATATGGAATACTGGATTGAGGAGATTGAGACCACCTTCAGTTCCCTAAGAATTTTTTGGGTTCATTTGGAAGTTAGTTAGATGTGAGGAGTTTCATGATAGTGGTCGATGCTTTAATTGGGGGAGAGGATGGAAGAAAACGTGTTCTTGATTGACATACAATAGTAATTCTGAGTGTATTTCCTTTCATCAATCATGAATGTTGAGAAGGGGCAGGGCTTCTCTCCCTTCAGCAGGGGATTATATGTTTGTACAGGATCATGGGATTAAGTTCATGGGCCACTTTCATTTTACCTTAGATATCTTTCTAGATGGGGAGTCCCATGTGAGATAGCTTGTGGAGTCATTTTGTCCTTTGATCCAATAAGTATTTACTCCTTTTATGTTTCCAACTTACATGTAGGTTCAGAAAAAGGAAGATATGATCAAACAGATGCAATTTCAAGGAGTTATACCATGATAGGGGACTCATCAGAGTTCATTGAGAGGCATGGTTACTTGTAGCAGGTCTCAAGAAATATGACATTCTTGGATCCATCCGCTAAGGAGTCTACCTCAACAGTTCCCTTTTTGACCATTTAGTATTTTTTCTCTTCCTATGATCTTGGGACTAAGGTGTTTCATTTTTGGAGTTCTCTTTATTATTCAAATCTAATTTCTAGTAGCTATTTGAGATCAATTTGGTGGAGGTGGTCAGGTTCATCGTCAACCACAGTAGCAGTTTCAAGAGAGATAGTTTTATTATCACTAATAATAAGATTTTACTCCACTGAGGGGAGATGAAGCAGGAAGAGGCCAACCCCATGATGTTCTTATTGCTAAGGGGTCTAGAACCTGGTGTGTACATGGAGGAGGTCGTCAGTAAATAGGCAGAGAAGTCGGTTGTGTTCATATTTACTTATCAAAGGAAGTATTTATAGTAGTGCTAGATATCATTATAGGTATGATCAGTTCTATCATTACCCTTTCTTATGGTTTCTTTGATTCGGGATCTTTTCACTAGTTTGTTTCACCCAATCTAGTCTATGATCTGGGAATAGAGGTAGAGATTACTCTCATTCCCTTAGTGATTTTTATGCTAGTTAGTGGCCAGACCATATTGATTGACATGTTCTTGGATGTTGACTGATGATTGGATCACATAAGTCCTGTGGGGATATCTTCTTTCTTCAGATAAAACCATACTATATCATCCTCGACAACAACTAGTTGTATTATGTGAATTACTTTATCAACATTATCCATAGGAGAGTCCTTTTTTTAACATATATGGATAGTTTTCCATTTTCATTAGATAGAAGAGTTTTCTAGTAGGCAATCAATATGTGAAGCCTCTTATTTCCTTATTGTCTGATATGTCAGTGGAATTAGTGGGTGTTGTGATGGTAGAGGTTGTTAAGGTCATTTTGGAGTTCCTAATAGTTTTCTCTAATGAGGTTATGGTGCTCCCTCCTTGACATTGTGTTGATTTCAAGATAGACTTTTATCCTGATGCTTCTATGATTTTGTTGGATCACTATCAGATGAAACCTTGTGATATGTGGGATTTGAGGATTATGATATATTATCTAATGAAGAAGGGTTTTATCTAGACTATAGTGTCATTGTGGTGTGCCATGTTGTTTCTCTCTAATAATTATGATGTTAGTCTAAGGCTGTATACATACTATTGGTGGTTGAATCTGGTAATTGTCATGAACCTTTACCCTCTTCCACGGATAGACAATATTTTTGACCATATGAGATTGGAGACCTATTTTTCCCTGAATGATCTTAATTCTGGATATCATTAGTTGTGGGTGATGGAGAGGGATTTCCCAAAGACTGCCTTTAGGAACATTTATGGTAAATTTGATTTTTTAATCATGTCGTACAGTTTTATGAATGAAACAATTGTGATCATGGGGATTATGCACTCAGTGTTCCATTAGTTTCTGGATTAGTTCATCTCGGTGTACATCAATGATATCGTAATATACACGAAGTCAGAGGAGGAGCACACCGAGCATCATAGAATTGTCTTGTAGGTTCCTCGATGCCACTAGATCTATATAAAGTTGTTCAAGTGTAAGTTCTAGGCATGATAGGTGAATTTCCTCAGTCATGTGGTGTCTTGGTAGGTTGTATAAGTAGACCCATGAATGGTTGAATTAGTCATTTCTTGGGAAGAACCCAAGAATGTATAAGAGGTTCATAGTTTCCTAGGTCTCAAAGGTTATTATTATAGGTTTGTACCCGATTTCTCTTGATTTGCATCCCCATTTACATATTTAACATGGAAGGATCATGATTTTGTATGGAGTGACATGTGTCATGTAGAATTCAAATAACAAAAGGAGAATTTGGTTATTTCTCTAGTGCTATGGTTTACTAAGGAAGGTTTTATGCTTGATGTTTTCTGTGACACTACCCATCAAAACATGGGACACTCCTTGATGCAGTAGTGAGTAGTGATCCCTTATGGGTCCATGTAGTTACATCCCCATGAGCGTAACTATGCCACCCATGATCTAGTGCTAGTAGAGGGGGTTTTTGTACTGATGTTGTGGCTGTATTACCTTGTTGGGTAGAGATTTGTGGTATTTACAAATAACAAGGGTTTGAGGTACATATTTTCCCATTGAAGTTTGAACTTGTGATATTGGAGGTGGATGGATTTTATTCATGAAAATAGTTTTGATACCTCTTACACCTCAATAAAATGGATTTTCATGGTCAATGCTTTGAGAAGAAATATGAAAGGGAGGTTGTTCGGGATTCTACAGATTCTAGGAGATCAATGGATAAGTTGGTATTTATGTAGTTTGATATAGGAGTGGATGGAGGTAGAGGATATTAGTTTTAGTTGACAAAGAAATATTCTCTAATGCAGCATGTGGAAGATTCTCAATGGGGAGGCTCAGAGCTAGAGGTTCTGTGTGATAGTTTGAACCATTATGAAGCTCCAGATGGTTGGTCGGAGGATGGTCAGAACCAAATGTTGTTTTGCAGAAAGTTATTCATTCCAGTTGTGATGCATGAGGGTGTACTTAGGGAGTTCCATAAATCACCATTAGTGGTACACACATGAGTTTATATGATGTACCTTGGCTTCAGGATGTAGTTTTGGTGTCCCATGGTGATGTAGATAGTGGAAGGGTTTGTGACAATGTGCTTGGTCTGGATGTAGGATAAGGTCAAGAACCATGTTCCCAGTAGTCTTTTACATCCCTTGGATGTTCCCAAGTATAAGTGGGATGAAATATAAATTTATTTTTCACAAGGATACTTAGAGCCCAGGGAGTTTGCGATACTATTTGGGTATTAGTGGATCATAGGACGAAATCAGATCACTTCTTATTAGTAAAGGAACAAAGCGCAATAGATGCCTTTCGAAAAAGGTATGTGGATGAGTTGGTTTGGATACATGGAGTTATGAGATCCATTATCATGAATCCAAATACACAAAATACCTCATGATTCTGAGTGGATTGCAGCATGCTTTTGGAACCTAGTTAAGCATCAACACTGATTTCCACCCCCACATAGATGGGTAGATAGAGTGGACTATCTAGACATTGGAGGATATGTTGAGAGCATGAATAATGGACTTTGGATGATATTGGATATTAAACATGCCATTGATATAGTTTTATTATAATAATATATATCACTCTTTGATTTTTGAGGATATTTTTGAATATTTTAAAGAAAGATATTTTTGTTCTCCATTTTTTTGGATAGTGTTTAAGGAGACATCAGTTCTTGGTCTCGGTGTAGTGTAGGGCATGATATATAAGGTTTAGATTGTCTATGAGAAGATGAAGGTGGTGTTATACTGGTATAAGCCTTATGTTGATCATAGGAGGAGGCCTTTGGTGTTCATGGTTTTGGACCACGTGTTCTTCAAGGTTTCCCCTCAATGTGGGTAGTAGTGTTTTGGAAGAGGGAGAAATCTTTCTCCCTAGTTTATTGGAACCTTTTTCTATTTGGATGAGTTAGCGAGGTGTCATATCTATTGGTGTTTACACCATAGTTTTAGAGAATCTGTGATGTCTTCCACATCTCTTAGATTTTTCAGTATCTACATGACAAATCACATGTTCTTGGTTGGGGATAGTTGGATATTGAGGGCGATGCGACGTTCATGGGGTGGAATATAGAAATCCATGATTTTCAAGTGAAGGCATAGTGTGGTTGGACCATTTCCTTGTTTCGTTTGTTATGTGGGCATGGTGGTCATGATGAGAGTAATTGTGAGTGAGAAAATCATATGTGTAGCTAGTACCTTGAGTTTTTTTAAGTTTTTCCTAGCTTTGTTTTGTTTGAAATGTAATGTTTAAACCTTTTTTATAAGATGATATTTTTTTCCTATATTTTGTGATGTTTTTACGGTGTTATATATGATAAATTCTTAACATACAAAGAAGGGGGACTATATTACTGATATAGATGCATTAACTACGAGGCGATTGAACCTGTGAAGGTGAGTCAGTGCCACCCCAAGAAAATAGTATCTTGACATGGTGATAGAATTCCCTAATTAGAATTTTTAGGACAATACAGTTCACTGTCCATAATTGTTGTTTGCTTAGGTTGTGCAAAGTAAGAGATGATTGCAAGGTGGTTGTGTTGTAGTTTGGTTTTGAGAGATCAGATAATTGTGGTTGTGGTGGTGAGGTTGTGCAGTGTTTATTTGGTTACATGGTGTAGCATGTTTGGCACATATTAATGATTAATATATGGCAAGATCCTTATGATGTATCACATGGGGTGGTTGTTTGGACCCCTTTTCATATGGTTTTGGTTTTGGATTATAGAGGGTGAGAATCAATTGAGTGGTATATGATGTAATGGTATGTGACCTTCTTATTGAATGGCCCAAAGGCCTAAATTTTTTATTTATTTTTGGATAACCCACATTTTAAGGAAAAAGGGGAAACCTCACATGACTTCAAGGATGTAGGGAAATAAATATAACACAAAGGTCAAAATATAGAATATGACTACTTGGAAATACCTCTCCCTAGCATCAATATCATTATGTAAATATTCCATCGTTGCATGATTGTTCATCAAGTTTTCCCATGCAGGTGCACGAGCATGGTACTAATGGTTGAGCCATACCCTCTCAAACTTCCAAATCTTAATAGTCATGCATGATGAAATCACATGCTCTAATCCTCGTATGACACATTTCCATATAGAATTTCTGGAAAATTCCATCCAAAATCCAATAACATATGATACCCATGTACCCTTCTGCTATAGAAAACCTTGTTCAATATGCAATTCATTCTTGATCACCCTCAATTTTAAATCAAGTCCAGTGATTTGGATCCATGGCACATCGCAACACTGAAATCCTTTCTACAATAACAAGAACAAAACCTATACTTCCATATAACCCACCCACCATAACCAAAATTCCTTCACAACTTCACCATCAAATTAAATGCATCAAAACAGAATCAAAACTAGTTTCACAACAAGTTGCACATGATACACATCCAAAAAACTAGAACACGAACTGAAAACAAGGGACAAAAACCACACGGGATTGATAGCCACCCGAACGCCAGTAGCTCAACTTAATTAAACACAATCCAAACTAATTATTGAATAAAAAAACCATGATCACTAACTGAATCATCATCCAAAAAGACATTGAAACTCAGCGAGTTCCAGATATGGGCACAATCGCAAAATCCATCAGTTGATTCAATGGTAGTGGAAATCACCTTATACTCTCATGAAGCTGGATGTATTCTTTGGCCTGAATACAATCCCAATGTGGCCACCTTGGATCCCCAACCACCAGCTTCTCATATCATAGTGGTTCACACATAATACCACAGAAGCATCACCACAAAAACTCATGAGAAATAGAATTCCCTAAATCAAATACGAATGCAAGAAAATGATGAACAAAAAACCAGCACCTAGTCACTTGGAGAAAACCTTTTCACAATCCAGACCCAAATTCTATCACTTCCATCCAAGTCATCCATAGAGACCACGAAAAACCACTTAACTCCCAACCAGAGATGAAGCAGCACCCTCAGATCATGGAAGCTGGGACTCGGACGTTGTACCAACACCACACTTCCATCAGAATCCCTATCCAGTGAGAAGGAATTGAGAGAAAAACTGTCTAGAAACAATGTTAAATGTCGAGATGGCTGAGCCCATGAAGTCGAATAACACCACCACGACAAGAGGCCACCGCCACGAGCTCACCAAGAATGAGGATGGGAGCCGAGCTAACCTAGGATGATAGAAGGATGTGTCAACAAGGGGAAACCCTAGCATTTTAGATCCCCTTACGGGATCATCTCCACTCTGGGTATAGATTCTGGTATGTAACGTTGTGGTTCGTTACTTTTCTAGTTTTTTTTTGGGCGTTCAGAGGAGGATCATAGGTGTTTGGAGAAGTTCAGTTGCTAATAGCTAGAAGAAATAGGATTAAACATCACATAACTATATTAAATGACATGAAGTTTGGTTTCTTGACTTGTCTTTGAGGTTCCACGATGTGTATAAATTTTACACGATGTGAAAGATGTTTTTAGAATGTCAAATGTTTCAGAGTTTGAAAAAAAAAATCAAGAGACATCTAGTTTTATGGGGGGAAGTTGACCATAGAGAATTAGATGATGTTAAAGGGTTCTACATGTCATTTAATACCCCACTGTCATAACTTTTATCTATATTTTCAGCCACTCGGGTTGTCAAACCCTACAACTAGAGTGGCCCTTCCTCAACCCCAAGTAACCCAGAGACCCCTATTCAGTGTTTTTAGGATTCATTTATCATGTTTTTATTCTTAGATTCATTCCTTTGATATGATATGATCAATCCTTGATCTGTGGTGTGTTATTCCTCTGTTCATATCATTTCATCTGGTTGTTCTCCTACCCCTCATGTTTCATCTTTCCATGTGATGGAGGGTGATCTCATATGGTTATAAATGGGATTCTCTTTCATTTTTTCATGAGGCGGTGTTGTGTCATCCTTATATAGATGTAAATCTTGCAGTATTGGTGATAATAGATCTATTTCATGGCCCATTTATATGCAAGGATGTTTGAATCCTTTTCAAGGTAGGTTTTCCTTCATTTTTCTTAATTTTCCATCATTTGGGTGGTTTTTGATTATGTATTCCTATGGATTTTGGTTTTTCCAGATTAATCAAAGATACAAATAGGATAAATAAAATTTAATGGGGAAATGGATTAATTTTTCATTCCCATACATTTTGGATATTATGATTGTGATATTGGGACTATATGGGATAAACACCCCTCTAAAAATTGTGGTTGTTGGTGTCTTTTCTTGCAATAGGTATGTGTGTTGTGGTTGTTGCATGATCAAGATTTTTGGGTATCACCCAAATATGGAAATTGGTTAATCACATATATTCAAATAATGAACGGATTCCCCATGATCATATAGTTCTGTGATAACCCCAAAAGGGAATTAAATAAGTGATTCCTTTTTAAATCTATAAATTTTTTTCCTTGGTACATGGGGTTATGTGATGTGTGTGGGTTTTCTGTGGTTTTTGTTGATGAATGTTTGTGACCACAGTTGTGTGTTGTGGGATGGATTGGGTGGTGTAATGGAATCTCTGGTTAAGATATTGATTTATTGTGGAATGGATGAGAAGTGTTGTGTAGTGGGGCTACAAAACCAGTTGTGAGGTAATGAGTTATCAATTAGGGTTTTGAGTTGGGGATTCTATTTTGTTGGTATGTGACCTAAATGGGATAATTTTGAAGGTCTAAAGTAGTGATTGGTGTGGGTAATTCTCACAATGTTTATCTATTCATAACATGAAGAAAGCTTCACCCTGTATCCAAAGATCGATATATGACATATCATGAATTTGTGTTCAATGTTGAGGAAATGTGAACTACCTTTAGATTATCAGGTCTCTTCACCTTTGGAGTATATTTTTTCCTATTGTGTGTTGTGCTTAGTAGTATCCTAGGTAGTAGTAGAATGGATAAATGACTTGTTTAATAATGAATGATATTGGTTAAATAAATTGGTTCGGAATGTGAATTGGGTTTTGTAGGTAATCATATGGTGTTTTTCATTTAGAGGTGGAAAAATAGGTCGTATTTATGATATATCTCTATTTGGGAACCTGTAGGTTGGTCTTGAGTGGTTGGTATCATATTTTTGTATACTTGTACTTTACTTGGGAATTCTATATGCACCCCACCCTTGTTGAACACTATGTGCCAAATACCCCCATCATCATGAGGAAAAATGTCTTTCCAAAACATCCTAGTGGGAGGATACGTGGCTGGATACTTGTTCTTTCCTGCTTCCTCTTCCAAGTGGCGATGCCCCATGATTATTTCGGAAGGTTATAGTTTTATAAGGCCTGTGTGTGTGTAAGTGAGTTGTGTTATCCCATGTGTCTTTTGGATGAGATGTGTTGTGATTTTACAAGTGTCTTTGGGATGAGGTGTGGTTTGTGGCCTAGGTTTATGTGAGTGGGATGTGATGTGGTTTATGCCTAGGTGTCTACGGGTGGGATGTCATGTTGTTTTTGGCCTAGGTGTATGTGGGTAGGATGTGATGTTGTTTTTGGCCAAGGTGTGGGTCGGTGGGTTGTGATGTGGTATGTTCAGAAGAGGTGGGAGCGCAAGGGCGTTTTCTGTTATGAAATAGCGGCTAATTATTAGAAACTAGTGTGGCATACCCTATAACAGATGTGAATTATATTACATTACTTAACTTGCATTATTTGGTGATATTGACTTGGTGAGGTTGGGATGGTTAGTAAACATTTTAAGTGATGTTTGGTTCTACTGTTCTCTCACAGGGGAATTAGTATGCTTCTTTCACATTTGTGCGAGAGACTTTTCTTTTCTTACTAAGTATACCTGTATTCTCACCCTATGTATATAAAATTGTTTTCATGTTTTAAGAGGTTTCCACAGACTTTATTAGACCTTACTAGTTCATTCTTGGGATGGTTTTTGTAAAGCTTCATAGCCTTAGAGTGGGTGTTTAAATGGATATATTTGTACTTGTAATGGTTTTATTTTAAAACATGAATGTGGGGTGGTTTTTTCCTCTCTTTTATATATGTCCAGAATTTTTTTGTGGATGATATATCATATCTCATGATCTTGTTTCAAAAAAAGGTTAAGGCCTCCCATATTGTGAGATCTATATACCATTGGTACTGGTCGCCAAACTATGGCCTACTGAAAGTGGGACTCGAGGTTCATTTTCTCCCTTTTATCATTTCTATCCCAATAGGGGAATCTGTTGAAGGAGGGGATCATGACAGAGTCTGAGGTATCATAATTAGTAATAAAATATGTTTTGGGTTATATTATATAGTTAGATGTTAGTTTATGATAATTTATTTATTGATAAAATAAAAATTATAATAATTTTTGAGGTAGAGAAAACCATTTTTGTTAGCTGATGTAATATTTATTATTTTATTGATTAACATATTGTAACATTAATAATAAAATTGGGATATGTTTATGGGATAAGTCTAAGTTTAAAATAAAATCATTTAATTTTTTTAAATGTTGATTGTGTTTTTTTTAGAAAATAAATTATTTTTTATATGTTAAAAGTGAATACAATATCATTATCAAATTTATCTAAGTGTAATAACCCTAAAAAATAGTGGATTGTGCATTATTTCAATCTTTACATAGTGTATGTGTATGAGGACTAACACATCTTATGATTTACAACTCTCATTAGGTATTCATTAGTTAATAAAACTACCTCTAAAATTTATTATGATATCTTTTTTATGGTTATGAATTAGGTTAATGAATAAACTAGAACCTAAAAAATAAGCAGTAATTGAATCGAGAGTGATATAGTTTGAAAAAAAAACTAGCATAATTATTTCATTGAGAAATCGATTTTAAAGTTAAATTATTCATTTAATTATAAAAAAATATTCATTTATTGGTTTTATCACTGAGGATTAAATCCTTTTTGTGATATTAAATATTGGAACCCAATGGAACCATGAGATCAATGGATTCCATGCATAGTAAAAATGTTGCCCCAATTAGCCATGTAATGGTATAATAGCTAGAATGAGAAATATTATGACTATGACAAAATAGATATCAATAATTATTATTAATAATGTGAGTGTAGTTGAATATGAAAATACAATAATGAATATAATGTTAGATTCTTAGGGAAGTTAATGTCACAAAGATGATGTAGGATTGAATATTAAATTTACTATATGTCATGAATGTGAGATGAAACATATCAGGTCATTTATAAATAAAATAGTATTTCTCTATAATTGGGAAAATGAATATCATCAAGATAATGAGTTAATGGTAATGAGATATGGTAAAAAAATAACTCATATTTAGAAAATAAAATTTCCCAGAATACAAATCAATGCACTAATCCAATACATAATGTGGATTACATTCCCCAATAACCTCCTAGACCATATATACAAGTGAATGACTACACATTGACTATTATTGAAAGTGATAGTGATTAAAAATTCACTATTTTCAAATGTATTTTGACCTATTTATTTCCACCAAGTGTTGGATGTTGATTTATAATTAAAATAACTTATTTTCAATAATATAAATAAATATTATTCAATGTTTTTGGGATGTTAATTCTTACTAATCTAGTTTTCCCTTAATTATTTGACATGGAATTAGTAAAGGGTTTTTTCCTTGAAATGGGGATATATATTTATTATTATATTAAAGAGTCTCACTAAATTTCTTAACTCAAAACTTGATAATATACTGATGTTGACTATGGACATTAGATCGATAATTCATTTTTAAACATTGCATGATTCCAACTCATACATTTCTTAGTACCTGAAATTGTAGGTTTGATATTTAAGTAAATAATAACCCAATTATATATTAAATATTTTTTAAAAAATAAATTTTTTATAGATAATAATAAATAAAAATTATGATAACACGTTTCATTTATATAGTGATTCAGTAACACCCTTGGACTAAATTTAATATATTTTATTTTCATTACCACATAATTTGTTCTGTATCTTATGCTAAATTTAAATTAAGCCAAGATAAATTAGGGAACATTACATATCTATTAAAATGTTACCATATTAATTATTCAGAAGATAGATGTAAAACAATTATGAAATATTTTTGGAAATAAAAATAGTGGTCTATGATATCACTAAGGGATTGATGTAAAATCAATTATTGTATATATGTAATTTATAATAATGACTTATCCTTTGAAGTGTTTCCTTTCTAAAAAAATTATTTTGTTGTAATTTTTTATGAATTTAAATAAATTATTAATAAAATATATTATTAATATTAATAATATACTTTCTTTAGTTTTATTAGGAATTTATAGCAAATAATAATAATTGTAGTTAAAAAATTTCAAAAGTTATTTTCCTATTAAAATAATTTTCAGTATAATTATTCATTTTTTACATTTAAACTTACAAAATTTTGAGTGATAATAAAATAAAATTAAAATAATTTTTAAATTAAAAATTTTAATATTATATTAAGAAATTTTGTTTGTAGAATTACTAAAATAGTTGATTTTTAGTGAATAGTGAAATTAAAGATTTCTCTAAAACAATCACTTTAATAACATTATAATAGTTCATTAATGACTTCAATGTTTTTGGAAAAAATTATAATATATATATATATTTATTTATTTATTTATTTATTTGATATAATTTTTTTTAAATTATGATGTTGTTTTTATAAATCCTATGTTTATTATTTTGGAAACATATATAATTTTTCAATTTAAAAATTGATTTATTTACTTTTTATAAATAACGATAGTTCTCATCCCTTGAATAAATCAAAACATGAATTTCATGTTTTATGTCAACATTATTATATTATATACTATGTTTAATTTACTTTCTCTTCATAAAAATATGAATCCTATTATTAAAATTAATGACCATGTTAATTGTAAAATTTTTATTTATAAATAAAAGTTTGGATTCTTTTATTCAATTTAAAGATAATAAGTTAAATTGATTTATTTTAAATATAGAATATAATATTATATTCCAACACATTTATATTTATATTAATCCAAATATTATTTTTTATCAATGAAAAATATGATTAAGAACACATAATTGTTAAAACATCATTTTTCTCCCAAAAAAGATTCCCTATATATAAAATTAATTCTTTTAAATAAATTTTTATAATAATGAAACATTATTCATATTAAAATTATAATAAATTTATTGTCTAGAACACACAAATTTGTAAATTGAGTTTTTTATGATTATGAAAATATATGTCAATGAGTTAAAAACAATTCACCTTGGTAAAAACATTAAAAATATAATGCTAACTATATTATAAAAAAACCACCAACGTCATTAAAAAATATAAATAAATTAAATTTTAAGAATTTAATAACAAAAAATTCCATTATTTTTCATCATTGAAACCATTTACCCCTAAATAGTTTCATCATATTATTGTAAATAGTGGGTGTTAACCCGTTTCTTTACTTATATAAGTGGACACCCCCCCACACACACACACACACTTCATGGAACACAAATAAAATAAAATTTCTTCTTGAAACACTACCATTTTTCTCATATTAGAAATCTATTTATGGATCATATTCTTCTTATATGAATTATTAAACCTTGGGAATTTATTTTTATAAAGAAATTAAAGATTATGGTCAAGTCTAAAAAGTATATAGTACTTAATTCATAACCATTCCTCTATAATCGTTCTATTTAAAACCTGCATTGACCATAATAATATTATATCCTTGTTAAAATTAATATTCATTTTTGAAATTATCTTAATGAAAGAGTAATTAATTATTCCTTCTCATATAATTTAAAAAACTAAAGAACATAGATTTATAATTCTACATACTACCACATCAACAAAATAAAGTTTTTTCATATTTACTATAATTATTTATAAAAACACGTTAAATATTATTCAGAAAAAATAAGAAAAATATAATTATATAATAATTTTTTAAAATATATATATTATAAACTTCCATAACCATACTAGCCCATCTAATTATAAACTATTCCAATTGCGGTTATTTAAAGAACCAATATGAACTAAGCACTAAAACTCTATCTTGGATGGCTATGAGAACAAAACTACTAATATATTTATAAGTTAATAATAAAATCACAATGTTCTATGGTTTTTGAAGGGTTGCATTGGGTCTTTCTCTTTTTTTTAAAATTTTTATCAATAATGACTAAAATTACAGAAAAACCTGACATTAATTCTATTTTTATGCAAACATAATAAATAAATTTATAATAAAAATATAATATGATAATAAATATCCCTTACTAAATGATATATTTTTCCCAAACATGGTACATAATAAAAATTATTTAATTTTTTGGTATATTATGTGTATGCACACAATAAATTGTGAACAATGTAAGGATTTTTCCTAACTCAACTTTCTACCATTGAGTGTAAAAAATTATTAATGAACACTATGTCAATTTTTTTATTTTACCTAATGAATTATTTTTATTGTATTTAAAATATCATTTTTGGGATCCAATAATTCTTCTTCATAACCACATTAGATAATGTTTCCCACTAGAAATATTTTGAAAATTTTAAGGGTTTATTACTTCATGTTTCACCACTTGAGACATATTTCTTTTTATACCCCATGATTTCTTTGGAATGATGTATATTTTTCCCATTTAATATTTTTTATAATTAATTTCATAATATTTTTTATATATATTGTTTCATTTGAAATTATATCATTTAAGTTGTGTGATTCTAAATGATCAATCGTATTTATGTGGATTTAGTACCATCATTTATTAACTAGAAAATTATTATCATTCCATATGTTTCTTCTCAATAGTGATGTCTATTGATTGTTATGGATTTTTTATCATCCATTGTATTTATATTTATATATTCATTATAGTTAATGATTTATACTCAAATAAGTGATATATGGGGTTAAGTGTTGTATGGCGACTTGATGCATCTATTGGCCTCAATAGAAAATATTTTTGGGTATATAGTGTATGCCTACCTAATGCAAGACCGATGGAATGTTTTCAATCATGTCAGTTATATGACTTTGATGGAATGAATAATGTCTTTCCATAGGCCTTGATAGTAATGATAATGAATTTGGGTGATGTGGATTCCATCATAGTTAATTTTGTTATTTCTTTCCATATCATTATTTAAATTATTAACCACAGATTTTATTTAATCTCATGTGATTAGTTATATGGAGTTATTTTATTATGATTTTTTCCCTACAATATTAAATAAATTATGTGGTCTTAATATCATGTGATACATTAAATTCTAAACTATATTAATTAAATATTTGACTGATATATAAATTTATATGTGGTAAAATATATTTAAATAAATCTTAATAAGGAAAATAATTTATTTTGAAAAATGTAATGTGTACAATTTATGTAGGAAAATGACATCAAATATAAAGAAACAATTTTTTATGAATTAAAAAAATAAGTAAAATTTATTAATCTTGATGTATGATATATATGAAACATTTTAATAAATTAAAATTAATTTTTAGTAAAATAAATAAACATAGGACATGAAATAATTAATTAACTATATGAAATAATAATTTTATTATTCAAGGTAAAAAATTTATGTCATTAATTTTTTGTGTTTATTATATACTGTAAAAGATTTTATTTTTAAAATAAAATCTTTATATATTATATTTTATGTTTAATGAACTAAAAAATCATATTTATACAAATATAATTACAAACCATATTATTATTAATATTTTGTATTGAATTTGTACAAACACATTTTCATGCCTTAAAAACTTATTCAGAAAATTATATTTACGTGTCATTTGTAATTATATGAAAATTAATATTTATAAATATTATAAAATTATATTGGTTTTTTTAGTATGAATAATAATTTCATAATTTTTTCATAAGATCAATTCCATTAATATAATACAAAATATATTAATATGGTAAAAGTTAGTTTCTATAGTAATAGAAACAATAAGGTAAAATATTTTATTCATTAATATGGAAATAATATATAATGAAAAGTATATTTAAAATGATGTATAAGTTCATTCATCACCCATGATCATTTCTTATATATTATTTTCTCACTTTCATGCTCATCCTATTTTATTATTTTGACCAATATATTAAAAATGAGTATCTGAGAAGATTCCACTCAACCACTTGAGTAGAAGGTCCCTGAATAATCACAACATAATTAACACATTTTATCAAAACTTATCTTTAATATCAAATTAAAATTACCCACTCACAAGACTATATTATGTTTTTAAAAATTAATCCCAATAAAAAAATCCAAAATCCATAATTTCGATGAACATCACTATGAGGATATTCAAATATTCAACGTATGTATTATTCGCATCCTAGTTATTTATTTTTAATGTATTCATCTACCACATCGTGAAATAAATATTTCAATTTAGTATCATTTAAACCACATTTGTTTATATAAATGTAAAATATTTACTATAAAAAAACATTTTTACAAATTTTATATTTATAAAATGATGTTATTTCGGTATTTTTTCAAACTACATGAATGTTTTTGAAATTATCTCATCATGAATAACCATGAAAAAATAAATTTTTCTAATAGGATGCAATATTGATAATTTTTGTATGGTCCCAAGTATGTGTAATCGAACCCTTTGTATGTTTCCGAAGATCATGGATCTTAGAGAATAATTAGAAGTTTTATGGAATTGTTTGGATTTGAAATGTTGGAATTATATTAAATATAGGATTTTTAAATCATAAAAAATTTGTACGTACATTTCACATCATATTTAGGGATGGTTCATGATGTGTTAAATTTCAGGGACAAATAATAAATATGTGACATTATTTTCATTAAAATCTAACCCGAATAATTACATGACATGTAAATGGTTTACAAGATGAGTAAATCTCTTGGGAAGTGTATTAATAAAAGGTTCTATGGCTTGGGGTTTTCATACCCTATGTTACCTCTCATTTTCCAGTAGTCAGTGGCTCCTCCCCTTGGACTTTTGGGATTCCATTGATGAGAATTTATCATTGGGATTTTGTCTTAGATCTTTTGTGATCTATATTAATACAAGGTGAGTTCTTCATTAGTTTTCTATCTGTTTCTAAAATATTGATATCAATTCCTCCTATTTTTCCTTTCACTGTGATAGTGGAACACCTCTCATGTATATAATTAGTTTTTCTAAGTTTTTTGTGGTGTGTTCATGCCAGATAGTCCAAGGATGGATGCAATTCTTGCGGTAGAGGTGATCATAGATCCATAATGTGGTTCGTTTTCATTCAAATAATGTCAAAAGATTTTGATTTAGGGGATTAATTACTTCTATTTTATTTATGTGAAATCATAAAATGATCATAGTTTAACCCATTAAATACAAATTGAATTAAACTAATAAATTTAGATCATCATTAAATAAATTGAATAGATTTAAAATGTTATTGATGTTTTTTATTTATACTGGGATTATAGTTTTCCACATAATTCACATGATTTTGTGATCTCTATGTGGTATTCTTTTTTATAAATTTTTTGTTATTTTATTATCATGATGAAATTAGTATAGAACTTAAATCCTGAACTAATTTATAATTAATGGGCTTAAAAAATTAATGGAGGGGTGTGTTGTAATCTGGTGGTTAATGTTATTTTATGATAACAAAATTGATGCAATGTGCATGTTTAATTATAAATGATATCTTCAATATATATAAGGGAATTGATAAATAATTGTTATCATGATTAGTATTTATAATAATAATTTAAAATAAATATTAATATATAGAGTCACTTCCCTATGATTTTTTAAACTAGAATAAATTCCAAATATCATTGTTCCTTTTATAGCTTGGTATATGTTGATTATTTATGTCATCTGTAGTTGGAACCTGTTAATAAATGAATTAGTTAATTAATTATTGTATAATAACACATTTTTTGAATAATATAATTAGTTTTTTCAGGAGTTCCTAGATATACTGTAAAGGTCTAGTGCCTGATGTTCGATACAGTAGATCTTCTTTTCATGGGAAGTCGGAATGCCTTATTTTAAGGGACCAATTTCCCTGCAAATTTCATGGTTGTTCCTTCTTTTTTTGACATGCTCTGGATATAATCCATGTGGTATGAGATATATTTTATCATGTATATTTTATGAATATATGTGATTCCCCACCCTTTTTTTAGTGAAAATAACTTCTAGTGGACTCTAGGATAGTGTTTTCCCAAACATCTTGGTGGGAGGATAGATTACTAACTACCCCCCTTTGTCCCCACTCTTTTCTCTTAGTATTCACTTTTCCATCTATACATGATGGTTAGCTTTACCATATATGTGTATATATTTATATGATTTATTGTGATTATTTCACAAACATATATTTATAGATATAGTATCCAAAGTATTTTTAAGGAATGAAATGTATCAGTTGTGATGGCTTGAGGTACATACTCAGTGTATGAGCCATAATGGGTAGAGTTATAATGCATGATGTTTTATATATGTCACATGACCTATAGTGGATTCCAGAAAATAATTTGTTACTATGTGTGTTATGTGGTATGATATGGTGTGGTGTTTTGTTGTGTTGTGTTGTGTTGTATGAGGTACATGTTGTGATGACTTTACCAGTTGTTTTCTGGATGGCATATTTTGGAGATATATGTATTAGGATGTGTGAGATTGGGGTAGAGCAGTATACTAGTGGGGAAGGGGTACTGGGGTACCAATGATGTTTTATTATTATATTATATTCTATATTTTATAAAATACATGGTCATAGTTATCCATATTGAGTATGGGATCTTTTTTATACCTGTTTAGGTGATGAGTAAGTTTCACATTTGTTCATTGTGCTTTAGCGTGCTTTATTTATCATTTTCATGAGATAATCAAATGAGGATACTACTAGGTATTATTTCATTCTCACCCTTTTTATATATAAACATTGTTTTGGTTAAGATGAAGGATGATGAAGATCAAGTTGTATAAGTATAGATCAGGGTTCAGTATGGGATGTTTGGCTTTATTGGTCACTTTTTTCAATACAATTTTTCTACATATAGTTTTTCCTTTCAATTATTTTAGTAGTGAATGTAAATTCAAGTTTTACCTCGGGTTTTTTTATATCTATATATTTGAGAATGTATCAATTTTTTATCCTTCTTATTTATCTCTTCCACAAATTTCTCATAAATGTTTATTCCTCATATATAATTATTTTCTAAACCCTCTGTTCTTGTCTCCATCTTGGGGCCTACTGGTGGTGAGACTCAGATAGTCATCATATCTCTCCACGCATTTTGGTGTCCTTCTATGGAGTGGTTTATTATATAGTGGTATCAAAGGTTCAGGTTAAGGGATAAGAGGCAGTTTAGAGTTAGAAATGTGTAAGGTTTCATGGGTTGGTAGGCTAAAAATATTAGTTATCTATATTAAGAGATGTAAATAGGGGAAACCTAGAAAGAAACAAATATTTAGGGCCTCATGTGATCTTATTAATCAAAATTTAAGATTACTGAGAAAACTAAATGAAGTGATATTGATTGCAGTAAAGAAAAGATAAAAAGGATCGTGAATCATACCTCTTTGTGTCTGTGTTTGAAATTGGAAGATTTTGGGATAGGTTAAAACCTTATAAATATAATAAATACCTAATTAGTAAATTAAAAGTATTCCATATTCTAGGATTAAGATCTATAACTATTTTTTATTTTTTAATTCATGCCTACTGGTCAACATTCTCATAAATTTTTCAACATATATGTTATGTAAGATGTGCCAGAAGATCTTTGTAGAGTTTAGGTTGATGAGAATGACAATTAAAATAAAATACATTAAAAATAGTTTGTAGAATTATGAGGGATCCATTTATAAATTCTTCATAGAGGAATAGATGGAGTAAAATGAGATATTTTTATATTTAATCCTCTCTATGTAGGGGTAGTGGGTTTCATTGGATATAAATATGTTTCATAGATTATTTAGGTGGTGGTGGATCTTGTTCCTCAGGGATCATGGGGAGTCAATGGTTTCATTATAGAATATCCAATACCAGTTCACAATAGATTATCTTTTTATGACCGCAAAGTAAGCTTATTTACAAGATATTTTTAACCTTTGGTCAGGGAGCTCTATTGTTCAAGAGTTTGGGATCAAATCATGGACCCTTCTGTGATATTAATTTGATCAGCCATATGAGGGGATCATGGAGATGCATTCTAAGGAGGCATTGTAACCAAATATCTACCTCTAGGTCATGACTTTTTTGTTATAAATGTGTCTCGATGTGCTGGAATGAGAATAGTGTTTAATGGGAAAATGATCTATAACTGGATCCTTAAGAGAGGGGATTCATTATGATTTTTTTATAAAGATGGGTTATAGTCGGTGGATAGTAGTTGTCAAGAAAAATGGTTTTCGGTCAAACAAGGGTATGTCCTAGACATAAAAATATCTTTTATATGGGGGATGTAGCTCTGAAACATATAAAAAAGGATTAAAAACATGTTTTTCTTATGAAGGAGGAGGTCATCATCAGTAAGAGTTCCCATAATTTCTGTGTAATTAGTGTGTCCCCAATGTTCCACATCAAATTTCCCCAATATGGAAGTTTCATTCGATGTAGCAGCAGAAAGTTTATATAGTATGTGATCAGTAGTGAGGGGATGGTGAAGGTAGAGGATAGCTCTTGGATGCTCTATATCTACTGAGAGTAGATAATGACCATATATGTGGTTTTCGATATGTTAAAAGTTTCCATTAAGAAGGTTGTGGTCATCTTCGAGAGTTAGCATTACCAGCACTGGGAGACTCAGAAGTTGTTCAAGATATCATTTTCTCTTTTTTACATGGGTTCTGAACTTTTTGTATTAATTAGAGAAAAAAATATATTATATCACCAACCCTCATCCATGTATTGAGACATTTCATTAAGAGGCTTTCATTACCCTTGGTGTTCACTATGCCAATTGGAGTCAAACAGACTTATATGATGTATTTAGAGACTCTGAGCCAGTACTGGGGAATCATTGCTCTTGGGGAGATTTCTAATATATAAAAATACATCCATATGAAATCATTCTCACCATTTATTGGTATTGTTTGTTGTTTTATACTGTGTACTTATTTAAGAGGGATATTTTTTCTATTCTTTTTATGGAGAGATATTACATTTTTTGGGAAGATAGACCCTTAATTCGTTCATAGGCATGCTATTCCATTACCTTCTTTGACGGTATTTCTAATGATGAGCTCTTAAAAGGTTTAGTATCTATCTTTTCTCATGGGTTTGGAGAAGTAATCTAATATCTATCTAGAGGAGGTTGTAGCAATTACCCATCAATGAGAGATCGAGTTTGGGATTAGGATAAAACAAGGAAGGTTTTCTATCTCAATGGCATTGTATATCATGGAACATTTTGAGATGTATAAGTTGCACGTAAATTTAGATGATCTTTTGTAGTGTGGTTATATTCATATGAGTGGGTCACCTTAGAACATTTCATGCATACCTTGATAAAGATAAGGTAGGTCTAGATGATATTACACTTTTTGATCCACTTGTTGATCTAAGAAAGGTAAAACATAACATTGTGAAAGATTTCTCTACTTACCAAAACATATGTGCCCCAACAGAGGAATCACTCAGAAAAAAACCTTAACTCTTAGAGAAAATCCCAAGGGTATCTTTTTGAATTCATCATATGATTTGTGTCTTCTATGAGTGGTGATCAACCACTTCTATATTATCTTCTCTCCCTTAAAGATATTTGAAACTATACTAGGGCCAACAACCACTGCATCACCTACCTCATTATAACACAGCGGTGAGTGACATGACCTTTCGTAAAGATTCTTGTAAGGTTCCATCTGAAATAAATCCAGATAACAAATACTGTTTGAAAATTCAAACAATTCTAGTTGTTCAACACATTATTTGATAAGGTTTAGAACACATAATCAAATAAAATCCTCCAATATGTATATATTTCACTCATATTGTTCTTTGGTTTGAGGATGGTATTCTATGCTCAATATAAGATGATTCTCATGGAATTTTTCAAATACTTTCCAAAACTGTGATATAAAATTTTCATATCTATTAAAAAAATCAAATGGACTTAATGTAGGTGCACGATATCTCAGACATAAATCCTCCCAGCTCATCCACTGAGTGAGTCTCTATGATCGGT
The DNA here is from genome assembly GCA_963277665.1 of Viscum album. NCBI lineage: Eukaryota > Viridiplantae > Streptophyta > Magnoliopsida > Santalales > Viscaceae > Viscum > Viscum album. Next base: position 1,900,536,891 of record OY728135.1, on the reverse strand, counting down.
AAGAAGTGATCAATCATTGTTGACTGATTAGAAATCACCTAGATTATGTCATGACTCACCATGGTCCTGGAAATCCCATCACAAAGTCCATAGTGAAGTCATCAAACATCAATATATGTATTATAAGTGGTAGTAACAACCCACCCATGCGATGGAGCTCAACCTTCACCCTCTAATAGGCAAGGCATCGGGAGACAAAACCAGAAGAGTTCTAAAGGGATGTGGAGTATTAAAATAGGCATGATCACACCATATGTTTCCACATCAGTACTTCTGAGGAGGACACCAATCCTTGAACTATTCTCACCCATGCATGCTTAACTAAACAGTGAAACATTATTACTTCATAGGACATCAACCCTGCTAGTGTTACTCTAGCATAAGCACACATAACTATAGAGTAGTAATGAAAACTAAAAAATCAAACATCTACAGATGATTAATCAAGTTCCTTTTTCTTAGTTTAACACCCATTTGTTATGACAATATAGAGAAATCTCTTATGGTCTCTGTAAATAATAGATATCCCACTGAATAGACAATTTCTTCGACACTTCAGATCATGAACCACCACTATCAAATCCATTTAAAGTGGAGGGTATTTCTTCTTATGGGTTATAAGCAGACAAGACCCACAGGAAAATAACTTATTTATTTTAAATAGCACCAATCCCATACTATAGAGACCCATTCTTATCAAACATGGATATTAGATCATTTTAGATGAATACTCAATACATTAAAAAAATACATTCCAAAAACTATAATAGTTTAGTATCTTTGGAAACATGGAAACAAAATATTCTATCCTAGTGAATGATCTTCAAAATCTCCCATAAATATATCCACCTTTTTTACTTCTACCTAGAACCATTCTTTATAACCTGGGGAAAGGAAACATAAGATAGGGGTGATCTTAGATGTTCAGTAAGGTAAATAAAAAAATGTGTAAACATAACATAAAAAAGGGGTATGGAACAAGATCATAACATTTTAAGATCATACCTTGCATATTAGAGATCATAATAAATATTGGAAGCTCATAAGACATGAATCATAAGTTAAGAAAGAACATAATCCATGAAACTATGACATATGAAAAAAAAACAGGGAATTGTTATATGATTTTCTTATTATCCAAGTCGTCACTTACACAACCATCTAGGTAGAATGGGTTCACTCCCCATACCATCTTGGTAGTTATGGTTCACTCCCATGGATATATTAGTAGCAGGATTTTACTACTCATATTATCTTGGTTGTCACAGTTCACTCTAATGGTCATCTTACTAGTAAAGGTTAATTCTGAATACCATAAAAGTCTATCTCATGAGATATAAATATTTACCCAATGCATTAGAGGGAGATATAGGTCTCACCCATATCATAGTGAAATTATACATACATGTTTCATAAAATCATAAACAATAATATCATAACCTTAGAAATTAAATGGGTATCATAAACATGTAATAATATCAAAACCTATGGAAAAATTTACATGATTTATAATCATTTCATCATAATTATAACACATGAAAATAAGTGGGTCTTAAAATCATATAACCAGTGAATGAGAAATTGGTCTCATGAGAATTATTCTATCAACAGATAAACCATTCAAGAAATAATATGAATGGAACATTTGGATCATTTCCTAGTAGGGTATGAGTAACGTCAACGGGTGTCATCTTAGAAGAAAAATAACATGGAAAGATATTTTGAAAAACATTTTATGAGGAAAATACCCTTTATTTATTTAAAAAACATATTTAAAATATAAAACCATTTTAGGACCATTTCTATTGAAGATACATTGAAATGAGTCTTGAAAACATTTTAAAAACATTATACTTGGAAATTATAAATGTAGATTCTAACCCTTTGAAAAACCATTTAGTTGAAAATACTTTGCAAACATAAAAATTATTCATGAAGTCATTTTGAAAACTTTTTTCTTTGAAAACATGTAAATGAAGCTTGAAAACATTTTGAAAATAATTTTCCTTGAAAAAATATATAAGTTTCTTAAAAATATTTTGAAAATTATTTTCCTTGAAAACTTATAAAATAATATTGAAAACATTTTAAAAACCATTTCATCAAAAATATCATTTAAAAACATTTTCAAAAAAATTAGCCTTCAAACATGAAAATAATTATTCAATGGATTGTCAACGGACAAATCAATACATGTCATACGAGGTAAAAATAACATTCCCTTTTCATGGTAAAAATGATAGAAAAATTAATCATTTAGAAAGTGACAAGAATATTCCATTGAAAACATTGGAAAATGTAAAAAATTGTGAAATTTTATTTTAATGATCAAACGAGAAAAGTAGAGTATTCATGGAAAAAGATTTTGAAAAACATGATTTTAAAAGAAAATGGATTTCCAACCGAAGAGAGGGTAATATCAAGATTTCATTAAAAAAAATTAACTATCTTATGTAATAAGGAGTGGAATAAATGTTACCAATATATTAATAAATCATTAATAACAAATTTATAATAAATTTTATTAATATTATTGATAGATGGATCATAATATTTCATCAATGAATCATAAACATAAACAATATTGAAAAACCTTGGAGATTGTATAAAAAACTCATATAACATGGAAACTTGGGATCATACACTTAATTTAACAAAATGAAATTAAATGAATATTAAAATATCATGAAAATAAATAAATTCATTATATAAAATGTAAATTGGAAGTATATACACCTCTAAAGTGAAATTAGGTCCATAACAAAACATGAGTCTCAAAGAAGGAAAATTGAGATAAACTTATTTGACCAATTTGGTATCTTTTGAAACTTAAACCCCATGAAATAAATGTATTAAAATGAATATGTGAATACACATTAATTTTTTTATTATATATATAGAATAAAATAATGTGCATTACATACACCACACAAATGGAAAGAGTGTAAAACATAGCATGCATCTCACAAAAATAAAAAGTGAGATGAAATCTCCTTACCTTGTGTCATGAATCTCATCGAACTCATTCAAAAAACCTATATAATAAATATAAATTTATTATAAATATCTTAAAGAACCATATTCTTAAATCTAATACCATATATGGTTTGATTTTTACCTTATGTTACCATCTTGTTAACAATCTTTGGTTAAGGTTAACTTCGGGTAATATTCACTTTATTCATTATATGTGTCTAAATTAGTTATATCTATTAAAAATTATATCATGTTTTATATAATTTAATCCATGATATAAATATAATTTATATCCATTATATTTTTATTATATTTATCGATTAAATATATAAGTAAAAAATAAAATAAAATGTTCATGGAGACAGTAAGTTGAACATATGCATGAACGTTGCATCCTTTTTTATTGTCGTATTGAAAGAAATATAAAAAATGGAATATATATATATTTATATCATTATTAAAGTATATTAGTGATATCATATATATCATATATAATCACTAAACTCATCTTCAATAAATTTCATGTAGTGTGTGAATGAATCATGTCGCTTTGAGGAGGCGGTAGTCCACACTTAAAGGAAATTATCATATTAAAAATGGAAATTAAAAATGATAGGTGTTTTAAAAAAGGAATAAATAAGAATAAATATATAATAAATATAATATATTATATATATAAATATATTTTCCATCATAATTTCCATCATGAGTGGCGTTAAGTAAAATTGCACAATCATCGTTTAGTGGGGCGGTAGTTCACTTTACACATAAACAATATTATTATTACATATTAGATGGAGGTTTGTGTGTGTGTGTAGGTTGAAAACATAGTATCGAAACATCCTGGTATATTTTGGATACTTTTTTTAATAAAATAATGGAATTAAGAGATTTGATGGGGTGGGGAATCAAAATGAAAGGAAGAATCTGAAGAGAAGACGTTGCCTCTTAATCTGTTAACTCTTTTTGGTTTGACCCAAAAGGATTCCATGAAAGCCCGTATTCCCTATGTAAGTCTTAAATTAGGAATTTAGGGATGTTTGGAAGTGTATTGGGATGATATTAATTGAACCTAATTGTTTTGAGAGGTGTCAAGTAGAGGTAGATGTGGTGTCCTTTTATAGGAAAAGAGGAGCAACACACTTATAAATATTTGAAGATAGAATTACACCCACATTTTTCATGGTGTAAATGGATAAAATAATAGTCTAAAGTATATAAAAGTTTGTATATGGTCAAAATATATCCCTAAATTGCTTTTGGATAGTGTTCCATGGTCATTTTTGCTGTTAAGTTTAATGTTTATTCCTCAGTTAAGTATAATTTTACATTAACCGATATAATTAATTTTAATTACTTTCACTAATTTTTTAGATCAAAAACAATGTTAAACATATTAGAAATTTTAAATTATTATTATTTTAAATATGGAATCCATTTTTCTAAATTACAAACACATATGCGGCCAAAATTAATTTAAAATTAATCTCGTTGTTAGGTCAACAATGCATTGTTTTAATGTGAAAACAGTCAAAAGACTGCTATGTTTTTACATCAAATTTCATTGTGAAATATATTACAATAACCTAAATTGAATTAATTGATAAAAATTTTATTAATTAAACTTTGAAACCAATTTAAAATATAATTAATCATTATAAATAAATTATATGAAAAAGCAGTTTAGAATTAAAATCCAGTATTTTTAACCATTCATTAAAAAATGAAACTATAGAAAAAAGTAACAAAACAATTATCCAAAACTAAATTTTATGTTTTTATTACAGTGATAAAGTTTAATTTGACATATTAAATTTACAAAAATTCATAAAATTTTATTCAAAATGGGTTCTTCATTTAAAGTCTATAAAGCTACGTTTATAGAAAACATTTGTTTTTATGCATAAAATTAGGCTTATTATTATATTATGTCTATCAAATATATGGGATAAATAGAAAAAATATTTTATTGAATATATAAAATATATATTACATTAATATCACTAACTAATTTTAATTAATTAAATTTTTTAGGGTAAAATAGCGTTGTGACGATAAAATATTAATATTTATTTTGATATTAAATTGCTTTTAATATTCATTTAGAATTAATTGGTAACCTATTAATTCATTTTATATTTTTGTAAAGAATTTATTTTCCTCAATTAGTTAATATTGGTAATTAGATCTAATCTGATTGCTATTTTATATCTTGTTATACTTAATAATATCATTATAGTGAAATAATATCGTTTGGTACAAATTGTCCTTGCATGTTACTCAACCAATCAAGGAAATTAATTGGTTCGTGTAACACAAGCTAACCTCGGTGTTCCATGAAGAGAAATCTAAATTTTATGTTTCATGTGTTGCATGAGTAACTTGGTATTTCATATAATGCCATTCAAACCTAATGATTCAATATAAAATAAACTATTTTCAATGTTATGTGAAATTGAAAATATCTCCAATATTAAATTAATTCCAAAAAATAATCCAAAATATCTCGGTCTATCACATTCTACCCCCTTATTATGAATCCCACCCTCAAAATTCATCTAGGTTATCAATGGTTTAATACATGAAAGTTTCATTCATAGAATCAAACATCATAAATATGTATAAGAAAAATTCTCTTAAAAAGGGAATGTTAGAACCATAAAGGTTACCCAATGTAACATATAATGGAGTTTCCACATAAGAGAATATAGTTTGGTAGTGAAGATTGCAAATAAATAAAAATCATAAATATTTATAGGGAGTGATTAAGGTCATGAATCAAAAATAATTTAATGATCAAAGAAAAGTTTATGGAATTAATTTCATAAATATGTGAGGATTTAAAAGGCCATATATTCCACAAAATTAAGGTATTAGGACAAAAAAAATATCTTGATCATTATTCAAACGTTGAGTATTTCTTTTATTGACTAATAATACAAGAAAATACACTTACTTTATATATTTCTATAAATATAAAATTGTTCCTTATTTTTTTTATCAATTTATATTTCATCCATTACTTTGTGTAATGGACATTCTGAAATTAACTTTTATGCCAGAAGTTCTAATATACACTTTTAACAGATCTTAAGTCTAATAAAAGAATGAAATGTATAACTATTTATCTATAACTCCTCATAAAAATAAATATTCTTAATTTATTAATTTATAAACATAAAAACAAACAATATTTTTTTGTCATAAATAATTATTCATCAAAAATAATTATACATTAACTAGGACATCATGTAGGTTAGTGGTAGGTGTGAAACCCTTATAGTACTTCAATCATGGGTTCAAGACTCGCAGACTTTTCAGACATTATTCGATGTCACCTGACATATGTGATGTTCTTTTCTAAAACCATACTAATATAATTTCCAATATATGATAGTCATCCTTGAAATAAGCTTAATAACTAAATTTCGTTTTAACCATGGTTTTCAATAGTATCTCAATTCATAAATACTTCCTCCAAAGTTTAACCTAAACTTTTCATGAATAGTTAACCTTATAACCATTCTGAAATATGAAAAATACAAAATAGTATAATAATGGTAACAAAATTCTCTTAACATTGGTCTCCCGTATATTATAACGTATCCCTTGGTTTCCACATTCTAAACATGTGAATACCCTCATGGTAAATTCTATTGAAACATGGTAACAAAAATTATTACAATAAATACTTCTAGAAAAAAATAATTATTCCTTATTCCAGATATTACTATATATATTCCATAATTCCAAGAAGTTTTAGCTTTCATCCCAGATAGTATAAACTAATTTTGAACATGAACTTAGTTATTTATAATGTAATTAGTACCATCCAATTTACTTACTTATATACCACATATATTTTCCCAAAAGTCATTATCATAACATAAGGAACATATTAAAGGTTATATTTCCCTTAATTCAGTGTTTTCTATGGACATTACCTTTCTATTATACTACTTTTATATTCCATTGGAAATATTCCACATATTCTTGTAAATCTATTGCAAAAAAACATAAACTGAACAATCCTTATATATTTCACCTTTCATATAACATACTTTTTCAATAAAAATAAATAAAATATTTTATTATTCCATGTCATCCTTATTCAATTAGCATGGCTATATCATCCTATTATAAAATAACTCTTTACTTTCACATTCCATCTGTATTCTCTACATCATTAGCATTCTAAAAACTAATCATACAAACATGTTGATCCTCTTCAAGAGATTTACTCTTGGGACATTGATTTCCCTAATGACCATTTATTCCACACTTAAATCACATATCATTCTATTATGTATTAGAGAAGAAAATATTAGCATCTATTTAGTTAACCAAACCCTTAATTTTGTTCCTATAGTCACCTACTTTGTATCATTCTTTACAATAGATGAAACATATTATTGTTCCAATAATACATTCAATTAGGGGATTATTTCCACACTCTTTAAACAAAGGAAACCAAATAAACTTTAATATGTAGTCTTCATTTCCCAAACTCTCAGAAAACTCCTTCATTATCTTCCTTGGTGAGTACAATATTTGGCTATGTTACGCGTTTTTACTCATGTTCTGTGAAAACTATTTAGTCCCAATCACAACTTCTCTCACTCTAGTGATCATCCCATTTGACTAATCATCCAAAAATATTCCATCACATTAATTGTTAATCCAGTTCCTTCCCAGTCCCATTGTTGACTAAAACAAGAAGCAGAGTGTGGGCATTACTTGTCACAGCAGAAAACAACATAGTCATGAGAAGAATTACATATTGGATGTCTAAAATGTGACACCTTCCTTAATCTATTAAACCCTATGTTCATCCTAGTTTTTCCATAGCCAATATATATTTAAATTATTCATAATGGTTTGTGAATAGTTTTTGAATTCCCAAATCATGTCCCCCGATAGTGTCACACTAGGTGTGTAAGAAGTCATGTTATCATGTACCTAATTACCCCAAGTTAGGACTTTAACATATTTTCAGAGTTGTTACCCCAAGGTACATCTGGGCTGGAGAATCATCCACTTATAGTATCTATAAAAGGATTTATTTCTTGTAAACCACTCACACTCTCCTTTACCAAATTTTAAATACATTTTCTAATGTGTTAACTCTTAATATAATTTTCCTTGGATCGATTCCTAGACATATGCATATAAATGTACCTATGAATATCAATAATGTTTCCTCATCCTATTTTCCAAATGTTTACTAAAAATTTTCTTTGATACCAATTATAGAGACCCATGCTTAACATACATGGATATTAAATCATTTTTATGAATACTTAGTAAATTATAAAAAAAATCTAAAGGAATATAATAGTTTAGTTTTTTTGGAGCCATGGAAACTAAATATGTTATCCTGGTGAAATAACTTCATCATCTACCATGAAGATATCCACCATGAGTACTTATAACTAAAACGATTCTTAATAACATGGGCAAAAAAAATAAGAAAGGGGTGAGATTAGATGCTTAGTAAGGTAAATAAAGGAAATGTGTTATCATAACATGAACAAAAGGGTATGGAACAAGATTTTAACATTTTAAGATCATGAATTGTATATTAGAGAACATAATAAATATTGTAAGTTAATAAGACATGAATCATAAAGAAATGAAGAACATAATCCATGAAATCATGACATGGGAATAAAACATGGAATTATGGTAGTGACATAAGAATATAATATTATTTTCATAGTAGCCATGGAATCACATTCGAGACCATATTGGTAGCATTGGTTCAATCACCATACTAACTTGGTAGGCATTGTTCACTCCTATGGCCATCTTAGTAGCATGATTTCACTCCTCATACCATATTGGTGGTCATGGTTCACTACCATGGCCACCTTAGTAGTCAAGGTTATTTCCCAATACCATCTTAGTCTATCTCATGAGATATAAGTCATTATTCAATGCATTGAAGTGAGATATAGGTCCCACCCATCTCATAGTGAAATCATACATACATCTATCACAAAATCAGAAATAGTAATTTCATAACCCATGAAATGAAATGGGTATCATTAACATATAATCATATCATAACCTTTGGAAAAACATATATGGTTCATAATAAGTTCAACATAAAAATATCCCATTAAAAGAACCATGTTTCAAGAGTATATAACCCATTAAATAGAAAAAGGTTACATAAGAATCATTCCATCAAAAAATAAACTATTCATGAAAGAATATCAATGGAACCCTTGGATTATTTCCTATAAGGGAATAAGTTACATCAAAAAATGTCATATTATAAGTAATATAACATGGAAAGATATTTAGTAAATTTTATTGAGGAAAATAATTTTTCTTATTTGAAAAAAAAATTAAAACATAAAACCTTTTGAAAACCATTTCCTTTTAGAATACATTGAAAACATATAAATAAGTCGTGAAAACATTTTGAAAATCTTTTTACTTGAAAACTTATTAAAGGATCTTCAAAACATTTTAAAAACCATTTATTTTAAAATACTTTTCAAACATAAAAATTTGGTTTGAAATAATTTTGAGAACCATTTTTAATTGAATATTTTAAAAGAACCATGAAATAACTGTGAAAACAATTTCCTTGAATACTTGTCAAAGAATATTGAAAACATTCTGAAAATCATTTTCCATGAAAACATCTAAAATAATATTGAAAAAATTTTGAAACTCATTTTACGGGAGAAATTATAAAATAATATCGAAAACCATTTAAAACCCATTAATTAGAAAATCAAGTTTTAAAAAAAAATTAAAAAAATTAAACCGAAAGCATGAAAATAAGGATTGAATGGATTGATGTCAGATAAATCTGTACATGTCATATAAGATAAAGATAAATTTCCTTTAACATGGTCAAAAGTTTAGAAAAATGCCTCATTCGACAAGAAAATAGAATATAACTTTGAAAATATTTTTGAAATACAAAAAGGTTAAAAAATATATATATTAATGATCGTAGAATAATTTTTGAATATTCTTGGAAAACCTTTTTTTCTAAAACAGAATTTTAATGGAACATAGATTTCTGACTCAAGAGAGGGTAATTTAGGTATTTCCTAAAATCATTTTATTAACTTTATTATGTAACAATGAGAGGATGAAATGGTACTAATATATGAATATATCATTATTATACATAGGATAAAAAAATTCAGTAATGTTATTGAGAGATGGATGTTAGGTCCACAAGGTCGAATACCCTGAGAGGGGGGTGAATCATGGTATGATAGATTAAAACATTATCCCATTCGAATCTTGTTTAGTTGTTAGAAAAAACTTAATTCTCTCTTCCTGTCATAGCAATATACAAACAGGTATGAAATCATGAACAAGAAACAAATATTTTTACTTGGTTCACCCTCACTGGGGTACGTCCAAGGAGTATACAACAACAATGCATCGATGTATCAAATTCACTAAGTCTCACTACCAATAATGAGTACAATGTTGGGGAAATATCTTATATGTCTAGGCTCACTACCTTTACAAGGTTTAGGGTCTGGTCAGTGCATCCCCAAGGGTCACTCCCTATGCCTCTTTCTCAGGATCACTAATGGTGGAAAGGGTCACCGTCTTCCTCTTCATTCACTCACCAATCTTGGAAAGAAATCCAGACACAGTTTATTGACTTATAGTTCAAAAATAGTTTATGGACATGTAGGTTCCTTCATTTTCAAGAATTCATGCATCCTCAAAAATAGGTAGATGCACTATTGAAGTTCTTTTTTCACCCACATATGAAGTCCACCTTCTCGGGTACTACTACATACCGGAAAATCCTTTTGCAAACTGATTTGAAGCTTTTGAAAGCCTCCTTGTAAAAATCATGAACCTCATTCTTCTCCCACATACTGATTACATGTTTTGGTACATGGAACACCTCCATTATGTATCGCTTCTGCTTCCACAAACCTCCCTTTGTCTACAGACCACCTCCTCCTTCTCTGTCTTGTACCGCCTCTACGTATGGATCCTTCTTCCGTGAACATCCCTCCATTAGCTGACTGCATCCGCCTCTACTATCATGTACCGCCTATGCGTACTGATTTCTTGAACCTCTTCTTCAAAACACTCTCCATCTACGAACTGTTATTTGTTTTCAAACTACCTTTTCTTAGCACCTGCATACCATGCCTTCTTCCTCCGTGTACCATGTCATATACAGATTACAATTCTCCAATTAAATCCTTTAGAGGAATTTTTTTTGCGTGAAACACTTTAGCTTTTGTGGAATTTTTCGTCCCAAACCTCCTTGAGACTATACTAAAATCCCAAACCAAAAATATGTTCTCTATTGATATTTGGTCTCAACAATAATCGGTGGGATTAGAGATTATTATATAGGTAAAGATACCCACAAAATCAGTTAATATATGATTTTCTAATTCTTAAATCCATCCTTCACTGCATACTAATTCTTCTTCCACCGTGAACCGAAAGCCACTCATGAACTATTTATCATATCACGTCTATGTACGTTCCTTGTTTCTATAAGGTCTATCTCCTCCGATGATGTCAATCCATATGTGTACCGCACTACCTTCCACCGCGAACCATTTTTTGGTTTCACGAACCGCTCTAGCGAACCAGTCTTGCCACTCTATGTATCATTCCTGGTGCTCCACGTACCATTCCTGAAACATGGTACACGACCCATGAATTATGTTATGTGGTTCTTATCCTTTGACAATTTTCTTCAACATTATTCAAATTGTTCACTCCTATGAAGAAATCCATCATTTTCCAACATCAAACTTCTGATTTTTAGGCTCAAAAATTTGGAAAACACTGAGAAACTACTCCACCGTAAAAACCTGTAGATGGAAAACATCAACCATACTTATTTACAGTCATCTAGATTTGTCAACAAACACAATCATACCCAAAACATTATGAGGGGACACCTTGAGGGTTTTTTCCCAATAATCTCTCCTTTGGTTTTGTTTAAAACTCTTCTCATAACAATGTTGCGCATTTTGATACCTCATTAATACTCCTTCCAACATCAACCACCATTCGCTTAATGAAATTAATATAATGATCAAGGATTTACTCAACACATACTATAAGCCCACATAATCCATTCTCGGCATGAAAAATTAGAGTATAGTGAAATTTTTATCAATGAATCACTTTATTGCTAATCACCAATTGCTGATACCATACTGATACACTAATACCAATGAACTGTTTTCATCATGATCCTTTATTGTCGTGATATCTAAACATTAATAGAACAATCCTAGCATCATCATATTTAATATTATAGCTCCTCTAAATAGAATAAAGATAATTTCAACTCCCCCTATCTCACTAATCCACTCAACAGCTTCTCTTTGTGTCTCATCCCCCCCAAAATAGTCAAACTTTATCCACCTCTGTCAATGAACCTGAAGGGAACTTCATGGTTATCTTCAACAAGGTAAAGAACACATATCATCACATTAGGTAAAGACACATCATACCTCAGGGAGAGGGGACCCACTTCCACACTTTTTTAAGTGTGTGGATTTGACTATACTCCCAGAGCTAGTCGATGCCTTCGAAATGCTTCTTTGGGTGAGGCCTTAGTAAGAATATCTGCAACTTGTTTTTCTAAAGGCACATAATCCAACTTCACAAGCCCTTGAACCACCTTCTCCTTGACAAAATAATATTTTATTTCAATTTTATTTGTCCTTGAGTGATGGACTAGATTTTTTCTAAGATTTATAGCACCTGAATTATCACAATGGATTCTGATCAGAGATTTCAATTACATTCCCATATCTTCAAGCTAATGCTTCATTGACAATAGTTTTGTGCAAGTTTGATTAGCCAAAATATATTCATCTTCTACAGTGCTCCATGAAATTCAATATTTATTTTTCTTAACCCAAAAATACACAATCCTCCAAGATAAAAGGAACCTCCTGATGTTTATTTCCTATCATCGGATGAACCGGCCTAATAGGCATCTGTATGTCCCAATAACTCTGGATGATATTTTTCATTACGCATTAGAACAAATTCCATTGTTCCCTTGATATAGATGAATAATTATTTTTATAGTAATAATGTGGAACTCCTTGGGATTGATTTGATACCTCACAGTTTGGCATGAGGAAAAAACAATATCATTCCTTTTTGCTATCAGGTACAACAGACTTCCAATCAATTTCATATATTCTGTGATATTAATTGTCTTCCCTTCATCATCCCAGGATAGTTTTAATCGGGTAGAAACTGGTGTCTTTATCTCTTTGGAATTATCAATTCCAAACCTTCTCAAAACCTCCTTGGAATATTTATGTTGACAAATAAAAGTTACATTCCATCCTTGCATCACTTGTAAGCCAATAAAAAATATGATCTCCCTAATCATCAACATTTCAAACTCTCTTTTCATGAATTCAGAAAAATTTCTACATTATGATTCATCTGATCCACCAAAGATTATGTCATTGACATAAACTAGAACAATCATCCTTTGAATAATTTCATTGTTTAAATATATATTGTAATCAACTCCACCATGATGAAAACCAAGCTTCTTTAGAAAAAGATAAATCCTTGAATACCATGCTCTTGGTGATTGCTCCAAACCACATAAATCCTTCTCAAGCTAACCGTCTCTTTTCTCATTTTCATGAATGAGAAAACCATCAGGATGATCAATGTAAACTTATTCTTCCAGAATTTCGTTTAGAAATGCTGACTTGACATCCATCTAGAAAAATTTAAACTTTCATTGCACAATTATGTCCAAGAATAATATGATTTTATCTAGACTTGAAATTGGTGCAAAAATCACATCAACATCTATACCCTCTATCTGGGAGTACCCTTTGCACACCAGTCGTGATTTATTTTGAATCAAAACACCATATTCATTATTATTTTTTACGAAAACTAAATTTTTCCCTTATGAAATTCTTGTCTGTTGGCCTTGAACCAATCTCCCATGTTTGATTCTTTTCATATTGGTTAAGATCTCCATTCATGGATTGAACCAATTTCTCATGTCTAACTAATTCATCAAAACATTTAGGTTCCACCTATTATAAGTATGATTATTGTTGTAGAGTCTTGATCCTTATTGTCTATACTAGTGTTGTCTAATCACTAATTATATTTTTATTTTCAATTTCATCTCTTATCTATAGTTTCTAGATAGATGTTGATTTATTCTCTTCATTTGAGACTTCTTATAAATCATCCTCTAGAGCTGGAGCGTCTCCCGATCTTCTCATCTCTTCATCATTATCCTACTAAATCTGATAAAGTATTTTTTGAATATTTTTTTCATTTTCTACTATAGTCACATCATGAATTTCAACTATCTTTTTCATCCATTTATTGAAGAATTCATATTCTTTTATCTTTTTTGAGTATCCAAGAAATATCCCTTCATCTCTATGGGATTCAAACTTTCATTTTTTCCTCCTTATTGATAATGAAACATTTACTTCTGAATACTCCAAAGTACTTCATTGAATACTTATTTCTATACCATAACATGTATAGAGTTTTCTCCTATTTTGAACAAAGTAAATATCTATTTGAAGAGTAGACTGATTTCATCACTACTTCTTTCCAAAATAACTCTTGAAGATCTTTCTCAGTGAGTAATGTTCTGTACATGTTGTTCAAAGTCTGATTTCTTTTCTCAAATACTCCATTCTACTGTGGAGTTCATTCTTCAAAAATTTGATGTCTTATCCCATGTATCTTGAGATAATCCTCGACCTCACTATTTGTAAACTATGTTCCTTTATCTGATCTAATCGTCCATATTTTCTAATCGAGCATCTTTCCACAATCCCATCGATATCTTGTAATATAACTAAACACTTCAGATTTGTGAGTGATTATTGATACCCATGCCATTATTATATGGTCATCAATAAATAGAACATAATATCTCCTCCAAACAATAGGCCTTGGTTAAATTTTCCTACACATATCAATATTCACCAACTTAAGCAATCTTGTTGACCTTTTCTCATTTGGATTATATTTCTTTCGAATGATCTTCCCTTGTTGATAGGCATCGCATGTATGATTATGATCACGTGATGATCTAGGGAGATTTCGATTCACATCATATTTCACCAGATATTCCAAGGATACTTGGATTATATGGAAAAGACGATTGTGCCATAACATTTTTTCTTCATCCTTGGATAGAAAGCACATATCATCTTATCCACTAACAAGATAGAGATTCCCCTTTGTATGCTTTTCTTGCAACACAATAGCACCATCCTTTGATTTGATGATACATAATTTCTTGGAAATGTTTTTGGAATGTGCTAAGTCACGCAATTGAATGACACTAATAAATTTGTGACTAAGCCCTTCATCAACTAAGGCATCTGCTCATCCCATGATTTTTCCTCCAAACATGGTCTTATTGAACCAATAATATTCAATCCCTCGTCATTTCAAAATCATACAATACCTTCTTTATCATACTGAATTCTGGTCACTAGATCCTTAAAATCTATTATATGGGAAGTGCATCCACTATCAATGATCCATATCCCAGTGCGATCTGATGCCCTGAATGCAATTTCTACAACCACAGCTTGCTTGGCCCTTTTCTTTTTGACCCGGGTCTTTGATATAATACCTATCATGGAATGATAATCTTGGTCTTCCTCATCATATGATGGACCAACTTCAACTTGCAGGGCTTCACATCGATTTTCAATTTCCATTTCTCTTGATGATACATTTGGTTGCTTATTGTTAACAAATTTGGTCTACCTCAACACATTCCTCTCCATTTTTTATGTACAATATCTCTCTATATTTTGAATCCATTACACCTGAAAAAAATACCATCAGATGACGACCTGGAATTTTGAGCTCTATACTACCACCTTTTTTGGTTTTGTTCCCTTTGGTACCTTTTTCTAGGGAACATACATATTGAGAGTGTCACATATTACCACAATAATAGCATCTTATGTGAGTTACATTCCTATGTAGAAACTATGCACCACTAGTTGCACCTTGGCTTCTCTAAATCATTTGATTCTACTTCATACCCAAATCGATCTTCAACATTGGAGTGGGTGCTTGTTTTCTGACTTGAACCATGACTGATTTCTATTTTAGATCGAGCCCCACACCAAACTTATCATTCAGAATTTTTTGTTTCTTCTATTCTAATGTACCACTCTGATCAAATCACATCTTCTATGTTACTTGTATGATCTTATTTCTTAGCAGTCTCTCCTGATCTTTAAATTTTCATCACAGACTAACATCTTACTCTTCTAGTTGTATGATATGTTTGATTTGATCTTTTCCAGTTTCCTTCAAACTATCAATTTCTATTTTATGTTCTTCAATTTGGATTTTGTACTCAACCGCTTTTTCAGAGCTTTTGGGTGTTGAAGACCTCAAATTTTTAATTTCTGCATTCAACATAGAATTCTCTTCTTCTTGTTGCTGCATAAAGAGTTTGGAATCACAAACAACTTTGTTAGATTTCTTCTTTTTTTTGTTCTCAAAATATCTACCTCTTCAAGGGAAACATCTAATTCAGCCTGAATATCAACTCTTCCTTCAATTTATCCTTATTCATTGTCACTTTCTTATCTTCTTAATGAATTTCTAACAACTTACACCAAAGAATATATTTTATGATCCTTGCAGTCATCTAAATCTTCTTCCTTATATTTTTTCTAACCTGGATTCTCTTTTGAAAGAATATTCTTATTTTTGAAAAAAAAAATTCTAGTTCTTCTCAAATTAATTTGAATCTTTTCCAATCTTCCATGTGTAAATTGAAAACCACCTTCCTCTCCTGTGTACTGAGTACCACGTTTGGAACATGGAACAACTCCTTTGTGTACCGCTTCTACTTCCATTAAACTCCCTTCATTAATGGACTGATTCTTCCTTCGCTATCTCATACTGCCTCTGCATATTGATCCTTCATCCTAGAACCTTCCTTCGTTCGCCGACTGCATCCACCTTTTTTATTCATACCACATCTACGTACTGATTTTGTGAACCTCTTCTATGAAATACCCTCCATCCATGAACTGTTCTTTATTTGCAGACTACTTTCACATAACACCTGCATACCGCATGTTATTCCTCTGCATACCATGTCTTATGCAGATTATAGTTCTCTACTTAAATCCTTTACTATAATTTCATCCACGCAAACCACTTTAGATATTGTGTAATTATTTCTCGCGAACCTCCTTTGAGCTTTAACGAAATCCCAGACCAAAAATATGTTCTCTTATGATATTCAGTCTCAACAGTAATTGGTTGGATTAGCGATTGTTATATAGGAAAAGATACCTGTAATGTCCACTGATCTATTATTTTTCAAATCTTCAATCCAACCTTCACAACACAGTGATCCTTCTGCCGCCACGAACCATAAGCCACCCACGAACCGTTTTTCCTATTTGGTATGTGTACTGTCTTTACTCCCAAATGATCGATCTCCTTCACCGATGTCAAGACATCTGTGTACCGCACATCCTTCCACCATGAACTATTTTTGGTTTCATGAACTGCTCCAGCAAACTGTTCCCGCTGCTCCACGTATCGTTCCCGACGCTCAGCGTACCGTTCTCGTAACATGGTAAGAATACCATGAATTATGGAACACGATTCTCATACCTTTCCAATTTTCTTCAACATTCTTCATACCATTCACTTCTATGAATAAATCCTTCCTTTTACAATATCAAACTTTTGATTTTGAGGCCCAAAAACTTTGGCAAACACTAGGAAACTGCACCACCTTAAAAACCTGTCTATGAAAAACATCAACCATAATTATTTCTGGTCATTTTGATTTATCATCAAACACAATCATACACAAAAAATTCCAAGGGGAAATTTTGAGGGATTTTTTCCCAAAAATAGATCAAAATATTTCATCTAGGAATCATAAACATAAATAATCTTGAAAAAAATCCTTGAGATTGTCTCAATAAACTCTTATAATAAGGTAACATGGTATCATTGTATACATGTGATAAAAGGAGATTAAATGAGACATAAAATATAATAAAAATAAGTAATTTCATGATACTACATATAAAATGAAAGTATATACACCTCAAAAGTGAAATTTGGTGTATAAAAAAATATGAGTCTCAATGAAGGAAAATTAAGACAAAACTATTTCACCGATTTGGTATCTTTTGAAACATAAACCCCCTAAAAGAAATATATTAAAATGAATATGTGAATACCGAGAAATTTAATTATAGTATATATATATATAATGAAATAATGGGTATTACATACACCTCAAAAAAGTATAGAGTGTCTAACATAGCAGGTGTCTCATGGAAATAATAAGTGAGATGAAATCCCTTTATATTGTGTCTTGAATGTCATCATACTTTTTAAAACCAACTATATAATAAATATTAATTTATAATAAATCTTTATCATAAACATATTATTATATCTACTGTCATATATGGATTTATTATGACCTTATATTACCCTCTTTTTAACAATCTTATGATATGGTTTTACTTCGGTGAAAATTTTCTTTATTCTTTACATGTGTCTTTATTTGTTATATCTTTGGTAATTATACATTATATCATGGATTCCAGAATTTAAACCATGATATAAATATAGTTTATTTCTATTATATTTTTATTATAATTATCTATTTAATATATAATTTCAAAATGGAATATACCATTCATGGAGATGGTAAGTCGTATGTATGCATGAATGTTGTATCCGTTTTTTTATCGTGTTAAAAGAAACAAATAAAATGACATATATCTATTTATTTATATTATTATTATAGTATATTTATGATATAATATATATCATATATAACACATAAATCTATTCTTAGTACATTCCACATAGTGTAAGAATGAATCATATCTCTTTGAGGGACGATAGTCCACACTTCCTCAAATAAAATTATCGTATTAACAAAAAATGGAAAGTAAAAAATATGTGTTTTTTATAAATGAATAAAGAAGATTAAAGTAATATAAAATATAATATATTAAATATATAAACAGTGCATCAATAATAATTTCCACCATCATAGGTAGTAAAGATAATTGGACAATCATTGTTTAATGAGGCGGTAGTTCACCATACACCTAAACAGTATGATCGTTACCCATTAGATGGAGGTGTGTGTAAGTGTTGGAAAAAACCACAGCATAAAATAATCCTAGTATTTTTATTATACTTGTTTTGTTATATAATAACTGAATAAATATATTGGAGTAGTGGACAAGGAAAATAAAAGTAAGGACCTTGAGAGAAGGTGTTACCTCTTAATTGGGTAACCAATTTTGGTCTGTTCCAAAATGATTCTGTAAAGAATTCATTCCAAAATGAAGGATAAAATAAGGTAGGTTGGGATGTTGGGAAGTGTATTTGGTAGAAAATTTCTGATCCTATGTGGTTCTAGTGGTGCAAAAAAGAGGGAGAGGTGATGGCTCTTTATAGGGAAGGAGTAGTGGCACTCTTGTAAATATTTTACGAGATAATTCCACCCACGTTTTTCATGATGAAAGTGGATAAAATAATGGTCCAATGTCAATAAAAGTGATTTTAGGGTATAAATAGAGCCATATAATGGTTTCTATACATGTATCTAGGTCATTTATGCCCTTAAGATTAAGGTTTAGTTTTTAATAAAGTGATATTTTACATTAATCGATGTAATAAATTTTAACTACATTCACTAATATTTTTTGAATAAAACTTATTTTACCTTATTATAAATTTGAAATTATTAATATTCAACATATGGAAACCATTATTCAAAATTCCAAACACATAAGTGGCATAAATTAATTAAAAAATAATCCTATAATTGGCTCGACAATGTAGGTTTTTAAAGTAAAAACATTCCAAATATTCCTATGTTTTTATATCCAATTTCAATGTCAAATTTAATTCAATGAAATAAATTGGTTTTATTAATAAAAATATTATCAAATTAAACTTTTAAACAAATTTAAAATCTAATTTATACTTATAAATAAATTAGATGAAAAAGTGGTTTGGAATTAAAATCCAATATTTATAACTATTCATTAAAAAATGAAACCTTACAGAAAAATACCAAGAAATTATCCTAAATTAGTTTTTTATGTTTATATTCTATAGATAATGATTATATTGACATATTAAATCTATAAAAGTTCAAAAAACTGGATTTAAAATGGGTTTTCCATTACAATTCATCAAAATTGCCTTCATAAAAAATAGGGTTTATGTATAAAATTAGGTTTGTTCTTATCTTATGTCTATCCACTCTATTGGATGAATTAAAAAATATTTAATTTAATATATGAAATATTTATATTATATTAATATTCCTCACTAATTTTATTTAATTTAATTTATTATAGTAAAATAGATTTTTGAACATAAAAATATAAACATTTTGTTTTATATTCAATCAGCTTTCATTTTCATTTGTAATTAATTAGTAACATGTAAATTAATATTATATTTCTATAAATGATATATTTTAATATATTATATAATTTTTTTCATAACCTCTAATTTGACTACTAAGTTGTATCTTGTTATATTAAATAATAAGATTTAAATGATATATTATTGTTCGGTAAAAATAAGTTATGTGTGTTACACAAGCCATTGAGGAAATTCATTATTGCATGTAACATAAGCTAAACTTGGTGTTCTATGTTGAGAAAGCTAAATTTTATGTTGTGTGTTGTGCATGATTTTCAAGGTGTTTTATATAAAATAATCCAAATATAGAGTTTTAATATAAAATAAACTATTTTTTTGTGTTATTTGAAATCGAAAATATCTCAAAGGATAAATTAAATAAAAATAATAATTCCTTAAAATCTCAATATTATACATAGAACAACGCTTGATGCATCATTGTAAAGTTCATAACCAATGTTATGATCAGAGAGTGTTAGTAATGGAGCTGTTTTAAACCTATTCTTTAGCCTAATGAATGAAACCCCATAGTCATCCGACCAATATAACATTACTCTCTTATTTTTTAGTGTTGTCCAGGGTTCTAATAGATGGGAAAAGTTGTGGATAAACCTATGGTAATATCAGCCCAATCCCTGAAATCTCCTAATCATAAAAAAAATTCAGGGAAATTTTAAATACATGAATGCATCAATATCCTCAAGGTTTATTGACATACCAGTCTCAGACACCACATATCATATAAATATGACTTATTGAATCTAGAAGTCACACTTCGATAGCTTGGCATAAAGCCTATGCTTTAAAAGCATACTCAAGACTATATCTAGGTACCTGGCATAATGCTCTATATTTAATGAGAAGATAATAATATCATCGATGAATACCAAGATGATTGAGTCCATGTATGTATGTAGGGGCTTGTTCAAGAGGTCCATGAACACCAGTGGTGCATTCACCAGCCTGAATAGAATCACTAAGTAATCATATAGTCTATACGTGCTCTAAAATACCATATTTGGAAAGTACACCTCTCTAGAATTTATCTAGTGATAGACTAATCAATGGTCAGCCTTGGAGAACCTATAGGCTTCCCATAGCTAATGGAAAATATAATCGATCTACTGAAAGAGATATTGGTTCATTACCATCACCTGATTTCGGTTTCATGCAATTAACTCATAACCTAAGAATATGATCCTCCTTCTTGTAAAACAACCTATGTGAACCCCATGATGAAGTACATGGACTTTCAATCCCCTTCCTTCCTTGCATCAATTTGATCCTTGACCTCCTTCAGCAAAATTAGCACCATAAGATATAAGTATTGAAAAGGATGCACTCCCAAAATGAGCTCAATCTAATCATAAAGGGTCAGTCCATTAGAGTCTCTATTATATAGAAGATTCAAAAAAATCTTGACCCATTCATCAAAATCATGAGAGGCTTTGATGCTCTATAAGGATTAAGAATGAATTATTTGAAAATAATTGAATATTCAACCACATGTATGAACTCCTATTTCTAGGATATACATAATGTGAAATATTACTGGTTAAAGTGGATATATTATTTATACCACATAGCATGTGCACGATAAGGATCAACTTAATTCTCCTACAAGTCCAGTGGTAATGCTAAAACCTCCTCCTTTGTAGAATTATATAATCCTTATTCACTAATAGTTCCATAAACTATGTCAAGGTCACATATTATATAATGTGAAGAAGAATTTCAGAAAGAAACAAAGTTATTAAAACCCTAATCATGTAATCAGATCACACAAGGTTTCTCTTAACCAGCCTATGGGATTAAACAAAGTTTTTACTAAGATTATGTCATTAACCTAATGTATACCCCTCCTAGAACTAACCCATTTTACCTCCCTGAAGGTTAATCATAGTCCTCATATATATATATATATATATATATATACTAACAGAACAATGTTATTTGTTTACATAAATAATTCCAATAATAATTAATCTCACAATATGGAAAAACAGATATATCACACCATAGAAACTATCCCGAATAGATAGAAAAAATGAAGGAATTAATTAATGAACTATAAAACAAAACAACTACTGAAATATATATATATTCTATGTGAACCTATGTTCCTATTCATGTTTCATGATCATACACGATATCTCATAAATTACATATCAACATCACGTGTGTCACTCAAGGTGAGGTTAATTAGTAGTAATAAAATAACATAATTTCCATTTTATGGAAACTCAAAGGTCCACTATATTCACATTGGTCAGAAACTGACATAGTTCCCCTATACAAGTCCCATCCCTCTTAGCATTGTTCTACCCTATCACATACCTTGTCATAGATAATAACAAGTTGGTGATGCCTGATCTCTGATACCATTTTGTAACATCCTAGCCCTAACCACTGGATCTGAGCCAAATGCCACATGACCCCATTCACATTTCCCCTTTTCCAAGAGGCTTTGGAATAGAAGTAAGGTTTTGAGTCCATTATTGGGGAGACTATACCTCAATATCATGTAATAAGATCAATAATCAACAATATAAAATTTAAAAAATAATTCTAGTAACATATTGAATGGTAAAAATGACATAGACGTAATAAAAATAAAAAGGATTCCATAAGTGTAAATCATGTTTGAATGAAATAATGTAAATATAGTAAATAAAAATAGAACCTACAGAGTCCATCCTGGTCCTTCTTTAGCTCTATGATCCTCTTCTTATCAATCCTCCATATGGCCATTTCCCGTCATTGGGTCTTTCATGAAAACTACAAGAGCATCAAAATTCCAAAGTAGGATGTTAGTAAAAGACTCAATAGGACACCAAAAATGTTTCCTTACAATGATGTGACCAATTAAACAAGTATAATCCATAATAATAAATTATTGAAGAATAGTAAAATAAAATTCACAACGAAGTGGTAGTGCACTAACCAAGATACCACAACCCTCGAACATACCTTCTTCGACTCCATGATTGAAGATAATAGAATGAGTTAGAAGAATCAGACCTACCAATGTAAATTTTCCTTATATTTTCATGGAGGTGATATAAGAAACTAGGTTCTGGTATGGATGTTACAAAACCTCATGTTCATATCCACATACAAAGGACGATTTCAACTAGCAGTGAGGGTATATGTCCATCAGTATGGAGAATATACCATCAATATCATGTCATTGGATCAATAATAAACAATATAAAATATAATAAATAATCATAGTCACTTTTGGAAAGGTAAAAATGAAATAAATTTAATACAAATAAAATTGATTCTATTAGTGGAAAGCATTTATAATGGAATTAAAACAGATAATGTAAACAAATAAACATCGGATCCTCTAGAGACTATCATGGTTTGCAATTAAATCCATGATCCTCTACAAGGATATCCACTATAATTTCCTTTCCCTTCACCAGGACTCTGTAACATTTTGTTACTCTTTATATAGGTAATATTATAACCTTGTCATAATTTTCCTTTTTATTCATTTGGGAAGGGCTAAGAAGGATTCAAGAGGATAACTATAATGTTGAAGTCATATATATTTTTGAATCTCAGAAAAAAAAATTCGTGTTTTCTAAAACCCACTAGATATTTACACACAGTGTAAACCAATTAAATTCCATTTAAAACATAAAATTTAAATATTTAATTTTTATCTAGAGGCAGTTCATTTTTCAGAGACTATGAGAATTTTAAATTACACAATGTGTAAATGGGTTACTCATAATTTAAAACCCCAAGATTTGTTTTTTAACAAGTAGTACAACTAAATTTTTCATTTTTTTCTTCTTCCAAACTACCTTTCTCTTGACCAAGATCCTTCCTCATGTGATTTTTGAGCCCTTAAAAACTTCCAAGTTGATTTATTAAACAATTGATCATTATTGTTTTTATGGTGTGGATTTAAATGTAAGTGTTCCCCATGCTTCATTATCTCTTTCCCTATTCATTCCTTGGAGTTAGATAGATCATCCTGAGATTTATATGACCAAGATCTGTGTTTTTAAATCTCAAATCTATGTTGAGTTCCTCAATCTTCAGTGACCTCATTCTTTTTGGCGAGCTTTTTTGTGGGCGTTGCGTTTCCAAGATAATGGTAGGTGAATCTGTATTTAGTTTATAATTTAATTAACCTTAAATTGATTGATTTAAATTCAATTTTGTTTAAATGAAATTTATTTAATTTAATAAATTTCTTTCAATTATTTTATTAAAAACTGAATTTCTGGGAATTAGAGTTTATGTTCAATTTTTTCAATAAATTTGGAAAACCCCACAATTCAATTGAATTGGTGTGTGACTGTGAAATGCATGGAAAGTTTTTGAGAATTAAATTATTGAATTTAATTGTGTATTGAAATTGTGAAATTTATTTGAGGAAATTTATTTCAATGAGGGTATTATGAAAAAGGATTGATAAAGATGGTTTTGATAGAAATATTTGGAATTTTTCTTGGAAAATGGAATGTTTTGATTAAATAACCCATTACGGGTTTTAAATGGTAAATTGTAATATTTGAAATTGAAATTGGGATGAATTTTATTTTAAAAATTATTGAAAAAAATTCCCAAACATTATATATTACTAAATAACATGAAATTCATTGTTATTTAGTGAGTTATTTGGGGTAGCACTTCTTTCATTTCAATGGAACATTTATTCCCAGTGGGGTGCTATTGACTCCACATTGTCATTTTTGTGGGGATCCCAAATACCTATAACTATCATTCCTTTTGGCTATTGACCATGGGGATCTCTTTTTTATATTGTGAATTCATATGCCTTTTTTGATTGCAAACTGTTATACATGTCTTGTGTATTTATAAAAACCATTTTATATAAAAAAAATTATTTATGCCATTTGTGAAAACTATCATTTCAGTATTGTACCCCTTTTTTTAAAGGTAATTTAACCTTTGGAAAATTATTTTGATCCTTAAAAATGTAAATAATTTTTTGTTTCAATATTCTTTTCAAGAGTATATCCATCCATTGAACTATAAATCGTGCATTTTTTTAAATATTCATGAGCTTTTAAACATGTTTTATTTTAAAAATTAAAAGCATTCATAAGGTTAAATAAAATATTGGAATCTTTTAGGAATAATTTTTGAAACCCTACTGGACTTTTTAGTTCATGCCCTATATGTGTATTTTGGTATTTGAAGATTATCTTCTTCCAGGATCAAGAGAGGTTAAGGCACAAAAAATTGGTGGTTTAGCTGTTGATCCATGGACTTTTTTAGTTGTGTCTGTTGAGAGTCATATTTTTTTATACTTTTGGGTACATAGTTTTAATAATTTTTTCGGTATTATCCCTTTTTTACTTTTATTACACTTCACCCAATAAAATTACTTTTTTATGCATACTAAATTGCTATTTCTACTTTTATTGTGTTAGTGGAAAAAATTTCCCCACTTTCATTTTGTCTTGTTCCTAGTTCTTGTTTCCAACCTGTGTTGGTGGGTAATTACATTAGAGTAATTTCAGGGTTATCTTGGTTATCGGGATATCAAGGTACTCATTCAGGTTCATGACAATGTGGTATCATATGGGAGGTTAAGCTTTTGTCTTGAAGTAATTATGTATTTGTGCATTATTTTTGGGACATAGTAAGTAGTTTTGATTAAGTTCTTAGATAACTCTCACTACAATGAACCTTATGGAACCGTGGGTGGTTTGAAAAAGATTCTTTAACACTTAATTCCTTTTATTTCATAGTTTTTATTTGGATAGAGTGAAATCCAAATCTTGTTTATTCTATCTATTGTGGTTAATTTCCCTTTTTCTCTATTTAAGTAATTTTTTGATGTCTTTATTATTGTAAGTTGATGTTGTTTAGAATCATCCTGTAGAGAAGACATGAAATTTGGATCTAGGAGGAATATTTTGTTGAACTATAGTGAGATAATCCTATCAGGTACTCAAATATGGTATAGGTGATCATGTGTACTTTTCAAGCTCTAGGTTAGGTACCACCTATATTTCCCATTGATACTCTAGCTATGGAACCTTAGAGTGATGTTCTCAATGTTTTTTCTCAAGAGTTTCATCTCCAGAAGACATCATAGTTAAAGGGATCAAATAATCCTCAAGAGTATGAGGAACAATTGAGGAGAATAGATCACATGTTTAGGTTCTTGGAAACACCTGATAAAATCAAAGTGAAGGGTTTCACCTTCACGATGGAAGGACCGAGTTGGAGATAGTAGGACAGGATGGTGACAGAAAGGATATGTGAAGGCATGGAGTAGAAAGACATAAAGTTTTATTTCATTAACTAGATCTATCTATTTTCAATGTTGTTGGGAAATGATAAGGAGTTTTTTAAACTTTATAAATTTTATAGAACCATGAATGAGTATTCGAACCATTTTACTGAGCCTTTAAATTTTACACCAGATATAGTATTGAATGAGAAGATAAAGGTTCAATGGTTCATGTTAGTACATCAAGTGACTCATTATCAGGTTTTATTGATGTAGTTTCATTCTTACGTAGATTTAAAAGATAAAGTATTGATGGTTGAGATGGACCTAGCTGGCATGTTAGTGTTATCGAGTGTTTCTTTATCTACCAATGGAAGTGTGAGTTCCTTTGTAGAAAAACATAAGAGTAATGATTCTCATGGTAGTTCTCGACAACAAGGTCATTCTATACCTCTGTTAGTCCCAAAAATAGGTGTTTTGATTTTATTCTGGAATGGAAAGAAGGACTTTCAAAGAGGGTTTTCACTAATGTACCCAAGAACTATGGCTCATATGAAATATTAGGGAACTTAAAAATATTATTCCATGACATTTCTACTCAATATAGTGTAATAGGATCATTATATTCTCCTCATGTTTAGGGGAAATCAGATGCTTCATGTATAAAAGGTTTATATCCATAAACATCTTGAATTATGCTAATTCACATAGCTAAAGAGTCTCTAGATGAAGTGGATACAAGTCCAGTTATAGTAAGAGGTACCATTTATATATCTCCATCATTAGTGACTTATCTATTTGATACTAGTAAATATCATTCATTTTTTTCAACCTATTTTGTTAATATAATTAATTATCCAAATGAGCTTTTATCTTGTGAAATGTATAATACTACACCCTTTTGGTATAACGATAGATATGGGTCTATTTATTCCCTTTTATGTTTTCTATATATCTGATATTGAGCATGCTTGATTTATTCTAATTCTCAACATGAAACCACTTGACGTCATTTTCAGGATAGATTCAATCATTTATAATAAAGAATAGATTGATTATTATCTTTGACATGTCTCCTTTAGTACACCCAGTCATGTGTGTTGTTTATTATATGGAGAATGGCATGCAATGTCGTATAGATCTAGAACTTCTTATACATTGTTAGGGAATGTGATATCTATGTTTGCCTTTAATCTGGATTAGGAATCATCAATGGGTGATCTCCCTCCAATGTCCATTATGTTTTATGATGTTTTTCCTTCTGAATTATTAGGTTTAGTCAGGGTAAGGGAGGTTAAGTTTTCTGTCGACTTAATTCATAATACCCAACTAGTTTCTATTCCATCTTATTGAATGAAACCAATTGAACTAAAATAGCTGAAGTCACAGTTGGATGATTTTCTTGAGAAAGGCTTTATATACCTTATTATGCCACCTTGGGGAGTGATTTTTCTCTTTTTTAATAAGGTTGGTTGTTCAATTCACTTATTTATTGATTATTATCCCAAATTGTTTTAAGTGACCTTCCTATACTCCTTTAAGGTCAAGAAAATTATTTGAAATTACTATTCTTAACTTTTAATTTTTTACATAACCATTAATTTATAATAATTCACTAACCATCCAATTGATTTTAATTTAATGATAGATCATTTATCCTCTCTCATTTTTATCCTTATATAAGTTGTTACTATGCTGAAATTCCATAAGGGATCCTCACCTTCATCTCATTATTTTAATTTAATCACCTTTATTGGGATATATCTTCTTAATTTCAATTTTTTATGATGTAATTTATTTACAAAAATACCGTACTAACAAATTTATGTTATTTAAATGAAGGATCATTTATTATCTCTCATTTTTACCTTCGCCTAGGTTATTACTATGCCAAAATTTCCTAAGGTATTTCTCTCTTCATATTTCCATTAAAGAACTATTTTTATGTTATTTCCATTAAATTACATTTTTATTATCTCTCAATTTGACCTTCATGTAATCTATTACTATGCTAAAATATCATAAGGGAATTATCTCTTCTAATTTCTATTAAATAACCTATTTTATATTTTTTTAATTAAATTCAAGTTTCTAATGTTGTAATATGTTCTACCATATTACCCTTATTTTCTATTTATTTTATAAATTATGATATCTTCTTTTCCTCTCATTAAGCCTCCCATGTTGATTTATATACACCTTATCCACTTTTAATATCATTTATAATCATTCAATTATCATCCAATTTATTTTATACTAATGGGATATCATTTATCCTATCTCATTTTGACCCTTATATAAGTCATTACTATGCCAAAATTATGTAAGGGGGCCACCACTCTCATATTTTATTAAGAACTCCATTTATGTTATGTATTATAATTTAAATTTTTATTTGTTGGGATATGTTCTTCCATATCCCCCTTACTTCCATTTTGATGTATAAATGATGATATCTCATTTCACTATCATTTTCTAACCAATAATCTAATATATACACATGATACCATGCCAAAAATTGGTAACTCTACTTTCCTTTTTATTATTAATTAAATTTTCTTCAATATTGTATTCCTTCTACTTCCAATTCAACATGTTGGGACATTAAATAAAATTTACCTATGACATTATATTTTATTTCTAAATGATGAGCAACCCATTTCTCTCACATAAACCCATTTTATGAATTTTTATGTGAAGTCGTTATACTGTTAAAATGTAACCAAAATTTTCCATTCCAAAACAAATGTGTAGTGAATACCATACCCATTTACTATCATGGGTATTCAAATTTATGAATATATACATTTCTATTGGTGACTTACATGTATGTATTCCAAATTCCTTGATCGTTGAATAAATTATGATGATGAATAAATCCATGTTGTAGGATCTATGTGGCACAATTAATCATGAGTGTGAAATGAATATGATGGGTGTTCCTAGATAGCACTTTAATGCATTGGATATTTTTTTGTATCATTATATGTCATGTTGGAAAAGGAAGTGAAACTGATTCCTCAATGGTACACTATCCACCGTGATGTCTTGGTGTGTTTAGCCTTGGCATATGTTTATAATGAATGGTTTTATGTTTTTTCAACATTTTCTATGTTATGATTATGATTCTATATCATTCCTTATTATTCATGTTCCTTTTATTCCTCATTGATATGCCTATTGTATACCATGTATCACTTATTCCATGTTTGTTCCATTAACTATCTTTATAGATTACCCCTTTCTTATGTATTTCCCAAGGTTATCCCAACCAATTTTAAATTCAAAGGAATATTTTGAGCATGTAAAAGAAGATTCCAGTAAATGTGTCGTATTCCTTATTTCATGTTGTTATGTAGTGTACGTAATTTATAAATAAACTATACTTCTTGATCATCTTTCTTATATTATGTGTAATATTATGTAATAAATAAAGTATTAATGTGAAATAATGAGAAGTGATGTTATAATTAATGTGTCCTTAACCTTATATGGTCATGTATAAAGGTGTATAATATAATAATAATTATAGGAAGTGCAATAACATAATATGAAAAACTGAGCACTATTGTGCTAATAGAGCTACCACAACCCTTGGTCGTGCCTTCAACAAATCCATTCCAGAATATAATTGAATGAGTCTAAAGAAGAAAACCAACCCATGTATGGCATCCCCATAGTGTCATGGAGGTGATGCCCAGTGTCATTTATCCCTCAAGGGGACCATGTCATCCAGATCCTATGGTTTAGAATAACTAGTTCTCACATCAACCAGGCTATCGCATGGTGAATGAAAATTGGCATCAAGGATTCCTAAAGATCACCCTCAACACAATGTTATTGGTACCTCATACCTCCACCCTGAACTCAGGTCCCTTGTCAATATCATGACAATCAAGCGTTCTCCCCCACTAGTGGATAATATTTCATGATGTTCCAACTATCTAAAATACCACTAACAACCAACACATAATGTTGATACATATATAGGGAGATCACAAAAGTAGTCATAATATATCAACATCAGTATACAGTATCATACACAACAACATGTGATCATAATCGATCATGTATAATGTTTACCCTAATATCACTCTAGGAATACCAATAGTTTTTATGGACTACACATACACATAGTCACATTTGATCAAAATGAATCATTTTAAATATAAATACAAATAAATATAATCATCTAGAAAATAAGTGTAAATGTGATCCCTTGATGGTAAGTAAATTCATACCTCAAGTCATCTATGTCAAGGAAGGGATAAACCACCCTATATGGTCTCATAGATGAATTGGAATCCTCAACATTCATGAAAACCTATTCAGGGACATATTATCATGAACATAGATACATCAAGAACTCATGTTTTTTCCTGGGTTCCTAGGAGAATAAAAAGATATTTTATTTTATAATGAAAGAAAATATCACATGATATGATATCGTATCTCTCATGGGAAATTTTGAAATTATCATTTTAAATATTACATGTGAAAATATTTTATCTCCCCTAGATAATTTCTAAATTATAATTTAAAATATTACCTATTATAATATTTTATTACTCTATAATAATTATAAAATTATCATTTAAACTATTGCATGTTCTAATATTTTATCTATCCTAAATATTTTTAAAATTTTCATATAAACTATTACATGCATAAATATTTTATCTGTCTTAAATAATTTCTAAATTATCAATTAAAATATTATGTGGGATAATATTTTTAAAATCCATGATAATTTTCAAATTTTCATTTAAAATATTACAAGTGATAATAGCTTATTACACCAGGATAATTTTTAAATTGTCATTTGAAATATTGCATGCACTGATATTTTATCTGTCCTGAATAATTTTAAAATTATCATTTAAAATATTACATGTGGTAATATTTTATTTCTACAAAAAATCATATTTCTATTTAAAATATTAACTGCAATAATATTTTATTACTCCAGTATAATTTCCAAATTATCATTTAAAATATTACATGTGATAATATTTTTTTACTCCATGATAATTTTCAAATTATCATTCAAAATATTTATTACACTAATATTTTATTAATCTGGGAAATATTCAATTTATCATTGAAAAATCAACACATGTTCATTAAATTATCTTTCAATAATTTTCCTATTGAATATTAAAAAAACTATCATATAATAATTATATAATAAACATAATTTGAAAATTTATTTTTTAAAAAATTATCTTTTGATAATCCATGCATATTTATCATTTCAAAAATTTATGGTTTAAAATATTAATTTAAGATCAAAAATATTATTTTATATTATTTTATTTCCATTTTTTTAAATAAATTTAAACATGGAATAAAGATAAAAATGATAAAATAAAAAATAAAATCATCACATTCAGTGTGTATAGATGAATAAGGTCATGTCGGCGGATGTGAGGACTCTCAGATACTTGATTTCTCCCACCCAAGGTGGTTTTTCAGTTTTTCAGACACAAAGTGATTGAAAAGGAACCATAATAAAATTTACCCTCTAAATAAATTCCCAAAATCACACCAATAAAAATCCCAAATTAAAATATCTATTTTAATCACCATTTTACCCAAAAAGTTGTGATGAAATGTTCAAATTCAACTGATTAATTATTTTATAGTTTATTTGGGTAAAAACTGGTGAATAATAATATTTTGTAACCATATGGGGAGTTTTTATGATAGTGTAGTGTGTTGTTTTAGAAGAAAGTGAATAGTAAATGTTTTTATTAAATTAATAATTTTGTAATTTAACATTAAAGTTAAATGATACCAAATTTCTATTGCACATAGAAGTTATGTCATACCTAGGGTAAACCTTATGTCCCAGATCCAACTATGGTCTAATATTTCTCATACGATGCACCGTTTGAGATAAATTAATTAATTCTTAATTTAAAATGGAAAAAATAAATAATTAAAAATAAGAAAGTTTTGTATCATGAGTGGTCCATCCAAATGTCTGATGTATACAAATTTCATACCCATCCAATGTTAAACACCATATCCTGGACCTAATGGTGATATAAAATTTCTCACCAAATTCAACATTTTGGATTTATTAAATTAATTTTGAATAACATTTTCATGCTTAAGACAATATATTTAATAATTTTATATTGTATTCACCATGTATTTAGGCCTTTAAAATAAGACACAAACATGTGTCCAGCTCCAAAAATATTATATTGAATTGTTAACTAAAATTTTACCCTTATACAAATATTTTAAAACATTTATTTCATTATTTTCATTAAAAAATCATTTCTTCCAACTAAGTAACTTATAATTTATAATCAATAGTGTCTGTATTATCTTTTTAAATTTCTGGATATTAGAGGAATCCTCTACCAACAACCTCTCCCAAATCGATATAGATCATAATTATTTTTTTCATTACTCTCAATGAATCACCGTAATCACACATTATATCACTATATGAAATTCTACTTATAAAATTATCTAAAACATTACCCCTTTCTATGTTACAGAAAATCCTGATTTTATAGTTCTGTATGGATTTGTTTCCACTGTAGCTATCACATGTCAAGGTCACAATGGGAGAATATATATCATAGGAACTTATGATTAATGAATACCAAAAAAGTGTAAAATAATGAGAATGTTCTACAAAATCTTCATGGAAAATTTAATTCCTTCGAACTCGCGATCAGTAGTGGAATAATTTTGTTCATGTGTCAGTAACTAGTGATATCCATTCAAGGATCCCGGCCTCAGAAGGAGTTGTGTAGGGCTCATTTTTTGTACTTTTTTTTATTATTTGAGTATTTTTTTGGGTATAAATTTGAGTGTGTTTTGGTGGAAATTTGAGAAAAATTAAAGTAAATTTTTTCTACATGGTTGGCTTACTGATAGTGAAAACTATGCACCCCAACTGACCTTACCATGCAAACTGAGTCAGAGGGGATTCAGACTGCAAGACCATAGTTTGGTAAAACATGCTCCCAAAAATGAGTAACCATGTACCCATGTATAATAGACTCGTGGTTAGCTCACTATTAGGCCAAAGTAAGGGTCCTGCACATAAAACCATATACATGAATTAGTTAAGAGATAAAATTATTTTTAATACTCCCTATAGTTACAAATTTCACCAATTTTGACCGACATTAGACCTTAAGAAGTATTTCACAATTTTGGTGCTCTCCAGATGAATTCCAAGCCTTTTAACATATGTTATTTTTGATTTGAATCCTATATCAGTGATATTTTCCTCTATACGTTATTGAGAATAAAATCAAGATCTACAACATTATGTTGCTCAATTTTTTGTGATTTTTATTGGGAGATTATCCATTTTAAAATTGAGTTAGGTTGTCTAATATTCAAATACCATATTAAATACTTTGATATTTGTTTGAAAATACAAAAATTACTAGTTTTATTTTGAAATTTCAATTCTTAAATTAGGTTAATTAATATGGAAAATTTATTTATTGAAGTATTATTGAAATAACTAATTAATTTATGAATTTTGAGATTTAGGGGATGTATAATTAGATACTTAATTGGGGGATTTATTATGAGATATCTATATTATATATTTAGATAATCAATTGTAGAATTAGTTATAAAGAATTGAGATTGAGAATGAGATAATTAATTATGTGATTAATTATGGGATATGATTCTGTGAATCTTGAATAATTTGTTGTTAAATTAATTAATGAGTTTAATGATTTAATTAATTGGTTAATGAATTTAGTGAAATTATGTGTTAAACTAATTGTATAGCTAGTTTTTGAATTTATATGAATAATTAATATCTGAATTAATTATTTTTTAATGATCGGGATCATGCTCATTCATCTATTAATTAAAGAATGGGAACGTGGTCATTATAATGTGTGTTTATGAATTCGAACATAGTCATTCATGTTTTAATTAGATAATGTGAAAATTCCCATTATATTCTGTATTTATGAATTAGAACATGGTCCTTCAAGTATGAATTAGATAATGGGAACATGTTTATTCTAATGTGTGATATGTGGATGGTAACATGAGAATTCACATATGAATTATAGATTACTGACAAAGAAACTCTAAGATATAACCTCACTTGAGAATAATTCGGGCTCCAACATGAGCTAATTAAGGTATTGATATATGATATCACCTTTGAATAATTAGGGATATAATATGTTTCAAAGTAGGTATTATGATATGATACAACCAAGCAACACTTTGAGATCCAGTATGATCTGAACCTGGCATTAGGTATGAGTGTCCCTAGAAAGCATGAAGTTAATTTGGTTAATTAAAAGATAAATAAAAATGTGATAACTGTTTACTTATTCATTGTAATTATTTCTATATAGAACTTCATATACTATTATCTAACAGGATATTATTTTAGACACTGTTGGTGGTGGCCTGCTAATTTTTAATTTCAGCATACTCGAGTTTCCTTATCGATTCTTGAAGAGACATTATTTTTATAGGAATATTTAAGGGAAAAGGACCAGATTTATATGGCTAAATTAGGGGTGGAGTTTGGAAGAGGGAACCATATGTGGTTCGGGACCCTCTTTGGAGTCGTCCGTGACTTTATTTTTAGTTTTTAGTTTAGAAAATTTGAATTTACTTTAGCATGGAATTTTTTATTCTTTAGTCGTATAGTGTATTTCCTGTATGATTTATAATGAGATATTATTATTTATGATTGTTATATATGCTTCCCCTATTTTTCCTTATTTTTCCTTTGGTGTATTACTAAGATAAAATATTATATAGTCATCGCATTGTCGAGTAATCAGAATTTTTCTACTAGTATGCATCGTCTGGAATTTGAGGTGGTGCGCTTGAGGTCATGTGACCAACCGGCTTGGGACACCAATGTGTGACACTAGGGTCATGACATTACAAAGTGGTATCAATGAAATTTTCTTTTCTTTTTCTTTTTTATTACTATTTGGTGAAGGTATACATGAGACTAGGAAGAGTTGGTCCCTTTCAATGAGCTTGTGCATGAGATTTTCAACCCCTGTACAAGAGAAAACCCAAGTACCTAGGGTGGGATTAGTGTTATAGTTGTTTGTTCTTACAATTTAATATTATTTCACCTTGGGTGACACAAATGTTTTGTGATGTGATTATTATTTTTTTGAATTTTATTAGAAATTACTCATGGAACAAAATGACATGAGAGTTGAGTCTCCGTGCATCATTCTATGAAGTCAAGATTATTTTTTAACATGCATCATTTTATGAATGAATAGGAATGAAAGATTTGGGTATGTTGTTAAACATAATATGGAATTCCATAATTTTAAAATTTTATTTAAAATGGTGCCTAATAATAATTTGAAGTGTTAAAATAAAGAAATAATATGAATAAATTGGTGTCTAAATTAGAAACATGATATGAGAATGTCAATGACCTTAGAAAACCAAGACCTTAGTGTTGGAAAATTAAGTTTAGTGATAGTGCTTCGGTTTGACTGCCTGATGAGGTTTTGGGAAAAGTTTTTTTTGTAATTATTCCTCTTATGTATATGTGATAATTTTGTTTTATGAGTCGTGGAATGTGTTTTTGTCACTATAGAGATATTATACAACAATGACACTTATTGAAAGGATAGAAAGAGGTTATGGGTAATACCTCTATACCAGAAGTGAAACCTAGGGAACCAATAGTACCTAGTGAGGAAGAAGGAGAGAAGTTCTAAGGGAAATTTCCTCGATTCATGCAATTATTTGGAAGAGACTCTGGGCGAGTTGAGATGATATTTCCTGACCTGATCAAATATTTTGAGTTACATCACCCTTTGACTTTTAATGGAGAGTGTGGACCTGAGAGAGATGAGTTCTGGGTTGAGTCCATTTAGATGATACGTTACCATTTGGAGTGTCCTCATAATAGGAGGTTCATATATGATAATTATACGCTATTAGGATTTGTGAAGCACTGGTGGGATGTCCAGGCATGAACTAGGCAGACTCAGAATATTTTATGGAAGGAAATCTTAGAGAGGTTCTTGGAGCACATCTATTGTAACATCCCAGGTAAATAAATAATATTAAATTTTCATATTTATCAATATTTGTGAATAAAATGTTAATATTAATTTAAAGGGAACGCTATGCTCGATGGCATACACAATACGCAACAATGAGTTTCTCTGAAATCATACGTTGCACTCTAATAATAAAATAATATTATTTTAAATGGTAGTTAACGCCTAGCCATTGTAATGGTGTAAATAAATAGAACTAACTACAAAATTATTATATATGTTTGTCAAATTGTTTTACTTTTTTCCAATAAAATTTAGAGGCTTAAAATGCGAATGAATTCAATTTTAAGCATAAATCTTCTAATATTGTTTAAAAGTTCGATTAACCGCCTTTTGATGGAGAACCCTTTTTATATATACTTTTGAAGATTTTATATGTCATATTTGACAAAATAAAATCCTTCTTTAGAATCTGGACATCAAAATTTAATTTGTGTAAATTTTTGTTATTTTTCCGATAAAGATCAGTTTTAGTGAAAATGTTGTATTTTAATTCAAACCCTCTTTTTAATATAATTTATTTATATGATTAGATCATCTTTTGAATTGGTTTTAAAGTTCAATTAGAATATATTTTTACCATTTAATCAAATGGTGGTCATTGGAATTAATTTTACTTTGAAATTGGACTTAAACTAGTGTAAATATTTTATAGATATTGTTTCTTAAAAATACGCTATTTGTTTTGATAGCGGAAATTAATTATTAAATTAATTAATTAAAATTTTATGTTTTTAATTTTCTAAAATAGACATCAATTTTGAATTTGGAATATCAAATATATCTTAGGGTGAATTTTTCATATTTTTCTGAAAAACTTCAATTTTTGATGAATAGTGAAACCACTAAGTGGTAGTTAAAAAACTAATTTTTTGTTTAAATGAAACTTTACCACTTATGTAATTTGAATTTAAAAAATCTGACATATATAGTTGTAATTAGGATGTAAAATGTGGTTCAATGGGATTAAAGTATTTTTTTGGTGAATAGTAACTTTTGAGTTTTGTTAACCGCGATTAGAGATAACTAGTGTAATTTAAGATAAAAATGATATTATAAAAATATACAAATATATTGACACATGTCCTAACCTTATTGGTAGATTCATGGACGACCAATACAAACCATGGGTCAATTTTTGGGACCCCATGGAGCCACTTGGGGTGATAATGACATTA
Source organism: Viscum album (assembly GCA_963277665.1). Lineage (NCBI taxonomy): Eukaryota > Viridiplantae > Streptophyta > Magnoliopsida > Santalales > Viscaceae > Viscum > Viscum album. Next base: position 1,900,498,987 of record OY728135.1, on the reverse strand, counting down.
ATACCTTTTTAAGTAAAAATAAAAATATCACAAACATGTATTATTTTATTAAAACAATTTTTACATGGGGTTATATATGTTATATTTTTTACTATAAATACTCATTATAAAGCTAAAAATATTTCCTACAACATGGTAATTGTTTTATATTTTTTATACATCAAAAAAATTAAATTATTTATGACACATTGTTGATGCAGTGTTTACGTCATTAATGAATGATTTAAATAAATAAGAAGATAATGTTAAAAATAATATCCAAAACTTGTCCAATTATTATTGGATGATTTTATTTTCTAACATGGACCACCTTATATTCTACTTTAATTAATTTTGGAGCTTTAGAAACCGAATTTCATTTTATAATAAAATAATAATTTCAAGATTTCCAAAAGAGCCCCTCCTATCCCTTATAAAAAGACCCCACTTCCTACCCATATCTCACACTTCTCAAGCCCTTTGGATCATCCAAACTCTTCTAAAATAATCTTATAATATCCCTCTATTCATCCTAGAATCCTCACTTTGGGAAGAATCCTTTCCAAAGAAGCCTTTGGGCTCAAATCAAAAAGAGTTACCCGATTTAAAGATAATGTCCTCTCTTATGTTCTTTTGTTTTATTTTGCTTCTCGAACCCCTTAAACTATTTTTATTCATTTATTTGGTAACAAAACCAGTACCTTAAATATTATAGGGTGTTTTTATAAGAATTATTAGATCTAAACTTACACACACCTACATCTAATGGTTAAAGAACATACTATTTCCGTGGATGGCGAATTTCTGCCTCACGAAACGATAATTGTTCAATATTCTTTTAACACCTTCAAAGGTGGCCATTAAGATGTCACTATATTTATATATGATATATAATATGTTTATTTTTTCCTTAATATTATTTATTTTTCATTTATGTCATACCTTTATGGTTTCCATTATGGGTAAACGTGATATCTTCATTTTAGGAAGTGCGGACTACCGCCCCCTCAAAGTGATTTGATTCGTTAATGCCATATGTGGGATGTGTAAAGGATGGAGTTAATAAAATTACATATGATATTATAATGGAGTTATAATATAACTTTATATAATTATTACTTCATTCCATTAAATACAAAATAGAAATGAAAGTAGCGTTCATACGTATGTACGGCTTACCGTCTCCATGAACGGTGCATTTCATTTATTACCTCTAAATGTTATGTAATATTATAAATGAATGTATATACTGGATATATATAATATATATGATATCTACATAATGTATATAATTCTGGATATAATGGATATTTTACCACATGAATAACTTGTAATTATAAGGTGTTTATTTTTGACTCAAGTACCAATGATCGACAAAACGACTGTTATTAACTTAAATAATTACAAAGTGTTCATAACATGGTAATAAGTGATATAAAAGTAATAATGAACTTGAAAAAGGTTTTTAAGCAAGTATAACTTAACTCAAGTTTATTATTCATGAGATTAAAGAATGATTGAGTCAAGTCGGACACGAGGTAAGGGATCCTACCTCTCTCTTTCTTTTTAAGTACTCCTTTTTATGTAACTTAATTTAAGCTCCTCTTTCTTTTGTTGGGGGATGTTATTATATATTCCTATTGATTTCCATTTTATGTTAATATGATTAGAGACCGTATTTGATCTCATCAATCCATTTTTGGAAGTTTTATGTGGCATCGTTGGGCTGCCGAGTTTTCGTAAGGGATTATTCATCTCACTTTTATTCTAGTGATATTTATGCTACATTTCCACTATTTACATTGAGTGGTGTATGTACTTCCCATTATTTTACTCTATGTGTAATATAATTTCGTTTATGAGTATTTACATCAATGTTTCATAGTCCTTCTTTCATGGGATGTACGTTTCAAAAGTTACATAAGTCGGTAAGGGAACCTTTCACCCTCCTCTTTTTAAAAAGACTTATTTTGTTATGTCTTTTAAATTACACCTTATTATGTTGGGATATGTTCTTCTATATCCTTATTGAAGTAAATTTTATGTTCAAGTGATGAGATACCATTTTCTCTCTCATCAAATCATTTTCTGAAGTGACGCCGTTAGGCTGCCGAATTTTTGCAAGGGAACTTCTTAACTCAATTTCAATTCTTTGGGTTAAACTTTTACTCCTTGAATATGTCATTATATGAATATATGTGAATGAATCTGGTTGTTTTACACTTAATATCCACTTATATTGGTTATATATTTATTTTTCACACATAAGTATGTAATTGATTTATCCTTAATCTAAGGATACCGTCTTTATAACGGACTTCATCTCAATATCCTTTTATTGAAGATTCCTTTGATTTATACACAACTTTATTTTATACGGTGTATAAAACCCTTTTAATTTTCATTGCATTCAAAGGGAATCTTTTCTCTACGAAACTTTTTACTAAATGACAAGAAGTATATTTCTTTTTTTATGTACGTGGTGACAATGACCCTTCTTCTAAAAGTATTATTTAATCTTTAGCTTCCTTAACAAGTCGTAATGTTTTTAAAAAAGGAATAAATAAATTCCATATACTCTTTTATGTATTTTGGTATTTAAAATGGTTTTGATAATGTTTGGATTATATCAATGTGTTGTATTTATATCTTGTGATTGAAATATGTAAATGTTATGTTTCTTTTATACATGTTTTATGTGATGCGATTATGTTATGGTTCTTGGGAATTGTTTATGAATTTGGGTGGTTCTATGATAAACTAAGGGCGGGTGAGCTCGAGATAGCTCTCCAATTCATTGGGTAATGTGACAGAGGAAAACGTTAATGTTTCTCCTAAGAGATTTAGGTAATATATTGTGATGGGTATTCCAAATGTTACTCCCTATGTAGCTGTGATAGCTACAATGTATGTATGTTATGTATGCCTCAAGTTACCTTCATGTCTTATGATTTATATGAGTTATTCATAAATCTTATGATTTCATGAGTTATGTTAAATTACTTATGTTTAATGAGTAAAGTCTGTTTTCATTGATTCTTATGTATACGTGGACTAATGTTTCCTTCCCATATTTTTATATCCCTTACTGAGCTTTTTGTGCTCATCCCAAGTTTTTTTTGAAATGATTCTCTACAGGTCTTAAAGTGGAATATGGTCAAGGATGGGATCAAGGAAATGTCATGATGTCTAAAACATGGAACTAGACATGACTCTTTTGTTCAATAGTTTATATTTTGTGAAAAAAATGGAGACTGATTAGATGTGTCTACCTTTTAATCTTTGAGATGTTATAGTTATGTCCTAATTCTCTAAAACTCTAAACTTGAAAATATCCTCAATGTGAATTATTCATTTAATTCAATATTAAGTAATGTTTAAGGTCGGGGCCTTATAGTTGGTATCAAAGGTCGTTTTAGATAACTTTAGAGGTTAGAGTATTGTTTAAGCATAAGTGACAAGTTGTGTATAACCACAATGGTTATTATATTAGATAGAGTCATTTTCATTTATGAAAGTTGTAATGAGTTTGAGATAACTTGGATAATTATATCTTAGTGTTTATCTTCCTCTTTAGTACATGATGATTTTGTTGATATACTCACACAAACCTTTTTGGTTTTAGTAAATGGATGGATCTAGCAGGCACCAAAGTGACAATTGGTTTGAAGGAAACTATGGTGGTTCTCTGATTAAGAGACTGGATGAAATGGGGGATTCAATGAGAAATCTTCTGGTCATTCTAAACCAACTATCAGGAGTCATGATCAACCACTTGAACCTTGGTGAGTTCTATAATTAATCATGTATGAGAGAACCAACTTGATGTGGAAGTTCAGGTAATAATTATAAAGGTAACCATTAGGGTTTGTATGATCCTTACTTTTGAGGTAATTATGGGTTACTATATGTTATGATGGAATATGAACAACATGAGATAAAATTGAGGTAAAATTATGTTATGGTTATTTTTGAATATTTTATCTCGTTTTGGGGAATGTTTTAAGAATTATGTAGTTTTGGAAAAAGTACAACACGCAGACCATGTGACAACCCGTCACGTTGGACAAAGCTGCGGGAATCGAACCCACAACTAAAGTGTGACTGGTCTTTATCGCCTACCAGAGGACTACGTGAAGTCCCCGGTTGGTTTGACTAATTCTTTTTAGTCATAAGATTTCATTAATCAAGAGTAAGTTTATTTTGGGTTATCTATGGAAATGATTGACCTATCATGAAGGATATATGATTAGGTTAATTTCTTTTCTATACGAGACTTTAAGAGAAGCTGATGTTATTTGGAGATAAATGTCAAGATTTACCTAAGAAGAATATGTGATTAAATCCTTCAGAGATTTATGTTTCAATATTAGTTTCATTTACATTGAATAATTTTATGGATAGATGTTTATTGAATGGTCTTTATTGAACTTTGGGTACTGTTTGACAAATTTTGGAGATTAGGAAGTAGTTTTTCTTTTTGTAAAAAAAATTATCCATTTTGGGATTATCTAATATTGTACTAACCTTTTTAGTTTTGGTTTTGTTTAAGGTCTAAAGACATGGTAAATGTATAGTTATCTTTTGTGGATTAGGTGATTCTCAAGAAGTTGATTATAGTGCTCTTAATGTGAGAAAGTCATCCTAAATACTCGTCTTTTAGAGACAATATGAGTTTGTGTAAGAAATCTAGTAGGAGATGAGAGTCTACACGACAAGTAAGTATGTTTCCTTATGATTTATTTAGGCTCATAAATAAATTCCCCAATGAAAAGTAACTTAAAAAATGTTGTTTGTTAACTTTTCCTACAGGGGAATCAAATACCGTTTAACCCATCACCAGTTTGTGATTTTATGGTGGTTAACATTATTCTAAACATGTTTTCTATCACTCTCCCTCAAAACATGACCCTTTTTCTTTTCTTCCATATCCTTGTTTTCTTATATGGAATCCTAGTATGGGTTAACTCGGGTGACCTTTGTACTTCCCTTTCTTTCTTTTAAAGTGATAGTTTAATTTAATCCTTTTCCGATGTGGGGCTTTCAATTAATTTTCCAAGACCAATTTTAAAAATTTTGAGGACGCAATTCCCAAAATGGGGGAAGGATGTAACATCCTATGTAAATAAAGAATATTACATTTTTATATTTATCCATATTTTTGAATAAAATTTTAATATTAATTTAAATGGAACGCTATGCTCGATGGCGTACCCAATACACAACAATGAGTTTCTCTGAAATCTTACGTTGCACTCTAATAATAAAATAATATTATTTTAAATGGTAGTTAACGCCTAGCCATTGTAATGGCAGGAATGAACAGAACTAACTACAAAATTATTATATATTTTTGTCAAATATTTTTACTTTTTTCCAATAGATGTTAGAGGCTTAAAATGCGAATAAATTTAATTTTAAGCATAAATCTTCTAATATTCTTTAAAAGGTCGATTAACCGCCTTTTGATGGAGAACCCTTTTTAAATATACTTTTGAAGATTTTATATGTTATATTTGACAAAATAAAATCCTTCTTTAGAATCGGTAAATCAAAATTTACTTTGTGTAAATTTTTGTTATTTTTCCGATAAAGATCAGTTTTAGTGAAAATGTTGTATTTTAATTCAAAACCTCTTTTTAATATAATTTATTTATATGATTACATATTATTTTTAATTGGTTTTAAAGTGAAATTATAATATATTTTTACCATTTAATCCAATTTTGGTCATTGGAATTAATTTCACTTTGAAATTGGACTTAAACTAGTGTCAATCTTTTAATAGATATTGTTTCTTAAAAACACGCTATTTGTTTTGACAGTGGGAATTAATTATTAAATTAATTAATGCAAATTTTATTTTTTGAATTTTGTAAAATAGACATCATTTTTGAATTCGGAATATCAAATATAGCTTAGGGTGAATTTTTGGTATTTTTCTGAAAAACTTTATTTTTGATGAATAGTGAAACCACTAAGTGGTAGTTAAAAAACTAATTTTTCATTTAAATGAAACTTTACCAATTATGGGATTTCAATTTAAAAAATACGACATACATGGTTTTCATTAGGATGTAAAATTTAGTTCAATAGGATTAAAATATTTTTTTGGTGAATAGTAACTTTTGAGTTTTGTTAACCGCAATTAGAGGTAATTAGTGTAATTTAAGATAAAAATGATATTATAAAAATATAAAAATATCTTTACACATGTCCTAACCTTATTGGTTGAGTCATGGACGACCAATACAAACCATGGGTCAATTTTTGGGACCCCATGGAGCCACTTGGGGTGATAATGACATTAATACCTTTTTTTAAGTAAAAATAAAAATATCATGAACATGTATTCTTTTACTAAAAAAATTTTTACATTGGGTTATATATGCTATATTTTTTACTATAAATACTCATTAAAAATATTTAAAGATTTCCTACAATATGGTAATTTTTTTATATTTTTTAGACATTTAAAAAATAAAATTATATATGACACAATGATGATGCAGTGTTTACGTCATTAATGAATGATTTAAATAAGTAAGAAGATAAGGTTTAAAATAATATCCAAAACTTGTCCAATTCTTATTGGATGATTTTATTTAGAACATGGACCACATTATATTATACTTTAATAAATTTTTGATCTTTAGAAACCTAATTTCATTTTATAATAAAATAATAATTTCAAGATTTTCAAAAGAGCCCCTCCTCTCCCTTATAAAAAGACCCCACTTCCTACCCATATCTCACACTTCTGAAGCCCTTTGGATCGTCCAAAATCTACTCAAATAATCTCCCAATATCCCTATCTTCATACTAGAAGCCTCACTTTGGTAATAATCCTTTCTAAGGAATCCATTGGTCTCAAATCAAAAAGAGTTACCCGATTTAAAGGTAATGTCCTCTCTTATGTTCTTTTGTTTTATTTTTCTTCTCCAACCCCCTAAACTTTTTTATTACTTTCTTTTGTAACAACACAAGTATCATAAATATACTACAATTTTTTTATAAGAATTATTAGAGCTACACTTACACACACCTATGTCTAATGGTTAAAGAACATATTGTTTCCGTGGATGGAAAATTTATGCCTCATGAAATGATGATTGTTCAATATTCTTTTAACACCTTCAAATGTGGCCATTAAGATATAACTATATTTATAAATGATATATAATATGTTTATGTTTTTCTTAAGCTTCTGTATTTTTCATTTATGGCATACCTTTATGGTTTCCATTATGGGTAAACGTGATATCTTCATTTTAGGAAGTGCGGACTACCGCCCCCTCAAAGTGATTTGATTCGTTAATGTCATCTGTGGGACGTGTAAAGGATGGAGTTAATAATATTTCATATGATATTATACTGGAGTTATAATATACCTTTATATTGTTATGATTTCATTCCATTAAATACGAAATATAAATGAAAGTATCATTCATGCGTACGTACGGATTGTCGTCTCCATGAACGGTGCATTTCATTTCTTACCTCTAAATGTTATGTAATATTATAAATGAATGTATATACTGGATATATATAATGTATATGATATCTAAATAATGAATATAATTCTGGATATAATGGATATTTTACCACATGAACAACTTGTAATTATAAGGAGTTTATTTTTGAATCAAGTACCAATGATCGACAAAACGACCGTTATTAACTTAAATAATTACAAAGTGTTCATAACATGATAATAAGTGATATAAAAGCTATAATTAACTTGAAAACATTTATTAATCAATTATAAATTAACTCATGTTTATTATTTAGGATATTAAAGAATGATAAAGTCAAGTCGGACACGAGGTTAGGGATCCTACCTCTCTCTTTCTTTTTAAGTACTCCTTTTTATGTAACTTAATTTAAGATCCTCTTTTTTATGTTGGGGGATGTTATTTTATATTCCTCTTTCTTTCCATTTTATGTTAATATGATGAGAGACCCTATTTGATCTCTTCAATCCATTTTTGGAAGTTTTATGTGGCGTCGTTAGGCTCCCGAGTTTTCGTAAGGGATTATTCATCTCACTTTTATTCTAGTGAGATTTATGCTACATTTGCCACTATTTAAGTTGAGTGTTGTATGTACTTCCCATTATTCTAATATATGTGTAATATAATTTCATTTATGATTATTTACATCAATGTTGTATAGTCCTTCTTTCATGGGGTGTACGTTTCGAAATTTACCCAAGTCGGTAAGGGAACCTTTCACCCTCCTCTTTTTAAAAAGACTTCTTTTGTTATGTATTTTAATTTAAACCGTATTATGATGGGATATGTTCTTCTATATCCTTATTGATGTAAATTTTATGTCCAAGTGATGAGATACCATTTTCTCTCTCATCAAATCATTTTCTGAAGTGACGTCATTAGGCTGTCGAATTTTTGCAAGGGAACTTCTTAACTCAATTTCAATTCTTTGGTTTAAACTAGTACTCCTTGAATATGTAATTCTATGAATATGTGTGAATGAATCTGGTTGTTTTACACTTAATATCTACTTATATTGGGTGTATCTTTATTTTTCACACATAATTATGTAATTGATTTATCCTTAATCAAAGGATACCTTCTTTATAAGGGACTTCATCTCAATCTCCTTTTATTGAGGATTCCTTTGATTTATACACGACTTTCTTTTATACGGTGTATAAAACCCTTTTTACTTTTAATTGCATTAAAAGGGAATCTTTTCTCTATGAATCGTTTTACTAAACAACAAGAAGTATGTTTATTTTTTTACGTACGTGGTGACAACGACCTTTCCGCCGTGAGTATTATTTAATCGTTGTCTTCTTTAACAAGCCGTAATGTTTTTAAAAAAGGAAAAAATAAATTCCATATACTCTTATGTATTTTGGTATTTAAAATGGTTTTGATAATGTTTGGGTTATATCAATTTGTTGTATTGATATCTTGTGATTGAAATGTGGAAATGTTATGTTTCCTTTATACATGTTTTATGTGATACGATTATGTTATTGTTCTTGGGCATTGTTTATGAATTCTGGTGTCTCTATGATAAACTAAGGGCGAGTGAGCCCGAGATATCTCTCTAATGCATTGGGTAAAGTGACAGAGGTAAACGTTAATGTTTCTCCTAAGAGATTTAGGGAATATACTGTGATGGGTATTCCAAATGTGACTCCCTATGTAGCTGTGATAGCTACAATGTATGTATGTTATGTATGCCTCAAGTTACCTTCATGTCTTATGATTTCTATGAGTTATTCATAAATCTTATGATTTCATGAGGTATGTTAAATTGATTATGTTTTATGATTAAAGTTTTTTTTCATTTATTCTTATGTATACGTGGACTATTGTTTCCTTCCCGTATTTTTATATCCCTTACTGAGCTTTTTGTGCTCATACCAAGTTTTTTTGAAATGCTTCTCCACATGACTTAAAGTGGAATACGGTCAAGGATGGGATCAAGGAAATGTCATGATGTCTAAAACATGGAACTAAATATGAATCTTTTGTTCAAGAGTTTATATTTTTTGAAAAAAATGGAGACTGAGTAGATGTGTCAACCTTGTAATCTTTGATATGTAATATTTATGTCCTAATTTTATAAAACTCTAAACCTGAAAAGATCCTCAATGTGAATAATTCATTTAATTCAATATTAAGTAATGTTTAAGGTCGGGGCTTTATATCTATTAAGAGATGTTGAGGTGGGAGAGAGTAGTGGAGTTCATGCAACTGACTCAGGGGAGCATGTACAAGATGTATTGTGTTGAACTCTTTATGGATCTGTAGTTATTTTCTCTAACTTTGGAAATATATGAAAAAACTACAGAGAGACACTTTCATGATGAACTTATTTTTTTGATTAAGTCTCATGTTAACCAATTTCAGTGAATGATGTTTTTTATGGTGGTGAATCATACACTCATAGGTGAGGGGAACCTAAAGGAAGCTTCAAGAGAAAGATAGATAGTTTCTACTTGATGGTAAATAAGTGGTAATTCCAATAGTAGGAAACACTGTTATGATTATTTTATCCAGTACAATGGAAAGAATAGTGATTATTTAGGATGGTTGATTCCTTAGGGACTTACTAGAGTGATCATTCATCGGTGTGGTAGTCCATTCCATTATTATAGAAACTACCTTTACCACTAGTACATTTCCTATCTTAGGAAAAGATTGGTAATCTAAAGAAGTTTTTTAGTTCACTATAATAGATAGTCAGTGATGGTGCATCTAGATAGATTAATATGTTGGGAAGGGGATCTTATGCTCCATATCAGCCAACTAGTTTTAGTTCTACATGTCAATGGGGTATAGGCAATAGATGTGGTTCTTATAGGAAGGAGCTCACATATTATTAGTGTGGTTAAAATCAGGGGAGTCATATTGCATCATATGGAAGAGGGATAAGAAAACTACATGTAGTGTAGCCTACACTTATGGATAGAGAGGATGTACCATCAAAAATGAGAGGTGCTATTATTATATATTCTACATTATCTAGTGCCTTATTTTATACTAGTTCTTCTCATTCCTTTATATCTTCGAAAGTTGTTAATTGTTTGATCCTTGTGGTGTAGGTTTTTATTGGGGTTATATATATAGATAAATAGTTGGGAGTACCATATAGAGACATCTGTATAGGAAAGGGGTGTTCTCTTGAAGTTAGAGATTATCATTTTTTATGAGATCTCTATATCCTTGACATGTAACGATTTTACCTAATTAAAAATATAGACTATGTAATTGCATAAGGATCATGAATATATTATTATTAAAGGATATTTACTTTTATGTCTCCAAGGATAACCATTATATTCATCCCAGGGAGTGGGATTTCAATGATGGAAGAGTAGGGACAATTATTTTGCAACTAGGAGAGCCCACGTCCTAGGATTATAATTTATTATTGGATGATGGAGGTTTAAATCATGATATCTTTCCACCAACTATGGATCAGTTTTAGGATTTTTTTTCTTGATGTCTTATCTAGGCTACCATCTAAGAGAGATGTAGAATACAATATTGATTTCACATTGGTTTCTAGGACAATATCTATTCCACCATACTAAATTGCACCGACAGAGATTCAAGGACTCAAGACTCAGCAAGAGGAGTTGGAGGATAATGGATGTATTTTTCTGGTTACATCACCTTGGTGATAATCTATGTTGTTTGGTAAGAATGGAAATAGTAGTTTTCACTTGTGATTAAATTACTATATTATCAACAAGATTACTATAATGAGCTGGTATCATATTTCATGTATCAATGATCTATTTGACAAGTTGAGAGGATATTATGTGTTCTTGGAGATCGACATGAGATCAAGATATCATCATATGAGAGTTAGAACTTTTTTATATAGAGTAGTACTTTTAGAAGAAGGTATGACCATTATGATTTCATCATAATGTAGTTTGGGTTGACAAATGTGCCAGATGTGTTTATGGACATGATGAACAAATTATTCTATCTGTATCTAGATACATTTTTGTTAGTTTTTATAGATGGCATCATGTTGTAATTCATGACTCATGATAATCATGCCCAACATCTTGACATCATTTTGAGTATACAGAGATAGCATTGGTTATACTCCTAGCTATCTAAGTGTTAATTTTGGATTGATCGGATTCACTTCTTGGGACACATCATCTTGGAGGAAGGTGTGTTAGTTGAACCAGAGAAGATTGAAGAGGTGGTTTTTTTAGAGAAGTCCAAGATCATATTTGATATCTGATGCTTTCTAGGGTTAGATTTATATTATTAGATATTTATCTAGGTATTTTTCACATTTGGAATCACCACTTTTGGTCATGACCAGAAATGAGATAATATGTTGTTGGAATGAAGATTGTGAGAAGTCCTTCTATAAGTTAAAGAAGCTTTTGACATCAATACCAATCATGATTCTACATGATCCAGCTGGGGAGTAAATGGTATATTTTGACACTTTTGAAATAGTTCTCAGAGCTATGTTGATTCAAAGAGATCTAGTTTTGGCGTACATGTCTTAGAAGAGGAGGCCACATGAACATAACTACCCTGCGCATGACCTCGATATAGAAGTAATGGATTATGTTATAAACTGTTGATGGAATTATCTATTGGGAATGAAGTTTATAGTGTTTATGGATCAGAATATTTTAAGGTATATCTTCTCAAAGAGAAATTTAAATCTCTGAGAGTATAGATGAATCCAGTACATGAAATCATTGGATTCTGAGCTAGAATATACGCTTGGGAATGGAAATAGAATTATTGATGCTTTGAGTAGGAATAATCAAACTCAAAATTTTTAATAGTATAGTTTTGTGTGAAATATAATGACTCTACTTTTAGAGATGCATGTGGTGGTTTAGGGGAGTTAAGAGAAGGTTATTGTGGTATTAGTTTTAGTGGATTCTATATATTTGATATCGATCATAGACATTATGTATGATAATCCATTGTGTTTTCCCTTGAGGTAATTCCTTAAAGATGGTGAGTCACCATTATATTAGAGCATCGATGAAGATGATATCATCTATATCAAGAATTGGTTTGTTGTGCCTATGATCATGAGAGAGAAGATGATGTAGGAATTTCATGCCTCAAAGTGGGAAATGTATCTAGGTGTGACCAAAATTTAACGTTATCTACGATGGTGGTTTTGGTGTCCATTCATAAAAAATGAGATATTAGGGTTCATGACATAATGTTACACATGTCACTAGGTGATATAAGATCATTAACAACCTGTATGTTTTCTACATTCATTACCCATTTTGATGTCGATGTGGGATGACATGAAAATGGATTTTTTTGTTGGTATTTCGAAGAAAATATTGAAGAATGAATCTATCTAGTTTATTGTGGATCTAGTGATGAAAGATGTTTGTTTCTTAACTATATAAGAGACTTTATCAGTGAATCATATGAGATAATTGTATAATTGAGAGTTAATTAATCTGCGCAGGGTACTACAGCCTATAGTTTCTGATCATGAATCACGTTTGAGTTCATGATTTAGGAAGGTCTTGCAGAAGGAGGACGTTACATATGTATTATTATGTATGGCCATCCACCCATATAATGATGGGAAATCAGAGTGTACTATATATGTGCATGAGGATATTCTATGAGCAAGTTTCTTTGACATTAGTGGGTCATGGGGAAAAAATTTCTTCAAGGTTGTTTTCCTATAACAACAGTTATCAAGAAAATATATATATGGAACCATACAAGGAACTTTATTATAGTCCATGAAGATCATCGTTATGTGGGATGGTGGCTGGTGAGTCAAAATTGTTGTGATCGAGTATCATATAGGAGGTGTTAGAGAAAGTTCAAATGATTCAGAAACATATAGCTACAGATCAAAGTTGGATGAAGTCATATTATGATAGACAAATATGACACATAGAGCTTACATAGGGTGATAATGTATTATTTTTATTGTTTCCTAGGTCAGTTCACTACAAGATATGAATGCAGGGTAAGTTGGCACTGAGGTTTGTTGAACCGTTTGAGGAAGTGGATAGAATCGAGTTGGTGGCATACTAATTGGATCTTCAATAGAAATATAGTGCTATGCATGACTTTTTCCACATCTCACAATGATATTGGTATCTCCCGGACTCTTATTATATGAATGATGTGCATAATTTTGATTTTGAGATAGATGCATCCTTTGAAGAGAATATGATAAATGTATTGGATTAAAGTGAGAATGTGTTGAAGGGAAAGGCCAGGCCACTAGTTTGTGTATTATGTAAACATAGGCATGTATAGGAGGAAACATATTGAAGGGAAGAAGATATGTGATCTCGGTGGACCAATATTTTTGGCTTGGAATCTTAGATATTATTGGGAGTGCATCTCAGGGATGAGTTGTTATATAGTGGGGAGATTTTAATATCCTTTCGTTTATGGAGTTTCATCAGGATTGTTTTAGCTACTATTTTATCTATATTTGAGTACTTTATGTGTGGGTATAACATCGGGTTGGTTTAGGTGGGATTTTGAGAAAAATTAATGAAAAATGGGAGTGCAAGGATGGAACATGGTTAGGGAAAACTATGTACCCCAACCCATCTAACATTGCAATCCCATGCATAGGGTATTCAAACTACTACAACTTGGTTTGGAAAACTTTGTTCCCTAAAAGTTGTAACCATGTAACACTATATAATAGGTTCAATATTGTAGAAAGGGTACGTAAAACCATGTACGAGAATTAATTAAGCCCGAACAATATTTTTAAAATTCTCCATGCCCCCAAAACTCACCCATTTTGATCCCCCTTCGACCCCAAGAGGTATTTCATGATTTTGGAGCTCTCTAGACAAATTCCAAGCCTTATAGACCTATATTATTCAACATCCAAATCCCAAATCGAAAATTGTCTCCTCTCCTAGGTTTTGAGATTTGGATCTAGATCTATGTCATTGTACAGCTCAATTTTTTGGGATTTTTGTTTGCTGTTTATCCATCGGTGAAATGAGGTAGGTGGTCTAATATTCAATTACCATAGTCCTGATTTTCATAGATGACTGAAAATTGTCAAATTTCAAGCGTTATCTACAAATATAAATTCTTAAATTTTCTAAATTAATATGACCAATTGATTTATTGATGTATCGTTGAAATATGTAATAAATTAGGGAATTAATTTTGAGATTTAAGGGGTGTCTAATTATATAATTAATTGTAGGATTAATTATGATATTTAGGGATCATGATTATTATAATTAATTGGGGAATTAATTATGAGACATTAAGTTTGTTAAGTTGAGATAATTAATTATGGTATTAATTATTATATTTGAGTTTGTGAGTCCTGAATAATTAGTTGTAAAATTAATTAATGTGTTTGATGAATTAATTAATTGGTGAATTAATAAAGGGTAATTATTTTATAAACTATTTATTGAATTATTAATGGAATTTATGTTAATAATTTATTGATGAATTAATTATGTTCTTATGAATGGTAATGTGGTACTTCAAGTACAAATTAGTGAATGGGAACATGGTCATTCTAATGTGTGTTAATGAATGGGCACACAGTTATTCAACAATTAATTAGATAATTAGAATATGGTCATTATAATGTGTGTTTATGAATGTGAACATGACCATTAAAATGTGAATTAGAGAATGGTATCATTGTCATTCTAATTTGTGATGTATGTATATTAACATGAGAATTCATGTAATAATGAAAGAATAGTAACAAAGGTACACTAAGATGTGACCTCGCATGAGCATATGTCAAGAACTGTCAAGAACCGAAGAAGTTATTGAGATATGATATAATAATTTAATTATTTGGGATCTTTCATGATCCAAATAAGGTATTATGATATGATATTTCCTAAGACCACTTCAAGCTCCTGTGTGAGATGAAGCTGGCATGAGGTACAGGTGTCCTCAGAAACACTGTAGTTAATGTGTTTAGTAAATAATAGTTGAAAATGACATTAATTTTTTACTTATGCATCGTGTTTATTTATTTATAAAACCTTATAAACAATTATCTGACTTGAAATTGTTTTATACATCATTGGTGGTGGCCTACAATATTTTACTAACACCCTATTTAGGTTTCCAGATCGGTACCCAAATAGACTTTATTATTGCAAGACAGGTTAAGGGAAAAGGCCCTAGGTTAGATGGTTAAATTGGGGATGGATGTTTTATGAGGTAACATGTCATGGTTTGAGATCCTCTTGGTATTCATCGGTGTCTTTATTTTTAGTTTACATATTAGACACTTAACACTTACATTAGCATAACATGTTATCTACTTTAGTTGGATATTGTATTTCCTGCCTCATTTATCAAGATACATTGTTATTATTTTTATTTATATATTCCAAAACTATTGTTCCTTATTTTTTCAATTTTGTATTACACTGATAAAAGAGGGTATTTAATCCACATGATTGATTTATGAAACCCTGGTTTCTAGTTAGTAGCCTCTGGCATACGAGGTGGTTCCCTTGAGGTCTTGTGACCAACAAGCTTGGGGAACCATTTCGTGGAACTTGGGTTAAGATGTTATGCCATAAATAACAAATTCTATCTATAGAATCTAGAAAATACACAATAAAATACATGAATCATCAAAAAATACCTCAAACTAAAATCCAACTTTTGGAAAATAAAAAACTTGGGTTTCGACCTACTTCTCCTTTAAAACTCAAAAATATGATTGACACTAGTTAGTACACAAGAACAACTGATAATTATAGATCAATATTTCATATGTTACCCAATCATAGAGTTGTTGTGTTTGAATATAATATAATATCCTTGATGAAAAAGGAATCTCAACACCTTCCCAATAGTCTTGTGTAATACCCATGGAAGAAAAAACATGAACATTGTAGGATCCAAGGGTATACCATACTAGGAAATGAGAATCCCCTTAATTGAAACCTCATAATCCTAGAATTTACTCTTCCTATAACAAATCTAGATTCCGGAATATATTTATCTTTAAATAAATTTAATTTGATTTCTAACATTCCTTACATAGAACACCAAGTTTAAAAAATGGGAAATGTTATATTAATATGTTATTATTTAAATAAAACAATTATACTCTATCTATTAATATTGATGATATAAATAGGAATAAATAAATTATGAAATATATATATATATATATTAATACATAAAATTTATTGGTAAATAAGTACATTATTTTCAATCAAAATGTTTTTCTCATCAAAAAAATACATATTCTACAAAAATATTAATTATGGTTTTTTTATGGTTTAATAAAATTATTAATATAATCCAATTATTAAAATGTTTTTTAAAAATATTAATTCCATTTTTTAAATAACAACAATAAAATTATCATTGGTTGAAATTTGGGGATTTTTCTAAATTGATTGATTTCTATGTGAATAGTTTAAATTACTGATATTTCACTTACTACCATTTTTTTATTAAATAATGTAATTTTAATGTTCAATTATATTTTTAAATTTTGTATTAATCTAATATATAAACCATTTTAGTTATAAAATTTTCTTGAAATTACATGTAATCAAAAAAATTATGGATTTTGGTATATGTATTTTATTTATAAAAACATTGTTTTATGAAAACTATTTTTATGTGTACAGTGTGTATCCATATTAATTAATAAAATTAATAAGGAAAATTTTATTTGTAATTAATATATAATATATCTATTTATATTATTTTTCATTCATTTAATGAAAATTTCCCATCATATAGTTAATATATGGTCATAAATTACATAAAAAATAAATTTTCTTGAAGAAATAAAACAATTTTTCATCGCGCTATGTAGGATTATTAGAAAATAAATTTATAAAAAATATAAAGATTTAATTTGTTAATTTTTTTTCATATTTGGAAAAAACACAATTAAAATTATTTAATATGGTAAACTTATTTTCTTATAGTAATGTATAGAAAAAAACTATTAACATTTTTCACCACTGTAAATGGGTAAATTTTGTTACAATTGGTTAAAACTAAGTGAAGAGGCCACCATTTAACATATTAAATTTTATTAAAATAAGGTGTTTCTACCCTTGTTAACTTGGTCTTAATATTTATTTATTTACGGGACTCTTTTCAATGAAATTAACATCTATATTATTTTATGTAAGGAAACATAAAAATGACACCGTCTTTCTTTAAAATATCTGTTATTTTTTTAGAGGTAAAAATGATGAATTTAATGAATAATAATGTTTATATTTAGAATAATAAAATTTCATTTATTTTTATAATTTATTTATAATTTTTATAAATTATATAAATACCATAAATTAATACATAATTCCAACCGAGTATTACATCAAATAATAAGAAAAAATAAAATAATTGATTTTAAAAAAATAATAATTAAAAAAATTTGCATGAAACATGATTTTTGTAGATACATATGAAATATTATGTATTTTTTGAAATCTATGATTATAATTACATATTTTTTTGGTGTATTTAATTTTTAATTAAACACCTAGTTTTAAAATTTACATTAATGAAGATGTTTAATAAAAAATTATTAAATATTTTAATATCAATAAAATTACTTTTCTCCTCAAAGTAATTGTAACACACCCATATTTTATGAGATATATTATTTTAATTTCCTTCATGTCTTATGTTGTACTCTACACCCAGATTAGCTTGTGTTATACACAACACCGTATTAGCTTGCAGTATATGCAACACTATAGTTGGCTTGTGTTACACACAATTTCATGTTCTTTTGATATAATTCATTTCACACAACACTGAGTATAGATTTTGTTCAATTTATAGAAGAACTATGTTTTTATTATGTTATACGCAACACCAAAGGAAGCTTTCACTACACGCAACACTGACATGGCTTGTGTTACACGTAAGAGTGACCTTCCTCGATAGTTTGCGTTGTAAGCAATATCGAGTTTCACTAAAGAACGATATATTATTAAAATATTATATACACTAGCTGTTATGAATAGTATTATCAAAATTTTGAATTTTATATGACATCATCATTCATCATACATATTTTATAGAACCTCATATGAGAATAAAATCAATTTCTTGGATAAAAGAACTATTTTTAAACAAAATGCATTTTTATCACCTTTTGATAGTGCACTAATTTTAAATCTAGTTTTTGAAGTATTTATAAGTTAAATTTGAGAAAATAAACTTATTCTTTGGAATAATGACATAAGAATTTAATTTTGTTGAATTTTTTATATTTTTCTTGTAAAATTTAAAATTTTAATAAATAGTAAAAAATGCTATATTTTAATTCGAAACTGCCTTTTTATCTAATTTATTTATATAGATATATTATATTTTTAAATTTTTTAAAGTGTAATTGAATTATATTTTTATCATTTACTCCAATATTTTTCATTGGAAGTAATTTCACTTTTTTTTGGACATAAACACTTGTTATTCTTTTGATAGTTATTACTTCCTAAAAATCATCTTTTTGGTTTCGATAAAGGAAATTAATTTCAAATTAATTACTGCAACTTCTATGTTTTGAATTTGAGAAAATTAATTCCATATTTGTAAATAATAAGTTTAAAATTTTGTAAATATGTAAATTTTATTTTTGAACATTATGAATAGTAACTTCAGTAAATATTTTATGTACCATGGTTAAAGGATAAATCAGGTAAATAAGGGTAAAAAGTAATATTATAATAATATTAAACTACCCTAAAACATGTAGTAATCTTATTGGTTGACATATTTCTTACCATGGGAATCCTTGGGTCTATTTTAGGACCCCATGGATTTACTTGGATGTGAAAATGACATTTTATAAGAATTAATTTAATGTAACGATAATTATAATATAAAAATATATATTTTACTAAATAGATTTTAATATGGGGTTATATAATAGATCATTATTTTTATAAATAGTAATTAAAAATATATAAAAAATTCCTACATTATGGTATTTTATTTATAATTTTTAGACATTATATAAATATATTTATAAATGACACAATTATGATGTAGTGATTACCTCATTAATGAATGATTAAAATAAATGAATTTATAAATTTATAAATTAATTTAATTTGAACATTTTGATTCCATACACAAAATTTCTGGATGACATTTTACATATTAGGGATAAGTTAATTCCTTTGGTTTGACAAAATCAGGTTGTTGTGAATTTTTAAAAAAGTCGAGTATGAATAGTCTCCAAAATTGACATATTTCATAACTTAAAACATAAAATAGTTTATTAAATGAAATTAAATTACTAAAAATTTATGATTTATCTAAATGGTTAATATAAATCTAAATATGTCCCAAATAACTTTTTTGGGTCATTTGACATTATATGGTGATTATATTAACCCATAATATGTAAATAACATGATATCACAGTAAGATTAAAAAGGGTAAAATAAGGGTTAAACCAAAAAGATAAGGATAAAAAATATTCAAAACTTGTCTAAAAATTATTGGATGATTTGTATTCGAACCAAAATAATATTATATTTGAATTAAAAAGTTTTTTGGATCATTTTTAATTTAAATTTAAATTATAATAAATTAATATTTTGAGAGTTTTCTAAAGTGCCCCTCTCCTCTCTTATAAATGGGAACCTCCTCCCTCCCATGTTCACTCCATTTTGATCCTTCAAGCTCATCCAAAACCTTCCTATTTCACTTCTTATCTTCCCTAGTTACATTTTATAGGTTCTGGTATTCTAAATGGACCAAATCTGGTGCCCTAAGAAAAAATTTAAAGGATGCACGTCGGGGAAGAGGTAATCTCTTCTACTGATTCTTTCAAATTTATTTCTTCTTCAACTTCCTCTTATTTTGTTGATTCATTGTAAAGTAATAACCTTAGTGTAATCTGTTTTTCACCACCACCTTACTTGTATGGGTGTAATGGTGGAAATAATAAATATATATGATTAATATAAAATGATACTAATTATGAGATATTATACACCATCCACTTCTATACCATTAATCAATTATGGGAATGATATCGTCCCTCATGTGTACGTACAGCCTACCATCTCCACGGTGCGATGTGATTTATTCTACATAACATTAATTAATTCATGATTATATAAATTAATTAAATGAATAAATATGATTTATATTATACTAATACAATTATTTAAATGATATAACTATGACCTAAAAACAATAATAAGAACATTTCTGACAAAACATGCATAAGAACATAAAGCAGTTAACACCTAAATAAAGAGTAACAATTAAGTGTTACTAACAGTTGAAAATATGATCATAAATGTTATTATAAAAATTATTATGATTATGGAACATATAAGTAATATTTTTTCAATCATCATATCAGAGGTCTGGATAAATAATAATCATATCAAACCTAAGTTAAGGGATTATTTCGTCTCACTTTTATTTCTGTGGGACATATGCCTTAAATACCACCTATTTCTTTGGTGTGGTGTTTATGCTTCCCATGAATGTTTTTTGATTTTGTAATGAAGGTTATGATATTTACATATTTATGTATGCTTCTTTATTTAGGAGGAATATTATTCCACTTATTATAATTCGTAAGGGATAATTTTTCAATTTCATTTTTATCTGAGATTGCTTAAACGTAAGTATTTACTAGGATTATATTTATCATCCATGTACATGTTTTATAAAAAAATTCATAAAATGTTTACTATTCTTACATATATGTTTAAAGTCATTTTTACCCTTTTTTGACTTTTACAACATGGTATGGAAGCAATCTTTTTTTTGTTTTCCAAATGAGGTACTTTTTTGACATTTCGAGAAAAAGTACGAGGAGAATGTTTTTTTAACTTATAAGGCATAAATGGATTTATGATTTCATAATGACTTATTCCAATGAATCATCATCTACAAATTTACTAGTGTATTTTAAAATAAATTCTTTACTTTTAAAATTTCATGATATTTTGAGAAAATAAATTTTTTTTGAAAAATAATGGACATTTTCGTCAATAAGTAAGATCAAGTGTTTTATCAAAATTATTTTCCATATAAGATGAAATAGGGTTATCTCTATTATTTATTTAATTTTATTTTGTTTATGACAGATTTAGTTTTATGAAATATATTTATTTTATATGGATTTAGATGGAATGATGTTTAAGAAACCAATTTTATTTCATGGGTTATGCTATGATGAATGATTTATGTTTTTGTGGCACATGTAAGAATGATTTTATTTTGAGATGGGTGGGACCTATATATCCCTCCTATGATTTTTTTAACGATTTATTTCTCATGAAATTGACATGATATGAATGGAAAGTAAATTCAGTTAAGTAATACATGGTTGGATCGACAATTAAACCTGGTTCAGTAATGGACTTTGTCTACTATGATGGTCTTGGCAGCAATGCCTTGGGTTCTATGGAAATCATATTATGTGATATTTAGTTCTCTAAAATTACATATTTTATGACAAGTATATTCTATAAAGGTTAATGTTTTTTCATGATCCATGTCTTACGCACTGCCAAGAATTTTTTCCTGACTCGTCATTTTTATGTTTAAACATTATGTTCATGTTTTTACATTCAAATGTTTCTGGTCTGTTTTATGTTCCCCATGTTTACCCTTACTGAGCATTTGAGCTCACCCATTTTACATGTTCTTCTCCCCATGATATAAATAATGTTTTTATGTAGGAGAAAAAAATGGGATGATATTTATGGGAGATGCTGAAGATCATTCACCAAGTTAGAAGATAATGTTCCAAGTTTACAAAGACACTGTCACATACATGAATTATTTTTAAGTTAAATTTCATTTATTTTCCTTTCATTTTTTGTTTTGGATGGTTTCCAAAGGTTTTATGGAGAAATAGATGAGTTTTCATGAATTGGGCCAAACCGCAAGCCCAATTCCAGATTTAAAAATAAAATTTGTTTCCTTTATAACTTTTTAATTTTTTTATATTTTTCCCTAATTCCAATTCCTAAATGGTATCCTATGACCTATTAACACCAAAATATAAATTTGGAGCCTTTATAAATCCAAAATCATGGTGGATATGGGTTTTTATTTAAGATATTGGGCCTGCCCGAAGGCCCATTTCCTGCATTAAAAATAATTTTTAATTTTTTTATATCACCTTCAATATTTGCGTTTTTTCGGTGATTCCACCTCCCACTAGACCCTAAGAAACCCAGGCGCGCTCACATTGCCTTCCCCCCCTCCTTGGAGCTCTTTGATACCGCGAATTAGGGATGATCTTCATAGAGTGTCTCAAATCGGCCATAATTGAAGAGGTAACTTCATCCCTTCTTAACTCTCTCAATTATTACTTTTTCCCCTCCATTACACTTCCCAAATTACCTACTATATCTTGTTCGAAGAATCCCTAAATTTTGGCTGTTTTCAATTTCAGAAACTATTGTTTTTGGAGTGATTAATTTAGGATACTTCAAGTAGGTGAGTCTATTTCTTTCCTCATTCAAATTGCTTAGGGTTTCTTCCCTAATTCTTGAATTATAAAAAAAATTCCAGAAGTTAGGGTTCGTGCATAGGTTCTAAATTACTGTATTTTGGGTTAAATATTGAGGTTTTAGGTTTCTTTTAACTTCCTTGAGGTGCGGCGGTCATGCGGTTGATGTTTCGTCCCAATATTTGAGGGTTTCGACACATTCGGTAGGTGATTCCGTGGGTAACCATTTAATGATGAGTTAGTTTGCTTGATTAAATAATTTTGCATGTTCCTTATGTGCTGTGAATTATGTGAAAACCATTTTTGGTTGCAATAGTAAAGCATTTGTTTTTAGAGTTACATTTTTGCTTGAAGTGTGTATTTTTCAAATGTATTTCATGTGTTATATCTTGTGGTAGTTTTGTAAAATGTGGAAGTGATTTATTAGTTGTTGAAAGGGGCTACCAATTATGGTTATGTAATGATATAGTTCCATGTGGGCCTAAAAATGGGGTGTATTTGAATGGTTTTATTTGTATAACCTTGTTATACTCCTTGAAAGTGTTTTATGGATTTGTGTGTTCTCATGGGTATCTTTTGTGATATTATTCAACGTGATTATATAACATTTGAATGTGGATTATTTCATGTTTATTGGGCTGTCAATTCTGTTTTGGTAGGGTCTTGGTGTGCTTTTGGCTTAAAAAGAGATTTTTGAAATGGATTTTATGTGCAAAGTTTGGGTATACTCTTTATAATTGTTTTATGAAAGTTTTGAATGCTTTATTGGGTTGTGTAATAGGTGAAACTATATCAGCAAACTGTTTTGGTAGGAGTATATTTTTAAAATTTCCATTTCATTTGTGAAAAGGCTGCTATGTGATATGTATCATCTTGGAAATATTTTATTAAATTGTTTGAAGGAGGTATTTTGAAGTGAAAGTGATGTGAAAGTGATGTGGAGTGTTTTGTGTGAGTGTGATGTGAAAAATTGAATTTTTGAATATGAAAGAAGTGTTATATTCCATGTTTGTGGGCTGTTATATGAGTTTAAATATCTTATAATTGTTTTATAAAATTGTTTAATGGTTTTGTGGAAGTGTTGAAGAAATGTGAAATGTGTTGTGGGCTATTTTGGTGTGATTCGGATTTCACAATCATTTTGAATGAAAAATGGATTTTTTGTGAATTGTGTGGTATACATATGGGCTGTTTGGTGAATTTGTGATGTGGAAATGATATTTTCATGTTCAATGTACATTTCTTGATGTGTTGAACATATTTGAGCACAAGGGGAAAACCTGGGTATCTAGGTGGGTGGACGTGTACTAGTATGCTAGTGAATCCGTGGGGTTTGGCCTCAGTTTCACTTA
This sequence comes from Viscum album, assembly GCA_963277665.1. Classification (NCBI taxonomy): domain Eukaryota; kingdom Viridiplantae; phylum Streptophyta; class Magnoliopsida; order Santalales; family Viscaceae; genus Viscum; species Viscum album. Next base: position 1,900,474,694 of record OY728135.1, on the reverse strand, counting down.
GCAAGATTGACGCTTACAACTCTAACTAAACTATGATGATGATGATTGGGGACCACTAGGTTATGGGTATGTTCCCTAATAGTGGCTCGTGCACGAGAATGGATATTTGTGATGGTTACTCTCACCGAGATACGAGGTACCTGGGACCCACAGCTAGCTAGTGCCTAGGTGTTACTTCCTATTTCTTGTGCTCATTGTTTACTTTGTACTTACCGTCGGCATACGGTATAGTTGGATGGAAAATTCAGTAGTGTTGACATTTTTTTTTAAAGTGTTGATTCTTAATGATATCCCACTTGAAAACTTTTTTTATTCAAAGTAGCATCTTTTAGAAATTGTAACTAGCTTTTCATGTTTTTGAAAACTTGCATGCTTTTCATCTTTAAATGTTTATCACATGGAATCTCTTAGTGATGGTATCATACTGGGCATTGGCTCACACCCTACTTACACCCTTGGGTGTAAGTAGACATGGTTTTTTTTTATTGTCGCAGGTTGGGTACAGTTTTTTTTTGTTCCAGTGGTTCGGGTTTCTAGCAGGTCCTTGGTGGTGAAGTCTTGTGGAGGTGGCTTGTGGGAGGTTCCCCTTGCCATGAGGGTTCTTGGGCTGTCATTATTTGGATTTGTAACTTTGGTATAGACCTTTTGAGTTGTTTTAATCCATGTAATTCAGTTCTGAATTTTTGTTAAAGATTGTTTGGTTTGAAAAATCCAGATTTGTTTCATTGGATTCTTTTGTTGTTTTATGTTTATAAACTTGGGTAAATCGTTCCCAATTTTAATTTTATGATACCCGGGCACTTGTGCCAGCCCGTGGGGATTGGGAACGCCCTTCGGGTCTTGCCATGGACCGGGTCGGGTGACGAGTTTGAAGGCGACCAGATTCGGTTCGTGACAAAATGGTATCAGAGGAGGTTCATGTTAACTCTTTGGGTCATGTTATTTGGGGAAGAGTCAGGATAGTATGGAGTTAGGATTGTTGGGACATGTTATTCTAGTTATGGGTAGTGTGCCTGATCACCACACCTCATAATGGGATTCAAGTTTCCAAGATAAGTCGGTATTTATCTAAGTCCTTCGGTTTTCTTGGTTCGATGATGATTAAGGGAAATGAAAAGAGAGTTGGGTTAATGGTCCTAGTGAGCTCGCAAGGCCTGGCAAGCCTTGTGGAGCCAAGGATATTCCCTAGAACACTCTCTGTGATAGTGAGGTGATTGGAATATGGCTGCCAACCATATTTCCAAGTCACCCACTGAAACTAGTTTCCTCTTGCACTGTTTTGTGCTTAGGTTTTGAAACCTTAGCACTTTGGTTTTAAGAAGTGTAAAGTTTTTGTGAAATGATTTTCAAATAAAAAGGGAATGGTTTGGTTTATGAAATGGCGGAACTTAATTTTCAGAATTGTTTTGAAATATAAAATGGTGTGCTTACACCTCTTTGAAAGTAGGAACTATATTGATGATTGGTTTTGAAAAGTGTTTCCAATAGATTTTTCTAAACAATCAGAGTGTGTTTTAATGGGATGATATGTTTCGAAATTGATGTGAATAACTTCAAAGTGAGTTCTTTTCTAAATGGTTGTGTCCTTATGAAATGTTTTGTAAGATGTGAATTGGGATTTCGATCTCATTGTTAGCAGTTTTGAGAAAAAGGTTGGGTTGGTTGACCATTTTGTTTTTGAAAAGTGGAAGGAATTTTTGTTTTAACCTTTGGTATTTCCATTAGCGACCACATGCATGGGGTTATATGGGATGATGGATGGTTGATGGCATGACTGGATGAGTGTCCGGATGGATATGAGGAGGGTGTCCGGTGTGGCACAAAAACATGCATGTGTGAGGCCCATGGGGTACCATTGGTGGATATGCTTACTGCTAAACTGTTTGTTCTCAAAGAATTACTTTTAAAGAAAAACACGATGTCTTGATGAATATTTTTGTATGGTTTGTATTATGGGTTTTTGAAAATGTTGATGTTGTGGGATGTTTTGATTCCAAGAACCCCTTCTGTTTGAACTGTATTTTGGGTTTGTGTTTGGTCGGTAAGCTGTGTTGTAGGGACGGTTAGTGGTCTCTTTTGAAAAATGTTTTGGTATGCCTTTATGATAGTTCCCTTCATGTGTTGGATCTGTTTTATGGCTTGTTTTGACCAATGGACCAGGTTGGTTGGGTCCTTGGGTTCTCCCATTGGATAAGGTACACCCCCATTAAAGGTTAATGCATAACTGAAGCGCATCCCAGATTGTTTCTCCATTGGAAAATCCTCCAGTTGATCAATATAAGGAATCCATTTCTTGAGATTTTTAGATTGAGTATACACCCTTTCCTTTATTGGTTTTGTGTATCCTCTTATAGTGGGAGATTGATTATGGATGGTTGAAAGTGAGCTTAGCCTCTTAAGTTTCCTAATTTTTCGAAGGTGGAAGTGTTCTGGTTTTGTTAGCATGGATGAGTATTTGGATAGTGTCTAAGAGGAACTCTCGGTCCTTCATAGTCTCTTTGAAGAAGGAGTTTATTTTAAACTACTATTGTGGGAAATCTGGTCATGAGAGGATATTATGGCCACTTTCTAGAATTGTGTGTTGTTTTGGGATGTTGTACAAGTTCCCTCTCTATTCATTGTTTATATCAGTCGCAATGGTCATGTTTGGTGATTCCTTGTGATGGCATGTGCTCGATTGACTTTAAAGGTGAAAGTTGGGAAATCATCTGAGAGTCTCTATTATGTTGGGAGAATGTCTCCCTTGAAAAAAAAAACATAAAAAAAATATTCCATTTTAGAGGAAGGTGAGTATAAGTGTTCTTTACTTCTATTGTTTCTCACCCAAACAAACAAGGTATGATGTGTGTACATCTTCTAATCCCTTGTTTCAGTGAATTATAGAGTTAGGGTAAAGTGAGTTTGGAATGTGTTATGTCTTGGAAAAAAAAACTTATCGGGGGGATTGAGGTGTAGTTGTTGTTTGCAATGAAAGAAGAATTCTCATTCAGGTGGTTTCCAAAGCCTAACTGCGAGGCCGAAGATGCTTGGATATTTTGAGCTCCAGCCATAGGTCCCGGAGAGAAGCTGGCGCGTAGTCAGGGGAAACCCCAGTGTCATTTAAACCCTTGTGCAAAGTCCTATCCTCAATATGAAAGATAATAAGAGTTTAAACCTATGGTGTCATCATATTTCTTCAGTTGTTCCCGTTCGGTGGAAATAGGTGGAGTCTTGTACCCATGTCATCACACAATGTTATTCCCTCCCACTTTGGTTTCCATTGAGTCTTTAGAGAAAGGTATGAAGTTTGGCTAGACAGGTTGACCACACGGTTTACACTTGGTTAGTAGTGACCATGCCCCCCCCAAAAAAAGCCATGTAGATAGAAGAATCTCCACTGTTAGTTCATGGTTTCCCAAACCATGCAAACTAACCATGTGTTCGTCCCAACACTTTATATTTTGGGGTCTTTCTGTACCGGCTCATGCTGGTCGATTAAGATTGTTGGTTCTTATGGTGGGGAGCCTTTTTTTCGTACCGATAACTTAGATTTATCCATGGTCAAGGATTAGTGGTATGTAGTCTCATTTGGATCTATCAATCTACCTAAATCTTCCTTGAGTAACCATTGAGATTGGAGAGTTCCCAATGGTTTAGTTATAGCAAGGTATGTGTAACCTTGTTCGATGTTGTTGTTCGTTTGAGTGAATTGCTTGAGTCTTGTTCTGATAGTGTTTGAGGTGTTTTCCTTTGGGATAAAGCCTGAATGTGATTGATCGTTTCAGGAAAGTGGTGTATGATTTTGTTGTGAATTATTCCTTCCTTAATTGATCAATGGAGGTGTTTTGGCCTTTGGGGGCGAAACCTGGAAAAGGGAGTACATCTTGGTTTATCAGTTCGGTTTGGCTTTCGTATCTGGCCTTTCTGTAGATTTCCGGGGACGGAGAGTTTTCATGGTGGGGAGAATTGTCACATACATGAAGTATTTTTAAGTTAAATTTCATTTATTTTCCTTTCATTTTTTGTTTTGGATGGTTTCCAAAGGTTTTATGGAGAAATAGATGAGTTTTCATGAATTGGGCCAAACCGCGAGCCCAATTCCAGATTTAAAAATAAAATTTGTTTCCTTTATAACTTTTTAATTTTTTTATATTTTTCCTTCATTCCAATTCCTAAATGGTATCCTATGACCTATTAACACCAAAATATAAATTTTGAGCCTTTATAAATCCAAAATCATGGTGGATATGGGTTTTTATTTAAGATATTGGGCCTGCCCGAAGGCCCATTTCCTGCATTAAAAATAATTTTTAATTTTTTTATATCTCCTTCAATATTTGCGTTTTTTCGGTTATTACACCTCCCACTCGACCCTAAGAAACCCAGGCGCGCTCCCATTGCCTTCCCCCCCTCCTTGGAGCTCTTTGATACCGCGAATTAGGGATGATCTTCATAGAGTGTCTCAAATCGGCCAGAATTGAAGAGGTAACTTCATCCCTTCTTAACTCTCTCAATTATTACTTTTTCCCCTCCATTCCACTTCCCAAATTACCTCCTATATCTTGTTCGAAGAATCCCTAAATTTTGGATGTTTTCAATTTCAGTAACTGTTGTTTTTGGAGTGATTAATTCAGGATACTTCAAGTAGGTGAGTCTATTTCTTTCCTCATTCAAATTGCTTAGGGTTTCTTCCCTAATTCTTGAATTATAAAAAAAAATCCAGAAGTTAGGGTTCGTGAATAGGTTCTAAATTACTGTATTTTGGGTTAAATATTGAGGTTTTAGGTTTCTTTTAACTTCCTTGAGGTGCGGCGGTCATGCGGTTGATGTTTCATCCCAATATTTGAGGGTTTCGACACATTCGGTAGGTGATTCCGTGGGTAACCATTTAATGATGAGTTAGTTTGCTTGATTAAATAATTTTGCATGTTCCTTATGTGTTGTGCATTATGTGAAAACCATTTTTGGTTGCAATAGTAAAGCATTTGTTTTTAGAGTTACATTTTTTCTTGAAGTGTGTATTTTTCAAATGTATTTCATGTGTTATATCTTGTGGTAGTTTTGTAAAATGTGGAAGTGAATTATTAGTTGTTGAAAGGGGCTGCCAATTATGGTTATGTAATGATATAGTTCCATGTGGGCCTAAAAATGGGGTGTATTTGAATGGTTTTATTTGTATAACCTTGTTATACTCCTTGAAAGTGTTTTATGGATTTGTGTGTTCTCATGGGTATCTTTTGTGATATTATTCAACGTGATTATATAACATTTGAATGTGGATTATTTCATGTTTATTGGGCTGTCAATTCTGTTTTGGTGGGGTCTTGGTGTGCTTTTGGCTTAAAAAGAGATTTTTGAAATGATTTTATGTGCAAAGTTTGGGTATACTCTTTATAATTGTTTTATGAAAGTTTTGAATGCTTTATTGGGTTGTGTAATAGGTGAAACTATATCAGCAAACTGTTTTGGTAGGAGTATATTTTTAAAAGGTCCATTTCATTTGTGAAAAGGCTGCTATGTGATATGCATCATCTTGTAAATATTTTATTAAATTGTTTGAAGGAGGTATTTTGGAGTGAAAGTGATGTGAAAGTGATGTGGAGTGTTTTGTGTGAGTGTGATGTGAAAAATTGAATTTTTGAATATGAAAGAAGTGTTATATTCCATGTTTGTGGGCTGTTATATGAGTTTAAATATCTTATAATTGTTTTATAAAATTGTTTAATGGTTTTTTGGAAGTGTTGAAGAAATGTGAAATGTGTTGTGGGCTATTTTGGTGTGATTTGGATTTCAAAATCATTTTGAATGAAAAATGGATTTTTTGTGACTTGTGTGGTATACATATGGGCTGTTTGGTGAATTTGTGATGTGGAAATGATATTTTCATGTTCAATGTACATTTCTTGATGTGTTGAACATATTTGAGCACAAGGGGAAAACCTGGGTATCTAGGTGGGTGGACATGTACTAGTATGCTAGTGAATCTGTGGGGTTTGGCCTCAGTTTCACTTAGCAATATTGACGCTTACAACTCTAACTAACCTATGATGATGATGATTGGGGACCACTAGGTTATGGGTATGTTCCCTACTAGTGGCTCGTGCACAAGAATAGATATTTGTGATGGTTACTCTCACCGAGATACGAGGTACCTGGGACCCACAGCTAGCTAGTGCCTAGGTGTTACTTCCTATTTCTTGTGCTCATTGTTTACTTTGTACTTACCATCGGCATACGGTATAGTTGGCTGTAAAATTCAGTAGTGTTGACATTTTTTTTTAAAAGTGTTGATTCTTAATGATAGCCCACTTGAAAACTGTTTTTATTCAAAGTAGCATCTTTTAGAAATTGTAACTAGCTTTTCATGTTTTTGAAAACTTGCATGCTTTTCATCTTTAAATGTTTATCACATGGAATCTCTTAGTGGTGGTATCCTACTGGGAATTGGCTCACACCCTACTTACACCCTTGGGTGTAAGTAGACATGGTTTTTTTTTTTTGTCGCAGGTTGGGTACAGTTTTTTTTTGTTCCAGTGGTTCGGGTTTCTAGCAGGTCCTTGGTGGTGAAGTCTTGTGGAGGTGGCTTGTGGGAGGTGCCCCTTGCCATGAGGGTTCTTGGGCTGTCATTATTTGGATTTGTAACTTTGGTATAGACCTTTTGAGTTGTTTTAAGCCATGTAATTCAGTTCTGAATTTTTGTAAAAGATTGTTTGGTTTGAAAAATCCAGATTTGTTTCATTGGATTCTTTTGTTGTTTTATGTTTATAAACTCGGGTAAATCGTTCCCAATTTTAATTTTATGATACCCGGGCACTTGTTCCAGCCCGTGGAGATTGGGAATGCCCTTCGGGTCTTGCCATGGACCGGGTCGGGTGCCGAGTTTGAAGGCGACCAGATTCGGTTCGTGACAGACACTAAACTAATACAGTCATTGGGCATCTATTTGTGTCATGTATTTTAGTATTCTGAAAAATAAATATAATTTTCATGTACATCAATCTAGGGCCTCTATAGTTGGTATCAGAGTGAACACTAGTACAAAAACTATTTTAAACGTCACCATTTTTCACGTCGGTTTTTTAGAACCGACGTCAAAATCTCTCAAAATCGGTTTATCATGTCAGTTATTATATAACCGACGTGAAAATACATTTTTTTTAATTTTTCACATTGGTTATATATGAACTGATGTGAAAAATCCATTTTTGGTCATTTTTCACATCGGTTATTATATAACCGACGTGAAAAATCAATTTTCTCAACTTTGTCACGTCGGTTCTAAATAACCGATGTGACAAATTAATTTTCATGAATTTTTCACATTGCTTATAAAATAACTGACATGAAAAAGGTTTAAAAAATGTAGTTAATTTCTCAAGATTAGATTTTATAGGTCATAGAGATCAAATGGATTTACGGATCAAACGTTATGGGCATCATAAGTTGACCATCTCTAAATAAAGTCTTAGGGAATTCCAAATTATGAAGGCCATAACTTTTAATCTGTAACTCCGTTTGAGCTCCGTGACCTATCAAATAGAAGATTGGGAAATGAAATATATGTATGTAAACATTTTTCACATCAGTTATTTAATAACCAACGTGAAAAATACCTTTTAATGTCGTTTATTAAATAACTGACGTGAACAGGCCATGAAAATTGTTTTTTCACATCAGTTATTTAATAACCGACGTGAAAAAGAGATAAAATTTAATTTTTCACATCAGTTATTTGATAACTGACATGATAAAGGATTAAAGACATGTGTTTCATATTTAAAGCTTGGATTTGATAGGTCAGAGAGCTCAAATGGATTTACAGATCAAAAGATATGAGCTTCGGAAGTTGATCATCTTTAAACGAAGTTTTAGGGAAGGCGAATTTCCGAAGGCCAAAAATTTTAATCCATAACTCCGTTTGAGCTTCATGACCTATCAAATTGAATATTTTCAAATTAGCTACATGTTTGTTAACATTTTTCATATCAGTTATTTAATAACAGACGTGACAAATACCTTTTAATGTCGGTTATTAAATAACCGACGTGAAAATTCCATGAAAATTGATTTTTCACGTTGGTAATTTAATAAACGACGTGAAAAATAAGTGAAAATTTTAATATATTTTCATGACAGTTATCATAAAACTAATGTGAAAGATAATTTTCATATCCTGCAAACACAAAATTTCAATTTTTTTACATCGTGACATCGAAATTCCCAATTGCTTCTTAAAATTTTTTAATACCGCATTTTCATTTATAATATCAATTAAATGATTTCCTTATATACATATCCTAATTTAACGATCATTTCTTTCAACCATCATCGTTCCTCCAACTAGAATCGTTTGATATTCAACGTGAATCAATTATTTCTTCTTTCTGTGATCTTGTCAAGGTATTTTTAATTGTTTATCCATGATTTATGGTTTTTATGATTTGTTTTCTTAATTAATATACCATTTATTAATAATTTCTTCTAACCATCATCGTTCTTCCAACGGAACTTGTTTGATCTTCCAAGTGAATCCATTATTTCATCTTTCTGCGATCTCGTCAAGGTATTCGTAATTATTTTTTCATGATTTATATTTTTTATGAGTAGTTTTCTTAATTGATATATAATTTAAGGATTATTATTTTATTATAATGATGTATAATTCTTTATGTAATGGTAAAACTACAAATCCTTCTCCGTATTATTAAATTTCTTCTAATATGAAGCTATAGTTGTCTCATTCGACCATTACTTGAAAAAATATATCAATCTTATGATTGTCATAACTTTTGAACCATAACTCCATTTGAGCTCTACGACCTGTCAAATCAAAGCTTACAAAGTTATCTAAAAGATGGTAAATATTTTTTACATATTTTATTTAAAAAACAATGTTAACAGTCATTTTTAATGTCAGTTTTTAAATAACCGACGTAGAAAATGACTTTTCACGTCGATTTTTTTTAAACCGGCGTAAAAAATGGTTTTTTTATGGCATTTCCAGAAGGTCTTTCACATAGGTTTTTTAAAAACCGACGTTAAAAACCATAAAAACTAATTTTTTACATCAGTTATTAAATAACCGACGTAAAAAATAATATTTTTTACATCTCTCTCAATAACGTCACCTCAAAACCGATGTAAAAAAAGTTTTTTGTACTATTGGAAGGATTAGTTAACCTTTGGAAACTAGGATGTAATAATTTTAGTGATATCCCTTGAGATATTTATAAGGTATGTCTCGGTATATTCCTAAGGTTAAGTATAAGTATAGGTTCAAGTCCTAGAATTTTGATAACGATCATGAATAACCCAGGATTAAACCTAAGATGTTAGAGATTGAATGGACTCATTCGTGATAATGTTGTTTTACTTGTATGATTTTGGCCTCACACTGTTCTTTTTGGGTTTTAGAAAATGGATGGAACCCAAAGTAACCATGTTAATAATCAATGCACTGGGAAATGAAATGATTGTTCTCCTGAACAACCAAATGTTATGGGATATGGAGTGAAAAATATTATTTCAATACTTACACAATCTATGAATCATTTTGGACTTCCAAATGAGCATATAAGGAAACCCCATTCTATTGAGTCCTTCATGGGGCAACGTCCTACTTATTTCAGTGGTTCTTATGATCCACTTTTTTCTGAACAATGGATATGTACCATTGAAAATATATTTTCCATCCTTCACTATTCAGAACATGAAAAGGTCATTTTGGTTTCCTCTCTTTTATAAGGTGAAGCAGACCATTGGTGGACTCTAATTAAGAATAAAATGAAGGAAGATGAAATTGAATCCATGGATTGGGACAAGTTCAAGAAGTTGTATTTCAATAATTACTTCCCTCGCATTCTTCGAAAAAATATGGAAAAGGATTTCTTAGAGATTAAGTAAAAGTATAATGAATTTGTTGGTACATAGGAGGTGAATTTTACAAGGCTTGAAAGATATGTTTATGGATATATCATCCTAAGTCAATGTAAAGTAGATCGATTCATCAGTTGATTAAAACCAAGTCTTCGAAGGGTATTTTCTATAGGAGTCATCTGTAGCTATGAAGAGATTATGCATTGTGATTTCAAGGTAGAATTGGAAGTTAGTGTTATATATCAATCCAATGGTTATGAAAACAAATTAAAGATGGAGTTCAAGGAAAAATCTAAAAACAATGGTGAAAAGAAGATGAATCTTTAGTTATGCTCAAAGTGTGGAATGAAGCATAGTGGATATTGTCTTAAAGGGACTAGAAAATGTTTCAAGTGTAAAAAATAAGGTCATAGAGAAGTTTAGTTCCAAAGTAATAGGAAAAAGTTTCTAATGTTTTTAATAAAGAAAATACTACAGAGAATGCACCACCAACACTTCAATGACACAAGTTCAAGGAAATGGGGCATTATGCTAACCAATTATCTAATACAAGGATTAATTATGATTGACGGTAGCAAACACTTAAGGAAAAAGAAAACATGAAGTCACATGCAATCACTATTAGATTTGTTGAGTATGAAAACAAAGTGGTGGAATAATTAAGTTTTTATGTAATGGGATTCCAAAATAGTGTTGTGGAATCTCATTTATAGTACTATGTAATATTGGAATATCTATGTATTGGTTTATTGTGTTTTTCAATAATTATATGGTATTGGTAACCATGAAAAGTGATTGAAATATTTTTGTAAAGAACTTGATATGCACATAATGAAGGGATAAGAAGATAATGATATGTTTGATAGTATTAATGAGATCATGACTGATATAAGGAGAAAGTAATATCATAGTTTGAATTTTTAGTATTTTTGGTGCATGGAAAGAGTTAATTTTGATGAAATGCAAGTTTTTACTAAGGTTCTATGGATCTTAATGTTATTATCATTGTTTAAGTAGAATAAATGATTAAGTTATTTACATGTTTAGAATGTGACAACTATAAACTAACAAATAAGATATGGGAGAAAATGTTAAGTCAATTTAGTTCACCTCCTTCTAAAGATTTATATTTTCTATTTTTTGAAGGATTGTAATGTTATCCATTTATCGATAGTATATGTTTTATTCTGGTTTACCTTTTTTATTTTAATGTATTGTATCACTATAGGTTGACTTATGCATATTTGATAACCTATTCTATGTTTTTTGTTGAGACAGATAAAATGACCTATCATTCTATCACATGATCTGCTAACACTTTAAGAATGAAAAATTCAACTTCATTGATTTAAAAAATATATTAAGTGGAAATTGTTCAGGGAACAATCAACAGTACTAAAACCAAGTGAGTATTTATTATCATGTAAAAAATTCTTCAACATTAGGAAAAGGATCTTTAAAAACAAAAATGTTATCCTAGTAACTTATTATCCGATGAATCAGATGGTCCCTTATATCATCACATATTTATGGAATTATGGTAGTTAAATTTCTACAAACCATGTTCTATATCACTATCCAACAGAACATGATGGTTATATTTCTCTTCCATATCCATGTTTTCACTTCCAACCTATTTTTCCTATATAGAAACTGAGTGATGAGTTAATTTGGGTAACCATTATGTTTCTACCTTTTCTTTTTAAAATTACATTTTATTATTCCTATTTACGATGTGGGTTTCTATGAAAGAAACATTCAAGTAGTAAACCATTTATAACCCTGATGAATTTTGACGGTGAAATTAATTTTAATGGGGTATAATGCAACACCCTAAGATATTATGAGATATATTCTTTTAATTTATTTGATGTCTTGTTTTGTATACTACACCAATATTAGATTGTGCTATACACAACACTGTAATAGATAGCAGTATATGCAACACTATACTTGGCTTTTGTTACACACAATTTCAACTTCTTTTGATAGAATTCAGTTCACCCAACACTGAGTATAGATTTTTTTTAATGTATAAATGAACTAAGTTTGTATTATATTATACAAAATAACAAAGGAATCTTTCACTACACTCAACACTGACATGGCTTGTGTTACATACAAGAGAGACCTTGCTTGATAGCTTGCATTGTACGCAATACCGAGTATCACTAAACAACGATATATTATTAAAATATTATATAAAATAGCCATTATTAATAGTATTAACAACATTTTCAATTTTATATAACATTATTGTTGATTTTATATATTTTCTAGAACCTGATTTGAGAAAAAAATCAACTTTTTGGATAAAAGAAGTATTTTTCAAAAAATGTAGTTTTACCGCCTTTTGATGACGTACCCATTTTAGATATATTTTTTGACACTTTTATAAGTTAAATTTGAAAAAATAAACTTCTTATTTGGATTAAAGACATAAAAAATTACTTTTTTTGAATTTTTGATATTTTTCTAATAAAATTTAAAATTTTAATGAATAGTGAAAAATATTGCATTTTCATTCAAAACTACCATTTTATCTAACTTATTTATATAGTTAGATTATCTTTTTATTTGATTTTACAGTTTAATTTGATTATATTTTTATCATTTAAACTAATTTTTTTCATTGGAAGTAATTTCACTTTTAAATTTGACTTAAACACATGTTAATATTTTGATAATTATTACTTTTTTTAACCTCGCTTTTTGGTTTTGACAATGGTAATTAATCTTAAATTAATTACTGAAACATATGTGTTTTGAATTCTGAAAAAATGTTTCTATATATTTAAATAATAAGGTTCATATTGTGTAAATATGTACCTTTTGTTTTGGACATTATGAATAGTAACTTCAGTAAATATTTTATTTACCTTGGTTAAAGGGTAAATCTAGTAAATAAAGATAAAAAAGAATATTATTTTAATATTAAACTACCCTAACACTAGTCCTAATCATATTGGACGAGATATTTTGGACCATGGGCATCCTTGGGTCGATTTTGGGACCCCATGGATTCACTTGGATGTGAAAATGACATTTTATAAGAATTAATTTAATGTAAACATATATCTTTTACTAAATTGATTTTAATATAGGGTTATATAACAGATATTTATGTAAATATATATTCATTAGAAGGATAAAAATATTTAATAAATCATGTTATTTTATTTATAATTTTTATAATTATATAAATATATTTATATATGACACAATTATGATGTATTGATTTATTAATTAATTAACGATTCAAATAAATGAATTTATACATATTAAAATAAAATTTAATTTGACCATTATGATTCCATCCACGAATTTTATGGATTAAGTTTTCATATTTTGGAAAATTTAATTCATTATTTTCGAAGTAATTAGGTTGTTATAGATTTTTAAAAAGTCAAGTATGAATAGCGTAAAAAATTGACATTATTAATAACTTAAAACATATAATAGTTTATAAAATGATTTTAAATTCATAAAAATCTAATATTTATCCAAATGTTTAATATTAGTCCAGATATGTAATTAATAAATTTTTTTGGGTCGTTTTACATGATATGGTAATTACATGAACCCACAACGTGTAAATAACATGATATTAGGGTAAGATTAAAAAGGGTAAAATAAGGGTTAAACCAAAAAGATAAGGATAAAAAAAATATTCAAAACATGTCTAAAAATTATTTTAATATGGGTATTCGAACCAAAATCACCTTATCTTAGAAATAAATAATTTTTGGACCATTTTTAATTGAAATTGAATTTATAATAAATTAATATTTTGAGAGTTTTCTAAAGTGCCCCTCTCATCTCTTATAAAAGGGAACCTCCTCTCTCCCTTATTTACTCCATTTTGAGCCTTAAATATCTTCCAAAACCTACCCACTTCTCTTATAAACTTCTCTAGTAACATTCTAGAGGTTCTGGCCTTCTCAAAGGACTAACTCTAGTACCTTAAGAGTAAATTTAAAAGAGGCATGTCGAGGAAGAGGTAATCTCTTCTACTGATTATTTAAAATTTATTTCTTCTTCTAATTCCTATTATTTTGTTGTTTCATTATAAAGTAACAAAATTAGTATCACTCATATACTGATATGTTATTATAAAAATTAAACAACCCTATTTCACCTTCTATCCATCCTACAAAAAATGAAATCATCGCGCGTGCGTACATACGACTTACCGTCTCCACGTCGTGGTGTAATATGTATTTCCCCACCAGTTTACTTAGATGGGTATAATAATGGAAATAATAACTATATATGATTAATATAACATGATAATAATTATGACATATTATACACCATCCAACTCAATACCATTCATCAATTATGAGAATGATATCGTCGCTCGGGTGTACATACGGCTTACCGTCTCCATAGTTCGATGTGATTCATTCTACATAATATTCATTAAAGAATGATTATATAAATGAATTAAATGAATAAATATGATATGTATTATACTAATACCATTCTATAAATTATATAACTATAACCTAAAAATAGTAATAATAACTTATCCGACAAATCATGCATAAGAACATAAAGCAGTTAGTACTCGAATAATGAGTAACAATGAAATGTTACTAACAAAAGGATGAAAATTTGAGCATAAATGTTATCCTAAAAATGATTATGATTATGGAATAAATTAGTAACATTATTTAAATCATTATACAAGAGGTTTAGATGCATACGATTCATATCAGACCTAATGTATGGGATTATTTTGTCTCACTTTTATTTCTGTGGTACATATGCCTTAAACACGACCTATTTATTTTGTGTGGTGTTTATGCTTCCCTTGAATGTTTTATGATTTTTATTATGAAGTTTATGATATTTATATATTCATGTAATTTTCTTTATTTTAGGAGGCATATGATTCCACATATTATAACTGGTAAGGGATAATATTGAAATCTCATTTTTATCTGAGATTGCTTATACATAAGTATTTACTGGGGTTATATTTATCGTCCATGTCCATGTTTTTTAAAAAAAATTACGAAAAAGTTTACTATTATTCCATGTTCTTTTAAAGTCATTTTTACACATTTTTAACTTTAAAATATTGTATGAAAGTAATCTTTATTTTTTTTTACCATATGAGGTAGTTTTTTGAATTTTCTGAAAAAATTATGAGGAGAATGTTTTTTAAAATTATACGTCATGAATGGATTTTAATGATTTCATAATTCATTATTACCATGAATGTTCCTCTACATGTTTACCAGTTTATTCTCATCTAAATTATTTTCTTTTAAAATTTCACGACATTTTTCAAAAATAAAATGTTTTTGAAAAAGAAAGGATATTTTCCTCAAGAAGTAAGTTCATGTGTTTTATCAGAATTATTTTCCATCTAATATAGAATAGAGTTGTCCCTATTATTAATTTGATTTTATTGTGATTATGATGGATTTATTTTTATGAAGTCCATTTATTTTATATGTATTTTGATGGAATAACATTTAAGAAACCCATTTTATTTCATGGGTTATGCTATGATGAATGATTTGTATTTTTGTGGAACATGTAAGAATTATTTCATTATGAGATGGGTAGGATGTCTATCTCCCTATAATGGATTGGGTAAAGATTTATATCTCATTAGATATACATGACTAGAATGATAATTAAATCTGGTTCAGTAATATAAGGATGGAACGACATGTAAACCCAGTTCAGTAATGGATTTTTTCCACTATGATGGTCTTGGAAGAAATGCCTTGACTACTATGGAAATCATATTATTTGATTATTAGTTTGACACAATTACATGTTTATGCCAATGTTATTCATTCATGGTTAATTCTTCTTTATGATATATGCCATACGTACTGCCAAAATTTATGTCATGACTCATGATTTTGATTTTTAAACATTATGTTCATGTTTTTACGTTCAAATTTTTATGGTTTGTTTTATGTTCTTCATTTTTACCCTTAATTAGAATTTGAGATCACCCTTTTTATTTTTTCTTTTCCCTAGTATATAAATGAAGGTTTTAGGTAGGAAAACAAAATGGTAATATCATTGTGGTATATTTTTAAGATCTTTCACCAATTTATAAGATTATGTTCCATGTTTTGAAAGACACTAAACTAAAACGGTCATTGGGAAGCTATTTGTGTCATGTATTTAAGTATTCCACAAAAGAAATTTAATGTCCATGTATGTAAACCTAGGGTTTCTACAATTGTTATCAGATACAAGTTTTAGCTAACCATTGGAAACTATGATGTAAAAACTTTAGTGAGATCCCTAGAGATATTTCTAAGGTATGTCTAGGGATGTCCCTATGGTTAAGTAAAAGTATAAGTTACAGTCCTAGAATTGTAATAACTAACATGAATAACCTAGGATTAAACCTAAGATTTTAGAAATTGAAATTACTCCTCCATGATAATTCTATTTTCCTAAAATGATTTTTTCCTCTCACGGTGTTCTTTTTGGGTTTTAGATAATGGTTCGAACCTGAAGGAACCATGTTAATGATCAATGCATTGGGTAATGTAATGATTCTCCTCATGACCAAAAAAATGTTATGGGAGATGGATTGAAAAATATTATTTTTATAATTACACAATATATGAATCATTTTGGGATTCTTAATGAGTAGAGAAGGGAACAACATTCTATTGAGTCCTTTAGGAGGAAGCATCCACCTTCTTCCAGTGGGTCCTCTTATCTGATTTTTTCTGAATAATGGATTAGTACCATGGAAAAGATATTTTCCATCCTTCACTATTTAGAACACTAGAAATTAATTTTAGTTGTCTATAATTTATAAGTTGAAGCAAACCAGTAGTGGACTATAATTAAGAATACAAGGAAGTAAGGTGAAACTAAATCCATGGTATGGGATGAGTTCAAGAACATGTTTTTCAAAAATTAATTCCCTCTCATTCTTCGAAAAAATATGGAAAATGTGTTCCTTAAGCTTAAGAAAAAAGATGATGAAATTGTTGGTACATACAAGGATAATTTTACAAGTCTTTTAAGGTATGCTTCTGGCTTTATCATCCAACCAGAAAGTAAATTTGATCGATTCTTTGATTGGTTAAAACCAAGTCTTCGAAGGTAATTAGTTGTAATAGACTTCAGTATCTATGAAGAGATTTTTTGTTGTCTTATTAAGTTATAATTGGAAGTTTTTTTTACATATCCAACTTCTATTTTGTATAAAAAACGAAATATAGAGTTCAAGGAGAAATATCAAAACAATGGTGAAAAGAAGATGAATGTTTTTTATGCTCAAAGTGGGGAAATAAATATAGAGGATATTGTCTTAAAGGGAATAAAAAATGTTTGAAGTGTGGTAAATAAGGTCATAAATTAGTTAAGTGCAGATGTAATGGTAAAAAGGTTTCAAATGTTGTGAGTAATGAAAATACTACAGATAATGCATCATTAACACTTCAATGATACAGGGGAAAGGAAATGGGGAATTATGCTAACCAATTCCTTAACTAAAGGGTTATTGATGATTAAAGTCAGTATCCTCTTAAGAAAAAGGGAAAAGGGAAGTCACATGTGATCACTATTAGAGATGTTGAGTTTGACAATGAAGTGGTGTAATGATTAAGTGTTTATGTAATGGGATTCCAAAATAGGGTTGTGGAATATCATTTATAGTATTATATAATAATAGAATATCTATGTATTGGTTTATTGTGGTTTTCAAAAAATATATTGTACCAGTGACCATGAAAAGTGATCGAAATATTTTAGAAATCACATGATATTCACATAATGAAGAGATAAGGATATAATGAGATTTTTGATAGTATTAATGATCTCATGATAGATATAATGAAAAAGTTATATCGTGGTTTTAATTTTGGTTATTTTTGGTTTGTCGAAAGAGTTAATTTTAATAAAATGCATGTTTTCACTAAGGTTATATGGAAATTCATGATATAACATTGTTTAAAGAGAATACATGATTAAGTTATTCACATGATTGTAATGTGGAAGCTAAGAACTGCCAAATGATATATGGGAGACAATTGTTAAGCCGATTTAGTTCACTCCTA
This sequence comes from Viscum album, assembly GCA_963277665.1. Classification (NCBI taxonomy): domain Eukaryota; kingdom Viridiplantae; phylum Streptophyta; class Magnoliopsida; order Santalales; family Viscaceae; genus Viscum; species Viscum album. Next base: position 1,900,456,785 of record OY728135.1, on the reverse strand, counting down.
AAGTTTTATAATTTCAATTTTTGGAAGAATTTTACTATTATCAATTTATGGATAGTATATGTTATATTCCAATTTATGTTTTTTATATTAATGTATTGTCTCACTCTATGTGTACTTATGCATATTTGATAACCTATTATAAACATTTTGTTGAGAAAAATAAAATGAACTATCATTCAATCACATGATCTATTAACAATTCAATAATGAAACATTAAACTTCATTTCTTTAAAAAAGAGATGATATAGAAATTGTTTTGACCATTATTAATGGTACTGAAATCAAGTAAGTATTTCTTCTCATGAAAAAATTATTCAACATTAGGAAAAGGACCTTGAAAACAAAAAAAAATATCTGATTAACTTATTATCTGATGAATCAGATGGTCCCTAAAACCATCATAGATTTACAGTTTTTTTGGCAGTTAACTTTCTCCAAACCATGTTCTCTATCACTATCCATCATAACTTGATGGTTATATTTCTCTTTCATAACCATGTTTTCACTTTACACCTATGTTATCCTATGTGGAAACTCAGTGATGAGTTAATTTAGGTAACCATTATGTTTTTTACTTTTCTTTTTAAAATTAAGTTTTAGTATTTCTCTTTATGATGTGGGTTTCTATGAAAGAAACTTTTAAGTAGTAAACCATTTATAACCCCGACAAATTTTGAGGGTGAAATTCATTTTAAGGGGGTAGAATATAACAACCTGAGATTTTATGAGATAGATTCTTTTAATTTCTTTTATGTATTGTGTTTTATGATACACCAAGATAATCTTGGGCTATATACAAAATCGTATTAGCTAGCAGTATATGTAACACTATATTTGGCTTGTGTTACATACAATTTCATGTTCTTTTGGTAGAATTAATTTCACACAACACTAAGTGTAGATTTTTTTCAATGTATAAATGAAATAAGTATGGATTATTTTTTACACAACACCCAATGACGTTATCACTACATGCAACACTGACATGGCTTTCATTATATGCAAGAGAGACCTTTCTTGATAGTTTGTGTTGTACGCCATACCGAGTTTCACTAAACAACAACATATTATTAAAATATTATATAAACTAGAATTTATGAATATTATTAACTAAATTTTGACTTTTATATAAAAATATAATTCATCTTACATATTTTCTAGAATGTGATATGAGAACAAATTAATTTTTTAGATAAAAGAATTATTTTTTAAAAAAATGCAGTTTTACGGCCTTTTAATGGTGCACCCATTTTAAATCTAGTTTTAGACACTTTTATAAGTTAAATTTGAAAAAATAAACTTCTTATTTGGAATCAGAACATAAAAATTAACTTTTTATGAATTTTCTATATTTTTATAATAAAATTTAAAATTTTAATGTATAGTGAAAAATATTGCATTTTAATTCAAAACTGTCATTTTATCTAATATATTTATATAGTTTGATTATCTTTTTAATTGGTTTTAATGTCTAATTGGATAATATTTTTATAATTTAATCCAATTTTCATAATCTAAAGTAATTTCACTTTTAAATTTTACATAAACACATGTCAATATTTTTAAATTTATTACTTCTTAGAAACCCACTTTTTGTTTTTGACAATGGGAATTAATTTTAAATTAATTTCTGAAACTTTTGTGTTTTGAATTTTGAAAAAATTGATTCCATATTTGGAAATCATAAAGTTCAAATTGTGTAAATAGGTGCCTTATATTTTTTTGACATTATGAATAGTAACTTCAGTAAATATTTTATTTACCATGGTTAAAGGGTAAATCTGGTAAATATGTGTAAGAAATAATATTATAATAATATGAAACTACCCTAACACATGTAATAATCCTGTTGGATGATATATTTCTTACCATGGTCATCCTTGGGTCTATTTAGGGACCCCATGGATTCACTTGGATGTAAAAATGACATTTTATAAGAATTAATTTAAAGTAATGATAATTATAACATAAACACATATCTTTTACTAAATAGATTTTAACATAGAGGTATATAATAGATATTTTCGTCTATAAATACTCATTAGAATTCTAAAACAATTTCCTACATCATAGTATTTTATTAATAATTTTTAGACATTATATAAATATATTTATATGTGACATAATTATGATGTAGTGATTACCTCATTAACGAAAGATTCAAATAAATGAATTTATAAATATTAAAATATTATTTATTTGAATATTTTGATTCCATACACGAATTTTATGGATTGAATTATCATATTAGTAATAATTTAATTCCTTTGGTTCAAAGTAATCAGGTTATTATAAATTTTAAAAAAAATCAAGTATGAATAGTGTCCAAAATTGACATAATTCATAACTTAAAACATAAAATAGTTTATTAAATGATATTAAATTCCTCAAAATATAATATTTAAAAACATGGATAATATAAGTAAAAATATGTCATTAATAACTTTTTGTGGTTCGTTTTACATGATATGTTAATTACATTAACCCACAATGTCTAAATAACATGATATCACAGTAAGATTAAAAGGGCTATAATAAGGGTTAAACCAACAATATATGGATAAAAAAATATTCAAAACGTGTCTAAAAATTATTGGATGATGGTTATTAGAAATAAAATTATCTTATATTTGTATTAAATAAGGTTTGTACCATATTTAATCAAAATTGGATTTATAATAAATTAATATTTTGAGAGTTTCTTAAAGTGCCCCTCTCCTCTCTTATAAAAGGGCACGTCCTCCCTCCATTTTTCACATCATTTTGAGCCTTAAATATTAGAAAACCCCTAAAAATTTCTCTTCTCGAATCCCCTATTTACATTCTAGAGGTTCTGGTATTTTCAAAGGACTCACTATAGTTCCTTAAGAGGAAATAAAATAGAGGGACGTCGAGGAAAAGGTAATCTCTTCTACTGATTCTTTAAAATTTCATTCTTCTTCTACTTTATATTATTTTTTTGTTTCATTATAAAGTAATAAAATTATTTTTTCTCATACACTAATATGTTATTATAAATATGTATAAACTCTATTTCACCTTCCATCCATCCAATGAAAAATGAAATCACCACGCGTGCTTACGTACAACTTTCTGTCTCCACGCCGTGGTGTAATATTTTTTTCCCCACCACCTTGTCTAGATGGGTATAATTGTGGATATAATAAATATATATTATTAATATAACATGATACTAATTATGATATATTATACTCCATCTAACTCAATACCATTCATCAATTATGGGAATGATATCACCGTCTGTGCGTACGTATGGCTTACCGTCTCCAAGGTGCGATGCGATTCGTTCTACATAATCTTCATTAAAGAATGATTATATAAATTAATTAAACGAATAAATATGATATATATTATACTAATATCATTCTTTAAATTATATTACTATAACCTAAAAATAGTAATAAGAACTTATCCGACAAAACATGCATAAGAACATAAAGCAGTTAATACCCAAATAATGAGTAACAATTAAATGTTACTAAAAAAAGAATAAAAATATGATCATAAATTTTATCATAAAAATGATTATGATTCTGGAATAAATTATTGAAATTATTTAAATAATCATACAGGAGGTTCAGATACATACTAATCATATCGTACCTAAGGTATGGGATTATTTCTTCTCACTTTTATTTCTTTTGGACATATGCCTTAAACAACACTTATTTCATTTGTGTGGTGTTTATGCTTCCCATTAATGTTTTATTATTTTTATTATGAAGTTTATGATACTTATATATGAATGTAATTTTTTTTATTTTATTATTCATATGATTCCACTGATTATAATTGGTAAGGGATAATTTTACAATCACATTTTTATCTAAGATTACGTATACGTAAGTATTTACTGTGGTTATATTTATCATCCATGTCCATGTTTTCTAAAAATGTTTTTCTAAAATGTTAACTATTATTCCATGTGTGTTTAAAGTCTTTTTTACCCATTTTTTACTTTTACAACATGGTATGGAAGGAATGTTTCTTTTGATTACAATACAAGGTACTTTTTTGACTTTTTCAGCAAAAGTATGAGGAGAATGTTTTTTTAACTTATACCGCATGAATGGATTTTTACACTTTCATAATGCCTTATTACCATGAATCTTCCTATACACCTCTATAATTTTATTTTCAACTAAATTATTTTCTATTAAAATTTCAGTAAATTTTTAGAAAAGAAATGTTTTTTGAAAAAGAAAAAATATTTTCCTCAAGAAGTAAGATCAAGTGTTTTATCAGAATTTTTTTCCATAAAAGATAACATCAGGTTATTCTGATTATTAAATTGATTTGATTATTTTTATGATGGATTTATTTTTATGAAATCCATTTATTTTATATGTATTTTTAGGGAATGATTTTTAAGAAATCCATTTTATTTCATGGGTTATGCTATAATGAATGATTTATTTTTTTATGGCACATATATTAATGATTTCATTATGAGATGGGTGGGACCTATATATCCCTTCAATTAATTGGGTAAAGATTTATATCTTATTAGATAGACATGACTAGAGCAATAAGTAAATATATTTCAGTAATATATTGATGGAACGGAAAGTAAACCCCATTCAATAATGGACTTTATCCACTATGATGGTTTTGGAAGCAATGCCTTGGCTGCTACGAAATCATATTATGTGATTATTAGTTCTCAACAATTACATGTTTTATGCCAAGGCTACTATATCATGTTTAATTTTACTTTATGATATATGCCTTATGTACTGCCATGATTTATTTCATGAATCCTAATTTTGATGTTTAAACATTATGTTCATGTTTTTACATTCAAATGTTTATGGTTTGTTTTATGTTCTCCATGTTTACCCTTACTGAGCATTTGAGATCACCCTTTTATGTTTCTTTTCCCCAGGATATATATAATTTTTTTAGGTAGGAAAACAAATGGGTAAGATCTTTATTGAAGACGATAAATATCTTTCACCATATTAGAAGATTATGTTCCATGTTTTACACTAAACTAATATGTTCATTGGGCGTCTATTTGTGTCTTGTATTTAACTATTCCGCAAAATAAATGTAATGTCCATATACGTAATGCAAGGGTCTCTACAATTGGTTTTAGATCAAAGGTTTATTTAACCATTGGAATCTATGATTTGAAAACTTTAGTGAGATCCCTAGATATATTTCTAAGGTATGTCTAGGGATGTCCCTAATGTTAAGTATAATTATATGTTATAGTCCTAGAATTGTGATAATAATAATTAATAACCTAGGATTAAACCTAATATTTTAGAGATTGACAGTACTTCTCCGTGATAATTTTGTTTTCCTAGTATGATTTTTGCCTCTAAAAATGTTCTTTTTGGATTTTAGATAATGGATAGAACCCGAAGGAACTGTTTTAATGATCAATGCACTGGGAAATGCAATGAGTTTCCTCATGAACAACCAAATTTTATGGGATATAGAGTGGAAAATATTATTTCTATACTTACACAAGATATGAATCATTCTGGGATTCTAAATGAGCAAAGAAGGGAACAACATTCTATTGAGTCCTTCACAAGGAAACTTCCACCTTCTTCCAATGGGTCTTCTTATCCACTTGTTTCTAAACAATGGATCAGTACGAAGGAAAAGATATTTTCCATCCTTTGTTGTTCAGAACATGAAAAATTCATTTTGGTTGTCTATCATTTATAAGGTGAAACAGACCAGTGGTGGACTCTAATTAATAATACCAAGTAGCAAGATGAAACTGAATCCATGGAATGAGATGAGTTCAGGAACTTGTTTTTCAAAAAGTACTTCCCTCGAATTCTTCGAACAAATATAGAAAAGGAGTTTCTTGAGCTTAGGAAAAAGGATGATGAATCTGTTGGTACATAAGAGGTAAATTTTACAAGTCTTTCAAGATATGATTCTAGCTTTATCATCAAACCAGAAAGTAAATTTGATCGATTATTTAATGGCTTAAAACCAATTCTTCGAAGGGAATTAGCTATAAGAGACTTCAGTAGTTATGAATAGATTTTACGTTATTCTATCAAGGTAAAATTGGAAGTTTTTTATACATATCCATCTTTTGTTTTTGAAAAGAAATGAAATATTGAGTTTAAGGAAAAATCTCAAAATAATGGTGAAAAGAAGATGCATGTTTCATTATGCTCAAAGTGGGGAAAGAAGTATGGTGGAGATTGCCTAAAAGGGACTAGAAAATGTTTGATTTATGGAAAATAAGTTCATTGAGCAGTTGAGTGCCGAAGTAATAGTAAAAAGTTTTCTAATGTTGTGAGTAAAGAAAAGACTACAGAGAATGAATCACCAACACTTTAATGCAACAAGTTCAAGGAAATGGGTAATTATACAAACCAATGCCCTAATCCAAGGGTTAATGATGATCAAAGTCAACAACCTCTTAATAAAAAAAGGAAAAGAGAAGTTACATGCGATCACTATTATAGATGTTGAGTATGACAATGAAGTGGTGGAATGATTAAGTGTTTATGTAATGGGATTCCAAAATAGGGTTTTTGAATCTAATTTATAGTATTATGGAATATTGGAATATCTATTTATTGTTTTATATTGGTTTTCAATAAATATATGGTATCGGTAACTATGAAAAGTGATTGAAATATTTTTTGAAAGCATGTGATATGCACATAATAAAGTAATAAGTAGATATTGAGATGTTTGATATTATTAATGAGATCATGAATGATATAAGGACAAAGTTATATCGTGGTTTGAATTTTGGGTATTTTTGGTTTGTGGAAACATTTAATTTTAATCAAATGCATGTTTTCACTAAGGTTCTATGGAAATTCAGGTTATTATAATTGTTTAAATAGAATACATGATTAAGGTATTCACATTCTTGGAATGTGACAACTAAAAACTGCTAAATGAGATATGAGAGACAAATGTTAGGTCGATTTAGTTCCCCTCCTTCTAAAGTGTTATATTTTCAATTTTTGGAAGGATTGTAGTGTTATCAATTTATGGATAGTATAAGTTATATTCCGGTTTGTGTTTTTTAGATTAATGTATTGTCTCAATATAAGTGTACTTATGCATATTTGATAACCTGGTCCAATCTTTTTTTTGAGATAGATAGAATGACCTATCATTAAATTGCATGATCTGCCAGTAATTTAGGAATGAAAAATTCAACTTCATTTCATTAAAAAAGAGATAATGTGTAAATTTTTTTGGCAACGATCAACGATACTGAAATCAAGTAAATATTTCTTATCATGAAAAAAATTATTCAACATTAATAAAAGGATATTAAAAATGAAAAATTTTATCTGAGTAATTTATTATCTGATGAATCAGATGGTCCCTTAAATCATCACAGATTTATGGATTTTTGGTAGTTAAATTTCTCTAAACCATGTTCTCTATCACTAATTGTCATAACATGATGGTAAGATTTATCTTCCATATCCATGTTTTCAGTTACCACCTATGTTATCCTATGTAGAAACCCAATGATGAGTTAATTTGGGTACCCATTATGTTTTTTACTTTTCCTTTTAAAATTAGGTTTTAGTATTTCTCTAAACAATGTGGGTTTTTATGAAAGAAACTTTCAAGTATTAAACCATTTATAACCCCGATAAATTTTGAGGTAGAAATTCATTTTAAAGGGGGTAGAATGTAAAACCCCAAGATTTTATTAGGTAGATTATTTTCATTTCTTTGATGTATTGCGTTTTATGCAACACCAAGATTAGCTTGGGCTATATGCAACATCGTATTAGCTTGCAGTATACGCAACACTATATTTGGCTTGTGTTACATACAATTTCATATTATTTTGATAGAATTCATTTCACACAACACTGAGTATACATTTTTTTTAGTGTATAAATAAACTAAGTATGGATTATGTTATACACAACACCAAAGGATTCTAGCACTACATGCAACACTAACATGGCTTGCGTTACACGTAAGAGCGACCTTCCTCGATAGTTTGTGTTGTATGCAATACTGAGTTTCACTAAACAACGATATATTATTAAAATATTATATAAACTAGCCGTTATGAATAGTATGAACTACATTTTGAATTTTATATAACATTATCATTAATCTTACATATTTTCTAGAACACGATATGATAACAAATTAATTTTTTCAGATAAAAGAATTATTTTTCAAAAAATGCAGTTTTACCACCTTTTAATGGCGCACCCGTTTTAAATATATTTTTCTGACACTTTTATAATTTAAATTTGAAAAAAACTTCTTATTTTTACGAAGGACATAAAATTTTATTTTTGATGAATATTAATTATTTTTCTAATAAAATTTAAAGTTTTAATGAATAGTTAAAAATATTGCATTTTTATTCAAAATTGTCAGTTTATCTAATATATTTATATATTAATATTATCTTTTAAGATAGTTTTAATGTGTAATAGGAAAATATTTTTATAATTTAATCCAATGTTGGTCATTTGAAGTAATTTCACTTTTAAATTGGACATAAAAACATGTCAATCTTTTCATAATGATTACTTTTAAAAAACCCACTTCTTAATTTTGACAACGGGAATTAATTTTCAATTAATTACTAAAACTTTTGTGTTTTGAATTTGAAAAAATGGATTAAATATTTGGAAATTATAAGTTTCAAATTTTTTAAATAGGTACCTTATATTTTTGGACATTATGAATAGTAACTTTAGTAAATATTTTATTTACCATGGTTAAAGGGTAAATATGAAAAATAAGGATAATAAATAATATTATAATAATATAAAACTACTCTAGAACATGTACTAATACTATTATATGAGATATTTCTTACCATTTTTATCCTCGGGTCAATTTTGGGACCCTATGGATTCACTTGGCTGTGAAAATGACATTTTATAAGAATTAATTTAAAGTAAAGATAATTATAACATAAACATATATCTTTTACTAAATTGATTTTAATATAGGGTTATGTAAAATATATTTATGTCTATAAATAGAAATTAGAGTTATAAAACAATTTCCTACTTCATGGTATTTTATTAATAATTTTTAGACATTATATAAATATATTTATATGGGACATAATTATGATGTAGTGATTACCTCATTAATGAAAGATTCAAATAAATGAGTTTATAAATATTAAAATAAATTTAATTTGAACATTTTGATTCCATCCAAAAATTTTATGGATGGAATTTACATATTATGGATATTTTTACACCTTTTTCTTGAAGTAATCAAGTTTTTATAAATTTTAAAAAAAGTCATGTATGAATAGTGTCCAAAATTGACATAATTCATAACTTAAAACATAAAATAGTTTATTAAATGATATTAAATTCCACAAAATATAAAATTTAGAAAAATGGTTAATATAAGTCCAAATATGTTATTAATAACTTTTTGTGGGTTATTTTCATGATATGGTAATTACAATAACCCACAATGTGTAAATAACATGATATCACAATAAGATTAAAAATGGTGAAATAAGGGTTAAACCAAAAAGATAAGGATAAAAAAATATTCAAAACATGTCTACAAATTATTGGATTATGGTTATTAGAAAAAAATAATCCTATATTAGTATTAAATAATTTTTAGACTATTTTTAATTCAAATTGAATTTATAATAAATTAATATTTTGAGAGTTTCTTAAAGTTCCCCTCTCCTCTCTTATAAAAGGGAACACCCTCCCTCCCTTCTTGACACCATTTTGAGCCTTAATGTCAGGTCAAACCCAAGACATTTCTATTCTAAACTTCCATAGTTACATTCTAGAGGTTTTGGTCTTCTCAAAGGACCAACTCTAGTGCCCTAAGAGTAAATTTAACAGAGGCACGTCAAGGAAGAGGTAATCTCTTCTACTGATTCTTTCAAATTTAATTCTTCTTATACTTCCTCTTATTTATTTGTTTCATTATAAAGTAACATAAAAAGTATAAATCATATAATTATATGTTATTATAAATTTTAAGAAACTCTATTTCACCTTACATCCATCCTATGAAAAACAAAATCACCATGCATGCGTACGTACGACTTTCCGTCTCCACGTCGTGGTGTAATCTGTTTTTCACCACCACCATACTTGGATGGGTATAATTATGGAAATAATAACTATATATTATTAATATAACATGATACAAATTATGAGATATTATACACCATCCACTTCAATACCATTCATCAATTATGGGAACGATATCGTCGCTCGTGCGTACGTACAGCTTACCGTCTCCACAGTGTGATGTGATTCATTCTGCATAATCATTATTAAATAATGATTATATAAATTAATTAAATTAATAAATATGATATATAATATACTAATATCGTGCTTTAAATTATATTACTATAACCTAAAATAGTAAAAAGAGCTTATCCAACAAAACATGCATAAGAACGTAAAGCATTTAATACCCGAATAACGAGTAAAAATTAAATGTTACAAACAAATGGATGAAAATATTATCATTAATGTTATCATAAAAATTATTATGATTCTAGAATAAATTAGTGACATTATTTAAATCATCATACAAGAGGTTTGGATACATACTAATCATATCATACCTATGGTATGGGATTATTTCTTCTCACTTTTATTTCTTTGGGACATATGCCTTAAACACCACCTGTTTATTTTGTGTGGTGTTTATTCTTCCCCTTAATGTTTTATGATTTTTATTATGAAGGATATGATACTTACATATTCATGTAAGTTTTTTTATTTTATGAGGCATATGATTCCAGTGATTATAATTATTAAGGGATAATTTTGTAATCAAATTTTTATCTGAGATTGCTTATACGTAAGAATTTAAAGGGGTTATATTTATCACCCATGTCCATGTTTTCTAAAAATGTTTCTATAAAATGTTTACTATTATTCCATGTGTGTTTAAAGTTTTTTTACCCATTTTTGACCTTTACAACATGGTATGGAAGTAATGTTTCTTTTGGTTACCATAGGAGGTACTTTTTTGACTTTTCCAGCAAAAGTACAAGGAGAATGTTTTTTTAACATATACAACATGAATGGATTTTTATGATTTCATAATGACTTATTCCTATGAATCTTACTCTACATATTTAAAATTTTACTTTAAACTAAATTATTTTCTTTTAAAATTTCATTAAATTTTGAGAAAATAAAAGGTTTTTGAAAAAGAAAATATATTTTCTTTAAGAAGTAAGTTCAAGTGTTTTATCAGAATTATTTTACATCTAAGATGATGTAGGGTTATCCCAATTATTACTTTTATTTTATGGTTTTTATGATGGATTTATTTATATGAATTCAATTTATTTTATATATATATTATGGAATTATGTTTAAGAAATCCATTTTATTTCACGAGTTATGTTAGGATGAATGATTTATGTTTCTGTAGCACATGTATGAATGATTTCATTATGAGATGGTTGTGACCTATATCTCCCTTCAATGAATTGGGTAAAGATTTATATCTCATGAGATAGACATGACTATAATTACATGTAAATATGGTTTAGTAATATATGGATGTAAGGGAAAGTAAACATGGTCCGGTAATGGACTTTATCCACTATGATGGTTTTGGAAGCAATGCCTTGGCTGCTACGAAATCATATTATGTGATTATTAGTTCTCAACAATTACATGTTTTATGACAAGGCTACTATATCATGTTTAATTTTACTTTATGATATATGCCTTATGTACTGCCATGATTTATTTCATGAATCCTAATTTTGATGTTTAAACATTATGTTCATGTTTTTACATTCAAATGTTTATGGTTTGTTTTATGTTCTCCATGTTTACCCTTACTGAGAATTTGAGCTCACCCTTTTTACATTTCCTTTACCAAGGATATAAAGAAAGGTTTTAGGTAGGAAAACAAAAGGTGAATATCTTTATTGTATATAAAGAAGATATTTCACCAAATTAGAATATTATGTTGTATGTTTCCAAAGACACTAAACTAATACGGTCATTGGGCGTCAGTTTGTGTCATGTATTTAATTATTCTGCAAAAGAAATGTAATGTCCATGTACATAAAGATAGGGTCTCTACATGAATGAAATATATTTTAACATAAAAAATGGTCCATTTATGGGCCATTCTTACATTTATGATAACATTATTAACCTTTTAATACTGAAATTGTTGCTACTGTAGTTTTGGTTTATATAAGTTATATAAGGGGTGAAACCAAAATATAATGATTAAAGTACCACATAGGCTAGTCCACTTTTTTAGATTTTAACAATTCCATAACTTATATGTTAACCTTTATTTATTTTGAATATTTTGGTTTGAGAATGTAATTTTTATATTTTAATCTTTTATGAATTCTCTAATGTTCCCATCCACTTAGTTATAAAAGTGCTCCACCTCTCTCCAAATATTTTATTAATGGTTCAAATTTCATTTTATTGAGAAAATTATTACCCAAATACCTTATTAAATTTCATTACTATGTATTAGAGTCTTATTTTTCTTATTTTAAAAAATGATAGGATGCATTGTATTTCAAACATAAAGAAATTGTCGGAATAAAAGTCATCATTCTTAATTGACCATTTTTTGTAGTATTTCTTCTCACGCCTCATTTAAGTAAAAATAAATCATGATGATATAACAACAAAATTAGATTTTATATAATTATATTTATTATTTTAATTTCATAACATACATTTATCTCCTGTTCCATCAAATGGGAAATGAAATAGTAGTTTATGTGTACGGAGGACTACTGCCTGGATAATCGATATAATTTTTTTCCATCACCACCTCTCACAGCTGTAAATAATGATATTATATGTATGTATGTAATATTTGGGAAATAATATTTATACTTGCATTATAATATAATTTATACCTTCTTAATTTACAATATGATGGAAACATTATCATTGCTCATGCATATGTGTGGAATACTTCCTCCATTAAGTGATTTGATTAATTTTTCATTCCAGATTCATATGGATGGTAAAAAGGATGTATTAAATGAATATTTGTATGATATATTTGATAGTATAATGATTATTTATGTTTAAATACTATTTATCATTCTTTCATTCCATTGATTGAGAAATGAAAACAATATTCCTTTGTACGGATGGCCTACCATCTCTTTGAATAGTTCAATTCATTTATCTGTATTTAAATTTTTGGATTACTATATAAAAAATATAATGACTATATGATATATGAATATCATGAATATCATAATTGAAATTATTTCATATTGATCAATTTACAAGTAATAAAACTAATAAAAAACCTATATGAAAAATGAAGCAATTATCACATTCGATAGTGATTTTAATAACGAATTGAAAATAAACAAGTGATAAAAGGAGTTAAATAAATAATATATTCTATGATATATATGAGTATGGATTTTAAATATATTTATATTAATATTTTATTAATTATATAAGAGTATTGGCCATGAATTATGAAATTTGATACTTTAGGTAATGTATTTTCATCTCACCTTTATTTCTATGGGACACATGCTATATTCCAGGATTGTTTATATTATATAGGGTATATAATTACCATAAAAGAATTTTATGATACATATAATGAAAATCATAGGGATTTACATATCCATCCAAGAATATATCTTTTACGGGGATAATTATTAAAAACTATAAAAGTGGTATGGGATTCAGGTTTCAATCATATTTTTAATAGATATTTCTATGGATGAATTTTCATTATTTAAATTATATGATCCTTATATTATAAATATCCCAAATTATTAATTGTTTCTATTTATTTCATTAGGATAAATTTTATCCTTTAATTTTATTAAATTTATTTACTCAAGCGATTTAATGACTCCTTTTTTAGAAAAAATCATTATGTTTTTACTATTCATTTGTGAATCATTCAAAAACAAGTCCATATTTTCTAAAAATGTTTTCAAAACTATTTTTACTATTTTAAAATTATATTTAAATTTATTCCTTTATTTTTTAATTTTTTTTAAAAAAAATAAATGGAATTTTATTATCTTTTTTCAAATGAGTTACATTTGTTATTTTATAATACTGTAAAAAGAATGATTTCCTTTAATTTTTTTTGGAATAAATGGAATTTCATGTTTTTATGCTTTATTAGTAACATTATGAATCCTATAAATATTTTCATAGAAATTTTGAATGATATTTTTTTCAAAATAGTTTCTAATTTTTTATATTTTAAATAAATGATTTCAAAAGGGAAAGTTTATATTCTTCAAGAATGTTTTTAATTATCTTTTTATTATATATAGATTTAAAAGTGATGAAAACTTTTTTTTCATTTTTTTATTGGGGATACGATCCAATGAAACTATAATGATTCTTTTTCTCGATGTTTTATGATTTTTATTATTTTATTTTTATGAAACCCTTTACTTTTCAATTGTGTTTTTAGTGATTAATTTATGAAATGTTTTAGAATCATGTATTCATTAAATGGATTATGATATGTATATATGATTAAGGATCATATAGTATAAATAAAAAATGTTTTATATAATATATTAGTAATTATTAAATATTTATGATGTTAGTTCAAAATAAAAATTTTATTTTTATCAAGAAATATTCCTTTTAGTATTATAATGAAATGTTCATAAATGAAGAAATCCATGGATGTTGGGGACTTATTTATAAATATATATCAATTTCTCTCACACATATACCTAGAATATTATCCCTTACATTTATGGGGTAATACATGAAATTTTTTCATCTCTTAAATTCCTCCAGTATCAATTTTTCATTGATTAATATATGAGAAAAGAATGTGCAACACATTTTTATTCCATTTGTATTAATTATGTTTATAATTTATAATTGGTTTCTCTATATGGAACACATATTCATGTATTTGATATTAATATTATGTGTAGGACTAAAATTTTATATCCCTCTATTTTAATAGTTAATTATTTAGTCTCATGAGATGTCTTGTATGTGATTAGGGCGTGAACCTAATCCAATATGTGACTATTTCCACCATGTGATGATGTCTTTTCCATTAGCCGTGACTTATTTTTATATCCTGATGTGTGATTCTAACACATTTTCTATCCATAAATGATATTATTATTCCTTATAATTTATTATTTTCTTCAATTTGGTTACTCATGTACCAACTCATTTATGATATCATGTTGTAAATTTGACACTAATATTATTCTTCCTCATCGTTTTTATTCCCTTACAAGGATTTTAACTCACCCATGTTGTCTAAGTATTCCCCATGTAATCCCATGTAGTTTAGGTGGTCAAAATTATATAAGAGATAATTATGGATAATAAAATAATTTTTTCTTATTTTAGTCTTAAATTTATGTATTATATACCCAGTCTTCAAAATAAACTAGGCCTCATGATCAGTTGATGAAACTAATTGATGTTTATATTAAAAATATTTTAATAATATATTTAAAAGTTTAATTACACTACAAAAATAATGGAAAAAACCAAAAACTCATAATTCCCAAACCTAGTCTGAAATGATTTCATAGGGATTTCTCCTTCATTCACCTTTAGATAATAGCAGTAGGACCTAAGATCAACTATCAAACAATATTTAGATCCCTATAGCTAATCGAAAAATTTATTGATATGTGGAAACATATAAATATTATTAACATTTATGTTACTAAAAGGTATATAATTAATTAAAATCCTCCAGGAACCATCATCTGTATTGAGAAATAAAATAAGATAACCTCATGGTGATGTTATAGGATGATTGAATCAATTATGAATAAATTCCTATAAATTATTTTTCAACTAAATATGTTCTAATGTAACCATTCAATTAGGGGTTTTTAAAATTGTATTTTCATTGTAAACTAGGTAAAAAGAAAAGTCAACATCCTAATAAGGTATAATATCAGGTAACATATGATGAAAAACATACAGATATTCTATTACAACTGATAAATCATTAACCTCAAAATATTCCTAATTTACAATGATATCTATGTGACTATTTTTGTTTCAAACTTGTTTAATTTTCTTTCCTTTTTGGTCTATTATCAATTGAATTAATTTATTATTATATAAAAAGATATAATCATTAAAAATGACATCATTTCCTATGAAATTTATCGATGAATGAAAAGTTGAAAGGTAATACAGACCTAGAATACAATAAAATACTAAAATGATAATGATATCATGGATTTATAAAAGATCTATTATATATATTATTATGAGAATATATTAGTAAATTATTGTTTCCTTATTACTACCCACATGTGTTTTTAAAAAAAATTAAACTTTATTTTATGAGTTAAATTTTTTATTTTACCATAAAATTTCACTAAAATCTATGAATTCCTTACCCCAAATCAAACAGGACATTATAATAATCTAAATTAAAAATTCTTGTACCTATTAAAATATCATTATATTACTAAAAAATTATAAATTAATGCCAAAGTATTTCACCACACCCTTTTACATATAGTCTTACTGATTTTCATCATCTTTTCTCTTTATTGGACAAACATCAATATAATGACACATATTATTATATTAAAAACATATTACCTATAGTATATAAAATCTTGTTTGATCACAACTAAGATATCATGTATTTTAATCCTGAACCATATTCTCAAAAATACCATGTTAGAAGAACATCCTAGATAACATAAGAAATTACCAGTGTTTCATAAATTCAATTATTCTTCCTCTTTTTCTTCAATTACATGAATTAAATTTCCATCCAATGTCAAATATATTTATAAAAATGATTCCCATGAAAAAGTATTCTTAAATATATCCCATTCCATGGAATTATTGTATTTACTTTATCAAGTATTGTTAACAAGTGATCACCATTAAGACACTACACCATTAAAATAATTAAGAGTAAGAGTTGTATTTTGATAATGTGAACAACCTAATATATAAAGTATCTTTTATATAGATTTAATCCATATCTATTTATCACTGAGTTGCAAGATTAATTTAATGACGAAGGGTTCCCTCTCATAAAATATTACATTATCTGTAACAACCCAAAATTCAATCAATTATATTTCCCTTATTATTTTTATATTATTGTATGAATCATATAAAATCACATAGAGAACAAAATAAAATCATTATAAATTATGAATAACAGAAATAAGAGGTATTTATAGACGTTAAGGAATCTATTATGATTAAATAATATCTTTCCCTTAGGAATAGTAAAATGATCCTTATGAATAGTAAATCATCCTAATGAATATTAAACTCACCCATGAATGTATAATCAAAATTATAACATATTAAAAATAAGTGAATATTTTAAAAATTAATATTTAAGTGTCTATATCTTTATAAGTGATAAATATTTAATTACAATTTTATAATTAATAAAACTATTTAATAAAAAATTTAATTTTAAAAAATTGATTTATAAACCAATATTTTGTTGGATTGTGATTTTAGGTTAATTTTCTAAGACCTTATTTAGTTTTTAAAAGTGTTATAAAATGAGTTTTAAAATTAAAATCTACATTTTTCAAGTAAATAATGATTTTATTTGAAAATTAAGTTTCAATTATTTAAAAAACTATTTTAATAAAATTTAACATATTTTTAATTATAAAAATTGAAAAATCTTTAAGGTTATTTATTGGGTTTTTTCTAAAATACTTGAATTTTTCTTGAATAGTAAAATATAGTAATTTATCCTATAAATACAATAGAATCCAAATACACTATTCCATCCATTTTTGCTGGTCTGAGAACCATAATCACGAACCTTCCTTCATTATTTTAATATATTTTCTGATAATAATCAAACTATTCATAGTCTTGAGCCAAAATAATAAACAAATGAATAAGATATTGTAAAATCACATCTCTCCTCCACTATAAAACCCACCCTCACCCTGTATTCTCTTAAATTATATAATAATTGATGTTTAATGGCCCAAACCTCCTTATTCCATTAATTTAGGAAAATATGGTGTTCGAAGTGTTCTTTGATGTCAAATTCACTTATTCCAACACTTGGAAGAAAATTCCAATTTCCCACGGTATCTCACAACGGTAGGTCCTGAATGTGAGTCACTGATGGTAGGTCCCAACTAGGACTTTCAATGGTGAGCTGAAATAGTGATCCATGATATTATGTTTCTTATGGTGACTCGTGATAGTGACTTGAAATGGTAGCTCGCAATGGTATCTCACAACGGTGAGTCAAAATAGTGACTCGCATTTTTGACTCACGCAGATAGCTCACCGAATGGTGACTTGCATCGGTGACTCACACCGGTGACTCACAATGGTGTTTCTTACCTGTGACTCAAAATAGTTACTCATGTAATGGTGTGTCATTTCCAACAGTTTTTCAAATTTTGAGAATTTTTCCAGCTTTAATAGTTTTTCCACTTTAACATTTTATTTTATTTAAAATTTATTTAATACCATATTTAAGGGGGTTTTAAGCCATTTAAAGAGTTATAAATCATGTAATTAATTTTCCAAAAGTCTTGGAGACTTCTAAATGGCCAAACCACATGGTCTTGATCATGATCATCCTTTAATGGCTTTTTAAAACAATTTCTCATGTTGAATTAGGTTATGGACTTTCTAAAAAAAATATATTATATTCCTTGTTCGATACCTTTTTATCTTGTTGTGAGATTCCCCAAAACTCCCCCCCCCCCTCAAGGAGTTACAGAATTTTTTTGTAGCCTTTGGATCACTTTTTCTTTATAGGTTCTTCCTGCTTCATGTGTGCCCCCTGCATTGGTACAATATGAAATTATTGATAATCTATTTTTTTAGGTATGTTTTCCTTTATATCTCTCAATTATGTATAAAGTTGGGTGGGTTTAAAAATATATTCCTATGAATATAGTTGAATCAAAATTAAATAAATATAATCGAATCTCTTTCAAAACAATAAATAGGGGTTGTGGAATGTGACGTAAGATCGTATATTTTTATTGATATTTTGATCAATGTTGTGAATTGTATGGTCGATATTCATACTGAAAATTGTTGTCGTTGGGCGTCCTTGGTTGGACAAAAAATGTTTATGGATTTATTTTTTTATATTTCTCATCATTGAAATATATGGAATCCGTTAACCATGTATATTCAGAAAAAAAATTAACACCCCATGATCAATATTTTTCTGTGATATCCTCTAAATTAACAAGTGGAAATTTGAGTGAGAAATGACTTGTCGAATCTGAAAATGTATAGCCTTGGTTCATGCAGTGGAGTGATGTTTGTGGGATTTAATCTGACTTGTTTTTTAGTATGGTTGTAAGAATGGGTGTGTGATTTTTGGTGGTTTTAATGGTGTAATGGAAACCCTTATTGAGATATTTTTGTGATTTTGGGATGGATAGAAAGTGTTTTACAATAGAGATGTGAAAAGGTTCTAGAATTATGTGTTATTGGGTGCGTATGTTAGTTGGGGATTCGCTCTATTGAGATGATGGATTTGGAGGAATGAATTTTATGAATGATGATGGTAGTAGTTGGCATGGGTGCTTCTCCATTAAAAACATATAGAAATATTTCATGTACCTCAAGATCAATACATTACTCATGAATGGGTATTAAAAAGAGAGTAATGTGAAGTGGGTTATTTACCATGATTCTTCTTCCTCTGTGTGAGTTTTTTTGTGAGGCTTATTGTGTGGTGTTCCTAGTTGTTTCTCAAGTAGTGATGGAATGAATATATGAATTTTTAATAAAGAATAAGAATTGGTTAAACGAAATGATTGGGTTTTGATTGAGTTTGTGGCTTGTTGTGTGGATGTCAATTTGGAGGTTGTAAAAAGTTTATAGTATTATGAGATGGTTGTTTCTTTGAGAACCCATATGTTGGGGAAGATTTTTGGTTATTATATCTATATATACATGTATTTCCTTTGAGATTTTCATATGAACCCCAAACAAGTTAAGCATTCTGTGCCAAACACCTCCATCATCATGGAAGAGGGTGTCTTTCTCAATCACCCCCTTGGGAGGATGGATGGCTAGACACCCTCTCTTACTTACTCCCTCTTCCAGACAGTGATACCCCAATATTATTTGAGCGGGTTTTGGTTTGTCAGACCTAGGTGTGTGTGGGAGAATTTTTATTTCCTATGTGTCTTTAGGATGAGATATGTTTTCATTTTATATGTGTCATCAGGATGAGATTTGTTGTTATTTATTATTTGTCTTCAAGATATGAGTAGTTTGTGTCCAAGGTAATAGTGGGCGGGATTTGGTATTTTTTGTGAGGGCCCATGTGTGTGTGGTAAGGATGTGATGTGGCTATGGACCAGGTGTCTGTGGGTTTGATGTGATGTGGCTCGGGGCCCAAGTGATGGGATGAGGTGTTATTTTTTAGCCCAGGTGTGTTTGGGAAGGTTGTGATATGGCTCTTTTTGGATAAGGATGGTGCGTGGGGATTTTTTTCGTTAGTAAATAGTAGATAAATCAGTGGGAAGTGGTGCGGGGTACCCAAATCATTGATGTGATAACTATATTACTTTACAGGACTTGCGATAATTAGTGAGTATGAATTGGTGAGTTTGGGATGGCTAGTATACCTTGTTAGTTGTTGTTGGGTTCTGATGCTTTCTCATGGGAGCATTAGTATTCTTTTCTCTCTTGTGAACAAGATACTTTGGTTTTACTACTGATTATAATTGTATACCCACCCTATGTATATGAATTACTTTTAGGTTTCTAAGAGGATTACGTAGACCATGCTAGAACTTACTAGCTCGGACATTGTCACAGTTGTTGTGTTGCTACTTAGTTTTACTTTGCTTAATTGATTTGGATTTTTACCATAATTGTAATAGTTTTTTTAAACATGCATATGGGAGGGATTTTGTCTTTCTTTTATATACATCTTGGTATTTTTTAAGGTTGATACATCTTATTTCCAGATCTTGCTTTTAAATTAAAAGGTAAATACCACCAATTTTGTGAGAATATATATATGCCCTTGGTTCTAGTCACTGTCCAGGGGCCTACTGGAGGCATGACTTGGGGGTAATTAGTGAATTTTCATCATTTGTAGCCTATGAGGGTTATATTTGAATGTATAATGTTATTAATGAATTTTATTAGAGGTGATGGTTGAGAGATATGAAGGATTTTAGAGGTAATCATAGTGAGGATTGCATGGGTTGTGTGGGAAACATTGTTAGGTGATCTTTGTGCGTGACATAGGCTTGGTAAGACTATATAGGAAACAAGAATTTAGGCCCCCATGATCCAATCCAAGGACTCTAGGTCTATCGAATGACCAAGTGAGCCTACACCATTTATATGGTAGATACCCCAGTAAAGGTACATGCATCATAAATACATGTGTTTTGGTTTGATTAGGGTTATTTTGGAAAGGTTAAAATGGATAGGATGAAAATAATATATTATATTGAATCTTAAATATAACTATATACAATCAGGGCTTAGGAATTCCTTGTTTAAATTTTCTGCAATGGCACTTGGTCATTATATGTGTCTGGCTCAGGTCGCTGAGGCTCATCTAGCCGATTCGGTTGATCAGAGGAGGGTTAATCCAGTAGATGAAGATTAAAATTGGAAGAGAAAGTTACATCCTTTTTAGTGATAGGACTTGGTAAATTAAGAGGGTAGTTTTTTGAACATGTAGATGGAGAGATGGCTCATGGAGGTTTAAATCGCCTTCTATTTGATCTAGGATCTGACATAGTACTTGGTTCCTTTGGTAGTGAGATAGATGCGAGGAGTTCTGTGTCACTAGTGGATGATGTAACTTGGAGAGAGGAAGGAGGCTGTCATTCAATGGTTCAATTTTGAGAAGTGTTTCTGAGAATATTTCCTTTTTTAAAACATGAAGGCTGAGAAGAGGCAGGAGTTACTCTCCCTTCAGTATGGGAGTATGTCGGTACGGGATCTGGGGATTAAGTTCAAATATATCCTTAATTTTTTCCCCAGTCTCATTCTAGATGAGTATTATCATACAATATTCCAATAGGAGGCACTTCTTCCTTCTATCTGGTACATGGTTCCTCCCTTCAAATTACTGATGTAATTGGAGCTTCAAAAGAAGGAGGAAGTGATTGAGTAGATGTACTTGTGAGGAGGTCTATCACAAGAGGGGATCTAGTAGGGTTCTTCAAGAGGTCGGGTTTCTGGTATCAATTCTCAGGAACTAGGACCTTTGAGGTATCGACTAGTAGGAAGTCAACCTCGGCAGTTTCTATTTCAACCTTCTAGTCCTCACACATTTCCTATGAACTTTGGACCTATGTATTTAATTTATGGAGCACATGAACTATATCAAAAACAGTTCCCAATGGTCGTTTGAGCATAGTATAGTGAAGGTGGGTCGGTTCAGTGCCTTCCCTAGTAGCAGTTTCTAGCTAGGCCATTTCAGCAGCAGGGACAATAGGCTCATGCTCCACCGGGGGTAGAAGGATCAGGAAGAGGCTAACCTTAGTGTATTCCTTAGAGACCTCAACTTGGGCATGGTCATGGAGGTTATCATAAGCATATGGGAAGATGATCTAGGTGTGGTCAGTTTGACGCCATAGAGGTGTTAACTCCAATAGGGTTATAGATCATTTGATGTGTCATCAGCATGTTTATTACCCTTTCATGTGGTTCATTTGATTCAATATCTTCACACTCCTTTGTTTCACCAAGTTTATCCCATGATCTATGACTAGACTTAGAGAGGAATACCATGCCCTTGGTGTTTTTATGAGATTTAGAGGCCATAAAAACTTGTTTGATGTGTGTTGGGGATGTAGACTGGGGATGGGACTGCATCAGTCCCATGGGGATTTCTTCTTTATATAGATTAAATCATATGATTTCATTCTTAGTAGCAACTAGTATTATTCTATGCATTCTATTGTTGACAAATTTTTAATAAGAGTTGTGTTATCAGACATGGATGGATGGCGTGTTCTTTTCATTGGTGAGTGGATCTGTTAGGTGGTCTGTCAGCATGCAGAGCATCTTCTTTCTTTGTTGGTTGAGACATCAATGGAATTAGTAGACATTGGGATGTTGGAGTTTCAAAGATTCTTTTGGGAGTTACCATATATTTTCTCCTAGGGGGTTGTGATGTTACCCCCTCGACGTTATATTGAGTTAGGGATAGACATGAAACTTGGTGATTCTTTGATTATGATGGCCCTTTAT
The DNA here is from genome assembly GCA_963277665.1 of Viscum album. Taxonomy (NCBI): domain Eukaryota; kingdom Viridiplantae; phylum Streptophyta; class Magnoliopsida; order Santalales; family Viscaceae; genus Viscum; species Viscum album. The sequence goes on along the minus strand of OY728135.1, from coordinate 1,900,433,622 downwards.
CGGATGTCACCTTTTGAGTTACGGGTGATGATAGTTCATATAGAATACTTGATGAAGAAGGGATTTATCCAGCCTAGTGTATCATTGTGGGGTGCTCCAGTTTTGTTTGAAACAAATGTGGATCATGTTCTATGGTTGTGTGATGAATATATGAGGCCGAATTATGTAATGGTTAAGAATCGTTACCCTCTTACAAGGATATATGATTTTTTCAACCAGCTGAGATGGGGGAGTTGTTTTTTAATGATCGATCTATGGTTTGGGTATCACCAGTTGAGGGTGAAGGAGGATAATATCCTAATGACTGCATTCAGATGTAGGTATGGGAACTTCGAGATTATATTCATGGCCATTGGTGAAATGAACTCACCAGTTGTGTTCATGGTGATCGTGAACTCCATTTTCCATTAGTTACTAGACATGTTTCTCATCATATTCATAAATGAAATCTTGATCTACTCTAATTAATGTGAGGATAATGTTGAGCATATAAGAACCATCTTACAGTTTCTTCAATTCCACAATCACTACAGAATGTTGTCAAGTGAAATTTCATGAAATTATAGGTTCATTTCCTTGGGAATGTGGTGTCTTAGATAGGTGTGGAAGTAAACCCATTGATGTTTAAAGCAGTTGTTTTTTTGGAATCACCCAAGAATGTGGTAGATGATTGTAGTTTTTTTGGTCTTGTAGGCTATTACTAGAGTTTTGTACCTGATATCTCTATTTTTTTAGCCCCGTTGATAGATCTAACCAGAAAATAATAATATTTTTCATGGAGTGAACACTATTATGAAGTGTTCAGCTATATAAAGGGTATGTTGGTCAGTGCTCCGATTTCTAGAGGAAGTTGTGACGTTTGAGGTGTTTTTTGATGTTTCCCATATGGTCTTGGGATGTATCTTTTTTCATCAACATGAAGTGATCTCTTTTTAGTCTAGGTAGTTATTCCCCCATTCACATGACTATTCCACTAATGATTTGGATGTATAAGAATTAGTATTCATAGTGAAGTTGTGGTGGCATTACCTCATTAGGGAGCACAATGTGGTCTCCAAGGATTACAAGAGCTTGAGGTATATATTTTCTAGGAGATATATGGACACTTGATAGTGGATGTGGATGGGTTTTCTTTAGTAATATTATTTTTAGATATCCTACACCTCAAGAAATGGGAATTTTGTGGTGGATTCTTTGAGTATTAAGTCATAGAATGAGGTTTTTTAGGAATCTGTGGATGCGTGGAAGGAAATGGAGGAGTTGTCATCCTTGCACTTTTAAGCAAAGGCGGACAATGGTGGATTATTTTTTTCATATGATATTATAGTCTTCTATGATGTAGTTGGTGGAGGAGTATTGATGGGTAGACTAAGAGGTAAAGGTCTTACACGATCGTGTTATCCATGGTGATGTTATAGAGGGATGGTGAGAGGATAGTCAGAATCAAATTCTATTCCTTGGAAGGATATTTATTCCAGCGGTGATGCGCGAGGGAGTCCTTCATGAGTTTCATTACTCATGCTTAGTGGTATACCCATGATATTCAAAGATGTACCATGTCTTGAGGATGTATTATTGGTTTCTTGAGATGAAAAGGGTAGTGGTAGAGTTTTTGGATAAATTCATAGTGTGCTAGCAGGTGGTGTTTGAGCATTGTGATCCCAGTGGTTTTTTATAGTCCTTACATTCCCTTGAGTGGAAGTGGGGTGATTTATCAATGGATTTCATCATAGGGTTACCTAGAGATCAGGGAGGCTACGATTATATTTGGATAGTATTAGATCGACTGATGAAATCACCTCACTTTTTAGCAGTCAAGGAGTCGATTGAAGTGAATGTCTTGTAAAATAGATATGTGGATGAGGTGGTGTGATTGGATGGTGTTTTGAGATCCATTGTCTTGCATCAGGATACATGTTTTACCTCATTAGTCTGGAAGGGATTGCATCATGCTTTTAGAACTTAGTTACACCTCAGCACTGCCTTCCGCCATTAGAGAGATGGGTAGATAGAACAGACTATCCAGATTCTAGAATATATGTTGTGATCCTCTGTCTGGGACTTAAGTGGATCTTGGGTACAACATCTTCCCTTGGTGGAGTTCTCACATAATAATAGTTGTCACTCTTTCCTTGGAATGGATTCATTTGAGGAGTTGTATGGGATATTATGTCATTATCCTTTGTTTTGTACATAGGTCGGGGTGACAGATGTTCTTGGTCTTGATGTTGTATAGAGAATGAAAGAGAAGGTTTCTCTCATTCGCTAGAGGATGAATTTGGCACAGGACTGGAATAAGTCTTATGTCAATCGTAGGTGGAGGCCCTTGGAGTTTGAGGTTGGGGACCATGTGTTCTTGAAGGTTTCACCTTGACATGGGAATACGAGGTTTGGTAGAGGTAGAAATCTTTCTCCATGGTTCATCAAACCATTTGTGGTGTTGGGGAGAGTTTTCAAGTTTGTTTACCAGTTGACAGAGCCACCATAGTTGAAAAATATCCATGACATCTTTCACATCTCTCAACTCTATTTGTATCTTCATAATTACACTCATGTCATCAAATGGGGAGAGTTGGATATCAGGGGTGATTTTATGTTTGTAGAGCAACTAGTACAGATCCCAGATCATTGAGAAAATCTATTTTAGGGGTGGATCAATCCTTTGTTTCTCATGTTTTAGAGGCATGGTTGTCTGGAGGATAGTACTTTGGAATGAGAAACACATATGTGTTCCTAGTACCCAGATTGTTTTCGAGTTTTTCCTTGTTCTATTTTACATTGTGATGTAATGTTTAAACTTTTCATTATGAAATAATCTATTTTACCTTGAGCTTACATTTTTGTGGTGAAATATGTGACGTTATTTTGACATGTGAAAAATGGAGGACTAGATTCCTAATCAAGATGCATTAATTTCGATGTGATTAATCCCATAATGGAAATTCAGTTCTGCCCAGAGTGGATAGTATATTAACATAGAGGATGTAAATATCTGAATCTTGTGTTCATGATAGAATAGTTTTTGTGCTTTTGTGGTGTGTATTGTGATTTTTTTTCTATAATTGTTTCAACTGTGGCAAGATCCTTGAGTGGTATCTCATAGGGTGTTTATTCAGACACCACTTTCTTGTGGGCTTGGTTTTGAGTTTTCAAGGATGAGAATAGTTTGAGATGTATCTGATGCAATGGACTGGACCTCCTCAGTCCACTATATTGTGATAATCTATTTTTTAAGGTTTTCTGAGAGGTTAAGGAAACTTCTTCCAACACTTTAAAAAAATTTCCAGTTCCCAATGATAGCTCACAACAGTAGATTTTGACGGTGATTCACTAACTGTAGGCCATAACAGTGAGTTGAATCTATGATTTGTAATGGTGGGTTGCGATGGTAGGTCATTTATGTTGACTAACGATGGCGAATTTCAATGTTATCTCAAAATGGTATCTTGCAATGGTGATCTGAAACACTAAGTCAGGACCGGTGAGTCGTAATGATGACTCGTGATAGTGACTCGCACAGATAGCTCACTAAACATTGACTTGAATCGGTGGCTCACAATAGTGACTTACACTAGTGAATCACAATGGTTACTCATCTAAAGATGATTCATTTCCAATAGTTTGTCAAATTTCCAAAAAAAATCAAGTTTTTCTAGTTTCTCCCCATTAACATTTTATTTGACATAAAATAAATTTAATACCATATTTAAGTGGTTTTAAAATTGTTTCATGGGATATAAATCATATCCTTAATTTTTTAAAATTCCATGTGCATTCTAAATGGAATAAAATGTTGTATTGGTCAATATCCTCCTTTAAGGGCTTTTTTAAACCATTTCTATTGTTGATTTAGGATATAGATTTTTAAAATCCAAGATCTTATCTTCCTTATGTGATACCTTTTTGTCTTGGTGCAAGACTCTAAGAAACATTCTCCCCCCCCCCCTTGAAGAGTCTCTCAATTGTGTTATTTCCTTTGGATCATGTTTTCCATGGAGTCTCTTATTGTTTCATGTGTGCCCCCTGCTTTGGTGCATCAATAAAGTGATCGTCTGTTATTCCAAGTAGGATTTTCTTCGTATCTCTCAAATTTGTGTCATGATGGGTGGGTGTATGAATGTCTCATTCTAAATATATTTGAATCTAAATTAAATAAAGATAATCGAATCAGTTTCAAATCAATGAACATGGGCTGGGGAAAGTGATATATTATTATAATTATTTATTGATATTTTGAAAAATGTTGGGAATTGTATGGGCTATATGCCTACTGACCATTTAGTTGTTGGGGGTCTATGGATTCCAATATTATTTTTATGAATTCATGTTTTTTTATTTCCCGTTAAAAAAATACATGGAATTTGTTTACCACATATATTCATCTAAAATAAATGGATTCCCCATGATCAGCCTTTTTATTTGATAACCCTTTAATTATCTAGTGGAAATTTGAGGGAGTAATTCTTGGTAAAAACTGAATATTCCTTTCCCTTGTTCATGAGGTGGTGTGCAATGTGTGGTATGTGTTCTAACTTGTGTTCTGAGGATATTTTGGGAATAATTGTGTGATGTGGAGTGGTTTATGTGGTGTAATATAATATTAGGTTGATATATTTTTTGATTGTGGGATTGATGGGAAGTTTTGTACAGTAGGGATGTGATTGGGTTGTGTAGTTATGTGTTGTTGGGTGTGGTTGTGAGTTGAGGGTTTTCTCTATTAATAGGATGGATTGGGTGGAATGACATTGAAGAATGATTACAACAGTGGTTGGTATGGGTGCTTCTCCATTTATAACCTGTAGAAATATTTCCCATACCTTGGGATCAGTATGTTATGTCATGAATGGGTGTTAAATGGAGAGTAATGTGAAGTGGGTCAATTACCATGATTCTTCTTCCTATGTGTGAATTTTGTTGTGACACTTGTTGTGTGGTGTGCCTTGTGGTTTTTCAATTATTTATTGAATGAATAAATGAATTGTTAATAATGAATGAGAATTGGTTAAACGAATTGGTAGGGGGTATGATTTTGTTTCGGCTGGTTGTGTGGCTGTGCATCTAGAGGTATAAAAAAAATTATCCATATTGTGTGTTGGTTGTTTGTTTGAGAAACCATAGGATGGGATGGAGTGTTTGGTATTATATCTATATTTATGTGTATTTCCTTTTTGATTTCCATATGAACCCCTCACTAGTTTAGGATTATGTGTCGAAAACCAACATATTCATGGGGGAGGGTGTCTTTCCCAAACATCCTAGTGAGAGGATGGATGGATTGCCACTCAGACTTCCCTGCTCCCTCTTCCAGGTTGTGAAAGCCAAATATCCTTCATTCAGGTTGTGGTTTGTGAGGCCTAGGTGTGTGTAGGTGAATTTTACTTTCCCAGGTGTATTCATGATGATATTAATTGTGACTTATCAGGTGTCTTTGGTATGAGATGTGTTGTTCTTTCCCATGTGTTTTTGGGATATTATGTGGTTTGTGGACTAGGTGATGTAGGCAGGATGTGGTGTGGTTTTTGAGGGCCTAGGTGTGTGCTAGCAGGATGTGATGCAGTTGTTGTTCAAGTGTCAGTGGGTGGGATCTGTTGTGGATCTGTTCCCAAGTTATGGGATGAGGTGTGGTTTGTGGGTCCCATGTTTGTGTGGGAGTGTTGCGACATTATTGTTTTAGAATATTCAATCCATTAGGTAAGAGCGGCTAAACCAATTGAAAGTTGTGAGGGGTACCCAAATTATTGATGTTCTTACTATATTACTTTACTTGACTTGTGTTAATTGGTGAGTGTGCCTTGGTGAGGTCGGGATGTCTATAACACCTTGTTAGGTGATTTTGGGTTCTATTTCTTTCTCATAGGTGAATTGGTATGCTTCTCTCACTAGTGCAAGAGAGATTTTGGTTTTCCTACTCAATATACTTATATGCTCTCCCTACGTATAAAAAATTCTTTCAAGTTTCTAGGAGGATTATATAAATTTTTATGGACCTTGCTAGCGCAAACTTTGGGACAATTTTTGTTTCGTTTCTTAGTTTTACATTGGGTACATACTTTTGAGTTTTATCACAACTATAATAGTCTTATTTTAATCATGTGTATTCTATGGATTTTGGATTTCTTTTATATTCATTTCAGAATTGTTTTGATGTTTATACATCTAATCTTCAGGTCCTATTTTACCAGAAAATGGAAATTCCTACCATATTTGTAAGAATATATATATATACCCTTTGTACTAGTCGCCACCCTAGATCCTACTGGAGGCGAGACTTGGGGGGTCATTAACCTCCCTTTCTTCCTATCAATCCCTAGAGGGGTATCCTTGGAAGGAGGGGTTTATGGCATGAATCAAGTAAAATTTCCACCCAAAACCTCTTACCTAGTCTCTCCCCACATCCCTGAGATCTTGGTATTTCCAAAAGTGCAAAACACCTTCTATTAAGGAGGTCCTCAAGGAGGATAATTCAATAGGTAAATACTCTTCCCATTTCATTTAATTTCATTTCTATTTATTTTCTTTTGTTGTTCTATCTTAAACTACTATATCCAAATGATCATTATATCTCCATTATCATCTATATAATGGAATTATATCATTTTAATTTAACATCCATTATAAATCTCATTACAAACTCTCTATTTTATTTTAAAAATGAAATCACCATCTGGGAGGTGCCGATTTAAAACCTTCGTGGACGACGAACTTTAATTACTTAATTTCTCCATTAATGATGGTCATGAAAAAATAGATTGTCAGAATGAGAGGGTATGGCTATTCCATAGATACCAGAATGTGCTTTCACGGGAAGCCTAGCCAGACGGCCATGCAAAGGTGGAGAGCTACTATCATGACGTAGATGCAGGGGAGGGGTAGTTCCTTGTAGATAGTCTGGTTGAATTCCCTAAGTCCTTCAGGTCATGTAATCTCCTAATCCTACGGACCTTGTAATCTCTGAGCCTACAGGACTTGTAAGGGTTCCCCCTCATCCCTTGAAAGGGGGGTTATCAAAAATCAATATTAATTCATACAACAAAATTAGTTTGAGATTATCAAAATACCACTATAATAATCTAAACGACCATCACTACTGTTTTATCTAATAAATCATCTTCATAAGATATAATAAAATGAATTATATGACCATTTAATCTTATATTTTTTCATTAGTATAATATAAATTCAATTCTGGTGAATTAGACCCATTCCACATGAACTTCCACACTCATATACAAGTATACCAATCATTAAAACCAAGGAAATGAATGCTCCTGGGCGATAAATTTTTATCTTTTAACTCATCAAAATGACATAAATTTACTAAATAAAATTTTAACAAATCAAATGAATATATAAAACGTTATTAATTAATTAATTAATTAATTTAATTATTCCTAATATTACGGTCAAGTGCAGAAAACATTCATACATAAGGTAAGGGTTTTATACCCGAACCTCCATTTTTTCAGTTTACTCTTATTTCTCTATTTATCCCAATGAAATTCTAAATTATTATTATTAACTCTTAAAAATTTAATTTTGACTATTAAAAATATATGTACCAATCATAATCCTGATTTATTTTATGGGTAGTTACATTTTAAAAAGGATATTTCTCAAATTACTTCAGATAAACAATCCTGATTCAAGGGAACTTATCGAATTCATTCCTATTTTCAAGTGCCTAATATAATCTATTTTAATACACCATTATTTTTATAAAATTAATAATTTTATTATTAAAAAACTATCTAATTTTACTTCTAGTTTTAAAAATTATTTCTCCAAAACAACTCTTCTTTTCAATGTAAAACAGTATTTCTCTCAAAAATTACTAGATGATTTTATAAGCATATTTTCATCTATTTCAACACCCTTGTTAATTCTTGTGTTTAATTTGGATTAATATATTATGATATCATCTACCATATTTTATTCAATGGTTTATGATTATTTTTATTATGTATTTTCTAACTTGATATCACTCATCATATTACCCTAAATTGTTAGTGTTTATGATTAATGATCAGGGAAAGTTATTTACATTTCATATAATAGATTCAATATGAATATATATGTTGATTATAATTCACCCATTTAATATGAGGAATGAATTGGACTTAGTAAGTCTTGGGTGGGGCCCACTATAGCCCCTCAGTGCATCAGTTGGTCTCATGAGACAAACTAGTTTTGGTTTTTTATTATTTATGCATCATCTTGGAAAGATGCCTAAACATTACGGATATTATGTCCTGCATTATTCATTCCCTAATTATGAATATAGTAATTGAGTTTCCATATAATTATTTGACTATTATAATATCCATGGTTATTTTTTATTATGGTGTTATTTATTCACCTTTTATTGCTGCCATAATATGGTCAATATTTTGTTTTAATGGCATGTGTACTTTTATTTATTCATCATGCCTTCTAAATTATGCTTTCACTGTATTACATACCCTTACTGAGCATCTGAGCTCACCCCTTTATTATGTTTTATTTTTCCCTAGGATGTGAAGAAAAATATTATAAATTAATTTTAAGGATAATATAGTATTTATGGATGTTTACAATGTAATTCACATATTTTATTTCTTTTTAATTTGTAAGGTTGACCTTATGTATGTATCATGGTTTCTTAAGCTAAAAAACTATTTTGTCCTTCAAGGTACGACCTCCTTGTAATCATTCCAATTTATTAAAGTAAGGAACCAGCTTTGAGAAACTGGGTTTGGGGTCTTCAAAGTTGGTATAAATGGATGTTTAGTAGAATCCTTGGAAACTAGATTTAGAAAATATAGATTAGTAAAAAAAATCCTATGATAGAAATTGAGTATATGAAAACAAGAACATACTAGAATTTTGGTAAGTTTTATATTATCTGGATCTTCGTAGAAATACATCTGTTTATAGATACTACAAGTTGATGTGGTTCTAGAACAGATGTTCATATAAGTAACAACTCCTACAACGTGTTCGGGGATTGACTCAGGGTAACCTGGTAAATGAAAACGGGCCTTACTACACACCTATTTTGAAACTCCTGGGGAATATTCATAAGATAATTCTCATTTTATTTACAACCCATTATGTTGGATTTAATTATACATATGTACCTAAAAAAACCATACCTATGATCATGAGATTAAACATGTATAGGATTTCAATTTATGTTAAGTATTTTACTACTTAGACATTATAAATTATGATTCACAACTTAATTTATTGTATTAAATTATTTGTAAATGGCACCTAGTTGATGAAATGGAAACCATATGAATGAAAGTATCCCATGTAATAATTTTCCTCTTATGTAAGATAACTATATTCATTCTTAATCTATGAATGGTGATGAGAAACATATAACAATACAGGGATAGATGAATCAGGTTATTAACAATAACCACACCTATATGGAGTATCATGAACCACAACGTGGAGGATAAATGATAGACCTCTTTGTGAAAAAAATTCTCCATCGTTTAATTAGCCAAAAAACCCATTAATAGAGGAATAGTGGATAAATTATTTTGAGAAGATATTTATTGCCTTGGGATATAACGAATGAGAGAAGGTTGTTCTGGAAAATTTTCATCATTCAGAAGATGCAGATTAATGGTTGTTATTTATTCAAAACATAAAGAAGGATAAAGAAATAGAAAACATAGAATGGAAGGAACTTAAAGAAATTTTCTTATAAAAATACATTCCTCTTGTACAATGATTATATATAGAAATGAAGTTTCTTAGTCGGAGGAATAAAAAGTATGAGAATGTTGCAAAGTATGAATCTAACTTCACAAGGATATAAAGGCATGCTATGGAATACATATGTAACCCAAGAAGTAATATTTTTGGATATTTGATGCTTTAAATTCATTCCTCCTGTGGAAATTGGTCTGTCAAAAGTTCTCATCATATGAATATATAGTATAATGTTCTATCAAGATATAAAAATAATTCTCTAAGTCATATGAATTCAGTGTAACAAAAGAGAAGAAGAGGGATATTTAACTATCTGGAAAAGGAAATAATGAAATGGGGAAGAAGGTAAGGGTTGAAGTTCCACCCTGTAGAAATTGTGGGAAGAAACCCTTGTGTATTTTCTTGAAGGGAATGTGTATTTGTTACAAGTATGGATAAAATGGCCACCAATATTCTGATTTCAAGGTATAGAAGTAAGTTTCCAATTTCTAATTCTATAATTGTAATTAATTGGGAAATTATAAACATGAATGAACTAAGTGTCAAGGAAACATTCCCCAAAGAAGGCCAAGATAGCATGTCCAAGTTTATATAGTCACAAATTTTTAAGATGAAGTTCATAATGATGTGGTGTAAGGTAATTTTATCATTTCCTAAAACATAGATAATGCTTTATTTGATTCCAAATCATCACATTATTTCATATCATCCACGTTTTCCATGAAAAGTAGACATTTCCAATTTTATTTAATAATGAATTTGTGAGTCAAAACTCATAAGGTAAGTATCATTTCAACAAATATTTATCAATATGTCCTTCTTATGACACATAAATATGTATTAGTTGTTAACTTTATCATGAAAACCATGATTGACTTTGATATAATTCTCAGTATGAATTGGATTTCAAATTAAAATGTGAATATCTATTTCAATAAGAATGAAGTTCCAAATTATGAGAATGATGTAGAGTCCCTTGTCTTTAGAGAAAACGCTCAAAATATAATTCATATCTACATCCACACCTAGTATCTCTACTGAATAAAATTATTGGGAAGGGAGAGTATCCAATATCTATGGGTGGGGGAAGAAATGTTAAAACTGAGGATTTACCTATTTTTCAATAATACATTGATTTGTTTTAGGAGATTTTACATGGACATATTCTAGAGTGGGAAATTTATTTTTCTATTGATTTAATTTATAATTTAAGGCATATATTGAATAATCCTTATAGAACATCTATAGTGGAATTATTGGAGTTAAAGAAACAACTAGAGGAGTCAAGTAGTAATGGGTTAATTCACCCTAGTGTTTTTCCATGGGAATCTCCTATTATTTTGTTAAGAAGAAAGATGGGACTATAAGGTTGTGCATTGACTACAGGGATATCAATGATACTATGATAAAGAAAATGTAACCTCTTCCTATGATTGATTATATAGTTGATCAAATTCATAGAGCCCAATATTTTTTGAAGACTGACCTTTGATCTAGATATCACCAGTTGCGTGTGAGGAAGGAATATATTCCAATGACAGCATTTAGAATGAAGTATGGGCATTACAAGTTTACAGTAATTCCTTTTGGATTGACTATTTCACCCTATATTTTCATGGATCTAATGAATATAGTTCTCAAGGAATATCCTAATGACTTTTTTTGGTATTTACTGATGATATCTTAGTATACTCGTGAAGCTATGAATATCTTGATAATCACTTGTTCATTATTCTAAAATCTCATAGAAGAAATGAGTTATACGGTATGTTTATCAATTTTGAATTCTCACTTAAAACAGTTTCATTTTATGGTCATATTGTGTCTATGGATAAAATCATATTTGATCTGGTGAAGAAAAATGCATTTCAAGAATGACCTACACCAACGAAAATAAACGTGGTATACAGTTTTATTGGTTTAGCATGATATTATCAATGTTTCATTTAGAACATTGACCGATTATCTAACTGGTAGGCCAATCATACACGTAAAGGGGGTAAGTTAGTATGGACAATAGAATGTGAAGATTGTTTTAAAGAATGTAATAAGAGGTCAGTGAATTCTATAATCTTGACTCAACCATTGGGAAATTTTGTATTTGTGATTTATAATGATGCATCAAATAAAGGACTTGGTTCTATCCTTATTCATAAAGATAGAGTTATTGAATATGCATCAAGGTAGATAAAAACTCGTGAACATAATAATCCAACTCATGATATTGAGTTAGCAGTTGTAATTTTTTCTCGGAAGATATGGAAAAATTTTCTCTATAGTGAGATAAGTGAGATATATACAGATCACAAGAGTTTGATATATATCTTCTCACAAAAAAATAACTCATCTTGAGGAAAATTATATGGCTATAAATACACAATGATTATTATTGTTCAATACACTATCATCTAGGAATGTCAAATAAATTAGCTGATTCATTAAGTAGGAAGGATCATGGAGTTCTAATCAAAATGAGGATTGAATGGGATCTTGTGTACATGGATCTAGAAAATATGGATATAGAAATTATCATGGAAGGTGAAAAATAATTACATTTTCAATTGGTTTCCAATCCATCCTTATTAGAAAGTATTAAAATATCCTAGGTTGATGATGATGTTCATAAAAAAAAGAAAGGTGTAAATGATGGGAAGTTGGATGAATTCATGTGTGAGGAAGGAATTCTAATGTTTGAGAAGAGTATTTTTATTCACTTTATACTCGTGATGAAAAGGGATTTATTGGATATTGATCAAAGTTATAATTTATCTATACAAACTTGTAGCACTAAGATGTATATATATTTTAAGAAACTTTCCTTGTGGGATAACATGAAGAGGGAAATTGATGATTATGTATCAATATGCTTCGTATATCAACAGGTTAAGGCTTAAATATAACATCCTAGATGAGTCAGGAAACCTATTCCTATTCCTATATTTAATTTGGATAAAACAAAAATGTATTTTTTTCACTAGAATAATAAAAACTCCAAGAAGTAATGATGTAATATGGGTGATTGTTTATTTAATTACCAAATCTGCACATTTCCTTCCTATAAGAGAGGATTTTCCAATGGAAAGCCTTGCATGAATATATATTAATGAATATGTAAGACTTCATGGAGATACGGCCTCAATTGAATCTGATCAAGATCATTATTTACATCAAAATTCTGGAAAAGTCTCCAGAATACTTTGTATACTAAGTTTTATTTGAGTACATCTTATCATGATCAAACTGGAGTATAGTTAGAAAAGATGATCTAGACATTAAAAGACATGTTGAGATCATGTTCACTTGACTTTCAAGGTATGTGTGATCATTATTTACCTCTGGTATAATTTTACTACAATAATAATTTCCATTCATTTATTCAATGGAACTATATGAAACATTGTACGGAAAGAGATGTCATACACCAACATGTTGGAATAAAGTTGGTGAAATAAAACTTTAGGCCCAGAGCTTGTGGTGGAAGAAAAAATGAACGTAAATACTATTGATACCCATATCAACACATCTTAATGTAGTAAAAAGAGCTATGTCGATAATTAAAGGAGGGATTTGGAATTTCAAGAAAGAGATCACATTTTATTGAATGTATCTCCATAGAAGGGTGTTATAAGATTTGGAATTAAAGGGAAACTAATTCCTAGGTACATTGGTCCTTTTAAAATTATAGAGAGATTTTTATATGTTTCTTATCATTTCGCGATGCCGCCTATACTTTATATTGTACACAATGTGTTCCACATCTCATTTTTGAAAAGTACATTCCAGACCCAACACATGTACTCACTTCCGAGGGTATCAAATTGGATACTTACTTATCTCACTGTGAAGAGCCTATCCAAATTATGGAAACTAAAGCACACGTGATTAGGAACTAGAAAACTCAGCTGATAAATCTACATTGAAGGAATAATAAAATTGAAGAGGTGAAGTGGGAGCCTGGGGAGATTATGATGAAGAACTACCAAAATCTATTTGTGGGGAGACATTTTGGAAATTCTGAGGATGAAATTTTGGTGGGAGGGGAGAATGTAACGACCCAAAATTCAATAAATGAAATTTCCCTTATTATGTTTATTTTATAGAAGGAATCATAAAAACCCACATATATAACACAATAAAATCTTTATAAATTAAGAATAAAAGAAATAAAAGGTATTTAAACATGTTAAAGAACCTATACCGATTAAATAGTAATTATCCATTATTTATAGTAATATGACACATATGAATAGTAAATCAATCTAATGAATAGTAACATCAATAATGAAAGTATAAATAAAATTTAGGCATCTCATAAGTGAAAGTATGATATAATTATATCATAGTAAAAATAAGTGACTATTTTAAAATGTAATATTTTAGTATAGGTATTTTCATAAGTAAAAAGTATTTAATTTAAATTTTATAATTAATAATATTATTTAGAAGAAAATTACTTTTCATATAATGGATTTATAAATCAATATTTTATTTTCTTATGATTTTAGGATAATTTTTTCAGACCTTAGTTAGTTTTTGGATGTGTCATAAAATTAATTTAAAATTTAAAATATGTAATTCTTAAATAAATAATTATTTTATTTAAAAACTATATTTGACATATCTAGAAAATAATTTTGATAAAATTCATTCTATTTTTTAATTATACTCATTGAATAATGATTATGTTGAATTTTTTTTTATTTTTTTCTAAAATCATTGAATTTTTTGTGAAGAGTAAAATACGATAATTTACATAATAAATACATTAAAATCTAAACACCCTATTCATTGAGTCATCACTAATGTAAGGAACATAATATATAACATTAATTCATTATTATAATATAATTAATGATAATTCTTAAACTATTCATATTATTGATCCCAAATAATAAAAAAAATGATTAAGATATTCAAAAATCACCCATCTTCTCCACTATAAAAACCACAATCACACCTTCTTCTATTCACTCCTATAATCCTTGGTGATTATATATTTTCTAACAAAACCCTCTTCCCTAGGATATCCCCGTGTCCATGAGCTATTGTTCTTTACAAATGACCAAAACCCCTTCCTTTAAGGCTGTTTTCAAAAAATAATTAAGAGGTAAATCCACTTCTGATTTCATTTAATTTTGTATCAATTTATTTTCTTTTATTATAATATCCTCAAATCCTCTTTCCAAATTATAATAATAAATATACTATCATATTTATACCTGAATGATATTGTGTTAATTTTACATCCATTATCAATCTCATTATACTCTCTTTATTTTATTTTAAAAAATTGTATCATTGACTGAGATGTACCGATTTACAACCTTCGTGGACGACAAACAATAGTTATTTAATTTATCCTTAAAGGGTGTCCATGAAACAGTTTTTATGTTTGAACCAGATTATAAAATATTTATTATATATTATTTAATGTTCTAGAACCTGTATATATACATAATACTAATTTATACGACTAAACTAGTTTGAGATGATCGAAATACCCCTTAATAATCTAAACAATTATCAGTAATGTTTTATCTAATAACTCATATTCATAACATATAATCAAATGAATTATATAACCATTTAATATTATGGATTATCATTAGTATCATATAAATTCAATTCTATTTAATAATACCCTTTCTATATGAACATCCATAAACATATACAAGTATACCGATCATGAAAATCAAGGAAATGAACGCTCCTGAGTGATAAATCAGTATCTTATAATCCACTAATATTGTTATATAATCAAGAATTTTATTATTAAAAAACTACCTTAGTTCACTTTTGGTTTTATATAATTATTTTTCCAAAAGAACTCCTCTTTTCAATGTAAAAGAGTATGTCTCTAAAGAATTACTCAAGGATTTTATAAGAGTACTTTCATCTATTTAAACACTATTGTTGATTATTATATTTAATTTGGATTAATATATTGTGATATCATATACCATATTTTATTGAATGGTTTATTATTATTTTAACTGTGGATGTACTAACTTAATACTATTCACCATATTACTCTGAATGGTTAGAGTTTCTAATTAATGATTGAGGAAAATTATTTTAATTTCATATATTACATTCAATATGAAAGTATATTATGAATATGTTTCACCCCATTAAAATGAGTAATTAATTGGACTTAATAAGTTTTAGGTGGACCCTCTATAGCCCCTTGGTTCATTGGTAGATCTCATGAGACAAACTAGTTTGGGTTTTTACACATTTATGTATGGTCTTGGTGTGAGGACTTGACAGTATGGATATGATATCCCATAATGTGAATTCCCTCATTATGAATATGGTAATTAATAATATATTTAATTATTCTACTAGTAGAATATCCATGGTTATATTTTATTATGAAATTATTTATTCATCTTTTATTCAGGGCATATTTTTCTCAAGATTATGTTTTAATGTAATGTGTACTTTTATTTATTCACCATGACTTACTGTTTATGCTTATTATTTATTACATACCCTTACTGAGCATCTAAGTTCACCCATTTATTATGTATTATTTTTCCCCAGGATGCGATGAAGTATATTACGAATGAATTGCAGGGATAATCTATGATTTATGGATGTTTACAATGGAATTTACATATTTTATTTCTTTTAAAGTTATAATGTTGAACTTATGTATGTATCTTGATTTCCAAAGCTACTAGACTATTTGTTCCTTCGAGGTATGAATCCCTTGTAATAATACCAATTTATTTATGTAAGGCATCAGATCCATGAAACTAGGTTTTGGGTCATTACATTATCGAACTATTCCTCTATTTTAGATCTAGTTTTTTATATCATGTATTCCATGACAATTTATTTCCATTTTCAACAGACCAATTTTGACAAAAAAAAAATCTCAGTTCAAATTCATTCTATTCTAGTGTGCTAATTTAAAAGAATAATGTCCTCTTCATGCCTTTATACTTCTACTACCCATTATACTCTATGTAAAACTATTATCAATACACAATTTTTATATGTCGAAACATTGTAATTGTTTTCGACGCTTTCATCAGGGTGCGTGCATCCATCTCGTTCGGGGACGAGGGGCGCAGTTTTTGTTACCCTGCATTCCCTCTTTCCAAAGGCGGGCGGCATCCGCTCCTTATTCAGGGAAGTCTTCTCCTTGATCGAAACGTGGTGATGGGATTTTGGTTCTTCCTTCCATGGATTCCTCCTCGGAACTCATCACCTAGTCCTGGTCTCCCTCATAGACTTAAGACGTTGTTCATGAAACTCTTCCTAGCACCATATTTTCATGGACACCAGTTAATTACGCTGCTTCTGTCAGGACATTTCAAGGGGTTTGGTCAGGGCAGCAACCTTCGGTTAGGGGAGTAGTCACATTGGGCATCACTAGCATGTCCGGACACTGGGGATTGGTGTGTCTGTCTTTTTTCCCTTATTATAGGGCTTATGGAGGGCATGGAAGCCCGAGGAATCCCACATCGAATGCGGGTGATCATATGCCATGGGCATGTATCTGAGGTTTTCCTCAGCTTCCCATGTTTAACAGAATGTATGCCACAAGTTTAACGTTCAGCAGAGATGGATCGGGTTGATCAGAACACTGACTATAGTGGATCAGATGGAGGAACCCCCTTGAGGGAACACTAATATTGGGACCATCGTGTGGGTGGCCTCCCGAGAGCTATTTGTGGGAATGGGGGAATGAGGTGGCATGATCCCACTGGGATGTGGCGGCCCGAGTAAGAATCAGGATGGATGATGGAAGGTTTTGTGAGAGGGGTGGTGAATGGGATGGAACCATCATAAGGATGATGATGATTTTGGGCTTGAGCCTTGAAGAGACTTCCTATGTATCCCCATGGAATGGAATAAAAGTCCACGTAGTTCATATGATGATGGCTTACCACTGATTGGGGTTTTCAATGGCTTAACGCTAATCGAGGTCACAATGGCTTACTGCTGGATGGGGATGTCAGCAGCTTACCACTGATGAGGTCGCAATGGCTTACCGATGCATAGGGTCACAATGGATTACCACTGATTAAGGTCACAACGTATTACCACTGGATGGAATGAAAACGGCTTACCGCTGAATGGAGTGACAAATGACATTCCGCTGAATAGAGTGACAATGGCTTACCACTGAAAGAGGTCCACCATTTGACATAATTTGGGACGGGGTTGAACCAACGTAAAGGGGGTCAGAACTGCTGGGTGTTAGTCTTGAACCTCGTGGAGGCTTCTTACATACTCTTCCTTAGCGAGGATCAAAGTCCACGTAGTTCAGGTAAAAAAGGTGTTATTGAACCGACACAAAGGGGTGTCGGTATAACTGGGTGTTGGGCTTGAACCTCAGGGATGCTTCCTACGTACCTTACCTTAGCAAGGATCAAAGACCACATAGTTCATGCGGATCGGTGAACCGACGTGAAGGAGGACACGGGGTCCAATGGGGTGTTGGGACGGCCGGGTGTTGGGCTTAAACCTCATTGAGGCTTCATACGTACCCTACCTTGGAAAGGATCAAAGACCTCGTAGTTCGTGGGTTGGCATGGGTCTTACACTCTAGGATTCCCGTGGGGTGTTGGTGAACTGATGTGAAGATGGTCGGAAAGGCCGGATTGGTGGTCTTGAACCTCGTGGAGGCTTCCTACGTACCCTGGCTTAGCAAGGATCAAAGTCCTCATAGTTCAAGTATGGGGAGGAGTCGGTGAACTGACGTGAATAAGTACTTGGGGTCCATGTGGATGGTGGGATTGAACCTCATGGAGACTTCCTACGTACCCTGCCTTGGCAAGGATCAAAGTCCTCATAGTTCAGAATATGGGGGTGGGGCTTACACTCTTGGTTGCCCATGGGGTTGTCATGGTCAATTCTTACTCTAAGCCCACGTGAGTCATGCTCGGTGTGAGAACCAAGAGATAGAAGATACCCGATGATCACGTCGCAAAAGGTGCGTCTGTGGGAAGTGAAGTGGGGCTTACATGTGGTTAGCATCCCAAAGAGAAAACAGGGGCTTATGCGTGGTTAGTAGCCCGAGAAGTCGGGACTTACTCCAGGATGGAGGCTTGATGGAGACATAGCATAGCAGGAGAGGGACTTGGGACCAAATAAAGGAGAAGTATTGTTTCCCACCATTCCCTTTGCTAGACCTGGGGACCGAAGATGAAAGGAGGAGCAGGGATGTTGCCTCCTACAAGAAATATAGGGGCTTACACCGAGATGGTCACCCTTCCCCCGCGGACAAACGCCACTCCCATAAAGAGGATATCATCCCCTGTGGAGACCAATAGGCATGAAGAATATCCAAGGTGGGGTTACCCTATGTGCGAGGCATGGGGCAAGGTCACAGTTTAACATCATGTACTGAGGATGAAGGTGCTTGTCAGTTTAACGTCCTGCATCTCGGACGAGGTGGGTTTACTCCGCACCCCTAGGACTTAAATAACCGGTACCCTCTGCTCCTTGGTGCAGAGAGGGGATAGGCAAAGCCATGGTGAGGGGGTGTCATGGAGAGAACCATTGAGGGGTCCACGTTAGCATGGCTATGAGAAGAATCAATATCCATTAGCGTTCCTATGCGAAGTAGCATGAGGCGAAGCAACGCAACGGGCGGTATCATCCAGGGGACTTTGAAGTTACTTCTTGTGAAGCTAGGATGTTTCACGGGTAATAAGAATATGGAGACGGCGCTATAGGCGCGGGAGGCGCCCAAAAATGATGCCCGGTAGAGGGACATCATGGTCGCAAAAGGTGGGAGGCTTGCACGCAAAAGTGACTGTTGCATGAAAAAGGTGTCGGGCTGGCGCGCAAAAGGAATTGCGCACATGAAAAAGATCTAGGCCGGCGCATAATTGAGCGTTGGGCGTGAAATAGAGCGGGCCGGCGTGCAAAAGGAATTACGCGTTGAAGGCCTAATTGAGCACAATCGGAAGCAATTGTGTGTGGGGGTAGGGGATCAATGAGACTTTGAAGAAGATCAAACCCAAGGGGTCTCATGTGAAAGAGGACCCCCGGGCGACCTGGTGAGAAAGGTTTAGTACCTAAAATCCATATTTTGCGTGCACGAGAGGTGAATTTCATGCAGGGGAGAAGGTTTAGATTCCTCAGGGCCTAAGTGGAAGGGGTTGCCTTATATTTATAGGCACTTGGGATCACGGGTCTGTGAAAAACACGATTCGGTGTGAAATATTGTGTGCCCTGATGTTGGCAGTGTGAAGGCCCACCGCGCGGAGCGGTGGCGCGAAAGATTTTTGTACCCATGCAGAAAACTCTCTCGAATCCTGGAGTTTTTTTCATGGGGAATATGTTTTTCACACGCCTCATAATTTATTTCGTGCCTCCCCTATGGTACCCCCATAACAAATCGCCGGTTCCAAATATGGCTTCTCTTTGCCGCGTTCCAACATGCTTCAGCTCTTGAGCATATTACGGTGTCTACAAATGCCCCCCCCCCCTCAGAATCGGACAGCTGAGGGGCCAAAAAGGTTGGATTCCGAGGGAAACACCGAGATACAAGTCACCCTGGGGCCATTGCGCGCTTCAAACTGCATCGAAAAAAAAAACCAGGTCAAAGCGTGTAATCCACTTTTCGCCTGCACGTGGAAATTGATCATTGCACCTGTAAAAGGAGTCGCGGGTCCCTCCATTCCGTACGGATTTTCTCGCGTGATAATCCAAAGCTCCTGGGTGTGAAAATTCTTCCACCTGTGTGAAAAATGCTTTTTTTCATGTAATTCACCGTGATCAGTCATTTGTTTGCATGCCAACCTGGGATTTTATGCACTGGCTTCCATTTTTCCGTGCTGACTGCTAATTTTTCACGCCAATTCCTTCTTTTTCTCACCACCTTCTTCTTTTTAATTCCAACTCCTTAAAATATTGCTAGCAGGAGATGGCTGCCAATCAGGCTGACGGTGAGAGGGTAGCTGCATCTGCTGCTCGAAGAGCTTAGATGGTCTCCAACCCTAAAGTTTATGGCGCCCGAAGGGTCGTTTCCAACAATCATACTCTCTTCAACATGTTGACCCCAGCGTAGAAGGAGTATTCACTATCTTCCAATATACCGATCTGGGACTTCGGAATCCTGGAGGAGGTACCCGTGCCAAGGTTTGAGGTCGACACACTGCGGTCATGGGTGACCCGTGAGAACGACCTACCCTGGTATAACATCACCTACAACAACCATCCTGCTAGAGAAACTAGGCACCTGGATATTTACGTCCTGAATACAAGGACCAGGACTATCTTGGGGAGTGAACCTGTCATGGAGATCTCTCCATCCCTTTATGCAAGTACCTTCCGTCAGGGTGTTACTGAAAACACCAAAGGCCAGCTGCAGGATTGGGATCTGCAATCTGGAGGCAACTTCACCAGTGAATGGGCCTGGGCATATTGGGTTCGCCAAACATGAGACCAGTTTGGTGTCGAACTGCGGCACATCAGTTTGTTCGAAGCGGTGTGGACGTCGCAGTTTCACTTCTATCGCCAGCCTAAGCTCGATCCAGAGCTATTCACTCAATGGTCCCCTTACACCAATACCTTCCACCTTCATCATGCGTAATTTGGCATCAGATTGTGGTACATCCGTTTCATCAGGGGAATCCCTATGGAGGGGCATCAGTACGTTGAATTCCTCCCAACGAGTAACACCTAGGGTGACAGATCATGAACCCCTATACTGACGTGGCACCTACTAGAGATGGACATGGAGAGGTTGTGGGTCAAGGATTTCTTGAATGACATTGCCTATAGGAAATGGTTCGGCTTGTTCGTGGAAAAAGATCTGGAAGTCAAGATGTTTGGGCGAGGGAGACGGTGTCCGACCGCAGCACAGAGAAGCAAGATTAGATCATACTAAAGGATCCTGGAGGCGGGGGACTATCAGTCATGGGGCTTCAGCATAAATGAGATTCGGGACCCGAACGTCTGATATTCTGGATTCCTTGACACATTCCTGAGTGGATGGCTCTTACCAGTGAGGGATGCAAGGATGGGGGTTCGTCTAGTGACCCTAGTGATGGCCAACATCATGGTCACCAATCAAAGATTCAATCTGGGAGTCCTCATGTTGGCTCGTCTATATGTCATTTTGGGATGCATCTTAATAGGAGGGTCACTGAGGATGATTTGTGGGCCCTTCTAGATCTTTTATTGTTGGTTTGCGGCCCATTGTGATGGGTATACCTTCTCAAACGCCATTCGTCCTCTAGGTAATGGCTTGCGACCTTCCATGGTGAACATCATCGGGGTCATGTCGATGATGCTAAATGAGGGGAGAGTAAGGATCAGAATCGAAAATCACACCTACTTTTCTTTCAGCCCATTCCCCACCCCGACAGGCCAGATGACAGATAACGATAAAGGCTCACTGGAGGAGAGGGACTACTTCCAGAGCATTAGAAGTGGGGTGCTCATGGACTGAATCGATGGGAAGATCTTCTATGAAACCTACGTGCCGTCCAGGTTCTCCAAGCAGTTCGGATACCTTCAGCGGGTGCCGAAGAAGGTGTACACAGATGCTCAGGAAGAGAGACACCTCTGCGTTATTCTCCAGATGTGGCTGATGTTCATAGCCCAGGGCTCTAGCGACGTTATCATCTTTCCTCCCACCGGAGTTGACATTGGTCTCTCAACAGAATACGCCAAACATTGGGCCCTAGCGTACCCTAAGGTATTTTTGCAGAAGCAATTTCGGTAGCTCAAGGTATCCAGTGTAGAGCCTAGGTGGCGGTAGAGCAGACGAGGTGTTGTTAGGGAGAAAAGGTCGGATGCTCATCGGGCTGCTGGGCCTGCACAGGCCAGTACTTCAGTAGCGAGGATGTCACATAGCGCGGTCAGGACCTCATCGTCTAGGGGGAGATAGGCTTATGTAGCAGCCAAGGAACTCCCAGGAGAGTAGATAAGATATTTTATACAACCTTCTAGTGACGCAATCTTCCTGGCTCTATGGTCAGCCTGGATAACCCTACGACAGTCGATGGGTTTCGAAGCTCTTTGGAAAAAGATAATTGGAGATAGAATCCAGATGCTGGAGTTTGGGCTTATTTGGGTTGTTGACAGGGTAAACTTTCATCGTCGGCATGCGTATCTGATGGCCATGGATGCATATTCATGCCAACGAGGTCCGCGTGAGGAGTCGTCATTCTTGGTGAAAGCAATGCTCGTCCAAGAGCATGATCTCGAAAAGATGCCATCAGAGGATGATGACAGCGACGATGAGCCAGAAGACGCTGAGACAGAGGTGGAGGAAGAAGGAGAAGGTGAAGGAGGGGGAGAAGAAGAAGAAGATCATAAAGGTGGAGGATCTCAGGGGGCATCCCACCAAGGGAGTCTCCGAGAGAGCGACAAGAACGTCATCTATGATGTGGATATAACTGAGCTAATTGAGGTATGTATCAGCCCTTATCTATCCTTTTCCCCTCATCATCTTTCATAGCCCTTAGTTATACCTCCTTATCCGGTTCAGGAGCATATGGGCACCGACCAAGGGTCTCCATGCGGAGGGGAGGAGGCACCAGTAGAACAACATGGGTAGCTAATGCCCATTATTGAATTGACGAGTGTTGAGGGATCCCCTGCAATGGAAGCTCCTGCAGCAGCTAGAACACCAAAGGTTGATGATTTGGGCTCCTGTAAGTTTATTACTTAAATAACAGTTAATCACCGTTGGAGAGCTCAATTGATCAGGGTGTTCCTTATTTGTGCAGTAATCACAGCCTTGGAGGTTTGTCGGGATGCCGAACCCAGGTTGTCCACAATTGATTCAACTGCAAACGTGTCATCCCATTCGAGGAACACTTCTCAAACTGAGCCAACCCCACACTTGGTGAGTAGGGAGTGGTGGAAATTAGCGGTACTCATGTCGGGGTAGGGCTGAAAGTCTGTGAGGGAGCTATCAAGACTGAGGTGAGGGGGTACGGTCGCCCAGTAATTAAAGAGCCCAACCCCTTGGGAGGGGCACCTAAAGAAGACCCTGCTGCTGGTTTGTTGGCTACTTTCCACACCTATCGGCCGGCAGACCCCGAAGAGATTTATGATTCAGACTCGTAGGTGGACGAGGAGTGACGAATGATGCGGTGCAAAGGGTGGAAGTGCATCAAGAACTTTCTTGGTCAGTCCCATATAGAATGGATGAAACGGATGGGATTTCTCCAAACTTGGTTGTGCTTTCTCTATGCTGGAGGGGTGGATGGTCAACGCCTTCATTCAATTGTCCATGACTACATGGCCGAGAAGCTACCTGAGAGAATCCACCGCTCTGATGTTGCCCAGTGTCAGGAGGATTCAAGGAGTATCCAAGTGTTTATAGAGGAAGAACAAGATGTTCGACGCCTTGACAAACAGGTGAAGGAAAAAAGTGATATTCATTGAAAACTGTTCTGAACTTATGGAGTAGTTGAGGGCCCAGCTGGAAGATACCCAAGAGCAACTAGTGGAGGTGGGTTACCAGATATCCGCACTTCAAACTGAACAGGTGAAAACACAGGATAGGGTTAGTGGACTTTGCATTGTGGCCACCGACAAAGAGAGAGCCCTCAGGGGGTGGGAGGTAGTCTTAGAGGCCACCAGTGAAAGGGTAGTGGTGCTGGAATGATCCATCCATGAAGCTGACCCTTAAGGGACATGTTTTAACCAAACTCATAAACTCATTTCTGCTTACTGCTTCTTATTTTGAAATGCATGTATGGATGAATTTATTCACTTGTTAGTTTGTTTTAACGCATCCAACCACAATCCTAGAATAAATATCAATCCATTCCTAAGCTCACGCGGGTCTCCCCCAGTGTCAGAAACAAGGGATGTTCGTACTATTACTTCACTTGATCGTAGGAGCGTCAACCCAACTTCAAGCATCCAGGGTTTTAATAACCGACCTAGATTTTCGGGAGGAAATGGGAGACCTAACTGGAGGATGAATCTCTCGAAACAGTCGAATTGCCTTTTTCCAAATGTGATCTTGTGCACGAATGGGATAACGCCGGGGTTGTTTGAATAAATCCAAATAGGGGAATGGAAGGTTTGAATCACGATACCAAGGATTCAGAACACTGTGGGGGTGGTGTGACAATGAAGAATAATTGTTGACCACATTCGAAATGTAGTATCCTTATTGTGTTAGCCTGAAATGGGGATAGAAAATGAGGGTTGACCGCTGACCATGTTCGAAACATGGGGCCCGACTCAAAATGTCATCCAATAACCTTCTAGAACATTGTCCTGGGATAATAGGCGGGCCATAGGCCGAGCATTCATACTATTAGGGGTTTCCCTTAGACATGAAAGGGGACAAGGGTCCAAATAAGGGGCATGCAAAGTGTGGAATGTGGAGTGATGGTTTGTTCGGACAGAATCTAACACTCTTGAAATTACACCACCATGGTGGAAGCCCATTAGATGGGTGTATCGGTTTGATAATGGATCATTCCGTCTTTCAAACAGGACCTCTCTGGCGAGGGAGTTTTCACTTCCCAATTCCATCGTGGGTCATCCCGAACTTGTTTAGGGTAGAGCTTCAACTACATGGTTCCCCACAAGGGGTCAGGATAGGGGGCCGGAAATGGGGAGGAATAAGATTTATGATTCTTGGGGATGGACCCAAGGTGAAATTCCTGGGTGTCCCTACATATCCCATGAGGATGGGAATCAAGACAAACATAGTTCTAAAAGAGATCATAGTTTATGGTCTTAGAGCTCGGACCATAGATCGTAGTAAACACAGGAGACACATGGTGGGGTAATTATAATACCCGACGTGAATGGGGACCTGGGGCTCCGACCACCATGTGTTCCCTGGGAAGGTTTTAGGTCAAGAGACCGGAAACGAGAGTTAATATAGGCCTTAGGAAAGCTGTGCAGATGTTCCGACGTACCTCAAGAGTATGGGGATCAAGCTGCACGTAGTTCTGGAGGTGGCATGGTAAGGTACCAATGCTAGGGATAAAGAGGTGTTGGCGAGTGTGGCCCTCACACCAAAAGAAGTGGTATTTGATAAATCTGGTTTTCCCTTTAAGGTGAATGGTTTTTTTTGTGAAGCGATAGGCCTAGGGTATAAAGTCCCGGCATCGCCACAAGAATCAAGTCGTAGCAAGCGTTGACAAATGGTATGACGTGTGACCGATACCAAACAGTGTGTCCCCTTGAGTGAGGACGTCACGATGTAGTGTTGTTTTTCGTCGTGCAGCCAGGACAATAATGTCACAGTTTAGGGTCATGTGATAGGACCAGGTGTGCATCTTAACGTCACGTGGCATAGACATAGTAGAGATGATGCAAAATGGGGAATGTGTACGGTGCAATAAAACATACCTGATGTGAATGAGGACATAATCCCATACCACACCGTATGCA
Organism: Viscum album; assembly: GCA_963277665.1. NCBI lineage: Eukaryota > Viridiplantae > Streptophyta > Magnoliopsida > Santalales > Viscaceae > Viscum > Viscum album. The sequence goes on along the minus strand of OY728135.1, from coordinate 1,900,407,570 downwards.
ATTCCGAGAAAGGAGCCTCGGGCCAAGGGGCCTAAATAGAGGTAAGAGGGTAAGGCGTAGGAGAAACTAGCTCCCAATTGAGTTAGACCTGAAAACGAGATGTTCAGGTGCTCCTACGTATCCCCTGGGGATGGGAATCAAGTTGTATGTAGTTCTAAGAGGAGATCTTAGTTTACGGTCTTAGAGCTCAGACCAGAGGGGAGTGAAAACCTTCCAAGTAAGCGCAGACCTCAACCCGATCCCTAATCCTACTTGAGTTGAACTCAGTGTAGAAAACAAGGGCGGATAAAGTATTCGCAATACGTGAAATACAAGAAAAGGGGGAACCAATGAAGCCCCGAGCAATTGCCTTATCACAGATTTTTTCCTCTTAACGTGCGGATGCGCACTGAGGAATAATACCAAGAGTTTTGAGGTTCTACTTGGACATGATGAGGTGGAGAAGGATGTGAATCATGTAACCGACATTTTGGACTTAGTGGGGTTGGTGTGATGATGGAGGATGACTATTGACCGCATTCGAAACACAGCATCCATATCATTGTTAGCCTGAAATGGGTACAATAAAATGAGTGTTGACCACTGACCATGTTCAAAATGTGGGATTTTTATCGATTTGTTGTCTGCGACCCTCGAGGACATTGGCTCGTAATGGTAGGAGTGCCCTTGGGCCTAGCATCCATGCCACTTGGGGGGTCCCTTTATGTGTGAAAGGTGATGGAAGCCCTAATGAAGGGGAACACGAAGCCTGATAAATGGGTGAAAGCATGTCTAGGTAGAATCCGACATTCCAGGTACTAAACCAGAGTACCCTTAGGCACATTGGTGAATCGCCGAAGAGGTTCGACGAGGGTGCTCAACTTGAGAGTAACCGATTTGAAGGGATGAGTATATAATAGGGGATAGAGAATTCTCAAGAGGGAGAGGTAAGTGGCGTGGTCGTTACAAACCTAGCGTGAATGAGGACATAATCCCATACCACACCATATACTCCCCTCCCCGAGAAAGGGTAGGACATAGGGCCAAGGTGAAAGGGAGATTTCTGAGTGATGGGGGTGGACCCAAAGTCTAGACATCTGGGCGGTCCTACGTATCCCATGAGGATGGGAATCAATCCACACGTAGTTATTGAGGGTGCACATAGGGGGTAGGATACCCTAATGAGGGGGTGTACGGCGTGTAAAATAACCTAACGTGAATGAGGAAATAATCCCATACCACACTGCACACTCCTAAATAGGAACTTGGGACGGGGGCCCGAAAAGGCCAAGAGGCCTAAGGCTGGGCCTCGATCGGAAGGGCCCGACCAGTTTGCAGTTTAACATCTTGCAATGAGGATGAGGAGGGGATAAGGTATCTCATCTAGGGATGTGTACGGCATGGTGAGTAACCCGTAGTTAATGAGGACATAATCCCATACCACACTGTACAATCCCGTAAGAGAGAACCTGGACCGGGGGACCGAAAAGTCCAAGGAGCCTGAGGTTGGGCCTTATATGGAAAGGTCATACGTCTTATCGTATGGTTTCCACCTCATCACAACTTTTAAGCCCACGTGAGCAGTGCCCAGTGTGGGAAACAAGGAGCCGGTCTCGGCCCTCCCCATCATATGGGGGATTAAGACCTGGCTTTGCCTGAAGGGAGTTCGTTGCTTGGAGGTACAACGGGGCAGAATGGACCACTACACTCAATGTTTGGGACATCTTGAGGTGGTTCCAACATTTTTGCACAACTGTTGACCATGTTTGAAACACATTGTCCCTATAGTGGCCTGAAATGGGAGCAACAAATGAGCATCGACTGCTGACCGTATTCGAAATGAGAGACTTGTATCGGCTTGTTACTCAACATCTGTGAGGGAGTTGTCCCGAAGTGGTAAGATATTTATTAGGCCTAGCATCCATACCATTTGGGGGCCCTTCTGGATGGAGAAGATGATGGATTCCCAATCAGAGGAGTGGGTGAAGCATAGTTGTAACCATCTATGAAAGAAGAAAACGTCTCCAGGGAGGGGGACGTATGACCGGATTGAGATTAGCTCGACATGAATTGGGGAAAAAGTCGGCACCACACCATGTGTCTTGAACACGGGGAAGACTCTAGAATTTGGGCTGGGCCAAAAGACGAAATGTCTGGGCGTTCCTACATATCCCATGAGGATGGGAATCAAGATGTACGTAGTTCTTGAATTCCATGCAGTTTAACGTCATGTGGTGAGGATGTGGGAGGATAGAAGAATGGGGAGGGGGCACATGGTGTGACCATTACAATCCTGGTATGAGTGGGGCTAAGGAAGCCTACACCATATCATGCAAGGATCCTTTGAGAGAACTATACCCAGGGAGGATAGTCAAATAGAAGAGTTTGGGGGCTAGGCTCAAGATGAGGTGTTTGAGCATTCCTACGTATCCCATGAGGATGGGAATCAAGGAATAATTAGTACTCAAAATGTAGTTTAATGACATGTGGTATGATGTTCAGTTTAAATTCATGTAGGACCAGACAGTTTAAGGTCATGCGGGATTGGTGTGCAGTTTAGGGTCATGTGGGACCATCCAGTTTAAGGTCGTTCAGGACCAGTAGGCTCAGGCAAAGTATTGATTGAGGAACTTGGCATTGTTGGGAGGAGTTATACGCTCACTATCCATGGTCATCATGGATTATGATCTGTTGGGGTAAACCTTGTGCATTATGTAAGGTCCTTCCCATTTGGGCTCCAACTTGGGTGGTTTCCTGCCGGGGATCATTGGCGCCCTGAGGTCCAATACCAAGTCGCCTTGCAGAAAAGAGCGGAGGTGAACCATTTTGTTGAAGGCCCTAGCTATCTTATTCTGATGCCTTTCTAGATTGTGCAGGGTACAGATCCTATTCTCATCAAGTGCTTCCAATTCAGCCAGACAAATTTCGGCTACCTTATCAGGCGCCTGCTGGTCATAGACCGTTGTGCGTAATGAATGTAGCTGGATCTCGATGGGCAGGACAGCTTTAGCTCCATACACCAGGGAATATGGGGTTACCTGGGTGGAATTACGAGTTGTCGTCTGATAGGCCCAGAGGGCGTTGGGGAGCTTGTCCGGCCAACTCTTATTATTCTAACCAACCATCTTCTGCAAAATGTTAGAGAGGGTTTTGTTGAACGCCTCGATCTTCCCATTCTCCTGTGCTTGATAGCGGGAGTTATGGTTCGAACGAAAGTTGTACTTGGAATATAATTTATTCAACTCGGCTACACGGAATTTGGTGTTGTTATCGGTGAGGACGGCATGAGGGACCCCAAATTGGTAGATGATATTGGAGCTCACAAAGTCGACGATAGAACAGTCCTTGACCTCCTTGAGCAAAACTTCCTCTTCCCACTTGGAAAAGAAATCTGTGGTGTTCAGGATGAACCTGCACTGGCGAGCTATCACCGGTGGGTATGGTCCCATGACTTCGAGTCCCCACACTACGAATGGCAAAGAGTACTTGGTGGATTAGAGAGGTTCTAGCAGCCGATGCATGAAGTTAGCATGAATTTGGAATGTGTGACATCTCTTGGCGAACTTGATATAATCATGGATCATAGAGGGCCAGAAGTACCCTAGTCTCCAGATCTGATGGGACAGCTTCATCCCAGCTTGGTGGGAACTACAGAAACCGGCATGAACCTCTTACATGACCTGAGAAATCTTGACTCATTGAATGCAATGAAGGAGAACACCACTGAACCCAGAGGATCTGATCAAGACTGGGACCACTCTGGAGGGTAAACTGTAGCGCGTGGTGTTGGATTCTCTCATGCTCGGATCGATCAGTCGGGAGGTAACCATTTTAGAGATACTTTAAAAAAGGGGCTCTCCAGTTGGGAGTCACTTCAACCACTGCATTTGGAGAACCTGGGGGTCCTAACATGGAGGCTCCGGCGGTAAGATGGCTTACCCGTAGGCCATCATCATCGTTTGGGGTGACGGGAGCAATGACTGTCCGATGTGACACATGTATAATCAGATCATCCTACTAGGGTTCTTCATGTGATGTAGTCAGGCCATCCAGGTCATCGACTTAACCGTTCTAAGATCGAGGGACATGAGTAACTTCCGACCGAGATGGAAACCTGGCCATTAGCTAGAGGGTGCACTCCAACAATGGTACGACCTCTGGTTTTCTGACAACATAGTCACTGTTGACTTGCTTGATGACTAGTTTGGAATCCACATTCACATGAAAATGGGTTACATCGATCTCGAGGGCCAGCTCGAGGCCAGTGATAAGATCCTGACACTCTTCCTCATTATTGGAGTAGCATTCTGACAATAGGAATGAATACGGTAGAATGTCTTGCGCTGGGGTAATAAAGACAACACCCAGGCCCACTCTGTTGAGTCAGGAATCATTGAGTTTCTTATCGGTGGGGCTCTGAGAGGCACCATCAAAGTGCATCAACCAACATGGGATGGAATGATCTACCGATATGATTGCCTCGTTGGGAAAATCCAATTCCAGGGGCTGATTCGCGGAGGTCGGATGGGCAGCTAGAAATTCTACCAATGCTTGTCCCTTGATGGCTTTCTGGGGAAAAACCTGAGGTCAAACTCTTGGAGGATTACTACCCACCATGCTAGTTGGCCGGTCAACACGGGTAGGTTCATAATGTACTTCAACGGGTCTACCCAAAACACCAGTTTCGCCTCATGGTACTGCAAGTAGTATTGCAATTTCTGTACTGCGAATACCAGTACGAGGCAGCTCTTTTCGATGGGGGAGTATCTGGTCTCCATATCGAGGAGCATGCAGCTGAGGTAGTAGAGACTATTTTCCATCCCCTCATTGTTCTTCTGGGTGAGAAGGGCGCCGAGAGATCATTCCAGGGTAGACACGTACAGGATCAGTGGTTTTCCAGAGATGGGTGGCATGAATACTGGATGATGGAGCAGATACTGCTTGATTCACTCAAATTCGGTCTGGTACTCTTTGTACCATTCGTAGGCAGAGCCTTTCTTTATTAGCCTAGAAAAGGGCTTACACTTGTCGGCTAGATTCGCAATGAATCAGCCTATGTAGGCTAAGTGGCCTTGTAAACCTCGAAACTCCCAAATATTTCTTGGGACAGGCATCTGATTGATGGACTTGATCTTCTATGGGTCGATCCCGATGCCTCAGTACCTGACAACAAAGCCAAGAAACTTCCCAGAGGTGAACTTGAAGGCACATTTCAGCGGGTTCATCTTCAGGTGGAGGGAACGGAGGAAATCGAACACTTTCTCAAGGTCATTGAGATGGTCCTGGCACTGGAGAGATTTGACCACCAGATCGTTCAATAGTATTCCACCAATGTCCTGAGGATTGGCTTGAATATGCAGTACATGGCCCGCTGATAGGTGTCACCTGCATTCTTTAGGCTGAAGGGAATAACCTGGTAATATAAAGTACCTTGGGGCACCCTGAAAGTGGTGGAATCTTCATCCTCAGGGGCCATTCAGATCTGGTTATATCCAGAGTACCCATTCATTAAGGAGAGGGCTTGGAACCCAACTGTAGCGTTGATCAACAATTATGTCGATGGAAGGGGAAAATCATCCTTCGGACAGTGATGGTTGAGTTACTGGAAGTCAATGCAGACTCTGATCTGTTTCTTCTTCTTCCTGACTGGCACAATGTTGGCTAGCCACTTGGGGTAATGGACCTCCTTGAAAAATTTGGATCTGATGAGCTTGTCAACTTCGGCCTTGACCATGGCACCGTGAGAAGGGTGCATCTTTATGGGAGGTTGCTTGAACCCACGATGATTTTTTGGGAGATCGAGGCAGTGGATGACTACCTAAGGATCTAGTCCTGAAATCTTGTCGTAACTCTAGGAAAATAGGTCACGATGCTATTTAAGGAAGTCCACGTACTGTTGCTTCTCCTCAAGAGGCATGGCGGCACTGATCAATGTGGGTATCAGATCTGCCTCACTACCAAGGTTCACCTATACCAGTTCATCGACCGTGGCAGAAACACCTTCTTCAACGGCGGGGGGAGCATCCTACAGATCCTCTTCTTCACTTGCGGAGGAGGGATTCCTAGCGGGTGAAGCTTCCCCTGGGTCGGAAGAACCTGACAGGAGGCTGGTACTAGCTTGGACAACAGTAGATAGCATATCAGAAGATTCACGTGCCGCTAAGACCATAGCAATGAAGGCATTCGATCCAATCCCATATGGTATTCGGCCCAAGGGGCCACGCTTGATGATATCAAAGAAATAGGGGCTCATTGGCTTGAATCGGTTAATCCCAGCCCAGAAAAACAGACACGTATGACGTACTGTCGTTTCCATGGGGTGGACATCCCGATATCGTACGGGGGTAGGAGGCTCCAGGATCACCTGAGCCTAGTTTGTGTAGGAGTACGAGGTGATTTTACACCATCTCTTAGACTTGGGAATATTTCTTCCACTTGTACCAAAGACAACAAAGCATTACCCCGTGTCGGTGGTCGTGGCCTCCAATCAATGGATCGGAAAGATTTAGGCATCATCCAGACCTGCCCAGGGGTCAGTTGTTACCGTGGTGGGCTCAACCTCACTTTCCAGAATATGATTATCCTTGCTCTTGTGATATTCATCATCCAGATAATGGGCTTCACAAGAGGCAAAAGGAGATGAATCACCTTTGAGTATTCCTACTCGACCATTTAAGGATTACATGAGGCACTGGTGATACGACAAAGGAACCATCGCATGTAGGTGGAGCCATGGTCTTCCCATCAATGCATTGTACACAGTGTCTGTGGAGACAACCATAAACTCAGTAATGGAAACTAGGCCACCGAACTGGGTCTTCAAATGGATCTTTCCAATCGGGGTCTACTCTATTATATCATATCCTTGGATCCTTAAATCGGAGGGAGTCAGGTCATCTTCGTATAACCCCATCTTCCGTTGTGTCTGTGTCAGGATAAGGTTGATCCCAGAGCCGGTGTCAACGAGACAGTGGTGAACCTCCACACAGTTAAATTGGTCGGTGATGTACAGCGGTCGGATATGCCCCTATATGGGAGAGCCTTAATCTTCTCCAGAGAAAAAAATGATGGCATGGCATTCAACATTCTCAACTATTTCAGCATGAAAGGCATATGTTGATGCTACCTCCATCTCAAATTGGAGGGGGCTTCTTAAAGCTTCAGCGAGGGGCTCGCACATATATGACGATAGGTGAAGGGCTTCAAGGATGGAAAGCCTCACTGGGATGCCGGCGAGGTGCTTGAGAACATCATACTTCTACATCAGGCCTGAACTTCTGCTTACACGAGGCCGCTCTACGATAGGATACATGGAAAGACCTACCGGCTGGACCGACGGCTGGCTGGTGCTAGGCATATCCTTCTGCTCACTAGTCAAAGCCCGGAGAGTCGCTTTCGGATGAGGATCGGATGACTGAGATCGGCCTATAGCTGGGTGAGGCTGGTCACGGCCTGGATGAGGTAACTCTGCCTAATCCAGTAGCACAAACGGTGGTGGAAGCGGTCCTGATGACACCGGATAAAGAGGTTGCACATGCTGGGCCTGCTGACTGGTCTCAGTGGCATGCACGGCCTGGCTGGAGGTGCCAATTGATGTTCCCTGATAACCCATATGGTCAAGGATCTGCCGACGTTGGCGTCGGCTGGGGACATTGGGGAGGTTCTCCTGGCGCTCCCCCTCATCGGGAGTCATATAGGGATTTACCAGCTCCATAATATTAAATGAAGGGTACCTTTGACTGTCACTTGAAGAGTCATCCACTAATGGGTGGATTCTAGGAGGGATCCCCATCTCAGGGGGCATGAAGTCACCAAGAGTGCAGGACGACGATGGAATTGGCGGGGCACATTGCCTTTTCTTGCGTCGCTGATGCTTTCTCTTCTGGGAAGAGGTCGACTGAGATGATGATGCAGAAGTGGTGGCCACAACTTCTGAAGGATTCGACTGATTCAGGCATGCCCGAATGATGCCATGGGCATGAGAAACCATCTTGCAAGCCATCTATTCATCATACTTCTGGGACCCACAGTTAGAAACCTTCTTCCACTCGCCTTCATTGTCTCTACAGTTATCTGGCCTTACAAAGACACCTTCCACTTGTGTCGGGGCTGGACCCAGCCTGACTATATTGTTATTGGACTAGTCTTGAAGCCAGTATTTGAACACATAGAACTTCTAGAGGGTGTGACCCAAAATCCGATGATAGTAGCAGTAGTTGGGGCGATCAGTGAGATTCGCCTCTTCTGGCCTTCTGCACTTAGGAAAGCGTACAATCCCCTACTCTAGGGTTCTATGGAAGTAAACGGGGACATGATTCTTGCTGAATGGGTAAGTCTGGTTTTTTCTTTCCAGAAAGGGGGCCCTTGGAGCCTGGCCCTGACGAGGAGCCGGAGGGTCCTGTCGAGGAGGTGGACCCTAATTCTCTAACCTAGGCGGTGGAGGTGCATTACGTGGAGGCGCTTGCCGATTTTTGAGGATGCTGCTGAGCCGAAGGCTGCGCCTAAGGAGGAGGGCCTCTATGAGGCTACGGGGCCAGTTCTACTGGTAGAAACTCTAGTTTTCTGGGGGATTCTATTTGGGCCACCGCAGCAGGCTCGGCTCTGGAATCTCTCCTCGCTGGAATTACAGGGGGCAACGGACATGTCTGGATGGCCTGTTGCAGGGCTTCCTCCAGGCACTGGGCCTTATCAGAGAAGTCTCAAAATCCTCCAGGGTAGTTCTGGGTGATCAGATAAGGGACCAGTTCCATCTTGACATTCCCTACGCACATCGTCAGTAGTTTCTCCTGAGTCAGTGGCATGTCAAGGGATTATGTGAGCCCCTTCTACCGGGCGATAAAGTCTGTGACTCACTAATCAAGACTTTACTTTCACTTGAAGAGGTCTGCGATGCTGGTTTTCCAGGTGATAGATCTGAATTGGTAGAGGAATTTCCTGCGAAGGTCCTCCCAGCTGGTCACAGATCCGATGGGGAGCTGGTTGTACCAGACGAATGTCGGCCCCTCCAGTGTCCAAAAAAACAGCAGATCTTAGAAGCCTCCTTCTACGCTAGATTCCCTAACATGGGTCCAAACCTTGAGTTGAAGTGGGCCAAGTGCTGCGGTGGGTCCCCCACCCCATTAAAGGGGAAGAAGGTGGGATTCCCAAAGCCCTGAGGTGACGACATATCATCCACCCATGCTGGGTATGGCTTTCCATCAGGTGGGATTGCCACCCGTCGCATTTCCAAAGCCTTAAGGTGGGCTATGAGCACTGCCATAGGATCATCTGGACGGAGGTCCCTATCTTGACAGGGATCCCTAACCACGAGCGTGTTGTCGGGTTCTTCAACACGGTAGACAGACTCAGCGGCTCGTGGAGTGGCTGGTGGAGCGACTTGCGGGGCAGCTAGGGGAACCCAGGCCAGATTCCTTGGATTTTCGCGCCATTCGGGAGGGTTTAGCGAGACATACCACTCCCTCTTTCCATGAGCTACGGCTTCAGCCCTGTCTGCAGGAGCATTATGATTAGCATTGCCTGGGGGAATCTCGCCGAGGGGTAGTTGTTCCTGCTCCTCCTGCCCCATCCTAGGATCACTGTAGTCAGGTCGTCGCTCTGCAGTGCATTCAACCATGATTCCTTCGACCAACCTCTTCTGCTCAGTATGTTACTGGTGCAACGTGGCCTTCTCGGGGTCCTCCTCTATTTTATTTCACTGAGGCAGACAGGTTGTAGTGCTTAACAGCTCTGACGTGCTCTTTTCCCTTACTGGCATTCCTGCTGAGTACCAACGCCTCAGTGGGCGCAGGGAGGCCTAAGAGGTTCCTCTGCTGACAAGTAATCCTCCCTGATGGGTCCAACAATGGTGGCACACCCTCAGGGGGTATGTCACCATCGAGAATCTCCAACTCATCCTCCTTGTCCACTATATCAGCCATGTTGTCCGTAACCTTTCCTGGGGGCATGTCCTCAATATCGCATAGCGAGTCGGGTTGCCGTCGGATAGGGATGAAGAGGAGGGAAGCATACTTCCCCTAGACATATATTTTCACGTGGGGGTAGCCTCCCTGATAATTTTGTGTAATACCTTGATACTCTGAACGCATTGTTGCTGGAGGGCCTCATGACGACCTAGTGACTCAGGGCACTGGGCCATAGGGAGTGTGGCCAGATCAACTAGACGACACTAATCACTAATGTCTTCGAAATGCGTTTGGCTCCTTGGATAAACCACGAACTATTGATGGAGACAGAAATGTGTTTCCCAGAGGTTGTAGCGGAGACACTCAACTTCCTCTGGGGTGAGGGACTCCAATATGCAGAAATTCTGTGCTGCCATGGGCCAGAACTTCTCAAGGAAGTGGTCCACTGCAAGGATGCTCTAGAAGATCCTCAGGTCAAATTTAGGGTTTGTCCCTTGATTTCCCCACTCACCAACAGGGGTTGGTATAAGAATTGGCACCGGTACTGAGGCAGACTGCTAGGATGGCAGGCTATCCGGTGGAGAATATGGCGAATGGGCTAACTGGCTGCTAATTCTCGAGTTTTCCTCTGAATAGTGTAGCAACCTAGCCGCTACATTGTTATAAGAGGGAATGATGGCCATCGTTCTTGGCTCAGGTGCTAGGGCTGCTGGGGATAGGCCGCAATGCTTCTCGCCTGCCATTGGTCCCCAGAATAGATCTATGTGATCTCTTGTGGAGGTAGAAAGTAATTCTGGCAATGATAGTGGTGATTGCACGACTGTGACCTATGGGGTCGCCATATTTTCATCCTCCTGGATAAACCTGCAGAGGGAGGCGTGAATCCTATGGACCTCTCATTCTGGGAGCATCATGCTGATGCGCCTCATTCCTAGCCCGGCCCTTGACTCGGATGAGCAAGGGGAGGGTTCCCGAGCTGAGTCGTACTCCACTTCAGAGTCTGAGAATTGGACCAGTTTGATCTCCGTCTGGGCCTTCCCAGGATTCTTCTTTTGGAAATGACGACCCACCTTCATGCCCTTGGGTGGCTTCTCAGGACAGGGCTGATTTCTAACACGGGTTCCTTCGGCCGCACTGGTGCTGGGGTGGAGAGGGTTTCCACCCAATAAAGCTGGTGTGTGAGGAGAACCGGGAAAAATGTCGAAGGGGACATGGGGAGGACCTCTATGAAAAGCGCTAGAGCGGGCGAAACCTCCACTAGAACTGACAGGATCATGGGGAGGACCTCTATGCTTGGTGCGGGTGGAGTGAGGCTAGACTTCACCCCTCTGGTTACCGAGGTGAGGAGGACCTTCACCAGCTGCTAAGAGGACGTAGAGAGGATCCCCACGTTGTAGAAAGACCGAATGGGCAATATCTCTACATCGGTGGTTGGGGCCATGAGGAATGACTCCATACCCAGTGCAATGGGCACGGGAGAGGCTTCCCCACAGAGTATCACTATCATGGGGAAGACCTTCATTGGGACTAGGGGTAGCACGGGGGCGGACCTCCATGCCGATCCGCGAAGCGGGGAAGTCCGACACTCTCTGTGGTGGTGGTACGGGGAGACCTCCATACGGGGTGGCATCGCTACGGGTTGGTTTGCGGGGACCACTACTCATGCCTGTGACCAGGAGAGTCGACTCAGCCTACCCATGGGGCGATTGGGGCCTCGATCCCAGTTGGGCTTATAAGCGCCCCTGCTCAGTGTATGCAAGGACTTGATGGTATGCATCATCGGTGGATCGGGCAACAGTAGTTGTCATTGTTGACGCCCCTTGGCGGGCATCCTCCTCAACTCATGCCCGAAGCTGGCGTCGGGTTGGACGAGCCGGGGCTGGTGGTGTAGGTACATAACTTAGCTGCTCCTCCGGCAAGACCGGGCGGCGGTGCTGACACAGCCAAGTGGGTGCCCTTACTGGGAGCCCCTGGATTGGGACTCTGACCAAGTTGGGTCGGACGTCGCCTACCTCATCAACGTAAGGCGGGGAGTCATCAAAGCACTCTAGGGATAGGCTCCCAAAGCAGTTGAATATCGGGGTGGGGAATAATGGCTCCCTGAGCGGCCCTTAGGTGTGGAATTGAAGACGAGGCTCGGACACCTCCAGATCCAGGTGGGCCATATCTCGGGTTGGGATTATTCCCTCCTCCTCGTAACGATGAATGAGGTCATTAATTACCCTTCGTTGGATAACTTCTGATGGGGATATGGGGCATGGGCGCCCCACGGTCGTAGACGTAGAGGCCGTCGCGGAAGCGGTGAAGCCACATGGAGCGGTTGTGCTGGTGTTTCCCCTGCCCCTGCATAGGCGGACGGGCAGTGATCGTGTTCCTAAGGCAGCTACCTGATTCCTGAAAAGTAGAGAGATGAAGTTGTAAATGCTAAAAGAAAAAGGAATCGATGAACAATGCCCCAACATCATCCCATATTCCATGATCGGTAAGAGGGATCCGCACTAACAACTTTGAAAAATGGGATGTTCAACGTTCTACTGCCCCAACTTCTGGTGAGTTTCACGCCAGGCCCGCTATTTTCTTGGCGGGACCTGGTTCGTGATAGTTGGATCCAGTGATACGTTAATCCATTGATTCCCAAGCGCTATTAATATCCATATTGAAGAGAAGAACTTCATGTCAGGTTCACCATTTCTATTTTTGACGCTTTCTCCAAGGCGCATGCATCCGTCTCGTTTGGGGACGAGGGGCACGGTTTTTGTTACCCCTCATTCCCGATTTCCAAAGGTGGGAGACATATGCTCCTTATTCAAAGACGTCTTCTCCATGATCAAAATGGGATGATGGGATGTCGGTTCTTCCTTCTGTGGATTCCTCCTCGGAACTCGTCACCTAGTTCAGGTCTCCCTCATAGACTTAAGACATTGTTGGTGAAACTCTTTCTGACGCCATATTTTCATGGACACCAGTTAATTATACTGCTTCTGTCAGGACATTCCAAGGGGTCTGGTCAGGGCAGCAACCTTCAGTTAGGGGAGTAGTCATGCTGGGCATCACTGGCATGCCTGAACTCTAGGGATTGGTGTGTTTGTCTTCTGTCCCTTATTATAGGGATTCTTGAGGGTGTAGAAGCCATAGGAATCCCACATTGAACACGGGGGATCGTATGCCATGGACATGTATCTGAGGTTTTCCTCATCTTCCCATGATTAACACAGGGTATGCCGCAAGTTTAACGTCTAGAAAATATAGATCGGGCTAATCAGAACACTGACTAGAGTAGATCATATGGAGGAACCCCCTGAAGGGAACACCGATATTGGGACCATCATGTGGGTGGCCTCCTAAGAGATATTTGTAGGAACGGAGGAATGGGGTGGCATGATCCCACCGGGATGTGGTGGCCTGGGTAAGAATCAGGATGGATGATGGAAGGTTTTGTGAGGGGGGTAGTGAATGGGATGGAACCATCATAAGGATGAAGATAGTTTTGGGTTTGAGCCTCGAAGAGACTTCCTACATATTCACATGGTAGGGAATCAAATTCCACGTAGTTTATATGATGACAGCTTACCACCGATTGGGGTTTTCAATGGCTTACCACTGATTGAGGTCACAACGGATTACCGCTGGATGGGGCTGTCAACGGCTTACCACTGATGAGGTCACAATGGATTACTACTGCATAGGGTTACAATGGCTTACTGCTGATTAAGGTCACAATGGTTTACCACTGGATGGAATGAAAATGGCTTATCGCTGAATGGAGTGACAATGACTTACCACTGAATGGAGTGACAACGGCTTACAACTGAATAGAGTGACAACAGATTACAGTTGAAAGAGGTCCACAGTTTAACGTCATGTGGGACGGGGGTGAACCAACATGAAGGGGGTCAGAACTACTGGGTTTTGGTCTTAAACCTCGTGGAGGCTTCCTACGTACCCTACCTTGGAAAGGATCAAAGTCCACATAGTTCAGGTAAAAAAGGGGCTATTGAACCGACGTGAAGGGGTGTCGGGACAACTGGGTGTTCGGCCAGAACCTCAGGGAGGCTTCCTACGTACCTTACCTTAGTAAGGATAAAATACCATGTAGTTCATGGGGGTCGGTGAATCGACATGAAGGAGGACCTGGGGTCCAATGGGGTGTCGGGGCGACTGGGTGTTGGGCTTGAACCTCATGGAGGCTTCTTATGTATCCTGGCTTGGCAAGGATCAAAGACCTCGTAGTTCATGGGGTGGCATGGGGCTTACACTCTAGGCTGCCCATGGGGTGTTGGAAAACTAACATGAAGATGGTCGGAATGACCGGATTGGTGTTCTTGAACCTCATGGAGGCTTCCTACGTACCCTTCCTTGGCAAGGATCAAAGTCCTCATAGTTCAGGTATGGGGAGGAGTCGGTGAACCGGCATGAATAAGGACCTAGGGTCCAGGTGGATGGTTGTTAGGTCCACTATGTTAGATACCCTAAGAGGGGGGTGAATCAGGGTATGATAGATTAAAACAATTTCCCCTATTGATCTTGTCTCGCTATTAAGAAAGACTCTCTTCTCTCTCTTTCTTGTGGCATAGTATAAACAAAAAATAAAGCATACACAGGACACAGTGATTTTTACTTGGTTCACCCTCACTGGGCTACGTCCAAGGAGCCTACACCGACGATGTGCCGATGTAACAAATCCAATAAAATCACACTGTTGTTTACAAAGTTTGGGATAAATCACTTCTATTCCCAGGCTCACTGCCTTTACAATGTTTAGGGTCAGCTCACTGCTTTCCCAAGGGTCACTGCATGTTTCTCTCTCTCTGCCTCACTACCGATGGAGAGGATCACCTTCTTCCTCTTCCTTTTCTCACTGCTCTGGAAAGGATCCACTCACAGTTTATATACCTATAGGTCTCTTCATTATCACTAATTAATACATCCTCTATTGTATGTAGATGCTCTGTTGAAGTCCACCTTTCACCCGTAGATGAATCTCACTTTGCACCGAAGGTATCGGGAAATCTTCCAGATTTCGCATAGCTCTAAAATGAATGGAGTGATTCTACCATACTTGGCATGCTTCTCCAATATGGAATGAAATTTCACCTCACCCACTTGTGCGATGCTCGCTTCTTCAACTCCAAACTTGCGCGACTCACACCCTTCTACGCCCAAACTAATTTTGACATGCAACTATCAACTGTCGCGCTTCTTTAAAACCTAGCATGCAAGTGTCACCAAACCACTTTCATGAAACCCCATTATTCAAATATAAACTTGGAGGACTCAAAAACTTTCTCGCCCAAACCACTTTGGGTGCACAACTATCAACTGGTGCGCAACTTCTGAATATCTTTATACTTGCGCGATTACACCACCACTTGCGCGGCCACTACACTTGCGTGACAGGAGCTCTGATTTTCTCTAAGTGTTGAAATCCCACCAAATGAGGAGGTGTCAACCTCTATTTATAAGCATTTGGACACCCTGAGTGTCGCTGCGCAAGTCTCCTCTCGACTTGCAATTCCAGCCGCCCTAGTCTCTACCGCGCTAGTCACTTGCGTGACCAAACCCAAAACTTGAGCGCCCCTTTTTTCCTTTTCCATATTTTGATGTTCTGATCTTGATAAAAAAGTGGTGCGAAAGTTTCCAAGCCTCCAAGACACCGGAGCGCAAGTCCCTTTTCCAAAAACATTTTTCTCCATTTTTCGATTTTGAGGTCCAAAAATTTGGCAAACAATGGAAAACGGCGCCACATTGTATCTGCTCTTTTTGAACCGCCTCCAGATCAACCATTCCTTTGTCGACATTCTTGAATCAATTGTGGATTGTTGACAAAATCCATTGAACTTGACATGCCTCCATTAAATCCCCTTTGTCAACAAATTTGTATGTCATGGTTTGCTTTGTCAACAAACACAACACGGAGGCCCACTTTGTCAACAAACACAATCACCCAAAAAATGATTCAATGATACCTTGAGGGGTTTTTGACCAACAATCTCCCCCTTTGGGTTTATTGAAAACTGTTCCATAAAAAGATACATCATTAATTTTTCAGCCACCTTTAGCCTATTGCAATTCAGATAGCGATCAAGGATTTACTCAACACATACTATAAGCCCACATGAGCAATGATCGCGTGAGAAACCAGAGTAAATGAAAATTTCATCAATGAATCACTTCAACTCTGAAACCCACTGTTGATATCAAACTGTTACCAAATTTTTTAAATATTTTTACCATATTCCAAAACCACTCTTCTTCTTTTATCACGATCCTCATCTATCGTGATATCTATTCTTTGATTGATCACTTCTAGCTTCATCATATTTGATACTCTCTTTGTCTGCTCATAGCTTTAAATCTTGTCAGTTGAAAATCTTGTCAACTGTAAATCCTCTTCAGCACTATTTCCTATGTTGTCCAAGATAAGCTCTGACTAAGAACTTTGAACCAGCTTAAACTCCCTTTATCTGGCTACTCCACCTGCTCCAGCTATCAGCTTCTCCCCGTATCTTGCACTTTGAACCAGCTTCAACTCCCCCTATCTGGCTGCTTCACCTACTCAACCTATCAGCTTCTCCTCGTATCTTTCATGATTTCTCAAATATCCACATTGTCTCCCCCTTGAACAATCACTATTTTCTCCCCCTTTGTCAACGAACCCAAAGGTCACTCTTTTGCAGTATGTAATAGAGTAGATAACACATATCATCACATGAGGGAAAAAAACATCATACCTAGGGGAGAGGGGGCCACATCCACACTTTTTCAAGTGTGGGAAGTCGACTGAACTCCCAGATCCAGTCGATGCCTCTCAAAAGCTTCCTTGGGTAAGGCCTTTGTCAGAATGTCTGCAACCTGTAGCTATGTAGGAATATACTACAGCTTTATGATTCCCTGCTCAACTTTCTCCTTGATAAAATGATACTTTATCTCAATGTGCTTTGTCCTTTAATGATGGAAAGTATTTTTGATAAGATTTATAGCACTTGAGTTATCGCACTGGATTCCAATCAGAGACTTCACTTCAACTCCCATATCATCAATTTGTTGCTTCATCCACAATAATTGTGTGCATGCTTGAGTGGCTGCAATATACTCAGCCTCTGCGGTGCTCAATGAAATGAAATATTTCTTCTTGCTTAGCCAAGAAATACACAATCCACCAAGATAGAAATCACCACCTAACATCGATTTCCAATCATCCTCTGAACTGGCCTAGTATGCGTCAGTATATCCCAATAAATATGTCTGAGATTTGTCATTATATGTCAAGACGAAGTCCATCGTGCCCTTGATATACCGAAGTATTCTTTTCATTGCAATCATGTGGATTTCCTTGGGATTACTCTAATATCTCGCTGCTTTTCATGTGGTGAAAACAATTTTAGGCCTTGTTGTGGTCAAGTACAACAAACTTCCAATAATTTTCCTATATTCTACGATATTAATTGCCTTGTCGTCCTCATCTTTGGACAGTTTTGTCTAGGTAGCAACTGAACTCTTAATCTCCATGGGATTTTCTATTCCAAACCTTTTCAAAACCTCCTTGTAATATTTGGATTGAGAAATGAATGTTCCATTACTTCCTTGTGTCACCTGTAAACCAAGGAAAAACTTTAGCTCTCCAATCATTGACATTTCAAACTCACTTTTCATGAATTCAGAAAACTGTCTGCACTGAGCTTCATCTGATCCGCCAAATATTATGTCATCGACATAAACCAACACCATCATCCTTTGATTCCTGTCGTTGATAAAATAGATATTGTAATCTACTCCCCCATGCCGGAAACCAATCTTCTTCAAGTACTGATCAAGCCTTGAGTACCATGCTCTTGGTGCTTGTTTTAGCCCATACAATGCCTTCTTCAGTCTGCAAACCTTTTTCTCATCCTCATGAATTATAAAACCATCCAGCTGATCAATGTACACCTCTTCTTCCAGAAATTCATTCAAAAATGCATATTTGACGTCCATCTGGAACACTTTGAACTTTCTTTGCACTGCAATGGCTTAGAATAATCCGATTGTCTCCAGCCTTGCCACTGGTGAAAATGTCTCATCAACATCTATTCCCTCAATCTGGGAGTATTCTTTGCACACTAGTTGTACTTTGTTTCAATCCACTATGCCATCTTCATTCATCTTGTTGCGAAAGACCCATTTAGTCCTGATGACATTCTTATCTGCTGGTCTCGAAACAATCTCCCATGTCTGGTTCTTCTCAATCTGATCAAGCTCTTCGTTCATACACTGGACCCGGTTTTCATCTTCAGCTGCATCAGCAAAGCATTTTGGCTCTACCTGAGATAGGAAAGATGTCTTCTATAGTGACTTCATTCTTCTTGTCTGAACTAGAGCTGTCTGATCACCAATGATATTCTTCCCATCAATTTCATCTCGACTCTTTGGCTTTCTTGCAAACACAGAATTGACACTTTCTTGTTCATCCTCAGTGTCTTCTTCTAAGTAAGCATCTTCCACTTCTGCTCCTCCTGTCTTACTATCCTCTTCATCACTTTCATCAATAAACTTTTCACTGTGTTGTTGAATATTTTCTTCATTTTCTACAATAGTGACGTCATTGCTCTCAACTACTTTCCCATCCTCTTGTTAAAGCATTTATATACTTTTCTTTTGCCTGAGTAGCCCAGAAATATTCCCTCATCTCCACGTGATTCAAACTTACTATGATTTTATTTGTTGAGAATAAAGCACTTTTTTCCAAATATTTGAAAGTATTTCACTGTTGGCTTCTTTCCATACCACATTTCATACGGAGTCTTTCTTTCCTTTGGACACAACAGAGCCCTATTAGAAATGTAGACTGATGTCAATACTGCTTCCTTCCAAAACTTCTCTGGTAGGTCTTTTTCTATAAGCATTCTTCTGGCCATGTTGTTGATGATCTGATTTCTCCTTTCAACCTCTCTATTCTGTTGGGGAGTTATTACTGAATAAAACTCATGTCTTATCCCATGTTTCTCGAGATACTCTTCCACCTGAATGTTTGTGAATTCCATACCATTGTCTGTACGAAACTTTAGAATTTTCTATCCAAGCATCCTTTCATATTCCCTTTGGTACTATTTTAGGTAGCTGAACACATCGGACTTATGGGAAATAACAAATACCCATTCCATTCTTCTATAGTCATCAATGAATAGAACGTAATACCTCTTCCCATCAATGGATCTTGGTGAAATAGGTCCAAAGACATCAGTATGCACCAATTCAAGCACTCTTGTCGACTTGTTTTCCTTTGCTTTGTATGTCTTTCTGATGATCTTCCCTTGTTGATAGGCATCGCACGTATGTGTACAATCACGTGATAGATTAGGGAGGTCTCTTACTACTTCACACTTTACCAGATCTTCTAGAGATGGTTGACATAGATGACCAAGTCGTTTATGCCAGAATTTGTTTTTTCCATCTCTGGATAAAAAGTGCATATCATCTTCTCCACTTACAAGGTAGAGATTTCCCTTCGTTCCTTTTCCCTGTAGAACCACTACCCCATATCTTCCTTTGACAATGCATGTATTCTTAGTAAACCTTATAGAATTTCTTGAGACATATAGTTGACTTAAGTTGAGCAGATTGTGATTAAGGCCTTCTACTACCAAAACATCGGCACGTCTTATTTCTTTTCCCCCAAACCTGGCTTTTCCTGAGCCAATAATCTTTAGGACTTCATCATTTCCAAACTTGAAAACTCCTTCTTTGTCATATTTTATTCCAGTAACAAGATCCTTATTACCTGTCATGTGAGACATGCAACCGTTTTCAAGGATCCAAACACCAGTACGGTATGATGCTTTAAGTGCAATTTTAGCAACTACCGCCTTCTCTGCTCTCTTCTTCTTGGTCTATATTTTTGTGCTCACACTCGGTAAAGATTGAGACTTCTGATCTTTCTCAGAATATGATGTAATGGTGTCATCTTACAAAGCTACAAATTGATTTTTCATTTTCAACTCACCTGTTGGTTCATTGATCTGCTACTTGTGAACATTTTGGTTCTGCTTGGTCACATTCTTCTGTATGGTCGACGTACAGTATCTGGACATGTGTCTAAATCCTCCACACCAAAAATAGTGTCCTTAAAAATATGTTCTATAGAACAATTATCTATTTGGATACCAACTCTGTTCTTGTGCCCTTCGATATATCTTGGTTATGGAACACACATACTGTGAATGTCCCATCTTTCCACAACAATAACACCTGATATAAGGTAAATTTATTCATGTCACTTTTACACTGCTAGTTTTCCCTTGTGATCTTTGATCATTCTGATTCTGTTTTCTTCCCAAATCAACCTTTAATCTCGGAATGGGTGTTTGTGGTCTGACATCAATATTTACAGCTTTTTGATTTTGATCAAGCCCTAATTCAGCCTTAGCATCTGACCTCGATTGCTGCTTCTTTCCTGTTGAACTACTAGCCTCCTCTTTCAACTTTTCTATCCTCTCAGTGACCTACTTTCCTGATATCACATTGGGGGTCAAGAGTTTTTCTTGATCCTTCATTTTTCGCTGCATACTGACCACTTCTTCTTCATGTTCTTCGATACACTTGACTTGATCTTTCACTTTTCTATTCAAGCCATCAATCTCCCTTTTCTGTTATTCAATCTTGAGCTTATGCTCATCAACCTTTTCTAATCTCTCTGGCTTAGAAGAATTAAGGTTTTCAATTTATTTCACTATCTTAGACTTCTCTTCTTCCTGCTGTTGCATGTAGAGTTTGGCATCATGTACCACCTTGTTGGATTTATTTGTTTTTTCTCTCCAGACATCTATCTCTTCAAGTGCTGCTTTTAATTCAACTTCCATGTCGACTCTCCCTTCAATTTCTTCTTCTTTTTCATCAGTGTCGGTTTCTTCCTTTTCTTGAGCACTAACGACAACAACCACCATTTCATTTTCTCCATGATCTTTATAATTTTCAATCTCCTCAACCTCTTCAACCTCAGACTCATCTGAACTGTCTATTTTTTGTGAAAGAAGATTCTTCTTCTTGAAGAAATTTCTCTTGAACCACTTATTCCCTTTCACATAGGATGAATATTTTTTTTAGGAATTTCAACATCATCTTCATCATTTTATTCTTGAAACTTTTTGGGGCACCTTGCGGAAAGATGACCAACTTTTCCACATCTAAAGAAAGCAAGTTGAAGTTTTCCTTTGAAATGTCATTTTCCTCTTTAAATATTTGAGGAAAGGAATGACATTGCCTCATTTTTCTCTTCTTCTTCCTAAGAATATTCAATGGTGAGCTTCTTCATGGCCTTAAATTCCACCTCTTTGGATTTCCCCTTTTCCACAGCCTCATTATCATCGTTCCTAATTTCATATGAAACCAAGGTACTGTGAAAATTTTTCAATGTTAGATCTTTTGGGTCTTTATCTTATAGTACTAAAACTTTCGAATTGAACTGAGGTGGAAGTTTCTTCAAGATTCACTTTATGATATTTATGTCTTCAATGACTTCTCTAAGACCTTGCATATCTTCCACAACAATATTTACCATGTCAAAGAATGCATCAACAGACTCATTTGAGTTCATTTTTAGATCTTCATACTTATTCCATAGTACTTATAGTGTTGCCTCTCTGACCTTGGTATCTCTTTCATATATATTCAAAAGATTTTCCCACATGGCATGTGATGTCATACATGACATCACCTTCGTATAGATAGCATTGGATAGGGGTTCCCCTAAAGAATTTATGACCTTGGCATCAGAATCCAATTCTCTTCGCTCGACTTTCGATAATGCCCCACTGTTGATGTCAGCTGTTATACCATGCATTGCTGCTGTGAATACGTCTATTTCCAAAGATCAGAAGTAGTGTTGCATCCGATTCTTCCATAGCTGAAAATTGTTCCAGTCGAAGATCGGAATCCCTTTATGCTTAGTGAACTCCATTTGAAAGAGAACCACTGATATAAACCTTTCCCTTTGATACCAATTGTTAGGTGCACTAGGTTAGATACCCTAAGAGGGGGTGAATCAGGGTATGATAGATTAAAACAACTACCCATATTGATCTTGTCTCACTGTTAAGCAAGACTCTCTTCTCTCTCTTTCCTATGGCACAGTATAAACAAAAACTAAAGCATGCACATGACACAACGATTTTTACTTGGTTCACCCTCACTAGGCAACGTCCAAGGAGCATACACCGGTGATGTTTCGATGTACCAAATCCACTAATAGAACACTTTTGTTTACAAAGTTCAGGATAAATATCTTCTATTCCTAGTCTCATGGCCTTTACAATTTTTAGGGTCAACTCACTGCTTTCCCAAGGGTCACTCCCTGTTTCTCTCTCTGGCTCACTGCCAGTGGAGAGGATCATCTTCTTCCTCTTCTTTTGCTCACTGCTCTAGAAAGGATCCACTCACAGTTTATAGACATGTAGTTCTCTTCATTATCACTAATTAATGAATCCTCTGTTGTATATACATGCTCTATTGAAGTCCACATGTCACCTGTAAATGAATCTCACTTTGCACTGAAGGTATCGGGAAATCTTCCAGCTTTCACGCAGCCCTAAAATGACTGGCGTGCTTCTACCATACCCGGCGCACTTCTCCAAGACAGCGTGCAAGTTCACCTCAATCACTTGCATGACACTCTCTTCTTCAACTCCAAACTTGCACGACTCACACCCTTCTACGCCCAAACCAATTTTGGAGTGCAACTATCAATTATCGCGCTTCTTTAAAACCTGGCGCACAAGTGTCACCAAACCACTTGCGTGACACCCCCTTATTCGACTCTAAACTTTGGAGACTCATAACCATTCTCACCCAAACCACTTTGGGCGCGCAACTATCAACTGGTGTGCAACTTATGAATATCTTTATACTTGCGTGACCACACCACCACTTGCGCGACCACTACACCTGTGCGACGGGAGCTCTAATTTTCTATAAGTGTTGAAATACCACTGAATGAGGAGGGGTCAACCTATATTTATAGGAATTTGGACACCTTGAGTGTCGGCGTGCAAGTCTCCTCTCGGCGCGCTAGTCCAGCCGCCCTAGTCTCTGCCGCGCTAGTCACTTGCACGACTAAAACCAAAACTTGTGCGCCCATTTTTCCTTTGCCATATTTTGATGTTCTAATCTTGAAAAACAATTGGCGCACAAGTTTCCAAGCCTCCAAGACACCGGAGCGCAAGTCCCTTTCCCAAAAACACTTTTCTCCATTTGTCGATTTTGAGGTCCAAAAATTTGGCAAACAATGGAAAATAGTGCCACATTGTATCTGCTCTTTTTGAACTGCCTCCAGATCAACCATTCCTTTGTCGACATTCTTGAATAAATTGTGGATTGTTAACAAAATCCCTTGAACTTGACATGCCTCCATTAAATCCTCTTTGTCAACAAATTTGTATGTCATGGTTTGCTTTGTCAACAAACACAACACAGAGGCCCACTTTGTCAACAAACACAATCACCTGAAAAATGCTTCAATGATACCTTGAGGGATTGTTTCCCAAAAATGGTGGGCTTGAACCTCTTGGAGGCTTCCTACATACCCTGCCTTATCAAGGATCAAAGTAATAATAGTTCAGAATATGGGGGTGGGGCTTACACTCTAGGATGCCCATGGGGTTTTCATGGTCGGTGCTTACTCTAAGCCCACGTGATTCATGCTCGGTGTGAGAAACAAGAGATAGCAGAGACCAGACGATCATGTTGCGAAAGGTGTGTCCGTGGGAAGTGAAGTGGGGATTACATGTGGTTAGCAGTCCAAAGAGGAAACAGGGGCTTATGCGTGGTTAGCAGCCCAAGAAGTTGGGACTTACTCTAGGATGGAGGCCTGATGGCGACAAAGCACAGTGGGAGAGGGACTTGGGACTGAAGAAAGGATAAGCATCATTTCCCACCAAGATCTTCGCTGGACATGGGGACTGAAGATGAAAGGAAAAGCAGGGATGTTGCCTCCTACAAGAAACCTTGGGGCTTACACCGAGATGGTCGCCCTTCCCCCATGGACAAACGCCACTCTTATAAGGAGGATATCATCCCCTGTGGAGACCATTAGGCATGGATAATGTCCAAGGTGGGGGTACCCCGCGTGCGAGGCACGGGGCGAGGTCACAGTTTAACGTCATGTGCTGAGGACGAAGGTGCTTGGCAGTTTAACGTCCTGCAGCTCGGACGAGGTGGGTTTGCTCTGCACCTGTAGGACTTACATAACTGGTACCCTCTAATCCTTGGTGCAGATAGGGGACAGGAAAAGCCATGGTGAGGGGGTGTTATGGAGAAAACCATCAAGGGGCCCACATTAGCGTGGCTATGAGAAGAAGCAATAGCCATTAGCATGCCTATGCAAAGAATCATGAGGCAAAGCAACACAACGGGAATCATCATCTAGGGGAATTTGAAGTTACTTTGTGTGAACCTAGGTGGTTTCACGGGTAATAAGAATATGGAGAAGGCATTGTGGGTGCAGGAGTCACCCGAAAATGATGCCCGGTAGAGGGACATCACGGTTGCACAAGGCAGGAGGCTTCCGCGCAAAAGGGACCATTGCACGAAAAAGGGGTCGGGCCGGTGCGCAAAAGGAATTACACACGTGAAAAAGTCTGGGCCGAAGCGCAATTGAGCACTGGGCGTGAAATAGAGCAGGTCGGCGTGCAAAAGGAATTACGCGCTGAAGGCCTAATTGCATGCAATCAGAAGGAATTGCGTGCGTGGGATGTGGCTCAATGAGACTTTGAAGAAGATCAAGCCCGAGGGGTCTCACGTGAAAGTGGACCCCCAGGAAACCTGGCACAAAAAATTTAGTACCTGAAAGCCATATTTTTCATGCACGGGAGGTGAATTTTGCATAGGGGAGACGATTCAGATTTCTCAGGGCCAAAGTCGAAGGGGGTGGCCTTATATTTATAGGCGCTTGGGATCGCAGGTCCACACAACACATGCTTCGGTGCGAAATATTTCACACCCCGATGTCGGCAGCGCAAAGGCCCACCGCGCAGAGCGGTGGCGCGAAAGAGTTCCACTCCCACACAGAAAACTCTCGTGAATCCCATAGTTTTTCACGCGGGGCATATTTTTTTCACGTTCCTCATCATTTTTTTCGCGCCGCCCCTCTAGGACATATGGAATGGATCGCCAGTTCCAAATATGGATTCACTTTGTCGCATTCCAACCTGCTTCATGCATTGAGCGTATTTTGGCATCTACAGTAATATTAAAATTATATATAATGATGACTATAAATTATAATCTCTTGAGGGTTTCTACATATATCATGGTAACCTCTAAAACTAATGAAACCTTTCCTTTGATATCAATTATGAGTACCCAACCTTAAATAATATGAAAAATTGATTCATTATAAATTATTTCATTTTATTTCATTTTCATATATCATTTAGGAATATATTTTTAGATAACTTATCTATAACTATTATATAAATAAAAATTACATAACATAGTGGAGACTTCCTCTCCGAATCAATTTTTCTTACTGTACCAAACTTTTATGATATAAAAAATTTTATTCTCATGACATATAATCCAAAAAATTTTGTTGAACTCTTAGTTTTAGTTATTCATCCATAAAACCATGGGAAAAACCTTTTAAATCATGGTATGTAGACATAAATCTTAGTAGGGGTAATCTAAAAATATATAAATAAACCCATTATCCCATTAATACTCCTAAAAATTTTCCTTATTAAAATAAACTATAGTCTCAACATAAAATAATTTTACCTATGAAATCAACCTCACTACCAAATAATTCTTATAAAAATTTTCATAACTAATCTTAATGAAAAAGTAAAAAACATAATGGTTTCATTGAAATCATGAAAAAATAATGAAAATAATTTCACAATTTCATACATTTCACCCACAATATGTGGTATAAAATTATATTAATACAAAATATCATTATTTTACCTCATGAAATCAATTTAGTTTCTTGAAATAAAATATAAAATTTTCCTAAATCATGATCGTAAAATGGGAATTGATTTTCATATAAAATTTTAATTACTATTTCAAATGGAATAACCCACCTGATTGATTCTGATAATTACTTAGGTGAAACCTAAATGGTAAACTCTGTTCATTTACTAAAAGCATTGACAATCTATATTTGACTCACCCATCTTAATGATATATATCCATCACACCCATTTTCAAAAGCTATATCGATCTCACCCATAATAATTTAAAATTACAATGATACATAACATAATCATAAATCATGAATGATTTCATTTCCCTAATATTTCTTATAAAAGTATTATTTACACCTTTAATAAAATAATTTATGGATATTCACATATCCTTTGAAGTTAAAAATATATTTCAAAATACCCCAAAAAAGAGGGGATAATTATTTTAATAAAATATAATATCATGTAAACAATACCAAAAATCATGTAACCGTTATAGATATGGGATAAATTATTGATGTTTTATAATTTTTAATAATTAATTCTATCTTATTATTTTTAAAATGTTCCATATCGAATATGTTAAGAGACTCATTTTTGATTTTTTTCTGAAATGAAGTCAAAAGAGACATAAAATTTCATCAATTATTCATTTATTAGAATATAAATACATATATTATATATTATTAAGGATATTGAAATGAATGAAAATGATTTATAAAATAAAATTTTAAAAATTTCAAAATTGAATTTTTCAATATAATATGCCCCTTACCTCGAGTTCATCTCATCATGTATGTTCATTATCACCCATATTATTGAATGTATATTTATTATTGATTATATTATGAATCATTTTCATGCTGATTATTCCTTTTATTTTATTTATTACTTGGTTTTATAGAATCACTTGATCAATTATATTCACATCAGATGTCTTGATGATATTTAGCTAGCATGTCCAAATTGACATTGGTAAGTTAAGATTTCTAAATTTTTTAATTATTCCATAATATTTAAAAACTAATAATGAAATAATTATCATTTTTTTAAAACAATTATACTTTTTATAGAAACCATGAATGAAAAGAATTAATAATGAATAACGTTATAATCTAGAAGATCATGGTTCCTATGTATGCATGTGTAACATTTCCATTTTCCAAAATTCATAATGAAAACAAGGTATTTATTTTTTTTACCCATAAAAATTTATTATTATATAATTAATAAAATATTTATTCTTTTAATAAACTTATTTATAGAATCCATGTGATTTGCTAATGAAAAAGGAATCACATCACTTCATGTAGGTGGTAATCCAAATTTACACACTAACGACGTTATCATTTTTCACTTTATGGATGTTCAGGAAAGTATATGTTATATTATATTTTTTGAAATATAAATATTTAATTATTGTCATGTATTTTAAGTCAATCCATCATTATAACTTTTTGTGTTACGTTGTTACGGAATACAAATAAAATCAGTTTGTGAGGCGGTGGTCCTTCGTACACACAAAAGATGGTCCTTTATAAAATTTGTTAAAGAAAGAGACCTATATAGTTTCTGTAATTATCATAATATAAAAATTATTATTTGTAATATTATAATTCATTTATTTTATCATGGTTTAACAATATTTAATGTAGGTAGGAGAAGAAATAATGAAATGGTTAATAATTATACCTCTTATTTGGAAAACCACAATAGATTTATACCTAAATCCTTCATAAGGATGGTTATTTAATTAATATAGGGACTCCAAGATGTGGATAGGTATGTATAAAAAATATATGGGGATATATTTTCTGATGAAAATTTCACCCGATGTGTGGAGTGGAGAAGATATTCAATGTTATATTATAAATGGGGGAGATGACACATAAGGATTTTTTTGAATGATTAAAATATATTAATGTCTAACTCTAACCAAATGGTGCCAAAATGGACCATTTACGAATCCTAGATGATATATACTGAAATATATCAAAAAATAGAAATTATAATGGTTTTTAGGTCTTTTTAACCCATATATCATTAGTTTTTCCTCTGGTAACCGAGTTTTAACTGTATCCATGTTATCTATTTTTTTATAGTTTTTAATATTCATCATGAACAAAATTTTAGTTCACCTTATTACATTATAATTATTATTATTTTCCAATGTATGGAATCTATTTTATCAAATTAAATACTTAGTTTTATTGTATTTCATTTTAAAATTCAATCCTCAAAATGTGATGACAAAAATTATTTAAAAATAATTTATTTTTTAAGTATAAGGATTTTCTTTATACTAGATAAAATTTTAAAATTTATTTCTAATACATTGACTTGACTATTAATAATATCAATGACCTAATTTTAATTTAAAATAAAATTAGTTTTTTACATTGTAAATTAAAAAAATAAAAATATAGTTTTCAATAAAAATATATATTTTTCAATTTAAAGTGTTTAAACAAAATTATCATTAAATTCGTAAAATTTCAACCTAATATAATTTTTAAATAAATGATTCATATATTATGTTACTTTTAACAAATTTAGATTATATAATTTTTAAGTCAATCTTATATATAGAAACATATAATGTATGAAAAAAATTGGATAGAAATAATGATTTATTCCTTATGAGTAAAACATTACCTAGTATTAATATAAAAAATATTACTATATAAAATCAAATTAATTTCTATATATAATACAAGAAAAAAAATAACATTACCTAGTATTTAAACAAATGTGTCCCTCGTGGTTTAAAGGTCAAGATCTGTTTACGGTAGTGAGATAAAAGGTTCAAGTAGTTTTAATATTGTATGTTATCTTCAAAACTTGACTCTATCCCACCACCACATAATGTTATCTAATGATATATACCTTTTAATAACTTTCAATTGGTTTCTAATAGATTGGTTCGTTATTTGAATTTTTATTTCAATAGATTGATCTAAATTTTTTGATTAAATATGGCATCCAAATCAAAGGCACCTTTAATTAAGGGAAATAATTTTAGGGATGGAGAAATGAGTTTATCAATTTCATAGATGATTCATGTGGAATTATTTGAGATGTAGTTAATGATGAAATTTTTTTTATTGAGCCGATATAAAGTTATCTATGAGATATATCATAGTAAAATTCCAATTGATGGGTTGTTCAGTGAATCATTAAATTATTATCTCAAGGAAGATATTTAAAAAAGTTAATAATTTAATAATCTCTGAAGAAATGAAGATGAAATTTAATGGTTTTTCTATCAATGAAGAATGTCCAAGTGACATATTAGTTATGAGAAAAATAATGTGGAATAAAAATACGGAGAAGTCATCCGATAAGTTATAATCTTAAGCCATCATAAAATCACACCTAAATGATATCTCTGATTCTACCCCCCATGCGGGGACGAGATTTTAAATTATAGACTCTCATTTATATCTTAAGATGAGATATTATTCCAGTGTTGAAATGACAACAATATTAGGTTTCAATTCCAAGTAAGTCTAAAAAAAATGGAAATAATCATCATTGGAGAATAATGAAAGGAGTATATTATTTTGTGATTGAGGTTTTTTCCGAGGAAAAAATATTTTAATAAAATAATAATATTCCTTCAATTTCATAATTTATCGAGTGTGAATGAAAATTAAATAGAAAAGAGATACATGTGAAGAAAATTCAAAATATATTTGAAACCAAATTTCTATAGAGAAGTAATTAAAGGATTGTTTTATTTCCCTGTGAACATATTATGATGAAAATAAAAGTTTCTATAGATATTCCAAATCATAGTGGAATATTACTTCTAAAAAAATTATAAAAAAAGGGAAAAAATAATCCACCTTGATGAGAGGAAGAATGACTCAAAGGAGAAGATGATGATCCCTCTAAAATCATACCCAACTTGTATAGTCAGAGAGAGATAACTAGATAAAAAATCATGATGAAATGAGTTAAATTATAAAAAACGTGTAGGTATGATTCAAAAAATTATAGATTATCCAAGGTTCATATAATTTGGAAGGTTTTGGAACATCATATCTTAATGTTTAGAAGCTATTAATCCCCAATACATAAGAATAACACTATTAATTCTAATATCTCAACAGGGGGAACCAAATGAGGGATGAATCATAGGGTAGATAATTTTTTTATCTAATATCACTCACATGATATTTTATTTTAATTGTATGAATGAAAAGAAGGTTAATGAAACCATATGGATATTCTCTACTCATATGATGTATCTTGGGGGAGAATACACTGAAGAGAATCAAATTAATCCAAATAATCAGTCAATGTTTTAAGGAATGATAAAGAACCTCATAAATGGGTGTATCATAAAAAAATATTATAATAAAAAATCTATCAGATGGATTGATGTAAATATGTGAAAAAATAATGACATTTATAAAACTATGAAGAAATTGGAAGTGAATGTGATATTGGATCCCTAAAAATTGATATTTTCCAATAAGGATCTTTTAATTATCATTGAATAGTTTTGCCAAATATTTTCCACACATACCTCTAAGTTGAATAAGATGAATATTCAGTGGATTATAATGATAAAAGTGATATCCAATAGAGTTTCTAGAAAAGGTAATACATTTTCATATTTCATTGATTCCAAACTTGCAGAAAACACCATGTTAAAGAGCAGTGCAAATTATTTCATCTATGATGATTATTTTTTGTGTGGCTACACAAAAATGGGATCTCCAAGAATGTGGTAGCATTTACCAGAAACAAGTGGTGGGGGTTAACTTGAATATATGATTTAAATCCTTTCCCATAATCTAAAGAAGTGAAAAGGAATGTTGGAAGTTGAAATGTTGGTTCATCTTAACCATCCCTATTCATCAACATGAGAGAAATTGTGTTTCATTATTTTTTATATAAATTTTTAATTTGATATATAATTAAGGGGTAGATATGATCCATTGTGAATATTATGTCATAAAATAACAAGAGGATAGAGTTGAATACTAATTATAAATCATTGAATCATGTAATGTACTAAAAGGCATGGAATCTAAGTGTTATGATTTTTTTAAATTTAACCACCCTTATCAAAAGTGGTGTAAAATTATTAATAAGTGGTATAAATTTGTTCATCATCTGAAGTAATTAACAAAACAAGGTAGATTAACAATTAATAGTAATGGTTTGGTGAAATGTGATTAAGAACCATGTTTATGTTTTAAAAGACATAAAATCAAATGTTTCTTTGATTTTTAAAGGGATTTCTTGAGTGAAAAAGATATTATTGTGATTTTTCCCAATATTTATGGTTTCCTGCACTATTCTCAGGCTTAGAATTTCTAGACAATTTTTTGACATCACAAATTTTTTGTTCTAAATTCACTCAATGATTCAATTAAGAAAATGAATTACAGATTGTGTTTGTGTTAAAATATGGTTTGGAAAATGGGGAGATTAAATGAGATAATGAAATACACCATGTAATTATAGGAAGTGTTAAAGTGTTAAAAAAATATAAGTAATCCCACTATGAAATTGAAAATAAAGCGGTGTGGGGATGGAGGTCTTGTTTGTAGGTGTTTCATCCCAATAACTAAGGGGGTGAAATAATGAAAAGAAAAAGTTAAGAATGATATGAGGATAAATGGAAATCCAATATTTTAAAATCAAGATTAACACAAAAATTAATTTATGGATTGAAATTTTGTTAGACCCTCTCCACTTGAATAGCATTTTTTTACATTGAAAATAAGATGGAGAATATATCATAAGGATGATATAATATCTTTAAGGGTGAAAATTTTATTACAGGTATTCCAAAGTGTGCATTGTGTAGGTGTAAAATTTAATATTGTGTATTATCAACAAAATCTATAGGGGACACTATTCATAATTGCAATGAATTGATGTTATTTTTTATAGTAATTATGGTCATGGTTGATTTAAAAGATATTCATTTTGGATTGGTTAACAATAGAATTGTTGAAAATACATATTGAAAATGATAATGAGTTAAATTAATATGTGGGAGATTGGATAATGCCAATTTTTTTACCATTCTATGTTTTGGGAAAATCCTAAAATATATACATGAAGGAATTATTAACAATGTATTTATTAATGGTACTAGGCACACGGTGGAATCCCCAAAATTTTATTTTAAAAAATTTCCACTGAAGTTCGACATGTACTTATTGACATTGGTTAATCATTTCTCGGTTTAAGACGAGGATCTTTTGTGAAGGGTTTTTTAGCACAAAAATAAATTGTAAAATACCTTGTTTAGATCTGAATCCATGCACGACGTATACACATCATTGGTGATCACTGCACAATGAATCTGAAGCTAGATTCCATTATATCATCCACATGCACTTCAAGAAACATCAAGAGTGTTGTTCGTCGAATTCTAGGAACTGGCGTGGAGATCCAACAATTCCTTCCAGTGCTCCGATGATCACCACATCACCTTGCTTGTGATTCCTAAGAGATAGCTCAATCCAAGCTCCCAGATCCAGATCCCCTCTTTCTAGGATGTGGGAGAGAGAAGCGGAGATAGAGAGGGGCTATGAATAGTACCTAGAAAGATCATATCCTCCTCTATTTATAGAGTGTTGAGAAAATATCATGTATTTTCACCCAACCTCCTGAATACATAAAACTCTATAAAAACATGTTATGACTTCAAAACTGAATCATAAATATTATTATCACATTATTTTAATATATATTAAATATATTACTTTCTAATAAATGAGTCAATAACTCACCTTGTTGTTCCCTCAAAAATTAACTGAACCATAAATATATTAAACTAATATTCATCAATTAATATTTTTCATGTATTTACTTAAAACATGTAAATAAATTTAACAAATAAATTCAATGTTGATTATTCTTAACTTGAATAATATGAATTTATGTATTGTATTGGTGATCGTTTAACTTTGGAAAAATCTCAGACCCCAGTGGTGGGGACCACTATGTCCAAAAATCCAATTCAACTAAATAGGGAAGATTCTCGAATACGCTATTGTGTGTGACCCTCCAAGCCCATTATCTCGATACAGTGAATAGTATTCACAAACTAAGAGCAGGATCTAGAAATCCATCATGGCTTCTATAGAGATAAGGATTGTCACAACAGCAGCAACCAACCTACGAACACATACTGTGTAATATAATCTCTTTGTAATTTATATCTAATAATGTAGGATGAACACTAATGTCATCATCATATAATTGAATTATTGTTTTTTATCCAAATGGACATATTTAACCTTGACTTCCATGGCCATGGTCATGTGAAGGTACTACCATCCTTATCAATATGTCCTGAGATATATTAATTCCATAACTCGGAAGAAAAAAAATCCATTCTTGACCATTCAACCAATTTCATGCCACCAACGATGCACCCAACACAAAATACATTTCCACAAATTCAATATCATGGTTTTCATATTGCATCAAAGTATGCAATCAAATGGCATACATTGGTAATGATCTCATGTTAGGATACCATTACACATGATCATAGATAAGAACATCTAATGACACCCAAAAACATGTTGTGTTCCTATTATCAGGTATGTCCTTATGATCTCACTACTCGAGATCACCAAGTGAAAACTTCATGAGAAGAAGTCTCAATGTATATGATCCCCCAACACCTGATAGTCATACATCTACTATGTTTGGTCAGTAAGATGTATCTAGACCATTAAACCTTTATTTAGGATTAATGTTATAGTATCTCAAGGTTCTCATTATAGCCTGGGATCTGATATAACCTTTTTATACAACAATTAATTTATGTACATTACCATTTTAATAGTGGGAGAAAAATAGTCTACAATATAATGGTAAGAAAACATCATATAGATCTAACTATATACACGTTATGGTAATCAAGAGCATTGTATAGTTGCGTCTAGGGAGCCCACTATTTCAACACTCCCACATGAACTAGTGCCAACTTTCTAACCAAACATGTTAGCTACTAACATGATAAATACCATTTTCTTGATGAGTAAAGACTTTATCTACTAGGGTTGCCATGGTTCGACCGCCTGTAAATTTTTCTATAGTGACCTAATCTCCTTGAGTAAAACTTCTCAAGAGATGGTATCCCCAAGTATATCACTCTCATAACTTGACATCATGGCTATTAATAATTTAATAATTTACATTATGCTAATAATTTCCTTATTAGGTGTGATTCCATGAACTAAAACAAGTTGTTTCATATAATTGCTTCTTAGCTACCTCAGAAGATGCAACATACTCGGTATTTGTAGGTGTGGCTACCACTGGCTAATATGATCTTGTCTCACTCATCACCTTAGCCTAACTGTGATGTTTTATCACATGGATCTTAAAAAGACTAGTTGGTGTCCCCTGATAACTAGTAACATTTTTGCTCCTCTTTCCAGGTACATATCTTTTGTACTTTCTGAAGTATAAATGAATAGTTTTGACTGCGTCACTTATAGTGCTCTTGGATTTAATTGATATTTTCCTACTGTAACAAATATACTGGAAATATAAATTTTTTACATATCATGGCAGACATGATTGACCCATCTCATAAGCGTATGGACTTCAACTTAACACGTTAATCTCATCCCATGTACCAGACATGTAAACTGGGTGGGATTATTCCATGTCACATTGGTAACAATTTTTCTCTTGAGTTGTTCCATTTTCTATTTTTCAATAGAATGTCACTATATGTATAATTTACTAGGTCCAAGAAACCTATAGATCATCCTCATAAGAACTTGTTCCCTAGAACATAGGTTGCTATATTAAGTCAATCACTAGAGATTTACATTCATTTTTGTATTGACTAACTTGAAGACCAATCTATTTTCCATATGTTTCTGAACATATTTTCTTTGTAAATCCATGGAGTTCCCACTAACCTCTAGTAGACACATGGAAAACATTCATCACAAATATTTATTCTATGATCTTGTTTCTTACGTCAATCCTAAAACGTATTTTAGTATCTTGTAACCTTTATTAGTATCATGTGACGTGACCATCCCTTTTTTGTTGTGTCTTATAAAAATCATACAATATTGATGGTCATGACATACAATGCCTAATATTATGATCATATAAATTCGATATGAAAGGTAAAATTCTAATGGATTTAGGAATAACGACTTGGTATGACCAATCGAGCCCTGTTAGTACCACACTTGTACCACCCATGTATCAACTCACTTGAATACCCACCACAATATTCAATTTATAAGCCCCATTGTAATTTGATACATGGAATCCATTATTGAATTTTAACTAATCTAGTCAATTTCAGATAATTTCTATAAAATTCTCACTTGTAGGAATGATTATTTGTGATGAATAATATATCACTGACCGCAGTGAATAAAAAAACCATCACCATGGTTTTAATATTTGTGTGCAATATTTGCCTCTGGAACATACCTAATCCCCATGAACCTATGGAACTAGTTCATATGTCAACTACATGTGCATCTTAATCATGGACTAAAACTAAGTCAATCATGCTCCCACTATCTCAAAAGAGATATGCACCCTTATAGAAATTCCGTTAATCACTTCACTACCACTTTTCAATATTAGGGATTTCAGTAATATCCAAAGTGATTGTTAGGATAGTTACATAGATGCGCCATTTGTTTAACTTGATGCGTGTTTTTTTATGTCCTAACAAACTATTTGCATCAAAATAGATGTCATTATGACATAATGGTTTTACATCATACTATAACTCGTATGATATCCAATTTACATTATATTTGGCATTTAGTTATGGGATGATGCCTTTATTTGTAAATCTTTCAAAGAAATATAATGGATGTTTCTGCAAGTTTGATCCTTAATATTCCATACATCAAAACTCAGATGTATAAAATGTGCGTTTAGGAATTACTCCATGTTGCATTTTGTCAATCAATGTTGACATGTACAACTTCATCATCATTCCTCCTTATTAAAATCAATTTCATCATGTAAATAAGGTAATATTCATTTAGAAATTACTCCATACTACATTATTTGATCAATGTTGACATGTAAGAGTTCATCATCGATCCTACTTATTAACATCAATGTCCTGATGTAGATTAGGTAATGTGCATTTAAAAATTATTGCATGCTACATTTGTTGATCAATGTTGACATGTAAGACATCATCATCGATCCTCCTTATTGACATCAATGTCATGATATAGATAAGGTAATGTGCATTTAGGAATTACTCCATGCTACATTATCATGATCGACGATTTCATTGTCAAGATATACTTCGACAAATTGGCTAGAAGAAACTCAAATATTTTTACCAAATACTTACTTCACTTTACCATTCCTTAATTACATAAAGGAATCTTATGAAGTAAATATATAACTCTATATTATTATTTGAGTAGTTCACTCTCTCTTGCTTAACTAATTCTGAAAGCATTGTGGCATACCTTTACTAGTTCACGCTCTCTTGCTAAACTAAAGACGTCGAAATACCAAAAGTGTTTCGCTGTACTGAGCCTAAATACCATACTGGTTATATATTGGATGTCCACTTTTAGTTTTTCTATACATTGAATTATATTTCCATAACTAGGTATAAGTCTAATATTTTTATATTAATCACTCATTGCATATGATTCATGTTTCACTGAACTATTGATTGGGTATTAAATACCAAAAACAACACTCATTCTAGAACATAGAATAATGTCTCTTTGTGTCCAATTACACATGGGATTAATGTTTTGGTTATACTCAATAATAGTTATACATGAATCTTTCACTTGGTAATAAAGATGACGTGTACTTCTCACCACTGGCCTAGGTATCACCATTTTTCAGCTACATGGAGAACACACCTAACTTCCAGTAAGGTTTGTATACTTACTTGATTACCGTATATCAATACACATATATGTCAACAATATTGTATTGAATACCTAATAATTTAAGCAGAAAAGTTACATAGATTAATATTACTGAAAAGAAGTAGAAACTTGATTCTTTATTTTGGTTTTATTACATTAAACTTCCATTGTTTTATTTTATGATATGCAATGAAAATATCATCATGTTAATACCTTTTGCTTGAAGGATGTTGCAAATGTCCCCTTTTCATTATTTACCTATAGCCTTTTCGCCTTGACTTCCAATTTGTTATCAATAAGAATTAAAGAGGAAAATGTCCTTTATGTTCTTATTTACCTAGTGATCCTTACCTTAATTGGTAATGAAGTGTTTACCCTATACATGTTCATTTTGTAAATTTAAACGAAACATGAGTAAAGGGGTGAATATAATATTAGAATAGGATCTATTGAAGGATCATAACCCACGATTCAATTTATATAGATCCAATGTAACCATTACCTATTCATATCATTGCCTCACTTTCTCCTTCCAAACCACTTGGAGACAAGACTTCATATTATATCATCCATGTCATGATGTATAGACCACAACTAGCATCAAACGTTGATGAAATCATACCATCATATGCTTTGTACATTAGTCTC
The DNA here is from genome assembly GCA_963277665.1 of Viscum album. Taxonomy (NCBI): domain Eukaryota; kingdom Viridiplantae; phylum Streptophyta; class Magnoliopsida; order Santalales; family Viscaceae; genus Viscum; species Viscum album. The sequence continues at coordinate 1,900,370,223 of OY728135.1, read as the reverse complement.
CTGTAAACAATTTCACCCTCGCTTCGTGAGGTAATATAACCGGAATAAGGATACTAACACTCTGAGTTTCTAATAGTATTGTGTGCATGTGGTTGTACTATTCTTGTATACTCATGCCAGTGTGGGCATTGACATTGTCCAATATTTATCACAGTTTTTAAACACCTGGTATAACATTCCATTTTTCTACAAAAATCAATTCTTTTTTATTACTACTTTTTATCTAGATTATCGGTTTAGATATTTTGATTAATTAATTAAATCATTAAATATCTCCAACTATTTTATTGGATTCTAGGACCCCTCTGTGCTTGAATCATAAAAATCTATTAGTTAAGTATTCTAGTGGAAATTATCCATGAACCACCCCTCATAGTCTACAATGTTTGGCTATGTCACTACTTGGAGGGTTCAAGGTAGGCTTTTGGCTAGTCAACCACATGAACTTGCGGCTTCATGATCTGTCGAGTGAAGTCCCCGCTTCTGAAATAGTTACTTGATTTACTCAATGTTTTCCAATAAAATTACAACAAGCAAGCTTTGGTTATTTTTTTGCTGCAATTTTAGTTAAATCAACCCACCACTCATAAGAATGCTCTGGTAGTAAGAGGCTCCCTAAGATTTGGCATGACCGACACAACAAACAACCGGTTTTTTTCAAATTTGAATGATGGAAGGCGGTTCAAACTTAATATTTCATTGTGGGTTATATTATTTTTAATGTGACGAAAGAAATAATTTTCTATTTTTATATCATGTTTATTGTGATCTCACTCACAACTGATAATGCAAGAAATATAAAAATCATCCGTGTCACATGTTCATTTAATCTTGCATTCTTGTTTATTATTATTCTATGTGTTCGTGTGTCAACTACACGTACAAAATAATAATAAATGATGAAAAAATAAAATGACGACCTGATCATGAGATGGTACTAATGGTTGATCTGTTCAGCGAATAATGGACCAACCCAGAACCTAGGGGTAATACCTCGAGTCTCATAGCTTGTGACTCATATTGTAATGTCTCCCTAGTTCATAGGTAATCTGGACCGGGCAGTCCGCCCAAGCCCATTTTTCGCTCGACAGGCCCACCAACGACCGTTGTTACCCATCCAATTGTGGGCAAACACGGGTCGTCGGTGGTAGGGTTGGATGGAGCGGTGGAAGAGACTGGCGGCGCCCAGAGCGGTCGGTTCGACTGGGTGGTCGCTGTCTAAAACACCCGAGGAAGGCAGGCGGTGTGCGAGACGATGGAAAATAGAGGCGCCTCCAGAGAACCTATGCAGCGTGCAGGAGTGGGGTTCCAGCTAGGGATGGCTGGCCAGAAGAGAGGGGAGGCGGCAGACTACTCGGGAGTCGGCAGGCTGTGCTGCCGCTAAGCGTCCAGTCAGGGGAGGGAGGTCACCTGCTGAAGCTTTCCTGGTGCGGCAGACTCTCGGTTATGAGAGGGCGAGACAGAGGGTCGCACGGCGACCGAGATAGGGAGCTAAGGCGATGGGGCGGTTCGGCGCACAGGCAGGCCGGTGTTCGGCGATGCGGCGTGGCACAGCAGGAGGCAGTGGGTTCCATCTGCTGGTTAGGGTGGAGTCGTCGAGCCGGAGCCTAATTCTTTTTTCATCCGGGACATGCCGCACCCTTTTCCAAATTTCCACAAGATTTACGTTTTTTTGGTTTGTCTGTTTACACGGATTCCACACCCTGAGTTTTCCAATCCCCCCATCCTATATTTTTTCACGATTACAGAAGAATCCACAAAATAATATGAGATTCAAACTTTAATATTATTTTAATAAACATAATTTTATTATAATACACAAATTAAATTAAATAAAAATTAATTTCCAAAAATCGGTGACTAGTTCGGACACGAATTCATCGATCAGAATACAACGATACCCCGAAATTTGATTTGGCAGGCGGTTTCAGGTAAAATTAAAATAAATAATATATTTGTTCTTTAAATTTATTACCCGACATTTTTTCTTGAATCCACTTAAAACTTTAGATGGCCATAACATGGCCATCTGACACCGGTTTTAATCACCGTCGTAGGCATTGAGACCAGAACGATGCCCACTGATAATCTTAATGAAAATTTAATATTTTATTTAGAATAAAATTTTCATGCATCCATTTGATTCTAATTAATGGTATAGGGAACAAAGCGTAAGTCCCAAAACTGAGATTTTAAAATTTTTCCACCGAGCATTGACATAAACTCGTCGACGTCGGTGAATCGTTCCCGGTTTAAGCCGAGGATCTCACGGGAAGTGTTTTTAAAACAAAAATAAACCGTAAAATACATGGTTTAGATACGAAGCCGCTCATGATGTCTTCTCTTAGGCAATCACTGCATGAATAATCCAAAGACTAATTCCTCTATATCATCCACATGTGCTTCATAAAACTCTGGGAGTGTCATTCGTCGAATTCCGGGTGCTAGTGTAGGATCCAACGATGCCTTCGACACTCTGATAATCACCGCATCACATTTCTTGCGATGCCTAAGAGAGTGATTGATCCAAGCTCCCGGATCCAGAGCCTCTCTATCTAGGATAAAGGAGAGAGAAGAGGAGAGAGAGAGAGAGGCTGTGAATAGTACCCAAAAAAACTACTCCTCTATTTATAGTGTTACAAAAATATTCAGTATTGCCACCCAACCCCCTGAATATATAACATGCTATAAACTGCTTGTTCTTACTTAAAAATCGAGTCATAAATATTATTAACACTTTCTCGTAATATATAGTAAATATATTATGTGATAATAAATGAGTCAATTACTAGACATGTTGTTCTCACAAAAATTAATTGAACCTTGAATATATTAAAATTGGGTACAACCGCGAAAGTAGCACACACACAAGGAAGAAAATTACATGTAAATCGCAAGCTGAGGACTTGAATATATTAAACAATTATTTGTTAATTAATTTTTTTCATGTATTTACTCACAAGTTGAAAATACATTTAAAAAATAAATTCAATGCCCATTATTCTTAACTTGAATGATATGAATTTATTTATTTTATTGGTGATCCTTTGACCTTGAAAAAATCCCTGACCCCAATGGTGGGACCCACCATGACCAAAAATCACTTTCAACAGAATGTGGAATATTCACAAATACACTATTGTGTGTGACCCTCTAGGCCCTTATCTCGATAGCGGTGAATAGTATTTATTGACCAAGACCGGGATCTAGTAACCCATCAAAACCAATAAAGAGATAAGGATAGTCTCAGCAGTGAAAGCCATCCTACGAACACGTACTGTGTAATATAATATCTTTGTCATTTATACTTCATAATGCAGGACGCACACCCGTGTCATCGTCCTTTACTTTCTTTGTTGTTTGTTTCTCCAACTGGATGAATTTACCCTCGACTGCCAAAGCCATGGTCTTTTGAAGGTATTACCATCCTTGTCCACATGACCTATGATATATTACTTTGATAACCCAAAAGCGATAAATCCTTTCTTGATCATTCAACCAATGTCATGCCATCAATGACTCACTGAACACAAACTACCTCACCATGATTTTAGTATTGTGATTTTAGTCTTGCATCAAAGAACACAATCAAATGGCCTATATTGGTAATGATCTCATGTCAAGAGACCATTACACATGATCGTAGATAAGAACATCCAATGACACCCAAAACATGTTGTGTTCATATTGGCGGGTCTTTCCTCATGATCTCACTACTCGATATCACCAAGTGCAAACTTAATGGGAAGAAGTCATAATGATTTTGAGCCCCCATCACTTGATAGTTAGACATCTACTGTGTACAGTCAGTAAGATGTATCTAGACCATATGACTATTATTTAAGATTAATGTTATAGTATCTCAAGGTTCTCAATATAGCTTGAGTTCTTGTATAACCTTTCGATATGACAATTAATTTATGAACATTGCCATTTCAATAGTGGGCACAGAATATTTTACTCTATAATGGTAACCAAACATTATGTATAGCTAACTGTATATACGATACGGTAAACAAAATCACTACATAGTTGGGTCTAGGGAACCCCCTATTTCAAATTTTATTAGTCAAGTTGAAGTAGTTTAGAGGCACACCAGAAGTGTTTTTAAAGGAATGTGGTGTACCCCTGTTCAACATGGCCAATACACAGAGGCCACACCTATGGATTTGAGAATGATAAGGAATGAGAAGCAGCTACATGTATCCACACCTATAGTGCAAGAAATTTTAGAATGTTTCTTCCAACAATATGAACCTATAAGAGGGATCGTGTCATGGTGGTCCATATAGTGGATTAATAACATACCTGGATGAAAAGGGAATGGTAGATTGTTCATGGCCATACAAGACAAACCATGGTGGACAATGAAGGGTGCAATCAATAATATCCTGACTTCCCATGGTGCATTCCATACTATTTGGAATTTAAAACGACGATGATAAAATAATTGGAACCATTTCATTATGGATGAGTCAGGGTAGAGACATTATTATACAATGATGAAAAGCATTATGATGATAAAAAAATGGGATGACCAATGAATTTAGTGGAAGTGTACATGGTCGACATGTAGAATCCTAAGACAAGATGGATTGTGTTAGGAGACCATGCACGTAGTGGTTTCCATGTTCAGGAGAAATAGATTAGTTTCTTACACCATGATATAATGCATGCTGTTTCAGGAGTTGATGTGGAAATTTTTGAGAATTCCACTCTGGTGATTCCTAAATAAAACATCAATTATTTTATGTCATTGGTCTTGATTTTAAACCACAATACAATCCAAGATCTAAGCATTTTTTTAGATAAATTGGGGAATTTATTTACAAATAATTCATACTATAAGGTATTTTCTCGGTTTCCATGAGGAATTCAGTTTATAGTGGTTACAAGGAGAAATCAAGTAGGTATGATGGTGGAGTTATGGGGGGTTTTCAAATTCTATAATGTTTCTTACTAGAGTTCATTATATGGGATCGTAACCACCTTATTTAAAAAATGTGAGATCATTTAGAGGAAACAAGAATAATAATACATATAATCTAATATATTAATTTAAAATGAAGAAAAGGTGTTGTTCTAGATTGTGGATCTGATACATGAAGATTCAAAAACCATTTAAAGCTTTTAAAAGTTGATTTTTTAGCTTCTAGGTCTAAATAATGGAGAATATTTATTCTATATTGGTTATAAAAATTTACGAAGAAGTGAAAACAATGCGTATTTATGTATATTGAAGGGAATAAAAAGTGACATCGACACAAAATCTACACATTTTTTAAAGATGAATTTATTGATACTATGAATGGACCGACATTTCCATAAATATTTAGTGGATCCTTCATTGAAAATTTATTAAATTATAAGGAAGTATTGTATTGATCTGGTAGTGGTCCTTAGAAAATATTGAGTAAACCCTAAACATTATAATGAATTGATTTTATATAAGGAGTGTTCAATTCCAAATATTGTATCTAGTGATCTTCAATGTGATTTTGGTTTGCATTACAATTCTAGTGCATTCTCCTTGGATGTATCCTTTTATGCGTGAAACATGTAAATACAAGTTCCCATATTTATATTATTCATTATAACCCAAATTGATCAGGAAACCTTATGTATTTTTCAATTAAACAGCATATCAAATTGACCCTCAAGGTTGAGAGTCATTATCAATTTAGGGGAGTGGGATAAAAGGATCATGTTTTTTAATTGGGTAAGATATTTTCACACGTAGACTCACCCCCTATTATGGTGATCTCATGTTATGTCCCTTGTAATATCCTACAAATAATATGATACTTCTGGTTCAACCTATAACTTTTTTTATTTAATACATAGTTATCCACGATCATTTTATAATTGGTTATCTTACCTAATTTGATAGAATCATACAAAAATCTTTCATAGTGGTTAATTAAAGAGAATGTGATTGAACAAAGCATATCCCCATAGAGTGTCAAACATTATGTGCATTTATGACTCTTGATCATTCACCACGTGATGATTGAGTTAATGCACAACAAGATCTTTTTAGAGTTATTACACCTAGGTATGAGAATGAAAAATCCTATATCCTCTATTAGAATCTATAATGGGGTCTTTTCCAGTAACCTCACACAACCACTACTTTACCAAAATTTCATGATATTTCCCTATAAAAATATTTATACTGATGGTTTTCTCAGTTAAACTCCTATAATAATACCTATAATATTACCTAAACAACGATAAACTATTTTCTATTCCATTTAAATTATAATCATCCTTAACTTATTATATTTTGATGACATTTACTATACTTAAAATTTAATCATCTAATAACACCCTATTGTAAATTGTTATCAAACCCCTGCACCAATACCATATATAGCAGCCCATACATGTGACGGTCCAGATTACATGAAATAATGAAAATATGTATTTTCAACACATTCCCAATACCATTTAGTATTATATTTTATGGTAATTATGAAAAAATATTATATACAAAACACATATATTTTACAACCAGTGGTAATTTTTTCTACTATATAAACAACTACTTATTATTCAACATCTCTCAAATATTATTCACTTATGAACCACTTCTAGACAAAAATTATATAAACTTGGGAAAAATAAACATTCAATGGTGTGATCTTAGATTTCCAGTAAAGATAAACATATGCAATAAAAATATAACATCATAAGTGAGAATAAGATTAGAATATGGGTATAATAAAGACATTTAATAAAGATATACCAAATAAATATCATATAATAAATCATGAAATAAGGAAAATTTTGTGAATCGAATGTGTGTGGTAACATTAGATAATAAACATGATCTATGGGAATATAATATCAAGATGCCTTAGAAATATGGCACAAATATTATTATTGGGAAACATGCTTTCATGAGTTACACCATCAGCTTCCATTCATAAGAGAAACCAAATTATACTCACCATTACCAATCTAATGGTATATAAAACATAAATAAGTTCAGGTATGGTTGATATAGGATGACCCTTTATCATTCACAAAGATGTTTTCGGTAAAAAATAAATTGTTATTATATTATAATGAACAGATGGAAAGAAGCTATTTTTAGTATCCATTTCAAATTTAGTCATATGTGGAAGCCGTTAATAATTCCACCAATAATCATAACATTATATACCCTTGGAAAATAAATGGGTATCCAAGAATATTCAGAATATTTCTAGGTAAATACTATTAAATAAAGATAATATACTATATGGAATTTACTCTATATAGATAAATTGAATACAGTTATGTAAATAATTTCCCTAATCAATTGATATATGGAATCACTTTTAAAATCCCTCGTTAAAAATAATATAAAATGGTTATTCATGGAGGAAGGACATTGGAAGTACAATGTTCAAGAATAAACACTAAAACTCAATGAAATTATATTTGATCTATCAATATTCATGTATAAGAAACATACACCATCAAACATGACATATTTTAAAATATTTTGTATATAGACACGTATACAATGAAAGTATAACACATAATATACTAAAAGAAATAAACATACCCATTATAAAAGAAATAATTTTGAGGGAGTGATCACAACATAATTAATCTAAATCAAGTTACTAGAGAATATTATAAATCAGTTAAAACATGATTCAAAATAAATTTTATTAAAACAAAATTATTTATCTTAGTATATAATATACAATAAAAAAATATTTGACAAAAAATAAAATCATGCATAGTAAATACACCATATATGTAAATCATGATTCCCAAAAAATATTATATATCAAAGAATCAAAATTGAGAATAAGAAAACCCTTACAACAATAGATGTTTTTTATCTGATGCCTTTGATGGATGGAATTTTAATTGAACCTTAAATAGAACTAATAATTATATAATCATGATATTAAGTATTATATGTCTATACGTTACAAAAATCTATAGAAAAAATGGTGTATAATATTAAATATTTATGAATGAGTTAAAGTTTGATACGATAAACCCTTGCCATGTATTCCTTCATACTCAAGCATTCCTCAACATACTTTATAATTACCAAAAATAATTTAATAACTTATCTTAGAAACTAAATATATTTTCCAAAACCATTTTCGAAACTATTTTATAAACATATATTACAATTGTGTCAACTTATTATATCTAATTTTCATAATCCAATATCAAACATTCAATTTTTTATTTCATAAAAACATCATGAAGATAAGATAAATTCCATATAAGTTATTTCAAAATCATCAATACATAACTAATCATGATTGAATAATGATTTTTTTCATTATGTAATTATGCCCCATTTTCATTATGTGGAAGACAATAATACCACATTGGAAAATTGAAATCATGAAGAACTAGTTCATCAACTTATTTATTGATTAGGAGGTAATATATTAACAAATACATTAAATATTAATGATACCATTATATAATAATTAAAACAAAGTAAATATATAATTATTACATGATATTAACACTATATGTCATCACATACTCATTTACATCATAATCATTATAACATCGGTTACAAGGGTAGTTAAAATCGATGTGAATGGTATTATGTTATTACGATTTAATGTGTAAGGGTATTTCATTAAATAAAGAAAATATAAAATATAAAGAATCCGAAAAATGTAATAAAAACATATATCATACATAAATAAATTTTTTGAACCATTAATGATTGATGGTGATGGGAAAATAAAATTTATTCATGGATATGGTAGTCTTTCGTATGCATGATCAATGATCCCATTTCTAATTAAATTGAAGAAATAATGGTATATGAAAAATGATAATTTTAAAATATTTTTTTGTGAAATTTGAAAAATATTCCATTATCAAATACATACATTAATCTATCATTCATAGGAGGTGAGGGAAATAAAAATGATCACTTTTCATAGGTGATAGTCTGCATGAACAAAAGATTGATATTTTTATCGCTATTAATGGATGGAAAATAGTGAATCATTATTGTCTAATTAATATAATTTTATTTAGGTATAAAAATTTTATAATTTTTTTATTAATTAGGTTTTATATTATTATTTGAATAAGTTGTTTAAATGTAAATATTATCTGAATGTAAACTCACAATTGAAGATTGAGTTTTCTCTTGGAAACATCATTGAAAATAAATGTGAAAGAAAAATAATCACCAGATGATTATGAATGTGGGAGAGGGTTCTATGAGGGTTAATTTTGAAAATTTTTATGAGGAAATTACAGGTATGGGTATGTGTAGATTTTTTAGATGTTTTACCTTTTTTGAAGTGAAGTGAACTATCATAATTGGTAGTGTTACTATTCAAATATTAGTGAATCCAAACTGAAAAAAGTATAGGGGAAGTATTTTATCTTTAATTATCCTCACCCACTCACTTCTGAGATAACCTTATCTTTTTTAGTCTTTCCTAACTATAAAACATTTACCTTAATTTACTTTTACCATGGTAAATAATTAATAAACCTTAATAATTAAAATTTATGAAAAAAATTAATATTATAAAATTTATATATTTTGATCCTTCTTATTTGATATTTGTAAATATTTTTTCCTAATATTAATTTTATAAAATTGAAATTATAATTTCAAAATAATCCAAAGAAATTTGTAAAAACTTTTTTTATGAAAATTGAGTTCCTATTGATATTTTTTTTCAAGATAATATAATAAAAAACAATGATTTATATAAAATAAAATGGTTTATTATAAAATAGAAATAAATTTTGTGGCATTAAAAGAAATCAAAATTTTAATTTTACCATCAAAAAAGTTAATTAGAATAAATGATTGAAAATGGTTTTTTATATATAAGATTTTAATTTAGTTATAAAAATGATGGACATAGGATGAATATGTTAAAATAATATTTTGAAATTAATAATCTTATTACATTAACATATATCCTGTTACATAATTTTTTAATCATTAATGATACAGTTAAATGAAGATAAAATCAAAAAAAATTATTCTTTTCACAAAATTATATTTCCAACTAAATTCAACCCTTTCTAAAAAAATTTCAAAAACTCATAATATGTATGTTTTGAATGGATGAATTAAATATTTAATTTCACATTATGAAATATATACTATAATATTTTTAAAAATAGTTTTTAAACAAAAATACATAATATATGTAAAACAGTTTTTTATTAAAAACAATCATTTTCATGATTAACTCGTGTTAATTAAGTATCATAAAAAATAAATATCTTTTATTAGATTAGTATCATAGTGATTTTTATTAAATTTTTAATAATGTTATTGTAATTTTTTGGGATTATTTAACATTTGGTGTAGCATGTAACACATGTTATCGAATATAAAACTAGTTTTACAAGGTCTATAATTTTAGGTTGTTACATTCTACATCCAAAAATGCATTTTATCATAAAATTTTAATTATTACTCACTAAAGATTGTATGTGATGTTTTTTATCATATTTATCATTTATGGCATCGCCTATAAAAAGACATATACCTTACACCATCATAATATATCAAGTGATTAATATATATTCAAACATTGTTATAAATTCATACAATCATATACCCGACTATGCATACACATAAGATATATATTATCTATAACATAATTTCAGCAATTTTTTTGAATACATAGGAAATAAAAAATCTATTAAATAATTTATACTTCCAAAAAAATTACACTATATTCCCCCTAAAAATGGTATGAAATCACTGGCCAATAAATTTATATCATAGTCAAAAAATAAAATGAACTTCACAAAATATTTCATGACTTAATTATCATCCATAAATTTACCAATACTGGAAAAATTAATTTTTTATATAATAAATAAACCTTTTATTACCTCAGCATGTGCAGTATATTGAAATAAATATTTATCATTAAATCAGTAACTTGTTAATCAACAATTATCTACAAAAATATTGTATTGTAATAAAAACACTTTTCAAGGATATTGATACTATTAAATATATATTTCCAATCCATTAAAGTAATACTTCTAAAGAAAATTTACTATATGTTGCAGATAATTCAAAGAAACATAAGATAAACTAGAATATTATCTATAATTTTCACTCACTAATGAAAATTTCTAAGTTTATCCAGATTTAATTTCTATTGAGATATCAACCAAATACATTAGGTCAGTCTACAAACCCCACATTCCACATGATAATATTAATGTAAAAGTATTCAAAATCATTTAAGTATTCCACATTATTTTTTTAGAAGACATTTTTATTTTGAGGATACGTACCATTATCATCTTCATTTACCTACTCAATTTTCAACAATATACAAAAAAATATGATAATATATTAAATAATAATATGAAAACATCAATATAAAAATATATTCCCCCATGAAATATTTTTATTTGAAAAATTATAATATCAGTTCATCGTATGAATCTTTTGGTTCAATTATTTGTAATACAAGTACATTTTCTATGATTTTATTTCTAATTAGTTTTCACTAGACACAATTCTTTAATAAAGATATATTAATTATATTTCCATTTCTAAAAGCATAATCATTTGGAGTGTGAAACTATTTGTGTAGTTAGGAATGTTTTTCGTGACCTAGGTGAATATTGAGTTATTAAACAACATAATATTTTTAGTGTTAGTACCCCTATTTACATCAATTTCATATCCTATATTGACATATTGTATCTAGAAAAGGATGTTTTTTAGGAAAACTAATGAATATGTACTTTCAAAAAATTAAATGATACTTACCTCTACATATACTTATTCATAGGTTTCCATTAATGATATCTTACCATATTCCCTATAATACTTCCTTAACTAACCTAATGAGTTATATATACCTTTGAAATAATAATCAATCTTAACCTATCAAAAAAATAGGACATTTGTAACTCTATTTTTTTTTCAAAAAAGAATATCCTAATTTATAATGCCTTTTATACCTTTACTAATAACAACTATAATAGTGCATAGAGTTGTCCATTAAAATTATATGACATAATGTAATTATTACATTTCGATACATTCCCAGTACCCTTTAGGATTTGAGTTTTATAAAAATAGGGAATATTTAAAAAAAACTCACATCATTTTCAAATATTGGAAAATATTATTATCATATTAACAACTACATATTACTTTATATCTCCCATAAATTATTAACATAATTTACGCTTATGTATAAATCATACATAACATGGTGGGAAATAAACATACAAAAGAGATGAGATCATAAGTATAGTAATTATTTACATTGGTATGAAAAATCAAAAATATCATATGTGGGTATATGATACTAATATTGAAAAGATCAGGATATATAAAATTTTATACCCAATGCTTCATAGGTAAATAATAATAAAATTAGTAAAAATTAATGAATCAAATTTTTTGGAATCATTATTCAATATACAAGACCCATGAGAGGGTAACAATGTGATACCTTAGAAACAATGAACAAACAATTGTCTAGGGAACAATACATTCATGAGACGCTCCATTGGTTCCCATGATTACAAGAAAATAAAATGTACTTGTGAATAGATTAATCATGATATATAAACCCCAAATCAATGAATTATATGTTGATGTAGGGTCCCATTTATCATAATCCATATATTAGTGTGAAATAAAAAAATATATCATCAACATATCTTAAATAACCAATGAAATGAAAATGGCATCCATATCTATTGAAAATGGAATCATATATAGAAAAAAATACATAATTTTATAAATTATCATAACATGATATTAACAAGGAAAATAAAATATTAGTTATTCTCATTTAGTACATTCTGAGGTAAATAAATTTCAATAATGAAAAGATAAAAAATGGTATTTAAACCTTATAAATAAATTGTATAAGGATTAGTAATTAATTTCCCCAACAAAATATGTATTAAATAAAGGGAAATACATTAATATAATGAAATGGGTAAAAGATTATTCAAAAAGAAAAGGCCTTATTATAACAATTTTAAAGATAAAATAATATAAGTCAAATAAAAGATGTCTGATCTACTAATATGTTGTATGATAGAAATAATCCATAAAGCATTAAATATTGTAAAATGGGATTATGGGGTTATCATTAATAAGATGATAGTTTACCACATTATACAATTAAATATGAAAATTTTAAAATCATAATGAATTACATTCAAGATCATTATCATAACTATTGAATGAAAATTGTGTTACAAAAACAATTATGCCAGTGGTAACACATGATTCAAAAGAAAATTGAAGAAATAAAATGTACATGGACTAGAATATTCCATGAAATATATTTTTTGATTTCAATACATTCTTGTGTAGTAAATAACCAATATAAAAGAATCATAATACTCAAAACATGTTATGTATTAATGAATCATAATTAAGACCTAGAAAAACCATCTAATTTTAGAAACATTTTGATCATAACATTTAAGGGATATAATTTCAAATGTAACATTAAATTATATGAATAATGAGATAATAATTATATAAAAAATTAATGAGTTACTATATAAACCATTCTAAAAAATTAATGTTGTATAACATTAAATGTTTATAGGGGTGAAAATTTGATATTGAAAACCATTACCTTATATTCCCGCTTACTCGAACATGCTCTATACTCATGTAAAATGAAAAATTAAATAATAATAACTTATATAAAACTATAATATATAAAATATAAACATTTTATAATTATGTTATTACCATATATTTTAAATATTTTAACCAATTATAGTTTATTTTCATCATTGGATGTTAGAAATTTAAATTCCAGGTTTCATAAAATAATTCATGATGATTTGTTTAATTCTCACAAGTTGGTTTCATTTAAATCATTAAAAAATAATTCTTTATAAAATAATAATTTATCATTAACCATTACTATTTTCCTTAGGTGTAAAACATGAATACAACTAGTGAAAATAGAAATAATGATGAGCTAGTTTTCGATGTGTTTAATGATTGAAAGGTGATATACAAATGAATGTTTTAATTATTTAAGACACCTTTATAGATTAATTAAACATGTTAAATATATCATTATTAAATTATATTGATGTTATATTCCATCAAATAATCATTTATGACATCATCGTTATAATATTGTTTACATATGTGGTTGAATCGTCCTAAATGGTATAGTGTTATAATGATTTAATGTTTAAGGGGATATATTTAGATACTGATATTGTGAGATAAAATTAAACATAAACATGTTATAAAAATAATATTTAATAGTTAAATACACTCTAAGAACCATAATTGATGGGTTCTGATTAAAAAATAAACACATCATTTGTGGAGGGGTGGTTCGCTATATGCACAATTAATGACCCAATTTCTCAATGAATAGAATGAATGTTGTTATATAGTAAATATTAATGTCTGAATTTTATTTTTGAGATATAAAACATATTAATTACATAATTATATCATTTATACCTTCCTTTAGAGGTTATTTATTTATATAGAAAAGAATGTGTTAGGGGAGACCTCATGTATCCCAATGACTGATTAATGAAATTTTGTGTAGGGATGGGAACAAAAACCACTCATGAATATCATTTTTTATGGTCCTTTACATAATGAAAAATTATAGTTTTAGTAATAATAATCAATATTCCATGAATGACTAGATTATATGAATATTTTAATCCTTCAAACAATGTATCATCAAGAATTCATGGTTCTAGTAAATACCCCATTCAACCCACTGTAAAGGGGGATCTAACTTTTGATCATCTTAATAATGGTAGGAATTAAAAAAAACCCAACATTCATGCAAAAATAATCACATGGATTCATAAAAGTGTTCATATATTGTGTGTGAAGTCCCATGGATATGATATAACCTATAATCATGAAGGAGATGAATTTCATGAATGACCACACACATCATGCTCAATGAAAAGGATTTACACCTCCTAGGGATCTGTGAGGCTTATATAATTCATGAAACACCTATAATGCTACCAGGTTATGACCCTTATATAGGGTACTCATATTTCATGAATTCCTCAGATTCAAAGAACCCATAAACATCACAAAAAATACATCACATTCTCCTATATGATGAATCCTTTTGGAAGTGGATGATTCATGAATGTTTAGTTATCATAATCCCCAGACATATATAATCTAGAATTAAAAAATCCTCAACCATCAATATGACTAGTATTATTAAGACTCGTTCAAAATCAAATCACTCCATGCCTGGTATTGGTTAGCTCAATTTTGTATACCTCAATCCGTTGCTTCCCAACAACCAAACCCCTAAATGCTACATGAAATGATCAATGTATTTGGATTCTGATCTAAAATGAATTTTTTAAGTGGGTACATATGACCCAATAGAGGAATCATTAATGGAAACCGGATATCATTCCCCCAAAAGACCATATGAAGAATCTCAATATTGTTTTCTTCTCCCACCATAATTGGGACTGGGATTCTCTATATCAAATCCTAAAAAATTTCTGTGATAAAAGTCTTTGAATAATATAGTACCAAAATTTTATTCTTGCAATATTAAACTAGGTGAGAACATCATTGTAACAAAAATGATAAAATATATGATAATGTGCTCATCATATGATGTTAAATTTTAGCCATACCATGTATAATGAGAATGAAATGTCACATGTGACAAGAATGAGGTGATACTCTGAATATTTTATGTAACCTAAATGTATAATCCCTGCACTATCCAAGGATTATATTACATTGGAAATAAAAGCATCATTACCACTAGATATTAAAAATCATGGACCCGTATTTCCTGACAACATTAATATAACTAGTCAAACTACTTGGTATTTGATCTAAATATCCTAATAATGTATAGTGGATACCTCCCTAAGGATTAAAAATCATAACCCAACACCCCCTTAAATATTAGATATCCTCAATGGACATTAAATTTATTCATGTCTTAGTATATGACAATCGTAAATGGTAAATGTCCCAAAAATACATTGAATTTGTGATCATCACATTACATTGAATATGAATATTGGATTTCCCAAATTGAAAATTATTGATGTGAAACTCCCTAACTCAACTTTAAACCTATGTCCCCTACCAATGAACCATAACCCCATAATTAGGTTAAAATATTAAGTAACCTTGGGTGATGAGCCTTGGATGAGAAAAAAATATCTTTTTTACACAAAGGTGTTTATTTTGGTTTGTTACATCATGCGAAAAACATGTGATTTCTTAGGGGATGAGAATATAAAGCCTTATATGAAGATAATAGTTGACTTACATGATGTGTATTAGATGCCTCACTTAGAAAATAACAATCCTAAGTCTCCATGTGTGATGATGATAGGTTTCTTGAGGTGATATGAATTGGGTTCATTCTTCTCTAAATGAATGTTCCCTTTAGGATATCATGGGATTCATCAGGTTTTATAGCTGATATCCCTTTTTAAATAAGAATATGATGCCCCAAAATACCAAATGTGGAAGGATTTTAATGATTTCAATTGTTCCTATTATTCTCATCAACACTAACTAAATGTAAAATTATTTTCACTAACACATGTAGTATAATTAATAAGTTTGAACTAGAATATGGATCTAGGAATGAGATTCATTAACCTGTATTATATCTACGATAGAGATCTGAATTAATTGAAAAACTCAAATGAGGAATCCAATCAAGGATGACCTAACATCCCATCATACTGTTCTAACATAGGAACTGAATTCATAATCCATATTGATAGAGGCTACCCACACATAAAAATTGAGAAGTCTAGGAAACTAAGAAGGGCCTTTATCAGTATAAGACCACAAATCACTCTTTAAAGGTTAAATAAGACCCTTATAAAATAATTTTACAAAAATAGATAACCCAATAAAAATATTTTCTAATAAAACTTTGGTGATATGATGTGAATTAGGAATCATTTGTTCTATGAATTATTGAATTTAATACCCCATAGATCATATAGAGGGTGATTCGAATTGGGAATGATGGGTACAAAATTTTATAAAAACATGTAAAGGGTATGTTGTATGTGTCACAAAGGACAATCAGAGCATGAAACATTCAACTACATGCCACCAAATGACATTGGTCTATAATAAATTATACACTTATAAACCAACACAACTATGCTTATCCTATGAATTCCACTCCTCCTATTAATCATAGGTATCCTATTTCCTTCTCCCCCTCCAAAAGTATATAGTACATATAGATAGAACTATTTTTTTCAGATATGTGAATGAATGAGTCATCTCAACCATTGAAATGGATTGAAAGGAATTTAGAGGTATGATGTTGAACTCATGTTCTTTACCATAAGTAACATTATAATAGAACAACCCCCTAGTAAAATATATATTTTTACGTCTCCCCCCAGAACACTACAAAAAAATTGTCACCTATGTCGAGGAGGTAGGGGATGCACTGGTCACACCATCATCAACCATTTCATGGGTGACACCTAGGAAGGATCATATTACCTTGATAATCTTACAACATAGTTCATCCCTCCATGTTGATGGTAATTATAATCCCAAACTTAAATTGATGTCCATGGTCTAGAATGTTCAGAACTTGTCTGGAGGAAGGCCTCAAAACAAACATTACATGAGGCTTCTTCATTAGATCATGTGGGCCTTTCCACCTATTATTTCACCCCTTCCACCATGATCACTATTCAGGGGTATGTTTTTACCTTATTAGGAATAAGAAACAAGCCACCCACCAAGAGGGGTAAGATGAATCTCCCCACCTAGTGTATCACTGAAAAATAATACAAATGACCACCCCATGAAGGATAATCCCTCCATGGATTTCCTTCCCAAAATTCAATCAGTTTAGAAAAAAAATCCTCCCTTTCCAAAGACATCCCATTCCCAATATGTAATTCATATGGATGATGGATATATGTTTTTGTGGGGGTCCTACACATGATCATAAATCTGAAACACATAGTTTAAATCCATATGACTCTCAGAGGATCTCTTTGGGGGAGCTCCCACATTACCAAAGATAGAGGGACTATGGTAACGCCTATTGACCATTAACCTCTAAGAAATAGAGAAAAAAGAAAAATACCATTAGATTCCTCCACCTATAATAATAAAGATGGGGGTAGTATCTCATAAATTGAAAAATAATATCATTGTGGAAATGATACAAAAGTTTCAAATGTCCATATTTAAGAACCTATGAGTGGAGGATGTCCGAGATTCATTTTTTGGGCTCTCAATGTAACACCTCATGGTTTTTAGAAACATAACTTTTCAAAATAATTTAATCAATTTGATATTTTTTGTTAAAAAATAGTGAGTATATCTTGATTAACAAAAAACACTGAATGTTAATTTCATTACACGCAACACTGATTTTATCATGTGTTACACAAAACAATGACTTTAGATTACATTATACAAAACACTATTATTGGTCAGAGTAGAGTACTCAAGAGGGGGGTGAATTGAGTATATATAAAAATTTCTATTTGAAAAGTTTTCTTAAAAGGTTCTCCAATAAAAATAAATATAGCCCAGTTAATTAAGGTAATATGGTTATGAAAGTTTGACTATTCAATTAGCTTCTCAAAAGATTGATTAATTCTTAATAATATCAATGTCAGTTATTGATATTACTTTTGAAGCTATTATAATAAAGCAAAACAATTATAACTTCTGTCCAAGATTAACTATCAAAGTAAATCAAGTGATTTATGAATTATATAGTAAAATAGAGAAAACTAAATTAAACAACATAGTGAATATAAAATAAGTGGTTCAGTATCAAGCTGAGACATAATCCACTCCACTTGGTGATCACATACCACCAAGAAATTTATATTAATAAAATTGATCCACACCCTGGATCAGGGTAAAAAAAAGTGTACAGTATTGTTTGGGTCACACTACATCTTCCATAGTTCTTCATGGGTATAAACTACCAGGTCACAAATGGACCTCTTCCACACTTATCCATGGGATTAAACAAGTGTAAAAAGATATTAGAGGAAGGATATATTGTATCCTTCAGTTTAGTGCAGGAGATAGTGTGTGTTTTAATACAGACACACACACACACTACTCAAAAGATAAAAACAATACACAATAGAGAAAAGATGATGAGATAAGGTTTGAAGTGCTCTGAGTGTTATTCTATGTAGCTCTGGACTTATAGGATGAAGTAGGTGCAATTATTGATTCCTCTTGTGATAAAAATAGTATCACAAGTCTGGTTCTCTAGTTTCCAGTTTGATCTAGATCATGTTCTTCATAGAGTTTGTATTGAAAAGATGTTCTTGAATCTGATCTATGGTATCCCAAATTTTGGATTCTTGAATTCTTTGTGTGTTCTTTCGATGTATATTATCGCACGTGTCAGTTATTTTCTCATGAATGCTCGCACTTCTGATTCTCTACCACCTAATTGTTTCAGGGCCACGCTTTTATTTTTATTCTTGGAGTGCATGTGTTAAAGCCGAAATGATGCATGTATTCTACACCTCGTACTTCATTATGTCAGGTGATATGTCTACAAAGAAATATTAATTATATCAGAGCATTTAAAAGACTCAAATATGACTGTTAGAAATTAAATTGAAAATGAAAAAATAGATTAAAGAATAGTGTCATAGTCTGTCTGGAAACATTGTCACTTAGAAATAGTTTCACCATAAAATAATTTCTTCTTCTTTTAATTTGATCGGTGAGACATTTATGATGGCATAGTTGTATATAGATTAGGAACCGGTAGCACATATGCAATGTTAAGATCACAGTGTATGGTCCTTTTCCAAACTTCGAATGATGTCTTAGTAAGGAACCGGTGTCACATACTTCAAAAGATCTGAAACTGGTTATGGTGTATGTTCACGGTGTTTATGTCATGGTGTCTGGTCACAGTGTTTGGTCACGGTGTCTGGTCATAGTGTCTGGGTCCTTTGCTGGAAAACCAGAACCAGTGGTAGTCTCACGGTTTCTCAGACTTAGCCAAATATCTGTATATAGAATTAAGTAGTAATATTCACAAAATTAATTAGACTTAATCATTCCTAAAAAAGATACATTATAAAACAAATTAAATATAGTTTACAAAAATCAGTCATGATTTATAGGAATCAAGATATTGGGAGAATTTATTTGAAGCATAAAGAAACCGAGAACATCTACACATGATATGAGATAGATTAAATAGGAGTAACACTCTATGATCATTAAAACATGATTAAAACATGAGTATTCCAACAATCTCCCACTTTTTTGTGATAAAAAATTATATGTGTGAGATATCTGTTCTTAGTGTGATGTGTGTCCCTTAGTGTAAATGTCTCTCCCCCTTTTAAGATTATCAAAAAGAGTACAAATGGAAATAAGAGAATAGACAGTAATAGGTCACAGTACATTAAATGGAGAAAGATGTGTCATTACAAACATTAGGCAACAAAAATACAAAAATATCCCTATCAAAAGATAGTGTTCACTGTTCTTTAGCACTACTTTTCTTCTCTTTTCCCTTGGAAGCATCATTAAGAGAAGCCACAAGAGTAGAGGTAGAAGTTGAAGAAGGGAGTGAACCAACTATCAGAGAAGGAAGAGGGAGTCCTTCAAAAATAGAAGTGGCCAAGGTAGGTTTGGTGTAAGATTGAGAAAATTGTTGGTCAAGGATAACAGGTCTGATCTAACTTAGAGCCTGAGAGACAGACATAGAGGTGGAGGCAAAGGTAGTGAATGAGGAAGGAGGCAAACCAGGCCGTAAGGGTGCAGCTACAAGAGCCACAATATTAGTGCTCTGTACTTGAAGATAAGGCCTAAATAACATTACGAAGTTAGCAATAATCTCACCACCATACTACACCGCTTTCTAAAAGTCATCTTTGTTCTCCAAGAACTTTTCCAATAAAGGAGTGAAATCTTTCAGCTTTTTAACTTGAGTTTTGAAAGCTTGAGTGACATGAGGGACTTTTAGATTCCTTACAAGGTACTAGAAATGGTTTGTCATATCATGCTTAGAGAAAATCCTATTGAAGTAGAAAACCACCTTCTTAGTAATTTCTTCCTGAGCATAATTTTCAATCGTGGAAGTAATTCTTACCAAATTAATAACTTTGTCACTATACTTGATAACCAAAAATAGAGACTCTTTGTCAAAGCCACTTAGCACTGATTGAAGTTCTTCTTTAACAACTGTTCTGAGCAGATCATTATCAAAGGAGGGTAGAGATGATTATCCAAAGGTACTAGAAGCTGTCACAACTGAAGTAAGAAAATTTAATTGATTCCGAACTTTCTGTACATATCCTTTATACTCATCAGTCAATTTATTGATACTAATAACAAGCTCACGCATTTCTTGAACTATTTTCTTGTTTCTTTCATCCACATTGTTAGCTAAGGAATTTATGTTAGGTTGAATTCGAGAGACAAATTCCTGTGGAATCTGACCACTATCATCCTCAAAAGGATGAGAAACATGATATGGTATTGATTTCAACACTCTCTACATATCATAAACCATATATCTGAGATACTTCACTTCATTATTCAGCTGATTGTTCTCAATTCTGAACTCTTGAATTTCATGAATCATTTTTGGATAAATCTGCCATATGATCTTTTCTAACAATAGGGAAACATCTCTTTCACTTAGGATTGTTATAGGAGTAGGTTTAGTGTTAATGAGATTTTCAACTCCAGACAATAAAGTATCTCCAAAGGATTTCAAATAATCCTTACTCAATAAGGTAGAAGGTTTTTGTAAAGGTTC
Source organism: Viscum album (assembly GCA_963277665.1). Taxonomy (NCBI): domain Eukaryota; kingdom Viridiplantae; phylum Streptophyta; class Magnoliopsida; order Santalales; family Viscaceae; genus Viscum; species Viscum album. Next base: position 1,900,348,453 of record OY728135.1, on the reverse strand, counting down.
AGGAACAAGAGATGAGATAGGCTCAGGTTCCATTGCAGAGATAACTTCAAGAGTAGAGACCGGTTTCAATTATAACACAATAGACAAATTTATACCTTTAACTAAGGATTCATGGGAATCATTACCATCAAAGTAGCTAGGGAATTTAAACCATGTATCCACAGTGCTTTGATCAACTAGATTTTGAATTTCAACACTTTCCATATTATGGTGCTACTCCCCCTCAACAAGTGCATCTCTCACAGGAATATGAGATTTAGTTCTTTGATCTATTTCCAAATTTTCATCACCAATAGCTTCAACCATGTATTTTCTAGAAAAATGAAAGGATTTCTACATTATTTACCCAACATATGGGATAATCTTAAGAACTGCTTACTCCTCTAAGTGTTCCTCAAAAGTTGCTTCTTTCTCAAGAGAAAGATCTTATTTTAGACTCTCTTAAAAAATATCCTTTTTCTTTATATTAACAATAGACTCTTATCTAAAAGAAGGTTCTTATTCCAAAACAACAGTTCTTTTAGGAATAGTTACTTCCTTTTCAACTATGACACGAGGAACATGTCCAATATCTTCCATATCCAGGACAGTTTCCCCTGTAGGTGCAACAACCTCTTCTTCTTCCTCCTCAACAGGATAGTCAACAATTTCATCTAGTTCTAGACCAGGATTAGAAATGTTCTTAGGTCTTTAAGAATGCTCAATCGGGATGAAATTTTCATAAACCCTGTCATTATCCTTCACCCATGTTTTTTCCATAGATTCCAACTAATTTTCATTCTTTTGACTGTAAACTTTGAGATAAAAAATTCATAGTCATTAATGACTTCTTCATCTAGTAAAAATAACCCTTTATCATGAAGAATAATAGAGATTAACCTTGAGTAGAACAAGGAGGTTGAATTTGAGGTTGTCTTTATCAACTCACACATATAAATTATAACATACTTATATAGGTTAATATTGTGTCCATTCTTCATAAGATGTATAAAAAATACATCCTGATACTTGAGTGTAGAAAAATATATTTTTTTTGGACTAATCAGATTCTAAAAAAACATAAACAATAATATGGTTTCACCATCTAGTTCAGCAGCAATAACTATTCTCTTTGTTTTATTTCTAGTCAAGCTCCCAAGGCTTCTTCTAAAACAAAGATCTCACTTAGAAGAGGAGGATCTCTATGTTAGACCTCAAAAATTCCCTCACGAGGTATCCCTAGGAATGAATCACATAACCTCGAAGAAAAGACACATCTTTGGCCATTGATCCAGCTTCTTACAACAAAATCATCTTCTGTATTAAAAGGGAATTGAAAGAACTGATAGAACTGAGCCACTAGCTTTGGGTAAATTGGCCTTGTCACCTTTGTGAACCAATCCATCCATCCTTTCTCTGTAAGTACTTTAAACAATAGAGACTTACTTGATAGTAGCCACTTAGGGAATATTTCCTTTTTCGGTACCACTATTTTATCAACAAGATTCGAATTCAAAGGACCTTCGGTTGCTATCTTCGGTGCTATTTTTATCTTCTTCTCTAATATGCGCTTCTCAGGAGTCGATGAAGATGGGACCTACATTCTGGGCATTCAACGAAAGGTTAGAGGGAGAGAGAAAGAGATTTTAAGGGTTGAAGGAGGGATTACGGTTTGAGAGAAGAAGGATCGAGTGAAGAAAAGAGTGAAACTTCTTTCATTTTTATCATTTAGGGACATCGAGCATCACAAATTCAAAAGCACGGGAAAGAAAATGAGAAAAATAATTAATTACAGCATTATGGGTTATAATATATAAATAAAATGAAAAAGTGTATTTATAGTGAGACCTGAACAGATTTTCACGGGGAGACCGTAACAGGTTTTCACAGTGAGATCGTAATAGGTTTTCATGGTGTTATCTCTACTGTGTGACTTCAAAAATATGTGACCATATTGTTTGAAATAGTATGTTCTAGGCAGTAATCTTAAGACAGTGACTTGTAAAACAATAAACTATAAAACAATAAGTTGTTAAAAAATACACTTACTACTTAAGATTTATCATTCCCAATTCACATATGATGTAATCTATTCTTTCAAAATTTAATGGTTTGGTGAATATATCAGCGAGCTGATATTTAGTTCTAATGAATTCCAAAGTGATATCACCTTTTTGAAAATGGTCTCTCAAAAAGTGTTGTCTTACATCAATATGTTTTTCCTAGAGTGCGAAACAACATTTTTTGAGATGTTAATAGCACTTGTATTATCAAAATTTATAGGTACATGCCTAAATTGATATCCATAATCTAGTAATGTGTGTTTCATCCACAAAACTTCTGCACAAAAACTACCAGTAGCTATGAATTCATCTTCGGAAGTAGATAATGTAATAGAGTTTTGTTTCTTACTACACCATGATACTAGTGGCTTTCCTAAAAAGTGACAAGTTCCAGAGGTGCTATTTATATCTAACTTACAACCACAGAAATTGGCATCAAAATAGCTAACTAACTCAACTGATTATCCTCTGAGATAGAACAATCAAAGATTGTATGTATGCTTGAGGTATTTTAAAATTCTCTTGACAATATTTAAATGAGATTCCATAGGGTTTTCTTGAAAATGAGCACACATACATACTCTAAACATAATGTCAGGTCAGCTAGTAGTTAAGTAGAGTAATATTCTAATCATTCATCTATATGTGGTTTGATCAACAGATTTTCAATCTTCATCATTATCCAACTTACAAGTAGTAATCATTAGAGTGTCACTACTTTTAGTGATATCCAAGAAAAAATGTTTTAGAAGATATCTAGTATATTTTATTTGATTTAAAATATTACCATCATTATTTGGAAAGATTTAAAATCCAAGAAAGAATTTTAGTTCACCCATTAAACTCACTTCAAATTCATTTTGCATCATTCTAGAAAATTAAATACATAAATAATTTTTTGAAGATCCAAAGATAATACCATCTACATAAAATTGAACTACTAAAACACCATTGGAAATTTGTTTTATAAAAAGGATAGTATCAGCTATACCTTTTGTAAAACCTTTAAAAATAATAAAAGTAATTAATCTATAATACCAAGCTCTTGGAGATTTTTTTAAACCATATAAGGTTTTTGATAATTTAAAAACATGATTTAGAATTTGAGGATTTATAAAACTAGGGGGTTGATCAACAAAGACATCCTTAGCTATATACTCATTTAAGAATGCACTCTTAACATAAATTTTATACAGTTTGAAAATTAGATGTGCAACATAAGCAAGTAGGATTTTGATGGCTTCAAATCTAGCTACTGGTGAAAAGGTTTCCTCATAATCAATTAATTATTCTTGATTATATCCATGTGCGACAAATCTAGCATTTTTTCTAACTATGTTACTAGATTTATCTACCTTATTTATAAATACCCACTTAGTGCCTATGGTAAATGTGTCTTTAGGTCTGTCAACAAGTTTCCAAACACTGTTCCTTTCAAACTGATTATGTTCTTCTTACATATTCGTCACCCAAAATTCTTCATTGATAGCATCATTAATGTTTTTAGGTTCCATTTGTGTTAAGAAGAATTGATGTTAAACTTGATTTCTAAGAGAATTTATAGTTTGAGTTACTTTATCTAAATCTACTAGAACAACATCTAAAGGATGGTTATTAAGGGTTCTAATAGCTCTATAAAAAGGACTAGTGATTTCAGGTTCTTCAACAGGTTCGGGTTCATTATGAATTGAATTTGAAGAATTTTCAGAACTGGTCGTTTTCACAGATTCTTTTACAGGATGGTTAGAGGATTTTTAATTGATGTCCAAATTTGACACATCATCCTCCAGGTTATCTAGAGTGGTCTTAGTCTCATGTGGATCTATCTCATCAATCTTCACATGGACAGATTCTTCCACACATTTGGTTCTTTTGTTAAACACTCTATAGGATTTACTAGAGATTGAATATCCTAGAAATATTCCTTCATCACTCTTGGATGAAAAAATTTCAAGATTGTACTTAGTATTAAGGATATAGAATTCACAACCAAAAACTTTGAAGTAGCATACTTTGGGTTTTCTATTGTTCCATAACTCATATGGAGTTCTTTTAAGAATAGTTCTAATCAAAACTCTATTAATAATATAGCATGCTGTATTTACTGCTTCTACAAAAAAATAAATAGGTAAGTCATATTCACTAAGTATGGTTCTAGAAATCTATTGAAAGGTTCTATTTCTTATTTCTAAAACTCTATTATGTTGACGTGTTTTAGGGGTAGATAAATTATGACTATATCTATTTTGTGAAAAAAAGGATTCAAACTCTTGATTTTCAAACTCACAGCCATGATCACTTCTTAAGGATTTAATTCTAAGTCCACTGATATTTTCTACATTTTTTGCATATTTTGGGAAATGAGATTAGGATTCAATTTTGTGTGCCAAAAAGAAAGTCCAAGTATATCTAGAAAAGTCATCTATAATAACATAAACATAGTACTTCCTATTTAAACTAGAAACTCTAGATGGTCCAAAAAAATCCATGTGAACCAATTCAAGAGGTTGAGAAGTTGACACTTCTTTCTTTGGTTTGAAGGAAATTTTGTTTTGCTTTCCCTTTTGACAAGGATTACACACATTATAATTTAGAAACTCAATTTGTGTAGATCATTGAATAAGCTTTTTCTAGTTATCTTTCTAAGGGGGTGAATATTGTAGTGTCCTAGTCTCATATTCCAAAGCTAAGAAACTTTGTGATATACACTTAAACCTAAATCATTTTGAGAAACTAAATACTCTAAGTTAATAGAGTATAAATTTTCATTTCTCAATGAAAAAAACACTAATTCACTTTTCGAATTAAAAACATTTCAAGCATCATTTTCAAATTTAACATGAAATCCATCATCACATAGTTGTGAAATACTAAGAAGATTATATTTTAATCCATAAAAAAAGTACTTTGGAAATTAAAACTGAGTTAGAGTTACCGATTTGGCCAAGTCCAATTATTTTTTCCTTTAGCATTGTGACCAAAGGTGACATGTACACCATCAATTTTTATTAAGTTCTTGAAGCATGAATAGTCTCCTGTCATGTGTCTTGAACACCCACTGTCCAAGTACCATAAGATTTTAAAGGAGCTCTTTAAATAATTTTCCTACAAAATAGTCAAATAAAAATAGACTTTGGTACCCATATTTGTTTGGGTCTAGTAATATTAGTGACTAGTTCTTTAAGAACCCACATCTTCCTCATAGGTTTCCTATAAGCATTATGTAAAGTGCTTGAAAAATAAACTCTATTTGGTCTAGAAAAGATTGAAACAGTAGATAGTGTATCATAATTTGAACTAGCTGAATGTTTTCCAGAACTAGGAGTAAATCTGTATATCCTAAACATAGAAATAAAATTGGGTTTTCCAAAATTTCTTTTATCAAGTTGATATCCAATACCCGTACTATATTTAGGAACAATCCAGTTACCTAAAATTTGTACCAAAGTATATTTACCATTAGTAAACCGTTCAATTTCCTTTTTAATTTCTTATTATATAGCTTTAGTTCATTGTTTTCTTTGGGTAATTGAACATTTTCTCCCTTTCTACAGTAAGTTCATATTTAACCATTAAGGTAAGAGCATACTATTTCTTTAAAGACTTGTATTTATCTTTTAGTTCATTACATGTCTCTTCTAGTATATTATAGTACTCAAACATTTCTTCTTTAGACGTATTCTCAGAATCACTTTCATCTCCAAAATAATCATAATTGTGTATAAGAGATTATAATGTTACCTTAGACGTGTTTGTCATAAAAAACATATTGGCTTTGTTAGCATGTTTATCATGTGAATATTCTGAGTCACTTGAATTGTCCTTAGAAGCACTCCACATTGCTTTCATTGCCTTTTTATACTTTCTATCTTTGTCCTCATATTTCTTTTTGTACTTGATCTTGGGACAATCAACCTTTACATATCCCTTTCACTTACATTCATAGCATACTATCTCATAAAACTTGTCACTTATTTTCCAATATTTCTTCCAACTTTCCTTTTGATCATATCTTCCTTTGAAGTTAGGTTTTCTGAAAAATTTCCTCTTCTTGTAAAATCTCTTAAACCTTTTGGATAATTGATCCATCTCCTCATCAGTATCAGGTGATGATTTTTCACTGCTAGAAAATTCTATAGATAAGTCCAATTTCCATTTTTCTTTGTGTTTAGAGGTGGTGGTATTAAATGCAACAGATTTTATTTTGGGTTCATCCTCCTATTACTTGTGGACTTTCAGCTCCTCTTAATACATCATTAGTTTCTCAATGAGTTCTTTTACAGGTATCGTGTTGAATTTGCATGACACTCTAATAGAGACATAAGTTCCTCTCCATCTATCAGGCAGGCTTCTAATAATCCCCATGATTTTTTATTTGGAAGTAACTTCTCTTCCAAGAGAAACCATTGTGTTAAAAAATTTGTTGAACCTGAGATACGTATCATAAATTGGATCAGCAGGTTTCATTTTAAAGGTTTCATATTTAATAGTATAATTATTAAGTCTCATTTCTTTCACACTAGAAGTTCCTTCATGTGAAACATACAAGGTATCCCAAATTTCATGGGTAGTTTTACAAGCATAAATTCTATTAAATTCCTCATCTCTTAAAGAGAAATATAAAGAATTCATGCCTTTGTAACTGTTATTGTATGAATTCTTGGTTGGGTCATCCCAAGTGATTCTATCAGTTGCAGGAATCTTATACTACTCTATAATTTAAGACTAAATTTCAAAACCCATACTATCTAAATGCATTTTCATTTTAATCTTCCATTGGGAATAATTGGTTCCATTAAATAATGGTGGTCTGTTGGTTGCATCACCTTCCAGTATATTATCCATAATAAAGAAATACATTGAAAGATATAGAAATTTAGAATTAACAGAAATTTATAGATCCTTAAAGTACAACTAAAATCACAGTTGAATAGTTTCAAAAACAGAGTCTTAATAAGAATAACAAACTCCTCTGATACCAAATTTTGGTCGGAGTAGAGTACTCAAGAGGGGGGTGAATTGAGTATCTATAAAAATTTTGGTTTGAAAAGTTTTCGTAAAATGTTCCTCAATAAAAATAAATACATCCTATTTAATCAAGGTAATACAGTTATGAAAGTTTGATTGTTCAAATAACTTCTTATAAGATTGATTAATTCTCATTAATCTCAATATCAGTTGTTAATATTACTTTTAAAGATATTCTAATAAGGTAAAAAAAGTATAACTTCTGTCCAAGATTGACTATCAAAGTAATTATAGTGATTTCTGAATTATATAGTAAAACATAGAAAACTAAATTAAACAACACAATGGATATAAAACAAGTGGTTCAGTCTCAAGACGAGACCTAATACACTCCACTTGGTGATCACCTGCAACCAAGAAGTTTATATTAATAAACTTGATCCACACCCTGGATCAGGGTAAACAACAATGCACAAGACTCTCCAGGTCACACGACCTCTTCCATAATTCTTCTAGGATAAAAACTACTAGGTCAAACAGGGAACACTTCCACACTCATCTGTGGAAGTAAACAAGTGTAAAAAGATATGAGAGGAAGGATATATTGTATCCTTCAGTTTAGTGTAGGAGACAATGTGTGTTCTAATACAGACACACACACACTAATCAGAACCTAAAAAAATACAAAAGAGATAAAATATGATGAGATAAGGTTAGAAGTGCTCTGAGTGTTATTCTATGCATCTCTGGACATCTAGGACAAAGTAGATGCAAGTATCAAGTCCTCTTGTGAGAAATAGAGTATCAAAAGTCTGGTGATCTAGTTTCCTATTAGATCTGGATCATGTTCTTCATGGAGTTTATATTCTGAAGATGTTCTTACCTTTAATCTTTGGTATCCCAGATTTTGGATTCATGAATGCTTCATGAGTTCTTCAGATTTATCTTGTTGCATGTGTCAGTTCTTTTCTCAAGAATGCTCGTGCATCTGCTGCTCTACCACCTTCTTGTTTAAGGGACACACTTTTCTTTTTATTCATGGAGTGCATGTGTTTAAGCTGACAGAAATCATGTATTTTGCAACTCGTACCTCGTACTGTCAGCTGACATGTCTATAAAGAAATATTAATTATGTCAGGGCATTTAAAAGACTCAAATATGACTGTTAGAAATTAAATTGAAAACTAAAAAATAGATTAAATAATAGTGTCACAATCTGTCTGGAAATAGTGTCACTTGGAAATAGTATCACCATGATATAATGTCTTCTTCTTTGCCTTTGAGTGGTGAGACAGTTATGATGGCCTAGTTGTATAGAGATTAAGAACTGGTAGCACATATGTGGTTTTAGGATCATGGTGTCTGGTCCTTTTCCAAACTTCGAATGATGTCTTAGCTAGGAACCGGTGTCACAGACTTCAATAGATACGAAACTAGTTACAGTGTCTGGTCATGGTGTTTGGGTCACGATGTTTGGTCACAGTGTCTGGTCATAGTGTCTGGGTCACAGTGTTTGGTTCACGGTGTCTGGTCATGGTGTCTGGTCATGGTTTCTGGTCATGGTGTCTGGTCACGGTGTCTAGTCATAGTGTCTGGGTCCTTTTCTAGAAAAACAGAACCAACACGGACTCATGGTGTCTCAGACTTAGCCAAATATCTATATATAGACTTAAGTAGTAATATTCACATAATGAATTAGACTTAATCATTCATAAAATAAATCCATTATAAAACAAATTAAATATATATTACAAAAATCAGTCATGATTTATAGGAATAAAGATATTGAGAAAATTTATTTGGAGCAAAAAAGAAACCAAGCCCATCTACACATGATATGAGATATAGATTAAACATGAGTAATAATTTTTGATCATTAAAATATTATTAAAACATGATGAGTCCAACAACTATTTTCACCATGTAATACACACTGCATTTATATTTAAAAAAACCTAACATCATATTATAATATTAATATTTATTATAATATTTATCACATAGTATTTTTAATTAAGAGTTTTAAAAGGATTTAAAAATTTATTAAAAAATATGGTCTACATGTGTGTATATAAAATTATTTATTTGGTGAAAAACTATTTATAATTGAACATAAAAACTATTTATAAATAAAGGAAATATTTTTTTGGAATACTATTTTTATGCAAAAAAAATATTACATAAATAAAATATAAAAATAACATTATATTAATTGTTTTAATTAAATTAATATATTATATATAGTAAAATATTTAAAATTAATCTTATATCTTTTTTATACAAGATATATCAATAGATCCAATTTTAGACATAAAAATTATATTCTCTAAAAAGTAGTTATGTTTCCCTTTTATTAAATTATAATTACAAATAATATTAAAATTTTATAACATTTAGTTGAAATAATAAATTCCATAGTTTTAATTGTACGTACATTTTTATCTTACAATGATTTATTCAGAATTTTCAAAAAATTATAATTTTATACTGAATAGTGAATAATACAGAATTTTAATTGAAACTTGTTTTTTTCATTTAAAATTATTTATAAAGATTAAATATATTTTAAATTAGTTTTAAATTAATCAAAATGCAAATATATATCTATTATTCCAATTTATATAATTGGAATAATTTTAATATTTATTTTTTCAAGAAAACCCTTGTTAAATTTTGACCTTTTTTGATTTGAAAACACACATTCTCATCACCTATGCTTGATTAATTTTAAATTAAAAATCTCATCATCCATGAATTGAATTTGTAAAAATAAATTTTATATTATAAATGATAATATATATATTTTCTATTATCTTGAAATTAGTCTTTGAAAAAAATAAATTATGAAAACAGTAAAATTTAATTACCACAGTTAAGGTAAAAATGGTTTTACCCATTGTTAATCTAAAGTAAAAATAATTAAAATGACATGATCACTATTATATAATATAATTTATGGAACTATTTAAACACTAAAATGTATTTGGATCAATAATAATTTATTTTCATCCCTTTTTTCATAAGAAATACTAGGTTAGACCATTTTATTTGTAAAAATGACATGTTTTCTAGTAAAAAAACTTATAAATGGACACCAAGTATCCTCTATTATTAACACTATAAAAAAAATTTGGTTCAACCATTCCCTCCAAAAATACCTTTGAAAATTATCTCCCCTAATCCTAGATACCTTATTTGGGAATGAAACCATCCAAGTAATGATTTTTTTAGAAAACCAATGGAGGATACTAGAAGAAGAGGTAGTGTTCTTCAATTAGTACTTTTATTTTACTTCCTCATACAACTACATAAATTATTATTATACCATAATTATATAATTAAATAATTATATATAGTATAAATATATGCTTTTATGTAATTTTATTGACCTACAACCATCCCCCCAAACATTAAATGCATTAAAAAATAATCATTTGTGTGTATGGAAGACTACCTTTTCACGAACTGATGTCAATTGATTTTCAATTAACATATCACATAGTTCATTATAAATATGTAAATAATGTATATATATATATATATAAATTATACTATTAAAATAATTATAAATAAGTAGTCATTAAATCATATATTCCTTTTTACATTCTATTCTGTTGGGGATATAATAATGTTACTCAGGTGTACAATGGACTGCCTCCATGCGAAGTGATGTGATTCGTTTTTCACTAACACATACTTGGAAGATAATATTATATATTTATGGAATATATGTGATTTATATGTAATAATTATTATATTCATGAAATATTTATCATTGAAAAATAATGTATCATTTTCTTTCTAACCTTTTCACTCACTAAAAGATGATAACGTCATTCGTGTATGTGTGGACAACCACCTTCACGAAGCAATATAACTCTCAGTATCAAAACAAATGGAATATATGTATAAATATATTTAAAGTTATAATATTTTATTTATGATATCATTATCATTAGTTAATTTTGAAATATTACTTACCTATATTTTTTAATGATCGTTAAAAAGGGGACTCTTCACTGATGTTTAGGTACAACCTACCATCTAAATGATCATAACATAAAAATTTTATAAAAATCAATATTTTATTATTGACCATAAAATTAAAATTTATTTATAAATATTATAATTATTTCACTATAATTATTCTATAGATGATGGAACCATGATCAAAATAACAAGACTGAAAATATCAAATCAAAATATATTTAAAAACAACATGGTTATTACACAAAACATAACTTCAACATGGAACTTTTATTAAAAAAGTAATTAAAAGTAATAATTATATCATTTATGATATTATATATATTAATATGTCTAATTAATATTAGTATAATAAAATTATTTTTATATTATTGGTCAATCAAATATGTATGAAGGAATATGAGACATAAGGTAAGGTATTTTCATCTCTCTTTTTACTTTTGGGAGACACATTCCATATTCACCACCTATTTCATTAATTTTGAGTATATAATATCCATGAATATTCTTTATGTTCATTCCATTGAAATATATGGTGATTCATAAACCCATATTAGGATTTCACTTTCATGGAAATTACGGTTCAATAGTTTCCAAAGCATTAAGGCATATTTGTCTCAATTTTCATTCTTTGAGAAATAATTTATGTTATAAACCTATATTTTTTTATGAGGAATATATAAAGCTACATTGACATGTAATATCCTAAATTTATTTCTTCTCATGATATTTTATATTTAATTTAATTTAATTTCATCATGGGGATTACAATTAAAAGTTACCAAAGAGGTAATGTTTTTAGGTTTCAATTTCATTGTTTGTTATGTTTAATTTTGATTATGCTTCAAATTATAAAATATTGTGAGATATATCACAGTTAACATAGTAATTTTCTACTCCACTGGTTATTTCATGAGAATAAATTTTTCCCTTCATTTTTGTCTCATTATGAACTCAATAGTTTAATTTTTTTTTAAAAATTTATTATTTATCTCTTTGATTGAACACACTCTTTTTATTTTCTAAAAATGATTCCCTAATTTTGTTAAAATTATTAAAATTATTTATTAATGATTTTTTAACAATTTATTACTTTTTAAAAAATGGTTTGAATGGGATCTCAATGTTCTTTTCAAAAAAATTCATATTTTCATTTTATTAAAAATGTGAATAGAATATTTTCTTTAACTCATATAACATGAACTGTATTTTCTTAAATCATGAATAATAAATATTTTAAATGATTCCTTTATATTATTTGAAGGTAACTTTCAATAAAAATTATATTGAGATTTTTTTATGTATTTAAAAATTATTTTCAAATTTGAATGGATATATACCACAGGAAATGGTTAAAATAAAATTTAATGCTTCCTTTAAGTGTTATCAATGATATTATCAATGAAAAATATTTCAAAAATATTTCTTGAAATTTTAGTTTTTGAAATTGATTCTGAATGAAAATTTTTATTCCTTAAGAAACATTCCAAATGATTTATCTTTTAAAATCATTCTCTATCTACAGTTACATTAATTTATGTAAATTATTCACATACTGGGGATATGAATGAAGAATACCATTCTTCTTATTTCTATGAATTATTTTTAATTTCATGATCTTTATAAAACTATTTTCTCTTGCATGGGTTCATTAATAATAAAATTATAATGAAACACACTTACTTTTCGATGCGTTGTGTTATGATAAAATGAATAAATAAGTATGAAAACATTATCTTTTACATAGGTTATGATATGATGAAATTTTTATGAAATCAAATTTTTCCTCATTGACTATGATATGATTATATTTTTAGGATCTTATGCAACATGTTTCTATGATTTTCATTATTTTATGTTTTGGACTTTATCTCCATATTATGCATTGGGTAATGATTGATATCTCATGAGAAAGAAAATAATGAAATGGGGAGTGAACCTATTTTAGTAAAGGACTTTCTCCACTATGATGCTCTTGGTAGTGAACCATAACTACAGTAATGGTTTGGGGAGTGAAACCAATACACTATGATAGAATGGAATTTGATCCTTGACTACTATGGAATTTTTTTCCATGATTATATGTATGAAATTTTTTATGTCTTATTTCAATTTTATGATCTTTTAGACCATGTTCTTTTCATAACTTATGGTTAATATATAATTAAGTATTAGTAATTATTGAATTACCAAAAATTATGATCCTATATATGTAGTTTATGAATTTCAAATGTTTTTCTCATTTTTCTCATAAGATTATGTTCTTATAATGATTATGTATCTCCCTTATTTTACCCTTACTGAGCATCCGAGCTCTCTATTTTTTATGTTTCATTTCCCCATATTATGAAGAAAGGTTTTATGTATTCTATAATTGTGAAGACATCTAATGGGGAAGATATTTATGGGATATTTTTGAGATCGATCTCTAATTTAGAAAATTATCTCTGTAATCTTCAAATACACTAAACTATTATGGTCACTGGTTGTGTTTTTGTGTAATGTATTGAATGTTTTTCTAAAAATATGTAATGTTTATGTTTGATAATATGGGATCTCTATATTTGGTATTAGAGGAAAGGTTTAGTTATCCTTTTCAATCTAGGATGAGAAAACATTAGTGATATTAATAGGTATATTTGTAATGATATATATGGTGATGCCTCTAAGGATTAGTATAAGAATTATCGTAGGTATAGAAAATATACTATATTTTTTTTAAATGATATAGAATGATTTATCCTTAAAATTACATCAATTTATGGATACTATAAGTTTATGTGGCTACATCAAGTATATTTATAGTGGTAATAAATATAAAAAGGGTGAAATAATATAGACTTGATCATCACCAAGTGTAAGAAAATGGGCCTTATTGTGCGCATGGTTTGATACTCCTAAGTGATGTGATTTTGAAATATGAATACACATTAAAAACAAACATAAAATATTTAAATATAGGGTTCATATTAATGACCTATGACAAACCAATGGTTTCATAGATTGAAAATAATATGTTATGATCGAACATCATATAAGATATTTTTTCATGATCATGTGGTTTTCCTCTCTAATTAGTGCTTAACACACTATGATTTTTGGTTTCATTCAGTGGTAGGAACCATATGTACCTAGATTGACAGCTAATGTGAAGGAATTTTTTTGATGAGATGAAAAATAAGATGAGTATTAGAGTAAAAGAAGTTTTGATTATAAGTAATCATCTACCAAGAAACATGTTTTAATATATACACTTTATAAAACTCTCAATATCACCAAATAAGTAAAGGATAGTACTTTACAAGACTTCAGGTAGGAGAGACCATAGATGAAAGAATACTTAGTTAAATATATATATGTCATTTTTGAGAGTAAGATCTCTAGGGAACATCTTAGCTAGATGAGAATATTATTTGGGTTGGGAAAAGGACATAAAGAAAGTAACTTCAAACAAAAAATGTATAGTTTAGTTAATTAAATGGTTAATAATAATGGACTCTCTAAGGTATCATCTACTATTTAATATTTTAAAATTTTAAGTTATGAATATTATGCAAATCAATTTCTATAGAGGAAATATCATGAAGATAATTAACAATTTGTAGGAGTAATAGTTATATTTTTGATGACAAGGAGACAATGAATGAAATATGAAAGGTATAATGTGATAAATAATAAGATGAAAAATAAAAGTTAATGGTTTGATAATTAAGTGAATTTTTTTTAGTGATTATTTTTTAGAAAAAAAAATATTATATGAATCATAAAATATATAAGGATTGTCCTGTATTATTTTTTTGGTTATGGATATGAGATAATATGATAAATATTATTAATTACCATGAAATTTTATTTTGTGGAACAATAATATATTATGGAAAATTCATGTTTAAGTAAAGATATCTTTTAATAGGTTCCTGAGGATTAGAAATATTTTTTTATTTTGGGTTAAGATATGATTGATACGGGTAAATAAAATTTAATAGAATAAATGGCCTCATATATGATAGTGAATTTTTTTGAAAATATGTTATATGTTATCATTTATGAAGTTTAAAAAAGTTTCAAACTTATGAAATATATCCAATAATATGTGTCTTATATAAGGAAGGAGGAAGCACACATTTTTTCAACAAAGTTTTATGGTAATTTAGGTTATTAATCTATTTCAATAGAATACATTATGTATATATTCACATGATTAGTATGTGATAATAAAGAGAAACTTTATAATATATGGTGGATTAATGTTTTTTCTATTTTGAGAAATTTAATTACATTATTTATAATTTTTTATTTTCGAAGGGTTATAATTTCAACATTTAATGTGATAATTTATGTTAAATATCGGAGGAGGTTTTAAAGATTAACATATTTGTTCACCATAGGAATAATTATATATATTAGATAAAAATTGTTAACCTTTTTACTAAATATTTATGGAATGAATTATCATTTCTTTATTGATTTTATTTAGTGATTTTGATATGAAAAATTCATCTCTCAGAGTAACAAATGAACTGAGAATTTATCAAGGAAAAATCAAAGGTTGAAATTGAGCTAATGAAGTAAAAAAACAATCGAATATATACTTTATCATATGTTCTCAATCTAGGTGGAAAAAATATTCCCCAAAATTAATAAATGGATATTGAAATAAAATATTATTATATTATCATTATTTTTGATGACATCAATGACCATTTTCATGCTACTTTGATTAATGGAATTTTTCATTATCTTTCTCATAGTCATGTTCTCTATCACTCCAAGTCAATATTTATGTGTTAGTTTTTTGTTATATTTATATTTTTTCAATTCCCAACTATGTTATCCTATATGGAAAATTATTACATTTTATTCCAAATTCATAACTCACATCCTGTTCTATTTTTAAACATGATTTTTTATTAATAATTTTTATGATGTATGATTTTTTTAAATGTTTATCAAAAGATAACAATGATGAATTTTTAGGAAGAAATTAATTTTTTGCGGTGTTGAATATAACACCTTGATATTTTTGTGAAATATATATATATTTTTTAAATTAATTTAATATTTTAGATATTATGTTTTGTATACAACAAATAGTTTATCTTGTGTTCCATGAAACACTTCTTTTATCTTGTATTACAGAGAAAAATGATTTTATCTTTTGTTATAAGCAATATAGAGTATAATGTTTTATAAATGTCTCAATGAGTTTAAACAAAATGTAACACACTATTAAAATATATTAATATAATATGTTAGTTATCACCAATATGTTAGAATAGAAAGTATGAATGTTATTAAACATAATATAAAAATATTTGGTCTACAGATGAGTATAAATTGAATTATTTTGAGACCAATTAAATAAAAATGGAAAAAACTATTCTCAAATAAAGGAGATCCTTTTTTGGAAAAATATTTTTATTCACAAAACACATTATACATAAATAAATTAATAAATTCACTTTGGTTGAGTAACTATAACGATAGTTTTTTATTATATTTTCAACCGAATTTCTAACAAGCATCAAAGTGGTTTTATACAAAATAGGTAAAAATAAAGCCAATTTTTTACTTATAAACTATATTGTTATAAAAATATTTTTTGGTCGCCTGTTTGTGCATTAATTTTTAAAAATAATTTCGAAACATTATGAAAATTTATTCTTAAAAAAATGGTCATTTTTTTAATCATCATGAAAAAATCATCTAAATGTTCTTTTTTTCAAAATTTCAAGGACGATTAATTTTTTGATTAATGTATTAATATACTAAATTTTATCTGAAACCTGTCATTTTTTTAAAATATTTATAAAGATAAAATATATTATTTATTGTTTTTAAATTAAAATTAGTCTTCTTATATATCAATTAATTAGTTTTTTGTCAATGGAATCATTTTTATATTTTCTTGAAATAAAGACATTGTAAACTTTTGAATTTTTTATTCTTGAAAACCCATTTTCTCATTACATATGTAGGATTAATTTTAATGTAAAAAATTTCAAAATTGTTAATTTAATTTTGGAAAAAAATGATTTCATATTTTTAATAAGATTAAATTATATTATTTAACATGTTTAACTAAATTTTTACCAAATTTAATATTTAAAAAGGTAAAAACTAATTTCCACTATTAAGGTAAAAATGGGATTATCATGGGTTAAACTAAAAAGGTATGTGATAAAATGACATAAAATTTTATAAAATATATTTTATTGACATATTTATACCATATTATTAATTATTGTATTTAATAATTCATTTTGGAACCTTTTGACTTGTAAAAAATGCAGGTATAATAATTTCTTTTACAAATTTACAAGTGTTTCACTCAACACACTTATGAAATTCCACCCCAAATCCTCTATTATTAAAACATAAAAAACCTATTGGTTTATCAAATACCAAACAAAATATATTCCTATAATCTCTCATGTCATCCTAGAATCCTTATATTGAGATTTAATACACCATTGGACTGATTTTTGTGTAATCCTTAGGAGGATACCCAAATAAGAGATAACATTCTTCAATGAGAATTTTTATTATATTCCATCCACCACATAATTAAATTATTATTAAACCCTGAAATTATAATTAAAATATTATCTTACAAATATAGATATATTAATTTTTTTGGGTATGACCTAAAACCATCCCCACTTCCATCAAATGTTTTATGAATTCATCATTTGTGCGTATGGTGAACTACCTACTTGGAACTGATGTCATTCTTTTTTTCATTACCACTTATAATTGATTGGTATGATGATGAATATAAAGTATATATTTTATATTTATAATATAATTATATTTATGGATTCATTATAACATATATATCTTTTTTTAATATCTATTCTGTAGGGGACTCGATAACATCACTTGTGGGTATGGTGGACTACTGTCTCACAAAGCGATTTGAATTATTTTTCACTAAGGGTTACAAGGAAGATAATAACGATAAATATATATAATATACGTGATATAAATGAAATAATTATTATATTCAAGATATATTTATTAATTCTAAATGAAAATATATCATTTTCATTCTAACATTTTTTCTCATTGAATTATGATAACATCATTCGTGTATGTGTAGACTACTACCTTCATGAAGCAATATGACTCTATATTTCTATCACCACCCCACATGGATGATATGTATAAGTATATTTAATGAAATAATTTTTTATTACTGATATTTTTAAATTTATTTAATGATATTATATTACTTACATCCTTCCAATTATGATCGTTGAAATCTGGAAACATTACTCATGTGCACGTATAGACTACCATATCTATGATGGTAATGCAATTAATTTATCAAAACCATAATTCATTATTGGTATTAAAATTTTAATATATTTATAATTATGATAAATATAACATAATTATTATTTTTTTATTTTTTTTATACATGAACAAATTAAGAGGATAAAAAATGACACATCAAAACATGTAAGAAAAACAAAGTGATTATTTTCCGAAATAAATGTTCATAAGGAACTATTAATAAATGTATAATAAAATATTATATTTATATAATATATGTTTCAATATATATTAATATATTTATTTAATATATTAACGATAAAAATATATCTATATTATAAGAGTTTCGAACATGTATAAAATTAGTCAGCACTTATATTAAATTATTTTCATCTCACTTTTTACTTATCTGAGACACATACCATATTCAACACGTATTTATTTTATATTGTGTATATACTTACCATGATTTTTCATAGGGATCATCTCTTTAAAATTATGGTGATTCACATATCCATTCTAGTATATCTTTTTCATGGGTTTTACAACTCCAAATTCACCAAATTTGTATGTGATTTTTTTTCTTAATATACATTATTTTAGTCAGAAGTAATGTTAAACATCTATTTCCATTTAAGAATTTTATATACATCCAAGTATATACATAATATCATGACTTTATTTATTCCATTATATCATATTATTTAATTGATATTCATCATTCATGTGGATTATAATTCAAAGTTACCAATATTTTAATAATTTTAGGTTATAATCTCATTGTTTATTGTGATTTGTTATGATTATTATCCTAATAATCAAATATTATGATATATATCCAAAAAAATTCATTAATTTTATTCTCATATTGTTTTTTCATGAGAATAAACTTTTTTACCTTAATTTTTATCTCTTTATGCACTCAAGAGTTCAAAATAATGCATTGGAGAAAAATTTTCTTAATCTCTCTTGTCATTCGTAACCCCATTTTTCAAAATCAATATTTTCTAAAAATCATTTCATAAATGTTTTTATCATTAACCACATGATTCATTAAAATAATTTACCCATGTTTAAATTTTTTTATATAAAATTCGATTGAATCCTTATTTCGTTTTCTTAACATAGGCCATATATCTTTTACCCAAAATATAAATATAAAAATTATTTTAACTTTTATCACATGAATGGTATTTTATACCATCATGACTAATCAATTTTTTTAATATGATATTTAATGTTTCAAAGATTATTTTCAAGTTAAATTATTTTGAAAACATTTTACATCTTTCAAAATATTTTTCAACGTGGAAATGATATTTTCCACAATATATGTTTTAAATTATTTTTAAATCTTCCATTATATGTATTAAAGGGTTTTTAATTGGAAATTATTTACAAAATATTTTATGATTTTTTAGTTTTAAAAATTCATTTTAAATGGATTTTTATTTCCTCAGGAAACATTACAAGGGATTTATATTTTGAAATCCTTATCCATATAATATGACATCCTTTGATGTATCTTATTCATTTCAGGGATATGAACCAATGATACCATTATTATCATTTCTCTAAATGTTTTTTGATGGATTGTGGTTTATGAATCTAATTTCTCTTTTTCATTTTATACCATGATATAATTCTCATGAAACGTGATTATTTTTCCATGGGTTATACTATGATGAAATGATTTTAAAACCTATATATTTTCCATAGATTATTATAGAATGAAATTTTTATGAAAACCATTTCATTTCACGGGTTATTATATGACTTCTATTTATAATATTATTGTACACATATATATGATTTTAATTTTGTGATAGGCAGGACCTATATCTCTATCAAATGCATTGGATAATAATATATATCATATGAGATATGAATGAAATGAATTTGGAGTGAACCTATTTTAGTATGGGAATATACTTACTATGATGGTCTTGGGAGTGAACCATGAAAACTATAATGTTTTTGGGAGTGAAACCATTCAACTATGATATCCTTGGAAGCGATCCTTGACTACTATGAAAATTATTTCCAATTTATATGTGTATATATCAATTTTATAATTCATTCTAATTTAATGATCTCGTGGATCATGTTTTTTGGTTCAGAAATGATTCATGTATTATAAACTTCCAATTAAAATTCTATGATCAATTATTTTGATATTTTAAATGCAAGGTATGATTTTCAAATTTTATTCTCAAGTTATATTACCCTTATGTTCATTTTTTTCCTATGTATCTCTATTTTTTACCTTAAGAAGAACCATACCTCACCCCTTCTTATATTTCCCCTCCCAGGGTTATAAGGAAAGTTATTATGAATTGTATATTGGTGAATACTATTAATGATGATATTCTTTTTTGACAGATGTTTAATATCATTCCATAAATTAGAAATTTTGTACCATGTACTAATTAAATTAAATAATTATAGTCCTTAGGCATGTGTTTGTGTAATGTATTGAATATTAATATAAAAATAATTAATATATTTACATGATACTAAATGTCACAATACTCAGTGCATCCATCACCATTGTCATTAATTTTCCTAATATTCACCTCATCTATGGAAGTAGGGGAGATGTCATTGTTTGGTTTAGAATCCCATGATTAAGGCACGTTCCCCATTAAACAACATGAATGTGATGACCTTTCTGAATAATATTAGGCCATGTAGTATAGTGACCTTTTTTATTACATTACTATTAAATCATTTTAATGATAAACCATATAACAGTGTTACAAAAACAGGTTCCAAAGGTTGAGTGTCTTAGGAAAATTAGGACCAAACATAAGATTTAAATAATAAAACATTAAAATTATTTCATAACATCTTATCTAACTTCTTAGTAGCCATCATGTACTACTTAGAATAATTATTCACTTGAGGATGTACATCAAATAATGAGGTGAGCTAAAATCCTAGTAATAGGATAGATAAGTACATGAATCAATATAACATGGGTGGTAATAATAATAATCATCAGAACATAAGTATGGATTAATTTTCATAATCATGAGAGTATGTATTAGATAAAGGAATGGAATTTAAAAATGCATAAAAATGAAACATCATGTCTTAATGGTAGAATACCACACATAGTTCTGAACAAATCTAGAATCATGTTCATGCATAAATTATGTGAATAATAATAACAAGATAATTGATAGAAACTAAATTATCATTTTCATGCATATTTCACCTTATCTCATGAGATAAATATCATTACCCAATGCATTGGAGTGCTATATAATTCCGAGTTCACCAGTCACCTCATAACATTTACATAATCATGCTTTCTACATAGAACATATATCAATTATAGGCATAAAATAAAATAGAGAAACAGAATGGGTTCCATTTTATATATTCATGAATAAACTTTTGGGATTCCCAACTGGGAATGGGAAAACATATTTTCTATTAGATTCATCATTATGGAGAAAAGAGTAAACAACTCAAGGAGAGTAAATTCTATTTGGGAAAGAATAGTTGTTTTGTAAAATCAGTGTATTTATAATAAAACCAGATAATAAAAATTCATTTACCAACATATAAAAAATAATAAAAAATAAATTATATTGTATTAATATTAAAATAAAATCAATAATTAAATTTGGCATGAATGAGGAATAACCCCAAAAAGAAAATTCGGTTCGAAAATACCCTCACCTTATATTTGAATGATTTCTTCACATTAATATTTTGAATTATAAAATTATATTTTTTGATTACTAAATAAATAACCTATTATACATGTATATTAATTATTATAATTTTATTAAGTTCATTTATGGCCCTTATGATATGTTATAGTGATAAATTCTATCATTCTGATTGTGTTTGTTTCTTGGTTTTCATGTTCGGTTCACCTGTATACAAGTTAATGTTAGATGATAATAATTATCAAGAATTGAAATTATATGTTATTGGTAAACTTACAGATGTTTAATTGGAATTATATATTATTTTTTTAAAATATATTAAGATGATTCATTAGATTAAATGTTAATGATAATCATTTAGATTAATTTTGGTGGTTTTCAATCACAATGATCTTATTTAATTTTATTATTTAATATTATGTAATATGTTAGTTATAGAACATAAAAATTGTTAAAAAATAAATTTTAAAATAATTTTCAATTAATATAATGTTTTTATGATAAAAAAAGTAGGCAATAAAGGAATTTGAAGCCTTATTTTCCTCAAAGGTGGTAAATCGACACCTCACAGATGATGTTTTCATTTTTAGAATACAAGGGACAAGAGAAGAGGTTTGATGATGGATTTTTTCCATTAACACAATAAAATAAAATTATATATATTATAATAGATTTATAATTCCACGTGTATGAGGGGATGTGAGGAGGGAATAAAAAAGATAAAAGAGCTTGAAAAGATATTAAAATATAACAGAAGTGGATTTTACATCTTGATCTTACTCTCAATGAGAATATCCTTAAGGAAATTTGATTTGGTCTTTTGATAAGAACAAAGGATTCTAGATGTGGTTAAGTGTTTTGGGAAGATAATTTGGTAGAATTTGGATAATCTTTTATGTTTGGAATGTGTGAGGATAAGTTGTGGTGAGGGGTGGTATTTATAGGGGAGGAGAAGGGTGTTTTCTCATTATTTTTCTCATTATTTTATTATTTTGGCAGAAGACTATCAATATTTTGAACATTATCACTAAAAATATTAAATAATTAAGGAAATGATGAGGTTATGGGCCTACATCATCCATAAATTTTTTTATGAATCTACAATTCATCTATTTGTTAATTACTATAAATTATCGTATTTCACTATTAAAAAAAATCAATTATTTTAGATAAATCCCAAAAAATCACTATATAAATTTCTTAATGTGTAGAATTAAAAAATGAATTCCTTTTTATGATTTTTTTAAATATGATAAATTTTATTTTTAATTAAAAACATCATTTATTCAATAAAAACTATTTTTAAAAATATAACTCGTTTAATGAAACTTTGAAAAAATAAATAAGGTCTCATAAAATTATCTTCTAATAATAAGACAAAAATATATTAATTAATGAATATATTTTCTGAAAATAATTTTTCTTTTAAATCATTATATTAATAATAATATTTTAAATAAAAATTAATGTTATAAAAAAAATACCAAAACATGAATGACCAATTTAAAACATTTATTTACTTATACTATGATGTAATTATATCATATTTTAATTTATAAGATACTTAAATTTTATTTTCACTTTCAAAAGTGATGTTATTATTCTATTGGCTGTATTACTATTCATAATGGTTATGTAACTATTTCAAGTGTCATTTTACTATTTAATAAGTATATGTTCCTCAATTTCTATGAATATTTCTTATTTCATTCATCATTAATTAGAATGATGTTATTATTGGGCCACATATGCTATATATTTATTTTATTTTGAGTCCTTACATTCTCCCCCCCTTTTGAAATTTCTCTCTATAAATTTTGTTTCACACAAACAATTGGGGACATTTTCCCTCCGTCACTTCCTCTGGTTCCCTTGTTTATTCTTCATACTTATGGTTCCCCCATGGTATTTTGACCTGATGAGTAGTATTTATTCATAGAACCTTATCTCTATGGTACAATATTTTCACTGGTGGCTCATTTTAAGTGAGATCATTTTCTAACTATACCACATCTAGATAAAATACATGTGATGGATAAGGTATGTACTCCCCTAAGAGGGACAATAGAATAAATCATTTACTTGAGACATGGTAGATGTATGTTATTTTCAATAGTCCATAGCTCCAACATGTTCAAGAATCTAGAAGGTGCTGATATACCTAGGGATTAACTTTCCCTTTTTCAAAAATATCATGATCCTCTTCTATAGAGATATGTGGATGAATAACATGTATCCAATCATAAACTCTAGGAATCTTCAATGATTGTCTTTATGGCTCTTCTGTCATCTTTAGGATGCCTTGATGTGATACTGAATGGTTTTAACATTTTATACAATTTTGTTGACCATATAAGGTCCTAGAATATTAAGTTCACCAACTTTATTCTAGCATACATGTGTTCTAAATCATTTCCCATAAAGGGATTCATATAGATCCATTTGGATGTAGTGTGTGGAAACTATTATAGTAAAAGAATTTGGATAGAGGTAGATATTGGTCCCCTCCTTCATTTAACTCCATATAACTTTTTCTCAACATACCTTCCAGTTTCTAAAATGTCTGATCTAATTGGCCATCATTTTGAGGATAATAAGACATAATGAAGACAATATCAATGTATGAAGCATGATGGAGAGTTTTCAAGAACATGGAGGTGAATCACGAATCTCGATCAGATACAATAGATAGTGTTACTCTATAAAACCATT
Source organism: Viscum album (assembly GCA_963277665.1). NCBI lineage: Eukaryota > Viridiplantae > Streptophyta > Magnoliopsida > Santalales > Viscaceae > Viscum > Viscum album. The sequence goes on along the minus strand of OY728135.1, from coordinate 1,900,323,783 downwards.
CCACTTATTTAATTTATTACCTTATAATTTTATCTACTGAGAAGTACTCTTGAATTTCTAAAATGCGATCTATCTTTGTAAGATGATCCACAACAACCCATATTTCATTATTTTTTTGTTTACCTTTTGAAGTCCAGTGAAAAAGTCCATAGTTATTTTTTCCTGTATCCATGTTGGTGTGGGTAATGGTTGAATCATCCACTTATAATTTTTCTATTCAGACTTCACTCATTGAAATATCGGGAAAGTTCTCTAGATTGGATGGTATGCATAGTCATGACCCATATATTACTACTCCTCCCTCATAAATTTTGAACTCTGAATATTTATCCTTTCTCTCAGATTCCACATTCTTCTGAATTTCCAGATCATTTATTTTAAATATTCATTATTTTCTCCATGAGGGATGGTTGATAAATAATTTGAGAAATTATTGGTGATGTTCCTTACATAATAATTCCCATTTTTATCCTTTCAAAATATAAGAATATTGTATCCTTATCAATTATCATAATTGATAATGTTACAAGGTCCTTTCTACTTAGATCATCCTTCACAGTATTCTCTTTTCTAATATAGTAGTATATTGAGAAGTCATAATTTTTAATGATCTATAACCATATTTACAAAAACATATGAACCTCATTATGTGTGAATATATATTTTAGGATCTTATGATCAGTATTTGTTTTACAATTCTACCCAAAGAGATAATCCCACCATATTTTTAATGTGAAGATGAAAAATTCAAACTCTAGATCATGCGTGGGATATTTTATATTAGTATTTTTCACATTCCTTGAGGTGTAGGCTATAACTATATAATTTTCATCATTAAACAACCTAAGATACTATTTAAAGCATTGTTTTATATAATAATGTGCTCCCCACTTGTCATAAGTGCGAGTAATGGTGTGATGATAAGCCTCTTTTTTAACTCTTTGAATCGGTCTTCACATTCACTAGTTCAAAAAAACTTTTCTCTATTCTGATTCTTCTTGGATAATAGTTTTTAAAATCATGAGAGGTTCTTCAAAAATAACATATAATACTGAGATATACCAAGGATACTAAGGATCTCCATTATATATTTTTTCCTAGTCCACTCCTCCATGTCCATTGTCTTGGAAGTGTCCATATATATTCATTTTCTGGTGATCAAAATCCCCATTAATGATACATCCTCTATCCATAAATCACATGTAATATACTTATCATAATGTTTCTCCCTTCAAAATATAATTATAATAGTATTAAAATTCTCCTCATGGTCCCCATTTCTCTTGAAGTATATTAGAATATCATTTATAAATACTACAACGAATTCTTTGAGGTAATATCTAAGTACCATATTCCTTAAGCCGATGAATATTTATAGAGAATTAGTGAATAACGAATAAAATCACTATGAACTCAGTGTACATAAATCATTCAAAAGGATATATTTTGAATATATTCATTCTTCACCTTTAAATGATGATATCCTAGCTGATGGTCCACCTTATAGAAATAATTTTCACCGTGTAGTTGACCAGACATGTCATTTATCTGTGTTATGGGATACTTGTTCATTATTGTGATTTTTTAGAGCTCATGATAATAAATGTAGATGATAATTAATCTATATTTCTTCTTGAAAAATAGGACTGGTGATACCCATGGTGAATCACTCGGATGTATAAATGTTTTTTCAGGATTCTCTTGTAACTACTTCCTCAGTTCTTCTAACATAATGGTGGATATTCTATATAGAGTCTTCAATATCATTAGAGACATGGAAATAATTTCAATCAAGAACTCAAACTCTCTATCAGGATGAATACCCATGAATTATTTAGGGAAAAAATCAATGTAGTCCTTCATAATGGGAATTTCCTAAAGAATGATTCTCTCCCTTATGTCAATCATTTAAGTTATATATTATTTTCTATAAAGGAATAATATGTTCAATTGAGATTATAAATATGAAGTATATTCATCCTCCTCATTAAATTTGTAATGAATTAGAGGATGCCTCTGGATTTTTAAAGTGATCATCCTATCCCAATAGTGGATTTTGGAATTGTATAATGATATCTAATCGATGATAAAAATAACATCAAACTCCCACAAAGAACTTAAGAAAATAATTTATTGGAGGTTCATCCCACAAATATTAACTTAGGAGGAGTTCTATACTTTGGATGAAATAATTTCCCCATTTTATCTTCTAAAAAACATATCAAACACCATATTTTGAGGTGGTGTTTGAATAGTTTTACTAAACATACATGATATAGAATAATTCTTAGAACTAGAATCATACAATGTGTTTTATATTCTTGAATGAATAATTAATATTCCTATAAACACATCATTTTAAGGCTCTACATCATCATTAATAAAGGAATAGTATTTACCTTACACTTTTGTATTTGGTGGATTTTGATGCTAAATATCCACACATAGTCTGGTTTTAGTGCATGACATGTATAATTCCCTTTCTCCCTTAAATTGAAGAATTTAATCAGGGGTGGTGAAATTAATTCCACCATCATGTTTGTCAGATTATTTATGTCTCTCTGACATTAATGTTCTTGGTGTCCTTCTTCCCCACACTTAATACATTCCCCGATCCCTTTTATATAATTTCCATGATACATCTTCCTGTGTTTGTAACATGTGAGGGGTTGAGTTTTCTTTCCACCCTTTTGATTAGATCCTACAACTTGAAATTATGTCTTTCTTTTCTTATCACCATAGACATGGGAAACTCACCAAACTCTATCTATACTTAGAGAACATCAAACAACTTATTCATAAATCCCAAAGTCTCAAATTTCTATATCCTTTCTAAGGTTTGGTTTTAAACCACTAATGAATTTATATATTTTGATATCATTTTTGATAACAAAACTCAAGGCGTACCTTACAAGACTGGTGAAATTTTATTTATAAGATGTAACAAATTCACCTTCTTTTTCATTCAGCTCTATAAAATCATTCACAATGTTCCTATTAATAGTTTAAGGGAAATAATTGTTAATGAATATATTCTTAATGTCTTCCCAATCCATCTCTTCCATTTCATCCTTAATATTGGTGTTCTTAATCAAAACCCACTATTGATCGACCTCTCCATCTAAATGATAAAAAACTAGAGTCACCTGCACCATCTCAAAATAGTTAAGAAAATAAAATATCTTACCCATTGGGTTGAACCAGTATTCCAGAGTAGTGGATCAGAAGATCCACTAAATTATAGAGGTTCTTTCTACATAAAAGTATTGATAACCTGTTTATCCCTCATAGTTGAAGGATGATGTTCAAAATTATTCATATTATTGTTTATAAGTTGATATGGTTGGGTAAGCATAACCATAAAAATTTTAACTCCAATTCTCAAGCCATTGGGGATGTAATTCAAGAATACACTTTGTCTCATACACATATTGTTGACCTAGTTTCTCATAATTCCCATTATTTTATAAAATATAAAAGTTTTGAACAAAATATAAGTCAACAAGTTATATAAAAATATTTTATATCTATCAACAAATAACTCTAAAGGCATATCTCATCGGATCTCTATGTTTAGCAATATTATAAAACAAAGCTTCTTTGATGCATACATATAAATAGTCTCATACAATGTTTTTTCAATAATGTTATCTAATCCTAATACTCAAATTTACTAAATAGTGTTCTGATACTAACTATAGGGACCCTAATATTTCTTACATTACTATTATATCATTTTAAATATAAATAATATAATAGTGTTAAAAAGGATTCAAAGGTTTACTATACTTGAAAAATTTGAAAAAAATATATAATATTTTCATAATGAAACATAAAAATCATTGAACTCATTCTTCTATAGCTTATTAGTGTCCCTCATGAACTCCATAACATTTTTAGTCACCTGAGGAGATAAATCAATGAAAGGGGTGAGCTAAAATTATAGTAAGAGGATAGATATGTATATGAATAAATATAAAATAGTTTAAAATAATAATAATAATCATCATAACATATATATGGGATCATATTCATAATCATGGCAGTAAGATTTATATAAAGGCATGGAATGTGGAAATGCATAATAATGAAACATCTTGTATTAGTTATCAAATACAACACATACATGTGAGAAAATATAGTGTCTTGTTTTCACATAGTATATGTGAATAATTATAAAATCAAAATTTTGAAAAAATCTAGCAACATGTTCATCCATATTTCACCTTATTTCATGTGATACATCATATTACCCAATGTATTGGAGTGATATATAATTTCGGGTGCACCCATCACATCATAACATTTACATGATAATGATTGACAAATAGATCATAAATACATCATTAAAATAAAATAACACATGTAAAAGTAATGAGTTTCATTTTATAATTCATAAATAGTATTTTAAGATCCAAAAATGATAAATTTAAAATATATTTTTTGGTTATATTCATCATTCCTGTGCAAAGAAGAAACAACTCAAGAGGAGTAAAATTGTGTTTTTGGAAAGAAGTGTTATTTTGGAAAATCAATGTATTTTTTGTAAAACCAGATTAGAAACATGTATATACTAGAATAGAAAAATTTAGATCAAATAAATTATATTTTAGGAATATTAAAGGAATATCCATACTAAAATTTGGCATGAAAGAAGAATTACCCAAAGAAAGGAAATTGGGTTCAATAATCGCATTACCTTATTTCTGAATGATTTATTTAATTTAATATCCTAGATAATAAAATTATATTCCTTAATTAATAAATAAAAAGAATATTATTTTATTATATTATTTATTATAATTATATTAATTACATTTATGGCCATTATGAGGAGCTACATAGTTCAATTATGTCATTCTAAGAGTGATTGTTTCCTTTTTTCATGATCAGTTCTCTTGTATACAAGTATAGAAATTCATGTGAGATGAGAATAATTCTCCATAATTGAAATTATATATAATTATTGAACTTAAATATGTTTAGTTGGTCTTATATATTATTATTTTTAGATATTATGATGATTCATTAGATAAAATGTTAACTATAATTTTTTAGATTAATTTTTTGCAGCTTTGATCACAACAAACTTGTTTTTTTACTATTTCATATTATGTATATATGTTTCTTACACAACATAAAAATGATTATAAAAAAATTTAGAATATTTTTAAACCATTATAATATTTTTATGACCTGAAATGATGGTAGTAAAGGAAACAAAAACATGTTGTCCATGAAGGTGATAAATCAACACCTAACAGCTGGTGTTCTCATTTAATGAAAAAAGGGAGGGGAGAAGATATTTGATGATATATTATTAAATTAAAATAATAAAATTCCTCTATATATTAGGTAATGGATTTATAATTCCAATTGTATGAGGGTAGCTGACAAGAGAATAAGAAAAGAAATTAACTTGAAAAAATATTAAAAAAACAGAAGAGGATTTCACCTCCTGGACTACTTCACCTTAAGAAACTCCTTAGGAAAATTGGATTTGGTGTTTTTAAAAAAAGGATTCTCTACGTGGGAAATATTATTGGGAAGTGTATTAATCTGAATTTGGACATGTATAAAACCATGGAAGGTGTGATGGGAAGAGGTGGCGAGGGGTGGTATTTATAAGGGAGGAGGGGAGTGTTTTTCATTTTTTTAATTATTTAATTATTTTTTCTAAAGAATATAAATGAATTTAAATTTATCAGCAATTATATTTAATTATGAGGAGACATATATATTATGGTCTTATATATACCATTCATCATCTATGACTCAATAATTTATGTATTTGTTAAATACCATAAATTACCATATTTCATTATTCACCAAAAAATAAACTATTTTAGGATAATCCAAACAATTCACTGTAAACATTTTATGATTTTTATAATTCAAAAATGAACTCCATTTTATTGAAATAATTTTCTAATTTTGGAAAATTCAATTTTTAATTAAAATCATCATTTATTTGAAAAATATCAATTTTATAATGATAAATGATTTTATGAAACTTTTAAAAATTAATTAATGTGTTATAAAATTATCATATAATAATAAGAACACAAAATATTAATTTATAAATCTATTTTATGAAAATAAATTTTATTTAAAATCATTAAATTATTTTTAAAATTGTAAATAAACATTTATGTTTTACACAAATACCAAAAAATAATTTGTCATTTTAAAACAATTATTTAATTATAATATGATACAATTATATCATATTTTCTTTTATAAGATGCCTAAATTTTGTTTAAACATTCATAAGTGAGGTTACTATTCTATTTATTAGATTAACCATCCAAATGGTCATGTTACTATCCAAGGGTCAAGTTATTATTCTATTTTAATATGTTCCTTAATTTCTATAAATATTACTTATTTAAATCGTAATTTTCTAGAATGAGGTTTTTATTGGGATTTTTATGCTATGTATGAGATTTATACTGTATAAAATAATTATAAGAATTGAAAAAAAATCATTGGATAAATTTTGGGTCATTACATATATACTCTATCTTATATGGAAATGGTTATGAAGCACAACCTTCCTCCAGAAGAGACAATATTTTTTCTGGATGATTTTTTCATGTAATGCATCCTCTTATAGAAAATTAGTAGTAAGGCTGGCCTACATCACTTTATCCCCTAAATTCATGGTTGTTGATGATAAAAGAATAAGGTGATTATGATAAACAAAACACTATATTTCCAGAGTATGAGAAGAAAATATTGTTGGATTTGTTTTTCTACTGAACATTTAAATTTCTTGTTTACCCACCAACAACACAATTCAATACCATCCCATAGTAACTTAGTGATTACCATATAACATGAATCTTAAAAACCAATGGTATATGTTTCATAACCACATATACCAATATCTATCTAATTCACATCAAAACTTACACCTACATTCCATCCATCTATAGTAAAAATTTTTGACATCATAAAAATCTTTGTGGTTCCTCACCCTAACTCATATTCTTAGGTCTAGTTCTTACATTAGACATAGATCTTGAGCCTCAGTATTCTCTATTAGATCATGGAAGAAGAATCCCTTGATTTGAAAATAATAGGCTATTGAAAATATGATTCCATCCATTTCAAACATCCCATATGATAAAATAAATATTATCAAGATAATCCACCATTTGATGTTGAATTTTCCTTTTCAACTACCAAAAATGTAAACAATATCATGTCCTCCACTTATTATTAGAGATATTATGACCATCATTGGGAGTATGAGGAAGAAAAATATCTCTAAATATAGGTGACGTTTCATGAAATATTTCCAATAGGTTCATAAACTCATACAAAGACATTGGTAGTGGTCCTTGGGAGCCACAAAGAGATAGTACATCCCACTCAATGATATATTGAGAAATAAAAGGGAATCAATAAGAACTTTTTCCTATTTTTGGTCAATCACAAAATAAAAATAGGCACAAGATTAGTTACATTGATCTAAGATATTGATATTTATAAAAGGATCACCACTAAAAACATTAGTGAATAATAACTCATGCAGAAATAAATTTAAAGGGACCAAAACTTCCCATGGAATATTAATTATTCCTTATAATTCAGTCACACAAAGATAAGGTGGGTAGTCCTATATAACTAATATTTGGAGAGACGTCTAGATATAAAAAATGATTATGAAATTTCTATCCTACCCCAATTGATTTTCCTAACTTCGTTCATCTAGACCATGATTGATTCTATTAGTATTGTATAATTCCATTAAAAGAATAGATGATTGTTTAATCACAGCAAAATTATGTGATAGTTCCAATCATTACTAGTTATTGTTCCTTACAGTCATTTTCAACTAAAATATTTCTAAATGAGAAGTTATATTCATTATGCATGTATTATGTGTTTCCAAAACAAGACTTTGGTAGACCATAATTCACCTTTTTTAATTATTAAATTGATCTCCTATAACATTTGGCCCACATCACTTTCCTGTGTGACCAAAATATTGGTATCATGAGAGTAATAATAATATACCAATAACTAATTTATTTTGTATATTTTAGAGGGACCAACCATTTTATGCTATATATAGTTTTCCATGGGGTCCATTGCTAACTGATAAGATCTCCAAATGATGTTCATCTACATGTACTCTCTACCGTGTGCATGAAATGCATCGCTGACCTCTCAAAATAAAAAAAGAGGGATATTGAAGGTGTTTCTGATTCTATTTTCTAATAGAAGGGAAAAAAACTCCCTTAATGTTCATCTTTCTCAGGGACAATATTTATGAATATGTATGTTGAATTCCGGAGAGAAGATAGTCTCTAAAGTAATCATTCTATAATTCTAGGTGGATTTCAAGAACTAACATAAGGAGATCAACATTTGGAATAATCTATTTAGTGGAAATAAAAAAATTATTTTCTATTACCTCTTCTAGATGGAGTGTGGATTCCTATGAGGGAAGAGACAATTACTATAGTGAAAAATTGGTCCTCTCAGCTAGTTCATCTTTAAGCACCTCCATAGGATATGGCTTAACAAGAACATTCTATTAAGGATACCTCCACATTATCCCATTGATTTAGAAAGGTATACAATGCTGTAATTATAATATTAAATAACTAGTAATACTATATCATGTATGAGTATGCACCATGACACTTTATCTATTCCATGGAAAATATCATCAAGAGAATGATATAAACCAGGATACCCTAATATCCTGAGATAATGAACCACATCAATTACATCACACATAATAGGTTCTATATGTAAAACATCAAGGAGTGGATAATATTTAAATATTGGAATCAAGACCATGTACTTTGGGGTCAGGTTGGGGTTAGAGATATTCAAACATAAGTGAAATGTTTCTCTTATACCCTCGATAGAGTTGATGATGACTGTAGTGAACTGATGCTAGATATGAGTTGGGGTTTAATGAATTTTCATCACTGGATTGCTCATAAGAGAGTTAATTATAGCCCTAAAATTATCTATACTGATTTGGATAAACTAACACCACCCATGGTATCTATCACTATTACCGTTACCCCATCAACATCAAAATCATTAATATATCAAAAGAACCGTTGAATACATACCAAATATAACCATAACCCCCCACTAGTGATAAAACCAGTAAGCCCTCTCAATGATTTGTTTCCCACTGAATTGAGATAATTCATTAGAATCCATATAAACATGTAATAATTCACTAATTAATAGTGGGAGTATACTTTGGTGAACAACATAGTCGTAGTGGATCATTCTATGCAACCCACTAGTGAAGTATGTCACCCAATTCATTTAAGAACATTAAGTCGACTTCATAAAGTGATGTTTATGGGACCATAGTATAAGGAAATATGCCCATGAAAATCCCCAAAAAATGTATGGTTAATGAAATAATGAAAAAAAATATATTTATTCATGGTCTAGAAATATTTATCCTCAGATGCCACATCATCAGGTAAACCCCACGACCTACCATATTAGTTGATCATGAGACTCAACCAAAAACACCCAATAGTTAGCCACATCCATCCATGTCCTAATCACAACCACCAACAACAATGACTATTCCATCTAACTAAGAAAAAATCAAAGTATGTAGCATTTATCCCCAAACACATTATATGAATCTAACTATTTTACTAAATGTTAACATCCAAAACACAAGGGGATAAAATACGATCCTCAAATAAAAGTATAATTTTCAAAAGAACCTCACTATTATCATAAAATTAATCCCAATAGGGTAAATGTTAATCTTGTCAAGGGAGTTATGTGATTCCCTTAGTGATTCCATGAAAGATCATCTCTAATTTGAGGTCGAGGCTTTTAAAAATATTTCCAATAACATAAAAGTAGCAGAATAAGAATCATGTCAATACATAACCACATTTTCTAAGGGGGAAAAGAGTGGAACTAATCTGGGGAACATATTCCCACTCAATGTTTTGGGATTTTTCAAAGCCATGGAATTCCATCACTTCCCAGTAGACACCAGCTCTATGATCAATATTATCCTAACATGAACACTCCATATGTTTATGATCATTGGAAGAATAATTAACCCCATACAAACTTATGATCATTGGATATTTCTAGAGTGATAATAATCCATGTGGAAAATATCAACTAGAGATCCATTTTTGTTCCTTGGTAGCAAATATATAGTTCATGGTTCTCTCAAAAGACACTATCTACAATGTCATTCTTGGAAGCACCTTGCTCTATTTTTACATGGAATTCCCATATTCATATCACTAGTGGATCAGGTACTCCATCAATGTTATAGTAGGTTTACTCCATTGATATTATCTCTCCCCCCATAAACTCCTATGAAACTCACAAAGAACATGAATAGTATTTCAAAAGGGAGGGTAAGAAAATCATAGTTAAAAAGGTTTCACATGTCAATTCCCTAATGACATAATGTCCTCCTTGGTGTATATTTGGTATGATTTAAAGAGATATTCATACTACTGATCCACCATATGAATAAAATAAATCAATACCTGGGGAATCATTTCATCATATACAAGTTGAATTAATTCTTACATATTTTCTCATATTTATATATAGTATATGAACCACTAAACCTAGAATGACCTACTAATATTTTTTATTGGATAAACTACCCCTTTCCAACCATCTAGTGCTATTATTATGTCTTCTGTTGAATAGGGTTGATTTAATGACCCATGGTTTCCATATATAAATTTTACATGTTTTAGATGAATATTAAATACATATCAAAAATAAATTTAGCATGGACTATAATGGTTGACTATATTTGAATACTAGAAATATGATTTTTCATATTTCATTAAATATATTCAATATATCCCATAAATATATTACCAAATAGTATAAATAATAGACATACACTATATTAAACCTTTTATTATAACATAGAGAAGATAAACATAAGAAATGGTGATCTCAGATACTCATTAAAGGTATTTATGAGAGATATTAATTTAAGATTAGAATAAGGGTATAAGAGCATGAGAATAGTATTTTAAAACCATACCCTTCATATCAAAGATCATAAACATGATTCATCGAAAAATTCATGGAATTTCATAAGATATGAATCTTAATGGAATCAATGAACATGAGACATAGGAACAAAATATTGGCATAAGAAAAAGATTTATGTAATAAAATTAAGCATACATTTTTTTTATTATATGTCAAGGAATGTTGTAAAAACTATCATATTGGAATGGATTCACTCCCCAAACTATCATAGTAGTCACAAATCACTCTGGGGACTATCATAGTGTAAAAATTTCCTTATTCAACTGGTTTACTCCCCATTACAGCCCTACTTATCTAAATAGATATCAATACTTATTGAATTAAATTAATGTGGATATAGGTCCAAAATATATTATAATATATAAATGTTTCTTCTATATGATCATAAAGATTTCATCATATCATATACCAAGAAAATAAATGGTTTTCAGAACCATTTCATCATTGCATAACTTAAGGAAAATAAATGGGTTTAATAAACATTTCATCATTACCTCATAATATAACCAGTGGAAAATGAATATGTGTAGGTAATGAGTATGTATGGTATCCATGTATTATATCCCTAGTAATGATTACATAACAAAATAGGATGTCATATTAGGAGTAATATTCTTTTTAAAGATCACATGGAACATTTCATGAGGAATATAGACTTATCTCATTAAAATCACCTCATACAAATCTATATAAACCCCAAATATTATTAAAAAAATAACATTTTAAAATATCATTTAAAAAATTTAAATTAATGTTTAAATCACTGAGAGGTCATGATGGTGGAAAATAATTTTTATACTGTAGATGTTAAAAAAATAATTATTTAACAATTTCGCTAAACTCCACCACGTCCTTTTTTATTAATTACAAGACAATAACTTTTAAGAAATTTTTTAAAAATTCATGAAAGGGTAAAAATTTATTTATTTAATACATGAAAAATATTAAAAACACTATTGATTTTTTTTGAAAAAATAATTCATATGAAAGGAAAAGTGTTTTCGACTAAAGAGAGAAAATAATTTTTTTTTCTTGAAAAAATTAGACCTTCGAGTACATCAATATGGGAAAATAAAGAGAAAAATTATATTTTCATGTCATAACTATAGTAAATGAAAATTAATGATATTATTGATATATATATCATAATATTTTATCATCATATGCATAATGATAAATAATCCCGATAAACTATGTGATTGTAACATAAATCCTTAACCACCTTGGTAATGAATGATTCATAAGAACAATGAAATAATAAACAATATTGGGACATGTTAATAAAAAATATTTAAATATTAATAATCATATTTTTTATTCATGGGTGTAATATAAAACACAAAAAAACAAGGGTGTGAATATATCTTATATATGATGGAAATATAAGTGAGATAAAAATTCCCATACCTCAAGTCTCTACTTTCTTCATAAACATTAAAACCTAATTTAAGAAAAATATTATATTATTAGACATATATTACCGAACCATTGTAATGAACTAAGTATTTATATAATAATAATTTTTTATATCTATTAATATTTATGAATAATATATTAATTTTATGTTAAATATGACACTTTGTTCGATAGCATACTCAAAACGCAACAACATGTTTCTTTGAAATATTATGTTTCACACAACGTTGAGTTATACTGAAAAATAATAATATAATATTATTATTTTAAATGTTAGTTAACCCCAAGCCATTGTATTGGTAGGAATGAACATAAATAACTAAAATATAATTTCACATGTTTTCTAAATGTTTTAAATTTTATCCAAAAAATTTTAGAGGCTTAAAATAAGAATGAATCCGATTTTAATCATGAAATACTCTAATAATCTTAAAAAGGTGGATTTACCGCCTTTTGATGGAGAAACATTTTTAAATATAGTTTTTTTCATTTTTGGGTGTTCTATTTTACAAAATAAACTTCTTATTTAGAAGCGGGACTTCAAAATTTACATTGGGTAAAATTTTGGTATTTTTCTGGTAAAGTTCATTTTTTGATGAATAGTGAAAAATACTGCATTTTAATTCAAAAATGACTTTTAATCTAATTTATTTATATGATTAGACTATCTTTTTAACTTCTATTAAAGTTTAATTAGATTATATTTTTACCATTTTGTTCAATGTTTGTCGTTGGAAGTAATTTCACTTTTTAATTAGACATAAACACATGTCAATCTTTTGATAGTTATTATTTCCTAAAAACACGCTTTTTTTGTTTTGATAATGAGAAATAATTTTAAATTAATTTATGAAACATCTATGTTTTGAATTTAGAAAAATTAATTCCATATTTGGAATCAGGAGGTTCAAATTTTTTAAATAATTAACTTTTATTTTTAGACATTATGAATAGTAACTTAAGTAAATTTATTTACCATGGTTAAAGGGTAAATCTGGTAAATAAGGGTAAAAAATAATATTATAATAATATTAAATTACTATAACACATGTCCTAACCCTATTAGATGAAACATACCCAATCATGGACATCTTTGGGTCATTTTTGGGACCCCATGGAGCCACTTGTAAGTGAAAATAACATTTTATAAAAATTAATTTAAATTTAAGGAAAATGTAACATAAACATATATCTTTTAGTAAAACAATTTTTATATGGGGTTATTTAAGTTATAAATTCGACTATAAATAGTAATTATAAATATAAAATGATTCACTAAATCATGGTATTTTATTTTTAATTTTATAGATTAAATAAATAAATTTATTTATGACACAATGATGATGTAGTGATTACCTTTTTAATGTATATTTTAAATAAATGAGATTATAAATATTAAAATAATTTTTTTGAAAATTTTTATGCCATCCAAGAATTATAGGGATAATAATGACTTTTTATCTTTGAATTAATGATTTTTTTTGAAAGAATAAAGTTTTTATATATTTTTTAAAAGTCTTGATATGAATAGTTTATAAATTGACAAAAATGAGTTTTTTAAACAATTAATATTATATTAAATGATAAAATAATACTAAAAATCTAATATTTGACCAATTGAAATATATTATGTTATAAATGTCATTAAGGATCCATTTTGGGCCACTTGTAATTTTATAGTAAATATATTAACCATATAGTATGAATATATAAGAGGACATGGTAAACGTTAAATTAGGTAACTAGGGGTTAAAGCTAAAAGATAAGGTTAATTTTATGACCAAAACTTGTATAAAACCCATTTTATGAGATTATTTCAAACCATACTCACCTTATATTAAAATTAAATTAGTTTGGGACCTTTTAAAATCGAAATTCAGTTTATAATAAAATAATATTTTTAAACTTTCTTAAAGAGCCCCCCCCTTATAAAAGGCCATTACATCTAACCCATTAATCACAACTCTATATCCTCTTGGATCATCAAACCTATACTTAAATAGGTTCCCAATATCCCTCTCTTCCTCCTACAATCCTTATCCTAGATAAAATACAATTCAAGAAATCCTTTTGGTTCAAACCAAAGGGAGTTACCCGATTTGAAGGTAACATATTCTCTCAAGTTATTTTCTTTTATTTTCCTTCTCCACTCCCTATGATCTTATTATTAATTTTTATATAACAACACCATTATCCTCAATATAATAGGTTTTTTTTGAGAATTATTCTAACTACACTTCCACACACCTCCATGTAATGGATGTGAACATACTGTTTCTTTGGACGACAAACTACTGCCTCCCAAAACGACGATTGTTCAATTATCTTCTACTGCCTCTCATGGTGTCCATTATGATTACACTAGATATATATGATATATATAATATCTAAATCATTAATATCATTTTGGAGATAATTTAATTTTTACCACATGATTTTTTTTAATAATAACAAGTTCATTTTCGACTCAAGTATCCAATATCGACAATACGACTAATATTAACTTAAATAACTATGTAATTTTTATAATGTGGTAATAAGTGATAAAAAAAGAATAATAAAAATAAAAAATGTTCTGAAGAAATTATATATTAACTTAAGTTTATTATTCATAAAATTAAATAAGGAATGAGTCAATTCGGACACAAGGCAAGGGAACCTTTCACCCTCCTCTTTTAGTCAAAGAATTATTTTATGTTATGTCTTTTAATTTATATTTTATTATGTTAGGATATGTTCTTATATATAATTATTTTTGTAAATTTTATTTCTATGTGATTAGAGACCCTTTTCTCTCTCATTAAATCATTTTCATAATTTTTAAGTGACGCCATTAGGCTGCCAGATTTTCGTAAGGGAACTTCTTAACCCAATTTCCATTATATGGGTTAATCTTATATTTCTTGATTATGTCGTTCTATGAATATGTGTGAATGACCTCTTATTTTTTTACACTTAATATTAACTTATATTGGGTGTATTTATATTTTTCACACATAATTATGTCATTGACTTATTGTTAATCTAAGGATATGGTCTTTGTAATGGATTTTTTCTCAATTTACATTCCATTGAGACTTATTTGTTGTTATACACCAATTTAATTTTATATGGTGCATATAATGCCCTTTTAAATATTATATCATGAATCTATTAATTCTCATGATATTATAATCTTTGTTTAATGTTATTCTGAATTTTTTTATTCAAGTATTTTCTCAACTGGTAAGGGACTCTTTAACTAAAACATTGTTTTAAACGTTTTAAAGATTTATTATTCTAAATAATTCTCATTAATGTCCATGTTTTTAAAATGGTTTTTAAGATTTATTTATTTGTAAATTAATGTTTTAAAATGTTAATTCCTTTAAAATTTTCAAAGTGGTATGGGAAACTTATATTAAAAAATATCTTTATTAAATTTTTTAAATGGTATTGAATGTTATATTGAAAATGGATTGATTATGTCAATATCTTGAACTGATATCTTATGATTGAAATGTGGAAATGTTATCTTTCCTTTATTATTGTTCATGTGTTATGGTTATGTTGTGTTTCTTGGGAATTGTTTACGTATATGGGTGGTTCCATGATAAATGTAGTGCGGGTGAACCTGAGATAGATCTCCAATGCATTGGGTAATGTGAAAGAGGTAAATGTTAATGTTTCTCCTAAGATATTTAGGGAATATACTGTGATGGGTATTCCAAATTTAACTCCATATGTAGCTATGAAATCTATAATGTAAGTTTTTTATGGATGCCACAATTTAACTTTATGATTTATGATTTTTATGTGTTATTCATAAATCTTTTGATTTTATGAGGTATGTTAAAGACAATATGGTTTGTGGTTGAAATGTATGATTTCTTTTATTTGTATGTATTTATGGACTAATGTTTTCTTTTCTTATTTTATATCCCTTATTGAGTTTTTTATGCTCATATAAAGTTTTGGAAATGTTTTCCATAGGAATTAAATATTAATAGGGTCAAAGATGGGATCAAGGAAAATTCATGTTGTCTAAAACACAGAACTAGACATATTTCATTTTTCAAGAGTTTTTATTTTATGATAAGATGGATAATGATTAGAAGTGTCTCCATGTAATATTCAAGTTGTTGTGTATAAGTTATAAACTAATTCTCTAAAGCTCTAAACTTAAAAATATCCTCAATGCGAATTATTAACTTAATTAAATATTATGTAAAGTTTAAGGTGGGGGCCTTATAGTTGGTATCAGAGGACAATTTAGATAGATTTATAGGTTAGAGTGTTATTAAATCATAAGTGACATTACCATAATGGTTAGAATATTAGAAAGAGTCATAGTTATTCTAGATAAATTGAAAGAGTTTAAAATAAAATGAATAAGTATATATTAGTATTTACCCTCATCATAAGATATTATATGATGATTTTACTGATATTCTCACACTGACCTTTTTGGTTTTAGTAAATGGTTGAATCTAGCAGGCACCCAAGTAACAATGGTTGTGAAGAAAACCGTGATCGTTTTCTAAATAAGCAACCGAATGAAATGGGAGATTCAATGAGAAATATTGCGGTTATTCTCAACTAACTCACTACTAGAATGGGAGTTTTTCCCCATGATTCTTTACTAACAGTTTGCTTAAACTGTTGGTAAAGAAGGTCTAGGACACCCTTTACCAACGATTCACTAGAACCGTTGGTAAAGGGTACCCCTTTTCCAATAGTTTTAGGAAACTATTGGTAAAGGAGTGTGCAACCCACCCTTTACCAACAATTCTAGTGAACTGTTGGGATAGGGTACCCCTTTACCAACAGTTTAATAGAACCATTGGTAAAGGGTGGGTTGGAAACCCCTTTACCAAAAGTTCTTAAAAACCATTGGTAAAGTTTTACCCCAAATACACTTGGCCGCTCCTCTCCCCCATTCGCGAGACAGAACCCAAATCTGCAGCGCTCCTCTCTCAACTTCCCCCATCCAAACCGCTGAAACTCCATACCATTCATCTCAAATCAGGTATTTTCTTCTTTATACACACAAAATATTTAAGTGATACCTTGTTTTTATTGTTATTAATCTAATATTTTAGTTTTAAGTTTTTATTTTGATGTGTATATCCTTTATTTCTATTTTGATTTAACCTAGAATTTATCCATTCCAATCCATTTAATCAATTAAATCTTTAACCCTCCATCGAAGATGAAACATCTCAAATTCATTACGGTTGGATTCCAGATTTTCTAAGTATGTGTTTTTATGCTTTTTTCTTCATCTTGTAATTAATTGTTACTTGGAAATTTATTTATATGTGTTTATTAAATTTTAGAAAAGTTTCTATGAATGTTTTCCTTGAAATTAATCGTAAAATATTATTTAACCCTATTCTCAATGAATTGAACAAGTCATGAATTTGATGACTATAATTTTGAAATCTTTCAAGAATTTATGAATTATTCAATTACATGACTGTTTAGATTTATTTTCAAAAAATATTTAAAGAATTAATTGGTGAAATTGAGTCTTTGTATCGAGTTGTTTTTTCAAAGAATGAAATAAATTGATTTGCATGAAATGAGTTTACCTATTTAAAGTTTTCTAGGTAGTTTCAAATGATTTAATTTGTGAAATGAAAATGAACCCTCTTGGAAGGATTTTTTTTGAAATGATATTTCTTTGGTAATTTTAAATTAGATATTTATTCATGTGGAAATAGGTTGAAATCCCATGTTTTGAATTAATATTGAGAATTTTTAATTGTAAAAAATCCTTTAATGCCTTTGGGATGTTTTGAAATAAAGGATTTTTTAAAGGCTTGTTTAGAATTACATGTTAGTTTTTGGAAGGAAGTTGGTATAGATAATCTTTCTAAATATTGAATTAAATAAGGGGTTTTGAATTGAATTGAAGATTTTTTACCACTCAGTTGGAACTTTATGAAGATCCTCAATTGTAATAAATCATTAATGTAACTTGCTCAATTCTTGTAATTAAAATTGATGGATGTTGAAAATGGGATTATTCACATTGATGGAGATTGGGGTGAGATTGAGATATGATTTGAGGTCTGAATAATATGATTGATATTGATAAGGATCCTCATTGTTATCCTCATAACTTCATTATCTATCTCACCTCTTTTGACTAGTAATGGTGACTTAGATAGTTAGATGAGAAAATCTATATTTATGATTCACTAGTGGACTCATACCTCATCTAGTGGAATCCAATACTGGAAATATGGGTTTTACCAACACTCCTATACCAATGGTTCATCAAAACTATCGGTATAGGAGGCCTTTACCAATGGTTTCATAAAACCATTGGTAAAGGAAGACATAGGTGATGATTTCCCAATGGTTTTTTGAAAACCATTGGGAAATAATTCCCTTTATCATTTACTTAAATGTATTTTCTATTAAAGTTCAATCCTATTGAATTGTTTATGACAAAATGACTTATATAAATTCTTTTTACATAATGGAAAGAAGTTGGATGTATGAAACCGATCAGATCTCAAGCGTTTTTCAAAACAATTTGGAGAGATTTATAGATTTTGCATTTCATAATGCTTCAGATAGTGGTCGCATACATTGCCCATGTTCCAATTATGCTGGTAGACCATGGTTGATCTATGAAGAAGTCAGCTACCACAAAACCAAATATGGTTTTCAAGCAAACTACTTTGTGTGGTATCACAATGGGGATAAAATAAAATCTCAAATTGGTGATGATCGAAATGAAAGGACTGGAATAGAGAATTTGTTAGATGACAAGTTTTTGTTTATTCATCATCATAAAAAAGAAAGGATTTCGACTCAAGAAGACTTAGATATGAGGAAAGATGACGCATCTAGTGAAAATGATGATATTGATAGGGTGAAAAAATTGAATGATGCTTCCACGACTCCTGTATATCGACAATGAGATAGAATGAAAAAGCTGGAATTTTTAATCCGATTATTTCATGGGAAAAATATGTATGGGATTTCTAATACAAAAATTGATTACATTCTTAACCTATTAAAGGATTTACTTCTAGATGATGTAGATATTCCATCAAATCACTATATGGCATGGAAGTTATTTTAAGAACTTGGATTTTCAAGAAACAAAATTTATGCTTTCCCGAAAGATTGCAGTTTATTCTAGGAGGAAACCGCTGAACAAAATGATTGTATAAAATATGGCACATCCTGCTAGAAGTCAAAATCTTATGGAACACCATCATTAATTCTAATGAAAGTAATGTGGAACTTTCCATTGATCCCCAAACTCTAGAATCTTTTTATGTCTGATGAAATATTAATAAAAATGAGATGGCATGATACCGAGAGAAAGAATAATAATAATGAGTTGGTTCATCCTGTAGATGGATTTTCATGGCAGAGATTTGATGCTCGACATCCTGATTTTGCAGCTGACGTGCGTAATGTAAAGTTGGGTCTTTTATACGACGATTTTAATCCGTTTGGGTAGATTCTTACTTCTCATAGCACATGGCTAATTTTTATACACATTTATAATCTTCCCCCATGGTTATGTATGAAAAAAAACTTTCACTTTCATGAGTATACTCATATCTGGCCCTTCTGATCCCGACATTGATATTGATGTATACATGCCACCTTTAATAAAAGAGTTGAAACTTCTTTGGGATGTGGGTGTGTGCACATACGATGCATGTTCAAAAGACATATTTCAGATGCATGCTGCACATATGTAGATGATCAATGATTTTCTGGCTTATGAAATGATGTTTGGATGGAGCACGAAGGGAAAACTATCATGTCCAGTTTTTATGAAGAATACACGATCCAGAAGACTAAAACATCGCTGTAGTTTCAGTTTTATGGGACATCGACGATTCTTTCCAAAGGATCATCCATATAGAATGAATCGTCGAAGATTTGATAATACCATAGAGACCGATAATCCACCTCAGCGTATGTCTGGAACTGATGTGCTTAATGAATTGAAAGATTTCAGTTTTTCATTCGGGAAGGGTCAAATGAAATTTGGAAAGAGAAATAATGTCTCCACTAAAACTTGTTACAATTGGAGAAAGATGAGTATCTTTTTTTATTTGCCTTATTGGTTAATATTTTAATTGAAAATAACAACTAGTATATGGAAAACTGACCAAAATCATTCATATTGTGTTGATATTTTAGCACAACAATCCATGGGTCATATGTGACGTGTACGAGTCAACACTGCCTCAATCCAAGGCACGGTGTTTCCGGCACCACTCAGAGTGTCTTTCTTTTGTTTAAAATAGACATCATTTTAAGTGAAAACAACAACTGAAAAACAAAAAACCGACCAAACAAATTAATAATGTGTTGATGATTTAGGAAAATGATGCATGAGTCATATGTGACGTGTATGAGTCAACCCTGTCTCAATCCTAGACGCAGTGTGGCCGACACCACTCAAAGTGTCTATCTTTAGTTTAAAATGGACTTCATGTTAAGTGAAAACAACAACTGACATACGGAAAACCGACCAAACTCATTCGAATTCTGTTGAAACTTTAGGAAAACATTCTATGAGTCATTCCTGACATGTACGAGTCAACCCCACCTCAATAAGAGGCTCGGTGTGGCCGACACCACTCAAAGTGTCTCGGGTTTATTTGAAATGGACAACATTTTAAGTGAAAATAACAACTCGCATACAGAAAACTGACCAAACACATTCAGATTGTGTTGATACTTTATCAAAACGATACATGGGTCATATGTGACGTTTAAAAGTCAACCCCACCTCAATACAAGGAATGGTGTTTCCGGAACCACTCAAAGTGTCTTTTTTTTTGTTTAAAATGGACACCACTTTAAGTGAAAACAACAACTGACATACGAAAAACTGACCAAATGCATTTGGAATGTGTCTATGCTTTAGAAAAACGATGCATGAGTCATATGTGATGTGTACGAGTTAACCTTGTCTCAATCCAAGATGCGGTGTGGCTGACACCACTCAAAGTGTCTCTCTTTAGTTTAAAATGGACTTCATGTTAAGTGAAAACAACAACTGACATACGGAAAACCGACCAAACACATTCTGATTCTGTTGAAACTTTAGGAAAACAATCCATGGATAATATGTGATGTGTAAGAGTCAACCTCACCCCAATAAGAGTCGTAGTGTGGCTGACACCACCCAAAGTGTCTCTTATGTTTAAAATGGACAACATTTTAAGTACTTATAGAAAACCAACCAAACGGATTCTAATTGTGTTGATACTTTAGAACAACGATCCATGGGTCATATGTAACATGTAAGATTCAAACCCGCCTCAATACGAGACACGGTGTGGCTGGAACCACTCAAAGTGTCTCTCGTTTGTTTAAAATGGACTTTATTTTAAGTGAAAACAACAACTGACATATGAAAAACTGACCAAACACATTCAGAATGTGTTGTTTCTTTAGTAAAACGATACATGAGTCATATTTGACCTGTAAAAGTCAACCCCGCCTCAATCCGAGACCTGGTGTGGCCGAAACCACTAAAAGTGTCTCTCTTTTGTTTCAAAAGGACATCATTTTAAGTGAAAACAACAACTAACATACGTAAAACTGACCAAACGCATTCAGATTCTATTTAAACTTTAGGGAAACAATCCATGAGTCATATGTGATATGTAAGAGTCAACTCAGCTTCAATATGAGGCACGGTGTGGCTGGAACCACTTGAACTGTCTCTCTATAGTTTAAAATGGACAACATTTTAAGTGAAAACAACAACTGACATACAGAAAACCGACCAAAATCATTCATATTAGGTTGCAGCTTTAGTTAAAAGTTACATGAGTCATTTGTGATGTGTACAATTCAACCCCTCCTCAATCCGAGGCCTGGTGTGGCCGAAACCACTCAAAGTGTCTCATGTTTATTTGAAATGGACCACATTTTAAGTGAAAACAACAACTGGCATACAGAAAACTGACTAAACACATTTGAATTCGATTGAAACTTTAGGACAGAAAACCATGGGTCATATGTGATGTGTACGTGTCAACTTAGCCTAAATCCGAGGCGCGGAGTGGCTGGAACCACTGGAAGTGTCTCTCTATAGTTTAAAATGGACTTCATTTTAATTGAAAACAACAACTGACATACGGTAAATTGACCAAAAGCATTATAATTATATTGAAACTTTAGGAAAATGATCCATGGGTCATATGTGATGTGTAAGAGTCAACTTCAGCTCAATATGAGTTGCAGTGTAGCCGAGATCACTCTAAGTGTCTCTATTTTGTTTAAAATGGACAACATTTTAAGTACATACGGAAAACTGACCAAACAGATTCTGATTGTGTTGATACTTTAGAGAAACAATCCATGGGTCATATATGACATTCATGAGTCAACCCCGCATCAATATGAGGCACGGTGTGGCTGGAACCACTCAAAGTGTCTCCCTTTTGTTTAAAATGGACATGATTTTAAGTGAAAACAACAACTGACATACGGAAAACTGACCAAACGAATTCGGTTTCTGTTGAAACTTTAGGAAAACGATCCATGGGTCATATGTGCCATGTAAAAGTCAACCCCGCCTCAATCCAAGGCACTGTGTGGCTGGCACCACTCAAAGTGTCTATTTTTTTGTTTCAAAAGGACATCATTTTAAGTGAAAACAACAACTGACATACGGAAAACTGACATATGGAAAACTGACCTAACGCATTAGGATTCTTTTGAAACATTAGGACAAATATCCATGGGTCATATGTGATGTGTACGAGTCAACCATGCCTCAATATGAGGCACGGAGTGGTTGGCACCACTTGAAGTGCCTCACTTTTATTTGAAATGGATACCATTTTAAGTGAAAAGTACAACTGACATACAAAAAACTGACCAAACGTATTTGTATTTTGTTGATAGTTTAGAGCAATGATCCATGGGTCATCTGCGACGTGTATGAGTCAAACCCGGATCAATCTGAGGCCCGATGTGGATGACACCACTCAAAGTGTAACGTTTATTTGAAATGGATGACATTTTAATTAAAAACTACTGGCATACATAAAACTGACCAAACACATTAGGAATGTGTTGAAACTCTAGAACAATGATAAATGCTTCATATTTGACGTATACGAGTCAACCCCACCTTAATCCAAGTCATGGTGTGGCCGGCACCTCTCAAAGTGTATCATTTATTTTGAAATGAATAACATTTTAAGTGACAATAAATGACATATAGAAAACTGACCAAATGCTTTCAGAATATGTTGATACTTTAGAACAATGATCCATGGGTTATTTGTAACATGTATAAGTCAAAATCACCTTAATACGAGGAACGGTGTGGCCGGTATCACTCCAAGTGTATGTATTCTGTTTAAAATGGACATCATTTCTAGAAAACACACATTTAAATGTGTATGTTTAAATGAATTATGTATGTATATAATTAAGTTATGAATTCTAATTTAATTATGGATGTGTATAGTTCTAGATGCATTATATATTAAATGTGTATGAATTTGTTCTATATATGTATGTGTTAGTTGGTTATTGAAGGTACATTAATCAGAGAGGAGATCGGAGAATTACCTGAATGGATAGGTGAATGGATGGACACCCTACCAGTGCTGTAAAAATTGCAGGCCGCTGTGAAATTTGCACAACATAGCCTATTCTAACAGTTTCAAACCATTGGTATAGGGTTCATTGAATGTTTTTACCAACAGTTCAAAGGGAACCATTGGTAAAAATACATTCCCAACGGTTTTAGAAACCGTTGGGAACCATGGGAAAATGTTGGTTTTCCCAACGGTTCAGGGGAAACCGTTGGGATAGGCAAATTTTTCTAACCCATCCCAACGATTCTATGTAAACCATTGGGAAAATCTATCCCAAAGACTTACTTACCAATGGTTCATAGAACCGTTGGTATAAGGTATACTGACAGTTCTGTGGCCTTTCCCAATGGTTCAAAACCATTGGTAAATCCTCCTTTTCTAGTAGTGACTATTTAGAGTCATTATTGACCACTTGAACCTTGGTGATTTCTATAAGGCATCATATATGAGAGAAACAAATACCAATGGATGTTCAGGTAATAATCATAAAGGTAAGTATATTCAAAAACCTATGAGTCAAGGATGTAGAAAGAAACACCTAGGAAAATGCTTCAAAGGGACAATAAGATGTTTTAGATGTGGTAATGAGGGTCATTAAGCAATAACCTACCATGGAAAAAGGAAGTGTCCAGTTGAGTCCAGGAAAGGGAAAAAAGTTATTTCCAAAGAATCAATTGAATGTTTTAAATGTGGTGTGCATGGTCATTATAAAAATAGATTTCTTATGAAGAAGGTTCAAGAATGGTATCAATAACATCGTACAATATTATGTCTTCCAATACCTAATTCAATTCCAAATTAGGATGAGGAAACTGACAATGACCAATGCAAGGTATGGATTATTTCTTAGCTGATTTTTTGATATTATTGAATATTAGGATATGATTCATGATTTTGTTTGTAAGAAATATATATTACGAAATAAGTTGGAAAATAATGGTTAATGGATCATGAAGAATGTTGAATGAGTAATAAGTCTATATATAATGGATTCAAGAGTTATCGTAGATTTTATGATGATGAAATTCTTAAATGTATTAAGGCTCTTTTGATGATACGATTACTTTGGAAGACTTTTTCCTGTATGTGTAACCCTAAAGTTAGATATGTGAAAATGTTATTTAAGAAAGATTTATCTCTTCTTGTGTGGACATAATGGATAACATTAGGGGTTCATATGATCTTTTGTTTTTGAGGTGATAAATAGTTAATACATTTTGGGATGAAAAATGAAAGGTATTAGATGGACTTTAAGGATAAAATAGGTTATGGATATTTTTGAGGAAAATTTTCTTATTTTTGAAAATGTTATAATAATGATATGGTTTTAGAAAATGGATAACCCGTAGGATGGGTGATAACCCATCGCATCCGGCAAGGCCATGGGAATCAAACCCATAACTGATGGGAGACAAGGGCGCATCACCTAGCACTGGTCTACGTGAAGTACTTGGTTAGTATGAATTATTATTTTTAGTTAAATGATATTATTGATCAAGAATAATTTTATTTGGGATCTTATGTTTTATCAAATGAATATACTTAGTATAAGAAAATGATGTGGTTATTAAGTGATAAAGTTTATTTTGGAAAATGTTTTCTCTTTTGGGAAAACTATATACATTAAGAGAATAGAATACTATGATATTTCATTTGTGAAGTAATGGTTGAAATATTATTTTTTAATAATCTATGTTTTTATTATAGAATTATGGAAATTTGGGTTAGTTATGGAAATGATTAACCTATCTTTGAGAATACGTGATTAAATTAATTACTTTTTAGTATGAGACTTTAAGAGTAGTTGATGTTATTTAGAGATAAATGTTATGATTTACCATGGAGGACTACATGATCAAATCCTTATGATTTTTGGGTTTCAATATTAGTTTAGATTAAATTGATGAATTTCAAAGACAATTGTGTATTGAATGGTCTTAGCTGAACTTTGGGCATTATTTTTTGAATTTTGGAGATTAAGAGTTGTATTTCCCTTTATAAAGGATTATCTATTTTGGAAATCATATATATTATACTAACCATTTTGATTATTGATAATTTCTAAAGAAAAGGGAAATATATAGTTTATATTTTGTGGATTATGTGATTCTCTAGAAGTTTATTCTATCTCTTCAGGTGTGACCAAGTCATCTGGAATACTCATCATTTGGAGAAAATATGAGTTTGTGGTAGAAATTTTTTAAAGGATGAAACTCTACTTGAAAAGTAAGTATATTTGATTATGTTTTTAGTCAATATTATAAAAGAATTTATCAAATTTATGAAGGGGTACCTAAAAAAACATTTTCCATTTATTTTTCCTACTGGGGAATCAAATACTGTTTAACCTATCACATGTTTGTGGTTTTCTGGTAGTTAACTTTCTCCTGGTCATGTTTTCTATCACTCTCTATCAAAACATGACACTTAGTTTATCCTCCATATCCATGTTTTTATGGAATTATAGTATTTGTTATCTCAGGTGACCTTTGTACTTATCTTTATTTCTTTTAAATTTATAGTTTTATTGGCTCTTTTTCAATGTGGTACTTTCAATGATGTTTCCAAGCCTAATTTCAAAATTGTGAGGACGTAATTTCCAAAAGGGGGGAAGGATATAACAACCCATATATTTATAAAATAATACATTTTCATATCTATTAATATTTATGAATATGATATGAATTTTAAGTTAAATATGACACTTTTTTTGATAGAGTACTCAACACACAACAATGGGTTTCTTTGAAATATTATGTAGCACAGAACCTTGAGTTATTCAAAAAAAAATAATATAATAATAATATTATTTTAAATGGTAGTTAACGCCAAGAAATTTTATTGGAGGGAATGAATAGAACTAACTAGAAAATAATTACACATGTTTTTTAAATGTTTTTACTTTTATCTAATAAATTTAATAGTCTTATAATAAGAATGAATATGATTTTAATCCTGAAATACTCTAATAATCTTTTAAAAGTTGATTTACCGCCTTTTGATAAAGAACCCTTTTTAAATCTAGTTTTTTTTTACTTTTATATATTCCATTTGAAAAAATAAACTTCTTATTTAGAAGTGGGACATAAAAATTTACTTTGGGTAAAATTTTGGTATTTTTCTGATAAAGTTCATTTTTTGATGAATAGTGAAAAATACTACATTTTAATTCAAAACTCCCTTTTATTATAATATATTTATATGATTATACTATCTTTTAAATTGGTTTCAAAGTGTAAATAAATTATATTTTTACCATTTAATCTTATGTTGGTTGTTGGAAGTAATTTCACTTTTTAATTAGACATAAACACATGTCAATCCTTTGATAGTTATTATTTCATAAAAACATGCTTTTGGGTTTTGACAATTAGAATTAAATTTAAATTAATTTATGAAACTTATATGTTTTAAATTTGGAAAAATGAATTCCATATTTGGAATCAGGATATTTAAATTGTTTAAATAGGTAACTTTTATTTTTAGACATATGAATAGTAACTTCAACAAATAATTTATTTACCTTGGTTAAAGGGTTAATCTGGTAAATAAGGGTAAAAAAATTATTATAATATTAAATTACCTCAAAACATGTCCTAACCCTATTGTATGATACATGTCCAACCATGGACATCATTAGGTCAATTTTGGGACCCCATGGAGCCACTTGTATGTGAAAATCACATTTTATAAAAATTAATTTAAAGTTAAGGAATATGTAACAAAAACATGTATCATTTAGCAAACCATATTTTTTTTATAAGGTTATATAAGTTATCTTTTCGACTATAAATAATCATTATAAATCCAAAAATATTTCTTAAATCATGGTATTTTATTTATAGTTTTTAGATATTAAATTAATTAATTTATTTATGACACAATGATGATGTAGTGATTACCTTTTTAATGAATGCTTTGAATAAATAATATTATAAATATTAAAATAAATTTATTTTGAAACTTTTTCTGCCATACAAGAATTTTATGGATAATAATGAATTGTCATATTTGAATTAATGAAGGTTTTTTAAAATAATCAAGTTGTTATATGTTTTTTAGAAGTCATGATATGAATTGTATATAAATTGACATAAATGAGTTTTTAAAACAAATAATATTTTATTAATTGATAAAATAATCCTAAAAATATAAGATTCATCAAACTGACATATATGATGTTACAATATAATTAGTGATTCATTTATAATCGCTTTTAATTTTATAGTAAATATATTAACCATATAGTATGAATATACAAGAGGACATGGAAAAGTTAAATTAGTTAACTAAGGGTTAAATCTAAAAGATAAAGTTACTCTTATGACCTAAACTTGTATAAGAATGATTGGATGAGAGGATTTAGAACAATAATCACCTTATATTTGAATTAAATGCGTTGGGGACCTTTTGAAATTGAAATTCAGTTTATAATAAAATAATATTTTCAAAAAATTCTTAAAGACCCCTCCCCCCTTATAAAAGGCCATCACCTCTAAGCCATTAATCACAAATCTCAAGCCTCTTGGCTCATCCAACCTGTACTCCAATATTCTCCCAATATCCCTATCTTACCCCTAGAAGCCTTACCCTTGGAATAAGGCAATTCAAGAAAGATTTTTGGTTCAAACCAAAGGGAGTTACCCGATTTAAAGGTAACATCTTTTCTTAAGTCCTTTTCTTTTAATTTTCCTTCTCCACTCCCTATATTTTTATTATTCTTTTTTTACAAAAAAACACCAGTATCCTAAATATACTAGGTTGTTTTTATGAGATATATTCTAACTACACTTCCACAAACCTCCATCTAATGGATATGAATATACTGTTTATGTGGATGACAAACTACTACCTCACAAAACGATGATTGTTCAATTATCTTCTACCGCCTCTCGTGGTGGAAATTATGATGGAACTGGATATATATGATATATATTATATCTAAATAATGAATATCATTATAGAGATAATGTAATTTTTACCACATGGACAATTTGTAATAATAAAAAGTTCATTTTCGACTCAAGTACCCAATATCGACAAAATGAGCGATATTAACTTAAATAATTATGTAATTTTTATAATGTTGTAATAAGTGATATAAAAGGAATACTAAAATTATAAATGTTTCTTAATATATTATAAATTAAATTATTTTTATTAATCAATAAATTAAAGAACGAACGAGTCAAGTCAGACATGAGGTAAGGGAACCTTTCACCCTCCTCTTTTAGTCAAATACTTATTTTATGTTATGTATTTTAATTTATATTTTATTATGTTAGGATATGTGATTTTATATACTTATTTATTTAAATTTTATTTCCATGTGATTAGAGACCCTTTTCTCTCTCATCAACTCATTTTATAAATTTTTAAGTGACGCTGTTAGGCTGCCGAATTTTCATAAGGGAACTTCTTAACCTAATTTTTATTCTTTGGGTTAATATTATACATATTGATTATGTCATTCTATGAATATGTATGAATTTAAACTAATTTTTTTACACTTAATATTCAATTATATTGGGTTTATTTATATTTTTCACAAAAAATTATGTCATTGACTTATTCTTAATTTAAGGATACGATCTTTGTAAGGGATTTTGTCTTAGTTTAAATTCCATTGAGACTTATTTGTTTTTATACACCAATTAACTTTTATATGGTGTATATAATTACCTTTGACATATTATATCATGAATATTCTTATTCTAATGATATTATAATCTTTGATTAATGTTATTTTGCAATTATTTTTATTCAAGTATTTTCTCAAGTGGCAATAGACTCTTTAACCAAAACATTGTTTTAAATGTTTTAAAGATTTATTCTTATAAACCATTCTAGTTAATTTCCATGTTTTCAAAATTATTTTTAGGATTTATTTTTAAGGAAATTAATGTTTTAAAATGTTAATTCCATTCAAAGTTTCAAAGTGGTATGAGAAACTTTGATTAAAAAATCTATTTATTAAATGTTTTAAATTGTATTG
This sequence comes from Viscum album, assembly GCA_963277665.1. Taxonomy (NCBI): domain Eukaryota; kingdom Viridiplantae; phylum Streptophyta; class Magnoliopsida; order Santalales; family Viscaceae; genus Viscum; species Viscum album. The sequence continues at coordinate 1,900,293,729 of OY728135.1, read as the reverse complement.
AAAATAGTTTTGATAATGGATTGATTATGCCAATATCTTGAACTGATATCTTGTAATTTCAGTTTGGAAATGTTATCTTTCATTTATGATTTTTCAGGTGTTATGATTATGTTATGGTTCTTGGGCATTGTTTACGTATACTGGTGATTCTATGATAAACCTAGGGCAGGTGATCTCGAGATAGCTCTTCAATGCATTTGGTAACATGATAGAGGTAAACGTTAATGTTTCTCCTAAGATATTTAGGAGGATATACTATGATCGGTATTCCAAATATAACTATTTATGTAGCTGTTAAAGCTATAATGTAAGTACGTTATGAATGCCACAAGTTACCTGTATAATTTATGATTTCTTTATGTTATTCAAAAATCTTATGATTTTTTGAGGTATGTTAAAGATATTATGTTTTAAGGTTGAAAATTATGATTTCTTTGATTTGTATGTATTTATATAATACTGTTTTCTTTCTTTATTTTATATCCCTTACTGAGTTTTTTATACACATCTCAAGTTTTTGAAATTTTTTCCACATGACTTAAAGATGAATAGGGTCAGGGATGGGATCGAGGAAAAGTCATGATGTCTAAGACATGGAACAAGACATGTTTATTTTTTATGATTTTTTAGTTTATGAAAAAAATGGATACTTTGAAGAAGTGTCTACATGTAATATTCAAGTTTTTAGGTATAAGTTATGACCTAATTCTCTAAAGCACTACACCTGAAAAGACCCTCAATGTGAATTATTAAATTAATTCAAGATTATGTAATATTTAAGGATGGGGCTTTATAACCATAATATTATATATAATTAAAAATATGATTTAATTATGACACTTTATTATCTATTTATTGAATAATCCTATTTGAAATCATATTTTCGGTAATAATAACTTTGATTTTCATGAAAATTTTGGATTAGTATTTTTTTACCTTTTATATAGATTTTTCCCCATCATTTATAAATTTGTAACCATGATATTAATATTATATATATTGATTATATTTTAAAAATTAATCTATTTTAGAAACAAATATATATAATAGATATCACATATATTCATTAAATCTCTCCTTATTACAATCCAAATCAAAATAAATTGAAAAATGTACCGCATCACTTCATGGAGGCAGTATTCTACACATATGCAAGAGCGATGTTATCATTTTCTGAAGGATTGGAAAGTGATAAGTTATATGTGATATTATAATTAAATGAGTATTAATATTAATAAAATATCATATATAATAATTAAATACATAATTATCTCTAGTCATGAGAGGCAATGAAGGAAATCTAATTACATCAGTTCATGGGGTGGTAGTTCTCTATGAACATGATCGATGTTTTCATTTCATTTTTTATGGAAAATGTGATAGATCAATGGTATAATATTTATTTATAAATAATATTTAAAATATTTCTATTCCCTTTAATAAAAAATGTTAAATATCTAGGTTATAATTGTTATTTACAAATAACAATATTATTAGTACATCATTGTTCATTAAAATATATTGTTATGTGTAATGACATCTATCAAATTAATTAATTTTTTATGAAAAAAATATTTCATAAATTATCATGGTATTAAATTATTATCCCCTCTTAATTAATTCCACAATTTAAATTAGTCACTCTAATGAAAAAAATGAGGATACTTCTGCAACATCATATCCTCAAGTTCCCATGAAGCATCTTCAAATTGGTTCTTTCAACCTAAACAATTTCCTAGGGTTGTGGTATTATATCATAGTAAGTTTTCTATACAATATAATATCTCAAATGGTTGTTCCTCATAAGAAAGATCATAAACCAGTAGTACGAACTCTAACTAGGTTACATGTGATGGGCCAGGTATATACTTCTTCAAGAGTGATACATGGAGCACATCCTGAACTATAGAGTGTATCTATGGAAGAACCAAGTTATATGGTATGGTCCTTAAAAATTAATGAATTTAAAATAAATCAATATACCTAAGAATTAGTTTTAACATCATTTCAAATTTCATGTCTTCATCAATTTAGAAATTCACAAAAACCCCTTTCCAACAACTGCAAATTCTTAATCGCATTGAAGATTATCATCATAACCTCTCTGTTGAGTTCATGATTCCCTTACGTGATATTAAATTACTCTAACTTTATCTTCTATTTATTAAAATATCAATTGTCCCAATATATTTATCTCATGAAATTCATTCCAACCCATTGGATATATACACTAATTTCCATAGAGATCATCATACATTCTATATGAATTCTTGAGTGGAACATATTATAGTAAGAAAACAAATATATAGGAAGATATTGATCACATAAATATTTAAAATACAAAAATAAATACCATAAAATATAATATATAATTTTAATTATTCTCTCATACTATCAATCGATCTAAGCATGATACAAAATAAAAATATTCAACTCCATATCATGATCTTGATAAGGATATCACTAAAGCATCCAGGTAAACCTCAAATCCTAATAAAATAAAATACAATGTGGTACTACATTTAACCATAAAATATTTATAATGTATATCCTATAATAATTTTCTAAAAATTAATATTCATTGATATTGATTAAGGGTGTTGACTTTGTAAGGTGGTCGAAAAAAACCAATATAGCAGTATTCCATTTAGATGTTTTCAGGAGTCTGATGAAAAAAATCTATTGTGATGATTCCCCATTTTTATCATGGTATGGATAATTATTGTAACATCACATTTGACTTTTTTCTCACAACATTTACTTTCTAACATACCAATCACCATGATAAAAACATTATGATATAACTCTTCATGTCATACCCAAATAAATAATCCCCTAAATCTCTATAAATCTTCATACTTCTATGATGAATAGGGAATGGAGAACTATCAGCCTCTTCTGACAACTCCTTATTCAAAAAAACTATTGAGGGGACCCAAACACAGTTCTAGATCCTTATTATTCTATCACAATAATGGTTAAAATCCATAGAATTTGTCACCTTCTGTTGTAGAACTACGCTTCATTTTTCACATATTTAATCATCACATGTATAATTTGTTGAACAAATATTTGAGAATGTCATGTTTTATCCTATTACTTATGGATCTATAGATCCAAAATTTTTAAATCTAAAAATATTTTATCCTTTGTGATACTCATAATGTTTATGATTTAATGACACATTCAACTCAATTAATTTTCCAACTTGATCACTTTTCGAGGTTGGTAATGTAATGATCAGTCGTAATCTTTAATCAGCTCTAATAATTTACCCCAACACATGTTTTACTCATTTTTTGTAAATAAATATATTAATGTTTTATGATAAGTACATATGTCACACTTTTTCAATAATGAAAATTCATCCATATCTTTAACGAATGAATTACCACAACTGAATCTAAATAATGTGTTGGGTAATTTGTCTCATAAACTGTCAGTTGTTGTGAGGAATAACCTTTAAACATGTCATTAATCATGATAATGAATCCAATTTCTACTTGGGTGAATAATTATAGATTAAAGATCCTTATCTACTATAGGGTAATGTATGAACTTGTGAAATGAAAAATATTCTCTGCAATTCCTTTAAAATTTTCTTGCATTCATCCATCTAGGTAAACATGTATCCCTTCCAAGTTAACTTGGTGAGTGGATTATATAGTCATGTGAAATTGTCTATAAACACCATTAATATCCAACCAAACCATAAAAAAATTGGATCTAAGTTACTATGGTCGGTCAAGGGAATTGGTCAATAGTATCCATCATTGACGGATCAACCGATATACTCTCTATTAGGATTATTTTACCCAATAATTATTCTTTGTGTATCCAAAATATGAAAATTGTAACTTATTAATATATTTTATACTTATATATGGTCATTAGTTCAATTATATTGAGATATAAATGATCTTCCTTGATCTTGGAATATATATGTACATCCTCAATGATGACTAAAAAAACTAATCAATTTAATCTCTAAGTACTCAATTAATTATAAAAATGATGATAGTGGGGGAATTTGTAAAACCAAATTGAATCACTATATACTCATAGTGTCCATACCTTATAAAAATCACTATCTTTGGAATATATTCCATAATTTCCCTAAATTTATGATATCTAGAATGAATGTCAATGTTAGAAAATTAATGAGATCCATATAGTTAAGGAAAAAAATCATAAATATGTGGTAGATGATACTTATTCTTGATAGTGATAATTTATAGTACCTGTTAATCAAATTACAGTCTCATCTATCCATATTTATTAATAAAAAATAGAATAATTATACCCCAAGGTGGCACACTTGGATGAATGAATCACCAGTCAAGGATATCCTGGAGTTCATTCTTCAACTCCTATAACTCAATGGGGGCCATTATATAGGGATTGTATAAATTTGTGTGGAAACAGGTATGATTTTTTTGGGAAACTGTACATCATGATTTAGTGAAAGACTATGGAAATATTTTAGAAGTACATTGAAAAACTCTAACATAATAGGAATTTCATCAATGTTGAGTTTCTCCCCAACTTTCTGATATAAAATTCACTTATCAAAAGGAATATAAACCCATTATATTGACTTATTTTCCATTAGAAGTTCATATTTATCATCTTAATGATAGTAAATCATAGGTTACTTTGGAATATTAAACATGGAATCACTTCATCATAAATTAATGTGGGATTTATCTAAAAATATCAAATATATGTTAATGAGTACATTAAATTTACCCAGAGGGAGAATAATAGGATTTTTAGGAGGCACATTCCCACCAACATCACATGGAGAAGAATCATTCACATGATATGGGATCTTCAAACCATTTTTTATTTTTTATTTTTATTTTAAATAAAATCATTAAATATAGAAATTTACATTCTTATATATGTTTCTTGATATAATGAAATTAATATCCCTAATATCAAATAGGGTAATTAAAAATTTAATATTACCTTTTAACTCATAAAATTCATTATTCAACCATTAATTCTTTTATAATACCAAAATTGTTTTCATGACCATCAAGATCCATTAATTAGAGTTAGTAATGATGAAAAAATTTCATTGAATATCTAAATATTTACACCATCTTATCAATATATGACTCTATAGTTTTAACCAATGTCATTCATGATCATTCACTATTCAAAATATTAATTATTAATAATAAATAGTTTCTAAATTTACAATGAATATCCCCACAGAGTGTGAATCCAGTTGTGTAGCATGGTCGGTTTTTGTACTATAGTTGGAAATAGAGTATAGCATAATATTCATTTATTACTCCAAGGTATGATTGTTTCAGTGCCATATAAACTTTTAATATAAAGATATTGATGTTTTTATATTAAATAAACACTCATTTATTTACTATACTATAGGATGTTAACCTATATGTATGATTATCCAAAGGGTTATCACTAATTTTTTCTAGTCATTATTTCCAATGGTTAACTAAAAAATTTATTTGATACCAATTATAATGACATAAGATTTTCATATATAAATATTATTTCTTTTAAGATGAATATTCAATACATTTCAAAAATACAAGTTTGAAGACTGTAATGGTTTAGTGTATTAAGATACCACCTACACAATCTTCTTATTTCTTGAAAGATCATCAACATCCCTCATAAATATCTCCCCTCATATTACTATTCATATCTATACCCAACACAAGACCATTCTTCATAACTTGTGGAATGGAAAAAAATAATGGCTGACCATATATGATCTGGAAGTGTAAACAAGGTAGATATAAAAAGAACATGACAATAAGGGTATGGGAACATGAGAATAATATTTTAAAACCACAAACTAAATATCATGAATCATAAAATTGTGTCATGGAATTTATCTTTGAAGTTCATAATACATGATTCATAAAGGAATCAATGTACATGATCCATAAGAACACAAAATCTTCATAAGACATAAATTTGTGTCATACACATAGCAATAGAAAATAATTAAATTATTATTCAGGGTTCATTGAATAAAATATCATAGTGGAATGGGTTCACGACCAAAACTATTATAATAGTTATGTTTTACTCCCAAGACTAATTTTTTTGACAAAGTACTACATTGAATTAAGTTCACCCCTCATTCAAATATTGATTATCTCATTAGATATCAACATACTCCCAAAGAATTTGATGATGATATAGGTCCCAAACATCACATATTTCATACATTTTTATACCACTTGATCATAAAATATTCATAATATTATAACCCATGACATCAAATGGTTTTCATAAACATTTATTCATAGTATAAACCATGAAAAATAATTGGGATAAATAAAAATTTCATCATTTCATCATAACATAGATTTTTTAAGGAATGGTTCCAAAAACAACGTCTCAACATAAATAGTAACCATCATTTTAATGAAGGTAAATTTAAGTTAAAAACTTATTTTAATGAAATAAACATAGGATAATAAATTAGACATTTTAATTGAGAGATAGATAATATTATTTCATTATTTTAATCATAATTATAAACAATCCCTCTCAACAATGATATTATAACATAAAAACTATACATTTTTGTTAATGTTTGAATTTTAATCCCCATGAAAGAAAAAAAATATAGTAAATTATCTCAATATTAATAAAAATAATAATAAATTACATTAATGAGATGAATATACCTCACAAAAAAGTTACAAGTATTGAATATGGTAAATTCCACTTGAAAAAAGGTGTAAGGAAAATAACCTTACCTCAAGTTGCGACATTCATAATACACATTTGAAACGCCATTATTATTAATATTATTTTATCATAAAAAATTATAGAACCTAATTAGTATATATAAAAAAATTATTGTATTGTTTTTGAACTTTTATTACATTTTTATCAATAATTCCTTTTTTGAATCATGTTTTAGTAAATAACAGCTTCATTTTTCATGCATGTTATGATTTTTTATTTTATGTCATTTTTCCTTGATCATGGTCTCATATTCTTTAGAATGTTAACCAATATATAAATGATATATATATATATATATATTCACTAAATATTTTTTAGTGGAATCCATTAATGTAAGTGATAGAAAATGAATATACCATTCATGGATACAAGAGGTTTTATGTTTGCAGAACGACTATTTATATTTTCTCCATAGATGAGAAAAAAGAAAAGAAAATTTGAATTAAACTTTAAAAATAAATTTTATATCATACATATCATTTATATTAATTTATTTTATCCATACTACCATTTATGTAAAAATACAAAGAAAACATATAACATTCTTTGTGTAAGTTGTGGTCCACAAATAAGCATGAGCGACATTATCATTTTCCAAATAATTAAAAGGTAAGAAGGTAGATATTATATTATAATTCTATGAGAATGAATATTTTCTAAATATGGTATATAATAATTAAATCCATCATTATCTCCATCTATGAGATATGGTGATGGAAAATGAGTTACATTGGTTTGCATGGAGGTAGACTGATGTACACATGATCAACAGTTTTATTTCCCATCTAATAGATGAGAATAATGATGTATGTTTTCTATTATCATAATAAAATCTAAAAAAATAATATATATTGATATTATTATGTCATCATAGATGAATAATTTTTTAATCTATGGAATAAGAAATAAAATAAAAATTTCTAGTTAAGAATGACACCTCTTCTTCAGAAAACCTCCACATGTTAGCACCAAAAGACATCATTGGGGGATTTAATAATAAAAATAAGTCCTATAGAACGTTTTTATGGATATAAGGACATGTATTTTCAAGTATTAGAAGATAAAAATGGTATTGGATGTGTGAAGAGGAGTGGAGAGTGTTCTCCCTTTTATAATTTGGGGAGATGACACACATGGGATTTTTGAAAATAAAAAGGGGTACTACATTTTAAACCTGGAAAACTGATCCAAAATGGATCATTATAGATCCATAGATGACATAAAGTCAAAATATTTTCAATCACTAGTACATTTAATAGTATTTTGGTTAGTCTAACCCATATATTTTTTATCCAATTATTAATCTCATTTTAGGCTTTACCAGATATTTTTTAATGATTTTAATATTAATGCGTTCCAAAATTTTATTTTATATTATTATATAATTTTAATTTTTTTTATTCAAAATATTAAATACATTTTTAAAAAATTTTATTTAAAAATAAACCAATATATATGAAGAAAAATAGTTTTCCAAATAGAAATTTTTTATAATTATATAATGTTTAATATCAATATTCAATATTAATATGATTAAAATGAACCAAATTTGACTATTATAACCATAATTGAACTAATTTCAGTTTTCAAATATTTTTAAATATAATGTATCTTTGTAAATTCTTTAGACGAAATGGATTTTTTTAATAAAAATCAGTATTTCTCATTATTCGCTAAAAAATTAATATTTTCAGCTAATTCTATAAAATTCACCGTAAGATAATTTCTAGAAGTTTATTCCAAAAATTACGTTATTTTTTTAAAAAAATATTTAAAAAGTTACCAAATTTAATTTTATTCCCTTTTTCTAAATTTCAATTGGAATCTATTTTTTTAGATTTTTTTTCAAAACATATAAACACATAAAACAAATCAAGTAATTATTTATAAATATATATTATTTATCTAAAATCATTATATATATTCATAAAAATATGTTATTTTCAATTATATTTATAATGGCTAGGTTATAATTTCCATTTTTTAAAAATAAAAATAACTGTATAACACAATTTGTAAAAACATGATTTTTCATATAACATATGTTATTGGATAAAATAAATTTATTCAGAAAATAAAATTTTATAAAATATTAGGGTGTTACAGTTGAACAAACGGAATTTAAACCTCCATCACTATTTCAAAATCAATGGTGGCCCCATCCATGAGATGGAACACATAATTGGGTCATCAACATCTCTCACCATGGTTTTTATAGAGTTGGTGGGGCATTAGTCTATCACCATGGATTCCGCACCAGAATAGTTGGTAAGGATTCATCTACTTCCTCTTATCCGGATACTTCTATTGATAAATATGACTTATTCAAGGACCCTTTAACCTATGAGGAGTGATTATCTTCCACCATCGATGAGATATCTTAGGTTAACTTGACACCGAGGATGATCAAATTCCAATGATGAATAATATAGTAATGTCCCCAGAAGTGTAGTGGAGATAAGTGGTTTTAATTTAGTAAAACTAAAATGTTTTACATATAAATAAAAGTAAATATCAGGAATTTTTCAACATGTTTCTATACACAAACTTATCTTTCATACTGGACACTTCAGTTTCTAATAGGATCCCCAAAATATACATCCATCCTATGGTTCCAATATTGAGTCTTATGTTTCCAATCTAATCTAGGCCACCATTTTGATGGGAATCTAATACCCTAAATGGATTCCCATCATATTCCTCTTCATGATGAAGAAAAAACAGATCAGATTCTATATTGAATTATAGTATCTTAATATCTATTAGGAAAAGGATTATTTTCCCATCCAAGTGACTAGTTATTGATTACTGAAATGAAAATTCAAAGAGATATGTCTTCATATACGATCATTCTTGGTAAATTAATTTATTAGTGTCCCTAAAGAAAATGAATAATACACTTTCACAGAACCATAGGAAACCATATACAAATGTAGAATTCATATGAATTGATTAATCTCATAGACACACATCATCATTCCATGTATCACATATTTCAGAATCTCCTATGGAATTTGGTGGAGTTCTATGTGTGGGTTCTAGGCATAGTGGATGCGCAAAATGGATGTGTACCCATCATTGAAAATTTCCATGAACAATGATTAATCTTGGATCAAAATGATGATAAACTCTAGTATCCATGGAATGGAATCAATGATAAAAGTCAAAGGAGAGAACTCAAAACTGAGAAGACAGGATCAACATATTTGGTTATAATTAATTAAATTAAATTAATGAATCACTAATAAGTTTATTCTTTCTTCACGGATGTGTTCGACCATGGGTATGAGGTGTGGCTTCATTGTGATGTAGAATTCATGGATATGATTCTTTAAGTGGTGATCCACACATGCTCCACATATCTCTAGATGTCACCGAAGGAGTCTCCAGGTACTAGCTTGGAATATCCTTTCACTTGTGATGCCCAACTTTGATCGCCTTGAGAATCGCTTCCAAAGCATTCTCCTAGATCCAATGGAGGAGGATCTCTCTCATTATTGATATCATTCTTGGATAGGGAAGATTTCTCTAGGCTCTTGAAATTTTTTCCAAGGATGTTGTGCACATAACCATTCGTTAGCTGGGGTGATGACCCCTTGGCTAATTAGAGAATAATAACATAACAGCGAACTTAATTCACCAAGTAATAATAAATAATTAACACAAGTTTTGTTACTTATTTTATCATTCAACGTGAAACCCCACGTTGAATAATAATATCCATTATATTATTTCCATAAAATGTGAAAAAACTACATGTTATATTTATATATTATTTAACCAAATAATATTTATTATTATTTCTCACCAGACCCATAACTTTGTCCGAAAATCCTCCTCAATATTTATCAGGCCTGGAATAATGACTATTTATTTAAATTAAATAAATATAACTACATTATTCACTAATAAATAAATATTATTTTTGGAATATATTCTCTGGAATAACTCATGATGAAATTAATGAGATCAAGAATACTTGAATTATTATTAAACTATAATTGGGAAAAATGTTTATTCAACTAGTTAAATAATAAATTATTTAACTGAGACACTAGCCAAACTTAGTGTGTGACCCTCAAGGCCTCTTTCTCATTGGCATTAGGCGGGATGGCCAAAAGTCCAAGATTACTATTTAACAATGTGTCAAGGCACACAAGATAAAGATGTTCATGTTGCAATGACATGTCACCTCATTGAAATTCTTACCATGTAATATAATCCTGTTTTCTAGATATCTCCAATCAAACAGGTTGCATGCAAGTGCCATCAACCCATGTTCTCTATTTCTCATTGTTAAGTCCACAAGGCTGAATACCCTGAGAGGGGGGGGGGGGGGGTGAATCAGGGTATGACTAATTTAAAATTAATGCCCGTTCTGATCTTGTTTCGCTGTTAAGAAAAACACTCTTCTCTCTTTCCTGTTGCACAGAGTAAACAGAAAGTAAAGCATGCACAAGACACAACGATTTTACTTGGTTCACCACAAAGGGCTACGTCCAAGGAGCATACGCCGACAAGTTGCCGGTCATACCAATTCCACTAAACTTCACTAGCTGTGGATTACAATGTTCGGGCTAGATCACTTCTATGCCCAGGCTCACTGCCTATACAAGGTTTAGGGTCAGCTCACTGCTTTCCCAAGGGTCACTCCCTGTCTCTCTCTCTGGCTCACTGCCGGTGGAGAGGATCACCTTCTTCCTCTTCCTAAGCTCACTGCTCTTGGAAGGGATTCACTCACAGTTTATAGACCTGTAGGTCTCTTCATTTGCATGAATACATGCATCCTTATGTGTTGATGGATGCTCTGTTATAGTCCAACTTTCATCCACTGATGAATATCACTTTGCCTCTGACCACTGGGCTACTACCTTTGGAAAGTACCTTCGCAAAGCACCCTACTTCGCGAAGCTCCCAATTTTGCGAAGCTCAACAAGCCTTCGCGAAGCTCCTTTCTTTTTGCGAAGCTCTCTCGTGAAGCTCTCTCGCGATGCTCAAGTCGTCGCAAAGCAACGACCCTCGCAAAGCTAAGTAAGCCGACGCGGAGCTCGCAGGTTTCGCGGAGCTACAATAGCCGCCGCGAAGCACCTCTTTCGCGAAGCACACTGGCTCCGCGAACCACCTTCGCAAATCGAGAGCGAATGATCTTTTATGAAAATGCTCTCTCTACTTCGCTCGAAGGGGTCAACCTCTATTTATAGGAGATTCCAACGACCCTCGTCTATTCCATGCGAAGTAAACGCCACATCATCTTAAATCGCGAAGCTCCAAAGTTTCTGCCGGAATTCTGTCCAAATCACGAAGCTCCACGGCAATTTTCCGTTTGCGGAGCTTGACGTAGTCGCAAAGAATCACCGTCAAAATACCTTCGCGACTTCGCCGCGAAGCTCCCTCGCGAATCCCAACATTCCTTCGTGCCTTCTCCGCGAAGCTCCCTCGCAAAGCCCTTCACCGCCACGATGCGCTTCAGCCTCTGCCGTTCGCGAAGCTTGACGTAATCACGAAGCATCATCGCCTCCATTCTTCTGGTCTTCGAGATTTCCAAACCATGCATCCTATCTTCGCGAAATTCATGCCTTTGCCATATGAAATTATGCTCTTCCTGGAAATCCACTTTTCGCGATGCTCACCAAACTCCAAATTTTGGACCCCAAAAATTTGGCAAACACTGGGAAACGGCGCCACCTTGTACTGCTCTTTTGTACCGCCTCCAGATCGTCCTTTCCTTTGTCATCATTCTTTGTCAACATTGATTGTCAACAACTTCTCGGGAACTTTAAAAATATCCATGAAAACCTGCTTTTTCAACAAACACAACCAACCCAAAAATACTGCAATGTTACCTTGAGGGATTTTTTCCCAACAATCTCCCCCTTTGGGTTTGTTGACAACTCTTCACAACTCTGCTCAGAAATATTTTCTACACTTTGATAACTCACTGAGTCTTCTTCCAGTCACTACCACCATTCACCTCTTGCGATTCTGATAGCGTTCAAGGATTCACTTAACACGTACTCTAAGCCCACATGAGCAATGCTCGGCGTGAGAAACAAGAGTAGTATGAAAAGTTCATCAATGAATCACTTCATGTCAGACCCCAATTGTCGATTCCACCCTGATACCAATTCTTAAATTGATACCAATGTTTGAACCACACTGATACCAATTGGTGAATTCTTAGATAATACCAATTGTTGATAGCTGGACACCTTCTGTCACCTTTCCAACATCTCTGTTATGCTTTTATCACGATCCCCAGCTGTCGTGATTTCTTTGCTTTGATCGATCACTTCTAGCATCGTCAGATTTGAAATACTCTCCCCCTTTCTCATTGCTCCCCCTTTCTGGCTGCTCCATCTGTCAACTTCTCCCCATATCAATTATGATTTATCAAATCTCCTCACTGTCTTCCCCTTGAACAAACACTATTTTCTCCCCCTTTAACAAACATTTTTCTCCCCCTTTTTCAACGAACCCAAAGGTCATTCCTTTGCAGTATGAAACAGAGTATAGAACACATTAGCACAGTAGGAAAAACACATCATACCTCGGGGAGGGGGGGGGGGGGGGCACATCCACACTACATTAAGTGCGGGGAATCGACTGAACTCCCAGAGCTAGTCGATGCCTTTCAAATTCTTCCTTGGGTAAGGCCTTTGTCAGAATGTCTGCAACCTGTAGCTCTGTAGGCACGTACTCCAACTTCACGATTCCCTGCTCAACCTTCTCCTTGATAAAATGATACTTAATCTCAATGTGTTTTGTCCTTGAATGATGGAAGGGATTTTTTATAAGATTTATAGCACTTGAGTTGTCGCACTAGATTCCGATCGGAGACTTCACTTCAACTCCCATATCTTCAAGCTGCTGCTTCATCCACAATAACTGTGTGCATGCTTGAGTGGCCGCAATATACTCAGCTTCTGCGGTGCTCAATGAAATGCAATCTTGCTTCTTGCTAAGCCAAGAAATACACAAGCCACCAAGATAGAAAGCACCACCTGACGTTGATTTCCTATCATCCGCTGAACCGGCCCAGTCTGCATCAGTATATCCCAATAACTCTGTCTGAGATCTATCAGTATATGTCAAGCCGAAATCCACTGTGTCCTGAATATACCGAAGTATTATTTTCACTGTAATCATGTGGCTTTCATTGGGATTACTCTAATATCTCGCTGCTTGGCATGTGGCGAAAACAATATCAGGCCTTGTTGCGGTTAAGTACAACAGACTTCCAATGATTTCCCTGTATTCTGTGATATTAACTGCCTTTCCATCCTCATCTTTTGATAATTTCATCCGGGTAGCAACTGGAGTCTTCATCTCCTTGGAATTTTCCATTCCAAACCTTCTCAAGACCTCCTTGGCATATTTAGATTGAGAAATAAATGTTCCATTCCTTCCTTGTGTCACCTGTAGACCAAGAAAAAACGTTAGCTCTCCAATCATTGACATTTCAAACTCATTTTTCATGAATTCGGAAAACTGTCTGCACTGAGCTTCATCTGATCCGCCAAATATTATGTCATCGACATAAACCAATACCATCATCCTTTGATTACTTTCATTGCTGAAATAGAGGTTGTAATCAACTCCCCCACGCTGGAAACCAAGCTTTTTCAAGTACTGATCAAGCCTTGAGTACCATGCCCTTGGTGCTTGTTTCAGCCCATACAACGCCTTCTTCAGCCGACAAACTTTGTTCTCATCCTCATGAATAAGAAAACCATCTGGATGCTCAATATACACCTCCTCTTCCAGAACACCATTCAAGAATGCAGATTTGACATCCATCTGGAACACTTTGAACTTTCGTTGCACTGCTATGGCCAAAAATAATCTGATTGTCTCCAGCCTTGCAACCAGTGCAAATGTCTCATCGACATCTATTCCCTCGATCTGAGAGTACCCCTTGCACACTAGTCGTGCTTTGTTCCGAATCACTGTGCCATCTTCATTCATCTTGTTGCGATAGACCCATTTAGTCCCGATGACATTATTGTCTGCTGGCCTCGAAAAAATCTCCCATGTCTGGTTCTTCTCAATCTGATCAAGCTCTTCGTTCATAGCCTGAACCTAGTTTTCATCTTCAGCTGCATCGGAAAAACATTTCGGCTCCACTTGAGACAAAAATGATGTTTGCTATGATGATTTCATTCTTAGAGTCTGAACTGGAGCTATTTGATCACCAATGATATTCTGCCTATCAATTTCAGCTCGACTCTTTGGCTTCCTCGTAGACATAGACTTGACACTTTCTTCTTCATCATCAGTATCTTCTTCTGAGTCAGCTTCTGCCACTTCTGCTCCCCCTGGGTTTCTTACCTCATCATCACTTTCATCCAGGAACTGTTCACTGGATCGTTGAGTATTCTGTTCATTTTCAACTATAGTGACATCATTTCTCTCAATGATTTTTCCCAGCCTTTTGTTGAAACATTTATACGCTTTGCTTTTCCCAGAGTAGCCAAGGAATATCCCCTCATCTCCTCGTGCATCAAACTTCCTGTGATTTTCTTTGTTGAGAATGAAACACTTACTTCCAAATATTAGAAAGTATTTCAACGTTGGCTTCTTTCCATACCACAGTTCATACAGAGTCTTTCCTTGCTTCAGACACAACAGAGACCTGTTTGAAACATAGACCGATGTCAGCACTGCTTCCTTCCAAAATTTCTCTGGTATGTCTTTGTCTATAAGCATCATTCTGGTCATGTTGTTGATGATCCGATTTCTCCTTTCAACCACACTATTCTATTGGGGAGTTTTTACTGATGAAACTTGATGCCTTATCCCGTGTTTCTCAAGATACTCTTCCACTTGACTGTTTGTGAATTATGTACCGTTATCTGTACGGAACTTCAAAATTTTATGCCCAAGCATCCTTTCTGATTCCCTCCTGTACTGTTTTATGCAACTAAACACCTCTGTCTTATGGGTAATGACAAAAACCCAGGCCATTCTGATGTAATCATCAATGAACAGAACATAGTACCTTTGCCCATTTATAGCTCGTGGTGAGATAGGTCCACATACATCAGCATGAACCAATTAGAGCACTCTAGTTGATTTCTGTTCCTTTGGTCTATATGTCTTTCTGATGATCTTCCCTTGTTGACAAGCATCACACATATGAGTGCGATCACGTGATAGTTTGGGAAGGTCTCTAGCAGCATCACACTTTACCAGATATTCCATAGATGGTTGGCATAGATGACCAAGTCGCTTATGCCACAACTGGTTTTATTCTTCTCTGGATAAAAAGCATGAATCATCTTCCCCACCTACAAGGTAGAGATTTCCCTTTGACCTTTTTCCGTGCAGAACAGCTACTCTATCTTTTCCTTTCACAACACACATCTTCTCGGTAAATCGGATAGAGTGCCCAGAGTCACATAGTTGACTGACACTGAGTAAGTTATGACTGAGACCCTCTAATACCAAGACATCAGCACGTCTCATCCCTTTTCCCCCAAACTTGGCTTTCCCTGAGCCAACAATCTTCAGGCCTTCATCATTTCTAAATTTGACAACTCCTTCTTTGTCATATTTGATGCTTGTAACAAGATCCTTATTACCTTTCATGTGGGATGTGCAACCACTATCAAGGATCCAAACACCAGATCGATCTGATGCCTTAAGGGCAATCTCTGCCACCACGACCTTCTCATTTTTCTTCTTTTTGGTCCATACGTTTTCTTTAACACTCGGCATGGATTGAGACTTCGGTTCTTTCTCAGAGTGTGATGAACCAGCCTCATCTTGTAAAGCCGCAAATCTATTCTGCGTTTTTAACTCACCTGTCAGTTTATTGACCTACTGCTTGCGAATGTTTTGATTCTGATTTGGCAAATTTCTCTGAATGGTCGAGGTACAGTACCTAGACATGTGTCCAAATCCTCCGCACCAAAAACAGTGACCTTCAAAATATGTTCTGGAAAACCGTTCTCTGTTTGGCTGCCATCTCTGTTCTTGTTCCCTTCTATATCTCTTGGCTATGGAACACACATACTATGAATTTCCCATTTTCCCACAGTAATAACACATGATATAGGATACATTCCTTCGTGATACTTCAGCACTACGATTTTCCCTTTGGGATCTATAAATATTCTGATTCTGTTTTGTGCCCAAATCAACCTTCAAATTCGGAACGGTTGCTTGCGGTCTGATATTAACTGCCACCGATTTTTGTTTCTTATCAAGCCATGAATCAACCTTATCATTTGAGCTTTCTTGCTGCTTCAATCCTGCTGAACTAAGAGCCTCCTCTTTCATCTTTTCTGTCTTCTGAATGGCCTGCTTTTCTGATATCACACTGGGGGTCAAGAGTTTTTCTTGATCCTTCATTTTTCGTCGTAGACTGACCACTTATTCTTCAAGCTCTTTGATACGTCTGACCTGCTCCTTTCCTGTGTTAGTCAAAAAATCAATTTCCTTCTTTTGTTCCTCAATTTTAAGCTTATGCTCAACAATATTTTCTGAGCTCTCTGGTGTTAAGGATTTTAGTCTTTCAATTTCTTCTACCAGTTCTGACTTTTCTTCATCCTGTTGTTGCATATAGAGTTTGGCATCACGAACCACTTTATTGGCTTTCTTCGTTTTGGATCTCCAAACATCTATCTCTTCAAGAGCTGATTCCAATTCGGCTTCCATATCAACTCTTCCTTCAACTTCTTCTTCCTCTTCTCCAATGTCAGTTTCTTCCTTTTCCTGAGAACTACCGACGATCGCTACCATAGCATTTTGTCTATGATCTTTAAAATTTTCAAACTCCTCAACCTCTTCATCCTCAGAATCATCTGAACTATCTATTTCTTGTGAAGGAAGATTCTTCCTCTTGAAGAAATTTCTCTTGAACTGCTTCTTCCCTTTCACAAAGGCTGAAGATTTCTTCTTGGGAATTTCAACTTCATCTTCATCGTTATCTTCTTGAAACTTTTTGGGGCACCTTGCAGCAAGATGACCAACTTTTCCACATCTAAAGCAAGCAAGTGGAAGCTTCCCTTTGAACTTTCCTTTTCCTCTTTGAAGATTTGAAGAGAGGAATGACATTACCTCATCTGTTTCTTCTTCTTCCTGAGAATCTTCAATGTTAAGTTTCTTCATGGCCTTAAATGCCACTTCTTTGGACTTCCCCTTTTCCACAGCCTCATTATCATCGTTCCTCATTTCATATGCAACCAAGGTACTGTGCAAGTTGTCCAGTGTCAGCTCTTTTGGATCTTTATCTTCTAGTACTGAAACTTTCGGATTGAACCGAGGTGGAAGTTTCCTCAAGATGCGTTTTACGATCTTTATGTCTTCAATGACTTCTCCAAGACCTCGCATATCTTCCACAACAATGTTTACCCTGTCAAAGAATGCATCAACAGACTCATTCGGGTTCATTTTCAGATCTTCATATTTGTTCCACAACACCTGCAGCTTTGCCTCTCTGACCTTTGTATCCCCTTCATATATATTTAAAAGATTTTCCCACATGGAATGTGACGTTTTACATGACATCACATTTGTATACATGGGATTAGAGAGGGCTCTCCCTAAGGCATTGATTTCTTTGGAATCAGCATCCAACTCTTTGTGCTCAGCTTCTGATAACGCACCACTAGTAATATTAGCTGTGATACCATGCATAGCTGCTGAAAACACATCCATTCCCAAAGATCGGAAATAGTGTTGCATTCTATTCTTCCATATCTGAAAATTACATCCGTCGAAGATTGGAATCCCTCTATGATTAGTGAACTCCATTTGAGAGAAGAAAAATTGTCAACCTCCGACCTCTGATACCAATTGTTAGGTCCACAAGGCTGAATACCCTGAGGGGGGGGGGTGAATCAGGGTATGACTAATTTAAAATTAATATCCGTTCTGATCTTGTTTCACTGTTAAGAAAAACACTCTTCTCTCTTTCCTGTTGCACAGAGTAAACAGAAAGTAAAGCATGAACAAGACACAGCGATTTTACTTGGTTCACCACAAAGGGCTACGTCCAAGGAGCATACGCCGACAAGTTGCCGGTCATACCAATTCCACTAAACTTCACTAGCTGTGGATTACAATGTTCGGGATAGATCACTTCTATGCCCAGGCTCACTGCCTATACAAGGTTTAGGGTCAGCTCACTGCTTTCCCAAGGGTCACTCCCTGTCTCTCTCTCTAGCTCACTGCCGGTGGAGAGGATCACCTTCTTCCTCTTCCTAAGCTCACTGATCTTGGAAGGGATTCACTCACAGTTTATAGACCTGTAGGTCTCTTCATTTGCATGAATACATGCATCCTTATGTGTTGATGGATGCTCTGTTATAGTCCAACTTTCATCCACTGATGAATAGCACTTTGCCTCTGACCACTGGGCAACTACCTTTGGAAAGTACCTTCGCAAAGCACCCTACTTCGCGAAGCTCCTAATTTCGCGAAGCTCAACAAGCCTTCGCGAAGCTCCTATATTTTCGCGAATCTCTCTCGCGAAGCTCTATCGCAAAGCTCTCTCGTGATACTCAAGCCATCGCAAAGCAACGACCCTCGCGAAGCTAAGTAAGTCGACGCAGAGCTCGCAGGTTTCGCGGAGCTACAATAGCCACCGCGAAGCACCTCTTTCGCAAAGCACACTGGCTCCGCGAACCACCTTCGCAAA
The DNA here is from genome assembly GCA_963277665.1 of Viscum album. Lineage (NCBI taxonomy): Eukaryota > Viridiplantae > Streptophyta > Magnoliopsida > Santalales > Viscaceae > Viscum > Viscum album. Next base: position 1,900,274,339 of record OY728135.1, on the reverse strand, counting down.
TCGAGAGCGAATGATATTCTATGAAAATTCTCTCTCTACTTCGCTCGAAGGGGTCGGCCTCTATTTATAGGCGATTCCACCGACCCTCGTCTATTCCACGTGAAGTCAACGCCACGTCATCTTAAATCGCGAAGCTCCAAAGTTTCTGCCAGAATTCTGTCCAAATCGCGAAGCTCCACGGCAATTTTCCGTTCGCGGAGCTTGACGTAGTCGCGAAGAATCACCGTCAACATACCTTCGCGACTTCTCTGCGAAGCTCCCTCGCGAAGCCCAACATTCCTTCGCGCCTTCACCGCGAAGCTCCCTCGCAAAGCCCTTCACCGCCGCGATGCGCTTCAGCCTCTGCCGTTCGCGAAGCTTGACGTAATCGCGAAGCATCACCGCCTCCATTCTTCTGGTCTTCGCGATTTCCAAACCATGTATCCTATCTTCGTGAAATTCATGCCTTTTCCATATAAAATTATGCTCTTCATGGAAATCCACTTTTCGCGATGCTCACCAAACTCCAAATTTTGGACCCCAAAAATTTGGCAAACACTGGGAAACGGCGCCACCTTGTGCTACTCTTTTGTACCGCCTCCAGATCGTCCTTTCCTTTTTCATCGTTCTTTGTCAACATTTATTGTCAATAACTTCTCGAGAACTTGACAAATATCCATGAAAACTTGCTTTGTCAACAAACACAACTAACCCAAAAATACTGCAATGTTACCTTGAGGGATTTTTTCCCAACACTCATTCTTTCACTTTCCAAAATTGAACTTTTCTAGAGAACTCCATGGACGTGGATTTAGTTAGGCCATATATTTACATCAAAGGTCCTAAGATATCTACTTCCATAGAAGTGAAAAATCTTTTCTTGCATTATTCATTAATGAAGTAATACTAGTGACACACCCAACATTTCCTATATCATCGTGAAAATCCATCATCATGGTTTTCGTCAATACATATAAGTTTGTGAGTCATAATACCCATTAATAATAATCCTAATGTATAAGGACCATTACACACATCCGCATATAGGTACATCCAATGACACTTATGAATGTGGATTTTCTTCTGGCGGGTCTTGTTCTTATTATATCCTCTTGAATATTACCATAGGCACACAACATGAGAAGTTTCTTCAAAGTTTCAATTATCCTCACTCCTTATAGCCTGTATCATTTGTGTCCCTTTAAATGATATCATCCATCCATAAAACATATATTTAAGAATAGTGTCATGGCACTTCCAGGCTCTCATCATACTAGTGATCTGATATGATATTTTAGTGTGACAACTATTCTTATGTCACTATCACATACTATGTCACACAAAATAACAATAGACTCTCAATTTCACTAGATCCAACTGCTAACAACCTTCAGTTTTCTAGATCTCATATTATATTAATGCTTCTCCTGAGATTGGTCTTTAGTCAAGGGGTCCACCGCCTTCTTTTCTGCGGATACTCTTCTCAACGAAACATCACCTATTTGATAGAAATACTTCAATAGGAGATACTTTTGAAGTATGTTTTATGTCCGTTGATGTGAACTTGGATCCTTTATAAGAGTCACTGCTGCAGTATTATGAGAATACAATGTAATGGGATCCATACTACTTAGTACCACATCATGATCCTGTATAACGTTCTAAATCCAAAAGGAATCCTTGGTTGCATCATAATCCACTATATACTTGGAATATGCTATATAATTAATTAAAACTACTTGATTTGAACTCTTCTATATCATATCTCCTCCATTGAGACAAAAAACATATCATGATTATGACTTCATATCATTCTGATCTATATGAAGACCAACATCGATAAACCCTCTAATGAAAATCTCATCATCTCTTTCATACAAAAGGAACATATCATTAGTTATTCTCATATAATTAATAAATGTCTTTATAGAAGTATAATATTGTTATAATAGATTTTATTTATATCTTCTTACCATGCGCAGTGCATAGGAAACATCAAGTCTGGTACATAACATAGCATACATGACAGATCCTATTGCTGAAGTGTATGGAATCATACACATCCCATAATTCTTATGTTTTGTCTGGGGACACATTTTCTTGGAAATATGTATACCATGTAACACTAGAACCAATCCCCTATTGGATTGTTCAATACTAAATCTGTTTAGTATCTAGTCAATGTATGTGCTTTGATATAGTCCATGCATCCTCTTTGATCTATCACGAATGATCTTGATCCCTAGAATGTAGGATGATTTGCCTATGTCCATCATGGTGAAGAACTTGTTAAACCATTTCTTGACTGACTGGAAGAATGGTTTTTCATTTTCAATAAGCAATATGTCGTTAACATACACTACTAGGATAACATCTACATTCCCATTAAACCACTTGTAAAAACATGGATCACATTCATTATTAATGAAACAAAAATATCTTATGGATTCATCAAATCAAATGTTCCATGATCTGGATGATTAATTTAATCCATAAATGGATCTATATAACTTGAAAACCCTTTTTTCATCACCTGGTGTAATAGACCCTTCCGATTATTTCATATATACATCTTCTTGAAGGTTCCCATTAATGAATGCAGTTTTGACTTTCTTCTGCTAAATCTCATAGTCATGTAAAGATGCTTTGGCTAGTATGATTCTTATGGATTTAAACATGGAATATAGAGAAAAGGGTTCATCATAGTAAATTCATTGATGCTATTTAAAACATTTATCCAGTAACCTCACTTTATAGGTACTAACTTTACCTTCCATGTGTAGTTTCTTATTTAATTCCAATTTACATCCAACATTCTTTACATAAAACGACACATCAACATGAACCCATAATTTGTTCTGATACATGGAATCCATCTCATAATTCATAGCTTCTATCCATCTTTCATCTTTTTAGCTCTCTACTTCTTCTGTGTAGGAGAGAGGTTCATCATTGTCCAATAATAATGAGTCACCATCATCAGTGACATGGAAACCATATCTCTCTAGTTCCGTTGTCTTTATTATACTCCTATGCAGTACATGTGTTTCAGGAACTACCTCTTCCATGGGTAATTGTGGAACTTGTTCCTGTACCAACTCCTGGATATCTTGAGCACCAATTTCATTAAAGTCAATCTTGCTCCCACATTCCATTTGGATGATGTTCTTCCTCTCATGAAATATATACTATCTAGAACAATCACTTTCTTGACTGAGGGGTTCTATAGGTATTATCCCTCAGTTTCCTTAGGATACACTATAATAATAAACCTTTTTCCCCAGGGTTCTAGTTTGTTCCCTTATAAAGTCTTAACAAATTCCTTTCATCCCTATAAACATGTATGTGACAATGTGGGTTTCTGTCCACTCCATAGCTCGAAGGGAATCCCATTTTCCACCTTAGTTGGGACTTGGTTTAATCTGTATGTCTCAGTTTACAATGAATATCCCCAAAACGATAATGTAATATCTTCATGGCTAATCATCTGTCTCAAAATTTACAACAAGGTATGATTCCTCCTTTCACTAACACCATTCCACTGTGGTGTATAAGGTGGAGTGAGTTTATATAGAATCCCAGATTCCAGTCAAAGGTTGATGAAATCTTGGTTAAGATATTCTCCACCTCAATCCAATCTAAGCTTCTTTATATTCTTATGAAGATGATTCTCTACTTCATTCTTGAACTCCTTGAATTTCTCAAAGGAATCAGACTTCTTACTCCTTAAGTATAAATTGTCGCATCTACTCAAGTCATCAGTAAAAGTAATGAATTAAGAATATCCACCTCTATGTTTTATTATATATTCTCCACACACATTAGTGTTTACAAATCCTAGAAGCTCTATGGCCCTTTCACCCTATCCAATAAATGGTGGTTTGGTTATTTTCCCATGTAAATAAGTGTGGCATCTATCTAGTGGTTTTAGCTCAGAATATTTTAAATAACCATCTTGAAAAAGTTTTGTCAAAAGATTATCATTTATATGACTAGGATGGTGATGTCACAACTGGGTATTTTATGTGTTATGTGAACTTAGATTGTTATCGATTTACAACACTTTATTCTCATAATTTAATACAAACAAATTTTTATTTAGATGCACCATACCATAAAATATGTTTTCTTTATAAAAGTAACAAAATTTATTTCTAAACCTGAAAATATATCCATCTTTATCTAAACTCCATACATAAATTACGTTCTTAGTAACACTAGGTACATAATAATAGCCATATAGAACAAAAATAATTCTTATTGGCAATGTTAGGTGGTAGTCACCAATGGTAAGAGCATCCAACCTCGTATCATTGGGAGCTCGCTGATCCACCACTCCTCTAGAAATTTTCTGGAATTTACTTGGTTCTTACATTTGAATACAGATGTGAGCCCCACAATCTCTATATAATGTCCAATGTGTAGAATGATTTCACTTGATAATGGACTCACCTTTCACTTCCCCTTTCCTTAGGGTGTAGTTCTTCTTCTAGTGGCCTGACTTGAAACATGAAAATCATACTACCTCTATTTCCTTGCCCTACCTTTAGATATTCTTCTTCTTGGTCAGACAGTGCCTGGAGGCCTTATATTTTTTTATAAATCATAGGCCCCTTTTCCTTGTCCTTCCTCTTCCTATTCACCATAAGGACTGCCTGGTTTTCATTCCCCACGTCCTTATCCACATTTAGAATCTCGGTAAGAAGAACTGATACACTCATCTCATTATTTATCATATTATAATTCACAATAAAACTATAGAAGGTATTGGGAAGCGATGATAGTATGATATATTTAAGAAACTCATCTAGGAATTCAATCCCTAATATTTCCATATTCTCAATGTTTCCAATAAGCATGACTACATGTGGTAAAACTAGAATAAACCAACCATGATTAGTAGTGAACAATGCAATGGATATATTATACCTCTCATGTCCTTCCTTATCTTCATAGAGATCCTGATGGGGAGAAATTATGCTATAAGGATCCATTTCCGCATGCTGCATCAAGAGGTCATTGGTCATGGATGATATCATGAGGCACAATATATCCATGGAGTCATTTAGATGTTTCTCATACACAAATAGTTCATCATCACTTGCCTCATTTCTAGGAACAACTAGTAAATTCTCTTCTAGCACATAATGTTTCCCCTCATGGTGAAGGATAACCCAATGGTGCATTTCCCACTCCTAAAAATTAGTGTCGGTGAGAAGGTTTTATTTTTGGAGTATGGATCACAATGATATTTTTTATGTCATATTGATGTTGTTTCTAAAAAAATATGAATAGAGTTTTAGTACATTATCATGATAAATATTGATAAAAAATAAATTAATATTTATTAGTTTCCCACTAAATTGTTGATACCTAATATCCCTCACCATTGGATTTAGAATATACTTTTTCTTGGACATTCTAGAGGAAAAGATCCATATTTCCCTTCACATAACCCTAACTATAGTTGGTCAACCTACTTGAAAGTTTTTAGGTAGGAATTCCAAATGTGAACTACATTGACTCACAACTCCATGGCCTATTGAGTGGACTCCCCAATCCTGAAATCCTTAATTTTGGATTTCTATAACCATTTCCTCTATGTTTCACCAAGTCATGCTAGGGAAGTCAAACCTTGATTTAATCTATGTTAAGTCAACCCAAAACCTAAAATTATAATTCACCGCTAATTGAAAGCACCCCAACTAGGGTTGTTCAAGCACTTTGAACTATGGTTCGATTTTAACCGAAGTAATGGAAGGCTATACCAACTTAATATTTAATTGAGGGATTTTATCCTTTATTAATAAATTTCCACTTATTATCTTTTGAAATTCTTGTTAATATTAAGTGTGATATACATAGGTGACTAACCATGTGTAGATAATATTTATGCATAAGCCAATTTATTTTTAGTTCCATCTTGTATGCTTGTTAGTTCATTAATTATGTGATCCTGTCAAACATCCATAATAAATAACCATAAAACTAACATAAATAAACAAAGGGTATGATCATGATATTTTCTATTTATTATATTATCTATAGGTTGATAAAATAACCCCAACCTAGTGTAGAAACACCTTAATCTGTTTAAGGTTCATGTTTACAGCTTTCCACCTGTCCACCTTTGTATCTCAATGGATTGGTTTCACCTAGACTCCTAAATTGAACCGCCTCCACTAGCATGGGAGCTCCATACATTAAATATTCTATTAACTCACACATAGGTGAGTATTAAAAGGTGGTTTACATAAAAGAAACCATGGGCACTCATGCCCTATATATTAATTAGGATAAGGCACACATGCGAATAATTTTAATTTAATAGATAAATTAAAAGGGAACTAATCATATACAATGGTTTATTCTATCTCATGATCATCCGCATACAAGAAAGGAATTACACATTTAATAAAATTATAATTCAATTCATTAATCGTTATTATTAATAACAATTACACACAAATCGATTATTCATTATATTTAATTAACCAATCCTTTTTATCATTATCCTTTTCAAAATTTCCTTGTGATTCTCATCTATGACCTTGTACATAACTTGTAACTTGAATGAAACCTAGTGAATACCCATCCAAAACTACCCAGTATGTATTTATACTTGTATAAACATTATGTTTTATGACATGTAGTAAGCACATAGAATTATAATTTTAATACAACTTATAAATGATGTGTTGATCTTTGAACATTAAGAAGATGTTAATTAATAATATATATCAAACACCTATCACATGTTATGAACCAAATTTACACCCACACGATGGTAAATGTATTAAGGTTTACATAATATAACAATAAAATTTTAATTCTTGATAATATGGATATAGTACATGATATATAGATCTTACTACATGGTATGTACCCTCCTCACCATCCATCTGAAGTACATGCCTAGGGAAATGGTGTGTGAGGTGTACTTTGGAAATCTTCGGAGTACATGGTGTGTCAAATGGATCACATTTAATGTAGACTTCATGATACATGGTCACCAGCCGGGAAAGCTGTGTATCAAATACACGATTTGACCCTGACCTGAAGGGACTACAAGTAGTGTCGTGTGGGCCACACAACATGTAGTCTGGTTGATCGTGCACCAGTCTATCCTAGTCATCACATGGGGTACTAATTAACTATACTGTGTTCCATTAATGAACATGGCTTCAGTAATTTTCAAATTACTCTGAGCGCGTTGAAAAAAAACTACACAGTGTGTAATCCAGATCACACGGCATGTCTGGTAGATTAGATGGCATGAATTTATGAATTCATGATTTGTACAGTCAAGTAACCTAGATAAAAGAATCATCACCTTTATAAGATATCCTCTATGTAATTTTAATCCAAAAATTATTCATTTTCATTAGATCTATGAGAAATGAAATAGGAAGAATACATCTCAAAATTGAGATTACAAGAATGATTAAACATAAAGTGACAAACTAAATTACTAAAGTGTGAATCATTAACGTATTATTTAAATAATTATAAATGAAAATATTTCCCCTATGATACCACTTATAGGTTCTGGGCCCAGCAAAACCGTAGGATGGGCGTGTACCCAACTTTGAAAACTTCCATGATCGACGATTAATCTCTGATCAATATGAAGATAAATTTTAGTATCCATGGAATTGAATCAAATATAAAAGACAAAGAATAGAACCTGAAAATGGTAAGAGAGGATCGATATATTTTATTTATAATTAATTTAATTAATTTTAAATAATTACCTCTAAGGTGATTCTTTCATCGTTGACGCATTCAATCGTGAGTATGAGGTGCATCATTATGAAAATGCAGAATCCAAGGATAATATTTATCTAGCATTGATATAAATGTGATCCATGTATCTCTAGACATCACCGAAGGATCCACCATGTTCTAGCATAGAATATCTTTTCGCTTGCGATTTCCACATTTGATCTCCTTGAGAATCACTTCCAAATAAATCTTCTACATTCGATGGAGGAGGATCTCTCTATTTATTGAGAGCATTCCCAGAGAAAGAATAATTCTCTATGCTCAAGATCTTTTCTCTAAGGATATTGTTCACACAATAATCCATTATTCTGGGTGATGACCCCTTGGTTAATTAGTGAATAATAACATAACGGGGAATTTAATTCTCTAGGTAATAATAAATAATTACCACAAGTGTCGTTACATATTTTATTATTCAATGTGAAACCCCATGTCAAATACGAATAGCCATGCTATTATTTCCATGACATGTGGATAAATTGTATGTTATATTTAAATATTATTTAATCAAGTAATATTTAATATTATATCTCACTATACCCATAACCTGGTCCGCCAATCGTCTTCAATATTTACATGGTCTTAAATAATGACTATTTATTTGTATTAAATAAATATAACTGCATTATTTGCTGATAAATAAATATTCCATTCGTAATATATTTTCTCGAATAAATAGAGACTAAATAAATTTGATCAGGAATACTTGATTAATTATTAAACCACAACCGAGAATAATATTTATTCAACTTGATAAATAATAAATTATTTTACTGTGATATTGGATACACATAGTGTGTGACCCTCTAGGCCACTTTCTCGTTCGAATTATGTAGTTTTTCCTAAAGTCCAAGATTGCTATCCAGTAATGGGTTAAGACACCCAAGAGAAAGAAGTTGATGTCACAATGATATGTCACATCATACGAATGCTTACTATGTATTATAGTCCACTTGTCCCAATATATCCAATCAAGTGGGGTACATGTAACTTCCATCAACCCACATGATCAATTTCTCATTCTTTGACTTCCTATAATTGAACTTGCATAGAGAACACCATGGCCATGGATTTAGTTAGGCTATATCATTTCCATCAAAGTTCTAGAGATATCTACTTTCGTAGAAGTGACAAATCCTTTCTCTCATTATTCATTAACAAAGTATTACTCGTAAAGGACCCAAAATATCCTACCTCGCCATAAACATATGTCATAATGGTTTTAATCAATACATTAATGTGTGAAAGTCATAATACCCATTAATAATAATCTTAACATTTAAGTAACAATGCACACATATGAAAATAGTAACATCCAATGACACTTATGAATGTGGATTTCCTACAGGCAGTTCTTGTTCTCATAATATCCTCCTAGATGTTACCAAGGGCGCACAACATGAGAAGGTTCCTCAAAGTTTCATGAGTTCCCACCCATGATAGCTTGTACCATTTGTGTTCCTTCAAATGATATCATCCATCCATAGAACATATAATAATGAATAATGTCATGGCACTTACAGGCTCTCATCATAGCTGGGATCTGATATGACCTTTTAGTGCGACACCTATTCTCATGAAATTATAACATACTATGTCACGTAGAATAATAATCATGATGTGATAAGAAGTTTATTAATATAAATCTAATGAATACATTTTTATCATAAAGTACAATGATGTTTGTATGGGGTTCAAATATTTCCACACTCCCCTTTAGAATTTTGTGGAGTTCTATGTGGATGACATGGTGTACAAATATTTCCAGTTCTAGTACCAACTAATAGATCACTAGAAATAATTCAACCTACTTCAATTCTGTCATCTAAAAATACACACCCTGAAGTGTATTATTGGGTTCACCTATGGGATGTTCCTTGATTTTATTGTCTAGTATAGACATGTCGATATAAATCTTTAAATAATAATTTCCATCATCCAAATTCATCCTTCATGAAATCTTTAGGTGTTTTGGGGACTCTATGTCCATTTTTACTATATTTATAATTTTTTTATTGGCATGAAAAAAAATTTAATCCCTTTTTGGCTCTCTGGAAGATGGGAGTCACATTTCAGCGAGACACATGATACTATAATATATTCAAGGAGAATATATAATATCTCCTAAAATATTCAATCTTTATTCCACCATACTGGGGAAGCCCCTAGTTCATCATTTGACCACCTTGGAATGATCCCTTGTTACCCTCTTTGATCAATGGAATAATAAAGAAAATATAATATACTGTAGTATATTAGATGTATACTTACCAACATGGAGACTGTATATTTTTCCCTAGATATGGTTTTCATCAACATGGTCTTTATTTTCCAAAATCTATTCGTATACCAATAGCATCATGAGATACTAAAATTATATTACATCAATACTCTTATATACATCCCCATATATCTCATTATGAATGGGTGATTGGTGTAGTGGGATTCAATTTTAAATTATCTCTATATAATATTAATTCTCTAGAAAGAAATCAAGGTTTAGGTAATGGATCATTTTCTATCCATACATTAAATCTATAGGTAGTTGTCAACAGATGTTGGATTCATAGATAAACATATTCACTTTGTTGATCACATCACACTATTTGTTTAGATAAATTTTAATGGTGACTACCTGAACTTCACAGATAGAAGATTATAATACTCTAAACTCAATAGGGATTACCATGGGAATCTCTTCCTCACTCTTACATAAGTCCCCGTTCCATACTAATTCCTTTTATCAAAATTGGGTTCCAATAATGAATCTGAGTATCAGGACATGATCATAGGCCTCATATTGAATCCAAATATAGAGTTTTGATATTTTTTTGTGAGGAATTACTTTTATTTAGTCATGAAGAGGATCAATAATGATAACAATATCATTATATAATATATTTTCTCCAGTTTTATCACACCAAATAACTAATTTCCTATATCCCTTCTAGGATGATTGTGACACATTTAAGCAGATCTCAGAATGATTAATCATGTTATTTTTTCAAAATACCTTAATCACTTGATGATACTGACCAAGATGACTTGGTCATTCACTTGGGGAATTAGATATTTTCCCCCTTTAATTCAAACAAAGAGAATTGATTGGTGAATTAACTTACAAATGATACTTAAATTGTAGAGACTATAAAATACCATGTGATAGAGGAAAAACTTGAACATTTGGTTCCATTTATCATGTAACTCTTTGATGAGGATCTCTCATAAAAAATAAACCCAAGAATCTGAAAAACACATGCCTGCAATTAGTTTTACCATCTAGTAGGGAAAAAAATATATCCTTATCTCTATAATCAAGGCCTCAATAGAATCTTTGTCCATTTTTTCTAAAGGAAAAGGGCCCCTTAATCATAGAAGAAGTCCATGAAAGGTAATGTGAGTTCAATAATGTAGAATTCATGATCTCTTACTAGATTCACTGATTTTTGTACTTTTATACCACTATGGTTCCTAACTACATAAAAATAACTAAAAATATCATGCATTCTAGATCCATTTCATCTCTATTAATTAACCACTAAATCTACTCCACCCCACAATGTACACCTGGGCAATTTTCATATGGATACATGAAATAATGTTCTTATAACCACTAAAAATAGATTGATAAGGAAGTTATATCTTCAATGATACTAACTTATTCTCAACGGGGATTGAAAATTTCCCCAAAAAGAGTTCAATAAATGCTCCCTAGTGGATTTTTTGAAATACCATATTATCCCTCATTTTGGGATTCCTCACACAATTCTCTCAAATCATGGTACCAACATTCAATATATTGAGTTGGAGAATTTGTAGGCCATATACAACATCCAATCGAATCATACATCCGAATAAAATTTATTGGTGAAGTGTTATAATAATCTATTTAAATAATCTCTCTCTAATATCCTACTGATGATGGTGATCCAAAACAAAATAGTTTTCTGTGAATGTTATCCAATTTTATAAAGGCATGCTGTATTATAACCTAGATTTCTAATAACGTAACCTTGTACTCCTTTTCTTATGGGAAATGGTAGTACTACCTATTATGGACTAGTTTTTGTCACTCAATATAGCTGTTTATGATCATCAAATTTAGTAAAATAGAATTAAGGTTTACATGAAAAAACTAGAATCCCTTGATGAGAATATACTCTAAGAATAATATAACCCACATGTTCATCAAAATGGGGTTGTGTCAAAAATAAAAAAAATGGTTCCCCTTTACTCCTTACTTTAGAGTGACATGTTTTTCGAATTGAGAAAATAAATTATACCAAGAATGAAATATTTATGAAGAAACCTAAATGGGAGAGTCATTTATTCATTCATAAGGTCTAGTAAATTAGTTTATTCTCATCGATCACTAAGGATAAGGAAAACTACACACCTAAATCTAATTTCTGGTTCCTCATGTGGAAAATTTTATAACCTTATGTGATATCCTATTATCATGATCTTAAAAAACTTTACAAAATATAGTCATGAGATTTTTCACTATTAGACAAAAACCTTGTCACATGATATTAAACGAGTAATATCCTAGTGACATGGAAATAAACTATAGGACAACCTCCTTTTCATATTATGTTCAATTGTATGATATACCATCCATATCAGGCAACATTAAAATCCATGTCAAATAGACTTTCCCAAAAATATTAAAATTTAATTTCTATATCCGAATCCCATGACCTTAAATATTATAATGCTTCAACCCTATTCCAAGAGGGCCTCTTATACCATTTTCGATATCCTAGCACACCACTTCTGAGAACTATATATATTTTAATTCATAATTTGATGTGATTTTTAGGGAAACATAAATATCAAATATAAAATCCATATGAGAAACTGACACCTCATAGTCCATTCCCTTTAAATATAGGATTGACACTCACTCCTTGATATGCCCATTTGTTGTGCTTAATAACATGGTGGAGTAGGTTCCAAGGTGTCGAACCCTCCCCAAATACACATTTTGATCACCTATACTCTTCAATCTGTTCATGATTTAGATCATAATAATCCTCCTGATCTAAATATGATCCTTTACAGTGATGATTCAGGGAAACATTATCATGCTTCCTATACAAGGCACCTAACTTAAAGGAATTCTGGTAACACGTGACTATCCTTATATTAAGAATATTGGAATAAATTTATCTAACATTTACCCACCTCATGAATAATATATGTGAGTGTGTATATTTTTATACAATAATTAATACCCATTCATAGCCATTGAATTCCCCTCTTTCATGGTTTAGATATAGAAAGTCGTGATTTACATCCTTTCTAATATAATTTGCTCCCATGGTGTTTTAAAAACCTTATTATTAAATATGCGTACATTTCTACTACTGATTAAGGAAATTGATATCATTAATACCTTCCCAATTTTACCTCTCTTTTCCCCATTCATGTTCTATAATGTTATAGTGGATACTCCTCACCAAAAGTTGTTTCTCATATAGAAAATATCCCACATGTGATTAAAAGTCTTAGTAGAGTCTCAAACCAGGGTCCAGACATAAAAATGTTCAAATAAAATAAATTACATGGGTTTAATAATATAGACCTTAAAATTATTAAAACTCATCATGTGGATGTTTTTTTCATGATACCTATTTGGACCACAATCTGAATTAAATTTATTATTACCCTTCTTGTTGTAAAAACTGATGTTCTCCATCCCATCCTAACCACATGATTGTAAAATTCATTGAATATTATTCATTAAATTACTAAAAATATCTATGAAACATTGATCAATCACTCATAATGGTTCCCACTTTCTTATTGATGTTTTCCTATTACAATTCTATGAAAAAATACTCATGGCTTGATTCCCATTTTAATGGGAACATTGAAAAAATGGATCCCCTATCGCATGCTCATACTCAAATCCTCTATTTTTTCACACCTTGTATTGGTCCTCCTCATTCAATTATATATTTCTTATGCCTATTTTTCAAAAAAAAATAGTATGATTCATTTTTGGAAGTGTTCATGCATTATGGCCTTAAACTGTGTGGACCCATCAAAGTAATGTTTTCTTTGTATAAGGCTTTATTGTACATCAATTCATGGAAGGTTTATATCAAATTATATTACACATAAATATTCCCATTTTTTCAATGTTTTATGACTATAATATCAGACCCACTTTTAGTTTGAGGTCCATGACCTTAAACTAATACCACCCCTTATCCACACCTTAAAACAAAAAACTAGAAGTAGCACCCTTAACTCATTGAATCGTGACTGTAAACTGTGTCTACTGAACTATAGAAACGAAAATGAAATGTGTTCCCCACATTATGGGATATAATTGTTCAGTGATGATCCTATCAGTCCCTTTTATTCATGTTATTCATTATTTGATCTTGTAGAATGGGTTGCCTCACACATTTTGATCCATTAAATATGATATTAAACAATGTGTGTTTCCCTTGGACCTAAATCCACATCAGGTTTACATCTCCATTTAGTTATTTTTAGACTAATTTTCCATTTTCATATATCCTTACCACATGATGTTAAACTACATGGCGGAGTCCCCAAAAAATAACATTAATGTTTACTATAACACCATTCCTCACTTGAGCATACACACATTTTGATGTGGATCAACTGCCACTAAACCATACATAACTATGTAAGACTTGATTACAATTTAAATGAGATATGTTGGGATTATTGGATCTACTATCTTAGGAATATATTAAATCATCCATGTTATTTTTTTATTTTTGTTTAACTTCTCAGTCTACTATTGAACTATACAACCTCTTTGATGAAAAAAGAAGGTATAATTCGCGCATAAAGGTGGTATGAACATTACATCCACAAAATATATATTCAATTTCAAAATACATAGATGTTTTATGTTTTTAATCTCTCACCCTCCATTCATGTAATATTTATATTCCCTTTCATACAACCTAGGCTTCCCTGTATTAATTTTTATTCGACTAGAATAACCATAAAATACTAAAAAATAGAGACAAAAATTCCTATGAGGTTGAAAATATATTAAGGGAATCCTAAGATAATTTTATGCATTGACCCACCAAATCATGAACATATCTTGGGAAAAATTAATGGTAGTTATTGTAAATGTAAATAACCTATGAGACTTACCATTGCCCCCCATAAAATCATTGTTTTTTCACCAATCCCACAACTTATAGAGATAGTTAGATTCATTCCTCTACCACATTTTACCTCATCTCATTGTAACTATATAATATTAAATATAATATCTACTGTAATTATCACAAGATGTTAAATTCCGCAGTTAATGAACCAATCTCATTACATAAAATTGTTTAACTATTTTTCCAATACATGATAGCACCACCACTTTTTCACTTGTCTCCCACCACTTCAGGTTGAAAATATATGTTTTACTTGATTTCAATGTGTAGGACACATAGTGACACCTAGTACACCTTAATTTTACATTAATTTGAAATTATTTCCCATCGACATGGATTCATGTACTATAATTGGATCCTCATGGTTCTTTCCATTCACATCATGTTGATTGTGCCTTATATGGGCACATCAACACCTCACAATCCCAGATGTGTGACCATAATTCTAAACACCCCATATACCATCAGACATGAAATTAAAATATAGTTCACTCAATATTCATGGATGAACGACACTAAAAATGGAACATATTGGACAATACTATATGAACTTAAATTAAGAAACCAAGTAAACCTATAATATCCTTCTTGAATTAACATCTATTCATGCACACATGGGTGTTTCTGTGATCCCAACCAGCTTCCAAGATATCTATTATTTTGGTACACTCCCATCGATATGAAATAATTATGATGGTGAAAACGTAACATTAGTTGAAATAATTTTGATCATATGAATATTTAAATGAAACATTTGGGTTTTTATCTATACAGATCGATATATATTGTTCACATCCAATTACCCCATACTATGATAGTGAATAGCCAAAATGGGATCTCATCTTTTCCCAAACACACACAATAAGGGATCCACTATTTGCATCCCTGAATGTACTCACCAAAGGTTATAGTACATTTCCAATAATAGTCTCACCTACCATTCATGTCACACATTATATAAGAGAAATCTTCGAAAAATGGTTCTATTAGAAAAATTTCAAACATGGTCAACTATTCTCTGTAATCCACCTACCTATATTTTCTGATATAATCTTTGGAGTTTAGAATTTAAATTATCCCCACCTTTTATCATTTTTATATATAATTATATAACCCTTTGTATTGTATCCTCATGTAAATTGAACACGAGTAATGTGTATTAAACTTTTTGAATCATAACTTGGCAGTTCCCAATGCCATGGGTCCTTGAGTTGATCTATGAAAAACTATGACCACAAACCATTTACCCCTTGACCTGAAGTTAATGGTAAATGTGTAGTAATCTATTGGTTTCTTGGTTCACACATCGAGCATGAATCACATGGTCTTATAGATTTATATATTGTTGTGTCTGTAATATGATAGAGGTGTAAAAAAGTAATAAAAGGTTAAATTGAAGGGAATTAAGGGAACATTAAAAATTATTAAAATAAAAAAAATAGAGAGGGTTATCCACATATAAGATCCTTTCAATTAAAAATAAAATAACATAAATTACCATATGAATTGTTATGGGATATGGATCTCCCATGCTCAGCTTTCCTCAACTGTGTCATTATTATAATTCCATACAGTAGGGCCAATATTAAAACATCATCCTCTACCCATGGACATAACTCATATATATGAACATGAAACTTATCTTATTTATCATTTTATCTCATAATTCTATATGTCATCATCAAAAAATCATCTTGAGGTACATCCATTGGATCCTCTAGTTGATATATTGTCTACTCCCTAGTAGAAAGGTTTACTCACTACTGATACACATAGCCCACTAATGAGAGAAAATCATGCTCATCAATATAGAGTGTAGAAGTTACCATAGATGAGAACTCATATTTGTAGACACCAATATGTTAACACTCCTAATGAACCCATTCAACTAGGATGTATTTATCTAGGTAGTAGAGTTCTTGTTATCCCACTCTTCAAATCCCAAGGTCTACAAACTAGTTGATAAAGGCTACCATCCGACACAAAAATCCACTTGATGGTGTGAGAATGATGGGGTATCGAACAATTCTCAATTCCATGTCCCATATCACCCAGTTCTCCCAATCCATATCTGACCTCAAGTAGTCATTCTATTTTGGGGTGTTCTCATACTATGGTAAGGCCTCAAGTACCTCCATGGTTGGATCACCCTTATGAATATGAGGTACAAAACCTATATCCTAGGAGATATCATCACATAATTTCAGTATAGAGGATTCCTATTATTGATGATCTAGTACAGGGGGAGATGGATTTCAAATTTCATTATATGATGGCTCTTTATCTCCATCTGTAGCTGTTGAGTTACATGACAATGGAACTTTCAATGATTTAGTTTTTTTATCATGAAACCTTGACAATGATGTCCTACTCACAACCTAAATCATAGAGGATATACCCACACTAGGGATGTAAATGAACTCATATGGGTATGAAAACACAATGGTAATCTTAAAAATCCAATCACAATTAATGCACCCATGAGGGGCCATCTCTAATGTTTAATGACTCATCTGTGGGATCCAAATACTCTAAAATAAGCTTAGGACTCTAGTCCCATGACATAGAGAGAACATAAATTGGGATTAATGTTTAGAAATATTTATTTTTTGGTGGTTAATAAAAATTAAACCAATAGATATATACATAAAAATTCCATAATGGGCGGAAAGGTAAAATTATAAAGTACATTTGAGGTTGGATTCTCTAATAGTTCCATAGGGAAAAACCCAATAGTCGGATTATTTTTACCTTTGGATCCATGCCAAATAAAATACAGAGATTTGGGGTTTTCAATGGAGGCCCTAAAGGAAATGAAATATCTACATTAACCAAATCATAAAAATTTATAGAAGTTTCCTTATTGTCGGGATAATTTTCTTTATTATACAGTAATAAATAGGTTCTCATAGGTCAAAATAAGTACAGGTAAAAAAATTTAGCAATTAAATGACATGAAATTAACATCTTTATTTATAGACAATATGAATTGTATCTTTAATAATAATCTTCACCATGATGGTGGATGGCTGGTTTCCTATTAATATAACATCAAGGGGAGGTTAATATATCAACCCTTTGAGTCTCTAGGTCTACTCATCCTCCCTGAAGAAATCATCATGAATCTATCCCAATTATACACAACCCAATCCCTTCAAAATTCAAAAGTATAAGATTTATCAAACATAAATGATTGAAATCAGTCTAAGTACAACTAAACCAAGGGAAATGCATCATAGATGGAAATGTGTTATCTCCTAGGAACTCTAAATATGTGTCATTTCCTTAAGAATCCTCTTCAGCATGTTCTTACCTAGTTTTTACTTAAAATGGTCTTCTACCATGTTGGTCTCTAGGAGAGAGAGTGTCAAAAAATAGCCAAAACCAAATGGTCAATTAGTGTTCTACATCGTTGAAATTAATCGCATTACGATTAACCTACAGGTTTAATATGAGAATCATAAAAGGATATTGGAAACCAACACAGGGAAGTCCCATCATGGAAATATTTACCACTTCCTATACCCAAGAAGATTTCAAATAGTAGAAGATATATTGTTTCTCTCGGGTGTTGAGGAAGAACAATTCATCTATTATCTACACTTCCCAGCATAAGATTATCCATAGAGTCATAGTGAGAGATCTCTATGACACTCCAGAAGATTGAAACTACTCTTGGGTTATTTTATGTTGGTGTCATTGGACTATTGTTGTGCCTCCAACTTGAGTCTTACCTCATGATAGAGCATTAGCCCCTAGATTTACAATTACTAACAGTCTTGCATAATCACAACTTTTTTCTCTTTTATTTTACTACTATAATAGAACACCAATTAAAAAATATTCATGGAACCACCTCTTCATTATCCAACCACATTGATAGACACTTTATCATTTCTATATAGTATGTACTCTTCCAAATTTTCAAATAATTGGGGAATTGATTCATGGGATCACCTGTTATTGGAGACTCCATCAAATCCCCAACTCCTTCACATGTGATCATGAATTAGAGTTAACAAAGGACCACAAAGTGGTACTATAGTTGTACAAAACTGTAGACATTCGGCATCAAGCATTATATGAAATGGATTATATGGGTAATAATGTATAGATTGAATATATCATAAATATCTTTTTCATTAACATGTGCCACTAGTACCCATCCATTAATGTATTTGATGTATGGTCACTATTCATTTAACCCTATTTTACCACCTTTAGATGTACCTTTTGGAATATATAATGAATGAAGGATAAAATACTCTAACTTCCAAACCATTAAAAGAATTCTGACTCACTCTAAAAAATAGGGGAGACTCCCAATGATGGACAAAATGGTTTTTAGAAGTTATTAATTGGATAATGGACAAGGTTGTGGTACTCATATCCCACTATGTTCCTAGAAAACCAATTATCTAGAAAAATAAATTGGGTTAGGCATACGAGGGGTCTTACTTAGGCTAATATGCCTCAAATTATTTTAGTTCATATATGGTACAAAGAATATCAAATTTACATGATTACTAATAATGACATTCACCACTATCAAAATCATTAAATTACTTACACCCATGTAAGATTCATATACCTGAAACAACATCTCATTTAGAAATAGTGGTATAAACCCTTCCATCATATCTATATAGGGATTGTTCTTTAGGATATATGCCCATAGGTGAAACTTGAGCTTCTCTATGTGCAGCAAGTACAATCCCACCAATGGACATTTTGTATCCCCTAGCCACTATCATATCCTCCTAGGAATCCTAAACACAATATCATTAAAAAAATACCTAACTACTATATAAATGTCACATCATTCATGAAATAACTCTTTCTCCCCCTCCTTTCTTAAAGTCAGAAGGTTTCTTAGAAAGAACTAGAAATTTATCCTATTTATCTCCATAATTTTAATCATAGAGAAAAAAATTATATATTTTAAACTAGATTGATATCCCACAAATAATATAATGTTCATAAAATAAAAGTTTAACCTTTACATGGTGAAGATGAAATTAGTTCATGTCCATGAAAAACATACTCAATAGGATTAATGCGAAGCTTAGGTGATGATAGATGTGGAACACGGAAGACCACAATTCTTCGTATAAAACTATCTTTTCTATAACCTCCTCAAACTCATTGAATGACTATCATAACTATTATTCCCATTTCCACTCATGTATTATGTTTCCTCTTAGAAAAAATCTCATTATTTCATACATATCAGATGATACTCTAGAAATACCATCTTGAAAATTCAATAATTTTATGGAGGATATGATTCAATAGATTGAAATTTTCCACTGATCATATTGAAAAGATTCCAAAGAGTGTGACAAATAATTGATGCATGGTTCTTGACACAATGAGAAACAATTCCCCATTCCCCTCGAATGGACCTAGAAATATCATAGACCAATAACCAAGGGCCTCTCGATTAGCACTATGGATTTAAATATCACCCATTATCCCAAATCCATATAGGAGTAGCCTCTAAAAAATTAGTTAATCCCATTGATCACCAATTATCATTTTTTATTATGTGTCATGATTAGATATTTATTGAAATATATTTATAACATGTATGTTTTATACTATCTTCTTCCTCTATATTGTAATATCCTATGTACCTTTAGCAGCCAACTCATAGGATTTTATGAAAATCACTCTATTTGGATCCTGAAGGTTTGTCTCATAAATATCTAGAACCTAAAAAAATTCTTTAACTCATAGTAGTATTAGTGTATAATGTTTAAATATTGGAATAATATTCACCTATGTTGTTTAATGTGAGGAAAATAATCTTTAAATTTATAGATTTTAGTGATATAATTCTCAAAAAAGTTAATTTTTTATGAAAAGAGAGGAAAAAAATTATCATTAATGATTACTTATCATCCCTTTTGAGGTCAAATCCATTTTTATAGGCTATAGGGGTATGAGTTTTATTAAATAGGAATCTTGAATCTAGGATATTTAATATTGTGTCATTAAAATATGACCCTCTTCCACCACGTTGACTCATATTATTAGGGGGAATTTATAATGATAAAAACACATGATATGATTGACATCACGATTCCCAATGATTGATCAAGGAAAATAAAAGATGGAATGGGAACAAAATCCACAAAAGAGTGTTTATTATGGATGGTCTATTCCATAATGATCAATGGGGTGTGTATGCTCCATGAAAATCTAAAAACTGTGAAGATAATAGTGCATTATATAAGGTGACTTCTAGCCTCTTCATTCCCAACAAATACACCCTTCAACCCCTATTTTAGGGGTATCTGACCTTTTAATTTCAATTTGAGGATCTATGTTCTTAAAAACGAATCATTCATGGATAAAAGGACACATGGATTCCAAAAAAAATTCAATAATTAACTAGTGACCTATATGGTTCTATTAGATCCATGCCTTAGAATAGAGATGGAGTTATGAAATTAATATTCCTTCTATTCTAAAAACACAGTCTTCATGTATATTAGGGCTCTATGAAGCATATATCTTTCATGAAATACCTAACATGGGTACCATGATATGAATCTTGAATGGGGTACTCATCTTTTGTGAATTCCTCCACTTCACATACCCCAAAAATATTAGTAAACATAATTCAATTGACCCTAATCGATGCATCCTTTTGGAATATATATCTTCATGAATGTTGACTAATCAGGGGACCACATATATAAAACATGGATTTACTCAAGCCATAATCATCTTCATGAAATATATTATGGACCCTTATGCCAAATATCATCACTCTAAGAGTGAGTTGGGAATATTAATTATATTACACTTCTATACATAGGTACCTTAACCCTACGACCCATTCCTTATAATTGAATTTTACTATGCATATTCCATTTTATCTCCAAAATCATATATACATGGATATGTATGCTCCAATGGTGGCATATTAAAAGATAAATGGATATTTTCCCCATTATGAGAACATGAGGGCTTCTATGATCCTTCTCTCTTACCACTATAACATTGACTGAGTAGAACTATATTAAATCCCCAACAATGTATGATTTGTATGATGTTAAACTGAAGAATACCAATGGGCTAATTGTGTAGTGTTAATCTATTTGTAAATATCCTAATAAAAAATGTTAAATTGTACCACTATCTGATCTATATATCATGTTAAAATATATCATTATACTTTGTGAAGTTCATTGGATACCTCATCTAACAAGCATCAGGAAATACCCTCCATAATTCAGGAAGATTCAATACATATTCCCCACATCATCCATTATTTTCATTCCATTTGGGACAAAAAATACTTACTGAACAACATTAAAATTAATGGGACAGTTCTTCAAAAAATCCATATAATATACAGTCTAATGATATGGGTTTTTATGTCTTCTTAAATGATATGTAAGATGCCTCTCCAAGAATTATTCCTAATATCCCAACACCACCATAAAAATTTTATGTCCCTAATAAACATTAATCATATCACTATCCTGGTATGTGGTTTATGTATATGGGAAACATCACAACAAGAATTTAAACCTATGATCGACCCTTACATGATTATTATTTGGTGAAACCTATATGTTGGATATTAAAAATGTGAAACTCCATTACTCAAATTTAAACATGAGACACCTCTTGATGCCACATATCCCCATCCCTATGAGAAATACACTAGGTTTCATAGGCGATGAACATATGAATTATATGTTATGAGAGTACAATATCTTTTCCCCACAAAGGTGATGAGCCCAGGTCTTAACCTCATGTGATGAGAATGGGATTATATAGGAGAAGAGACTTGGAACCCTTATTTGATGAGGATAAGCTTCCATGTGTAAAGAGTGTCTGATTCCCTATAAAGAAAATAATAAATGCAAGATTCCCTATGTGATGAGAATATGATTACCAATAGAACAATTCTTGGATGAATTATGCATTAAATGTATATTTTCATGCTATTATCATAGAATGACTTGGGCTCTATATGTTATATTCATTATTCAATTATCATAATATTCCCTTAATTACCAAATTAGGAGGACTTTTATAGATATATGACACACCCACATCTTTATCATATTCGTTTTCATGTACCTTCCCTATTAAGGTCGAATAAAATTTAAATATCTAAAGTGAACTAGATAATGGAATTGAGAAATAGGTTCTTGATTATTTTATATATCTATTTGTGAGTCACAATCTAGGGAATGATCTACAAGGCTAAATTCAATGAGAAAAAGATCTAACATGACATCATCTCATTTTGATAATTAACCAACATTATCCTCCACAAGGGTGAAGGCCACCCAAATTTGTAAATAGGGAATGTGAGAAAATAGGGAGTGGTTTTCAGTAGTCCATTGTCATATTTAACTCAATAAGTTATAATTAACTCCCCATCATACACATTATGAAATATTTATAACAAAACATAGATAACATCTTCATGGTCGGGGTAGTTTTCACATACACAAGATTGATGTTTTCGACTCTCTTAGTGGATATATATTAGTGAATGATTGCTTTTATAAATAATATAATGAAATTTAATTATAATAATAATACATATTTTACTACACTAACCAGTTTTGAGATGATATTAGAGGAATCATATTAAAATAAAATAGTAAGTGAATGTAATACTCAAATTAAAATATTGATTTCACTCATGAAAAAATGCATGGAAATTAATTCCATAGGAAAAATGAAGGTGACCAGATGTATATGGAAGTGGGAGAGGGTTTTTGGAAGAGTAATATGGTTGTGTTTCAGCACAATGTTTTAAGGATAGACATGTCTTGATGTGGTTAATTTATTTCCTTTTATAAGTGAATAAAATGGGTTTTTATAAAACCATTACATTTTCAATAATAAAACGTTATTATTTAAAGTTGAAATGAATGAAAATATAGAATAGTTGATGTTAAGTTTATATGGGTCAATATTCTATTCCTAAATTATGTTTATTAGTAAATGTATAGTGTAGTTTAGATTTTCTATTATACTTTTACCTTTTACTCTAATTTACATTTAATATAGTAATTTATTTTTAACAATAGTAGTTTATAATAATAAAATAAATAAGTTTGAATATTTTACCTAATTTAATCATTATAATTTTAAGGATTTAATAATTTTTCCAAATAAACTTTTTAAGTGTTTGAATTGTTAATTTTAAAATAATATCAAATGACATATGATTTTTTTAAGGAAAACTGCATGTTTTGGTTTAATAATATATGTACATAAAAATATTATTCTATATTGAAATATTTAAGATGTAACATGTTTTATTATCAATAAAATTAAAATTATGTGGCTTTAAAATTAATAAAAACCAAATTTCTTTATCAAAAAACTGAATTATAAGAAAAGCACAATTTTTTTTATTAATGTAACATTTTAATTTAGTTCAAAAAATACTAGACATAGGAATTATATGATCAAATATATTTTATAAAGAAATATATTATTCATTATATGGGTATATTATTACTTATTAGGTTTTCAAATATTATATGAAATACTTATTTAATAATAAAGAATAATAATTGCAATTTTTTAAAAACACATATTTTTTGGCAAAAAATCATCCTCTTTAGAAAAAAATCCTGAAATTATACTATGTAAATTATTATTTATAGATTTAAAAATTTCAATATATTTTATCAAATTTAGATTATGTAAATTTGAAATTGAATTTTTAAAATTAAATAAATAAATTAATGAAATAAATAATTTGTAAAACAATTTTAAATATAGAATCGAACTAATTATTTTTCTTCCATTGGTAATACAATATAATATATTTGAAAGTTAATTTTTATTATATGTTTAATTTTAAATTTATTCTAATTTGTTTGTGGTTTGTTTTCTTATGGTGAATATTTTAACAGTTTTTATTTATTGTAAAATAAGCATTACAAAGTCAATAACTCTGGGTAATTACATGCAGGAAGAGAAGTCTTTTCTTCCACTATAGTATTCATCAGATGAACTTCTATAGAACACCATTTTTCACTTATTAGAAATTTAATGAAACTATCTCATGTTATGGTGTATAAATATATTCTGGTATTAATTATTAGGAAGAATAATAAATTTTATCATCTAGTTCACTTTTCAATTGGCTTATCTTGTGGAAAGTCATTACACTATTAGTCAGATTTAGTATTAGCACATGTCCTCCGCCTTCTACTAATTAAATTAAACCAAAATTAATTATGTGAGGAAAAATGAAATTTATTTACCATCCAGTTGTAAAAAATTTATAGGATTCCTAATAAATGACACACTAATTTCAATTTATGAAACATTATATTTATCTAAGGACATCTATGGTTTTTTTTATTAAAAACCATCATAATGGTTTATAAAAAATATGTATTAACTAAATCATGTCCCTTAGGTGTATTTATATAGGTGTATAGTATATGGAATATTCATTATACATTATCGGGGATTAACATAATACCCAATCCACTACTACCAGTGTTTTTCTCGCATGGTGCATTAGACCCATAGTCACATTTTGTGGATTAAATTTAAATAGGGATGATACTTCTAAGAAAAAAAACAAAAATATCTATATTATCAATACATTAGGTTATTTACCAATATGTAGACTTATCCCTATGGTTTTCAATATTGTTCTATAATCATTATGTCAATAAATAACTAAAATAGGATCTAATACAAACTATGGATTCCAAAACATTAAATACTTAAATTTTAGATCATTTTTGATCAATATTCAACACATCTCATTATAATATACTGACTATAAACATAATGGTTTGTTGGTTTTTTAATATTATACACATAAAAGGTAATAAAAATTGAAGGACCAATCAGTTTATCAATTTTGGAAGACCATATTTCATATATGATACTTATAATACATTGGTAAATATAGAAAATAAAACATGATAAATAACAAAATAAACTGCATCCTTGAAAGCATATTCAATATTCTATCCATTATAAACTAGAGAAAAGGATCATAATAAGGGTGATATCAAACTCTTATTAAGTTTTATATGAAAAAATAATAAGAAAATTAGAGTCAATAAGGCATAGAAATTTTGACAAGTTAAATTATCTGAAAAACACATTCCATCAATAAACTGGCAATGAAAATGTATCCATAGATTTTTTTTGTATTGAAAATATCATGGAAAGTAATATTTGAGTTCTGAATGAAGAAAATTATTATTTAGTGGACAACATGTATTTTGAACATGAACCATTATACCAGAAATATGATATAAGTAAGTGGGTATAAACCTAATCTATTTGGTTTGGAAACAAACATGAAGGGTTTATCGCTAAATGTTTTGTATCATGAGAATTTTCGATGCATTGAGGGGCTATAGAAGGCCCCTCCCTTTACTATAAGTCAAAATCATTATTCATACATATATTTAACTCATGAAAAATATTACTTTTAAAAATCCTTATTGAGTTGATGATACCGATTCAACAAATATTTCCCCAGCTGAGACAACATTCAAAATAAACACTACATGTAAAATGGTATATGGATAAGACAATAATCATATCTATCATACAGGGATTTGAATATTTAATTGAAATTTAATTTAAAATAAGAAATTATCTCAAATTGGAATTATATACACCACAAAATAATTATTAGGTTCACAATACCAATAATGTATCAATTAAATGGAAATTGAGACATTGTCCCATACAAATAACATATCATTAATGAAAGAATTAATCAAATGAAAGGAATATTTATATTCAATATATATACCCATAATAAAACATAATATAAACTTTATTCATTTTATAAATAATCATAGATTAAAAAAATCAATGAAGTTGAATTTTAACCTAATGAAGGGAAATTACGTTAAAAATTCCCTAACATTAATTCCCACTTAAGTTTGTTATGTTTGTGCCTACTGATCAAAAAACATATATTTATTAAAAGACTAGTCCAAAAGTGAATTATATTCATTTATATAAATATTTAATAATTATAATCATTGTATTATGTTTCATAATTTCTATTTATGAGAATTGATGCATTTGATATCTTATTTTACTTAAATATTTCTAGTTTTGCACACTTTGTTATGTCATCTATATGAAAATTTTACATTACTATAATTAATTACAAGATTATACAATGAATATAATTATAATTATATATATTCTATGTATTCTATAATTTCCACCATTGATGATGGTTTTATGTATTGACATGGAAATGTCTCCATAGGTTGTTGACTGACCATTGAAGGGACATTGACGAGAGAGTGGGAAAAAGATGTTTTAAAATTGCATATATAGTAGTATGTGACCTAAAGTAGGTTAAAATATTTAATATGTATAGTTAATTTACATCCTAAAAACTCCTTTAATTATTGTTTGTGAAATTATTGGAAAAAAATGGGAAGCATAACCTGAAGGAAAAATGGGTGTTCAGGAGCATTCATCTCCTTAGTTTTAATGATTAGTTCACTTATTTGTATGTAAATAAGTTCAAATAAAATAAGAATAATTCCCTAGAATTTGAATTATATGTTATTAATGAACATATAAAAGTTTAAATGGTTATATATATCATTTTTATATATGGAAAGAAGATTAATTATTAAATTAAATTTTAGTGATAACTATTTGGATTTTTTGGTGTTTTTCAAATCATTATGCACTAGTTTTGTTTAATTAATTAATATTATGTTTATATAATGGTTCCATAAAATTAAATAGGATTTAATAAATATTTTATGATCTTTTTCAAATATATAAATGGTTTTATGATCATCCTTGAAGGATAAATTAAATAATGAAAATCATTCATACTTGAAGGTTGTAAATTGGAACCACACAGAAGATGATTTCATCTTTAAAATAAAATTGAGAGAGTAAGGATATTGATAATGGATATTCCATTAATATGATATCATTCCCATATATAGAGGATACTAGAATTATCATGATCATTTGGATAGAGGAGGTGAATATTGGATAAGAAAAGAAAATAAATTGTAATGAAATTAAAAGAAAAATGAAGAGGATTTACCTCTCGAATTATCCTCCTTGATAACATATTTTGGGAAAGGGGTTTTGGAATTTTGGTAATACTAAATGATCTTTGAAATGAGTGATATACTATGAAATTGGATTTCAATATAATTTTTAAATGATTAAAGTCTTATAGGATTGAGGAGACGAGGGGTGAGGGTTAGTTTTTATAGTGGAGGAGAGGGGTGATTTCACTTTTTTTATTCATTATTTTATTATTTTTATGAAGATAAGAAATAGTATTCATTCATGAGAAAAAATAAAGTAATGAGTGTATGTGAGTTCAAACCAATTGTTCTTACATCATCCATAAATCATATGTGACTCTATAATTCATGTATTTAGCAATTATTGTAAATTATCATATTTTAGTATTTACCAAAAATTCATGTATTTTAGAAAAATATTAAAAATTATCCTTATCCATTATTGATGTGTAGAATCCAAAAATGAACTACATTTTATAAAAATAATTTTCTAAATATGATACATTTAATTTTTTAATTAAAATCATAATTTATTAGAAAAATATATATTTTAAATTTATAACTCATTTTATAACACTGAAAAATCAACTAAGGTCATCTAAAATTAACCTATAATCATAGGAAATTTAAATATTTATTTATGAATAAATTTTCTGAAAATGATTTTTCTTTTAAATAAATATATTAATTATTAAATTGTAATTAAATATCTATTACTCAGAAAATACCAATAATTAATCAAATTTTTTTAAAATATTTATTTACTTATACTAAGATCTAATTGTATCATACATTCATTTATAATATGGATAAATTTTATTTATACTTCCATGGGTGTTCTTACTATTCATTTGGTCATTTCACTATTCATAAGATTCATATTACTATTCCTATAGTCAAGTTACTATTTCATCGATATAAGTTTCTTAAATTATAGAAATACCTTTTAATTCATTCATTCTTTATTTATAAGGTTTTTTGTTCTCTATGCAGTTTTATATTATTTATACTAAATGAAATAATTTTCTATGAAACATAATCTATTGAATTAATTGATTTTTTAAGAGGATACATACCATAAAATAATAGAGAATTATATTCTTACCTCCTTTGGAAATTTTGACCTCAAATTGTTTCATTTATATTTCCCTCTAAAAAGTTGTGGGTGGTTTTCATTCATAACAACTTTAGGTTCCCACATTGCTTCTTCTATTTTATGGTTTCTCAAAAGAACCTTTACAAGTTGAGTCATACAAATTCTCAATACTTGCTCTCTAGTGTCAAGAATCCTGATAGACACTTCATAGTAAGATAAATTAGGTTCCAGTTCTATTTATTCATATGTGAGAAAATGTGTTGGTTCTGGCATGTTCTTTCTTAACAAAGAGATGTGAAACACATTGTTTAATTTCGATTAGCTTGGTGGCATCTACAAAATGATAAGACACACCTCCAACTCTCTCCAAAATTTCAAAAGGTCCAATGTACGTAGGGATCAGTTTCCCTTTCCAGCCAAATCTTATAACACCCTTCCATAGAGATACTGTCAAGAATACATGATCTAATACTTAAAACTCCAAATCCTTCATTTGATTATTGGTATATCTCTTTTATCTACATTTTAACATTTTGATAGGTTTTTTTAATATTATTTAAATTTACTGTCATTTCCTCAAAATGTTCTGGGCCAACGAGATACCTTTCACCAACTTCATCCTAATAGGTTTGTGTATGACATCTCTTTCCATACGACACTTCATATAGTGCCATATAAATACTTGAATGAAAATTATTACGGTATAAAAACTCTACAAAAGGTAAATATTTATCCCATATACCTTGAATTTCATGTGATAAATATCTCAACATATCTTATAATTTTTGGATCATCCTTAATGAGTTCCGTTAGTTTTTGGGTGATAATAAGTACTCAAATGAATCACATTATCCAAATATTTATAAAGACTTTTCAAATATTTTGATGTAAATTAGGGATCTAGATTAGAAATAATAGATATAGGTGTACCATTATGTCTTAAAAATTCAATAATATAGAATCTTTCTAGGATCTCTAGTGGAAAATCTTATGTTATTGCAAGGAAATATGTATATTTGGAAATTTGATCAATAATAACCCATATTACACCATTCCTTCTTGGAGACCTTGGTAGTCCTGTGACAAAGTTCATCGTAATATCATTCCATTTCAACATAGGTATAGGAAGAGGAGTCATGACTACTTTACGGTGTTGTCTTTCAACCTTCTCCTCTTGAAAAACTAGTTATGTTGACACATAGTCAGCAATTTCTCAGTTCACATTATCCCATAAATAATTATCCTTCTGAGATATATACATCTTGGTACCACCATGGTCTATGGAGAAATTTGAGCTATAAGCATCTTCTAATAGTTCCCTTTATGCTCTGTTATTGATTGAAGACATAACCTCCTTCCAAATTTCATAATTCCTTACTCACACACAAATTCATCCAATATCCCATCCTTAATAACTTTTAATTTTTTTATTTTAAAATTCTTATCATCTGATTGAGATATTTATATCTTCTTCAGTAAAGATGGTTTAACAATCATTTGAAAAATTTTGTTTCTAGTTTTTGAATAATTCCCATATATATCGTTATTAGATATATGAATATAGGATCTTTATCAATCTTCATTTGGGTTAGAATTCCATGGTCTTTTTTTGCTTAATGAATCTTATACCTTATCTTCTTTTATGGGTGGTAGTTTTTTGAAAAATCATAATCTTTGAGTAATATGATCCATATCCCTTTCCTCATGTTGAGTTATTTCTACTTCAAAATATATTTCAAACTCCTGTGGTCTTTATATGTCTCACATCCTTCAACATAGATATTGTGTCTCTATATTTTTAGAGAAAATATTACTACTACTATCTAAATATCATGAGTTGGATAATGTTTTTCATTTGTCTTCAACCAGCTCAGTACATAAGCAATAACATTTTCATTTTTCATAAGGAAACTAACTAGTCCATTCATTAGTGCATCACTGTATATCACAAACCCATCACTTCTAGAGAGAAGATTCAAAATTTGAGCATTGGCCACACTTATATTTCATTATTCAAAACATCATGTGAATTATGTTTTCCATACGAACATAAACCCTTTATGTGCGAGCTTGGTTAGCAGGATGGAAAATCAGGAAAAATTCTATATGAAATGTTGATAGTAACCTACTAATCCAATAAATATACATACCTATGTTATGTTCATTGGTCTGTGCCTTTATTGAATTTTCTTTGTCATCACAAGATCCACTAATATTCCATCCTTAGAGATGATATGGAGATGAAAAGAAAACATTTGGTGCCAGAATTCACACTTACTGAACATCCCATATAACTCGTTTCTTCTAAGTGTCTTCAGAACAATCCACAATTAGTTCTCATGGTCCTCATGTATGTTTTAATATATCAAGATATCATCAATCAATACCACAAAATAATCATCAAGATATTCCTTGAAAACACTATTCATTAGATCCATGAAAATATAAGGTTCATTGGTTTGTCAAAATGGAATTACTATAAACTCATAATGACTATACCTAGTTGGAAATGTTTTATTTGGAATGTCTTCCTTCCTCACAAGCAACTGATGATGTCCAGTTAAAATTTCATCCTATGAAAAATATTTAGCTCTATGAAGTTGATCAAATAAATCATCAATGTGATGTAGAGGATACTTGATCTTTATTTTAACATAATTGATTTCTCTATAGTCTATACAAAACCTCATGGATCAATCTTTCTTCTTGAGAAATACAACAGAGGCTCCACATAGACAAACACTAGGGTGAATAAATACCTTGTCAATTAATTCCTCTAGTTGTTTCTTTAGTTAAACTAATTATACAATGTCTATTCTATAGTGAGTGTTTCATATGGGTCTTGAACCATGAATTAAATCAATAGGGAACTTAAATTCCCACTATATAGGATGTCCAGGTAAATCCTTTGGAATTACATCAATATATTCTTATACAATTAGTACATTCAAAATTGGAAGATTGCATTCCTCATCCCTAAATGTTTTTTCTCTTACAACTCAAGAATTTAATTTAGTAAAGCTACTATAAGTGGATCTAAATGAAAATTAGATGATAGGTTTCTGATATAAAGATAAGGGATTCTATAACATTCTAAAAAATTGTAACTTCCTTATTCTTCCAATTATTTTTTTAGAATATTTTGAAATCCAGTTCATATCAAGAATTATATGAAATTAAATCATAGGTATGATGATAAGTCCAGACACTATTGTAAGTCTATGTGTCATTAAGGGGACTAACTCATACATATTTGTTGCAATTATACTTCCCTTAAGAGTTTTGAATGTCAACTACTTTATTTAATCAAAAGGGAACTATCAAATTTTTGTGGAAAAATTAGAAGGTATGAAAGAATGTGGGGATCCAAAATAAAATATATCATTGGCTATGTTTGTGAAAACAATTAAAGTACATTTAACCACATCATTAGGAAATCCAACCTCACCATCTTTAATCGCATAATCTTGGCCTTTCTCTCTTGGAATTTTCTGAGGTAGTTTTTTCTTGATGCTTTGGACAATCATTTTCATAGTGTACCATCTAACTACAACTTTAGCACTAAACTTCATTGATTTTAATCTTCCCTATGCATTCATTAAAACAGTAAGCATTTTCACCACACTTATAAAATACTCCCACACCTTTAATTCATTTTCTAGGATGATTATTTCCACAGTTCTCACAAAATAAGAATTGCTTCGTTACCTTATTCTTCTTTGGTGCGTTAAACTTTCCATGGTTATCAAATGACCCATCTTCTCTTTATTTCCCTTGAATGGATTGGATCTATAAAATTCCTTATTGTTTTTATGGAACTTAATACTATTTCATCATATGATGAAAATGTTTGTGATGCTAGTGCCCTTCATAGACTTGGCACAAGAACATAAAATAAATGATCAAGCTTTTCTTGTGAATCACATATGTAATATATGTCATACCTGGATAGTCTTCTGATTTTAGCCTCATACTCCAAAACAATCTCTTCTTCCCTTTCCATTAAGCTAATGATTTTTCTCATAATTTTAGTTCATTTCCAATGAGGTAAGTAATTATCAAAGAACATTTCTTTAATAGCCCTCCAATCCATGCCTTATATTTCATCTTCCTTCTTATTATTTTGGATCAATAACCACCATTGATCAACATGTCCCATGAGACAATATACTGCATGTCCTACCATTTTATTTTTATTGCATCAAACACTAAGAAATATATTTTGAAGGGACTTGATCCACTAATCTGCTACCAATGGATTAGTAGTACCGCTAAAATATGGGGGATTCTTCTGCATGGAATGATCCAACAAAGGTGTAGTATGGATATTATTCATAGCATGAGTAATTTTTTTTAATATGGTCATGATTTTCTCAGCACCAACACTAAATTTATTGACTTTCTCAATAGGGAAATTAGTACATTGTCCACGAGTATTGATTCCCTTTCTTTTTTTGGAACCATTACTAAATAATTATATACAATAAATTAGGTTATCAATCATAATACATAATTTATAACTAAAAAAACACTTAACATAAATCGAATGTTTATGCATTTCTAATCTCATGATCCTAAATATGGTTTCCTTGAGGAAAAATTTACTTTTAAACCCTTCATACTAGTTTGTAAAGAAAATATGAATTACCTAAGCATATTACCTAAGAGTTTTAATCCAAGTTCATAGTAAGGATTGTTTTTGTATATCAAGATACCCCGAGTTAGGCCCGGAACACCTTGTCAGAGTTTTTACTCCTAGGTACATCTGTTCCAGAACCACATCAACATGTATCATTCCGAAAGGGATTTATTAAAAGGAATACCCATATAATATATAATTTACCAAAATTTTAGGATGTTCTTATATTACTATCCTCAAATTCTATCTTAGGGTTTTGTTCCCCATACTATGTTATCTAAATGTTGTTTCTAAGGCTGTTGCTAAACTTCCTTTGATACCAACTATAACACCATGACGCTAAAAGATCGGAGTCAGTGCATTATTTTATTACCTTTTCATGATTACAAGGAAATAAAATCTTGATGGACCAATCAGTTTTGCACTTTTGGAAGACCAGGTTATATACATGATACTCATTATACATTGGGAAATTTAGAAAATACAAAATGATACATAATAAAATAAACTGTAGCCTTTAAATCTTATTAAAAGTTTTCTTCTTCACATCCTAAGGAAAGAAAACATAATACGGGTGAGATCAAAAACACAGTATGGGTATTATGAACCAATAATAATAAAATTATATTCAATAAGACATAGAAATTATAGAAAGGTAAAAAAATCAGAAAACACATTCTATTAACAAAACTAATGATGAAAATATATCCAATGATTTTGTTATAGATAAAATATCATAGAAATTAATAATCGAGTATTGAATAAAAAATCTTATTTAGTGGATGTTATGTTTGATACACATAAACCATTATACCATAAAGATGGTTTATGTTTGTGGGTACAAATGCGTCTGATTCTGTTTGCAAATAAACACAAAGTGTTTGTTGCGAACTTTGTTGTCTCATGAGAGATGTCGATGCATCAAGGGGATATTGTTGGCCCCA
Source organism: Viscum album (assembly GCA_963277665.1). Classification (NCBI taxonomy): domain Eukaryota; kingdom Viridiplantae; phylum Streptophyta; class Magnoliopsida; order Santalales; family Viscaceae; genus Viscum; species Viscum album. Next base: position 1,900,239,675 of record OY728135.1, on the reverse strand, counting down.
CCAGTTATGAAAGCCCAATAAATTATTCATAAAGAAATTTAATTCAATAAAAATATGACTTTTTAAAATCCGTATTGATTAGAGGATACAGATACATCAATATTTCCTCATCTAAAACAATATTCAAAATAAATACCACATGTAAAATGGTTTACATATAAGACAAAAATCATATCCATGATACAAGAATATGGATATTTAATATAAATATAATTTCCAATAAAAAATTATCTAAAAGGGGTAGTAAATTCACCCTATAAGAATGATTTGGTGCACAATAACATGTAAGTCTCAATGAAATTGAAATTGAGACAAAGTCCCTTACAAATACTATTTCATTGATGTAAGAATTAATCAAATTAAAATAATATGTATATTAAATATAAATACACATAATATAACTTAATATAATCAAAATTACTTTTAAAAATAATCATAGTATGAAAAAATCAATGAAGTGTTTATATTATGAACATGGATATACAATGCCATTTTCCTAGATGGGGAATGTGAGAAACATACTGGTTTGGAGGATCCCGCAATGAGCCCAGGCGTGAAACCCATACACACATTTTCCCTATGGGGTATAATTGATTGGATATGGATATGGCACCCAAACCCTGAGGTTTTGGGTTCACATCCTCAAAAGGAAACACCTGAGATGAAATTAATAACTACTCATGGAGCCTCTAACCAATTGGGAACTAGCCAAATCCCATGTTTTCCCACCTTAGTACTCACTGGGGATTTGTGGACCATATGTGGTGAGAACGCACCTATAAATCATTATTCGAATACACATGTCCCCATGGGGGAATGATGGAGTGTTTACGGTTGATCTGCCCTGACCCTGAAGTTCTGAGTTCGATTCCTCTTGTGGAAATACTTGTGATGCCTTTAATAATGACTTCGGGACCATATACCCCATTTTGTAGTAGACCAAGCCCAAGTTTGGACCCCTTGGCTTTTGTTGGGTAACTATAGCACGTAGGTGGTTAGGCCGCACCTAGTCCTCATTCTTAAAATACACTTTTCTGCCTACAAGGGAATATTGGGGTGGTTATGGATATGGCATCTTGACCCTAAAGTTCTGAGTTTGATTCCACACAAGGAAATATCTGTGATGCCTTTAAGAAGGACTCATGGACCCTCTACCATATTGCGAACTAGCCCATGCCCATGGTTGGCCTCCTTGGGTCTCTCTTAGGACATGTGGAGCATATGGGGTGAGGGTATAATTATAACTCGTTAACCAAATTTAGGTTTTTTCCCATCGGGAAGGGGTGATTTGGTTACTAGTGGTGGAATCTTGACTCTGAGTTTTTAGGTTCGAGACCCTCACAAGGAAATATGTACTATATTCCATTATAACCTCTCAAGGGGCCGCCTACCTCATTGGGAACTTGCCTAATCCCATGGCCGGAAACCTTTTTCCACACTGGGGACATGTGGTATTCAGTTGGTGAGGTCGCACCTATACCTCATTAGCCGAATACACGTTTTCCCACAAGGGCATCATGGAGTGGTCATGGCTGGGTTCCCTGACCCTGAGGTTTTAGGTTCAAGTCTTCACAAGGAATCACCTGAGATACGTTTAATAATTACTCCTAGACACTCTACCCCATTGGGTACTACCCCAAGCATAAGGTTGGCCACCTTGGTCCTCACTGGGGATGTGTGGCGTGCAGGTAGTGAGGCCACACTAGTACCTCATTACCCGAATACACATTATTTCCATTGGGTTATGGTGGAGTGGTTACAAATGTGGCGCCTTGACCCTGAGGTTTTAGGTTTGATTCCTCACAAGGAAACACATGGCATGCCTTCAATAATTACTCCTGGACCCTCTAACCTATTGGTAATTGGCCCAAGACCAAGTTTAGACACCTTGGTCATCACTGGGGATTTGCGGCGTACAGGTGGTGAGGTTTCACCTATAACCCATTACCCGGATACACATTTTAATATAATTATATGAGGAGATAATGAGATATTCTCTCTATAAAGGAGAGTTTATCTCTCTTTGAATCTATGGTGATCATGTAGATCACTTCAAATTAGTGGATGTTTTTTATGTGTTTGGGCACAAAGACCTCTTTGATCCTTGATGCCCACATAAAAGGATTGAGCTTATTGATATGTGGTCTAGTTGCGAAACCCTTAGTGGTAAGGGATGGAAATATGATATAGATGTGGGGATTTCGATGGATCTGGTTGGTTTCTATCAGAAAAAATGTGTATTTAATCTTTGTTGGCCCTGGTGTGTGATTATGAGCTTTGGATGCAAGGATAAGGATGGAGTATCTCCCTTAGGTGGCGCAACTGTCAACAAGAGATTCTTTTAATGGGTTTATAAAGATCTTTATTTTATATAGAGATCTTGGTGTTGGATGGTGTTTCAAGGTGAAAGGGGCACATGACAAGGGCTGGTCTGTTGTTCGATGGTGTGGAGTGAAGGTCGATAAATAGGCAGTGGCATGAAGATCAAACCATGGGAGACCTTGGAACAGATGTGAGGAGTTTGGGATCCTAGAGGGGCCAAGTGGGATCCTACCGGGGGACCCTGGTGTTGTTATTTAAAGATTCAATCAGAATTAGAAGAGGTATATGTCTCGATGTGGTTGGGCTATTCTCAGTGTTGCATGACTGGACACCCCTTGGCAGGGTGTGCTTGCTGGAGGCGATAAAGTTCTCTTGGGTGGTGACCTCGAGATTCGTGTAGGGTGCAGCAGTTCACCTCAAGTTGTTTGTTATTCCCGAGATGTGGGGTAGGGATGAATTTGGGGTGAAAAAAACTTAATGGATTATGGTGATGGGTTTCTTTTCCAAATAATATATTTTGGGTCCATTGGGATCTTTTTTGTAGGGTCTGCACATGGCTAGGGGTGACAAATTTGGATAAGATTGTGATGAGATTATCATGGATTGTATTGGAGATGAGTGTTTCATGAATTGGAGATTATAAATGGTCCTTGGGAATGTATTTAATTGTATTGTATAATTTAGTCCATTATTCATGGGTCTTTGGGTATTTGATTGATGGTGTGTGGGTCTTTATACTCTTGGTGTTTTTTTGCAGCATAGTCTTTCTGTTGTTCTGGTTTGGCGGTGCTTTCTGTGTCACATGTGTGTTGTGTCTCGCTATATTTCTATAATTTTTAATAATTATTTAGGACTAAGAACTATCATTTCCTAAAATTTCTTGGTAAAAAAATCAATAATGTCTATGGTTCACCCAAATAATGGAAATTGTGGTAAGAACCCCCTTTCATTAATTTCTGCTTAATTTTTCCACGTTTCTTCCTCCTGAAAAAAAAACATATATTTATTAAAAGACAAATCAAAAAGTGAATTATAGATATTTATATTATTATTAATCAATTATAATTATTTAATCACATTTCATAATTTCATTTGATGAAAATTGAATAATTTGATAACATGTTTTACTTAAAAATTTCCATTTTTGCAATATTTTTTTCTATTTTATCTAAATGTAAATTATACATTAATAAAATGAATTATATAAATATATAATTGATATAATATATAATTATATATTATATATATTTTATAACATCCACCCTTGAGGTTGGTTTTATACGTTGTCATGAAAATGTCTCCATAGGTGGTTTACCATCCTTTGAATGGACGTTGATGGGAGAGTGCTAAGAAGATGATTTAACATTTTATATCTTGTAGTTTGAAACTTTAATTTGGATAAAATAATTAATATATATAGTTATATTATTTTATAATTAATTAAATTAATGATTGGTTGTGAAATTGTTGGAAAGAGAAAGTTGATGCATAACTCGATTGACAAATGGGGGTTCAGGAGTGTTCGTTTCCATGGTTTTATTGATCGGTTCGCTTATTTGTAAGTAAAGAAGTTCATGTAAAATGGGAATAATTATAAAAAATTAGAATTATATTTTATTATTGAAAATAAAGAATTGTAAATGGTTATATATATCATTCTTCCATATAGAGTTAGGATGATTCATTAAATATATTTTTTTTGTGATAACTGCTTGGATGATTTTGGCATTTTTTCGATCATCACACACTAGTTCTTTTAAATTAATTAATACCATGTATATATAATGGATCTAGATAATGAAATAATATATAATATTTTTTTTATAATTTTTTAACACCATAAAATTGGGTTCATGACCATCATTGAATGATAAATTGAGGAACAAAAATCTTTCTTCCACAAAGGTTATAAATCATCACCTCACAGACCATGATTTCATTTTTAAAATAAAATTGAGAGAGTGATAATATTGTTAATGTATATTGCATTAAAATGATATCATTATTTTTTATATATGATACTAGTGTTATTATGATCTTTTGGATAGAGGATGTTATGAGAGGATAAGAAAAAGAAAATAAATTGAAATGAAATTAAAAGAAAAATTGAGATGATTTACCTCTTGAATTATCCTCCTGAGAGCCTCCATAGAGATAGAGGTTTGGGTATTTTGGTAAGAGAAAGAGAACCTGGACTTGGGGGATAGAATAGGGAATATTTTTTTTTATAATTATATGATGATCCAGGTGTTAGAGGTGTGAGGAGAAGACAGGTTGAGAGGTGGTTATTTTAGTAGATGATAGGGGTGACTTCCCATTATATTTTTCATTATTTTATTATTTTTCTCAATATAAGCAATATTGTTGGTTAATATGGCTAAATATACTAATGAGTACATGTTAGATAAAAATAATTTTTCTTACATCACCAAACATCATCTGTGACCCTATAATTAAGGTATTTAACATTTATTATAAATTATCCGATTTTACTATTTACAAAAAATTCATGTATTTCAGAAAAAAATAAAAAATTCACCCTTAAATTTTTTTGCGTTTATAATCCAAAAATGAACTAGATTTTATGAAAATAATTTTATAAATATAAGAAATTTAATATATAAATTATAATAATCATTTACTAAAAAATATAGCTTTTAAATTAATAACTCATTTTATAACACTATGAAAATTAACTAAGTTATAATAGAATTATACTATAATCATATGAAAACAAAATATTTATTTATGAATACATTTTATAAAAATTTATATTCTTTTAAATCAATTTATTAATTATCAGATTATAATTAAATATTTTTTACTCACAAAAATACGAATACTTAAACGATAATTTTTAAAATATTTATTTACTTATAGTATGATATAATTGTATCATACATTAATTTCTAAGATGCATAAATTTTACTTATAGTTCCATGGGTGTGAATACAATTAATTTGGTTAGTTTTCTGTTCATAAGGTTTATATTACTATTCCTAAGGTTAAGTTACTATTTCATCTGTATAAGTTCCTTAACTTCTAGAAACACCTCTTACATAATTCATTTTTTCATTTATAAGTTTTTTTGTGTTCTCTATGTGATTTTATATGATTTATACAAAATTAAATAATTTTATATGCAATGTAAGCTATGAAATTAATTGAAATTGTTTAATAGGATACATACCATAAAATCACAAGGCATTATAAAACAAGATTCCATAGAAGGGTAATCATGAGCGATATAATTCAACGATCATATATTAGAATTACATGAGTATATGTTTATAATAATACAAAAATAATTATCATAAATGAATACATAATTCTCATAGAATAAGTCCATGGTAGATAAAAAAATTAGAATCATAGAAGAATAAATGATCCTTAGCTATGAGACCATGTCATAAGAATAAGAATCTTCCATAGGGAGTAACGTAAAATGTATGGTATAATCATTATTATATATGTAATTTTTCAGGGCTGTCTACAGATACATTCATCACATGTTGGGATTGTGATAAGAATATTTTTATCTTCTTTCTAAGTAGGATAGCCTTCCATATAACCTCTTTCAGTCTACGGGTAACCCCACAAGTTACATTTTTAGTCATACAAATTAAAATTAACCAACTAATTCGAGAGACATAATTAAAATTACTATTAAGAAACCATAATCAATTAAAATTATTTCTATGAGATCATGAATATACCTTTCATTTCATTATAGCTTAACCCATGGGAAAGAAAATAGGGTTGATAAAGATTTCATCATCTTAATTATCACCAATTCAGTTAATGATTACGGATGGAATCATTAGATTATATCTATAGACAATAAAAACTAAAAGAAATTAATTTTTTACATTTATTATAATACTATAACAAGATAACATGAACATTTCTTAAGGAAAATAATTTTTTTTGAATATACATATTAAAAATAATAAATTTAAAAAATATTTAAAAAATATTTTTTCAAGGAAAATAACCATAGAAACATGTAACAGATTATTTGATGAAAATTGTATTCATAATTATAATAAAATCTTTTTCGGTAGTATATTTTGATACATTGAATTTGTTCATGCCTTCTATAAAAGATACCGCATTCATAAATTGACCAGAATTTAAAATTTGAACCTTTTAATAGAACTTCAATATTGGTTAAAAATGACTATAATCATAAATTATGGGGATAAAAAAAGAAATATTGAAATCACTTTGAATTACATTGGACATTAAAGTAATATATTCCCATCTAAAGAGATAAATAATGTCATTTTTTTAATTAACATTATATCATTATTATTAGTACTTATAGAGATGAAAATGCATGAAAAATTATTAATATACATAAATAAATACATTTGATGAAATGAAGTCTGTTTTTTTATATATAATATAATTTTTATTGTTGGTAATTTTTACATAATCATACCCTTCAAATATTGATATTTTAAAATAGAACCTCTACCATTTTTTTCATTTTTGAACCTTATACATATTGAACAGAATAACATCCAATGAAATATTAAATAACAAAAATATAATGTTATTCCTGATATAACATATTAAATTGAAATTATAAACACCATAATATTTAAACTCGTGGTTAATATAACATTTTACTCATAGAAATAAATGTTAAATTAGAAACCCTAACGTCAAATCTGACATACTTTATAAGTTCTTTTTTAATCCTATAAGATAACATTAATTTTTTTATAAATGTATAATATAACAATATTTAAAAGTATAATATCATATATTATTTATATATAACATCTTCCCACTCCTTTATTAATATTTTTTTTAAAACAATTATTCTTGGTGATAAATCTATTGTTCATCATTATGTTTTGGTCTGAAAGTTATATTTTTTTTCACATTGACCTTCCACATTCACCCAAATTTTAATAATAAAATAAATATCAAATTATTACGTGATATAAAAATATTTAACATTACTTAATTATTAATTTAGTAATTTTTATAATGTTATTCAAAGATGTGGTAAAACATGTTTAAATAAGAGCATGATATGAGGATCGAATGAGTAAGCTCTTTCTTATGGATAATCAAAATATAAAATTTAATATATATGTTAAATTTCATTATTATAGTATATATATTAATTTGGAATATATTTTAAACCATCAATAAGTGTTGGATATTGAAAAATAAATATAACAGTCATGAACACTATAGTCTATACATATGCCTAAATGATCCTTCAAATTTCTAATGATAATAAGGAAGATATAGAAGACAATATTATATCATTATAAAAACATTAGTATATAATAAATATCATATATATTCAGTAAAAACATCATTATGACTATTTATGGGAGTTAGTGATGGAAAATAAATCATATCTCTCCTTGGATGTAGTATTCTGCACGTACACATGAGCGGGCCTTTCATTTTCCATTTTATGGAAAAGAGTTGGAAAATGGTTGTCCTATAATAATATTTATATCCCAAAAAATTAATATACTATAATCGAAATGTTATTAAGGATAAAAAAATTATATCATGTTGAAATAGAAATAAACATTGAGATTGTATCGTATGATAATTACCTCTTCTCTAAGAGTCCTCTATTGCGTACATAATTACCCTTCATAATATGGACATAAGGTAAGACCAGAATCTAAAAAAATAAATAAAATGTGTCTCAAATGGTTTTTGGTTAGGTATTGGATAATTTATGTGGCATAAATTATGTGAATAATGGTGGATAAGATGATACCATTTATATGTGAGCGGATGAACACAAATGAAATATAAGAAAAGTTATGAATAATAAAATGTAACTTTCTTATAAAATTGAAACAAAATTAAAATGGAATCAAAAATTAATTTAATATAATTTAAAATTACCTTCAAAAAGCACTATTTATAAATTTTTATATTTCATTTTTAGCACTATCAATTATATAACACTCAATAAACTCATTTAAAACCTAATAGTGGTAACAATTGTTGTAACACCCGAGACTTTTATGTTATATAAATCATCAAAGGAATCTTTTTCTACACAATACTTGCTTGGATTTCTTTACACGAAATCGCGACCTTCCTCGATAGCTTGCGTCGTACGCAATACTGAGTTTCACTAAACAACGATATGCTATTAAAATATTATTAAAACTAGCTGTTATGAATAGTAATAACCACTTTTTCAAATTTTATAAATTTTATTTTTCAAAATGGACTTCATTTTTGGATTCAGAATATCGAAATTAGCCTAGGGTGAAATTTTGGTATTTTTCTGAAAACTTTCAATTTTTGATGAATAGTGAAACCACTAAGTGGTAGTTAAAAAAACTGAATTTTTCATAAAACCTAATTTTACCGCTTCTGTGAATGGAATTTCGAAAATCCAAGAGACACGGTTAATATCAAGGACTAAAATGTGGTTCAATGAGATGAAAATAATTTTTGGTGAATAGTAACTTTTTACTTTTTTTTACCGCGGTTAATAGTAAATAGGGTAACTAAGGGTAAATATGATATTACTATTACCCTAACACATGTCCTAATTCTATTGGATAAGTGTAATTCGACCAAAAACAACCTTATGAATATAATATGACCATTTAGGTCCACTTGGATTAGATTATGACATTTAATATTATTTTATTTAATGAATAGTTAAAATAGTTAAAATCAAAGTTTAATAACTAAAACATTTTTAATATGGGGTTATACATAAGATAAATTAGACTATAAATATTCATTAGAAAGATAAAAAGATTTCCTACATAATGGTATTTTATTTGTAATTTTTAGACATTAAATAATTTAATTTATTTATGACACAATGATGATGCATTAATTATTTTATTAATGAAATATTGACATAATTGATGTTATGAACACCAAAATAAATGTAATTTGAGACTTTTTATGAATTAAACTAATTTTATAGGTTAATATGACATTTTATTATTGATTTAATTAAGTTTTTTTGAACTAATAATTTTGCTATAATTTTCACAAAAATAAATTACTAAATAGTGTCAAAATTGACATAAAATAGTTTTTAAAAAAAATATTATATTAGTAATTGTTATTTTATTTCTAAAAATCTAAGTTTCGGCCAAATGCCTTATATAAGGTTATATATATTAATAATAAACAAATTGGGGTTCTTTTGGCTGCTTATAGTAAGTTTATTAACATTATAGTATAAGAACACAAGAAGACATGATAAAAGTAAAATTATTTAACTTAATGTTAAATCTAAATGATAAGGTTAAAATAGGAACCTAAACTTGTCTAAATTCTATTTGATGATAGGATTTCGACCCATCCCCACCTTAGCCTCGAAATAAATCAATTTGGAGCTATTTAAAACCGAACTTGACTTTATAATAAAATAATAGTTTTAGTTATTCCAAAGGTGCCCCTCTCCTCCCTTATAAAAGGACACCTACTCCCCCTCTTCCTCACACCACATTGAGCCTTCAAGATCGGCCAACCCCTGCCAATTTCTCCTCTAAACTTCCCTAGAGACATCCTAGAGGTTCTGGTCTTCTTCAAATACCCATTTTAGTGCCCTAAAAGGAGGTCTCAAAGAAGCACTTCAAAGAAGAGGTAAAGCCCATTACCGATTCTTTCATCTTTATTTCTTCTTCCACTTCTTCTTCTTAGGTTGTTTCATTATGAAGTAATAACATCAGTATCACTCATATAATGATATGTTATTATAAGTATGAAACAACCCTATTTCACCATCTATCCATCCTACGGAAAAAGAAATCACCGCGCGTGCGTACGTACAGAATACCGTCTCCACGCCGTGGTGTAATCTATTTTCCCCCACCACCTTACTTGGATGGGTATAATGGTGTATATAATGACTATATATGACTATTATAAAGTGATACTAATTCTGAAATAGTATACATACACTCCAATACAATTCCATGATCATAGGAATGATATCATCACTCGTGCGTACGTACGGAATACCGTCTCCACGATGTGTTGCGACTCGTTCTACATGATCTTCATTTCATAATGATTATATAAATGAATTGAATGAATGAATATGATATATATTACACTAATACCACTCTGGAAATGAGGTATCTATAACCTAAAGAGAAGAATACGAATTTATTCGACAAAACACGCATAAGAACAAAAAGTTATAAACACCCGAATAACAAGTAGCAATGAAATATTACTACTAAGAAGCTAAGAATATGACCATATATGATATCATAAAAATAAGTATGATTCTAGAATAACTCAATAACATTATTTAAATCATTATACAGGAGGTTCGGACACTTACAAAGCAAGTCGGACCTAAGGTAAGGGAAATATCACAATCTCATTCTTATCTGAGATTGTTTATACTTTAGTATTTACTGGGGTGTATTTTATCATCCACATCCATGTTTCCTCAATATGTAATATTTATATCCTTATAAAATAGTTTATATCCAATTTTACCCTTCGGTGAGTTTTTAGTAAAAGATATGAAAGGAATCTTTTGTCGTTTTTCGTACGAGGTACTTTTTGACTTTTCCGACAAAAGTACGAAGAATGTTTTTTTAACTTATACGGCATGAATGGATTTTTAAAAAATTATTTCCAAGAATATTCCTTTACAAGTTTTCAAGTTTATTTTTAATCAACTTCTTTTAGTTTATAATTGTATGACATGTTAAGAAAGGAAAAGTGTTTTTGAAGCAGAAAGGATATTTTCCTCAAGAATGGAGTTCAAGTGTTTTATCAAAATTATTTTCCATCTAAGATAATAAAGGGTTCTGTTTCTATCCCTATTATTACATGGATTTGATTATGTTGTGATGGAAATATTTTTATGAATTCCTTTATCTTATATGAAATGTTTTATGATGTCATTATGTTTAAGAATCCCATTTTTATTACATGGGTTATGCTATGATGTATGGTTTATGATTTTGTGGCACACATAAGAATGGTATCATTATGAGATGGGTGGGACCTATATCTCCCCCCAATACTTTGGGTAAAGATTTTATATCTCATGAGATATACATGGATGGAACGGTAGGTTATACCAGTTCAGTGAAACAGGACTAAAACGAGGGTGACTAGGTTCAGAAAGGGACTTTTTCCACTAAGATAGTCTTGGCAATGAGTCTTGACTAACAAGAAATGATTCTCTATGATTATGTGTGTATGACACAAAGTTTTATGTTTTAAGTTATGAATATTGTGATTACATTTCACTGCCATGATTTATCCCATGTTATGAAATTATGATCTCTTTTTCAGGATAAGATTTCCAAAAGTTATGTGCTTGTGTATACGATGTGATTGATATTTCTTTTGTTTACCCTTACTGAGCATTTGAGCTCACCCTTTTATGTTTTCTTTCCCCAGGTCAGGAAGAAGGTTATTAAGTAGGATATGCCAAAAGGGACTCTAGATATGATGAAATAAGTGGGAGGCAAAGTTGATGCTTTATGAACCAGTTGTTTATGTTTCCCAGTTTCTAAAGACACTATACATATACGGTCCTTTTGTGGTTTTGTTATATGTTGTAATAAGTATGCTTCAATTTTGAAGTATTAACAATGTATGTAAAGTATGGGTCGTTATAATTATTCCCTATTTTTACTATTCATTATAAATAAAAATTGATGTTTACTCAATAAAAAATCATACATGATGATTAAATTTATTTATTACATCTTTAAAATTCATATCCTATAATTAGTATTTATAAATTTTTAAATTAACATTCCAAATAAAATGAAAATATTTTTCATATAAAATAAATTTGTATCGTAATACTGAATTAAAGTTCAATTATTTCATTGTAAAACAATCATATAAAAGTTAAAAAGTTTTATAGAATATGGAATATTAATATTTAAATATCATCATAAATAAATAATTATTTAATTAATGTATTCTGATAAAATAACATTGAACACATAAATATTGATTATTGAATAATTACTCTTTTCACCTTCAAATTATTTTATCTTTATTCCAAACCATTATATAACTAATGAATGAATAAATTCCATTGTAAAGTACCCTATTTAGTAATGAAATTATTTTATAGTAATGTTATTAATTATTTATTAGGCATTTAAATAAAATAAAATTTCTTATATATATATTTCATAATATGGTTAATTATTTCATCAATACAACAACTTAGATACAAATATTATAATATAATGTGCATCATTTAGACTGAGGGTATCACTTGAAACAAGGTATTAACAAAATATATACTTATTCATAATACATATAAAATCATAGTATATTAAAGGTTGTACCTCTATTCTATATATAATGAATGGATTCTTAATCCATCTTTGAAATCTCTTTCCACAATTCATCGAACTATGTCACAACATCCATTGATAATAAATAAGACTTTAAAATCATTTTTTACTTTATTATTATCACAAATATATATAATATCATATGTATATGATTCAAAATATTTTATGTCTATCATTAAAATTGTTTTGTTATTCATATATTAGACTAGTAAAATATATTACATATTATAATGAGTCACTTTCATCGTTATTAATATCGTACATGCAAATAAATATATACTACATATCATATTAAATAATTTTTTTTTATAATTCACCATAAAAACATCATTTATTTCATACACATGCATTTTTCTATAATCTAGTTTTACCTAAGTATTATATAACATCTTCAACTCAGATTAAAACCTTTTGAACACATCTCAATTCATATCCTCTTAAATTTGGGGGAATATCCACCTATATCTTGAGAAATCAAACATATCATTCCCCCATAAGAATTTATAATCAATAAATAAAACATCTTCCTCAAATACATTCAAAAAAATTCGGTCAGTTGATACTTATGGATAACATGTTAAGATATAAATGATCCATCAATTATGTGAAATTTCATTAGAATAATTCCATATAATGTTTCATAGAATCAAATATCTCAATTAATGAGGAATAAATAAATAAGTTTTTTTGTTCATTATTATTGGACTTATGGTCAATAATGATCATGCCTCCAGTTAGGGAGGTATGAAAAATGGATAAGGGATCTTATTAGGGATGTATCCATTTTTTTAAAGCATGTAAAATAAGGATAGTTTCCTTATATTACTTCATGATGTTGGTATAAAAAATAACAAAGGAAAATTATTTTTTCCTCAAATGAAATGGATTATTTTGAATATATTTCTATGTGAGTAAATAATATAACATAATATTAATAGTTTGATTGAAAATTTTATTAACCCATGATGATCCTTATAACTTATAACTATAATAATATATTCTTTATTATACCTATTTCATTTTATATAGTGATTTATATGTTGTGTGTTTTTTATGATTGGTTTTTTACAAAATTATAATAAATACTTATGGTTTGTTATAATGAAATTATAGACCATATTCTGTACAATGTGTTTTGTAATTAAAATAAAAATTTTGATTGAATTTTTTTAGCTATAATGTCAATATAAGTATGTGTTTAAAATGATGATAGGTGTAATACCAAGCAGTATATGTTTTAACAATTTTTTTTTGTAATTTAAAACTGTAGACAAAAATTATGTGTGTATGGGTGTAATACCAACTAAATGGTGATAGTTGGTATGTGTTTGAGTGTAATGAGAACTTGGACATTATGTGAATTTTATGGATATGTTTCAGTGTACAACCAATCTTAGATTTTTATGTGACAAGGGTTGGCGTAATTTATAAAATATATTTAGTTAACAATGAGGTTGGTTATACTATTGAATAATTATATTTTAGTGAATATAAGAACCCATATCCTTCATACACCATATTTTATTTTTTATTACATAATGTAACACATAATAAAACCCAATGTTTTTATGAGGACTAGTGAATTTTGGTAACTATGGACCTAGAATAACAATGCGAATGGGGAATACAAAATCATAGAATAATACTCAATAATATGCCCTAAAAATTCATTAATCTTATAAAACTACATAGATAACTTGTGGATGTACATAATAAAGGTTATATATATAAAATAGTAATTAAATAATAATAAAATAATATGATGAAATTAATTCATGTGATCCAACATGAATATCAATGTAACATATGTTGGGTGAGAATCATAAATTTGACTATCAAATCATGATAAAATATGATATCATAAAGGAAACTTTGGAATGTGAAAATGATATAAAACATGACATCATAAATATACTTCATGGTTATCCTAAAATAATTAATAACATAGTGTTCCTAAGATTACATTCAATTCAACATACATTATAAATCATGAAATCAAAACATTACCCAAATCACTAAGGGGCAATATAATTTTAGCCACCCTTCACATCCATATCATTTACATGCATAAGTGGGAAACATATACCATACCATATAAGGATGTATTGTATGAATTTTAATTCCATGATTAATTTTTCATTTTATTTATATGTAATTCACAATAAAAGATGGATTGACACTTCTTGTTGATTACCGTTGAGTTAATGTGGTGATGGGTATTCAAGACACAAATGTTTTTTAGGAAAAATTACAGGATAGTTTCAGATGCAATATAGGGGTATAAAAAGATTCATGGAATTGTTTGATGAGGGTGAAAGGGGTAGCTCATCACCCAAAAATCATATAGATGTATGTGCCAAAACATATCCAAAAAATGATGATTAAGAATAAAAGGGAATGATAAAAATAATTTCCTTCAATAAATAGAATAAGATAGGAACCCTTACCTTCATAAGGAACTTATAAAACCATCATAAGAGAATTCTATATTCATAGGGACACTATGGAAGGGCTATAGAGACCTAGAGGAAGAGTAAAATCATGATATAAGGGTTTTGTATTATATATAATGGGGTATTGGGTGGGTTTATAATGAAAATTTTTGGGTGGGATTATTTATTATTTTACAAAAAATAGGTTTTAGACTCTATATCACAATGTAATAAAAAAACAAACCATACAAAATTTCCCAATAGCATATACCAAATAAGAGTGGGTTTTATTATTTTATAATGTGGATAATAGAACTCATTAAGATTTATCCTCTGGTGATGTGGACGTGAGTCATGCTTTTGAAAATTTATTTTAAAATAATAAAATATAATGTATGTTTTGATGGATTTATTATGGGTTTATATAAATTTATCAGAAAACATAAAAATTTATTTTAATTGGGAATCATAATATTAGTCATTAATATTATTAATATTATTTATTAAACCACTTTGGGTATTTTATGTGGTCATAATACAAACCATATATTTATACCTTATATAATTTTTACCATGAAATTCAATTATCACATAAAATTATGAAAATTAACAGTTTGATAATTATAAAATACATATTTGGAAAATAGGAATTATTTTTTCATAATTATTATATAAATATTATAATTTACACTTTTAAATTATATTACCCATATATTGATAAACAATTATTTTTTACAGAAATAGTTTTCAAACCATTAATAAAATTATATTCAACATCGTAAAATTATATAATCATTTAAAATTACATAAATATTATTTATTAAAATTATTTTAATAAAATTAAATTTATTTCAAATATGCTTGAATTTTTCTAAAAGGGTTCCTTTATTAAAAAAAATAATTCACAAAAATATAATTTTAGTTATATTTTATAAGAATAATTGTTTTATCAAACTAATTTTTTAATCATTTATAATGTATTCAATGTTAATTATAATCATTATTTAATTAAAAATTAAAATATAAAATTTCATTCTATTAAGGTCTATATGAATATCCCTTTATTAAAAATTCTAATTTCATAAGTGTATATTGTGTGATGGTGATATTTTCATGGGGTTTGGGTGAACATTTTCGGAGACTTGAACAAAGTCGCCTGAAAATATACAAAAAATGGTTGTGTTTATATTTTAGTTTTTGAATCTCATGTTAGGATTTGTCATGTGAAAATTTCATCGATTCTCTCTCCCTCATAAACTCTGCTAAATTTGTTTCTTAGGGTAAAATCATACTACTCTAGTCAAATTCAACCCTTTTTTATTCTAGTTCGATCTTTTATAACCCAATACAAATACTAATAATGTGATCACTTTATTATAATAACAATTTTAATGACATGAAATTTTATAAATGAAATTCCTTCTTTTTGAATATATAAATGAATTATTATTTAACGATGTTATAGTAAACCCATGCACCATATTTGTTATTTTGAGTAATTTTATACTCTGGAAGATTTAAAAGTCCATTATGCATCATAACCATTATTAATATAACTATTGTATAATGTCTATTATGATTAGTATATTAACAGATATGAAAATTTTCAATTGATATATAGGAACGAAGAGAGGACCTTATCCAGTAGGATTATACCCTATAAATATAAAAATTCACATATTTTGAGGGAGATTCCATCCTTGATAATTAGCCATTATCATGAACATGATGAGATTCAATAAATAATTCATTTATAAAATCATTTAGAAGACACTTTCAAGCTCATCGAGACCATAACCCGGAAAATCTACGCCGAACTACCCCAACAAAATCTCACCATCACACACATTACCATTGGGGAATTAAATGGTGAAATATAGTTCTATGTATCTAGAACAAAATAGTATGAATTTTAATCATATAATTCAATGAAAAATTATTATATTTATTTATTTTTAGAATTAATTTTTTACTAATTAAATAATTTTTAAGATAAATATTTTATTTTTATATGAAGAAAAAGAAATTGTGCTTTTCATAACTGTATAACATTAATCCGGACACTATATTTTAAAAAAATTCATGGGTTACTAAAATAAATTATAATCTATTAGAATAATATATATATATATATATATATATATATTTAAAATTTAAATTATAATATAATTTAGCGATGTCAAAAATAATTTTTATATTGGTCAGAACACTTTTACTATAAACAAACCTTTATTTTTCCACAAATGAGGATTTTTTATTTAAAATTGAAAATTATAAATTTTTTACAATTATTTAGATAAAATTAATATTTTTTTTAATAAAACCACATCAAAATAATCCAATGGTAATTTTTTATATATTTTATATAGATGATAGATTTTTTTATAGAAAATAAATATTTTCTAAATATACGATGTGTATTATGAAATTATAATGAATCATAAGTGATGTCAGATAAGACAAAAAAGGTATCCAAGACCAAATATATATTTTATAATTAAATTAATGTGTTTTTTGTTTATCCTTTTAATTTTATAAACCCTTAATTAAATCTATAAAACCTATATTATATTTTATGTTTTTAAATAAATTCTTTTTTAAAATGACTCAATTACACATAACCTAGGGTTTTAATTTAATTATATCGATTCATAAAAAATAAAAAAATTTAAATAACCACACTTTGGTTGAAAACATTGTATGATTTTTGGTTCAGATGTCTTTTTCATATAGAGTCTGAAACTTTCATTTAGAAGTTAATAAAGAACTCCCCTCCTGTTTTTATATAAAACAACACAATATCCCATTTATCTTCATTACAAATATATATAAAATGAAATTAATACTCATTTACTTCTCTTGATACATCCCATGGTGTCCTAATTATCTTATTAATCTCCTCCCAATATTTTGGAAAGGCCATCTCAATGAAAGGTATCCTATCATTCTCCTCTTTATTCAAGAACCTCCTTTGTCTTACGCCTTTTTTATTACACTTGGTCATGTTGGGATATGTATTTCACACATCCCACATACTAACATTATTATTTTAATGTAATAAAATTCTCCATTAACACCCATTAATCTCTCCCATGAACATTTATATACCCCTAATTATGTTTCTAGTATAATACTGCTATTTTTTATGCCAATAATTTTTTTTGAGTACCCATCCTTATATTCCAATCAATGGAATTCACCTCAATGTACAATGTAAAACTGAAAACCCCTATAACCTAGAGTTGGTTTATTATTTTTTACATTGGAATAACATAAAAGGAATGATATCCCAAAGTAATGATTAGAATATTAGTCATAGTAAACTTGATACAAACCCGATTACAATATTACATATGAATATAAAAACATACAATGATATATTTTTATTTTAATATCATTTTTAACTATATAATATACTTACATATCATTCACAGTACACTCTGTGGATTTCTGAGAAGGGAACAAATACTGGTGAGCTCAAATTCACATTAATAGTTTCCTAAAGAAAAATATTTTATGATTAAATAATGAATATTCAAAATAGAATAATGTATATGGGAAGGTAAATATCTGAAAAAACATGTAATATAATCAATTAATTTACTATCATAATTAAATAAGGAATACTCAACATGGAATGTTAAATAACAAAATATATAATCAATTTAAATATCTTGACTGTCATGAATAGATAATATATAATCAAACATGGAATGGAAAATAATTGAATATACATTCAATTTAAATAAAATTAGTATCATGGATAGTGTTGGACTCACCTGTTTTGATAATCCTAAACCATGTTTAGTTTTTATAATTTTTATCATCTTACAATTATGTATTTTTAATCTCATTGTTTTCTGGATTAAGTTTACAGTGTAAAATTTTCTAAGTAAAAGGTCATTGGTATGAAGGTATCTATTAAGATTCATCTGTTTAAGTCACCGATTGAGGTTACTATTGGAGAGGTTACCACTATAAGTTAACCACTATAAGGTTACCGCTATAAGGTTACTGCTGAGGAACCTTACCAATGAGTTACCAATGCAAGTTCACCGCTACAAGTCTACCACTCAAGGGATACTATTATAGAGCTACCGCTAGAGGTTACTGGTAAAAGTTCATTGATGGAAAGCCTATCGATTGAATCTTATTAAAGTCACTTCTAAAAGGTTACTGTTAGAAGGTTATTGTTTTAAACATACTGCTATAAGGTTTCTACTATGAAGTTACCGTTGGAAGTCTACTAATGAATGGTTACTGCTTGAAGGACATTTGGAATTCACAAGTCTACCTCTGATAAGCCTACTGATCAAGGATACCGTTGAGAAGCTACCGTTGAAAAGGAAACCACTACCAGTCTATCGATACCTATAATTTTATACTCTATAATTATTCAATTTTATTAAGATTATTATAACTATCATATTTGGTAAATTTAATTCTTCTAAAATTAATTAATGTTTATTGTAGACATATCTGGAGACCGTACTAGGTACGAGGAAGAACGCACATGGTTTGATCATTCCTACTGTCAGACATCAAGAATAAAATAAAATATCGAGCTAGAGAAGACAATGATGAGTGAGATATAATACATGATAGACCTAAAGAACAAGCAGAACTTACTATCACTTACATTATTAACCCAAGAGATTCACAAAGATCATTTGGGATGAAAAATTAAAGGCTTCCTTGATCTGCTTCATCGAATATCTTTCAAACCAAGAAGCTGAACACCTTAGTACCTAGAAGCTTGAACCTAAAGTTTAAACACTCTGTTTTGGAGACAAATTCTAGAGAAGAACTTATAATACAATTTATTCACACCAAGGAGTCCATAAATGAACTACAAACACATAGATCCTTCTAAAATCAATCCTCAAAACATTATCTCTATTGTGTTATTTGTCTTATATTTCTAAGTAGCGTGTGTTTTTCTATTATACATACACTATATACTATGATTAAACTGGAGGATACTAAAAATCCTCACATCAAACATTCCTTACATTTTTCCCATGTATAACTATGGAAGAGTCCGTGTGTGGCCTGGTTGTTTGTTTTCTTCACGAGGAACCGTGGTAGAGTTTGTGAGACCTAGACAGTGGTGAAAAGTGTTGTAAAGCCTCATATAGGATATGTATCATGTTTATTAATATAAATTCTTGGTGGCAGGTGATCTACAAGTGGAGAGGATTATGTCTCAGCTTGAGACTGAACCTCTTGTTTAATTATGATATGTACTTTATTTTGTAATAATTTGTTTCTTCTATTTAATGATGCTTATAATTTAAAAGATATAACACTATTTTACATTAACTCTCATAGTTAGTTTTGGTTGGTGTGTATATGTGTTTAATTCAGTAAACCTGTTTCAAAATTTGGATATGTTTTTACATTGATTAAAGTAGGGACTAATCAACCTTTGAGAGACTTGTTGAGAAATTGAATATTTATGTCTCTACTAACTTAATTAACTGGGATTTTTCAAATTGTGGGATTTTATCATAATTTGTTTGACATAAATTTTAAGTAGGAACTAAATTCCCTCCCTCTTGAGTTTCCACCTAAACCAACATTTGGCATTAGAGGAGTGTTTATTGATACCATCAGAACAGTGTTTCAATATTTTCAATTTTTTTTCAACTTTGAATTTAGTTGTATCTTAAAGATCTTAACATTTCTGTCATATCTAAATTTTCAGTTCTTTAAATTCTAACCAGTTATGGATAACCATGATTAGGGTGTGTTTACTAACATGACAACTTTATTTAATGGTAAAAACGATGCTCAGTGGAAATTGAAAAAGAAAATGTATCTAGAGAGCATGGGTACTGAAATCTGGGACACAATTGTAGAACAACATGCATTACCTGATACTGCTAGGGACACATGGTCTAAGTTGACTAAAGTCAAGTATAATAATAAGTCAAAAGAAATTAATGCATTTTACTATGCTTTAGATGATGAATAATCCAATAGAATATCTGCCTATTAAACTGTATATAAAATTTGGGATACTTTTTCTTCTTCCCATGAGGGAACAACCAATGTTAATGAAATGAGATTAAATAATTAAACTATTAAATATGATAATTTTAAAAATGAATCATGATGAACCTATCATTCAAATTTATCTTAGGTTAAATGAAATAGTAAATACCATGATTATTCCTGAGATACCCATGGATAACAAGGATAAAATTGTGATATTGCTTTCATACCTACCTGATAGATGGATATGAACTTCTATTTCTATCTGAGAATCCTATGACATAAGAAATCTACCAGTGAAGGAGAAAATTGGAAAACTTATAATGTAAGAATAAGAGCTTAAGGTGAATCAAGAAGTAGATGAATAAACAAGAATGAATTCTATAGCATTTAAGACTGCTACCTCAAGTAATAAAGATATGGAAAATGTTCATGTTTCTGTAGATAGTTCCACTAGTGAAGATTCATATTCTGAAGGCAATGAAGAGATGGATCAGATTTCTAGAAGATTAAAAAATTTATACTAAAGGAAGAAGTTATTTAGAAAGTCAAACTATATAGGATGATATTATGGTAAAGGACATTGAAAAAATGACAAAAAATGGAATGGAAATACAAATGAGATAATTTCCCATGAGTGTAAACAAAAAGGTCATGTGAAGGATGATTGCCTCAAGATGAAATTTAAGATGAAATATGAAGATAAGGTAAGGGATATTAAAAGGATATGAAATCTACTTTGATTGATTTAGAAGACAACTCCAGTGGATTTGACACTTCTAATATTAAATAGAAGAATCATGAAAACTTTTGTTTCATGACAAAAACATCTGAGGTAACACTTAATTATCCTATACACAATGATTAATTTTCTAGGAATATAGGTGAATCAAATAATGATTAAAATATGACTAAGGATGAACTGTTTGAATACTATGGAATACTTGAGGATACCTTTAATGAGCTCAAGGATAAATATAAATCATTGAAAAGACAACATGCTTTAAATGCCAATTAAAAGTCCAATTTGGATATTGAAAAAGAAATTTTTTTTAGCTATTAAAATAAAATATTGTACTGAAATTATCAAATGAGAAATAAAAAAAGTGATCTTGAGAAGTTTACTGCCGGTAGGAATACCTTGACTCAGTTTCTAGGGAAACAATGCTCTAAAATACACAACTTGTCTAGGATATCATCCAGGACAGAGAAGGATTATTAAAAAGAAATTTGTTCAAAAATCTGGACAGTTCACTACTAGTTCAAGTTATGGATCATCTATTGAAAAACAATTTTCTAAAGGACCTAACAAATTGTTTATGTCTCAAAACATGTATATTGATTATAGGAAATCTATAAGAAAAAAATGGGTTCCCAAAGCTTTACTTACTAACCTCTCTGGACCCAAGAAAATCTGGGTACCAAAGATACCCTATGCTTAATCTATTTTGCAGGAAAATTGCCTAAAGAGTTCCTGTAAAACCTAATGGAACTTGGACAGTGGATTTTGAAGACATATGATGAGAGACTATTTATACTTCAAGAGATTAATCAAAGTTAATGGTGCACATGTTACATTTGGTGATAATTCTAAGGGAAATATTGTCTGTTTAGGCCAAATTGTTAACCCTAATACTATATTAATTTCAAAAGTACTTCTTGTTGATTAGTTAAAGTACAATATACTTAGTATATTTTAATTTTCTGATGATGGATATAATGTCAAATTTGAAAATTATGAATGCAATGTTTTTAATTTTAAAAATGATTTAATATTCCCTGCTCATAGAAATAAAAATGTTTATGATGTTGATTTAAAATCTTTAGATAATAAAATTTTTTCTTGTTTAAATGATTTTCATAAGGAATCTTGGTTATGGCATAGAAGATTAAGACACTACAATGTGCACTTACTTAGGAAACTAACTATGAAAGGTTTAGTTAGAGACTTACCTAAATTGGAATTCCCACTTAACAAAGTTTTTAATCTGTATCAAAAGGGAAAACATCACAACATTTCTTTCAAACCAAAGAAAGAAGTTTCAACTTCTCAACCACATGAGTTGGTTCACATGGATTTATTTGGACCATCTAGAGGTTCAAGTTTAAATGGGAAACACTATGTCTATGTTCCTGTAGATTATTTTTCTAGATAAACTTGGGTATAATTTCTAGTACACAAAAGTGAAGCATGTTCTTACTTCATTAAATATTCCAAGTCTATGGAAAATCTTAGGGGAATTAGAATTTAGTCCTTGAGAAGTGATCATGGACATGAGTTTAAAAATAAGGAGTTTGAATCTTTTTTATCACATAATGGATATAATAACAATTTCTATGCTCCTATAACACCTCAACAAAATGGAGTTGTAAAAAGATGAAATTGGAAACTTCAAGAGATTTCCCAGACTAGTCTTAAGGAGTATGACCTACCTGTCTATTTTTGGGTTGAAGCTATTAATACAGCTTATTACATCATCAATAGTGTTTTAATTAGAACTATTCTTAAGAAGACCCTTTATGATTTATAGAAAAATATGAAGCCTATGGTTAATTACTTTAGAGTTTTTGGTTGCAAATTCTTTATCCTTAACACTTGGGATAATCTTGACAAATTTTCCTCCAAAAGTGATGAAGGAATTTTCATATGTGACTCAATATATAGTAAATCCTATAGAGTATTCAATAAGAGAACCAAATGTGTAGAAGAATCATTTCATGTCAAATTTAATGAGACTAGTCCACATGAACCTAAAACCTCTCTTGAATATCTTGAAGAAGATAAGTCAATTCTTGATCTTAATGATAAAAAAAGTGAACCCCTAGTGAAAACAACTAGTTCTGGAGATTTTCTAGAATATGAGCCTATTGAATTTGAACCTATATAAAACCATGAGGAGTCTATTATAACCCTTTATAGAGGTATTTAAACTCTCAAAAATCATTTTTAGATGTTATAGAAGGTGATCTAAATAGAGGAACACAAACTAGAGCTTCTATGAGAAACCAGGTTAAACATCAAGATTTTATTTCACAACTTGAACCCAAAAATATTAATGGTGCTATCAATAATGAATTTTGGGTGATATATTTGCAAGAAGAATTAAATCATTTTGAAAGAAACAAAGTTTGGGAATTTGTAGAAAGACTTAACGACACTTTAACCCTAGGTACTAAATGGGTGTTTAGAAACAATGTTGATGAGTCTGGAAATGTAGTTAGAAACAAGGATAGATTAGTTTCACAAGGATATAATAAAGAAGATGGAATATACTACGAGAAAACCTTTTCACATGTAGCTATACTAGAATCCATTAGGATAATACTTTCTTATGCAACTCAACTGAATTTCAAACATTATCAAATGGATATTAAAAGTGTATTTCTAAATGGGTATATAGCAGAGGATGTGTTTGTTGAATGACCCATGGCTTCACAAATCCTTATTTTTTAAATCATGTTTTTAAACTTTATAAAGATATATATGGTCTAAAAAAAGACCATAGTGCTTGGTATTATAGAATCAGTTCTTTTCTTATTTAAAAAGGTTTTACTAAAGGGATAGATGATCCTACTCTTTTTATTAAAAGTATTTCCAAAGATTTTTTAATAGTACAAATTTATATATATGACATTATTTTTGGATCCTCTAAATATTATTTATGTATGGATTTTTCAAAGATGATGCAAAATGAATTTGAAATGAGTCTAATGGGGGAACTTAAAAATTTCCTTGGATTTCAAAATTTTCAAAATAAAAATGGTATTGTTTTAAATCAAAGTAAATATACTAAGGATATTTTGAAACGTTTTGGTTTGGATAGAAATAAAGGTAGTGATACACCTCTGAGTGCCACATGTAAGTTGGATGCTGATGAAACTAGTAAACCAGTGGATCAAACCAATTACAGAGGTATGATTAGGAATCTGCTCTAACTTTCTACTAGCCTACCTAATATTATGATCAGTGTATGTATGTGTGATCCTTTTCAAACCAATCCCAAAGAATCTCATTTAATCGCTATTAAAAGGATTTTTAAACATCTCAAGTATACTACCAACTTAGGACTATTTTATCCAAGAGAAAAATCATTTGATTTGATAAGTTTTTTAGATGCTGACTTTATTGGTTGCAAGTTATATAGAAAGAGAACCTCTGTAACATGTCACATTTTGGGCAAGTCACTAGTATTATGGTGTAGTAAGAAACCAAATTCTGTTTCATTATCTATTACCGAAGTTGACTATATAGCTGATAATAATTCTTATGCTCAAATTCTATGGATGAAACACACTTGACTAGACTATGGATATCAATTCAAACATGTCTCTATAAATTGTGATAATACAAGTGATATTAACATATCTGAAAATCCAGTATCTCATGCTAGGACAAAGCACATTGATGTAAGACATCAATTTTTGAGAGATCATTATCAAAGATGTGATATCACTCATGAATTCATTGGAACTAAACATCAATTGGAAAATATATTCACAAAGCCTTTCAATTATGAGAGGTTAATATAAATCAAATAAAAGTTTGGTATGATTGATTTTAGTTAAGGACACCTCATCGTTGGACCTCGCCATTAGGACACCTCACCATTGGACCTCACCGTTAGGACACCTCACCATTGGACCTCACCATTAGGAGACCTCACCATTGGACCTCACCATTTGGAAACCTCACCATTGGACCTCACTATTAAGACTCTTCACTATTGGACCTCACCGTTAGGACACCTCACTGTTGGACCTCACTGTTAAGACACCTCATCGTTGGACATCACCGTTAGGAAACCTCACCATTGGACCTCACTGTTAGGAAACCTCACTATTGAACCTCACCAATAGACCTTACTATTGGCACCATACCACTAATCGACCTTAATGATTGGTCCTGGACTTCATGTTTTCTATCAATAACTAAAATGTTTTAATTTTTTTATTTTATTTACTCGATTTGTTTTTCAATCCCTAAATGATAAATACAAAGTGATAAGTCACATTTTGATCAACTTAAATCCTCTCCCAAACCTTTTACTCCTGAATCCCTCAACCTAAACTACTGCTACAACCATTGAACCGCATCAAATAGAAATGGAAAGAGTAAAGAGACTTATAATTAGTGATGAAGGAGATGCACCAAACTCTACGAGACCTCTAGCTGAGTCTAGTGGTGGAAGAAAAATTATGGAAAAGCTAATCAATCCTCATTTTTCGAAGAGTTAAATCATGGTTGAGAAATAATTATGTTCAGAATGAATATTTTCGAGCAAGTCTCTAGTGCTAAAGGAACTCAAAGCTCAAGATTGGGTAGAATGATTTAGAAACAACAATAGACCATATTACCCGAAGCTAGTGACAAAGTTTTATGAGTTTCTGATGTTCAAAAAAAATGAGGATGAGAACCAAATGATTTCAAAGGTAAATGGAGTTAGTGTGAGCTTCTCTTATATTGAATGGGTTGAATGCATAATAGTCTCAAATGAAGGCATATTTGACTATTATTTTGAAGTGGTGCCTCCTACTAGTGATCTTTTCTGCTATGAAGAGGATATTTCCAAACAAACAGGGAATGAAATCCCTAGAAAGGTAATTTCTACTGATATGGATGGGGAAAATAGATTACTATTTAAGTTTATCCAACATGGCATTAGTCCTAGGAGAGGGGACTTTTCTAGTTTGAAATATCAGGACATATTTTTACTGTATTTGTTGAAGCATGGACAAAGGATAAATCTATGTAGATTTTTGATGGTTTAGTTAGAGGATATGACTAGGCTTGGTTCCAAATCAAATTATTTGTTTCATTCCAAGTTGATATCTTTGATGTTGAAAGTGAAAGGTGTTTCTGGAAATAAAGAAGAAACCATAGTTGTAAAGGACAACTTCCGTATTACTAAAATTATTTGCTAGTGTATGAAGAAAAACTGGAACCCTTGGAAAAGGGGATGGGTGAGTGATGAGGCTAAGCTATATGAAGACATAAAACTTGTTTTAAATCCTACTAGGATAAATGATAAAAGAGATCTATTTTTAAAACCCAATGAAGTGAAAATAGTGTATTTAGATGAACAATAAGAGGTTATTGTTATGACAGAAATAGAGGATTCTCTAATAGATGACAAGAGTGATCCTGACCTGCCATCAAGTCCCCATGTTGGTGCTGTATCATTTGGTGAGCCTAGTCTACCAAAGAATTTTCCCAGAAGAGAGATTTTATGAAGGGACATTGATGATGAGGAAACCCCTGAATAAGAATGTGAGGAGAATGTATTAAGATAAATTAATGATGTAGAGACCTCAAAGGAGGAGGATTAAGTTGAATTTGATCACGAGGAGTCTAAAACATCTGATGATGATGAATGTGAAGAATAATTCCTATGTCTTAGTCCTTTGAGTGGATGTACAAAAATGGAAGAGAATGAAAAAGAAGAGGAATTTGAATCTGTTAGAATTACAATGGAAGTGGTTGAAGATTATATAGAAGAATTAGTAGTAGAATCTAATGATGATTCAATTGATCAAGGAAGAATGTCAGACGAGAATTCAATTGTCCACGAAGAAGCTTCAAGTTAGGGGGAGTAACCTATTTCCACTGGTTCAGTTTATGTTATTCATGATATAGAAGGTTGTTTGTAGGACCATGGATTTATGGTTTTGTTTTTAGACTATGAAGACTCAGAATATGAAAAGCATAATAGAATACCTATAGTTCATTCTATTTCAAAGACTACTATAATGAAACTAGTGGTTCTTTTACCTCAATATTATGTAAAGAAGGATGACTTTGAGTCATTGAAATCAAATTTACAAAGATGCTTTAATGAAATATCCATTAGGATAGAGAGAATGGTGGATTTGAATCAAGAGCTTATAACATCTGTTTTGGAAAGAATAATGACTATCATTTAATCAAATATGATATATGATGTCACACCCCGACCGCGGACGTCCGTAATTTTTCTTCTTTCTTGGTCCCGGTTTAAATTTTTTCGAAGATTAACTGCGATTGGCGGTTTCGCGCCGGTGCGCGGTCACTGCATCATTAGCGGTGACCGTGCGTTCAGCCCGGGTGACCATGTATTCACCCGGCATGTTCAAATATTATAATCTTTATGCTGATATTTTATTATTAACCTTATCTAAGTTGTGTTATTAATATGATAGTTAATCTTATTTTTATATATGTTTATGTATGTTTTACATATATATATGTATAATAACGTGTATATATATATACATATAGTTCTATATATGGTTATGTATCTATATATCTTTATATTCATGAATGTAATGTATTATCTTTAAATTATTTTATTATTTGGTCAAAATAATTATTATAAGAATTAACTAATGTATTATTATTATTATTATAAGTTCTATTATTATTATTATGATAAATTTTATTATTATTGAAAGGTTTTATTATGATTATTAATATTATTATTTTTATCATATATATATATATATATAAACCTATCCTAACCCTAGTCTCCCCGTAGCCGCCACCCCCTTTCCTCCCCTTCTCCCTCTCCCCGTTTCTTTTTTTTTCTTTTTCTTCTTCTCCCCCACGCGGCTCCCCGCTCACCTCCCCATCTCCTACTCCGCACCCAGTCCCGGCCTCCCCTTCTCCGGCGCCGGCTCCCGCTTCCCCGTCGCCTGTCCCGACCTCCTCCGCCTCGCCGGCTCCCGCTCACCCCCAGCCCTGCTCCCTATCGTCCCGCCTCGCCCAAGCCAGAACCCCGGCCTCCACCCTCGCCCCGCTTCACCCGCGAACCCCCGCTGCTCCGCCCTGCCTCCTGCGTCCGAAGCCGCACCGCCGGCCTCACCCCCTGCTGAGCCGACCGCCGGCCTCCTCCCCGTTTCTCCCCTGCTCGCCGACCGCCCTCCTGCCTGTTTCGGCCACCCGACCGCCGCGCGCCCTCCTTGCCAAGCCGACCACCGCGCGCCCTCCTCGCCCAAGCCGGAGCCCCGTCGCGACCCCTCCTGCTCCCTGCTCCTCCACCTTGCGCCGACCCGCACCCCCTGTCCCGGCCTGCCGCCTCGCCCCGCCGCGCCCTGCCCTGGCCTCCCTGCTCCGCCGCCTCCCGCGCGAACCCCCCCCCCCCCCAGCGTGTAAGTTTTTCTTCTTTCCTTTTTTTTCATTTTTGTTTGTTTGTTAATTTTAATTTTATAACGATTTTTTTTTTCATATTAATAACACTACAATTATGTTATTATTATTATATTATTATTATTATTGTTTTATTATTATTATTATGTTAATATTATTTTATTATTATTATTATTATGTTAATATTACTTTATTATTATTATTATTATTATATTATCATTATCATTTTTATTGTTATTATTATTGATATTAACATTTCATATTATTATTATTATTATTGTTATGATTACTAACATATTATTAATAATAATATTATTATTATTATTATTACTAATATATTTATTATTATTTTAATTATTATCATATTGTTTTTATTATTATTATTATGTTATGATATTCTTATTATTATTATTAAATTATTATTATTATTATGCTATTGTCATTATATTATTATTATTAATATTATTATGTTGACATTATTTTATATTATTATCATTATTATATTATTAATATATTATGATTATATTAAATTGGCTTTGTTCCTATTATTATTATTGTATTAATATTATGATATTATTATTATTGCTATTATTGATATATCACTATTATGCTAATTATATTATTATTGTTATTGTCATTGTTACGACTATATTATTATTGTTATTACATCAATACTGATATTAACATTATATTTTGGTTACTGCTATTATTATTATTATTATTGATCGTTGAACCCGTTCTACGGTCTTCTGTTCTAGGACCCACGCGGGGCTTTTTCGAGAGAGTGCCATCACCGCGCTTTGTTTTCGAGGTTCCGCCGTCTCCGCGCCTCAGTTTCGAGAGTGTTGGACTTTATCACGTGGCTTCGGATACACGTCGTGTCATCGCGCCTTGGTTCCAAGGTCGTTTTACCGCCGCGCTTGGATCTTGAGGTAGGTCTCCCTTTGCACTCGCCTTTAAATTAAGAATTTATTTATTCCTTGTCTTTTTTATTGAATTTCAGAAAATTTAAAAGTATTATTAAGTAGTTATTTATAGTGTGGTGATCTGCTGATAAAGGCTATTTAAATCCTAGCGTTTCGTTGAAAGTGTTTTCTTAGTTTCAATTGTGGGCTTCCATGGTAATATTGCTGAATGGTTCTTTATGAAATGTGAAACTGTGTTTTGAAATGTTTTTGATGTGTAAAATTAGTAGGTGTATTGTTTAGGGAAAATTGTGTTTTTCATGGAACCTTGATTAGAGTTAATGTCTTATGACCTTTAA
The DNA here is from genome assembly GCA_963277665.1 of Viscum album. Taxonomy (NCBI): domain Eukaryota; kingdom Viridiplantae; phylum Streptophyta; class Magnoliopsida; order Santalales; family Viscaceae; genus Viscum; species Viscum album. Next base: position 1,900,209,222 of record OY728135.1, on the reverse strand, counting down.
ACTCATTTTTGGAAACTTTATATGTGGTTCTTGGTTGTTGAAAAATGTTTCTTTTTGACGCATGATTAAAGGTTTGGATTTTGTTTGAGAAATAGTATTCTTTCAAAAGGTATTTAAAGGCCCGTTTGGCTCTTGATAAAAATGGGGTGCGTTTGGAACTGGGAAAATGATTTCTTACTTGTGATACCAACGTCTTTCAGGTTTGAGATGCTGATTTGAGTTTCTTAAATAATGTTCTAAGTGCGTTTCTGGTTTTCAATCGTGTGGCGTATGTCATGTCCCTTGGAAATGTTTTAGTGTTAGATGTTCAAATTGTAAATGATATGACGGCCCGGTTGGAACTTTAATAAATGTGAAGTGATTATACTTATATTTATATATATATACGTACTTGTGAGGGCATTTCTACAGGGGGACTTCCCTTCGAGGGTTGTCGTGTAGCGATGTCCGTGTAAGGGGTTGACAAGTGCGGTGAGATGAGTCACGCGTGCGCGGGTCTCCCACTTACACAGTGTTACAAAAACTACTATGGGTTCCTGGGCGTCTTGTAGATTATCGAGTGACGGTTGCTTGCTAACCCTGATTAGACGGGTTAGTACCCCCTGGAGTTACAGACAGGCCAGGAGGGATGTGCCACTGGTTGGCTGTTAGGGAGGCCAGTTGGTTATTGACTATGGAGTACCATGCCGGCAGGTAGTCTGAACCCGAGTACGTCCAGGGGTTTTCTAGGGATGTTCAGGATCGCCCATGGTTATTGCTGATAACTTCTGGTTTACTTTTTCTTGCACTTGGTTTTCCTTGCCTGCTTACCTTTACTTGAACTTGTCTTTCCTGCTTGTTTAATTTCAGTTCTTCTTTACCACTTGTACTGGTTGTTTTGCGAAAATGGTTCTTAAATAAAAATGTGTTTTTCTCTTGTGTAGTAAAACTGAAAATGTAACACTTCTTTATCGTTCAGAACGAATTTAGAATCAATGAAAAGAAATTCAACTTTTGAAAAGGGATAAGGGTAATGGCTCGTGTTTAGTTTTTCAAGTGAAACATTATAAAAGCATACTTTTATACATTGTAGTTCAAACCTGAAATAGGTAGATTCTTTATTTACTGGCAGTGCATTGGGATTTGTTGTGGGGCTCACATACTGAGTACTTTTGTGCTCACGCCTATCTTTTACCATTTCAGTCGCAGGTCTTCTGTTTTGAGTCGCTCAGTGTTGGAGTGAGGTTGCTCTCTAGTTGGGTGGTGACCTGAGAGGTCACATGGAGGTACGTGGTTGTGTGGTTTTTATTTCTTTTCCACTGTTAGTGTTTATTTATTCTGTTCTATTTACTTTTGTTTTGGGCTGAAATTGTTCCCAACGATCAAGTCTTAATGCCCGGCACTGGTTGCCATCCCGGGGGGATCGGGAACGCCCCTCGGGACTTGCCGCGGACCGGCTCGGGTGACCGGTTCAGGGTCGACCCGGGTTGGTTTGTGACAAAATGGTATCAGAGGGTGGTTCTTATTATTTGGGTTGTTCGGTAGAAGGAGATTAGGACTGTCGGAACTCGAGGGGTAGGTACGGGAAGAGCGTCGCGAACTCTTGCTCGCACTGATCCTCGAGTTACCAGGGGTAGTTCGGGAATTGTGTCCTTGTCTTTTCTGGTTTGTCTTGGATTGAGAGATGACAATGGAGGCAAGCCGATGTTACGTCGTGATTTCACATGGAGTAGTGACCCATGTGGAGTCTGAGTACACGGTTTGAATTCCTCCTGGTGGTCGACACTGACTTGGGACATGGCTCACTACCATGTCGCCAGGTTGAGTGTGACTACTAGTCCCTCATTTCAGTGGTTGATGCAAATTTGGCTGCTACTTCCGTTTTGGTTTGTGTGGGTGCGTTGTTGGAAATGAAAAAGGTTTTTGGGAAATTGGACTGGTTTCTTTTAAAGGACTTTAAATGTATAAAATGGGTTTTAAAACTGAAATCTCTTGATTTGAAAAATCTGTTGTTTGCTTGGAGTTGGTTCAGAATGGTTTGGGGTGAAACCACGGGTCCTCTTTATGAACGTTTGCACATGTGTGAGAATGCATGGAAAGTGTGTGTTGATGCACATATGAATGGAATGTAGATAAAGACATGTGCAACGGTTCATGAGATTACCTGGGTGTGATTGAAATTTAACGCTTGAATTTGTTTTCTAAACTGGTTTTAAAGGGAGAATGGTTTTGGAAAGTTTTTGGTTTGAAAGTGGATTGGTTTTTGGAAAGTGATCTTGAGAAAGGGTGGTTTTGAAATCAAAAATGAAAAGGGAATTTTTAAAGAAGAGATTTTATTTTGGGTTGTATTGTATTTGTTTGGTCCTGGTGCTGACTATTTTTGAGAAAGGCGCTTTTATTGATGTTGCTTCGTTTTGATGTGGGTTTTGGCCTTGTGTTTTATATGTCGCTCAGGAAATGCCGCCCAGAAAGGTCTTTAAGGATTCGGATATGTCATGCCCAGTTTTTAGTCCTCCTCAGACTTTTCCTGTTCTCCATGGTGATCAGGGTCCGTTAGAAGCAGTGAAATGGCTCGAGGAAGTGGAGCGTGTCTTTAGAATGTTGGGAACTGCCGATAATGTTAAGGTTCGTGCAATTATGGAGTTGTTTGAGGGTCCAGCTCTGGACCAGTGGAAGAGGGTTACCCCATCATCAACGCAAGTTGAAATGACGTGGTATGTCTTTAAAACCGTTTTCATCCAATGGTTGGTACCTGAAGAAGTGAAGCTGGAGAAAAAGAGAGAGCTTGTGCATATTCAACAAGGTCAACGGACGGTGAAGGCATATGTTGACCATTTCAAGGAACTGATTCCCTTCTTTCCAGAGGTAGCGCCGCATGAGCTCATGAAGGTCTCTCTTTTCTCTGGGGGTCTTCGTCCAGAGATCAAAGAGCGAGTCCTCCCTTCTAAAGACCTTTGTTTCGAGAAGCTGGTGGAGGAAGCTTTCTTGGCTGAGTTAGTTTCTGGTGTGCGGGTGGTTACTACTTCAACGTCCTCTGTTGTTGTTCGTAAGAGTTCCCCCTCTGGTGAGGAAAAGGCGCCAGAGATACCTGTTCCTAACGAGTTATCCCCTTGGGTCCCCGCTTCCAGTTCATCAGATCATTCGATGGTATGATTTCAGTATGGTCGTTTCGGGAATTTAAAGCCGTCTTGTCGCAACCCTCCGAAGACATGTCATCGATGCGGTTGTCTAGGTCATCTGGAGAAGTTTTGCAGGAAGCGTCGCTTGAAGAGGACGCTGTGATGGGAGAATGTCAGTACCTGACTGTGAGGCAGAAGATGCTTCAGCCATCAGAGCCCCAGCCACAAGTCTCGGGGTGAAGCTCGCGCACAGTCAGGAGTCCCCGGGGTTGTGAAGCCTTGGTCCAAGTTCTGTATTCCGTGTGGACGGTGGGGCAATTAAAAACCTTTTCAGGTTTGTTTCCCCGCTATTGAGGTCCCAACAACGTTGTAAATGCGTTGTTTTTCTATAAAGTAATGGTGGACTTGTTCTATGATAATCTAAGTAGACTTGTCGTGTGGACGTGGTATTCTGAATCGTGTGTCTTTCTTAAAAGTGTGGCTGACCCTTCGGTGGGTTGACCTTTGTTTAGAAATGCTCGTCAGATGTGGTTGTGTTTCATGGATTTCAGTGGGCCATGTTTCTAACTCGATGTTTTGGTTTTCGTGGGTTTCCCCTAGTATTGAAGGTTGTTGACTCTAGTCGTGGGTTCAAGGTTTCGACAGAGGTGCTGTAGTAACCGTGTTATAAGAGTTGGTGAATTGGTTGGGAGTTCCCGCGTCGACCCCCCCTTCCCGGGGTTTTCTATTTAAATGGTCATCTTTTCTGCACTAGTTAAGCTCTTGTGGTGGGGAGAACCCCTTCGTGTTCTCCCCTCAATCTCGGACCCCAGTTTTCTCTTGAATCGGTCGGGTGTGACCTGTGTAGAGTAAGGTCATCCCCGAGAACCTCAGTTTCTTCAGTTCCTTTAGTTCTGTCTGGGCATAGACTTGGTTTTTGGATGACTTGTGACCTGGTGACTTTCTGGGGGCAGAAAGTGTCTGTGGTGGGGAGAATTGTCACACCCCGACCGCAGACGTCCGTAATTTTTCTTCTTTCTTGGTCCCGGTTTAAATTTTTTCGAAGATTAACTGCGATTGGCGGTTTCGCGCCGGTGCGCGGTCACTGCATCATTAGCGGTGACCGTGCGTTCAGCCCGGGTGACCATGTATTCACCCGGCATGTTCAAATATTATAATCTTTATGCTGATATTTTATTATTAACGTTATCTAAGTTGTGTTATTAATATGATAGTTAATCTTATTTTTATATATGTTTATGTATGTTTTACATATATTTATGTATAATAACGTGTATATATATATACATATAGTTCTATATATGGTTATGTATCTATATATCTTTATATGCATGAATGTAATGTATTATCTTTAAATTATTTTATTATTTGGTCAAAATAATTATTATAAGAATTAACTAATGTATTATTATTATTATTATAAGTTCTATTATTATTATTATGATAAATTTTATTATTATTGAAAGGTTTTATTATGATTATTAATATTATTATTTTTATCATATATATATATATATAAACCTATCCTAACCCTAGTCTCCCCGTAGCCGCCACCCCCTTTCCTCCCCTTCTCCCTCTCCCCGTTTCTTTTTTTTTTCTTTTTCTTCTTCTCCCCCACGCGGCTCCCCGCTCACCTCCCCATCTCCTACTCCGCACCCAGTCCCGGCCTCCCCTTCTCCGGCGCCGGCTCCCGCTTCCCCGTCGCCTGTCCCGGCCTCCTCCGCCTCGCCGGCTCCCGCTCACCCCCAGCCCTGCTCCCTGTCGTCCCGCCTCGCCCAAGCCAGAACCCCGGCCTCCACCCTCGCCCCGCTTCACCCGCGAACCCCCGCTGCTCCGCCCTGCCTCCTGCGTCCGAAGCCGCACCGCCGGCCTCACCCCCTGCTGAGCCGACCGCCGGCCTCCTCCCCGTTTCTCCCCTGCTCGCCGACCGCCCTCCTGCCTGTTTCGGCCACCCGACCGCCGCGCGCCCTCCTTGCCAAGCCGACCACCGCGCGCCCTCCTCGCCCAAGCCGGAGCCCCGTCGCGACCCCTCCTGCTCCCTGCTCCTCCGCCTTGCGCCGACCCGCACCCCCTGTCCCGGCCTGCCGCCTCGCCCCGCCGCGCCCTGCCCTGGCCTCCCTGCTCCGCCGCCTCCCGCGCGAACCCCCCCCCCCCAGCCTGTAAGTTTTTCTTCTTTCCTTTTTTTTTCATTTTTGTTTGTTTGTTAATTTTAATTTTATAACGATTTATTTATTTTTTTTCATATTAATAACACTACAATTATGTTATTATTATTATATTATTATTATTATTGTTTTATTATTATTATTATGTTAATATTATTTTATTATTATTATTATTATGTTAATATTACTTTATTATTATTATTATTATATTATCATTATCATTTTTATTGTTATTATTATTGATATTAACATTTCAAATTATTATTATTATTATTGTTATGATTACTAACATATTATTAATAATAATAATATTATTATTATTATTATTACTAATATATTTATTATTATTTTAATTATTATCATATTGTTTTTATTATTATTATTATGTTATGATATTCTTATTATTATTATTAAATTATTATTATTATTATGCTATTGTCATTATATTATTATTATTAATATTATTATGTTGACATTATTTTATATTATTATCATTATTATATTATTAATATATTATGATTATATTAAATTGGCTTTGTTCCTATTATTATTATTGTATTAATATTATGATATTATTATTATTGCTATTATTGATATATCACTATTATGCTAATTATATTATTATTGTTATTGTCATTGTTACAACTATATTATTATTGTTATTACATCAATACTGATATTAACATTATATTTTGGTTACTGCTATTATTATTATTATTATTGATCGTTGAACCCGTTCTACGGTCTTCTGTTTTAGGACCCACGCGGGGCTTTTTCGAGAGAGTGCCATCGCCGCGCTTTGTTTTTGAGGTTCCGCCGTCTCCGCGCCTCAGTTTCGAGAGTGTTGGACTTTATCACGTGGCTTCGGATACACGTCGTGTCATCGCGCCTTGGTTCCAAGGTCGTTTTACCGCCGCGCTTGGATCTTGAGGTAGGTCTCCCTTTGCACTCGCCTTTAAATTAAGAATTTATTTATTCCTTGGCTTTTTTATTGAATTTCAGCAAATTTAAAAGTATTATTAAGTAGTTATTTATAGTGTGGTGATCTGCTGATAAAGGCTATTTAAATCCTAGCGTTTCGTTGAAAGTGTTTTCTTAGTTTCAATTGTGGGCTTCCATGGTAATATTGCTGAATGGTTCTTTATGAAATGTGAAACTGTGTTTTGAAATGTTTTTGATGTGTAAAATTAGTAGGTGTATTGTTTAGGGAAAATTGTGTTTTTCATGGAACCTTGATTAGAGTTAATGTCTTATGACCTTTAAACTCGTTTTTGGAAACTTTATATGTGGTTCTTGGTTGTTGAAAAATGTTTCTTTTTGACGCATGATTAAAGGTTTGGATTTTGTTTGAGAAATAGTATTCTTTCAAAAGGTGTTTAAAGGCCCGTTTGGCTCTTGATAAAAATGGGGTGCGTTTGGAAATGGGAAAATGATTTCTTACTTGTGATACCAATGTCTTTCAGGTTTGAGATGCTGATTTGAGTTTCTTAAATAATGTTCTAAGTGCGTTTCTGGTTTTCAATCGTGTGGCGTATGTCATGTCCCTTGGAAATGTTTTAGTGTTAGATGTTCAAAGTGTAAATGATATGACGGCCCGGTTGGCACTTTAATAAATGTGAAGTGATTATACTTATATTTATATATATATACGTACTTGTGAGGGCATTTCTACAGGGGGACTTCCCTTCGAGGGTTGTCGTGTAGCGATGTCCGTGTAAGGGGTTGGAAAGTGCGGTGAGATGAGTCACGCGTGCGCGGGTCTCCCACTTACACAGTGTTACAAAAACTACTATGGGTTCCTGGGCGTCTTGTAGATTATCGAGTGACGGTTGCTTGCTAACCCTGATTAGACGGGTTAGTACCCCCTGGAGTTACAGACAGGCCAGGAGGGATGTGCCACTGGTTGGCTGTTAGGTCGGCCAGTTGGTTATTGACTATGGAGTACCATGCCGGCAGGTAGTCTGAACCCGAGTACGTCCAGGGGTTTTCTAGGGATGTTCAGGATCGCCCATGGTTATTGCTGATAACTTCTGGTTTACTTTTTCTTGCACTTGGTTTTCATTGCCTGCTTACCTTTACTTGCACTTGTCTTTCCTGCTTGTTTACTTTCAGTTCTTCTTTACCACTTGTACTGGTTGTTTTGCGAAAATGGTTCTTAAATAAAAATGTGTTTTTCTCTTGTGTAGTAAAACTGAAAATGTAACACTTCTTTATCGTTCAGAACGAATTTAGAATCAATGAAAAGAAATTCAACTTTTGAAAAAGGATAAGGGTAATGGATCGTGTTTACTTTTTCAAGTGAAACATTATAAAAGCATACTTTTATACATTGTAGTTCAAACCTGAAATAGGTAGATTCTTTATTTACTGGCGGTGCATTGGGATTTGTTGTGGGGCTCACCTACTGAGTACTTTTGTTCTCACGCCTATCTTTTACCATTTTAGTCGCAGGTCTTCTGTTTTGAGTCGCTCAGTGTTGGAGCGAGGTTGCTCTCTAGTTGGGTGGTGACCTGAGAGGTCACGTGGAGGTACGTGGTTGTGTGGTTTTTATTTCTTTTCCGCTGTTAGTGTTTATTTATTCTGTTCTATTTACTTTTGTTTTGGGCTGAAATCGTTCCCAACGATCAAGTCTTAATGCCCGGCACTGGTTGCCATCCCGGGGGGATCGGGAACGCCCCTCGGGACTTGCCGCGGACCGGCTCGGGTGACCGGTTCAGGGTCGACCCGGGTTGGTTCGTGACATATGAAGTGAAGGAATTCCAGAATCTGGTAAGAGCCATGGAATAATCCATGGAGACTATGAAACAGTTAGTTGTGAGTTTAGACTCATATATGGCTTCACGAGACCAAGTGGAAAAAGTCATTTGGTATGTTAAGAGTGTTTTTCAGTAGATGGTAACTGTGTTTTAGGACTTTAATAAGTCTATGGAAGCACATGTGAATGGTCAGGATGGTGATGTGAAGTGGATGATCAGTGGATTAACTAAGACTTTTATGGAGACAATGGATTTTACCATGGAACCTCTATGTGCATCTGCCTCCTCATCTACCACTCCACCCGTTGATCTAACAGCCTTCAGATCAGTTGTTAGAGAAGAAATGTAGAAGATATCTAGTGCAAGTACATCAGATCCTCAATATTTGACTCAGGTCATTTCCACTACCAGATAAATTTATAATATTGTAGGTGATTACCTGAGGGAGGATACCCAGGATCAGAAGGAAATCAAAGAGCAGACTGACTTATATTATAAAAGTGTTTATACTAAGCCTCATATGGTAGTCATTTCATGTTGTTGTTAGAGAACATGAGGATACCTCCTATCACTCAGGCCTTTAAGGATCAAGTTTTCAGGATTAGAGAGTTGAATCCTACTTTGGAAATGTTCATGTAGAATAAGGATGATTTCATCTCAACTATGGAAAGAGGAGGCAATATCATTATGTATTTCAGGAACTTCCTTCTGCCATTTCTCCATGTGGATTGCACTCCTGTTATTGTCCCTCCAGCCTTGCCTTCTTCTTCAACTGCATTAGGATCTACCAATGCTTCCCCTTTTCGGACTCCTACATAGGCCATCGGAAGCTTGACTCCTATGATTCCTCAGATATCTACTCATTATTGGTCTACTGATGTTATGTAGAAGCTCCTCCCATCTTCCTTACTGTTATACCTAGGCTTGTACCACCATCTTCTGAACATGCCTCCTCACCTCCCAAAGAATAATTTCACTTTGACATCTCTGAATTGGATTGACTATCGAATGTCTTCTTTGAGATGAATCACTATAATATTCTTTGTATAATATACTCTTGTTTCATTAATACAAATATCTCCTTTTGTCTCCTTTTGTTTTTTGATAATCACAAGGTGGGAGAATTATTAATATTGGAGGCCTTGCATATATAAAATTCCTATAAATTTAGGCTCTAATGTATTTTCAAAAAGAAAATTGGTTCGATTTTATGTTATTATAGCTCTGCTTCATTGTAATTATTTTACTCATTGCTCTAATACATATTTATTCTAGCTCTAATTCAATATGTATTCATTTGGATTTTGATATTTTAGTTGAAAAGTTTTTAGCCCCGATACAATGTATATTGATAACACTAAAGAGATTAGAAAATGTACTTAAATATGATACAATAATACTTATTCTAAATTTCACTACCATATTATGTTATTATCAAAAATGGGGAGATTTTTGGACTCATCTATTTTGATAATCCCAAATCATGTTTAGTTTTTATAATTTATATCATGTAATAATTATGTATTTTTAATCTCATTGCTTTCTTGATTAAGTTTACAGTGTAAAACTTTCTAAGTAAAAGGTCATCAGTATTAAGGTATCTGTTAAGAGCCTTCTGTTTAAGTCACCGGTTGAGGCTATTGTTGGAGAGTTTATCACTAGAAGGTTACCTCTAGAAGGTTACCACTAGAAGGTTACCGCTAGAAGGTTACCTCTAGAAGGTTACCCCAAGAAGGTTACTACGAGAAGGTTACCACTGAGGAACCTTACCGCTTAGTTACCAATGAAAGTTCACCTCTACGAGTCTACCGCTCAATTGATACTATTATAGAGACACCACTAGAGGTTACTGGTACAAGGTCACTGATGGGAAGCCTACCGATGGAATCTTACTAAAGTCAACACTAAAAGGTTACTGTTAGAAGGTTACAATTTTAAACTTACTACTACAAGGTTGCTGCTATGATGTTACCACTGTAAGTCTACTAGTGAAAGGTTACTACTGGAAGAACATTTGGAATTCACAAGTCTACAAATGATAAGCCTACCGATGAAGTCTACCATTGAGAAGCTACCGTTGAGAAGGCAACCGCTGCCAGTCTAATGATACCTATACTTTTCTACTCTATACCTTTTCAATTTTCTTAGGATTATTCTAACGGTCATATTTGGTAAATTTAATTCTTATGACATTAATTAATGTTTATTATAAACATATCTAGATAACGTATGAGGTATGAGGAAGACTACACATGGTTTGATCATTCCTACCATTAGACCTCAAGAATAAAACAAAAGATCTAGCTAGAGAATACAATACTGAGTGAGAGATATTAAAAGAAAGACCTTCTGAACAAGGAGAACTTACCAGAACATACATTGTGAACCCAAGAGCTTCACAAAGATAATTTGGGAGAAAAAATTCAAGGCTGCCATGCTGTGCTTCATCGAATCTATTTCAAACGAAGAAAATGAACACCTGAGTACCTGGAAGCCAGAACCTGAAGTTGTGACACTCTGTTTTGGAGACAACTTCTAGAAAAAAACATAAACTACAATTTCTTTACACCATGGAGTCCAAATATGAACTGAAAACACATAGAGCCTTCTAAACTCAATCCTAACAACACTAGCTCTATTGTGTTCTTTATCTTACATTTTTGAGTAGTGTGTGTTTTTCTATGACACACACACTATATCATATTCTTAAAATAGAGGATATTGAAAATACTCACACCAAATATTCCTTACATTTTTTCCTACGTATAACTGTGGAAGAGGCCACGTGTGACCTGGTTGTTTGTTTTTATCATGCGGAATTGTGGTAGAGGTTGTGAGACTTGGAAAGTTATGAAAACTATTGTAAAGCCTGATACAGGATGTGTATCGTATTTATTAATATAAACTGTTTGGTGACAGGTGATCACCAATTGGAGAGGATTATGTCTCATCTTGAGACTGATCTTCTTGTTTAACTCTACTGTGTACTTTATTTTGTAATACTCTATTTTTCTATTTTCCACTGCTTATAATTTCAAAGACATAAAATTGTTTTACATTAAATCTCATAGTTATTTTTGGTTGGTGTGTATATGTGTTTAATTCAATAAACTTGTTTAAAAAGTTGTATAAGTTTTTACACTAATTCAACTGAGGACTAATTAACCTTTCAGCTATTTTTTGAGCAATTGAACATTTATGTCTTTACTAATTTAATTAACTGGGCTGTTTTAAATTGGGGGATTTTATCATAATATATTTAATATAAATTTTATGTAAGAACTCAATTCACCCCCTACTGAGTTTCCACCATGACCAACAGATAGATAATTAATAATTGATAAGGAAAGATAAATAATAGAACACACATTATATTTAATCAATAACTTCACATTCATGATTAGATTAGGAATAATATATATGGAAAGGAAAATAATAAAAAAATACATTTAATCAATAACAATACTATCATGAAAAGATAAATTATAATCAATATGGAAAGGTTAATATTTGAACTCACATTCATTTTAATTAGTAACTTGAATATCATGAATAAATATGGAATAATAAATATGGAATTTTAAATTTCTAAAACACATTCCATTTAATCCAAAATTGAGATTGAAATTCATCCAGAGATAATATCATTTTGAAATCATCATGGATAATAATAACTAAATTATTGATGAAGAAAATTATTTTTTATTGGACATAATTATCTTAGACATCATGATACATCTACTTTCAATTCCTTTTAGAAGAGAGTTTAAATAAAATGGTAAAAATGAATTTAATTCATTATTAATTATTTTTTTCATGATATTATTGATGCATCGAGGGTATGTATAATTGAAGGCCCCAACCTTCTATAGTGTACCACCCCAAATTCCACTCAATAGTGATTTGATCCAATTAGAAACAAGGCCTCATGTACATCTACCCAAATTCTAGAAGCTTCCAACTAACAACGGAGGCCTTGGGTGGTATGTTGGGATAATATTTCTTCATTATTAGAGTAGTGTGCAGAAATAAATATATAAGAAATATTAGAAGTAATGAAAATATCCAGATAATAGTATAATACAATAGAATAAACATTCAAGATAATGAAATAAAGTGTGGATGATAAATAACAAAACAAAATCAACTGATAATGATAGCATGCCTTTTTTTATTCAAAAATGACTAAGCAAGGGGAATGAGATATAGGAATAAACACCATTATATAAAAACAAACAAAAATTATAAAAGTTACTACAACTATCATCTCAGGAATATTCTTGTTGCTCTACTCCTAACTCCATCCTAGAATAGTAAATCAATAATTAGAAGTTGTCTACTTCCCTTAATCAGTACCTAGAATGATAAAGTATACATGGGTTCAAAAGGGTATCAAGAAGGGAGTTAGATACAATCTCAACAGGCTAGGAACCATAGTATCTAGGCACTTCTATTCTGGGAATTATAAACAAGTAGTGTGTATATATAATTTAAATTTAATATAAAATAGATAAATAATTACATTGTACTAGGATCCACTAGTAGTCCTACCAAAACTAACTACCTTATCCTAAGAGGGTGTGTCTGAACAGAGAGATCATGGAATTTTAAAGTGAGTGAGGTAAAATTCCATAGGCTATACTATCCCCAATCTTTTGATTAGGCCTTAAAGAAAACACCCCTACATTTTCCAAACTAACTGACTAATTCTCATTTCAAAACATTTATTTTAGTATGAAAACATTTCAATCATTTCTTTATAAAACTAGATGAGACACATTAATCCCATTCATGGAAATATAGATATAGGTTCCACGTATCGCTTAAAGGGTTTAGTAAAAGACTAATGACAAAGACTCCATCGAAGTTGACCCAGGTATGATGTCCCATGTGTCACTTTGGCAAGGTGTGAAAATAGTATGAACTGAACTTTGAGTCTATACCCAATAACACATATAGTGGTATATGTCTCGTTTATGTAACGGTACAAATAATCGGTCCATTGAGACCATCCAATGGGTCTCCCCTATAAAAATGGTTTCACTCATCTGGAGGAAGGCACATATGATGCATAGTGAGCCTATATTTGGAACAACTTATTTCACCCTCGATGTATTTAACACAAATTGACGAATCTAATAGAGAGGCATGCGAGTCTTTACAATGAATTTTTAAGTTAGAACCCCATGTTTCACCCTCGTAACTAAGGTGATGTGAAAAAAAATAAATACATTTATATATATCATATCTAGAGGACCCATTTTATTTAATTCGATCCTTTATATGGCATTATGCATGATGGTCAAGGAAAACTCATTGGGGCCTTCATTGAATCCATAAGGCATAAGGAAAAATCCCTTTCCAAACCAATATAATATAGTCAATAATTTTGGCATGGGTTATAAGTGCCTAATCACATGGATTATCACCCAAAGCATATCAATTAAGAAAATAAATCCATTTATTTTGAAGGAAAACCCTTAATGGTGATCATCAACATAAGTATAATGTTGATCAGTTAAGTTTTAAATTTAAGGAACACCGATTTGGGTGGCATAACTCATGGAAATCAACTTAAGGGGATGATTTTCTTCCTACAATGGTCACCAATGGAACAATGAGACATCCATTTTAATTTAATTGAAAAATTAGAGGTGAAAATGATAAATCATTGTTTTCATCACAATGAAACAATTTATGAAATGAAATGCAATGATCATAGAATTCCATAACCACATACCGTATCCTTGTAGTGCTTCCCTCATCCAATATAATTTTTTGATTCGAGATAAGTTGGAAGAAAATGATGAAATAGAAAAATGACTATAAAATAAAAAAATAAGAATACACACAAGAAAAAAAATTCATGGGATGAAGAACATGAAGTAGATTAGAGATGATTATAGATCACACCTCTATCATTCCGTAGGATCTAACGTCAATAATTTTACATGTCATATGAAGGAGTTACTTGAAAACCTATAAAATGGGAGTAAATATATTCCTACAGGATAAGGGAGGATCTACAGGCTAATATATGAGGAGGGAAGAAGGATTTTATTTAATTCATTAAATTGAATATTTTGGTTATTTCTTCCATTTTTAAACTATGCACAGTTTGGTCGAAAGGTTCAAAAATACCAAGCGTCATTCATTGATACTAAGAGAACATCACACAATATTCCACATTTTTTTACTATCCTTAGATAAATCCTTCAAAACGTCACTATTATAAAACCTACACCACCCACATTGTTTTATGATCAGGGTCACGTGGTTGTCTTCCCATGGTCACATATTTGGAGACAAAATATATAGCCCATTATGGATCATTTATTTTTGATCTCCAGAATTAAAATGAGCCCTGGATTCCCTCTAAATCTTCTTGAGCCTCTTAGGCATTAAATTTAGAAAAAATTAGTAGAATTATAACAAAAAATTAATTGTCTTTACCTTTGAGAAAATCTTATATGTTACACCATTCACTGCATATCCAAATCATTCCTATATATATTAAGCGACTTAATTCATGAAAAATGTTACTTGTCATCAAATGTGTGTATTGAGTTATGAATATAAATTTATCAAAATTTTATATGGAAAATATAACATTAAATATATAACACCATATATAGAAATGATATATGATATATGTAATAAATATATCCATGATAAATATTTGGGATATTGAGGGGAATTTTAATTTCCAATTATGACTTGAACATGAATATTACAATGGAATGTTAATAAATACAAAAATGAATAAAGAAATTGAATTTAAATACTTTATAATGTCATAATGATGACATTCCATCCATTTTATGATTATTTATTTTATCAATAGAAAAAATTTATATTGGATAATAAGTATAATAAAGGATGCTTTCATTAATTAAAGTAAATTATATGAAGTGTTACATTAAAACATTCATGAAAAAAATAATTATAACAATTTGAAAATATCATTTTAAAGATAAATGTTCAAAAAACATTCTAAAATAATATTGATTGATAATATACATTGAATATTTTAAAGGATTATATAAATAATTGATTATTAATGATGGAATCAAATTCCATAAATTCTAAAAAATGTTCTAGAAAACATGGTTTTGGAATGAAAATGATTTTTTCCAAAGATAGAAATAAATGAATATTTTCATAAAAACATTTTCTCAATCAATTAAAGTACCAAAGTGGTGAAAAATAAAACTACCACAAGAAAAATACATGAAGAAAAATATTATAATAAAATGAAATAGGTTTATTACCAAATTATCAAAAAAATTATTCAATTAAAATTCAACCATAAACAATGCTGATTAAAATTAGTTTGTGAAATAATTCTTCATATAGATCATAATGTTAGAGTGATAATTAATCAATTAATATATTATTTTTTTAAAATTTAATTCATAAAAAAATTGGATTTTAAAAATAATATTATCACTATGAATTACACACTAATTATTAGAATTTCAAAGAAAATAATGATGTAGTACAACACAATGAATAGAAATTGTGATATAAAATTAATTAAAACTTGGTAACTTTTAAGTCAACCCCAAATGGATCAAATATTAAAAATTAAAACATAAAATACCATGAATTATTAACGATTCATGATATTACATATCAATGTGGAATAATATAAACTATATAAATGAAATTAGATATATAACATTTCAATATGTACCAATGAATGAATATTTAGACGATTTCCTTTAACTCATGCTTACTTTTTGTTGAATGATTTATAACCACATTTATAATGGTTTTAATTTTTTTATTAAATTCTATTATAATAATATTAATATTTATAAAATAATATATGATCCTCTTATAAAATATTATCACCCATTTGTAAATTCCATCTCATTATTTTCATTATTATTTTTTACATCAATTATTGGAATTTGAACATAGAGAATGGATCACATCACATAGTAGATATGGCGTGTCCTATGTACGCATGAGCAAAATTATAACTTTCTTAATATGTGAAAGAGTAAAGAAGTGGGTGATATATTTTAAAAAAAAAATTAATATAATTTCATATATGTAGAATATATTTTCTTAATTGTTTTCTTATTTACTTCAAAATATATCATAAGTGAAGGAGAAATCACATTTCATCATGAGGTGGTAGTCCTCCATACAGACGAGTGTCGTTATCATATTTTAAATAGAATGAATCATTAGAAGGATTATGTGATATTAATAATCAAGAATACTATTAATATTATAAATATAATATATATGTTTTAAAATATTTATTATATTCATACTTGAATGGTGGTTATAGCTTAAAATTATATTAGTTCCCAAGGTGGTAGTCTTCCACACACATGATCAATAGTTTTGTTTCCATTTTGATGAAAGAGGATATAGAAATTGGTCTTAACCATAGCATAATAAAATAAAATTATATCAAGTGATGCCTCTGATATTATATAATAAGGATTTAATAATAATTTAATGTGGAGGAAGAAAAAAATAAAACTGCTTGTTTAAGAATGTTACCTCTTCTTCCGAAAACTTCATTAGGATTACATTAAAATACCTACTAAGATGTATCTATGATATAAATAAGGGATCTAGTACGTGATTATTATAATAATTATGTAATTTGGGAAGGAATTTTACTATAAAATGGCAATGGAAGTGGTAGGATGGGAGTAGAGGGGCTGGGCTTTGATAATTGTGGGAGAGGATAGAGATGGAAGTTTTGAATGAAATAAATTACACCAACATTTTTATCATGAAACAAGACCCAAATGAATAATTATTGAACCTAATAGGATATATATTCTACATATAGACATAAAATGGGAAATAGAAATATTTTTAGATCATTTTAACACTAATCATTGTAGTCTAGAACTGAAATAAATCATTTTATAGTTTTACCATGATAGAATGTTTTTTAATGATTTTTCTATGAAGAATGGGAAAACATTGAGTTGACCAACAATATTAATATAAAATTTTATAAATCACAAAATAGAATCAATATTAAAAAAATCCAATTCATATATTTGGAACAAGATAATTTAAAATTATACTAGAAGACAATACTAAAAAGTGCAGTTCCAAATCGAAAATTCTCATAAATATATAAGATTTTAATATAAAAATTCAACAAAAAATTGATTTTAATGACCTAAATTACTTAAATAATAATATAGTTGAACTAATTTTACATTAAACCCAATTTAAAATTTAAAATGATTTAAATTAATAATAAATATTTAATAAATATTAATTTTTGTCACTTCTCATCGAAAAATGAAACGTTTCAAAAAAAGTTCAAAAATTACACATAAGATAATTATGAAATTATGAATTAAAAAATTATGTTTATTTTATCATAAAATTATTAATTTGGTAAAAATTTATTTTAAATATTGTTTCCAAAACATTACTAAACCATTTTTAAGAAAAGTACAATTTATCAAAAAAAGTATTTTTATATTAAATGGATTCTATTTTATTTAAAATCAATATATTACTATAATTATAAAGTTTTAATTAGTAATATTCATAATCATCAATTTAATGGCTAGGTTATACTGAAATACTATATTTTAGTTCATTTTGTCTTAGGTTTCTGTGTTTTGTATGCTATCAAAGAGTTCAAATTTAATGAAATAAATGTTGTGTGATGTTCTAGATTTGTGTTGTGTGTTATATTTTATATTGGATAGAATGTTAATACTAAATAATTTATCGGTGTTGCATTATTCCCACAATTAGTAAATTTAATCCTCACAATTTAATGTTGTTATTGGAAGATAAATGAATTTTTATTTGAATTTTTATTTTTGAAGAATACACATCGAAAAAAGAGTGAAACCCCATATTAATAAAAGTTAAAGCTAAGTAAAAGAGATCATATGAAATAACACATGACTATGTATATATGTAAGAGAAAATTGGTGTCATTTAAAGGTATGTACATAGATGAAAATTGAAAATAATTATATGGATTGATTTGTATCATTGATCCCCAAAAATTGAATAATCAGTTAAAAGATAAGGAACTCAAAAACACAAAACTATAATGATTCTAATGTCTAATTAACTAATAATATATGAAGTTAATATGATAATATTTTTGTTTCATGTTCATTTTCCAAATTTTTAGGAATCTATTTTCTATCTATGTATATATGTATGTGTACTTACTTGACACATTTCTTTTTTCATTAGTTCAATTTGATCCTTTGGTTATACTGTAATCAATTTTCTATTCATCTCTTAATCTATGATATAAATATCAATATACATATTTTATATCTCTAAATCATTAAAATTTAATTTAAATGGATCATAAGATCCTTAAAAGAGTGAAAAGTCTTTCAATCTTTCACTAACTCTTTTTTAAAATCTATATGGATAAAACATGCTTTCAAATAGTATACATTAACTTATAAACCTTAACTATAACACCATTAGTTTATAATTAAAACGTATTTTTCAAATTTTATATGTAAAATAATAAAAAACTTACTAAAACATAATCTATGCTATTGGTAGGAACTAAACCCTTATCATAACCTAGTTGTGGGTTCTAGATTTGCACCCTTCAAAGGATGAAACATGGTTTCCTTTTTCCAAAACAATATTAATATAATTTCTATTACATTTTCAAATTTTGAAGACCTATAATTATTTAAATGTCTTGATAATATAACCATTATTTTTTACCAATACCTTTAATATTATGCCCAAAAAATTTATGGTTATTTTTCTTTAAATAATTTTTTAACTAAAACATATACTAATCCAGTGGTTTGTATTTCCATAAACATTATTCAAGAATATTTGTAATCACATTTCATTCCTTACAACACAATTTTCAAAAAGGGTTTTTAAGAATATGAACTTATGATCAACCTTAAACTAATAAACCCATGATGGTATATATAAATATTATGTTAATGAAGATGCATATGATTCTAAAATTTAGAAAAAAATCTATAAATGTTTCATGATTATTATAACCAAAATACCGTTGGTAAAATTACTTCAGTAATATAATTATTAAATACCAATAAATACATAAACTATTTTATTTCAACATTAGTCCTTACATTTTATATTATTTAACCTTTATAAGTTTAAATTGACATTAATAATTCCCATGTTTCCAACATCTAATAAAAAGAACTATTTATGGATCCATTGGATGAAATTTATTCTTTTATATCACACTCTTCATTTTTTACATCATTTCATTAATTTATTCTATTCATTTATATACATAAAAAATACATTTTCAATAGAACACACACTTTTCAATCTAATACAACTTAAGTTTAACCTAGGTCATCCATTCTCATCATCTATTTAGATCATTCATAATAGATTGTAATGAAAATTTTAATCATCCCATTAATATATTTCTAGAGTTACAAAATAGGTGTTATTTAAGTATCCCTATAATACACCATTTAATGGATGAGTCATGACCAAAACCTATTTTTCAGAGTTATCCCCCCAAGATACAACTTTACAATTCTTGTGTCCCCTTATAGTATCTAGAAAAGACTGTATTTCTATGAAAATCCACATAATATCAAAACTACACCATAATTAGGATATTTCCCAATAGTTATACTAAATTTTTATCATAGGGTTTCATTATCTAATCAATATTTTCTAAACTCTAGTTCAAAAGGATTCTATTAATATTCCTCTAATAACAACTATAATGATAAGGACCCTAGTAACCTGGATCCAGTATCTACTTTATAAAATTTTCATAATATACAATGGATCACATCATAAAGGACCGAATAGTTTAATCTTATAAGTAATCTAGATACAAAAATTATTTCTATATTATATTTAAGTATAAAAATTACAAAATATTTTTTTTAAATTCTCTTTATTCCCTATATAATATCCTTTCCAGTCATTCCTAGAATAGTTAATGGATTCCTTGTAAATGTAACAAAATAATTTTGAGGTCATATGATTTATAATACTTACGTAAACTGTTAGCTATTATAAGTAAATAAAGAATAATCAATCTGGAATAATAAATATTTAATGGTATATATCTAAAAACAAATATCGTATAGTCAATAAATTGACTATAATTATAATATATTGAGTAATCAATATGGAAAGGTAAATAACTGAACACACATACCCTTTAAATAAATTATCTACCATGAAAATATATGGAATAATCAATATAGAATGGAAAATGAATTCACACAAATCTAATTTAAATAACATGTCTACCATGATTAGATACGGCGTAATCAATATTCCAATATAAACAGCCTAAAAAAAATTCAATTTAATCAATACTTGATATCATGAATAGGTAAGGAATAATATATATACAATGTTAAATAACTGAACACACATTCTATATAATTAAGAAATTTACTATCGTGAATAGTTAAAGCATAATTCATATGTCATGGTAAATATATAAAGACATGTGGAATTTAATCAATAAGTTGGTTATCATGAGTAATTAAGGAATAATAATTATATAAATGTAAATATATAAAAAGACATTCTATTTAATTAATAACTGAGAATGAAATGAATCCAAATATAATGTCATTATGAAAATTTCATGGGCAATAATAACTCAACTATTAAATAATAAAAGTACTAATTATTGGATGACATGATCTTAGAAATAATGATTCCTTTACACTCAAGACCATTAACAAGGGAGTTTAAAAATATGTATAGAAAACCATTTAATGTAAGATTACTAATTATTCTCCCGATATTATTAATTCTTAATGGTTCTATATAAATCTATTCCCCACCTATCATTAAATTTCAAAATCATTCCTCATATTTCTAATAATCGATTTAATTCAGGAACAATGTTCCATGAATTAAAATATCCAAATTGAGTAATGATATCAAATTTATCAGTATGTCTGCAAGTAAACATATAACATTCAATGTGAAACATAATATGTTGAAATGATATAAAAGTTATGAGATAAATATATCGATGAAAAATAATAATTATATTTTTGATAAATTTAATGTCCAATGATCATAAGAATGCGAATATTTCAAAACAATGTTAATGACTAAAAAAAGAAATCAAGAAAGTGATTTTCGATAAATTAAATAATAAAAATAATCATAAAACATCCATAAAATTATTACTTATTGTATCAATACAACATATTCCCAATGGAGCATATATGGAATAAAAATATTTTCATTGATGAAGATAAATTCCTTGAAATGTTCCATTAATACATTCATGAGGAAAATAATTATTTAAAATTGAAAATAAATATTTAAAAATAATTGTTGAAAAAATTTGAAGCTAATTTTAATTAAAATTACCCTTTAAAAATTATAAATGATTGTTCAAAACAATGTGTGGTCATAATGGGATAAAAATATGTACATGTCGTAAATTCCATAGAAAAGATTACTTTCTAATTTACATTAAATATAACAAGGATTTTTCAAGAAACTACTTGAAATTTCCATTCAAAAAATATAAAAAAAAAACAATTGAGTAAAAAAATTAAGTAACAATTTTTAGAATGATAAAAACATTTTTTATGACATTTTTATAAAACATAGTTTTGGGAGAAAAAGAATTTTCTACCAAGGAGAGATCATTAGTCGAATGTTCTAAAAAAATCTCACCATTTTAACTACCAATGAGTGGAATTTTTTTTAAATTATTTTAATACATCATGAATAAAAATAAGATAAGAAAATGATTTTTTATTATACAATGATAAAATAATTTCCTTTTATGTAAATTTGTACTTGTACTATAACACCATGAGATTTTTTTGAAATATTTTTTATCAAAGTAATTTAATATTTTGATATTTTTCATTTCACACAACACTAAAAATAGTTATTTATAATAAATCACTAATTAAAACATTCCTTTAACATGAATCTAACCTAGTTTTATCTACACTACACACTATGGTTAGCTTACATTACAAAACAAAAATGAATTTCCTCGATAGCTTGTGTAACCTATACGAACTAGTTTTTACCAAATAAAGATATGTTATTGAATATAAAATTACATTTTAATTAGTATTACTAAATAACATATAAAAATATGTGTTTTACACAAATATAAGATGAATTCATAGGTTACCAATTTATTAAAAATGATAATATAAGAACTAATTGAATATAAAGGATTTTTTTATTTTTATAACTCTAATGGGTTTTTGAATTAAAAAATTTAATTAATTACAATTAGTGAGTGATATTAATGTTATATATATTTTATATATTCAATAAATTTTTTATTCATCCAATATATTTGATAGAAATAAGATAAAAAAAACCTAATTTTATGCTTTAAAAACTATATTATTATAAAGAAACATTTACTGCCTTTTAATAGAGAAACAATTTTAAATACATATTTTGAAAGTCATATATATATAATATGTTAAAATTAACATAATATTTGAAATATAAAAATAATTTATTTATTATAAATATTTTTTTTGTAAGGTTTCATTTTTCATGAATTGTTAAAATACTTAATATAAATTGAAAACTTCTTCTTCATCTACTTCATTTATAAGGTTAAATTATTTTTTAACTTTGTTTAATATTTTAATCAGATAATATTTTTATCAATAAATCCAATTTTTTTTCATTATAACCAATTTCACATTTAAATTGGATATAAAAACATAGAAAACTTGTTATCATTTTATCTTTAAAAAGCTGAAGTGGAGTACTATCAATAGGATTACTTTTAAATTAATTTCTACTAGATATATGATTCAAATTTATAAAATTGATTTAATATTTTTAATCAGCATAATTTATAACGTATTCTATTCTCAACTTATTTTTTGACTAAAATTATTAGGGAAAATGATTAAAACTAATTATACTTGTTAATTGAAAAATTAGGTACTAAATCTTAAATTTAAAACCCAAAACGACCTAGACACTTAGAAAAAACAAATTGGATTCCAATTATTCTAAAATTAACATTTAATAATTTATTTAGTTTTTTATGACTTTTCAAAGGTAAAAATGGAGTACACTAAACTTGTTTAAAAAAATGCCATATATGTCCCTTCCCTTCCCTATAAATGATCACCTCCTCTTCCTATTCTTCTCACCACTAAAACCATATAGTTTAGGCAAATATTTACCAAATATACTTCTCAAAATATCTCCCATTCACCTTGAATCATCCCTTTGGTCAGAAAGAAATCCAATGGATCATTTTGGAACAAACTAAATGGAGTTACCCGATTAATAGGTAACAACTTCTATCAAGCTCGTTTCTTTTATATCCTTTCTCCACCCATCCAATCTTTTTATTACATACCTATATAACATCACCATTATCATCAATACACTAGGAATTTTTTATGAAAATGGTTCCACCTAAACATACACACACATCCATCTAATGAGTAACGAACCAACTGTTTATGTTTACGACGAACTACCACCTCACTAAACTATGATTGTTAATTTTACTATACCTCCTATAATAGTGTATATTATAATGGTAAATAAATTTATATGTGTAATTTATTATTTTTATTATGTCTTTAAAATTATTTATTCCTTTTAAAATGCATATCTTATTTACTTTCTGTTTAGTGTAAATACGATAATTTCATTTGAGGATGTGTGGACCACCACCCCCTCAAAGCGATGTGATTCATTCACACATTACATAAAATGTATTAAGGATGAGTTTAAGGAAATTATATGTTATATATGTTATAATAATACTAATGTAATAATGATATATATTCATATAGAGATAGTTATATGTCATTTTCTTCCGTTCCTTCAATAAGACAATAAAAACAGAAACAACATTCATGTGTACATACAACATACCATCTCCATGAATAGTAAATTTCATTTCGTACATACATATTATATAGATTACTATAATACAAATATACTGTATATAAATGAAATTTATATCATTTTTTACATTCTAGAAATCATGATATAAGTATAAGGGAAAAATATATAACAAATTAATACACATGCAAAGATACCAAGAGAATATTACATGAACTGAAACCATGATAAATGATGGTTAACATGAGAGTAATATAAGTTTTTAATCAAGAAATATATGGGATTATATATATGAATATTGTTTTTTAAAATATGTATAATAATCATACATTTATCATAAAGGAATCTTATATGAGTATGAATAGAGTTATGACACAAGGTATGAGTATTTCATCTCACTTTTTATTTCTGTGAGGTAAATGATTTATTCACCACCCATTCATTTTGTGTGATGTGTATACATCCCATGAATATATTATATGATTATTACAATTAAATTTATTGGTATTTACATAACCATTATATTATATTTATTTAATGAGGGTTATGTTTTAAATGTTACCAAATTGGTAAAATAATTTTGTCTCAATTTTCCTTACTTGAGACTCATGTTTGGTTATGTACCTAAATTATTTTTCACAATTTATATAAATAAAATTTACAAGTTATATTATGAATATAACTATTTTAATGATATTTTAAAAATCATGTAAATTCATTTTCTTACACAGAGTGTATGATACCAACATACCAAGTAATATGAATTTATTAAAACAATCTCATCATTTTTTGGGATTGTTTATAATTTTGTTTTCTTTGATGTAATATTATGATCCATCTCTCAAGAAAACTCATGGTTTTAATTATACTATCTTTATTCAATATATAACCTTGTATTAGTATCATTTTCTCCTATTTGGTAATTAAGTTAATGAATAAAATGTTTTTAATAAAATTTGACCTTACTTTTATCTTCGGTATAAAATATATCTTATTTCGAAAACCATGTTTTCAAAAATGATTTCAAAAATGTCTTCAAATGATGCTTGAAGAAAACATTAAAGGAAAAAATTATTTTAAACTTTTTCATGGTTTTCGAAGCTTCTTTTAAAATATCTCAAATCTTTTTTCAATGAAAAATAGTTTTCAAGAATATTTTTTGTTTATGAAATGTTTTAGATGTTTTCAAGCTTCCTTTAAAAGTTTTCAACGAAATAGTTTTATAAATTGATTTCAAATCTTTCTATATAAGTATTAATGTTTATTTTTAAGTATATGTTTTTAAAAACGTTTTATATTTTATTTTTTTTTCAAATAAGAAAGGATATTTTCCCAAATAAATGTTTTCATAAGATATTTTAAAATTATTTTTCATTTAAGATGTAATTTTTTGATGATACAAATTCCTTTTTAGGAATTGATCTAAAGGTAAAAATTTTATTCTTTCTATAAATGATTTTTCATTTTATTTCATGATGTTTATGAAACATTTTTATCTTCCATGAGTTATGTTCTTTTGAAACCCATTTCTTTTCATGGGTTATGCTTCCATGAAGTAATTAGGAAACCTATCTCTTTTCAAAGTTTATGATTTTATGAAATGTTAATGATACCAATTTAATTTCAGGGGTTATTATTTGATTTTAATAAAACCTATGACTTTTTATGGGTCATGATATAATGAATGTTTTATTTTTTGTCACATGTATGAATGATGTTACTATGATATGGGTTGAAACTATATCTCCTTTAAATGAATTGGGTTGTGATGGAAGAATCATGATTATATATGTTATGTGTGAACATGATTTCATGTTCAAAATGTTAGGTGTGAACCTTATTACATGTTCACAATGTTATTCATGGACAAGGATTCATGTCCATAAGTTTATGTGTGAAACTTATTACATACTCAGAATGTTATATGTGAACCTTATTACGTGTTCACAATTTTATGAATGGACCTACTGTCATGTTCACAATATTACACATGAACCTGATTACATGTTCACATTATTTGATTTAATACTTAATACCTGTTCTCAAAATTATTTTTGGACCTGGTTGCATGTCCAAAAGTTTATGTGTGAACCCGATTACATGTTCAAAATGTTATGCCTGAACATGATTACATGTTCACAATGCTATGTGTGGAATTGGTTTCATGTCCTCATGGTTATGTGTAAACCTTATTAAATATTCTAAACATTATACATGGAATGGGTTCAGGTCTATAAGTTGATGTGAGGGATAGATTTCATGTCCTTAACAAAATGAAGAAACCAGTTTCTACATATACATGTTCACAACGTTATAATTAAATGAGCATGCCAAAAATATCATGTCTTATTCCTATATTATGATTTCATGCCCTATGATTTTAATTATCTTATGATCCATACCTTATGAATATCCAATCTTTATTATGAGATCTAATATTCTTGGAATTATTTTCCAATGTTATGCTCAAGTTACATACCCTTTTTTCATGGAATGATTTTGCATTTCCATTATTTACACTTCCTGACAATCTAAGCTCACCCCTTTCTTATGTTTCATTTGCCCATGTAATGATGAATGTTTTTAGGTATAATTACTAAATTTGGAGATGTTTATTGGATTTTATGAAGATATTTCACCATGATAGATGAATGTTACCCATGTTTCCAGGTACCTTAAACTATCATGGTCCTTAAGCTTATATTTTTATAATGCACAGAATATTCTTTTAAAATGATTCATTTTCCATGTATTCTAATCATGGGTTGCAGTTGTTGGAATCATAAGAATGAATTTTTCAACCACTATAAACTCGGATGGGAAAACTTTTGTGAGACCCCATCGTATATTTATATGGTTACATATAGGAAAGTCTCTAAGGATAAATATAAGGATGATTTTACTTTTAGGAAAATGTCCAATAATATTGGTAAAGGATAGAGTGATTGGTATCCTATAAATACATCCACGTATAGATAAAACAAGTGGATATGGCTCTAGAACAGATGTACCTAGAGGAAACCACTCTGAAAAGATGTTCGGGTCCTGACTTGGATATGGCTCTAGAACAGATGTACCAAGAGATAATTGAACTTCATGGGATTTTATTCCCATCCAAATGGGATATGTAGGAAGCCACCATGTGGTCCAATCACAATTATCCAAAATAACCCATGTTATCTCAAGGAAAAATTCCCAAATGGGTCTAATTCAATGTTGAAATTCACATCCCTTCCACATTCTTGGGTCTTATTTGGCATAATTCCCACAAAAAACATTTACTACACACCTTTCCCCTTGACATCCTTGCATAATGAAATTAAACTATACATTTATGTCCTTAACACATGACCTAAAAATGTACGATGTAACCATAAAGAAGAACTAAACTACATGGGTTTTAATTCCTTTCACAAGTATATATAGGGTAATACCCCAAGCTTCCACGGTACACTTCTCTTTGAATAATACAGTAGCATGTGTTATACACAACTTTGAGTTCTAACACACACCACAACCAATCAAACTACCCGTTATGAATAGTAATACCAAATTTTTGAAATTTTATACATTTTATCTTTCAAAATTTACTTCATTTTTGGATTTGGAATGTCGAAATTATCTTAGGGTGAATTTTTGGTATTTTTCTGAAAACTTTCAATTTTTGATGAATAGTGAAAATTACTAAATTTTAATTAAAAATAAGTTTTTTTAATCGAAATATTTAATAGTAATAAATTATGAATCTGAGTGATTTTAAAGTACATTTATAATATATTTTTACCACTTAATAAAATTTTGGTTATTGGACGTAATTTCACATTTAATCCGGACATAAACAAGTGTCAATCTTTTGATAGTTATTATTTCTTAAAAACACGCTTTTTGTTTTAACAACGGGAATTAATTTTAAATTAATTTCTGAAACTTCTGTGTTTTGAATTTAGAAAAATGGGTTCCATATTTAGAATCAGTAGGTCAAAATTGTGTAAATAGGTAAATTTTATTTTTATACATTTTGAATAATTACTTCGGAAAATATTTTATTTACCATGGTTCAAGGGTAAATCTGGTAAATAAGGGTAAAAAATAATGTTATAACAATAATAAATTACCCTAAAACATTTTCTAACCCTATTGGTTGACACATTTCTGACCATGGGTATCTTTGGGTCGATTTTGGGACCCCATGGATCCACTTGTAAGTGATAATGACACTTTATATTAATTAAGTTAAAGTAAATACAAAAATGACATAAGCATATATCTTTTAGAAAGAAAATTTTTACACAGGGTTATATATGTTATATTTTCGACTATAAATATTAATTAGAAAGCTAAAAATATTTACTATATAATGGTATTTTATTTATAATTTTTAGACATTGAATAAATAAATTTATTTATGACACAATAATGATGAGGAATTTTCCTTATTAATGAAAGAATCAAATAATTAGTAATATAAATGTTAAAATAAATATGATTTGAAAGTTTTGATGACATACATGAATTTTATTGATTAATATGACATGTTAGGATTTCTTAAATGAATTTTGTCCGAATTAATAAAGTTGTTAAGACTTTAAAAAATCAATTATTAAATAGTGTCAAAATTGACATAAAAGAGTTTTTAAAACAAATATTATATTATTAATTGATATTCTATTCCTAAAAATCTAAGGTTTGTCCAAAGGACTTATATAATGATATTTTTATCATTAATTGACCACTTTGGAGACTCTTGCAATTATATAGTAAGTTTAGTAACCAATTAATATAAAAATACAAAGTGACATGGTAAATGTCAAACTATTTAACTAAGAGTTAAATATAAATGATAAGGTTAATATAGTGACTCAAACCTATATAAAATCGATTAGATTAAATTATTTCGACACATACCCACCTTATAATTTAAATAATACAATTTGGAGCCATTTGAAACCGAATATGAATTTATTATAAATTAATACTTTAAGTCTTTCTTAAAGAGCCCCTCCTCCCCTTTATAAAAGGACACCACTTCTAACCAATTCTTCATACCTTCGAAGCCTTTTGGTTTAGCAAAAATCTGCCCAAATATCCTCTAAAATATCCTACCTTAATCCTAGAGGCCTTCCTTTAGTCATAAATCCAACCAAAGGAGCCCTTTTGATCAAATCAAAAAGAAGAACCCAAAGAAGAGGTAATGTTTTCACCACCCTCTTTCAAGTTCCTTTTTCTTCAACTTCTTCTATCTTTTTTATTACAATTATAAAATAATAACTCCAGAATATTCTATATACTATGATTTTATTATAAATATGGTACAACCATATTCAGTATTCTATCCATCCTTTTAATTACATGTCACCAAACGTGCATACGTACGGCTTACCGTCTCCACGTCGTGGTGTAATTGTTATTCAAAACATTATTATTTGGATGGGTATAATAATGATGTGTAATTCATTTAAATAATAAATATAACATGATAATGATTCTTTATATATGATATACTATATAATTATATATTATTTTAATATTAGAAGAGTGATATTGTCACTCGTGCGTATGTACGGACTACCGTCTCCACGAACGTGACGAGATTCATTCCCCATCGTATCCATTCAAATCTAATTCTCATTTGATGATTAAAAATAATTTTTAAGGACTTGATATCATTTTGTATATGAATAAAATACAACATATCCATGAAAAATATGACTTATGTAACAAAACATATAAAATAAAACGAGTAAGTTAACACCCTAAATGACGATAATACTAAAATATTATTAACAAAGAATTATTAGAAGATAATATATGATATAATAATTATGTATATGGTTCTTGTATAATTTAATAACAAGTTTTAACTATTATACCATAGGTTAACATACCACCAACTAAGGAAAAGTACAAGGTAAGGGTTTATTTCACAATCTCTTCATTATCCTAGGTTGTTTATACGTAATTATCTACTGGGACATCTTTATCATCCACATCCATGTTTCTTAAAAATGTATTTCAAATCATTATTACTATTTTAAATACTATGGGTTAAAGTAATTTATAACCTTTTTGACTTTTTATAAGAATTTTATAAAGGAATCTTTCTGTCGTTTTCCAAACAAGGTCCTTTTTTACCTTTTTGACAAAATTAAGGTAAGAATTTTTTTTAACTTATACAGCGGGTGCAGCTATTTTACGCCATTAAAAAATATTCAATGATTACCTTAAAAGATTATAAGGATATTTTCAAAGTAAATGTTTTATTTTATGATTATTTTACTTTTAAATGATTTCAAAAAAAGATATATTTCTCTCAAATAGTTTTGATTTCATCTATGTTAACATCCTTTGATAGATTTCAAGAGTATTTGATATTGATTTATTATGATACAAAACATCCATATTGTATTGAATGTTTTGTGATATGTTTGAATGTGTATGTGTTATTTTTATACCATTCATGGTTTATAGAGAAAGTATTGACATTTCGTATGATAGTTTTAATACGAATGTTTATGTTAGGTTTAAACCTGTTCATATGATGAATGCATTGGACTCAATTAGTGATGAGTGGAGCCCACTATAGCTCCTCGATGCATCGGTAGGACTCATGAGACAAACTAGTGTCTTAGCACAAGGCCTTGATAAAATCTTATTTGTAGTCTTGGTACAAGGCCTTGACTATGTGGCTATGATTATCTGGCATTATGCATTCCATCATTATGAAAGTGTTTTTTGATATTGCATGTGATTATTAGACTAGTAGAATATCCATGTGAATAAGTAAATGGCATTATTTCATTTTATTTCTACCATATTATGCTGAAGTTCAAGTTTAAAAGGCTTTTGTTTTAGTTATATATTGCCTTAAATGTTTATGCCTATTTATGAAAGTTTCTGGTATATTGTTATCCTTAAAGGGAATTTGAGCTCACCCTTTCTATGTTTTATTTTTCCCAGGATGTGAAGAAGTATTTTATGAATGACTTACAGGGATAGTATAAGGGGATATGAGTGTGGAGACAAGATTTTGTTGTAATTTTTATTTTATGATGTAATTATGAATGTATCTAGTGATTCAAGGCTACTTAACTAATCGGTCTTTCGAGACTGGATCTTTTGTGATCATGCTAATGTTATGTAATAATGCACCAACTCTGGGTAACTAGATTCGGGGCATTACAATTGGTATCAGAAAAAGTTTAGTACAAACCTTGGAAGCTAGATTTAGATAAACTCTGATTAGAGCACATAACCATAAGATAGACTTTGAGGATTAGTATAGAAGAACTTCATAGAATTTTTGTATTTTAGAGATTTTGTGAGTTTTCTGAGTAGTACATCCCTATCTGGATACAAGCAGGTATAGGCGACTCTGGAATAGATGTAACTAGGGGTATAACATGAAAACACCGCTTGGAGATAGACTCGAACGAGAACTGGTGCACGACAATGAGCCTTACTGTACTCTGGGTTACGACACTCCCGGGGGATATGCTTAAGATAATTCTCATTTTTTTTAAAAACCATTATGAAGGGTTTATGAGTATATAATTCCTTAAAGAAAACATTTTTATGATTATGGATTATATCCATAAACTGTTCAATTTATGTTAGGTGTGTTACAAGTTTGGAATTATGTATTTAGATTCATAAACTAATATACTTTATGCATTTGTTTCGAAATGGCGCCTGGTGGAAGAAATGGAAACTGTATCAATGCATGCACTCCATGTAGGGATTTCCCTCCAGCTCAAGATAATTATAGTGGAGCTGGTGATACAACTAGTTCTGATCAGCTAATCACCGTACTGGGACAACCCACTCAGGTTATGAATAATAACCTTACCCGTATGAAGCACACTGATCTGTAGCGTGGAGGATCAATGTTAGATCGCTTCATGAGGTAATAACCACCAACATTCAAGGGGAGTACAAATACATTGGTTTCTGAGAAATGGATAAGTTCCCTAGAGAAAATATTTCAGGCTTTGGGGAGTAGTGAAAGGGAAAAAGTTATCATGGCAGTTTACCACCTCACTAGAGATGCTGATCAATTGTGTTCATTGATTCAAAACACAAAGGAAGATGATGAAGTATCAAATATGGAATGGAGGGTGTTCAAAGATCTATTTTTAGAAAAATTCTTTCCTCGTGACCATAGAGCAGATATGAAAATGCAATTTCTAAGTCCGAGTCAAAAGGAGGATGAGAATGTCGCAAAGTACGAGGCTAACTTTACAAGGTTAGCTAGGTATGCTACATATTATATATGTAACCCAAGAAGTAAGATTGATCATTTCTTTGATGGGTTAAAACCATTTCTCCATCAAGAATTAGTCTCACAAACCTTCTCGTTGTACGAAGATATTGTCTCATGTGCTATCAAGACAGAAAAAGAATTCTCTAAGTATTATGACTTTAATGCAAAGCAAGAGAAGAAGAGATCTGCTGATCACTCTGGAAATGGAAATAAGGGGAAGAAGGTAAAAGTTGAATATCCATCCTGTAGTAAATGTGGGAAGAAACACCCCGGTACTTTTTTGAAGGTAATGGGAGTCTGTTACAAGTTTGGTGAAAAAGGCCACCAAGCTCGTGATTGCAAGGGGAAGAAAGAAGCTACCGATGTTTAATGGAACAACTTCAGGGAGATGGGACATTATGCAAATGAATGTCCTAAGCGTCAGGGGAGCTTACCTTAGAAAATTACAAGGTATCAAGGCCAAGATTATGCTATCACTACTGTGGAGTTTGAGGCTCCGAAAGATGTGGTTTCAGGTAATTTAATTTTTTCATCATGTTTAGGAAATGCATTATTTAATTCTGGATCATCGCATTGTTTCATATCTTCCAAGTTTACTAAAAAAATTATATATTTACAATTTGATTTAATAAGGGAGTTGTCAGTAAAAACTCTTAAGGTAAGTATCATTACAATAATGTTTTGTGAATCAGTCCCCATTAGAGCACATAAATGTTCTTTATCTGTGGATCTCAGCGTCATACCTATGATTGAATTTGATATAATCCTTAGTATGGATTGGATTTTGGACCATGATGCTAAAATTTATTGTAAGAAGAAGGAGGTTACTATTTTTGATGATGATGATAAGGAACACCTTATCTTTAGAGCGGAATCATCACCACCTAATTCTTACCTAGATCCACACCCAGTAGCTCAACTAAATTCACTTATTGGGGAGGAAGAAAATGAAATGACTGTGGGTGAGGAAATTAATGTTCAAATAGAGGATGTACCAATTGTGAGAGAATATGTTGTTGTGTTTCTAGAAGATTTCCCTGGACATCCTCCAGAATGAGAAGTTGAGTTTTCCATTGATTTAATTCCTGGTTCAAGGCCTATATCGAAGACCCCTTATAGAATGGCCACTGTGGAATTAGTTGAACTAAAGAAACAACTAGAGGAATTGAGTAATAAGGGATTTATTTTCCCTAGTGTTTCTCCATGGGGATCCCCTGTCCTTTTTGATAAGAAGAAAGATGGATCTATGATTTTATGTATCGACTACTGGGAAATCAATGCTATAACAATAAAGAACAAGTATCCCCTACCTCGCATTGATGATTTATTTGACCAACTACATGGAACTCAATACTTTTATAAGATTTACCTTCGATCTAGATACTATCAGTTGCGTGTGAAGAAGGAAGACATTCCGAAGACAACATTTCGAACCAGGTACGGGCATTACGAGTTTACAGTAATGCCTTTTGGGCTAATTAATGCACCCTCTGTTTTCATCGATCTAATGAACAATGTTTTCAAGGAATATCTAGATGATTTTTAGTGGTATTTATTGATGATATCTTGGTATATTACAAAATCTACAAAGATCATTAAAATCCCTTGCGCATTATATTGAAGACTCTGAAAAGACATGAATTATATGGGACGTTTAGCAAGTGTGAATTCTGGCTTCAGGAGACTTCTTTTCTTGGCCATATTGTCTCTAAGGATGGAATTTTCATTGATCCTTCTAAGAACAATGCAATCCAAGAATGGGCAACACCAATAAGTATAACCGAGGTATGCAGTTTTATTGGTTTAGTAGGTTATTATCGACGTTTTGTCTAGAATTTTGCCCGATTGGATAACCCATTAACGAAGCTCACACGTAAAGGGGTTAAATTTGATTGGACAAAAGAGTGTGAATAATGTTATGAAGAACTAAAGAGAATATTAGTCACTGATCCTATATTGACTCTACCATCGGGGAATGGTGGGTTCATTATTTATAGTGATGCATCGAAGAAAGGACTTGGTTGTGTTCTTACGAAGAATGATAGAGTTATTTCCTATGCATCACGACAGCAGAAAATTTATAAGAAAAACTATCCTACTCAGGATCTTAAGTTAGCTGCTGTAATATTTTCTTTGAAGATATGGAGACATTATCTCTATGGTGAAAAATGTGAGATATATACCGATCACAAGAGTTTGAAGTACATTTTCTCACAGAAAGAACTCAACATGAGGCAAAGGAGATGGCTTGAACTACTCAAGGATTATGATTGCACGATACACTACCACCCGAGGAAGTAAAATAAGGTGGAAGATTCTTTGAGTGGAAAAAATCATGTAGTTTTGAACAAGATGAGAATTGAGAGGGATCCTATTTTCATGGATCTAGTAAAGTTGGATATGGGAATAACCATGGAAGGTGAAACATCAATGATTTTTCAAATGGTTTCCAAACCATCTTTACTAGAAAGGATAAAGAGTTCTCAGACCGATGATGAAGAGTTTAAAAAGAGGATTAAAGATGTCAATGATGGGAGACTGAGTGACTTTGTGTATGAAGATGGAATTTTGAAATTTGGGAAGAGACTTTGTGTTCCCAATATACCTGATCTAAAAATGGAATTGTTGGATGATTCTCATAGTTCCAATTTTTCTATACACCCTGGGAGCACCAAAATATATAGAGATTTAAAGGAACATTTTTGGTGGGACAACATGAAGAGGGAGATTGCTGATTTTGTGTCAAGATGTTTGGTTTTTCAACAAGTGAAAGCTGGAAGGCAACAACCTGGAGGAGTCATGCAACCTTTTCCCATACCTGAGTGGAAATGGGATAATATCACAATGGAATTTTTCATGGGACTACCAAAGACTCCTAGAAGGAATGATGCAATATGGGCTATTGTTGATCATCTTACCAAGTCAGCACATTTTCTTGCTATAATAGAGGATCTACCACTTGAACGTCTAGAAAGACTATATATTAATGAAGTTGTGAGACTTCATGGAGTACCCCTATTGATTTTTTCTGATCGTGATCCCCGTTTTACTTCAAGATTATGGAAGAGTCTTCAGAAGGCCTTGGATACTGAACTTCGTTTGAGCACTGCCTACCACCCTCAAACAGATGGACAATCAGAACAGACTATTCAAACCTTAGAAGACATGTTACGATCATGCGCACTTGACTTTCAGGGTATGTGGGATAAATATTTACCTATGGCGGAATTTTACTATAACAATAGATTCCATTCAAGTATTCAGATGGCACCATATGAAGCATTGTATGGAAAGAGATGTCGAACACCAACCTGTTGGGATGACATTGGTGAAGAAAAACTAATAGGCCCAGAACTGGTGGAGGAAACGATGGAAAAAGTGAAGGTAATCCAAAACCACATCAAAGCAGCTCAAAGCAGGTAGAAGAGCTATGCCGATAACTAAAAGAAGGATTTGGAATTTCAGGTAGGGGATCATGTTTTCTTGAAGGTATCTCCATGGAAGGAAGTTATACGTTTCAGTAAGAAAGGTAAATTGAGTTCCAGGTACATCAGAACTTTCAAAATTCTAGAACAAATTGGGGAAGTAGCTTACCATTTGGCAATACCTCCAAGTCTCTCCAATGTTCACGATGTGTTCCACGTATAACTATTGAGAAAATACATGCCTGACCCAATGCATGTACTAACTTATGAGGAATTAGAACTGGAACCCGATCTGTCTTATTGCGAGGAGCCCGTCAGGATACTGGATACAAGAGAACAAGTTCTGAGCAACCGGATGACTCGTCTGGTAAAAGTTCTATGGAGACACCATAATATGGAAGAGGCAACGTGGGAACCTGAGTAACTTATGATGAAGAACCACCTGAGTCTTTATATGTAATAATATTCTATAAATTTCGAGGACGAAATTATTTGAATGAGGGAAGAATGTAATAACCCAAGATTCCACGGTATACTTCTCTTTGAATAATAAAGTAGCGTGTGTTATACGCAACTTTGAGTTCTAACACACACCACAACCAATCAAACTAGCCGTTATGAATAGTAATACCCTCTTTTTGAAATTTTATACATTTTATCTTTCAAAATAAAATTCATTTTTGGATTCGGAATATTGAAATTATATTAGGGTGAATTTTTGGTATTTTTCTGAAAACTTTCAATTTTTCATGAATAGTGAAAATTACTAAATTTTAATTAAAAACAAATTTTTTAATCGAAATATTTAATAGTAATAAATTATGAATTTGAGTGATTTTAAAGTAAATTTAGAATATATTTTTAACACTTAATACAATGTTGGTCATTGGACATAATTTCACATTTAAACTAGACATAAACAAGTGTCAATCTTTTGATAGTTATTATTTCTTAAAAACACGTTTTTGTTTTGACAGCAGGAATTAATTTTAAATTAATTTCTTCCACTTACCTATTTTGAATTTAGAAAAATGTATTTCATATTTATAATCAGGAGGTCCAA
This sequence comes from Viscum album, assembly GCA_963277665.1. Classification (NCBI taxonomy): domain Eukaryota; kingdom Viridiplantae; phylum Streptophyta; class Magnoliopsida; order Santalales; family Viscaceae; genus Viscum; species Viscum album. Next base: position 1,900,172,621 of record OY728135.1, on the reverse strand, counting down.
ATTGTGTAAAGAGCTAACTTTTATTTTTAGACATTTTGAAAAATTACTTAGGTAAATATTTTATTTACCATGGTTAAAGGGTAAATCTGGTAAATAAGGGTAAAAATAATATTATAATAATAATAAATTACCCTAAAACGGGTCCTAACTCTATTGGTTGTTACATTTCTGACCATGGGAATTTTTGGTTCAATTTTGAGACCCCATGGATCCACTTGTAAGTGATAATGACACTTTATATTAATTAAGTTAAAGTAAATACAAAAATGACATAAGCATATATATTTTAGAAAAAAAATTTACATAGAATTATATATGTTATATTTTCTACTCTAAATATTCATTATAAAGATAAAACTATTTAATACATAATGGTATTTTATTTATAATTTTTAGACATTGAATAATTAAATTTATTTATGACACAATAATGATGCAATATTTTCCTTATTAATGAAAGAATCAAATAATTAGTATTATAAATGTTAAAATAAATATAATTTGGAAGTTTTGATGACATAAACGAATTTTATTGATTAAAATGACATGTTATTATTGCTTAAATAATTTTTTTTCGAATTAATAAAGTTGTTAAGACTTTAACAAAAATCAATTATTAAATAGTATCAAAATTGACATAAAAGAGTTTTTAAAACAGATATTATATTATTAATTGATATTATATTCCTAAAAATATAAGGTTATTCCAAAGGACTTATATCATGATATGTGTATCATTAATGTACCACATGGGGGTCTCTTGGAAGTATATAGTAAGTTTATTAACCATATAATATAAAAATACAAAGTGACATGGTAAATGTCAAACAATTTAACTAAGAGTTAAATATAAATGATAATGTTAATATAGTGATCCAAAAATGTCTAAAATATATTGGATGAAATTATTTAGACCTATCACCACCTTAGACTTTGAATAATCCACTTTGGAGCCATTAGAAACTGAATATGAATTTATTATAAATTAATACTTTAAGTCTTTCCTAAAGTGCCCCTCCTCCCCCTTATAAAAGGACACAACTTCTAACCAATTATTCATACCTTAAAAGCCTTTTGGTTCAGCCAAACTCTGCCCTAATATACTCTCAACTATCATCCCTTCATCCTAGAGGCCTTAATTTAGTCAAAAATCCAACCTAAAGATCCCTTTTGATCAAATAAAAAGGAAGAACCCGAAGAAGAGGTAATGTTTTCACCACCCTCTTTCAAGTTCCTTTCTTCTTAAAATTATTATTTATTTGTTATTCCCATTATAAAATAATAACTCCAATATCTTCTATATACTATGATGTTATTATAAATATGTTACAACCATATTCAGTATTCTATCCATCCTTTGTATGACATGTCACCATACATGCGTACGTACGGCTTACCGTCTCCACGTCGTGGTGTAATTGTTATTCAAAACATTATTATTTGGATGGGTATAATAATGATGTGTAATTTATGTAAATAATAAATATAACATGATAATTATTCTGTATATATGATATACTATCCAATTATATATTATTTTAATATCAAAAGAGTGATATTGTCGCTCGTGCGTACGTACGGACTACCGTCTCCACGAATGCGATGAGATTCATTCCCCAATGTATCCATTCAAGTCTAATTCTCATTTGATGATTAAAAATAATGTTTAAGGACTTGATATCAATCTGTATATGAATAATATATAACCTATACATAACAAACATGGCTTATGTAACAAAACATATAAAATAAAACGAGTAAGTTAACACCCGAAACGACGATAATACTAAAATATTATTAACAAAGCATTAATAGAAGATCATATATGATATCATAATTATGTATATGGTTATTATATAATTTAATAAAAATGTTTTAACTATTATACAGGAGTTTAAAATACCACCGACTAAGGAAAAATACAAGGAAAATGTTTATTTCACAATCTCTTCATTATCTGAGGTTGTTTATACGTAATTATCTACTGGGACCTCTTTATCATCCACATCCATGTTTCTCATAAAATTTATTTCAAATCATTCTTAATATTTTACAAAATATGGGTTAAAGTAATTTATACCATTGTTGACTTTTTATAAGAATTTTATAAAGGAATCTTTCTGTCATTTTCCAAACAAGGTCCTTTTTTAACCTTTTCGACAGAATTAAGGTAAGAATGTTTTTTTAACTTATAGGGTAGGTGCGGATATTTTCCGCCATTATAAAATCTTCAAAACTTCCCTTACAAGCTTATAAGGATATTTTCAAATTAAATTTTTTATTTTATAATTATGTTACTTTTAAATGATTAAAAAAAAGAGATATTCTTCTCAAATAGTTTTGATTTCATCTATGTCAACATCCTTTGATGGATTTCAAGATTATTTGAAGTTGATTTATTATGATACAAAATTTCCATATTGTATTTAAGGTTTTGTGATATGTTTGACTGTGGATGTGTTATTTCTATACCATTCATGGTTTATGGAGAAATTATTGACATTTCATATGCTAGTTTTAATACGAATGTTTATGTTATGTTTAAACCTGTTCATATGAGGAATGCATTGGACTTAATAAGTGATGGGTGGAGCTCGCTATACCTCCTCGATGCATCGGTAGGTCTAATGAGACAAAATAGTGTCTTGGAACAAGGCCTTGGCAAAATATTATTGGTAGTCTTGGCACAAGGCCTTGACTATGTGGTTATGATAGTATGGAATTATGCATTCCATCATTATGAAAGTGGTTATTGATATTGCATGTGATTATTCGACTAGTAGAATATCCATGTGAATAAGTAAATGAAATTATTTCATTTTATTTCTACCATATTATGCTGAAGTTCAAGTTTAAAAGGCTTTTGTTTTAGTTATACATTGCCTTAAATGTTTATGCCTATTTATGAAAGTTTTCGCTATATTGTTATCCTTACTAGGCATTTGAGATCACCCTTTTCTATGTTTTATTTTTCCCAGGATGTGAAAAATTATTTTATGAATAACCTCTAGGGATAGTATAAGGGGATATGAGTGTGGAGACAATATGTTGTTTTAGTTTACATTTTATGATGTAATGTAAGACTTATGAATGTATCTAGTGATTCAAAGGCTACTAAACTAATCGGTCTTTTGAGACTTGATCTTTTGTGATCATGAAAATGTTATGTAATAATGTACCAACTCTGGGTAACTGGGGTCGGGAAATTACATATAGGAAGCTCATCCATTTCCCAATCCCAACACCAAAACAACTATCGTCATCCAATATGATGACACACTCATAATCGCCCCCAATGTGTGGCTAGAAAACCATCTCATCGTAATAATGACCAAATAAAAATATAATCCGTAATTAGGATGATACCATTGATGGTGAACTACAGATACATATATACATATACCTTGACAAAGAACCTCAGATATATATAGATGATTCTATGTTCTACCCATGATAATGATTGATTTCGAATTCAAGGATAACCTACATCATAATTGGGAATTAATGAAGTATTAAAGAACACCACTTAAGTATATAAGACTGTCCCAGAGTAGGCAATAATTCCCCAAAAATTGGTGTGATGTGATCAAAATCAAATCCTATCAACCAATATGAGTTCATAAGCATAGTTGGCCAAATATCCCAACACGTTTCTGCCTTTTGAAAGTAGATCTCTATGGATAAAGAACCGTTGGGTATTTCTGGTTCCATGAAAAAACTAATTTGTGACCATTTGTTTATAGTAAACTCGATGTGAATGATTGCATAAGGCTCAAAACCCCATAATTGAGGGTCAATATGGCACAAATACCTTCAAAGAAAAAACCTATGAATAACCTAGTCTTAGAATCAACTACATCTAACGTCACTCAAACTTCTAGTTGCCGACGCTAAGACCAGATATCCCATAAGTACTCAATCATATAAAAGTTCTATATTAATTACATCATTAATTTTTATCACTTATCTCTATTAATTAATTTATTAGAAATTAATTATCCCTTGATTTTATCTATGTTACATGACATTTCATTACATTACCCCACATTAATCATCAGAGTAATGTTAATTCCATCTCTGAATAATCCAATCCAAGTCTTTGGGTTAATAAGATCAACTTCTTTTAAGAATTTCATTCTATCATCAACCTAGTCAATGGGTTATCCATTTATTTAATCCATTATTAACATCATTCCAGATCGAGATACTCTTGGAAAACAATCCTAAGATACCATTAAGGGAAAAAATTGAAACAAGAACCTACATATTCTTTATGCATTGGCGAAAGTTATAAAATTAAGACAAATAACATATCCATATACTATTAAATAGATTCAAGAAAGAATACCAGCTCATATCATTTAATTAGTGGTTCTTCCTATATTTTACCCATTTTTTCTTCTCTGGTGGCATCCCAGACACCCACATGAATATAATGATGCATGTAGCAATAAAATGCCTCATATTCTACCACATTATCTGGGCCTGCATCCCATATAACAAAAAAATCCATCCTAGGCTCAACCATACTTGGATCACATCGCATCTAGGCCTCTAGTAAGGCCCCACCCTAAAAAATTACCTAATCTTGAGTTAAAATAGGAATTCAAATTGAGGATATTTTTAGGTTTCGATTATTAGATAATTAGGCCATAACTATTACATCACAACTCAAATATTAAAAAGTATACCCTTCTACTTTAACCAATTTATTTTCACAACAATAAAACTCCTAAAATAAAACAAAAAATTATTTTATTGATATAAATCATCTTGAATTATTTCTTTGTCTTACCCTTCCTTATAACCCATGAAAAAAATTTCAAAAACATGAGATGAGCATAAAAAGATCCGTAAGGGTTATAAAATAAGGAAAGAAAACACTAATCCATCAATTCATACAAATCAATGAAATCATTCTTTTTGGTAATATAATATAAGCTCTTTAACATACCTCATGAAATCATATGATTTATAAATAACACATAATAAATCATAAATCACAAAGGTAACTTGTGGAATCTATAACATACTTACATTATAGATTTCACTAATACATTGGGAGTTACATTTGGAATACCCATCATAGTATATTCCCTTAATCTCCTAGGAGAAACATTAATGTTTACCTCTGTCACGTTACCCAATGCATTGGAGAGCTATCCTGGGATCTCCCATCCTAGGTTTATCACGAAACCACCTGTATTGGTTTATCATGTAACCACCTATATAATGTATAAATTACATTACATAATTATAACACATAAAATATTGAAATTATTAACATTTCACTCATCAATCACAAGAAATCAATTTCCATATATTCAATCCATTTCCAAAACCATTTAAAACATTTAATAAAGAGATTTTTGAATCAAATTGTCCCACACCACATTGAATATTTTACAGGAATTAACAATTTAAAATGTTACTATTCATATAAATAAATAATTAAAACCATTTTAAAAACATGGACATTAATGATTAATATTTATAATATTAAATCATTAAAACATTTAAAATGATATTTTAGTTAAAGAGTCCCTTACCCCTTGAGAAACATTTTAATAAAAATCATTAAGGAATAAAATTAAACAAAACATATTATATCATGTGAATAATGATATTCATGATATAATTTTTCAAAGGGAAATATATACACCATAAAATTGAATTGGTTCATAACAACAAATATGTCTCAATGGAATGTAAATTGTGACGAAATACCTTAAAAAATCATATCCTTAGATAAAGGATAAATAAATGACATAGTTATGTGTGAAAAATATAAATACATCCAATATAATTGGATACTAAGTGTAAAACAATCAGAGGTTATACACACATATTTTTTGAAAAACAAAACCAATGACATGGATATTTAACTCAAATGAAATTATTTTGAGTTAAGATTTCCCTTATTAAGTTCATATAAATGACGTAAGAATTCATCAACGAAGTGATTATGTGTTGAAAAATTATGTCCACACAAAGGGAATTGGAAATTACAAAATAAATAAATAAATAGTGATTCCACACATAATCTTGGAATTATATAATCAACTAAGTATGCATGAAACCTAATGATTGGAAATTGAGTTTAGAAATTCTCTTATGAAAATTTGGCAGCCTAACGACGTCACTTAAAATTTCAGAAAATGAGTTGATGAGATAGAAAAGGTTCTCTCATCACATGGAAATAAAATGGGTAGAAATAAGTATATATAAGAACATATCCCAACATAAGAAAATATAAATTAAAAGACATTACACAAAATAAGTCTTTCACTAAAAGATGAGGGTGAAAGCTTCCCTTACCTTGTGTATGACTTGTATTGTTCATTCATTACCTCCATGAAAAAAAAACATTAGTTAATTTATAATTTTTTATATCTTTTTTGTAGTTTATTATACCTTTTATATCACTTATTACCTTTCTATGACAATCATATAATTATTCAAGTTCATATCAGTCGTTTTTTTTTATGTTTGGTACTTGAGTAAAAATGAACCTGTTATAATTACAAATTGTCCATGTGGTCAAAAGACCATTATCACAAGAATTGTATTATTAGTTTAAATATCATATATAAACAGTATATATTTATTTAAATCTAGTATATTTTTATTTAGAATATTCCACAACATTTAGATATAAGATAATGAAATTCCCCGTTCATGGAGACAGTAAGCCGTACGTACGCATGAACGTTAATTTCATATCATTTTCTTTTTTAGATGAATGAAAAATAAATAATAAATAGGCATATTATACTTCCTGTATAATATCTATGTTATATATGTTACATAATTTCATTAATTTCATCTTTTTTATGTACCATTAATAGCATGAACGAGTCATATCACTTTGAGGGGGCAATAGTCCGCACTTCCACAAATGAAATTATCATATTTATACAACATGAAAAGCCTAAAGGTATGTTCTAAATAAGAAATACAGAAGCATAAAGGTAAAATAAATATCATAAATATCATATATAATTACAGTTCCATCATAATGGCCACCATAATTAGTGGCAGGAGAAGACTGAACAATCATCGTTTCACAAGGTATTAGTTTTCTATCCACAGAAAGAGTATATTCTATAACCAATTAGATGGAGGTGTGTGTGAGTTTAAATCGATTAATTCCCATAAAACCCCTAGTATATTTATGATTCTGGTTTTGTAATAAAATAATTGAATAAAGAGAGTTATGGTGTTGGATAAGGGAAAATAAATGAAAGAATCTTGAGAGAAGACATAACCTCAAATCGAGTTACTCCTTTTGATTTAAGCTATAAATCCTTCTTTAATTACCTTCTTCACTATGTAAGGATTATATGAGGAATAAAAAGATATTGGGAGCTTATTTGGGAAGAGTTTGGATGATAAAAGGTGGCTTGAGAGGTGTGGGTAAGGGTTAGATGTTGAGGCCTTTTTAAGAGGGAGGAGGGGAACTTAAGGAATATTTTGAAATATTATTTTCTTATAAATTATATTTCGATTATAAAAGAGTATAAATTTAATTAGTTATAAGATAATATGAATATACATCAAAATAAAATCATCCAATAAGAATTAGATAGGTTTTGGATATTTTTTAATCATTATCTTTTTTATTTAACCCTTTTTTATTCTTACTGTTTTATCAAGGTTTTAACACTTTGAGAAACAAAATAGTTCCCCAAAAATGAAAAATATCTAATTAAAAAAGAAAACCATAATATTTTAGACTAATGATAAATATTTTTACAAATGTTAAATTTTTTGGAATTTTATAATATTTAATAAAATATTTTATATTTTAAAATATGAATTATGTCAATTTTGACACTATTCATATGATGATTTTTTTAAAAAACCATAAAAACTTGATTACTTCGAAAAAAATTAATTAATAAAAACATAACACATAAGTATGATCCAAAAAAATCCTTGATGACATCAAAATAAAAAAATTATATTTATTTTAACATTTATAATATCATGTATTTGTATCCTTTATTAATGAAGCAATCACTACATCATCATTATGTCATAATCAAATTTATTTATTTAATGTCTAAAAACTATAAATAAAATATCATGATATATAAAATCATTTTAGATTTCTAATTACTATTTATAGTCGAATATATCACTCATATAACCCCATATAAAAATTGTTTTAGTAAAAGATGTATGTTTTGGTTATTTTTTACTTAATATTAAATTAAAAATAATTAAATGTCATTTTCACACCCAAGTGGATCCATGGGGTCATAAAATTGACCAAAGGATTTCCATGGTCAAGAATATCTATTCCAATAGTGTTATGACACATTTTAGGGTAATTCAATATTATTATAATATTATGTTTTACATTATTCACCAGATTTACCTTTTAACCTTGGTAAATAAAATATTTACTGAAGTTACAATTCATAATGTCTAAAAATAAAAGTTACCTATTTATAAAATTTGGACCTCCTGATTCCAAATATGGAATCTATTTTTCCAAATTGAAATTACAGAATTGTCAAAAATTAATTTAAAATTAATTCCCGTTGTCAAAACAAAATAGTGTGTTTTTAGGAAGTAAAAGCTACTAAAAGATTGAAATGTGTTTATTTCCAATTTAAGAATGAAATTACATACAAGGACCCATATTGAATTAAATGGTAATAATATAATCTAATTACAATTTAAAACCAATTAAAATTACAATTTAACTATATAAAGAAATTATATTATAAAGTAGTTTTGAATTAAAATTCAGTATTTTTCACTATTCATTTAAAAAATGAACTTTATGAGAAAAATACCAAAATTTCATCCAATGTAAAATTTTATGTCCCGCTTCTATGTAATAATATTATTTTGTCAAATTGAATATATTAAAGTGACAAAAACTAGATTTAAAATGGGTACTTCATCAAAAGTTGGTAAAATGATCTTTTAAAAATATTAGAGTTTTTCATGCTTAAAATAAGATTCATTCTTATTTTAAGCCTCTAAAATTTATTGGATAAGTTTAAATACATATAATAATAGTATTAAAGTTAGTTCATTTCATTTCCCTCTTGTAAAATGTCTAGGTGTTAACTATTATTTAAAATAATAATAATATATTATTTTTTTGGTATAACTCAAAGTTGTGTGCAACGTAAGATTTCAATGAAACATGTAGTTTCATGTTGAGTACGCTATCAAAAAATGTGTCATATTTAACATAAAATTAATAGATTATTCGTAAATATTAATAGATATTAAAATATATTATTCAATAAATACATGGGTTGTTACATCCTTCCCCCCTTTTGGAAATAGTGTCCTCACAATTTTAAAATTGGGCTTCGAAACTTCATTGAAAGTCCCACATCAGAAAAAATTTCAATAAAACTATCACTTTAAATGAAAGATAAGTAAAAAGGTCACCCAAGATAACCCATAATATCATTCCATGTATGAAAACATGGATATAGAAGAGAAACTAACCATCATGTTCTGACGGAGAGTGATAGAAAATATGATTAGGAAAAAGTTAACCACCAAAAAATCACAAAATTATGATAGGTTAAAAGGTCTTTGATTACCCATTAAGAAAAGTGAATTAATTTTTTTAAGTTCCTTTTCATAAATATTAATAACTTATTTATGAGACTGACTAAGAAAAAAAGTAAATATACTTACTTTTCCAGTAGAGTTTCAACCTTTAATAAATTTATACGACAAACTTATCTTTTCTCCAAACGAAGAGTATTAAAGATTACTTGGTCACACATGAAGAACTAGAATAAACTTCCAGAGAATCATATAATCCATAAAAGATGAACTATATATTTCCCCTGACTTTAGAAATTGACCAATACCAAAATGGTTAGTAAAATTTCAGACAATCTCCCAAAAGGATAATCCTTTATAAAAAGAAATTATACTCTTAATCTCCAAAATTGAACAAAAAATACCCAAATTTTAACAAAGACTATTCAATACGCAATTTTACTTAAAATTATTCAAAAATAATCCAACTAAGATTGAAACCCAAAATTCAGAAGGATTTGATCACATAGTCTTCCATGATAAATATTAACATTTATCTCTAAATAACATCAACTACTATTAAATTCTCATACTCAATAGTAATTACCCTAATCACATATTATTTATTATAGGTTAATAATTTCCATAAATAACCCAAATATCCATATGTCCACAATAAAACATTGATTCTTCTGAAATAATATTTTAACCATTACTCCACAAATTAAATCTTGTAGTATTCTATTTTTTTAGGCATATAGTGTTCCCAAAAGAGAGAATTTCCTCCAAAATAAAATTTATCACTTAATCACCAAATCATTTTCCTATACCAAGGATATCCATTTGACAAAACATAATTTCAAAAATCAAATTATTCTTGATTCATAAAATAATTTAACTAAAATAAATAAGTCATACTAACCAGGGACTTCACATAGGCCAGTGGTATGTGATGCGCCCTTGTCGCCCTTCAGTTGTGGGTTCGATTACTACGACCTTGCCGAATGAGACAGGTTGTCAACCATCCTATGTGTTCTTCTTTTTCTAAAACCATATCATTCTTATAACATTCTAAAACATAAGATAATTTATTCAAAAATTACCATAACCCGCTTTATCATTAAATGTTATCTAATACCTTTCATTTTTGCATCCCAAAATTTAATAACCATTAATCACCTAAAAAAAGATCATATGAAACCCTAAGGTTATCCATTATGTATACACAATAAAAGGTAATTATTCCTTGAATAATATTTCCACATGTCAAACATCAGGGTTGCACATATTAGAAAAAGTCTTCCCAAAGTAATCTCATCCTTAAAAGAGAATTAATACTTTTAAACATTTCATCATCCTACAACCCAACATAACTCTTGAATCCCTTATATGTAGAATTCTTACTCATTCAGTGCTCTGCATAATCCATTAACTATGCATTTCCACCTTATTTAATAATATATCATTCATGCAGATCGATTATCATCGTCATTTATAAATAACAATCCAAAGATGTTTCATTCAATATGGATAAGAAAATAAATCATACCTTGAATCCAGATATCATGATTTTCAGGATGTTATCTTTCTCTTTCGACATATTGTCATACTTTCAAAAAGTAATCATTCACTCCAATTCTGTAATTTAACTTTTCAATAGAATTGGAAATGTTAAGATCTTTAAATCATATGAATGAGATACCATGACCCATAAAACTGTTTTAGAAATGAGTAGGTGTTTGATAACTCAAACAATTTCTTACAGGTGATTTGAATACTCAAGAAGCTGCCAAAATCATTTGAACATGATTTTTTCCATAATAGTGATGATCAAATCATCGAGGAGGGATAGTAAGGTTGTGCAAGATATCTTTCCTTCCATCTTCTCAAATGATCCTTAATCTTCTAAAAAGAGTCAACATTTAAACAAATTATTATTAAAAAAAGAATCCCTTATAGGGTATAAATAACATAAAAACTTTTATATTACTCTAATACATCAACCTCATTATATATCCATTTTTTAGGTTTTTTAAAATAAACTATTTTACATTAACCCTCCAAAAGTTTCCATATGATAATAACCCTCGTGGTTATATATGATCCTTCACCTACACCAAAATAACACCCTAACCTCCAAAGTTATCTAAACTGACTTTTGATACCAACTATAAGTCCCAAACCATAAAACATTACTTAATCTTGAGTTAAAACAATTATTGATACTGAGGATATTTTCATGTATAGAGTTTTATAAAATTATTCCATAACTATTACATTACATCTCAAATATTACAAAGTAGACACTTATACTCTAACCATTTTTTTCACAATAATAAAAATCCTTAAATAAAATAAGAATTCTTTTCTTAATATAAATATTCTTGAATTATTCATTTCTCTTACCCTTCCTTAAAACCTATGAAAAACATTTCAAAAACATGGGATGAGCATAAATATATTATTAAGGGTTATTAAATAAGGAAATAAAACATTAGTCCATCAATTCATACAAATCAATGAAATTATTCTTTTCACTCATATAATATAAGCTCTTTAACATACCTCATGAAATCATAAGATTTATGAATAACAGAAAGAAATCATAAATCATAAATGTAACTTATGGAATCTATAATATACTTACAATTTAGCTTTGACAGCTACATATGGAGCTATATTTGGAATACCCATCATAGTATATTCCATAAATCTCTTAGGAGAAACATTAACATTTTCCTCCGTCATGTTACCCAATGCATTGAAGATCTATCTAGGGATCACCCACCCAAGGTTTATCATAAAACCATGAGTATTTGGTTTATCATGTAACCACTCGTCAAATTTCCAAATACCATTATTTAATCGTAGCACATAAAATATTGAAATTATCAACATTTCACTCATCAATCACAAGAAATCAATTTCAAGATATTCAATCCATTTCCATCCCCATTTAAATAATTTAATAAAGAGTTTTTTAATCAAAGTGTACCATACCACATTGAAGGTTTTAGAGGAATTAAAATTTTAAAACTTTAATGTTCATATAAATAAATCTATAAAACCATTTTGAACACCTGTTCATTAATGATAAATATTTATAAGATTAAATATTTATAACATTTAGAACGATGTGTTAGTTAAAGATTCCCTTCAACTTGAGAAACACTTTAATAAAAATCTTTAAGGAATAACATTAAACAAATCTTATTATATCATGAGAATAAGAAGATTCATGATATAATATGTTAGAGGGTAATATATACACCATAAAAGTTAATTGGTTCATAACAACAAATAACTCTTAATAGAATATAAATTGAGATGAAATCCCTTAAAAATCATATCCTTAGATAAAGGATAAATAAATGACATAGTTATGTGTGAAAAATATAAATACACCCAATATAAATGGATATTAAGTGTAGAACAATCATATGTTATTCACACATATTCTTGTAAAAACAAAACCGATGACATGAATATTTAACTCAAATGAAATGATATTGAGTTAATATTTTCCTTACAAAGTTCGTATAAATGACGTAAGAATTTATCAATGGAGTGATTATGTGTTGAAAAAGTATATCCACACAAAGAGAAGTAGAAATAAAAACATAAATAAATAAATAGTTATTACATAAATTATTTTTTACATTATATAATCAATGAAGTATGTGTAAAATATGATGAGTGGAAATTCAGTTTAGAAATTCCCTTACAAAAATTCGACAGCCTAACATCATCACTTAAAAATTAGAAAAATGAGTTGATGGTTGAGAAAAGGGTCTCACAATCACTTGAACATAAAATGGACATAAATAAGGATATATAATAAAATATCCCAACTTAAGAAAATGGAAATTAAAATACATAACATAAAATAATTCTTTGACTAAAATTGGAGGGTGAACGGTTCCCTTACCTTGTATCCGACTTGTCTTGTTTGTTCTTTACCTCCCTAAATAATAAACATAAGTTAATTTATACTTGATTTAGTACCATTTTCAAGTTTATTATACCTTTTATATCACTTATTACCTTCTTATAATAATCATATAATTATTCATGTTCATATCGATCGTTTTGTCGATGTTTGGTACTTGAGTCAAAAATAAACTTGTTATAATTAAAAATTGTCCAAGTGGTCAAAAGTCCATTATCACCAGAATTGAATTATTGATTTAAATATCATATATATCTAGTATATATTTATTAATATACAATATATATGTATTTATAATAGTCCATAACATTTTGATATAATAATATGAAATGCACCGTTCATGGAGACGGTAAGCCGTACGTACGTATGATAACTATGTATCATTTCTTTTTCATTTTTAAAAAAATAAAAAATAAATGATACATAGTTATATTATAATTACAGTATAATATATATTTTATATATGTTACATAAGTTCATTAATTCAATCATTTATATGTTCCATGTATATAATGAACGAGTCATATCACTTTGAGGGGGCAGTTGTCCGCACTTCCTCAAATGAAATTATCATATTTATACAACATGAAAAGCATAATGTTATGTTATAATTGAGAATTTAAGAAGCATAGATATAAAATAAATATCATAAATATCATATATAATTATATTTCTATAATATTGGCCACCATAAGAGGTGGTTGGAGAATATTGAACAATCATCATTCCGTGAGGCAATAGTTTACCATCCACAGAAACAATATGTTCTATACCAAATAGATGGAGGTGTGTGTGAGTGTAAGTTGAATAATTTTCAAAAAAAACCTAGTATATTGAAGATAATAGTATTTTTATAAAATAATTTAATAAATAGAGTTATGGGGTTGGAGAAGGGAAAATAAATGAATGAAGTTTGAGAGAAGACATTACCTCAAATCAGGTAACTCCTTTTGATTTAAGCTAAAAGGCCTTCTTGAAATTCCTTATGCCCATGTTAAGTCTTATAGAAGTAATTAAGGGATTTTGGGAGCATATTTAGGTATATAATTCATGATCCAAGAGGGATTAAGATGTGTGAGTAAGGGTTAGATGTGGAGGCCTTTTATAAGAGGGAGGAGGGGCACATAAAGAATATATGGAAATATCATTTTGTTATAAATTGTATTTCAATTATAAAAGAGTAAATATTTAGTTAGTTAGAAGATAAGATGAATATAAGTCAAAATAAAATCATCCAATAATAATTATAAATTTTTTGTATATTTTTTAATACTTACCATTTTTTAACCTTTTTTACTCTTACTGTTTTATCAAGCATTTATCACTTTGATAAACAAAATAGTGACTAAAACATGAAAAATATATAATTAAGGAGTCAGTAAAAATATTTTAGACTAATTATGACTATTTTTATGAATATTAATTTTTTGTAATTTTATAATATTTAATAAAATATTTTATATTTTAAAATATGAATTATGTCAATTTTGACACTATTCATATCATGACTTTTTTATAAAATGCATAAAAACATGATTACTTCAAAAAAAATTCATTAATAAAAAGATAACATGTAACTATCATCCAAAAAATTCATTTATGACACCAAAATAAAACATTATATTTATTATTACATTTATAATATCATTTATTTTAATCCTTTATTAATAAAGCAATCACTGCATCATCGTTGTGTCATAATTAAATTGATTAATTAATGTCTAAAAACTATAAATAAAATATCATGATGTATAAAATCATTTTATATTTATAATTAATATTTTTTGTTGAAGTGATCACTTATATTTTCCCATATCAAAATTATTTTATTAAAAGATATATGTTTATGTTATATTTTCCTATAATTTAAATTAAAAGTAATTATAACTCATTTTAACACACAAGTATCTCCATGGGGTTCTAAAATCAACCCAAGGATTCCCAAATTCATACATATCTCATCCAATAGGGTTAGAACATGTGTTATAATAATTTAGTATTATTATTATATTATTTTTTTACCCTTATTTACCAGATTTTCTCTTTAACCATGGTAAATAAAATATTTACTGAAGTTACTATTTAGATTGTATAAAAATAAAAGTTACCAATTTACAAAATTTGGACCAACTGATTCCAAATATGTAATCCATTATTCTAAATTGAAAACACATAACTGGTAGAAATTAATTTTAAATTAATTCCCGTTGTTGAAACAAAAAATCATGTTTAAAAAAAATAAAAACTTCCAAAAGATTGACAAGTGTTTATGTTCAATTTAGAGTTAAATTACATCTAATGAACCACATTGGATGAAATGGTAAAAATATAATCAAATTAAAACTTAAAACCAATTAAATGTACAATATAACTATATAAATAAATTAGATTAAAAATCAGTTTTGAATTCAAATTTAGTATTTGTTACTATTCATTAAAAATGAACTTTATCCGAAAAATATCAACATTTCATCCAATGTTAATTTCGATGTCTCACTTCTAAAGAAGAATATTATTCTGTTCGATAGAACATATAAAAGTGAAAATAACTATATTTAAAAAGGGTTCTCCATCAAGAGGTGGTAAAATGACTTTTTTAAAATATTAGAGTTTTTCATGCTTGAAATCAGATTCATTATTATTTTAAGCCTATAAAATATATTGGATAAGTGTAAATACATTTAATAATCATATTGTAGTTAGTTCTGTTCATTCCTACCAATATAACGTCAAGGCGTTAACTATTATTTAAAATAATAATATTATTTTACTATTTTTTAGTATAACTCAATATTGTGTGTAACCTAAGATTTCTAATAAACCTGTTGTTGCGTGTTGAGTATGGTATCAAAAAAATTGTCATATTTAACATAAAATTAATATATTATTAATAAATATTAATAGATATAAAAATGTATTATTCTATAAATATCTGGTTCGTTACACCTCCCCACCTCCTACCACACATCATACCTACTGGATCAACCATATATGGATTGTATCTGAAGGTTCATATCCATAGAATATCACAATGTAGTAGTATAAAACATGAAATCAACTGGGAAACTAGGCCATCCAAACAAGCCACTCTGCCTTCTTATGAAAAAGTGCTCTCATGAATCCAAAACAATTCTCTCATCCTTATCAAGTAAACAAGAATCTCAAGCCCTAGAAAATTATCTTTATCACATAATCAGTTCTCTGTCCATCTTTAATTAACCAATTTATTTATGAACATGATAAAACTAAGGGAAACATAAGGCTTATAGATATAACAATCTATCAATGTAAAGCCATGATCTTAACAGAAATTGCAGTTTAAAAAAAACATGAGATGTACCATTTTTAATTAATATAACTTTTATAATTTTATTATTAAGAATATGAATGCTTCAAATTATTTATTAACTCAAATTAAACACCTGCATTCAAGAAATATGATTATAATGAAATTACATTAACCACCAAATTAAAAACATGAATCTTATTAATTTCTTAAGTTAGTAATTATAAACTAATTCCATCTTCATGTTATTTTCCAATTTCCTCATGAATAATATAATAATAATAATGGAATATATATAAAAGTATCCTAAAAATTACAAGTAAAATTGTTATCATGGAATAAATCTAAGCTATTCCCAATATGAGAATGGAATCCAATTGTTTATTCTAGTTTAATAATTATTATATAATTTTCATTTTCATCTAAATGGATAAATCATGATCAATTCATAATTGCACATAAATTGGAAGAGTTTTAATGAATCCCTTGCCTAATAAATTTTCAACGTTATTTTCATGGGAACACACCAAGATACAGATCTCTAATCGTATCTCCCTCATGAACGATATCCATTTGAGGATGTTATGATATAACCACACCAACAATCAACTAACAAAGTCCCATAAGAAACCTAGGAGATCAAATTTCAATGCATGGAAAGACGATACAAGAGGAATCATGATTAAACAGAGAGAAACCCTGAGAAAAATAAGGGTGAAAGTTACTTATATCACCACAGATTTTCAGGGATCAAAGAAGGAAAGCTAAGGATCTATCCCCATCAAAGTAATCTCTATAGTTCCTAAAAGGGTTTCTATATCTACATGAATATGAGAGGATTCACTGCATCCATAATGTTTGAAAACATTCCATGCATGTGAAACATTTAAAAATTTACAACATCAGGTATTTACATGACATGTAATACATTTACACATCATATAAACATTGGGGTTGAGTTATCACCAAAAAATGAATCAATATTCTATTATTTAACCCTAATTAATTATAAATAGTTAAATGGATCTACATAAGTCATAAAAATAAATTACATGGATTTCATATATTGTACGACAGGTAATATCCCAACATCCATCATTTTATAGCCAAAGCCCTAAATATTATTTCCCATCCAAAATCAAATTCTAATAGCCTCAGAATCTCACAAGGGGTGAGACCTCTCAGTTCTAGACACTTTCATAAATGTTAAAAGAGTACAATAGAAGTCATTCTTTATGCAAGGGGATTTTTAGTCACACTCTTAATAATCAGATTCTTAATCCATATTCACTACTCGTTTCCTTTTTGTGGTGTATATACTTTCATATGTCATCATATAACAAAAAAAACCTCATTTAATGGATATCAATGCTTCCAATGATTTTATTCATTTACCATTATTATCATTTCAATTTTTCTCAATAAATAAGTGATTTTATTGTATCAATTATCTGTCATTAATTTTTATAATATATTATGCTCCTATATGCTGTCATCAGGTGTATATATGTCCTCATTATCATAGAATATCATGAATTTATTAATCCTAATTATATTTTATATTTAATTTTATGTTCTTCCATCACGGGTTTTATGATTAAATGATACCAAAGATGTAATGATTTTCTAATACAATGTCATCATTTATCGGGATTATTTATGATCATGTCTCAAATATTTAATTCTCATGATCTATCTCTTATTAATTATCATGAATTTTCTGAAACTTTGGTAATTTAAGATATCTTCAAATAATGGTAACATTTTTCTATACTTTGGTACATATGATAATTTTGTTTATATTTTCAAGAAAATCTACTAATACTTATCTCTTTGGTAGAAAATCTGTTTTTTTTCAAATCAATTTTTTCAGAAAAAAATGTTCTCAAAAATGTTTATTACTCTATTAATAATTCTAAATGGAATTTTTATCCATGTATTAATTTTTTTTAAAAATTTTCATTAAAGAATCATTATTTTGTTCTCCAAAATAAAAACCATTTGTATTTTACTAAAAATGTGAAAAGAATCATCATTTTAAATATAAGTCATGAACATAATTTTATAACATCATGTCCAATTATTCATTCGAAGCTTCCTTTATATTTTTTCAAATACATTTTTAAAAAAGTTTTATTAATGTTTTATGTTTTAATTTTTTCCATGTGGAAAGGATATTTTCCTCAAGATATTTGATTATTTATTCTTAAAAGCAGAAGTTATAATTTTTAAATGTTATTTTCAAAGAAATAGGTTTTCAAAAAAGAAATTTAAAAAACACTTTTCACTACAGAAAGGATATTTTACTCATGAAAGTTTTTGAGTTACCTTTCAAAATTATTTTCCATCTATAATGATATGTGTATGTGTTACCTATGAATTAATGAGTCTATGATCCAAGGATATGATTAATATTCATTCTTCGAATTATTTTTTATGAAAAAATGTTTATAAAACTAGTTTCTCTTCCACATATTAATCATGTTTCAAAGAGATCATTATGGACCCATTTATTTTATACAGTTCAATATTACATAAATGTGATTGACATGTAACCTATTTCTTTCCCAATGTTTAATCATTTTCTAGTGGTGATGATTTTTTTTTTATTTGTATTATAATGAAATCCACTCTCTTTGTACATTAGTAATGTTGTGGTTCTTAAATATTACATTAAATATGGGATGGCCTAGATTGCACTAGGTAAGAACATTATGTCTTATATGATGGGGATACCAAAATATAAAAGGGTAATACAATTACAAAATATATGAGGGAGTATCCAAAATATTGCCGGGTGAGATCGTTATAGCTTACATGATGGGTGCACATAGATATCTCTCCAATGAATTGGGTAATGATAAATTCTATATGAACTCAGAGGTCAGTCGAGTGTTTAGACCAAGACCAAAGATAAGGGAACACAATTTTCTATCTCAATCCCAAAAAGGATGATACACATGTATTTATACTGAGAGTAACTATTATGGTACACATGTGTTTATTACAATACTACAAGAGATGGTACACAAGAGGTTATCCCAATCACAAAGTAGACACACCAGTGGTTAGCCCAATCCGACCATGTTATGAACATATTTGTGGGTTGCCTTGAAATATGATTTTCTATTATTATGTGTATTCCAAAAATTCTCTCTCGTATTCCTTTTTTATTCTCTCTTGCATCATGTTATTTTAATCCCTTTTGATTCTTATCTCATGAACCACTAATCTATATTCCATGAATCATGAATAAAATATTTGATATATAGGTTATAGTTTTTCATATGTCACGCTCAGGTTCTCATACCCTTATGATCATGTTATGATTCCATATCTCCTTTATTTACCATTAATAACCATCTGAGCTCACTAATTCTTGTTACTCAAATCAAAATGATATGATGAAATGTTTTTAGTATTAAAAATGGGGAATATATTTATGGGAGATATTGAAAATTATTCACTATGTTATGATATTATTTCCTATGATTCTAAAAGAAGTGAATTATTTTGATCCTCGGGTATGTATTTGTGTAATATAATGAATATTCATCATAATGATTTAATATCTATGTACAAAAATCTTGGGTCTCTATATTTGGTATCAAAGGAAAAATGTAGTTAACCATTGTAAACAATAATGAGAATACCATAGTGATCTCTATATGTATATTTATAAAGATATGAATAGGGATTTATATAATGATAAGTTTAAGGATTATTTAATTTATATAAAAAAATCTTGGAATTTTTTTAAATGATTTAGAGATTTTTCCTACAAACACATTCATTTATGGGTATTACAAGTGGATGTGGATCTATCACATATATCTACGGGAAACAACCATGAGAAATTTTATTGATGTAGACTCATTCAGGAACTGGTTCAGGCCATCAATAATTGTTGCACACCTAGTTTGACACTACTATGTGAAAATATTTGAAAATTCACCTGGAAATGATATAACTATGTATAAAACCATGAAAACGCCATATTGATGTAGAATCAATCAGGAACTGGTCCATTACAATGGCTATTGAAGTATACCTAGTTAGATACTCCCAAGGGATATGATTTTGAAATTTATATTCTCATTATGAACTATCATGAAGTATTTTAATATAACATGACTGTAAATAACATTTCATAAACCTAATGTTTCATAGATTGAAGAATAAGGAATTCAAAATTAAACAACTTATAAATGAATTTTCATGATTATGTGGTTCCTCACTATTATTATAATATCTAAAAATATGTTTTTGGTCTTATTCAATAGATTGAACATAAAGGGATCATGTTGATGAATAGTAAAATGAAAAATTCAATGATTTTACTCTTTGGAAACATAAAGTTAATAGAGATAAAATGTAAATCCTTGTTGATATTATCACACAAATTTCTAAAAAATAAATCATAGTGAACATCTAAATGATCAATTTTGGGAAAAAAAATTTGCTGAGTCCTTATTGAGGTAGTTCTAACCATCTTTTAGTAATTATATCTATATATTGGTTTATAAGAAATGGATTAGAACCTTGGAAGTGGTATTTTATATCCTCCTGTGTTCAGATCATGAAACTGTCATATTGGTTATCTACCATCTGGATGGTGAGGTGATCAATTGTGTAATATAATCAAGAATACAAGTTGAAAAGATGAAAGTGAAACCCTGTATTAGCACAAATTCAATAAAATATTTTTCAATAATTACATTCCTCATAGAAATATGAGGATATAATCATTGAGATTATCTAGAAGAATGCTGAATCTATGGTGACTATAAAAAAATTTTAAAATTAATTTGCGGTACTCTTAGAGTAATATTGTTCATCTTGAATGTAAAATTGACCAATTATTCAGTGGAATAAAACCAAATATCCTAAGGGAGTTAGCGGTAAGGGAATTTGGATGATATGTAGATATTTTTTGATGTACTATCAAAGTAGAAATGGAGGCTAGAGTAACATATCAGTATCAAGACTTCGAAAATATGAGAAAAATATAAATTGACGGACAATATACGTACCACAAACTAAATAAGGCGATCTTTACACTATTCTCAATGTGTGGGAAGAAACATAGAGGGAATTGTCTTAATGGTAATTGTAATTGTTTTTTAGTGTGGAAAGGAAGGTCATTAAGATTCTAAATGATGATGTGATGGGAAAAAAATTTTGAATGATGAAATTAATGAGAAAGGAACAAGAAAATACCTCCTACGCTTTAGTGTTTCAATTGAAAATAGTTTTCATATTATGATAATAAGATCCAAAATCTAAGGTTTAATAAAATTGATCAATTCCGATAACCTCTAAAGATAGTGGAAAAAGTGAAATAGTCCACAATCATGGAGTATGAATTGAATCATGATAACTAGGGAATAAAAATCATATCCTCTTTAGATAAGAATGTCATGTGTTATTTCATATGAATGATCCCAATGATAGTCTTATTATTCTTCCATTAGTGAAATTTTATGTGATTGTCTCTATCTAAATTAATTATAGATTAATAAAAAAAAATTTAGATTATATCAGTTTAATGTTAATCCCCTGATTCTAATGAATTTTGTTTGTATGAGATATGAGATTATTTTAGGAATAAAGGGTGATTTAAATTTTTGAATCATATATGTCTCTATATATAATTAAACAGTTAGTTATGGATACCATTATGGTTTTATGAGATTAAGTTTGATCATATGTTTAGTGTTTTTTACACCCCCTTGTAATGCTTTATGTGATATTATTTTTCCATGTACAAGGATATTTTGAGAGACATTTATAGAAATGGATACCTTTGGTATTATATGTAGTGACAATGTCATTTGAAATGGAATTCCTTTAAAACTTGTGTACATGCGATTAAAGGTTTCTCTACGATCATACACTATGGATATAAAATGTGGTTGGGATTTACACTAAAATAGGGTTGAGTCTTATTACAATTACTACATTTAGTTAAGAATTCAAATGGATCCTTATGAATCCCTTTGTAATTAGAAGTGTAGAACACCAATTTACTAGAATGATGTTTCATAAATAAAGATATTTTAAACAAAGAAAGTTGATGAGATGGAAGATAAGACTAACAACATTAAGAAGAAAAGAGGATTTAAAAAATTTATAGAAATTCTATACTGGTAATCATTGATGTGATATTGAATTTTATGTTGGGGATAAATTTGTTCTATGAATTTATCCATGTAATAAATAAAGGATAATTTAAACCTAGATTGGTAAAACAATAGTGGTCCAAAAAATAGATATAAATCCTTTTAGATATAAACTATAATTGTCCAAAAATGTTATGATGTTTAAATTTCTACTAAATCCTATTAGATATAAACTATAATGGTCCACAAACAAAATTAGTACATGTTATTTAAATTATTTCATTTTGTACTAAAGATTTAACTCAATTAGATTGGTAATTTTAATTATAAATTTGTATGAACTTACATTATTCTCCATTTTTAAAACATTTCCTTTGTAATTTATTATGTATACTAAAAAATGAGTGCATATATAATTCATCAACTCTTCCTGTTCCTATGAAACTTCTTTAAACATGTGGTTTCTCTACAAAAAATTTACCACATTAGTTGTATTTTTTATCAAACCTTATCTATATGTTCCGTGATCTTAACCTATTACGCCTCATATGAATGATCATTTTCCAATAAAACCAATTATAGATTCAGTATATGTGAGGGGTCTAGTATGTATGTACATAACAAGGATTTATAGATCAATTAATGTACCTTAGATAGGTTATGATGGATTTCTAGTTGATAATCTGCATCTATAATGTGATCAAGGATCTTTATGCGGATGATGCACCTTTTAATATGATTTCCATTCTTCCCAAAACTCACCAAATTATGCCCTGATGACATAAATATGATTAAGTTTTCTCTAACCTCAAAATCCAATTCTCATCGAAACGTTTCTTCACTTATTTTTTATCCATTTTTGAGGATTTAATATAAAGATGAATGGTTTAAATATTCTTTAAAATTTCAGGGATAATATCATCTATCATTAGATTCCTCTCTCTTACTTTGAGCCAAAATTTCGGTGTTCACAACATTTTCCAATTTAGATCCTCATATGGTTCTGTTTTCATTATTCAATGAGAACTATTCTTATATGAGAACACTACTCTGGGAAGGTATTGATATTAATATTCATTTAAATACATTGAAAAAGATCTCAATATGTCCTATAGGGATTTAGTGGTTCTCTTAGACATACCATAATTATGAGGGAGACAATAAATACTAAAACTCATCTCAATATTCAATAAATTCTGAAGGATTCTCCAGAGTCCTATAGTAATTCTACGACCATGATCATATATAATTGAGAGTTGAACTCTATGGATTATTTCAATTTTCCTTATGTAAATTATAGAGAGTTTGTCAAGATAGAAACTTTTATTTATATAAATGAAATATATTAACTTCATATGGCCTTTGAATACCAAAATTTTGGAATTATTTACTTTAGTATCCTTAGGGAGTAAGTTGGAAAAATTTGTTGTCTGGTTTTAAAATAACCATATAGTAATGGGAAATGGTTTCATTTTACCCTTAGAATTATTCCAATCTATATAGACTTGTTTGAATAAAAATCATCAAGATACAAATTCTTTATATTACTCTTTATGTAATCCCACCATAAGTATTTCTTCCCATATATATAGATCTTAGTTCTTCCAGGATTAATGGAGAAGGATAAAATATGAAAATTATCTAGATTATCCCTCTTAATTTATGGATTTAATGGGACACATATTTGGGTTCATAAAATTTAATAAAATAAAATTTTCATAAAATATTAGTGGTGTTAATTTTGACATTATTCATTACATTGACTTTTGAGAAAATAAATTCAATAAGATAACATCATAAAAATTAATCTAATTCACTAATAATATTTCAAATTCACAAGGAAAGTTTATGTATCACCTTAATTAATTAATATAATATTTCTTTGAATATTTTTAATATCACATAATTTAATTTTTAATTAATTGAATAATTACTAAATCATCATTCATTAATTATTGATGACAATTATTTATAAGAAAAGAGGTACTAATAAAATATACTGATGTATAAAAATCTTCTATATTTCATAAAAATATATATTGTTTATAATATATTTTATTTTACCCCATATATAAAATATGATACATATTAAATGTAAGAGTGTGATATTTTGGCACTCTCTTCAATTTAAATAATATCTATGTCATTTTTATTTATAAGTTTCCATTAAATAATTAAAATTTTAACATGAAGTATTAAGGGTAGAATTAAATTCATTAAATAATTTTTATCAAGTTTTAGGGTCATTTTATAGTCTTTATCACTTTATTTTGAACTAAATTACCTAATTTATTATTTGTCATGGTAATAAAAATTACTAATGTTACTATTCCTATTGGCCAAAAATAAAATATTCCTTTTTAGTAAACTTGTACCTTTAGATTCTAAATATGGAATCCATTTTTCAAAGTTAATAACATATCACTCTATAAAATTAATTTTAAATTAATCCTGTAAATGTGGGGTGAAAGTAGGTTTTCAAAGTGAAAAGGTTCAAAATATTGAAATGTTTTCATATTGAATTTTAATATGAAAAATATGCCAATTATATAAATTGGATAAATATGTATACAATTACTCCATTTTCACCTTAAATACAATTTAAAATATAATTTAATAGTATATTTTTTTTGTATGAAAAATCATTTTCATTTTAAATGAAATATTTTTCATTATTCATCAAAAATGACATTTATCATAAAAATTACAAAATTAGATCCAAATTAAATTTTGATATTTTTCCATCAAAAATTAATTTTATTTTATCAACTACAATTTATAATAGTGTCAAAATTTAGTTATAAATTTTTTTTCCAATAAAAGTTATAAAAATTCTCTTTTTGAGAAAATAAGTGTTTTTTATGACTACAATTGGATTTAGAGTTATTTTATGCCTAAGAAACATATTTTAATAATTTTAATTTTTTTTAATATATAATATTCATATATCATTAATATTATTCACTAAGAATGATTAATATAATTTATTATTATAAAACACCATTTTGGGAATAAATATATATTTTCATAAAAACAAATCCTTTATTTTCAATTGGTTTTATATTCATTTATAATTAATTGGAAACCATATAATTTGTCATAATTTTTATTAATCCTTTTCATTCCTTCCATTCTAATGGATAAGTTATAACTATCATAATAAATAGATATTTCTTGTCTTGTAAAACTCAGTTTTTCATTTATCACAAGCTTTCAAATGAACTTGTTATTCTATGTAACATAAGAAAAAAATAGTATTTTGTGTTTCATAAGCCAAACTCTATGTTAAGTGTATCAGACTATTGTATATTAATAAATATTGACTGGGTTTTTTGTACAACAATAGAAATCAAATAATTTTAATTTATTTTAAAAATAATAATTCATAAAAACTCAGTTTGTGACATTTTACCTTCCTCAAAATGAATGTCTTCCTCAAAATTTGTCATCCGAATACAAAAAACTGAGGATACTTCTTCCTTATAATATACTCAAGTTCCCACATATCTTATTCAAACGTTTTGTTTTTACACAAATAATTTACCATGTATATTGTCTTATTTCCTAGAACATTCTCTCTGAGATGAAGAATCTCTACTAGTTTTTCCTCATAAGAAATATTATTCTCCAGTTATATGACCCATTATTTTAGTAAATATGATAGATTGTGAATTTATTTTATTATTTGAGATATAAAAAATATATCATGGAATTTAGTGTGGTTTAGTAGAAGTATTAATCGATAATACACTATCCCGATACAATCTAAACATTTAAAATGAAAATAAAATCCTTGGAAATTGACATTTATATTTGAAAATAAAAGGTGGATTTTTGATAATTTTATTCTTGGAAACCCACATTGTAAATTTTTTCAATAAAACGTGCTTTTAAAAATATGGAATGTAAAAGGTAAAGATCGCCACGTTATTAGGATTTTGACCTAGATAAATTTAGCAGAAAGTGAAAACATGGAAATGGAAGAGAATTACAACCATCAAGTTTTTATAGATAATTATAGAGAAAACTATCATTAGATGGTCAATTTACACAAAATCGTAAACCAAATAGGTTTAGAAAAGCTCATTGATATCATAAAAAATTATTATAATTAGATAAAATTTTCGATAAAAAAATTTGAGAAGAAATACATAATTAATTTCATATCATAAGTATAGTCTCACTCTTTGGTTCATCCATAAAAAATACATGCATCATTTGTTACACCAAAAACTAAAGATAAAATTATAATAACTACATAACTAGTGGATAATAAGATTCATAATGGGATAAAAATTCCTTACTTTTGTATCTAGTTATAATCATAAAAAATTATCAACCTAGGTAATCTAATATGCATAAGTCTACATATGGTTAAGTAAAATATTAATATAAAAATCCTCATACAAAGACTAATGTAAATAATTTTATTAATGGTTACCCTTATGAATAATACAAAAGAAATTTTAAAACCAAATTATATTAAAAAATGTCACTAAATATTTCAAAATTAGATTTACATTGATTCCCCATATATCATAAAGTGAATCATCATTGTCAGATACCAAATATGTGAATACCTTAATCATGTATTCTCATGAAACATGGTAATAACCTGAATTACCATAAAACCATGTTGAAAAAATGTATGATTCCTTACCCCTTAAAACTCATATTATTGGATATATTCTTAAAATCCAAAAATTCATTAACCACTATCCATGATAGAATAATCCACTTTTTAAATAAATAAGTATTACATTTCAAAGGTAATAAGTACGATCCAATTCATATTATTCTTATCCAACATATCTTAATCAAAACTATACACCATTTCCTCATCATGCTGTACATATTAAGGGTCACCTTCCATTAATCCTAGATTTCTCATAATTTACAACCTTATTATTAAATAATTCATTGGGTAATCAATACAATTCAATATACCCTTTTGGATACTTAATAAAAAACTTATTCTAATTATTTCTTATATATTTCATAATTATGATAATAAAATTTATAAATTCCAATACATAAAAAAATCCTTTATCCCACTTAATTATCAAACAATTAACTGTGATTAAAAAAACATTACATTCACATTTCATATATAGAATTCTCATAATCATTAATATAACCATCACTCATAAAACCTCTCTAATTTTCATAATGATATTTCCCCATATGAAATTGATTTTTATAATACCCATACAATACTCATTTAAAACATTCATCCATCAATAATACCTTACAGAGACCAATACTTCCATCCATTTCATTAACAAAATTCTTTATTTTTTACATTTTAGTTACTTACTTCATGTCCTTTTTCATGTACAAAACATTTTCATGTTCCACTAAGACATTCACATGGGTGTTTCTTTCCATATTCACACCATATAGAGAACTGATTCCTCATTCCCCCATGTCTCAAAAACCTGATCTCTCATAGAAAACCTTCTTTTTTATATTTGGTAATGATGAGAGTTTGTAAATTTACACATTGTTAATAATTTTCTCTGAAAACAAGTTATTATTAATCATAGTATCCTTTACAGAAGTCTTCATCCAATTTGAGTTCTTATTTGAATATTGTCTATCACACTAAGCATTATCATAGTCCCTTCGGGTTCCAGACATCAACTAAAACCATAATCATAGTTTGAGTATCACTATTAATATTTTGGAACCATATAATCCAGGAAAATTACATATAACATTTTGATCCATTGCACCTTATGTTTAACATAGGTTATTTATGGTTGTTACCAAACACTATGATTGTAAACTATACATATCCATAGTGTTCTTACTAAGGAATTTTCATCATAATTTCCAAAGGATAATGTAAAAATTCCTCTAATACAAACTATAGAGACTCTAGTTTTTTATACACAAATATTACATGTGTTTATGAATATTCATTACATTCCGCAAACTCATCCATGAGGATTTTAATAGTTTAGTTCCTTTGTAATCATGGAACCCAAAATTATAGTATGGTGAACGATCTTTACTTTTTTCAAAAAATATAAACCCCATTAGAACAACTAAAAAATATTTCAACATATCTTATGGAAAGGAAACATAATAAAAGGGTGAGCTCAGATTCTTAGTAAGAGTAAATATATTGATCCTCGTTTTTGATGCATATATGTTACATTAATTTTTGGGAATAATTATTACATTATTCAAAAAAGTTTCCAAATACCATATTAGTCTAGTTCATTTAGAAATATGGAAAACATAAACAACAGTGCATTAATGAGTTACATCATCTCCCACTAGGTTCTTGTTGACTAACACCCTTCTTAGACACATAAAATATAATATATATCTTTATAACCTGGGGGAAGGAAACATAACAAGGGGTGAGGTAAAATTCTCAATAAGGATAAATATTAGAGATACATAATCATAATCATGAGCATAAGGGTTTTAAAACATGATAATGAAAATAAAGGATCATGAACTTTATATCAAATATAAGAATCATAAATCATGGAAAAATGATTAGAAGATCATAAGACATGAATTACAAGGAAATAAAGAAGATATGCCATGAAAAAATAACATAGGAACAAAACATGGAATTTTGGAAGACACATAATCATATATAATTATTTACATAGTAGTCAAGGCATTGTTTCCTAGACCTTCTTATTAGAATAAGTCCATTACTAAACTAGGTTCACACCTCGTTCTAGCTCTATATTATTGAACCAAGACCACTCCTTGTTCCAGCCTTGTAATATTGAACTAACTTCATTTCCTATTCCATTTCTGTAATACTAAACCTAGTTCATTTATCAATCCATCTGTATCTACATCACGAGATATAAAGATTTACCGTATGTATTAGAGAGAGATATAAGTACCACCCATCTGATAATGAAATCATACATACATGTGACACAAGAACATAAATTATTTTATCATACCACATGGAATGAAATGGGTATAATAAACATATAATAATATCATATCCTATGAAAAAATATAAGTTTCATAATCATTTCCTCATAAACAATTAATGTAAAAATAAGAGGGTTTCAAAAGTATATAACCCATGAAAGAAAAATGAGATTCATACACATCATACCATAAAAACATAATCAATTTAGAGATAAAATATAAATGGAAACATTGAATAATTTCCCCATAAATTCATGAATAACATATAATGATTTTATCTTATATGGGAAATAATTTTAAATGTTATTTTAGAATCATTTCTTGAGGAAAATATCCACTCTTTTTTGATTTTTTTTAAACACGAAATCTTTTAAGAAATATTGTATTTGAAAATAGCTTTGAAAACATATAAATGAATATCTTAAATATATAAAACATATTAAATATCCTTTTCCTTGAAAATCATCTTCAAGGATCATTTGAAAACATTTTTGAAAACAAGTTTTTTGAAATAAAACAGATTTATGACCAAATAGAGAAATACAATAATATTTTCTTTAAAAAACTTTCTTAATTATCTTAAGAACCAAAGTGTGGAAAATTATAATAATACATGTATATATATTTAATAAATATAGTATGAATAAAAATATGAGTTTCATTGATAGATAGATCATAATATTTCATAAAAAGTTTCATAATCATTAACAATCTCGAAAAGCAATGAGATTTTTTCAATAAACTCTTACCACTTGGTTACATGCGATCATACTATCCATGTAAGAAAATAAAATTATATGGAACAAAAAATTGTATGAACATAATAATATTAATGATATGATATGTAAAATGGATTTATATAAACCTATATTAATGAATCTAGTCGCATAACAAAACATGAATATCAAAGAATACAAATTGAGGCAAAACTATTTTGCTGATTTAGTAACTTTTGAAACATAAACCCTATGAAATAGAGGATATAAAATGGATATGTAAATACCTCTAAATTTAATTATAATAATCATCTAATTCATCCATTTTATGTATACACATCACACAAAATGAAGTGCTGGATAATTAAACACGTATCTCTAGGAAATATAAAGTGATATGAACTCCCCTTACATTTTTTCTTGACTCTCTTCGTACTCAATAAAACCACCAGTATAACAATCATAAATTTATTATAATTATATCCTAAAACCATATTATTACTTATAATATAATATAGGGTTTTATTAAGGATTAATATTACCCACTTGTTAACAATTCCATGTTAAGGTTTCACTTCAGTTAATATCCTCTCTTCTTTGCATGTTTCTTCATTTGTTATATCATTGGTCCTTATAATTATTTTATGATTTACAAAATGTAAAAAATGATTAAAATATAACTTATATTCATTATAAGTGTATTATAATAATCAATATAATATATAAGTTTGAAATAGATTGCATCGTTCATTGAGACAGTAAGTCATAACTATGAATAAACACTATTTCCGTTTAATTTTCATATTGAATGAAAGTACGTAATATATATATATATATATATATATAATTATTATGGTATCTTTATGATATCATATATGTGATTTATATTCACTAAAAATAAATTTAATACATTCCTTGTAGTGTATGAACAAATCATATCGCTTTGAGGGGGTGATAGTCTACACTTCCTAAAACAAAATTATCAAATTAACAAAAAATGGAAAGTAAGAAAAATATATGTTTTATATGGAATGAATAAGCTTAAAGAAAAAAATATTATAATATAAGACATATATAAATATATTTTCCATCATAATTTCCACCAAGAGATGAGGTAATGAAAAAATGATCCATCATCGTTTAGTGATGAGATAGTTCGCCATGCACCTAAACAATATTTACATTTACCCATTAGATGAAGGTGTGTGTAATTTTAGGTAGAAAAATTAAAATAAAATAATCATATTATATTGAGTATAATTTTTTTGTTATAAAATAATAGAATAATTAGAGTGGATGGGGTAGAGAATGAAAATAAAATAATCGATCTTGAGAAAAGACATTACCTCTTAATCGGATAACTCCTTTTGGTTTGTGCCAAAAGGATTAATTGGATATATTTCTCCCAAATGGAATGATTATTTTAAAAGGGAAGGGATTTTGGGATTTTTATTTTCTATATATTGTATAAACCTAAGTGGTTTGATAGGTGTGAAGAATAGGGAGAGGTGGTGGCCTTTTATAGGGAAGTTAAATGTAAAACCCCAAGATTTCATAGTACGTTATCTCTTTAAAGTAATTCAATAACTTGCGTTACACACAACACTGAGTTCGAGTGCACCATGACTTACCAAACTAGCCATTAAAAAAGTGGTTATGAATAATATTAACTGAATTTTTAATTTTATATACTCCATATAATTTTAGAATCCATATTATTTGTTTTTTAGACATAATATAAGAGCAAATTCATTTTTTCAGATAAAAGAAGTATTTTTAAAAAAATGAAATTTTACCTCCATTTAATGGCGAACCCTTTTTTTAAAACCAATATTTGACACTTTTATATATTTAATTTAATAAAGTTAAATTCTTATTTAGAAGCGGGACATAAAAATTTAGTTTGAGTAAATTTTTGGTACTTTTCTGATAACTTTCATATTTTGATGAATAATGAAAAATACTATGTTTTAATTGAAAAAAACTATTTTAATCGAAATTATTTATAGTTTTAAATTATGAATTTGAATGGTTTGTAATTATAATTAGATTATATTTTTATTATTTAATACAATATAGGTCATTATATGTAATTTCACATTTAAATTTGACATAAACATGTGTCAATCTTTTGAAGGTTTTTATGTTTAAAAACCCACCTTTTTTGTTTCGACAATGGAAATTAATTTTAAATTAATTAATGAAACTTATATGTTTTTATTTGGTAAAATATAATACATTTTTGAATTCAGAATATCAAAATTAGATTAGGGTTAAGTTTTGGTATTTTTCTGAAAACTTTTAATTTTTGATTAATAGTGAAAAATACTGTGTTATTTTTTAAAACTGACTTTTTATTTAAACAATTATTTATTTTATTAAAATTTATCTTAAGTCAAAATAGATATTTAATACCTATATAGGTTTATTATAATTCATTGGATTCATTTTATAATAAAATTAGATGCATAAAAGTTTATTGAACTTTTTAACGTCTATTACACACATTCTTGGCACATTTGCAAATATGCATAAAATGTAATTTTACCGCCTTTTTGAATTTAATTTCAAAAATCCAAGAGACATGTCTGAAATCATTAAGTAAAATGTGATTAAATAAGATGAAAATATTTTTTTTGTGAATAGTAACTTCTGACTTTTATTTACCACGATTAAAAGTAAATAGGGTAATTAAAGGTACAAAATGATAATATAATTTCCCTAAAACATATACTAATTCTGTTGGATAAGTTTATTTAGACCAAAAACAACATTAAGAATAAAATATGATTTTTTGGTCCACTTGGATTAGATTAGGACATTTATTATTATTTTATTTAAAGAAGAGTTAAGTGTTAAATTCAAAGTTTAATAACTAAACCATTTTTAATATAGGGTAATAAATAAGATAAATTAGACTATAAATATTCATTAGAAATATAAAAATATTTCCTACATAATTTTATTTTTCTTAATATTTTTGACATTAAATAATTAAATTTATTTATGATAAAATGATGATGAAGTAATTACCTTATTAATGAAAGATTAAAATCATTGATATTATAAATATCCAAATAAATTTGAATTGAGACATATGATGAATTAAAATAATTTTATAGATTAATATTACATTTTAGGGTTGATTAAATAATTTTTTTGAATTGATAAAGTCTTTATGACTTTCACAAAAACAAAATACCAAATAGTGTCAAAATTAACATAAATGAGTTTTTAAAAAAAATACTATATTATTAATTGATATAATATTCCTTAATATATAAGGTTAGGTCAAAGGACTTAGATAAGGTTATATGTATCAATAATTAACCAATTTGGGGTCTATTTGATTTTTATAGTTAGTTTATTTACCATTTATTATAATAATACAAGAATACATGGTAAAATTTAAACTATTTAACTAAGAGTTAAATATAAAAGATAAGGTTAATATGGTGACACAAACCTTTGTAAAACCTATTGGTTGAGAGTTTTTAGACCCATACCCACCTTATCCTCAAAATAAATAAATTTGGATCCTTTATAAACCTAATATTGTTGTATAATAAAATAATATTTCGATCTTTTCCTAAAGTGACCCTCACCTCTCTTATAAAAGGGTACTTCCCCTTATCTCAAAATCACACCTTGAAATTCATTTTCCTCGGCTAAACCCTGCTCAAATATCCTCAAACATACCCTCAATTAGACCTATAGGCATTACTTTGATCATAAATCCTACCTAAGGAGCCCTTTTCATCAACTCAAAAGGAAACATCCGAAGAAGAGGTAATAATTTCACCACCTCTTTCAATGTTCTTTTCTTCTTCCACTTCCTCTTTCTTTGTTGATTCCATAACAAAATATTAACTCTAGTACCTTATACATACTATGATTTTATTATAAATATCGTACAACTATATTCATTATTCTATCCATCCTATTAATTACAAGTCACCATACATGCGTACATACGGCTTACCATCTCCATGTCGCGGTGTAGTTTATTATTCAAACACTTAATTATATGGATGGGTATAATAATGAGTATAACTGATATAAATAATAAATATAACATGTTAATTATTCTTTATATATTATATACCATCCAATTAGATACGATTTCACCATTAATAGAATGATATTTTCGCTCGTGTGTACTTACGGATTACCGTCTCCACAAATGCAAAGAAATTTATTCCCCATCATAACCATTAAAGAATAATTTTCATTTTATGATTAAAAATAACGTTTAAGAACATAATATCATTCTGTATTTGAATCAAATACATTATATCCATAAAAAATATGGCTTAAATAACCAAGCATATAATGGAAAATGAATTGGTTAACACACGAAACAATGATACTTCTGAAATATTATATTCAAAGCAATATTAAAAGATCATATATGATATCATACTTATGTATGTGGTTCTTGTATAATTTAATAATAATTATTTAAGTATTATAAAGGATATTAATATACCCTCAACTAAGAAAAATTACATGGTAAGGGGTTTTCATCTCACTTTTTATTCCCGTGAGATTCATTCTATATTTCCCATTATTTCCTTTTTTGTGGTGTATTTACTTGCCATGATTATATTATTTATGTAATATACTTTAATTTATGTGTATTTACACCTTCATTTTATGATATTTCTTTCATGGGGTGTATGTTTCGTAAGATACCAAATTTGTAAGGGAATTTCAAATTTCAATTTCCACTCATTGGGTTTTACGCAAACATCATTACTTATTTTACTCCATGATTATGTGTAAAATCACTATTTATTTACTTATGTAGTACCTTCCCCTCACCTTTGTGTGGATATACCTTTTACACACATAATCACTCCATTGATAAATTTTCAAGTCATCGATATGAACTTGATAAGAGTAATTTTAGCTCAATTTATATTCATTGAGTTAAACATGCAAGTCATTGGTGTTG
Organism: Viscum album; assembly: GCA_963277665.1. Taxonomy (NCBI): domain Eukaryota; kingdom Viridiplantae; phylum Streptophyta; class Magnoliopsida; order Santalales; family Viscaceae; genus Viscum; species Viscum album. Next base: position 1,900,137,151 of record OY728135.1, on the reverse strand, counting down.
TTTCTACAAGAATATGTGTGAATTTACTTTGAATCAATTTACACTGGATATCCAATCATATTGAGTGTATTTATATTTTTCTCACATAATTATGTCATTTATTTATCCTTAACCTAAGGATGTAGTATTTATATGGGATTTCATCTCAATTGACATTCCATTGAGACTTCTTTGTTGTTATATTCCAATTCACTTTTATATGGTGTATATACTATACTTTGACATAGTATATCATGATTAACTTTATTATCATGATATTATAAAGTTTTAATTACCTCAATTATTTGTATTCATGTGTCTCTCATTTGGTTAGGAACTCTAACTAAAATATCATTTTAAATGTTTTAAAGATTTATTCTTCTAAATCTTTCTCATTAATGTCCATGTTTTAAAAATATTTTCAAGGATTTATTTATATGGACATGAATGTCTTAAAATTTAAAATTTCTTTTAATATTTTCAAGGTCGTATGGGACACTTTAATTCAAAAATCTATTTTTAGCAGCTTTTTGATAAATAGTGATACTTTTAAATGTTTTCAAGAAAAAGGGTTATTTCTCTCAAATTGTTTTACTGATTATTTTCATCTATGTTAATATCCTTCATTTTTCTTGATTGAGGTTGATACAATCTTCCATATTGTATTTAATTAGTTATTTTTGACTATGGATGGGATATTTTTATACCATTCATGGTTTGTGATTAATATTTTGACATTTCGTATGCTAGTTTTAATACGAATGTTTAGATTATGTTTCAACCTTTTCATATGAGGAATGTATTGGACTTAGTAAGTGATGGGTGAAGCCCTCTATATCTCCTCGATGCATCAGTAGGTCTCATGATGCAAACTAGTGTCTTGGAACAAGGCCTTGACAAAATCATTATTTGTATTCTTGGCACGAGGCCTTGACTATGTTGTTATGATGTATGGTATTATGCTTTCCATCATTAGGAAATTGGCTACTGATATTACATGTGATTATTAGACTAGTAGAATATCCTTTTGAATACGTAAATGGTATTATTTGATTTATATTTTACATATTATGCTGAAATTTAAATTTAGAAGGCTTGTGTTTTAGTTATATACATTTCCTTAAATGGTTATGCTTATTTTAGAATGATTCCACTATATTGTTATCCTTACAGAGCATCTGAGCTCACCCATTTCAATGTTTTATTTTTCCCAGGATGGGAATAAGTATATTATGATTGACCTATATGGATAGTCTAATGGAGATGAATGTGTTAAAATGAGACACAATTTTGTTGTTTTTCATTTCATAATGTAATGTAAAACTTACGTTTCTATCTAGTAATTCTAAGGATACTAAACTTATCGAAATTTTGGGATTTGATCCCTTGTGATCATGCTAATGTTATATAATAATGCACTGACTCTAGGTAACTAGGTTCAGGGTGTTGTAGTTGGTATCAGAGGAAGTTTAGTACAAACCTAGGAAACAATAATTAGAAAAACTTTGATTAGAGAACATTACCCTAAGATAGACTTTGAGGATTTTTATAGAAGAACTTATTATAATTTTGGTAATGTAGAGATTTTTTGTATTTTCCAAGAAATTCATCCCTGTATCGATATGAGTTGGTTGAGGTGGCTCTAGAACAGATGTACCTAGAAGTGAAAACTCCGACAAGGAGTTTCAGGCATGAACTGGGGTATCCTGGTACATGACAATGGGCCTTGCTGCACTCTTGGTTACGACACTACCAGGGGATATGCTTAGGATAATTCTCATTTTCTTTACAAAATGATTGTAAGGATTTTAATATAAGATTAGAATAAATAAATTTGATTAATATTATGGTGTTATAGATTTAAAATAAGGTGTCACGATATTCTCTAAATTATTTTACAACTGTTGTTACTCACACTTTACATTCTGGTTTTAGTCAATGGTTGGATTCCAAGGAAGTCATAGTAACATTGAACATGATGTATAAGGTGGGAATGGTGCTGGAAATGAGCAAATAAATGGAATGTTGATAGGCATAAAAGATATCGTGTTCATGAAAAATCAACTTTCCAAAAATATGATCAACAATATATACATTAACCAACTCCTAAACTCAACAAAGAAGAGAAAGGTGGAGAATAATAAGATCTCCAACAGTGGAGACCATAGAGAAAAGAAAGCTCATTTTCCATCATGTAGGAAATGTGGAAGGAGACACCTAGGAAAGTGTCTCAATGAATCAAATAAATAATTTATATGTGGGAAAGAAGAATATAAAGTAACGAATTTTCGAGGAAAATTGAAGAGTATTATGGAAGAAAATAAAAATGATCATAAGAATCCATTTAAAATCATTTTCCATAAATGTAGGGGACCTAGGAATTACTCGATTAAATGTCCTATTCTATTGGATAACCTCTATGTCAAGGAAGAATCTATGTGGAAATAAATGGATGGGGAAATGTTTAAAAGTATTAATGCTCTTTGTTGATGGGATTACTTTGGAAGAATTTTTTCTTGTATGTGTAAACCTTAAGTTTGTTATGTGAAAATTCTAATTGAGGAAGAATTATCTTTTCTTTTATAGATGTAGTTATAAAGAACCATTTTGATTTATATGATCCTCGAATTTGAGTCAATCATAGGTTATTAATTTTTGGGCAGAAAATTCAAGGTATGATATAACATTTGTGGTTAAAATATGTTATGGTAATTTTTGAGAAATTTATCTCATTTTTGGGAATTTTATAAAATTATATTGTTTTTGAAAAAGGAAAACATGAAAACCTTGTGAAAAATCATCACGTCAGACAAAGCTTCAGGAATCGAACCCACAACCAAAGTGCGACTGGGATTTATTGCCTACCACTAGACCATGTGAACTTCCTTGTTAGTATGAATAACTCATTTTAGTTAAATGATTTTATTGATCAATAATATGTTTATTTTGAGAAATTATTATTTATCCTTAGTATATGAAAATGATTTTGTGATTAAGTGATAGATGTTATTTTGGAAGATGTTTTCTCTTTTGGGAACACTATATGCCTAAGGAAAATGGAATACTATGGGATTTCATTTGTGGAGTAATGGATGATTTTTATTTTGGAAGAATGCATGTTTTTTTGTGGACTTATAGAGATTTGGGTTATTTATGAAAAATAATTAACCTATCATACAGAATATGTGATTAGGTTAATTAATTTTAATTATGTGACTTTAAGAGTAGTCGATGTTATTTAGAGATAAATGTTAAGATTTATCATGGAAGAATATGTGATCAAATCATTCTGAATTTCGGGTTTCAAACTTAGATTGGATTTTTTTTAAAATTTAAGGACACTTGTTTTTTTGAATGGTCTTTGTTGAACTTTTGGTATTGTTTGTTTAATTTTGGAGATTAAGAGTAGTATTTCATTCTATAATGAATTATCATTTTTACGGATCATCTGATCTTGTACTAACCATTTTGGTTTTGGTTAATGTCTAAATACAAGGGAAATATATAGTTCATCTTTTTTGGATTATGTTATTCTCTAGAAGATGATTCTAGTGCTTCAGGTGTGACCAATTCATCTTGAATACTTATCTTTTAGAGTGAGAGATGAGTTTGTGGTAGTAATAAGTTGAACGATGAAACTATACTAGTCAAGTATATTTTTTCCTCTTATTCTATGAATAAATTAATTCTTAAACATTAGGGAAGGGATCTTAAAACACAAAATGTATTATCCTAATACCTTTTGTTTTGTTGAACCGATGATATTTTAAATCATCATAGATTGATGGCGTTGAGACCCTCATTTTTACATTTTTTTATTGATGACCTCAATCACTCACTATAAATATTTACATTTTCCCACCACTTATGTGTCTTTAATTTCTACCAGTGTTCTCATAATTGATATCATAATTCGGTGGTGAATTTTTCATTTCCCTTTCCTTCTTATTAAGATTAAATTTTATTAACCCAATTTATGATGTGGGTTTTACACAAAGGTATTTTTCTATTTTTAACATTTTATTTTCAACGAACAATTTTAAATTGAAAGGATGAATTTTATTGAAGGATGGGAGAATGTAACACCCCAATATTTCATATTATGCTATCTCTTCAAAGTAATTCAATTACTTACGCTACACGCAACACCGAGTTCGAGCGCACTATGACTTACCAAACTAGCTGTTCAGAAAGTGGTTATGAACAGTATTAACTGAATTTTGAATTTTATATAGTCTATATAATTTTATAATCCATATTATTTGTTTCTTAGGCATAATATAAGAACAAATTCATTTTTTTCAAATAAAAGACGTATTTTTCAAAAAATACAATTTTACTGCCTTTTAATAATGAACCGTTTTTTTAAAACCAATATTTGACAATTTTTTATATTCAATTTAATAAAATTAAATTCTTCTTTAGAAGAGGGAAATAAAAAATTAGTTCAAATAATTGTTTGGTACTTTTCTGATAACTTTCATATTTTGATGAATAGTGAAAAATACTATGTTTTAATTGAAAAAAACTTTTTTAATCGAAATAATTTATAGTGTTAAATTATGAATCTTAATGGTTTTTAAGTATAATTGGATTATATTTTTTTATCATTTAATACAATGTAGGTCATTAAAAGTAATTTCACATTTAAATTTGAAAAAAACACATGTCAATCTTTTGATAGTTTTTACTTTTTATAAACCGCTTTTTAGTTTTGACAATGAGAATTAATTTTCAATTAATTAATGAAACTATTATGTTTTGAATTTGGTAAAATAGAATTATTTTTTGAATTCATAATATCAATATTATCTTAGGGTAAATTGTTGGTATTTTTCTGAAAAGTTTTCATTTTTTGATGAATAATGAAAAACACTACGTTATTGTTTAAAACCGAATTTTTATTTAAATAATTATTTATTTTATTTAAATTTATTTTTATTTAAAGTAGATATATAATACCTATATAAGATCAATTTAATTCATTAGAGTAATTTTATAATAAAATTAGATGTATAAAAGTTTATTGATCTTTTTAACGTCTTTTACCCACCTTCTAGGCACATTTTCAAATTTGCATAAAACGTAATTTTACCACTTCGGTGAATTGAATTTCAAAAATATGAGACACACGGTTTAAATATATACATAAAATGTGGTTCAATAAGATGAAAATAATTTTTGGTGAATAACAACTTTTGACTTTTATTTACCACGATTGAAAGTTAATAGGGTAATTGAAGGTAAAAAATGATATTATAATTTCCCTAAAATTTGTATTAATTATATTGGATAAGTGTATTTCGACCAAAATAAACCTTATTAATAATATATGATCCTTTTGGTCCACTTTTATTTTATTAGGACATTTATTATTCTTTTATTTAATGAAGGGTTAAAAGTGTTAAATTCAATTTTTAATAACTAAAATATTTTTAATATAGGGTTATAGATAAGATAAATCCAAATATAAATATTCCTTAGAAAGATAAAGATATTTCCTATATAATGGTGTTTTATTTATAATTTTTAGAAATTAATTACTTAAATTTATTTATGATACAGTGATGATGAAGTAATTACCTTATTAATGAATGATTAAAATAATTGATATTATAAATATCCAAATAAATGTAAATTGAGACTTATAATGAATTAAAATAATTTTATAGGTTAATATGACATTTTAGGATTGATAAAATACATTTTTTTCTAAGTGTTAATGTTTTTATGACTTTCAGAAAAATAAAATACAAAATAATGTCAAAGTTGACATAAATGAGTTTTTAAAACAAATAATATATTATTAATTGATATAATATTCTTAAAAATCTACATTTTGTCCAAAGGACTTAGTTAAAGTTATATGTATTAATAATGAACCAATTGGGGTTATATTGTCTTTTTACAGTAAGTTTATTAACCATTTATTATAATAATACAAGAATACATGGTAAAAGTTAAACTATTTCACTAAGAGTTAAATCTTAAAGATAAGGTTAATATGGTGACTTAAACATATCTAAAACCAATTGGTTGAGTGATTTTAGACCAATAACCATCTTATAATTGAATTAAATTAGTTTTTATGCATTATAAACTGAATATGATTGCATAATAAAATAATATTTCAAGCATTTCCTAAAGTGACCCTCACATCTCTTATAAACGGGTAATTCCCCTTCTCTCAAAATCACACCTCCAAAGCCATTTGAATCATACAAAACCTTCTCAAATATCATCCAAACTACCCTAAATTTTACCTAGAGGAATTACATTGATCATAAAGCCAACTTAAGGAACCCTTTTGATCAACTCAAAAGGAAACACCCAAAGAAGAGGTAATAATTTCAGCACCTCTTTCAATGTTCTTTGCTTCTTCCACTTCCTCTTTCTTTGTTGTTTCCATAAAAGTATAATAAATCCAGTACCGTATACATACTATGATTTTATTATAAATATGGTACAACCATATTCATTATTCTATCCATCCGATGAATGACAAGTCACCATACGTGCGTACGTACGACTTACCGTCTCCACGTCATGGTGTAGTTTGTTATTCAAACAATTCATTATTTGGATGGGTATAATAATGAGTATAAATGATTTAAATAAAAAATATAACATGTTAGTGATTCTGTATATATGATATACCATCCAACGACATACGATTTTACCATTAACAGTATGATATTGTCGCTCGTGTGTACGTACAGATTATCGTCTCCATGAACGCGATGGAATTCATTCCCAATTATAACCATTAAAGAATAATTTACATTTTATGATTAAAAATAATGTTAAAGAACTTAATATAATTCTGGATATGAATAAAATACATCATATCCATAACAAACATGACTTAAATAACCAAGAATATAATGGAAAACGAATCCGTTAACACCTGAAACAAGGATACTACTAAAATATTATTAACAAAGAAAAATTAAAAGATAATATATGATATCATATTTATGTATGTGGTTATTTTATAATTTAATAACAATGATTTAACTATTATAAATGAGGTTAAAAAATCCTTGACCAAGGAAAAGTACATGGTAAGGGGTTTCTATCACACTTTTTATTCCCATGAGATTCATGCTATAGTTGCAACTATTTTCTTTTGTGTGGTGTATATACTTCACATGATTTATTATTTGTGTAATATACTTTAATTTATGGGTATTTACATCTTCATTATATGATATTTCTTTCATAAGGTGTATGTGTAAAGACCCAGAAATTTCAAGGAATTTTTTTTCTTAAATTCTTTGGAATTTTATGAGTCCGTAGATTCTGACAGCACCTGATTCTGAGGCCTGGTGAGACCGGAATCAATTTATGAAGTTTTGTTCGGGTCTGTTCAGTAAACATACGTGTGGGTTTTTCTATCTTTTGAACTGGTGCTCGGAATTGAAAACTAAGGACACCGATGAACTCGCAGCGCCGATGTTCGCTTAAGGGGACCATTACCGCAGTTGCGTTTTATGCGGGTTGAAAGTTATATTTTGAGGAATTCATACTAAATTAATAAAATTGTTGGTACACAATTTTATTATTTGGTGGTGGTTATTTCCTCCCAAGAGGAGTTAGAGGTGGGGAAAACACCCACATAACCCCCCATGAGAGGATTTAGTGTGGTGGGACCCACACGAGCCCTAATCATTTCATCTTCCCTTAACTTCCATTTTAACTCCCCCTTTATTAAATTTGACAACACCTTTTATTTATTTTAGTGGAGCCTCTCAACCTCCCTCTCATTAAGTATGCCAACTCTTTAGATTAATTAATTCCATTTAATTAATCTAGTTTGATTTAATTTTAATTACATAGAAAAGTTTTATATTGGGGGGAGCCTTTTTATTATTTTGGGTTTGCAAATATTCAGTGGTGGAACCTATGGAGAATTAGAGGAGAGATCCATCCTTCCAATGAAGAATCCATGAAGAACGATGATCATCACCTTTGATCTTCGGCCAATCCAAAGGAGAAGGAGCCACACGCAAGCAACGCCGATGACGCGCCATCCTCAGCCCCTTCTTCCCCGACGTCAACAAGTTGACGCCGCCTCCCCGCAACTCCGTCTATGAACGAAAATTATTTCGAGGTAGGGGTGTGTTTTTATTGGATCAATGTTGAATCTTCTTTCCTTCTTGTTTTGTTTCTCTTTAATCTCCTTCTGCCGAACTAATGCGGAGAGACTGGGCAAAGCTAACATGGTCTCAATCCTCCGTCATTATTGTGATTGTTGGTGGTTCTTCGTGTTCTTCATGGGGGAAGAACAATGGATCATTATGGGTTCGTTATGTGATGCAACGATCCCAAAATTGTAGAATCAACATCACAGAGATCTAGCAGAGGTGTGACGATGATAGCGGGCGACAATTCGGACCGGAACGGGATGGACCGTTCCTTGATCGTTCTTTGAGCGGGAATTCAAAACGTGTTTTCGAAACCGATCGGAAGCCCGAAAACACCGGAATCGACTTAGGGACATCGAGAAGACCTAGAGTATGAAGTTTCATGGTGAATAAACCATCGGAATGAATAATGGGCATCAAGGGAGGCACGCTGGCCAGAGGCATTGTTTCTAGAAAATTTCAGACTACACGGCATGTACTCTTGGATAACACGCCGTGTAGTGCGGGCATTATATGACTAGGGTTTCGGACGTTAGATGGATAACACACAGAATGTGACCTCTGTCACACGATGTGTACTCACAACACATCAAGGAGGTGGCGCCTATGCGAGACTCATCGTGTATTTTGGGAAATACACAGACACGGATAGAAATACACAACCAAGAGGCACGATGTGTACTCTCTATGCAGAATGGCAGAAACAACTTCATGAGATTCGACGTGTATCTCGGGGATACACGGACATGGTGTGGAGTACATGGTCATGTACTCTACCACACGCCTAGACATGTCTAGTGGTACGGGCGAACTTGTGTACCAATTACACGGGTTGGAGAACATGGGTTGAGGCTGTGTACCGGCACATGACCAGCGTACATGGAGCCGACCCCAGATGTTTGGAAATGGCGTGTTATAATACCACACACCGTGTACTTACTTTTCTACATGAACAACCCTTCGACACGGGCCATTACACACGGGAAATACCCGAGGTCTCACTACACGGCGTGTACCGTATACCAACACGCCGTGTACTTTTTGGTAAAAGTCTTGGTCATCTTATACACAGTATCTTGGATATGTTTTGTTTGGATTAGATCCATATGATGAAAAATTGGTAATCCCATTGAGAAAATGGTCCCTTGAGTACACCCCATGGGAGTTCAAGGTATAGTTGAGGTACGGTCAGGTTGGTTCGTACACGAAACCAACCGGGCCCCTGGGACTAAAATGCTAATAACTCACATACCGAACGTCCGATTGACGCGCCGTCTATTGCGTTCAGATCCCTATGATGAGGCAGTCCTTTTTGATACTTCTACATGAGACTTCGTGACATTTTGAGTATTGGGTTGTGGCATGTGGAGCAGACCCTCCTGGTGATGAGTGAGCAGATTGCAGAGACCTGGTAGCTGGCTGAGACTTGATGACTGCAGATCGATCGACTCGGAGTGATTCGGATGACCCATTGGGGAGAGCTTGGTTGTAGCAGTAGACCCACAATGTAAGAGTGCTTGGTTGTAGTGACAGATCCATGATACTCGACAGAAGGAGTACCTCTATAGGCTATAAGGGGGAGCTCTTGGTTGTAGTGGCAGACCCATGGTGGGAAGTTCTTGGTTGTAGTAGTAGGCCCACAGTACTAGACAGGTGGAATACTTCAGCAGTCTAAGGTTAGTGGGAAACACTTGGTTGTAGCGGCAGGACCACTTTACTCAATAGAGGAGGAGTTCTCCAGAAGCCTTGGTTTCGACATGGTTAATTAAAATCTTGGTTTGAGATGATTCAATGACCTTTGTGTTTTCCTCATAATTGACATGGGTTACATGATAACTTAGGTATATGTATGGGCATATACCTAAGTAATGGTTATCCATTGAAATATTCTTTTTGGTTTTTCCTTGTTGGATTTTGTGAGACCTTGAGGGTCTCAAGGTCCATATTGAGTATCTTTATACTCACCCCTGCACGGGCTATGCCCGCACCTCGTTGTGTTGGATGTAGACGACAGACAGCGCTGACGGAGGCCGAGAGCACCAGGACTGGACGGTACTCAAAGGTGGACCACTCGGCGTGACGACACAAGGAGCAGACCGAAAGACGCAGAGTGCTGAGGAGGACATCTGTACCTACTCTTCAAGTAGGAACCCGGAGGATGATCTAGGAGCTGCTTCCACCATTGAGCTGTTTGTCTTTTTCAGTTGTACTTTCTTCAGTTGTAGCTGTACCTTTTTGTTGGGCTTGTATTTCCAGCCCCTTTTTAATTTCAACACACTTGTTATACTACATTACTTAGTGTTTTCTTCCGCTTGTACTCTGGTAGTGTGTGTTATGTTTTATAACGGCAATGCCTTCCCAGTTTTTTAAGAATTACGCCTTTGGTGCTAGTTTCCAGCCCCTGGCCAATGGAAGGTGGGCTTCGGGTAGTCATGATACGGGCCCCGGGGGATGGGTCGTGGAAAATTGGTATCAGAGGTGTCAGTTCTACTACAGAACATAGGACCTTGATCTTTCTTTTCTGTGAAGAAATAGTGTTAAGGGTACCAAGTGTGGTTTTCAGTTCAGGGAGTCCAGTGTTAGTGCAGTGGCCGATGTATCCATACACCAGGACCCTGCCTTCTAATTTCTGACTCAGTGCACAAAAACATTGATTGCGTGTGTGACTTAATTTTTTTTCTTTAAGTCAGCTCATCCAGGTATAGTCTTTTGACCATGTCGCATCTGTTCAGGATGCCTCCATGCAGACAATCAGTTGGAGTTCTGGGAGAGTACCTGATGACGGCCCTCCGAGTGATGAGGCTCTAGTGCAGGGCCCTCTTTCTACATTGGCACCTTCGGGTGGTTTACCAGCAACACCACCACCCATTGCATAGAAGATACCACCAGCCACACTGGCGAACGGTGCACACTGACTAAGCGCGTTGCACAAGTTCCAGTGGCAGAGGCCTCTGAGGTTTCGAGGCGAGACATATTACCAGGCAGTATAGGACTGGATAGAGGCGATTGCTAGAGTTTTCCTCTTAGTTGAGACACCAGTAGAGCAGATGGTGATCTTAGCAACTAGAATTTTTCCATACGTGACCATGAGGTTGGTCCTCTTAGTGATGAGGCTTCGGCATGTAGACCAATGCCTGAGGTAGTACCTTCGAGTAGTGTGACAGCTATATCACTACCCGTTGATCAGTAGTTATGATCGATAGTACTGGTAGAGGACACTTGTAGGCTTAGTGCCTTATATGTGTTTTAGCATCAAGTACCCCTCAGGTTCCGAGGTGAGCCCGACTCATAGGAGGCTGAGGAATGGATTGACGAGGTGGCTGAGAGTTCTCTAGAACTTATTCAACTTCGTCCGGACGACATGTCGGTAGTTGAGTATTCATCAAGGCATACCGATCGTTCCAGGTACTCTATGAATATGATACGATCAGTGCTTTGGGGCTTGGGCTACCGAACGAGGTGTGTTTAAAGGATATCCGAGCCATCAATTTTCCTCTATGAATTCCTACTTATACTAGGGTTCTAGAGAGAACCTTTGTGGTTGAATGTTATTTGGATGAACGGATAAAACTAGTGAATGTTAGGAGTGGGAAAGTAGGGAACTGACGCCAGCCTCAGAGACTTGGGTGGGAAAAATGTTTTAAGAAGAGGAAGTGTTAAAGATAGATGAATCTGCAAAGCAGAAGACGTGGAAGTAGAGCTAGGAGGGAATCATGTGGTGATGTACATTTCGACATGTTACAACAACCCGCCTTTGTAGTCCCCGCCAGGCTCAGAGAGTAGGAGGGCAGGGGAAGAGAGTAGTTGCATGCGGTCAAGGAGTGTGGCCCAATGGATCTATGAATGATTCGAGGTACAGTCTGTGTCTACTACTAGCTGACGTATCAATAGACATAGGTACCAATCATTCCTTCCTTACACAAATCTTGTCCCAGACTTAGAGTTTCCGGGTAAACCGTTGACTTGACCCTCATGTCTGGAGATACCTTTCGGAGGAGACTTGATAATCACACTTACACCGATGGTGTGATCTGACCCAGGAGGCAAGAGTTTCAGTTGGAACCGCTTGGTGGCAGCGTCGAGGCCTTACGATGTTAGTTTGGGTATGGAATGGGCAACCACAATTCATACATAGATTGAATGTATTAGGAAAAAAGGTTGTGGTTTACCTACAACTTTGGAATGGGTTTTCCTTGGTTAGCGAAAAGGAAACCCTAGGCAACACAGGATGGAATCACGCATAAGTGGGTGCAGTCGATCACTCATTAGTTAGCAAGAATTAGATTTGTGCCAAACTTTTCAAGAGTTGATGCACCACTTTAATAATTGATGAAGAAGGGAAAACCCTTCGTGTGGTCAGAGAGATGCTAGCAGAGATTTTAGGAGATGAGGAAGAGGTTGACCAGTGCGCCAATCTTGAGGCTACTGGAGAAGGTGCAGATCATCCAGGAGAAGATGAAGACTTCATAGAGCAGACATAAGTCCTATACTGATAGGAGACGAAGACCACTGGAGTTCGTGGATGGCAGCCACATTTTCCTACAGGTCTCACCTCGACGAGGTCTACAAAGATTTGGCAGGGGCGATAAGTTATCTCCACGATTCATCAGATATTTCCAAGTCCTCAACAGATTAGGCAAGGTGTCTTACCGCCTGGCCCTTCCACCTCAGTTGCACTGGGTGCATGACGTCATCTATGTATATCAGCTGAGGAGATATGTGCACGACCCGTACCACATCATCGACCACAAGGAGCTGGACATCGATGATGTGGAGAAATTTACAGAGGTTCTAGTGGAGATTGAGGATTGATAGAAGTGGGTCCTACATGGACGGTGGATTCCTCTAGTGCACATTCAATGGCATCACGAGAACCTCCAGGAGAACACTTGGGAGCGGGAGGCTCAAATGTGAGCTCAGTACCCCATTTAGTTTCCCTAGGGTGTGTTGTAGCTTTACAGGGATGTAAAGCCCTGAGGTGGGGGTAATTTAAAGACCCAAAAATTTCATGGAAAATTTCTTCTTAAATTATTTGGAATTTTACGAGTCCATAGTTTCTGACAGCACCTGATTCCGAGGCCCGGTGAGCTCGGAATAAATTTCTGACGTTTTGTTCGGGTACGTTCAGTAAACGTATGTGCCTGTTTTTTTATCATTTGAACCGGTGATCATAATTGGAAACCGAAGACACCGATGAACTCATAGCGCCGATGTTCGCTTAAGGGTACCTTTACCGCAGTTGCATTTTATGCGGGTTGAAGGTTATATTTTGGGGAATTCATACTAAATTAATAAAATTCTTGGAACACAATTTTATTATTTAGTGGCGGTTATTTTCTCCCAAGAGGAGTTAGAGGTGGGGACAACACCCAGATAACCTCCCATGAGAGGATTTAGTGTGGTGGGGCCCACATGAGCCCTAATCGTTTCACCTTCCCATAACTCCCATTTTAACTCCCCCATCATTGAATTTGACAATACCTCTTATTTATTTTAGTGGAACCTCTCCACCTCCCTCTCATTAAGTATGCCAAATCTTGAGATTAATTAATTCCATTTAATTAATCTAGTTTGAATTAATTTTAATTACATGGCAACGTTTTATATTGGGGGGAGCCTTTTTATTATTTTGGGTTGGAAAATATTTAGTGGTGGAACCTATGGAGAATTAGAGGAGAGCTCAATCCTTCCAACGAAGAACCACCGAAGAATGAAGATCATCAACTTTGATCTTCAGCCAAGCCAAAGGAGAAGGAGCCACCTGCAAGGAACGCTGACGACATTCCATCCTCATCCCCTTCTTCCCCGACGTCAACGAGTTGACTCCACCTCCCCGCGACTCCATCTACGAATGAACCCTATTTCGAGGTAGGGGTGTGTTTTGATTGGATCAATGTTAAATCTTATTTCCTTGTTTTTTTGTTTCTCTTTAATTGCCTGCTACAAAACTAATGCGGAGAGACCGGGCAAAGCTAACATGTTCCGAATCCTCCACCATTATTGTGATTGTTGGTGGTTCTTCATGTTCTTCATGGGTGTCGAAAAAAGGATCATTACAGGTTCGTTATGTGACGCAATGATCCAAAAATTTAATACTCAACATCATGGAGACCTAGTAGAGGTGCGGCGACGATAGTGGGAGACGATTTGGACCGGAATGGGATGGACCGTTCCTTGACCATTCTTTGAGCGGAAATTCAAAACGTGTTTTCAGAGCTGATCAGAAGCTCGAAAACACCAGAATCAACTTAGGGACATCGGGACAACTAGAGTCTGAAGTTTCGTGATGAAAGAACTGTTAGAATGAAGAAAAAGCATCAAGGGAGACGTGCTAGCTAGAGGCGTCGTTTCTGGAAAATTCCAGACTACACGGCGTGTACTCCTGGATAACACGCCATGTGGTGCGGGCATTCTGCGACTAGGGTTTCAGACGTCAGATGGCTAACACATGGTGTGTGACCTCTGTCACACGGTGTGTACTTGCGACACAACAAGGATGTGTCGGCTACATTAGACTCGGTGTGTATTTTAGGAAATACACAAACACGGACAGAAATACAGGGCCAAGAGGCATGACGTGTACTCTCTACGCAGAATGGAAGAAACAGCTTTCTGAGACTCGGCGTGTATCCCGGGGATACACGAACACGGTGCAGAGTACATGGGCATGTACTCTACCACATGGATATACATGGCCAGTGGTACGGGAGAACTCGTGTACCAATTACACGGGTTGGAGAACACGGGTTGAGGCCGTGTACGGGCACATGGACATCATGAACGAACCCGAACCAAGATGTTTGGACACAGCGTGTAACCATACCACACGCGGTGTACTTAATTTTCTACAGGACTAGCCCTTCAACAAAGGCCATTGCACACGGGCAGTACCCGAGGTCTGACTACAGCCGTGTACTTTTTGGTAAAAGGCTTGGTCATCTTATACACAGTATCTTGGATACGTTTTGTTTGGATTAGCCCCCTATGACGCGATGTTGGTAATAAAGTTGAGAAATGGTCCCTTGAGTACACCCCATGGGAGTTTGGGGTATAATTGAGGTACAGTCGGGTTGGTTCGTACACGAAACCAACCGGGACCCTCGGGACTAAAATTCTAATAACTCACAGACCAGGCATCTGATTGAAGCGCCGTCTATTGCGTTGAAACCCCTATGATGAGGCGGTCCTTTGTGATACTTCTACGTGAGACTTTGTGATACTTCTACATGAGACTTTGTGACACTTGGAGTATCGGCTTGTGGCACGTGGAGTGAACCCTCCCGGTGACGAGGGAGCAGATTGTAGAGACCTAGTAGCTGGATGAGACTTGACGAATGTTGATCGATCAACTCAGAGTGATTCGGATGGCCAAGTGGGGAGCGCTTGGTTATAGCAGAAAACTCACGGTGAAGGAGCACTTGGTAGTAGTGGAAGACCTGCGGTATTCGACAAAAGGAGTACCTCTATAGGCTATGAGGAAGAGCGCTTGGTTGTAGCGGCAGAACCATGCTGGGAAGCGCTTGGTTGTAGCAGCAGGCCCACAGTACTCAACAGGTGGAGTACTTAAGCAGTCTAAGGTTAGTGGGAAGCGCTTGGTTGTAGTGGTAGGCCCACTGTACTCGAAAAAGGATGAGTTCTCCAGCATCTGTGGTTTCGATATCGTGAATTAAAATCCTGGTTTGAGATGAGACAATGAACTTTGTGTTTTTATCATAATTGAGATGGGTTACTTGATAAATTAGGTATATGTATGGGCATATACCTAAGTAATGGTTATCCATTGAAATAATCTTTTTGGTTTATCCTTATTGGATTTTGTGAGACCTTGAGGGTCTCGGGGTCCCTACTGAGTATCGTTATACTCACCCCTGCACGGGCTATGCCCACACCTCATTGTGTTGGATGTAGACGACGGACAACGCTAACAAAGGCTGAGAGCGCCAGGACTGGAAGGTACCCAGAGGTGGACCACTCAACGTGACAGCACACAAAGCAAACCGAAAGATGCGGAGTGCTGATGAAGACATCAGTACCTACCCTTTAGGTAGGAACCCAGAGGACGATCCAGGAGCTGCTTCCACCATTCAGATGTTTGTCTTTTTCAGTTGTACTTTCATCAGTTATAGCTGTACCTTTTTATTGGGCTAGTATTTCCGTCCCCTTTTTTACTTTCAATACACTTGTTGTACTAATTTTCTAAGTGTTTGCTTCTACTTTCACTCTGGTAGTGTGTGTTATGTTTTATAAAGGCAATGCCTTCCCAGTTTTTAGGAAATTACGCTTTTGGTGCTCGTTGCCATCCCCTGGTCTATGGAATGCGGGCTTGGCGTAGTCACGATATGGGCCCCGGAGGAAGGTTCATGACAGTATGTTTTGTAAGTTACCAAATCAGTAAGGGAATTTCAAATTTCAATTTCCACTCATTGGGTTTTGCGTAAATTTTATTGATTATTTTACTCCAAGATTATGTGTGAAATCACTATTTTTTTACTTATGTAGTAATTTACACTCCCATTTGTGTGGATATACTTTTGATACACATAATCACTCCATTGATAAATTTTCAAGACATCGATATGAACCTGATAAGAGTAATTTTAACTCAATTTTTACTCATTGACTTAAACATCCAAGTCATTGGTGTTGTTTTTACAAGAATATGTGTGAATGTCCTATGAATTGGTTTACACTAAATATCCAATAATATTGAGTGTATTTATATTTGTGACACTTAATTATGTCATTGATTTATCCTTAACCTACAGATATGGTCTTTATAAGGTATTTCATCTCAATTTACATTCCATTGAGACTTCATTGTTGTTATGCACCAATTCAATTTTATATAGTGTATATACTTTAGTTTGACATTATATATCTTTAATCCCTTTATTCTAATGATATTATAATGTTTTTATTACCTCAATTATTTGTATTCAAGTGTCTCTCATTCGGTTAGGAACTCTAACTAAAATATAATTTTAAATGTTTTCAGGATTTGTTCTTCTAAATATTTCTAATTAATGTCCATGTTTTAAAAATGGTTCTAAGGATTTATTTATATGAACATGAATGTATTAAAAGTTAAAATTCATTTTAAAAGTTTCAATGTAGAATGAGACACTTTGATTCAAAAATATATTTTTAAGATCTTCTTGATAAATAGTGATACTTTTAAACGTTTTCAAGAAAAGGGGGCATTTCACTCAAATAGTTTAACTTTATTTTCATCTATGTCAATATCCCTTATTATTCTTGATTGAGGTTGATAAAATATTCCATATTTTATTGAATGAGTTATGTTTTACCATGGATGTGCTATTTTTATACAATTCATGGTTTGTAGTTAAAATTTTGAAATTTTGTATGCAAGTTTTAATACGAATGTTTAGATTATGTTTCAACATTTTCATATTAGGAATGCATTGGAATTAGTAAGTGATTGGTGGAGGCCGCTATAACTCCTCGATGCATTGGTAGGTCTCACGAGCCAAACTAGTGTTATGGAATAAGGAATTGACAAAATCTTAATTTGTAGTCTTGGTATGAGGAATTTACTATGTGGTTATGATGTCCGACATTATGCATTCCATCATTATGAAATTGGATACTGATATTACATGTTATTATTCAACTAGTATAATATCCATGTGAATATGTAAATGGAATTATTTGATTTATCTTTTCCATATTATGCTGAAGTTTAAGTTTAAAAGGCTTGTGTTTTAGACTTATACATTTCCTTAAATGTTTATGCTTATTTATGCATGTTTATGCTATATTGTTATCTATACTGAGCATCTGAACTCACCTCTTTCTAAGTTTTATTTTTCCCAGGATGAGAAGAATTATATTATGACTGACCTACAGGGATAGTATAAGGGAAATGAATGTGTTAAAAGGAGACACAATATTGTTGTTTTTATTTTCATAATGTAATGTAAAACTTATGTTTGTATCGAGTACTTTCAAGGCTGCTAAACTGATCAATTTTTTTTTAATTTGATCTCTTGTGATCATGATAATGTTATGTAATAATGCACAGACTCTGGGTAACTAGGGTCGGGGCGTTACAGGAAAGGTCACACTTGTAATTTTCTAAAAAATGTTATGTGTACTAACATTTTTAACAAAAAAAATTAATACTAGAAAAGAAAACTATATAATTGAAGGTTAATGGCCTAATAATGGACATAAAAGGGCTTTAGTCAGGTTAATAGGTCTTTTGTGTCTTATGTTTATGGTTTAGTCCTAGTTAAGATTAATTTTACAATAACTGATGTAATTAATTTTAATTACATTCACTAATAATTTCGTTTAAAAGTAATGTTACCTTGTTATAAATTATAAATTATTATTATACAAAATATATAATTAATTTCCCCTAATTACAATCAAATAAGTGTTAGAAATTACAATTAAATCAATCCTAAAGTCAGGTAAACAATGATGGTTTTAATGTAAAAATGATCAAAAGTTTACTATGTTTTTTATATTTAATTTCAGTGTGAAATTGATATCACTAACCTAATTTTATAAATTGATAAAAATATTATCTAAATAAAAATTGAAATCAATTTAAAATAAAATCAAACCTTATAAATAAACTATTTGAAACATCATTTTTGAATTAAGATCTAGTATTTTTTACTATTCATCCAAAAATGATGTTTCTTATAAAAATTCAAATATTTCACCCTGAGATAATTTTGAAATTATAAATTCATATATGATTTTTATTAAATTAAATTAAATTTATATATTTTATTAAAATTAATTTTATTGTTTTTTCCTAGAAGGGCATGGAAAGTAGTTTTTAGGATAAAATAGTATTTTTAAACATATAAGGACTTTTTACCAAAAATATATATCTTTCATTATCAATATATTTTATTTATATAAAACTATTATAAAAAATTGAAAATATTTATTATTGTTCATATAACTTTGATTAATGACCTTGATATAATTATATCATTCAAATAATTATAACAATAAAATGATGTTTAGTATAAACATCAATGTTGTGTGAAACATATGCCAAGTCGATGTTTTGTGTAATGTATAACAAGTCTATATTCTTTGTGAAACTAATGTTTGAATTAATTCATTAAAATACATAAATTATAATTTAATTAATTGGAGAAAAATGGTCCATAGAAACTCTGTGTATTATAGTAAATTGGAAAGATATCGATTTATTATCTCATATATGAATATTATAAGATGATTGTTATGTGATCACGATCATAAAATAAATATTTATTATAAAAAACATCATAGAAAATAATCATGAGTCATGGAATAAAACATTATCATTTTAAAAGAGAAGAATCATAAGAATGAAAATTTATCATAAATAAATCATGAAACATAGGTTCATATCATAAATGAATCATCATTTTAATACAAACCATTTCATTTATACATTTTAATTATCATGTCTCCCAGAATGTGCCTTATCACTTGTTTCACATAGTGGATCATGTATATACACTTGTTTACTGTTTTGTATTGAGTATATCAACTTGTTTTCCATCAAGGATCTAGACCATAGATTTGATTCACAGCATGGATCAAGAACATTAACTTGTTTCCCATTATATATCAAGAACATTGATTTTTTCCCCTACATATATCATGATATATAATTCATTACCCAATGCATTAGATTAACATATCAATCCCAGAAATCACATAATGAAAAATATACATATGTGTACCATAATACCATAAACCATTCATCATATCAGAACCCATTTAAGAAAATGAGTTTTATAAAAAAATTATCATAACATAACTCATGGAAAATAAATGGGTTTCATTAATATCATTCCATCATAAACATAAACCATTTAGCGAGTGAATAATAATGACCTCCTTAGTTTATATCCCTAATAAATAATAATTAATATTAATTAATGTAATATTAGATCGAAAATAAATTTTGAAAGATAACATGGAATAATTATTGGGGTAAATATCCTTTCCTTTAGGAAATAATTTTTTCAATGTTCCACACAATTATAAAGGGAAACATATTTTTTGAATAGAAACTTGTAAGCTTCCAAGAATTAAACCATCATAATGGGAGGAAATTATATCCATTCTTTATATGTTAAAAAACATTATTTTCATACTTTTATTGAATAGTGACAGGGAGACTTGTTTATAAAAAGAAAAAATATATTCTTTTGAATCTATTTTTATTAAAATTAGAACATGCTTAAAAAGGACATTAAACATTCATAGTAGAATAGTAATGAAATTTTTTAAAATAATTTTAGAAGACATGGACATGGATGATAAATATTCTACTATGGACACAAAAATTTAACCAATCCCAAATAATGATGAGATTGTAACAAAAAACCTTACCAATTTATAATCAGTTGAATAATATGCCCCATAAAAGAAAAATAATATATCTGTATGTAAATACATTAATAATCAGGTTATAACTCATTAAAAACATTAATGTATAGTATAGACATTACAAAAAATAATGTTGAAGTGTATTAGGAATGTTCAACATATAAATAAATGTAAGAGTAAATCTCTTACCATAACTCTTAGATTCCATTATACACCTTAAAACCACCTCATCTTCAAGAATATACTTTATTTTCTCTAAAGAAATTCCTTGGTTGTATTTATAAAAAAATTATGGATTATAAAATGATGTTTTGGAATTTGGAAATATATTTGGACATTTTTTGGCTGAGCCAAATATGTTATTATGTGTGAAGAAAAAAACGAATAGGTCCCCTTTTATAAAAGAGGATAGGGAAACTCTTGGATTTTACCAAAAAATTAAATTATAATAAATTCAATCTAAAACCAAATTCCTCCAAAATGGTATTTATTGGAAGATAAAATATGATAAGGTTGTAATAAAATCATCCATAATATATTATTTATGTTTTTTATTTTAAACATTATCATTTTTATTAACCCTTAGTTAATATTTTTTAATATTAACTATCGTAGAAAAAATTAAATCTTAAAAGGTTGTATATTTTAAATATAATGTGTATATTGGGAGATTAACATTACTTTTTTGATATTTTAGACAATAATTTATTCACTTTTATTTATATAATTTAATAATATATTATTTTCATAAAATATCAGTAGTGCAAGTTTTGACACTATTCACAACATTGACATTAGAAAAATAAATACCATAAAATAAATTCAATAAAATCATTTTATACACCCATAATATGTCATATTCATCTATCAATTTTTTTGAGCAATGTAATAAATTCATATTATATTTGATTAAATATTTTTCGAATCACTTAATTGATTGATTAATAAATTGAATAATTAATCATTCATTACTGTGTAATTATTTATGATAATTATGTACTCACTAAAAGAAAAAAATAATATACAATGATTTATAAAAACCTTTTAGATTTCCTAAATATATTTATATTCGAGCGTATCTATTATTTAACACAATATTAAAAATATTATACTTATGAAAAGTAAGAGTTTTACATTTTTCCACTCACTTGGATTTTAATAATATCTACATCATTATCAACGGAAAATGTCAATTAAATATTTCAATTTTTTACATTTTGTGTTAATGGGATAATAAAATTCAACCAAAAATATTTTTTTCAAGTGTTAGGGAAATTTTATAGTACATATCAAATTATTTTGAACTTAAATTACCCAATTTACCCTTATCCGTGGTAAGAAAAATTACCAATGATACCATTCGATATTGTCCAAAATTTAAAGATAAAAAATTAATTTGTTTACCTTATTATTCATAATATGGAATACATTATAAAAAATTTAAAAACTCAAAAGTGGCTTAAATTAATTTATAATTAATCCCATAGATGGGGTGAGAAAGTGGGTTTTCATAGTGAAAATGATGAAACTTTTAAAATGTTATTATATTTAAATTTAACATGAAAAATATTAAAATAACCTACATATGATAAATGGATTTATAAAAACATATTTTGACATTAAAATCAATTGAAAATATAATTTAAAATTACATGTTATTTAGATGAAATATATTCTATCAATCAAAATGTAGTATTTTCCACTATTAATCAAAAAATTAAACTTCTCAGAAAAATACCATAAATAAAGAAAATTTCTGTTTTTATATTTCTATTTCAAAAATCATGTTTATTTTAACATCTACAATTTATAAAAGTGTCAAAATTTGGTTATAAAATAAGTGCTCCATTGAAAGCTGGCATAACAACCATTTTGAAAAAATGAATATTTTTTTGATCTTACAATTAGATTTGTTCTAATTTTATTCCTAGAATAAATAGTGGATGAATTAAAAACGTTATTGAATATATAACATATTAATTTAATTAATATCATTCACTGAGAGTGATTAATTTAATTCTTTAATACAAAACAACTTTGTGGTAATAAAAAATATTTTTTCATACAAACACATCACTTATTTTAAAATGATTTTTATGTTAATTTCTAATCAATTTGTAACCTAATAATTTATTTTATAATTTAGTTAATACTATTAAATTATACCATTCTAATGGATATGTGATAACAATCATAATATATAATATATTTTATATGGTAAAACACAGCCATGCATGTCACACATGCTGTTGGAGGAACTCTTTGTTGTTTGTAACACGATCTAAACTAGTCTTTCATTTTCTATAAGGAACAAACTATGTAGCATTTAGAAAAATATTATGTATAACAAAATCTTGACATGAATTATTTTGAAACATAACACATCATTGAAATTAAAATTATTTGAAAATAAATAAGTCATAAAATAAAGGTCTATCACATAAATTTGTACAATATTGGATTATATGTATATCAATTCATAATAGTCAATATAACATCTGAAATCTATTCTGTCCATTTGATATCACAAAATGATTCCCCTAAGTGGTGTAGTAGACACAATAAGGAAACATGTTTTTCTTTCCTATTACACCGATGTTTACCAATATTAATTTTTCATAATTTTAATTTAAAAACCATTCTCAAAATTTCTCAAATCATTTTAAATCCCAATACAATAAAATTCATAACTTGGAAACCCATTTCCAAATCCTGAAAATTCATTTTCAAACCAATAAACCATTTGTGGGAAACATTTTATTTTTCAAGAAACCCCTTGTATCCACATATAACTTATAATTGAAAAAAAATCCAATAGAATTTATTGTGAACAAAATGAATTTCATAAAATTATACCATTTTATAAAAACACCTACCCCACCATGGTAGAAACCCTGCTTCTTCTGACAATGATGATCGCAAACCAAGATAACAACCATCCAATGAAAAGATACACCAAGAAACATAAAAGGAATGATTAAAAACACTATCTGATCACAAATATACCTAGAACCAAAGCCAAAACCACAAAAATAACCAAATCCACTGAAAAACCTAAGGATTACATACCCAAATAGAATCAATCAAATAATAACGGTGGTAAATCGCTTAAAGAAGTGATCATGAGCTAAAAATTTAAAAAAATTAACCTATGGTAAGATCTGGGTCAAGTGAGGTAAGGCTTCATGAGTAATTAAATGTAAAAAATCCTTTATACACCCTAAAAACCACAACACAGTATATTTAACTTGTTTATAATCCCATTGTAAGTCATGTAATCTACGAAGGCTATAATCTCTGAAAAATGAATCACTTTTTTCATAAAAATATGATATTTTATATTAAACACCATGAACTAAATACATGGAATTTAAACTTCCAAAAATGTACAATAAGTTCGCTAATACTGCCCAACATCTAATACACGACATATACTTCCATTACACGGTCTGTAATTTCTAAAAAAAGACGTGAAACCATAGGTTTAAGATGAAATCCAAAAATCACATGAATTCAAAATTATAGGAATCCTCCAAATTTAATTTTATCCATTTCCTATCCAATTAAAAAACAAATAAAACAATGGATAAATAATACATGAAAAAATGGTGATGGGTGGTTATAAATTCTGATAATAGATGATTGTGTGATGGTAACTTGGGAATGTAGAAAAATAATTAAAAATGAAAAAAAATTCTAGTCTAAACACATAGAAATAATAAAATAGAGTTCATATGATAATATATAATGAACCACACATTATATGTTATGATATAAAAACATTTTCCAATACACTAGATGTCGATATTCTTGACCCACAAGTCACAGTCATATCATTTAAATTCATAAGTCTGCAACATAGATCATACCAAATATGTTTCCCCATGAATTCTATGATTACAGGCTTTTGGTTATATAATTGTATATATGCAATACATTAAGGATAATTACATCAAGGTGAATACCATAGAGTTAAAATGGGAATGGGTATCAATGAATTTTTTTTTAGAATTTAAAATCACATGAAACCTTTTGCTGCATAAATGGGGCACATACAAATTCATAAAAAGGTTTCGTGACTATGAAAAGGTCATATAATCACTTTTAAATCATAATTTAAGTAATTGGTATGTGTATAAATATATCTAAACAAAATATGTTAGGAATCAAATGGATTAATATATTAATATTTCATGAATAAGTAGGATAATGATAGGATCCCTTACATCGAGAGAAAACTTCCATAATCATTGGAGCAGCATCATAAGTTCTTAGGGACACCTTGGGAGGGATATAGAGAGAGGAAAAATTGAGTAAATTTTTTTTAATAGGCTCTAGATTAATATTAATGGTATATTCTATGTATTTTTAAAGAAAAAGGGATAATTCATTATTAACATCCAAACATTAGTTTTGGAAACTAAATGATAAAGTAATCAAAACAATAAACCATACCATGGTTATTTCTAATCATTCTATGAAGAATAAGTGGATTCCATTATTTAATAAGGATTAAAATTGAAATCAATAAAATAATTTCATTAGAGAAGTGGAAGTGAGTCATTTTTATAAATAATTCATTTTATGATATCAATATATAATATCGGTTATTGAGGATTTCTTAAGGGTTCATAAAATTAATAAAATAAAATTTAAAAATTTATTTTGAAGAGATAGCCTAATTTTTTTCATGGATACTCGTTATATATTTATTATATCACTGCTTGTATTTTATCATTTCATAATACATATTGTAAATTTATAGCATATTAATTTTTTTTTCACAAAAATTAGATAGTAACACTTTTTTGTGAAATTAACTATTAGTTAATTTAGACATTCATATTTCAAACAATATCTTTATTTTTTTGAAATTTATTCTATAATTTTTTTAATATCATCTTTTATCTCCAATTCCTCATTTATTGAACAATACAGTGTTTTTTAAAATAACTATTTTTTAACCCTTACAAAAATTAAAATTCTATTCATATAATTATATTAAAAATTATAATTAAATTAATAATATTAAAAAAATTATTAAAATAAAATAAATTTCCAAGATTCTTTAATTCTTAAAAGAGAGTGTCCTGATTGAATATATATATATATATCCTAAAAATATAATTTTAGTTTCACCATTTCAAAATCTAATTTTTTGAAGAGTTATTATTTAATAATGTATTATTTTTAATAGATCAATATAATCATTACAAAATTAAAAACAATAATATAAAAACTCATACCCTTAGGGTTTAAAAACATATCTCTTTATTACACCATCGAATTCCCAAAAGTTATGGTGTACATGGGTGATATTTTCTTATGGTTGTTTAGTGAACATTTTTTGGCCTATGATCTCGATGATATTTAGATTCTCCCCTAATAGAGTTTTCACATTATTTAGTTAATGAATCTTATTTTAGGATTAGTCAAGGAAAATTTCTTGCGATGTTATCTACATTATAAGATATATTAAATGGAATTAATAGTGTGTGATCCTGTAGGTTAAGGCAATCACTTAATTTTTTTGTGTCAATTAGATTTACCATAAACAGACACACAAACACATACACACACATATATAAACAAATAATATGATCAATCTATAAAAGATGTACTATCAACAAATATGGTGCTTTATGGTATTTGAAATGTGGAAGGGTATGAATTATAATAGTCTAAAAAACCAGGGTAGTGCATTTATTTTTTATAGTTTAAATTATTAATAATGTACTTAGACATTTATACATGGAATATTATTTTTGAATGTTTGGATAACTATAGAGAATGAGCTTCCTGAAATAGAAATCATTTGGTAGTTAGTTTTTAATTTTATATTATTATAATTATGTATTCATGTGCCTTGTGAAATGATATTATTGGAGGATATCATGTTGACACTAAGTATTTTTACGTGATATAGTTAGGAATGAAAAATTATATAGATTAATATTGTATGACTAACCCCATGTGTCATAGTGTGACTCAGTGTTATGTAGAATAATTTTTATTTATAAATAATAATAATTATTTTCATATCATAATTTGTTTAATTAAAAATATTGATTTGGTTAGGGATTTCATTTTTGGTTTTCAACCGAGTGGTAACAAAGAGAAACTATAATTACCATTTAATATTAAAATGTGTATAATAACTATTATTTCACACAACAAAATAATTAATCTAGGTGAAAACATATGTTAATAAAATTAGTAATTATCCAACTATAGTAATCAATTAAAAATCATTACCTTTTAAAGCTAAATAGTTAATATTATTTGATGTTTCAAAAGGGTGTTTTGAATATAATTATATATATATATATTTAATATATCATTAAATGATAAATGATAAATTTTTATTATTTTAATTAGATAAAATAAACATAAATTTTGAATTCCTCATATCAATATTAACTTACTGGGAATTTTGTTCTTATTTTCTAAAAAGGTTGATTTTAAGTCAAAAAATTTAGCACTTACTTAAATTTTAATATCCATGATTTTATCACTATATAATAATAACATAGAATATATAAATAAAATAAAATAAATAAAATTTTAAATATATGAATAAAATTATTCATTTTTTTAATATTATTTTAACTTAGAAAGAAGAGGCAAAACATTTTCCAAACTTATATAAAATTTTGCATTGATATTATTATTTCTCAATATTCTATTTAGATCAACTATTTTATTTTTGAGGATAATTTTTTATTTATAATGAAGAATAAACCAATTTATTAAATTAAAAATAAATCAATTTCTATATAATAATATAATAAGGCATGAAAATTTTACCTTATATAGAAATTTAAACCTCCAAAACATTACTTCACTTAATTGTTTTTCTATGATTAACAATATTTATATTAAAATTAACTTCATCAAACTAGTATAAATTTTATTAATAAAATGGGATTAAGAATTGAAATCACAATATCAAATTATTTATTAATTGAATTTTTCTATTCTAGACTTAAAAATTAATTACTAATCAAGAAAATTAATCATCTAGTTAAAAGTAAAAGGGGTCAATTCAATTTAACCTACTGTAAAAATATTTATAAAATTTAAAATATTCTATTGATAGAAGGGTAGACATTTTAATTGAAATAGACATTTTTCTCAATCATTTTCATTCATATTTTAGCCTTTAGACATGGAAATGGACATTACATTACTGAAAAATGAAAAGGAGTTTCTAAAAAACCCTTTTTATCGAATATCATAACATAAAAATCCCATAATTAAATTACAAAAATACCATTTAATTAATTCTATAAAAAAATAAATTATAGTTTTCATAAGACCCTATCCTATGGAAATAATTTCCTTTTCACTCGTTCTTAGACTAATCTAATCAAATTCAATGAGACTTTCAAGGGAAATTCAGGACCCTAAAAATTGTATCATTATCCATATAGTTTACTTAAAAAAAGCATCATTAAAATTTATTATAGACACAATAATATAATAATTTTAATATCATATATATAATTTATTAATTTTATTATATTTGGTTTTTCATACACCACATCCATTAGGAATAAAAAAATGTTGTTCATGCATTGTGTGTACTACTAACTTGACAAATAAACATGTTTTGTTATCCTTCACATAATTAAAATATGGGATTAATGAATTTTGTTTAAGGTTTAAGATTATTTTTATGTAATTATGGTTCTGTAATGATAAATATACGAACCATTTAATGACATTATGATAAATGAATATCGTTTATTCAATTGTTTAATACAAGAAATTTAAGATGAAAACGACCTATGTTTTATATGTAATGAAATTATATAAATTATTAAATCTTTATAATTATTTAATATTTTCAAATATCACTCTACTAAACACTGAATAATATCATTATTCATAAGGTGTAATTATATTACAAATATATCATGTCATAATAATCCACCAATCAAGGTATGTTCATGTTTAGGTCTGTTTAACCTCCTACATGAACTATACTATCCTTTCATATCATGGATTATTTTGAGAAAATATGTAATAGTATAATGAGATATAAAAAAGTAATTTTTTTATTGATGGTAATTTTATATAAAAATATTTATCAGCAACTATGAAGATTCCCTTAGATTGTTAAGAATGATTGAAATGTGTTTGTTAACAATTTTGTATTCATGGATTAAGAATAAAAAACAAAAGAATGTATTTTGGATTATCATAAATAATTATAAAAAATCCATATTGTAATCCTTAGTAACCCATTAATGTTAAAAATAGGGGAATAAAGAATACAAACACATTTATGATGAAACTTGTATCAATGAAAAAACCTAGACAAAAATTTATATGGAGAACAGATAGATGTAACATAGAAAATAAAATATTATAAAGAGTATGAATGAAAATTGACATGAGTAATTTTATAAAATAATTGATTTATATTTCTATGTTTTTAATATTTAAAGTTAAAGTATATCCATCGAATTCTAGACAAGAGGAAAGGGTTTTGTTTAAATTTCACTTTTTTGAGATGGGTAATCTATTTATACAACTGTTTCCATTATAGATGTTTTTATATTTCCTAATTAAGATATTTTATCATTAATTATTTTATATTTTATGGTATATTAATATATATTTGATAATTTATCTCTGAAGGGTTTCTGATAAAAAACATACTAATGTAGTGAAGGGTTTTATCTCAAATTTCTCTATTTGTGACAATTATGATATTATGAACCTTGGATAATTTTTTAAATATATAAATACTTTTTTTGATTTAATATCATGAATTTGAATTTAATTATGGTATTTAATGTTCGTTGGAATCCCAAAAATGAATTGGGTTTTGATTAATGTGTTACTTAATAAAAAATAGTTTTCATAGTCTCTAATCTGATATTTTGAGAATTAAAACCTTTTGTGAACCTTGTTTTCTTTAAATAGTTTATTCAAATCCATTAAAGATGTTTTAATAATAAAAAATTAGTTTCACAGGATTAAATATCTTAATAATATTACCTTATTAAATTGGATATTGAAACTATTATTTCCAGAGTAATAAGGATTGTTGGTAACTGAAATCCCCTTTATTGAGTTATAATGATTAATATTGAACATTATTAATCAATTCATGGATTCTACCTCCAAAATATGTTATTTTAGAGTATTATATAATCCTCAATTAGAATACAAAGTTTTAATAAAAACAAGGTTTTGTTAATTTTGGTAAAATTTTGTTTTTAACAAAGGTAATTTTAATTAATCAAAATATCCTCTTCATAACCAAAAGATTACGATCTACATTTCATAAAGAGATCATTAATTCATTTTCAAGGAACTATTTGTACAATTTTTTTTCAAAATTATTATTTGTAATTTTTTTTTCAATTAATTTTTTGAAAATGACTTTTGGAGATGACTGATTAATTCCCTCTTTTAGATTAATACTAATTTTTTTCTACAAACATTTATCTATTTTCAAAGATATTTTATTATATATTTTTCAAATAATTCAGCATAATTGGGTTTATGATTATATTTTATACTCTAATATATATAAATTTGGTCATAGAATGAACTATCTATTCCAAATTGTATAAATATTTATCCTTTATTGGTTGGAATCATTCAAGAAATCATTCATGATGTATTTTATCATAAATGTCAATATCCTTATTATATTCCATTAGTACACTATGGATATTTTTAAAACCAACTACATTCCACTACTCGATGTATTTTTATATTTTAATTCATGTATTGAATTATTTATACACCCATTTCTCTATATGGTATGAACATAAAATTTTACATAATTTGATTCAGATGATGTTCACCTAGAGAAAACACAATTCAATTGATACTGTTAGATTTATTGGTGTTCAATATTTTTCCTTCTTGGAGGAATGATTATTGAAATGTTTAGTATTTATTATAACTATACTAATTTTTTATCCAGGTGGGTTATGAACATGTTATCCCTTTTGTTGGAATTTGAAAATATATAAACATACCATATATTATTACTATAATACGAGTGATAGATGACAAATTGAATATATATTTATTGACCATAAACCTTAACTCTCAAGAAGCTATATTTTCATGTTATCCCATTAATTTTCCGAGGGAAATTTATTGAAATTATGGAAAATCACAGTCTACTAAAATAGCTTGATCATATATTGATATCATTTAATCTTTATTATTAAAATAACAATGTTTTTATTCAATAAGATCTTCCATTTGGAATTGTATTAAAGGTCCTGTTGAATCTTATTGTGAATGTATTTGAATTAATTAGGTGAATAGTGGGTCACATAATTATATACACATTGATGTATTGATATGTTTTATGATACAAAACATATATTGGTATTTGGTGTATAGTTACACAATTAGTCAAGATATATTGACTATGTTATCAAAGAAATAATTTTGTATTGGAGAAAGGCCATGGTAATGAGTTTTTGATGTTTAGAAACATATATTCCATAAGTATGAGATCAGAATTATTGATATCAATTTCTTCATTTATTTTCATGAATATAGAATGCTATTAATTTCAAGTTAGTAATGGATTTATGTTCATTTATTATTCCTTCCAGAATCTGTATTAAATGTTTATTCCATGATTATTTTCTTTATATATTTACATTAATGATTATTTTATCTTACCCCTATTATATGATTCAGTCCCCTTGGTTATAAATATATGTCGTGGATATGACATTTTTACAATAATAACACATGTGGGACAATTTATAATAGATGTTCCGGACTCATTTTGGATTATGTACTTTAATTTATAATGGAATAAAATGACTCATTCATAAAAAAAATTGCATTTATTATTTTTATATGTTATATAATTATAAATCAGAAAACATGAAAAAAATCATATGGATGTAATAAATTATATAATTGATAACGATATTTTAATTAGGTATGGTTATATACATTCATTTATATATCATATTAAGGAATGTATGCTAACCATGTATTTATGGAACAAGATCCATTAGTTCAGGTTCAGGGAATCATAATTGTTATCAATGGAAGGGTTTTAATGGAATTGTAGACTATGATGTTTTTTAAGTATAATTTATGTGTAAATATGCCAGGGTATATCAAAAGTCTAACTTTATATATTAGCCTTTGGGGTAAGTATATGATTTTATAATAAGTAAAAAATTTATATTTTATTTTTTGTGTTAGGATGAGAAAAATTTAGTAAAACCCCAATGAATATTTCAATTAATTAGATAACATCCTAATTTTTCCATAAAATTGAGAATAATTGTTTTTCATAGAAATATAAACCAATATGGATATATTTAAATGGTTGTGGTTGTGGAACATATATACCTAGGGGTAATCACTATGAAAAGGGTTGTTTGATAATTGACCACATTATCAATCTAATGCATTATGAGTGAGCATATGACATTATACCTAGTGAGAAAATCCAAAGTTAAATGATTTTGTTAATAAAAATCCCTTTATAAACTATTTTTAGGTATTTAATAATTATTTTTACATATAGATTCTAAAACCTAACAGAAAAAATTCCATCGATAAAGATGGATTTTAGAAATGGAGTTATATGTCAATTTGAAAGTATAATATGTTAAAAATGTCATTATATTGGATGTCATATTTAGATAACTGGTTTCATATTCATGTTTTGGATGTTATCATCTCCTTTTTTTGTATTGTTTTTGAAACTTGATCAAGAAAATGATGTTGATAATGGTATGTAGCTGGAAACCATTATGTCTGATAACTGAATAAGGGATAATATATAAGTGGTTAATAATTTTTGTATTCCACTATTATGAAGAAAAAAAAGATTTTACATGTTTTAACTATTGTATTTATGTTGATATATTAATTGAAATTATATATTTATTCTCATCCATTATAAATAGCCAAGTGATATTTATTTATTTCATTTTAGTATATTTTAAATATTATAAAGAATATGGGAAACATATAAAGAGATTTTTCTAGATGTTCTTCATTAATAGAATCAAATAATAGATTAAATTGAATCAATAACCTTTGAAAATGAATTTATTTTGAGGTTATACTTTTAGGAATCACTATTCGAGAACACATGATTGTTGAATAAATAACTTTTATGTTCAAATAAGATTAATAATGAAATAATAAAGGGTTGATTTATTTTGAGAAATGTGAGTAGGATATTATTAATAGCCTTGGAATTGATAATTGAATTATATAAAAATCATTCCATGATATTTTTTGAAATATAAAATATTTTGAGTAGTCTGTGACATTATGAACTACTAATTAATTCATTCTTGGGATAAATGTATTTTAAATTTTTGGAGGAACATGTAAAATCAATTTTTTTAATTTATAAGACATGTTCGTAGTTTTTAAATTTTCTTGATATAAAGAATATAATATTAGGTTATATACATACACAGTTATATGATTATCAAAATTATTAAGATTGTATTAGGTAAAATAATATGGATTTAGATAGTGAAGATTTCAATATAATTGGGTATAGAATATTTTATCCATACTACTAGTAAATTTATATATCTATTTTAAGTATTAGTTTAATATGTATGATAGAACAAGAGTCATAGTAACCTAGGTTAAACCAATAATGATATTGGTTAAGGATATATTTATATAGGTTAAAATAAATAAATTATTGATGAATTTGATGATAATTGTAAATAGATTTAGGATTGAATCCATTTTTTCTTATTGATTATGATAATTTTCTTTTATTTTAAATGTTTCTTTACTTATTTTTTAATGATCTAGGATATTAAAACATAAATATAGCATCGTTTTAAATGAATAGTCAATACATTTCCATAAAAATGCTCGAAGACCCTAAATTTTTAAGGTTTTTGTAGAATATCTATAAAATACTAATACTTCATTAATGATAAAAAACTCTCAAATAAAAATCATCCCTCTTAGTAACCCTTATAGAAAAATCATACTTATATCCTTTATTCATAGCCTATGGAAAGACAACATAAGAAAAGGGTGATATGGGATTCTTATAAAGTGTAAAAAATGGGTATATCAATATAAAATGAGAAGAAGGGTAAGAGAACATGAGAATAATATAAGAAAACCATACCATGAATATCATAGATCATAAACAATATTCATGGCATAAATGTTGGAAGTTTATAAAAATTGAACAATAAATGAATCAATGAACATCATCTATAATAACAATTCATTATCATAAAAAAAATATTTTTATCATACATATTAACTAATAGCATGGTTAATATTTACAAAATGACACAAGTTCACTCATTACGTTATGGACCTAGAATTTGTTCCTCACATAACCTTATTGATATGAAAGACTAGTCCATTCATAAAAATGTAAACATTAAATTAGATTAATAAACAATATACATGTCTCATGAGTTATTAATCATACCTATTTAATTAGAGGGTGATATATGTCTCACACATTGTTGGTTATAATGTGAAAACTATCTTTAGTTATAACATAACAATCATCCTTTGTTATAGTGTAACCACCATATTTTGTTATAACATAACCATTGTCACATAAAGGAAACCAAACATATATGAGAAATAAGATCATAAAATATTTCTGATATCCAAACACAAGATTAAAAATGTGTTTCATAAAAATTTCATCATTTCATTTATTATGGGAAAAGATGGGTTTCATTAACATTTCATTATTTCATCATAGAGTATCCCATGGAAAAAAGTAATGAGTTTTATAAATATCAATTCAATATAAAAAGTAACAATCAATTGAGAGAATAATGATGGTTTAATTAGATTATATCCCCAATAAGTCTTATATAAAATCAAATGATATCATCTTATAAGAAAATGATTTTTGAAAGAACACTTGGAATTTTTCTTGAGGAAAATAACCTTTCCCCTTTGAAAATAAAATTTTTCAATCTATCATCCAACATAAAATTTTGGAAATTCATTTTTTTGAATTTTTTTTGAAACATTAAAAGTTGGATTTTAAACACTGACCTTTCATGATGGTAAAGAATAATGTTCATATCATAGATGTTAAAATGAAATTATAATCATAATTTAAGAGAATGTCAAAAGAAAACCATTTAAAAAATGATAGAATTATTATATTAAAATAATATTTTAAAAATTATATCATTTGAAAAATGAATTTTTAAAAAATTATAATAGGTAAAAAATTATTGTCAACATTTCTAGGAATCACATACATTGAAGAAAAATTATTTTCGGTCGAGGATGGAAATAAAATTATTTTTCATTAAAAACATTATTTTTGAAAATTGAGTACATAAAGGAAGGAAAATGAAATGAAAACATTTAAATTCATGAAATAACCATAGGAGAATAAAATAAATTATTTTATTATGAGATATAAAATATGAATTTATCATTTGAAACATAATCATAAATACTCAAGTTAATCAATGAGATTATTTTATAAAACCCATACCATTTTTGTAACATTTAAATTGTAATCCACATTAAAGAATAACATATAATGAAACAATAAATAGAAAATAACTAACGAGATTAAATATTTTTTATTCAAAAATGTTCAATGTATACACAAAAAAAATAGTGGTGAATAAGGAATATGTCTTCCAAAAATAAAAGATATACTAGAAATCTTTTCACCTTAGGTATCATGTTTTCTTGCACACATTAGAAACTAATATATAATAAATATGGAATTATTATATGTATATTATAGAACAATAATACTATATATTATACCATATATGATTTACTTATAACCTTTAATCACAAATTTATTAACAATTCTTTGTTATAATCACATTTTTAGGTACTAATTGCTTCACTTTTCATGTATGTTTTGGTTTGGATGTTTTGTTATTCTAATATTGATCATGTTGAAAATATTTCCATAATTTTATACATGATAAAAATATAATATATATATATATATTAGTTTTAATTTTTTTATAGTAATCCATAAGTGTTAGAAATATAGAATAAACAAAACCATTCCTGAAGGCGGTAGACAATACATATGCATGAATGTTGTCACTGTTTCCCCAAAGAAGAAAAAAAAATAATGTTAAATATTTATTAAAATTCCATAAATGATTATTATTTAATATATATTATCTAAAATATGTTTATATATTTTTACATCCATGTTTAAATGAAATGAAAAACACATCTCATTAATTTGTGGAGGTGGTAGTCCACACATACGCACGGTCGAACTAATTATTTTCCAATGGATTTGAATGTAGGTAGATATATGTGATATTATAATTAAAGAATTATAATCAGGTAATAAATATGATTTATAAAAATTTTATACATCAGTATATCAACCCATGGGTGATGGTGATTGAGAATGAATTACATCGATTCATGGGGATATAGACCATCAAACACATGATTGAATGTTTTGTTTCTCATTTAAATAAAGAATAGACCGATATAGGAAATATAATTAAGATAATAAAATATCATTATATTTTATTTTATGGTCTTATTATATCATCATATTTAATGAATATTTAAAGTAGGTGGAATAATAAATAATACAAAAAACATAAGCTTAAGAATTTTACCTCTTCTTCAAATAACAAATTTTGGATTATACCTAATGCCTTCATAGGAGGTTTTCATTAAAAATAGGTATATAATATATGTGGAGATATTTGAGGAATGGATTTTTTTTAGTTATTAGATTATCCAAAAGTATTTTTATATTTTTATAGGAGAGGAGAAGGGTTGGAATTTTATATGTGAGGGAGAGGATACAGTTGGAATCTTTTAAAATAAAATGTAATACCCAAATTTTTTGCATGAAACAATGCATCAAAATGTAACATTATGTATCCTTATATGATATAGAGTTAAAATAAAGATAGAAAATAGTAATTGAAAAGGTTTTTTTGTAATTTTAATGCTTACATATTTAGTTCTATCCCTTATAAACTCATTTTAACATCAATCATGGTAATATTTTTTTTACTCTTTTCAATATTCATTAGGACTAAAAATTATGTTGAATTTTTTTAAAATATAAATAATGAGGAATAAAAAAAATGGATTCATTTTTCCAAATTAAAATCTTTAATTTTGGGGAATTTAAATTAAAATTTAAATCATTGGGATGATAAAACAACTATTTTCCCAAGAAAAATATTTAAAATTAAAACATGTTTTAAAATAAAAATTCAATTTTAAATTTATAAAAATTACCAAAATTGGATTAATAAATTAAAAAACAGAAATTATTTAATTTAATAACAAATTTTTAAAAAATATTTATATTATAATTATATAACAACATGAATTTTTTTTAATTAAAATCAGTATTTTTTAGTATTTTATGAAAAATTAATCATTACATAAAAGTTTCAAAAATTCAGTTCATGATAAATTTCATATTTAAAAATCAAAAACTATATTTTTTAATATAATTCATATAAAAGGGGAGAAAATTACTTTTAGTATTTGTTCAAAAAAATCAATATGATTATTTTTTTAAATAAAATGTTCAAAACATATATAGGCTTTGATAAAAATTGCGTACTTTTGTATCAATGTGCTTTATTTATATAATAACATTTAACTTAATTATAAAAATGTTTTTTCCCTATTAATACTTTATTTTTAGAAAGATAGGTTATAATTATAATTTTTAAATAATAACATACATTTTATATTGTGTATCATTAATAAATTTTGTTCTATTTAACAATGAATATCGATGAAAATAGATTTTTTTGAAAAAACATATTTCAAAAAATCTTAGTGTTAAATTATATCCCCCATAATATTAATTTCACCGCCTAAATTTTTCCCTCTAAAAAAGGTCTGAGTATTATTTTCCCTCATTATGTCACTAGGTTCTATGTTTCTTTCTCATGTTGTAGAATTTTTTATAAATCCTTGACCATGTGTGTTGTATTGACTTAATCTCCATTGGTTTTTCCACAGAAGAAATATCATCTTCTATCCTTATGAGAATTGAGTTTATTACATGTGAAGGATCGAGTATGTACGTACTCAGGAGAATACCTGGTACACATCATGGACTTGAGGGTGTTTTGATGATTCACCTAGTCATATGAAACTATCTCTACATTATAAATAATTTCAAAGGGGAAATCATACCTCGGTCTCAACATTCCATTCTGCCTGAATCTCAAAACCGTCTTAAATGGAAAATTCATAGAAAAAACATATCAATAACTTCAATATTTATATCACACTGATTACTGCATACATAACTTATCTGTAAAATCTAAGATACCTTGATGTGGTGTTTAATAGCTATAACATTATCCTAAATTTTATCAACTAGATTATCTCTTAATAGTTGTCCTTCTCCAATATTATCCCAAGACATTTTATATCTCCTCTTATTTCCATATAAGTATATATAAGGATTTATCTTAATGCTCAAGTGAAATCTATTGTTTTATGTAATAAAAACTAGAGGAAGGTGTTGATACCAAACACCTTTGAAATATATTATAAAATATATTGTAATATATTATATACTATTAATCATTCTATCGGACTGATCATCTATCTATGGATGATACGTAGTAATAAAACTCAAATCTAAATAAAGATCTTTCTAATGAATTTGGAAGAAAATCAAGGTAGTCATAATATTTTGATTAGATAAAATATAATGTTTTAATCATGTATACTATAAAACTTTTTTGATGTATATTATAACATGTGCAAATAAATGGAAATATACTCTTATAGAGATGAATTATGTTGAATTTTTATGGAAATTATATGTAACATATATAACATTGTTCCCTTTAGTCGTACTAGAGAATCAAACAAAAAAAATTAGTTGTGATGTTTTCGTAGTTCCATTATTGTATGGTTATTGTTATCCACACCCCATTATATTTTTTTCTCTTTGTATTTAATTGTTTACATAATAAGAAACAAGTTAAAGACTTAGTAATATATTTTTTCATTTCATCCCACCATAAATAAACATCCAAATATATAAAAATCAATATACATCAATGATGAATAGTGAAAAAAGAATGATGAGATTCCTCTAACATATCCTCTTTAATTTAGTTATGGATAGAACAAATATGTGTCTCTTGAACCATATCATACCATAAAATTCAATGTTAAACTCAATAACATTTCACCCCTTATTCTGGAGGCCTATATCATTTTTAGGACCTCATTAATTGTCCCATGGATTGATGGTTTGACACTCATTTGAGAAAAACAACATTTTCTCCATTTCTTCAATATTTCCATATCCGTCATTTTCAATAACATAAATATTTGAACTTTTTTGATCCTAACATGGATAATATAACACGATCCTTTTAAATAAATGAATTTTTGACCATGTTTTCTTTCCAAGGGTGGTAATTTATTGAGTAGTCATAACCATTAGTCATCTCTAACAAGCCTATTTAGGGGATATTAAACTCATTATATATGAACATATATATCAAATATTTTAATTGGAATATATATCACACCGTTATCAATAAATATATTTTATAAAAATCATTAATGAAAAAATTACAACAACTAACCCTAAATCATGAATTGGGGAATTTTTCCCATGAACCATAAATATGAATGAGGCATAAGAAATAACAGAATAATTCTCCTCAAGAACTCATAAAAATACCTTATTCAATGTAATAGTAAATATTACAAGCCATTATCCAATACCAGGTAGTTTATCCACATGTGATTGGACTAATGTTTTCTTTAATTCCAAATTTTTTTTACAATCATTCATCCATCCAAAGGTAAATGAACTTTTTCTAAGTTAAATTAGTGATTGGATTACATTTTCATGATAAATTATACAAAAACAATGGATAATATCCATCCAAATCAATAAAACATCATATATTAGTTATCATGGGTTGTATTGTATAATTTTCAATATCATATATCTTTGATTAATACAGCGATATACATTCGATTGAAATTATATGACCCAAAAATAATCCTTTTGTATATATTTTTTACATTATTAATACTTTATTAATTTAATTTCTTCGGTTCTTTAGTATAATTATGAAGTGATATTTATTCTCTCACATTTGCAATAAATACAAAAGAGTATCATCTATACATAATACATAAACTAAACAAGGAAATATCTAAGGACTATATTACCTAAATCCATAAAATAATGAGGGGAATTAGTAAGACCAAATATCAACATTATATACTCATATTTTCAATAACATGTATGGAATGTGGTCTTGTGCATATCAAATTTTATGACCCCCAATTACTGATATCCATAAAGAAGGAAAATCATGGTATATTATTTAATTTTTTTTGTAGTTGATAAAACATGTTATTTGTATGGGTTAGAGAAGAATTTTGCTTCATATTGATCTTTTTTATTTCATTGTAATCAATTAACAGTCTCATTAATCAATTATTATTCTTAACAAATAGAATATTTTTCACCCTAATGTGAAACACATGGATAAATAAATCCCTTGTCAAGGTTCTCTATAGTTTTTTTTATCATTCCTATAACTTAATTGGGGAAATTTTATAGGGATTCATTATAATAGGTGTGGAATAAGTTAATATATGTTTTAAGAACATAACATCATTATTTTGGGGAATAATATGATACTATTAGAAAATTAATTCCTCAAACTCTAGAATAATTATCATAGAATCATGTTTGATTATATCCCAAACAATCAGAGATAAACACCCCTTTGAATGAGAACTAAAACCTATAGAATATATGTGATTTTCATTAGAATTTTATATTTTTCCTTTTGATAATTTATGTTCATAGGTTTTATTTAAATATAAAACATGGATTCCCTTCCTTGGAAACTAATGTGGTATTTATGTAGAAAATACAATCCATGTGTTGGATAACATCAAATTCAACTAGATAAAGAATAAAAATATTTTCATGAATCACATTCCTACAAACATCAATTGGAGATTAATAATTTACTTCATATGTGATCAGAATACTATTAAGGATTTTTAAAGAAAATTAAACATCTAATTATCATGGATAAAAAATAACTTTACAAGAAACATTTCATGATATAAGGCAATTAATATGTCTAAGATCATATCAGGTACATCAATATTTGATCATACTTCTTACCACCACAACATAGTCATTTTACATTAAGTCCCTAGGTAAAACATTAATGGTTTTCATGAAAATCATTAAAATTTAATCATAGTGATCAATCATGAAATATGATTCACAAGATGTGTAAATCATGGAACATTATTTTCAATATATGAAAATTATGTTTAACCTAGTTATATAATGGTTATAATATCTTCTTATACATCACAATTCTTTGTAATAGAAATGTAAATTAACTTAAGAATATCCCATGAGAGTATGAATCTAGGAGGATTGAAAATACCATTTTCATACACCAAGTGGTTATCAAGTCCATCTCAATACACCCTTTTCTGAGATATTACCCCTTGGTTGAACCACTCCAGATTCACATCCACTTGAAGTATACATATAGGGATATAATTTCTTTGGAAACTTAAACTATATCCTTCATCCAAAATTAAAGGATAATTTCCTATACATTCCCTTATTCTTATAGATCTCAATAAATATTTAGCATTCGAGTTTACAAAGGATAAGTAGACCATCCATTTAATGCAAACTATAAAGACCCAATATTTTCATATATAATTGTTACATATTATAAGATGAACATTTAATATAATTCACAAAAACATTAGTAAGGACCATAAAGGATTCCATTCTCCAGAGACTAGCTATACAATCATCTTATTTCATTAATGATCATTATCCACTCTTGTAAATATCATCCCACAATGTAAAATCCATAGACACATCATAACAAATAACTTTCATTATAAACTTGGAAAAAGAATCCTTAAAAACTATGAGATCAGATGCTTAGTAAGGGTATAAATGGAAGGTATCAACATAACCTTTTTACACCACATGATTTTATGGTATGCCTCTTTTGAAATAGATTTCATATCTTCAATGGAATCTATTTCATGCAACACTAAGGTCAAATAAACCATGATCTGATATAATATGACTATTATAACCTGGACATATATTTTTTTGGGATAATGAAAAGTAACGTTTTTTTAATTTTTTTATAGAATAAATTAAATGTTAATTAATTGATTAGAAGTAAATATAATAATTCAAGATGTGTTTTTCTAAATAATTTTTTTACATTATATATTTACATAATAATTAATTGAATTAGTCACTAAAGGTGAGTGTTTTTAATGACATGTATGTATTATATATTTAATAAAATGTTTTAATAATCATATAATGTTTGTGCTATTCTTAAGATAAAAATAAGTCTAGTTTTATTCCTAAAGTATACATTTTTTGTAATACTATTTTTATCATGTTTTGCGCACCAATTTTAAAATTTATTTATTCTAATTAAATGTATTGAATATGATAAATTTAATTACTTATTTCTAATTAGTATTTCTAAATTCAGTAATTAGTCCTTTTTTATTTTTGATCAAAATGAATAGTAACTATGGTAATATTTATGACCTCAGTAAAGGGTAAATTTGGTTAATTTATGTGAAATCAAATTGGAAATGACACAATAATTCAATTTAATTTCTTATTAGATAAATAGAATTTTTCTCACATAACCATAGGCTAGAATTTTACTTGTTTAATCAATGCGTGTCCCTTAATATAAATTAACTATAATTCAAATCAATGCGAGTTAAAAAAAGTCACTCTATTTGTTTTTAATATATTTTATGTGTACACATTTAAAAAAAACAAGATATAAATGAAAATAGATTGCTATATTGATCTTAGTGAAATTATTTTCAGTATTATTTTTTTAGAATGTTAAAAATATTATTTTTTACTTTAAATTCTTCTATTATGATAGTACAATGTTTAATTAATTAACATAAAATAAAATAGCTTATTTTAAAATATTAATTATTATATAATTTTAATGATTTAATGTTTAGAAAATATTACAATTCTCTATGAAACATTAGAAATTATTGGATGTATTAGATTTGAATTCCAACTTTGCTATGATGTATTTGAAGTCAATGTAAATGAATATTGTGAAAATTAACATTAATGATAAATCAAGAAAAAATATTTTAATAAATTATTTAAAATTAATAAATATATAATATTCATCTTTGTTTATGAAATATAGTTTAAAACACCATACAAGATCAATATATGAGTTATTGGTCAATTTATAGTAAAATTATTAACCCTATATGAATAAAGTATTAGTTATAATGGATAAGGTGAAAAATAACTAAATAGGGGGTTAATCAAATTTATAAGTTTTAAAATGACAAAAAAACATGTATAAATTATGTTGGG
Organism: Viscum album; assembly: GCA_963277665.1. Classification (NCBI taxonomy): domain Eukaryota; kingdom Viridiplantae; phylum Streptophyta; class Magnoliopsida; order Santalales; family Viscaceae; genus Viscum; species Viscum album. The sequence continues at coordinate 1,900,094,260 of OY728135.1, read as the reverse complement.
TGATTATATTAATATCCTATAATACCTTAACTTTTAATCCATTTCCATTTGAAGGAATTTTACATAATAATGAATTTTTTATAATATAATATTTTTTGAAATACCAAAAGTTCCCACACCACGATTATAAAAGGGAACCACACAATTCACAACACAATGATCAATCTAACATGACCAATAATCTAATGTATAACATTTGAAAATACTTATCCAAATTTTCAATGTCATAGTCTCACTAAATGAAAAACCATACATGCCTTATGAAAGGATATAAATTTGGTCCTCCAAGGAATAAGTAGTTTACATACATTGTCTCTTTATATTTATAAATTTTTCTATCTCTTATAAATAAAATAAAATTACAATAAAATAATAAAATAAGTATCCTCAAAATTAAATAATTATACTATTATTATTTTTACACTATTATCCACCCCCTTTCCCATCAAAAGTGAATTTAATGTATCACTTGTGCATATGTAAAGCTTACCATCTCCATGTGGTGATACGACTCAATTTTCATCACCACATTTTATGGATAAAAATTATTATAGGTTTAATATTTATATATAATAATTATAACATAATTTTTCTTATTTAATAATAATATAATATATATCCTATTATCCTTACAATAATTGGTAAATGATAATTTTGCTCATAAGTATTTGTGGAATACCTCCTCCATGAAGTGATTTGATTTGTTTTTATTTATATTTTATTTGTAAGGACATAATTATAGATTTTCTAAATAAATATGATCTATATGATATAATAATGATTCTAAATATTTAAATTTCTATTACCTTTCTTTCATTTAGTGTGTAGAATCATGAATACATTATTCATGCGTATGTACATCACCCCGTCTCCATAAACGTCATAATAACATTTTATACCGACATATTTAATTGATTAATATAAATTCATATATAATGATTATATATAATATTTATATCATTATTAACATTACATATTTTATTTATAATTGACCAAATTATAAATACAAAAAATATGGAACCCTAATATACATGAAAAAACATGTTTTACCAGAAATAGTGATTTTTAACAATGAATTGTTTTGAAACAGGTGACAATTGATTATAAGTATGTCATAAATGGAATGATATATATGATTATGGTTCCAAAATATATGAATAAAATACATATACTTATTACATAAGATTTTTTAATGTTTATAATTGAATTCATAATCGAGGTAAGTGTTTGATTAAAATCTTATCATTATTCAGAATTGTTTATTTTCATGTATATATGAGAGAATATTTCTCTTCCATATCTATGTTTCTAAATAATATTTTAAAAAATGTTTTTATTACTATTATCCAATGATTTTTAAAATTCATTTTACCGAATGTTATACTTTTTTACACAACTATTTTAATGGAATACTTTTATCATTTTCAAGGTGACATACTTTGTGACATTTTCAACAAAAATAAAGACTAAATGTATTTTTAACTTATATGGAATAAGGGTATTTTTCGACTATAATTACACCTTAATATAATGAATCATACTTTAAAATATTACAAGGTTCTATTAAAATAAGTTTCTTATATGTGTACAATGTTTTACAAATAAATGACTTCAATTAGAAAATGTTATGTTCATCAAAAGTTAATGTGTCCCCATGTATGTCAACATGATTTGTTAAATTTTATTCATTACTGAGGTTATTCTATTAGGATAATATATACCATATTTTATTTTTTATGATTATTTTGAAGGTATATTTACTATTTTATTTCCATTCACCATATTACATTTTATGTATTATGAATATTATTAATGATTGGGGAGATTATTAATGTTTCATATTTTATTTTCCATATGAATGTTTATGTTGATTATATTTCACATTGTTCATAATATGAATGCATTGGACTTAATATGTGGTGGGTGGGGCCCTCTATATCCCCTCAATAAATAAGATGGTCTCATGAGACAAACTAGCTAGGGTATTTGCTGAGTCCTTTTCTATTTCTATAATATGTATTTGAACGAGGCATCAACATTATGTTCAAGATGTTCGAAAGAATAAATTTCCCTCATTATGAGTTTTGATATCGATTTAAATTTTATTATCTGATACGTTATGATATCAATGGGTATGTTTTTAGCTCATGTGATATTCAGATTATTTTGTTTCTATTTACTTAATGAAATATTATTTATGTATTATATAACATTAATTGTATGCATACCTATACTAATTATCTAAGATCACCCTTTTTCTTATGTTTATTTTCCCCAAATATACTAAGAAGTTTATTATGATCGATATGAAGGGATAATATAGTAGTATAATGGTGTCCTCAAACGAAATAATTTTTTATATTTCATGATTTCAATTTTAATGTATGATTTAAGTAAGTATCTATTTTTATAATACTATAATACTTTCGGTAATGTAAGTAGTGATAATTTTTATCAAATAAAAATTTAATAATGTAATCATTGACTCTAGGATGATTGGTTTGGGGTCTTTAATGTTGGTTGAAGAGTAGGTTTAATAGAATCTTTGGGAACTATATTTTGGAAAACTTTGATTAGGGAAACATAACCATATAATGAAAATTGAGAATTTTCACAAAGAAACAAATATTAAAATTTTATGATTACTTATACATAAATTTTCAATTTATGTTATGATATTCAATAATTTTGGAATTATACAATATCATTTATAATATGATCTAGTTTATTCCATTATGTAGAAATAGAGCCTAGCAGAAAGAATGAAAACCATATCAACACACATAACCAATGTAGGTATTAATAACCTAAGAAAGATAATGATGTTTTCATTAGAGATATATATGGATCATAAAAACATATAATTCAAATAGGATAACTGAAACCGGTTATAGGAAATAAACTTACCCCTATAGAGTAGCCTAATGATACACGATGTGGTGCAACAAGGCTAGATTTATTTATCCAAAAAACAAACTACATCATTCATTAGGACTACACATCCATTTATAGCTGATAAAGGAATATGTTCCATAGAGAAAATATTTATCTCTTTAGGAAGTAATAAAATGGATAAGGTTTTCATGTTAGTTTATTATCACTGAATCGATGTGGATCAATGATGATCATTGATTCAAAAAACTATAGAGGTGGAGTAAAGAGAAAACATAGAGTGAAAGGATTTTAAGTAACATTCCTTAAGAAATTATTTAACTTGGAAAAAATGAGAAAATTCTCATAGAAAATTACTATAACTAAGGTAGAACTAGGATGAGATTGTTTTTAAGTATGAATCCAATATTACAATGTTAGAAAGGTATGCTACGTAATATATATGTATTCCAATGGGAAATATTAGACATACCTTTAATGGTATCAATGTAATTATATAGTGAGAACTATTATCCCAAATATTATCAACAAATGAGGATATATTATGATGTTAAATCATATAAGAAAAAGAATTATCGATGTCTTATGTATTACAAGGGTTGAATTTTAAGAAGAGGGTTTTTGAGTACTCGAAAAAACGATATAAGGATATATAGAAGAAGTAAATAGTGGAATTTTCAACTAGTAATAAATATGGAATGAAACATCACAGAAAATTACTATTTGGAGTGATAGTTTGCAACAAGTTGTGAGAAAAAGCCAATGAGTCCTATGATTATAATGGATAAAATGAAGCTGAAAATATTGAAATATTTAGCTGTAAATATATGGGAAACTATGAAAATTATTGTTCTAATCATCAAGGGAACCTAGTTAAGAAAAGGCCTAGGGACCAAGGAAATTCATATGTGATTAGAATAGTTGTGGATGATGATTATAATGATTTTTTGGTAGGATCATTATACATATACTAAAAAATATAAAATTATTTTTTTTGATTATGGATCATTGAATTATTTTATATCTTCTAGTATTTTATCTAAAATAGAAATTTCCTATTCACTTTAATAAAGATGTATTCATTATAAGACTATAGTGAAAATATTAGTACAAAAATGACGTGTCAATCCATTCCAAATATCACACATAAAAATGATCTATTTTCTTAGTTTTGTTATCATACTATTGATTGAATTTTTCATAATAAATAGTGTGGTATTGATTTCAAAATATAAATAAATATTTTAATTTCAATTGTGGTAAATTATGATTCTTGAAAAAGATATGAAATTATATATTATTATAGGGCAGTACTTACCATCTTAGTGTAACATCCCAAATAAATAAGGAATAAGTCACTTTTCATATTTATTAATATTTGTGAATTAAATATTAATTTTACATTAAAGGGGATTCTATGTTCGATAGCGTACCCGATACACAACAACATGTATCTTTGAAATCTTATGTTGCACAATAATAATATAATATTATTATTTTAAATGATCGTTAACTCCTAGCCGTTGTCTTGGCGGGAATGAAGAAAACTAAATACAATATGATTATACATGTTTGTAAAATGTAGTTACATTTATCCAATACATGTTAGAGTCCTAAAATGTGAATGAATCTAATTTTAAGCACAATTTACATTAAAATGTCGATTTACTGATTTTTAATGGTGAACACTCTTTAAATATAGTTTTGGTCACTTTAATATATTCTATATGACTAAATAAAATCCTTCCTTATAACAGGGACATCAAAATTTACTTTGTATAAATTTTTGGAATTTTTCTAAAAAAGTTCATTTTTTATGAATAGTGTAAATATTGTATTTTAATTCAAAACTTTGTTTTAATCTAATTTATTTATATGGTTAGATTATCTTTTCAATTTATTTTAATATGTAATAAGAATATATTTTTACCATTTAATCCAATGTTGGTCACTGGAATTAATTTCAATTTGAAATTGGACATAAACAAGTATCAATCTTTTGATAGTTATTATTTCTTAAAAACATGCTATTTCTTTTAACAACAGGAATTAATTTTAAAATTAATTAATGACACTTTTATGTTTTTAATTTGTAAAAATAAACATCATTTTTTAATTTGGATTATCAAATAAATCTTAGGCTGAATTTTTGGTATTTTTCTGAAAAACTTCAATTTTTGATGAATAGTGAAACCACTTAGTGGTAGTTAAAAAAACCGACTTTTTCATTTAAATGAAATTTTACCACTTCTGTAAACTGAATTTTAAAAATCTTACATACATGGTTTCTATCAAGAAGTAAAATTTGGTTCATTAATATGAAAATAATTTTTGGTGAATTGTAACTTTTGACTTTTATTTACCGTGGTTAAAGGTAAATAGGGCAATTCAAGGTTAAAATAATATTATGATAATTCAAAATTACCTTAACACTTGTACAAACATTATTTTTTGAGTAATTAACGACCATGGTCATCTTTGGGTTGATTTTGGGACCCCTTTGAGCCACTTGGAAGTGATAATGACAATTTAGATTAATTAACTTAATGTAAATTCCAAAATGACAAAAGCAAATATCTTGTTGTAATTAATTTTTATATGGTGTTATATATGTAATATTTTTGACTATAAATATCCATTAGAAATATAAAAATATTTCCTACATCATGGTATTTTTTTATAATTTTTAGACATTAGATTAATTAAATTATTAATGACACAATAATGATGCAATATTGACCTCATTAATAAATGATTTAAATAAATAAGATTATAATGATTAAAATATTATCCAAAACATGTCCAATTTAGATTGGATGATTTTATTTCGACAATGAGTCATCTTATCTTCATCTTCAATGATTTTTGGACCATTAGAAATTGAATATTATTATATAATAAAATAATATTTTCACACTTTCCTAAAGAGCCCCTCCTCTCCCTTATAAAAGGAGTCCTCTTATAACCAACTACTCACACATCTTAATCCATTTGGCTAATCCAAAATCTGCCCAATTAATCTCCCTAAATCTGTCTCATCCCCCTAGAAGCCTTACCTTAGGAAGAAGACACTTCAATAAGTCATTTGGTTCAAACCAAAGGGAGTTAACCAAATTAATGGTAACAATTTCTCTTAAATTGTTTTTTTACTTCTCCAACCCCTAAACTCTTTTTATTCCTTTATTTTGTAACAAAACTAGTATCCTCAATATACTAGGTTGTTTTTATGAGAATTATTTGAACTACACTTATAAACACCTCCATCTAATGGGTGAAGAACATAATGTTTCGGTGGATGAAAAACTAACACCTCACAAAATGATGATTGTTTGATTATCTCCTACTGACTCTCATGGTGGACATTATGATGGAACTCTATTTATATATGATGTATATTAAGTTTACGGTTTCTTTATGTTTCTGTATTTTCCATTTATAGAATTCCTTTATAGTTTCCATAGTGGGTAAATACGATAATCTCATTTGAGGAAGTGCGGACTACGACCCCCTCAAAGTGATGTGACTCTTTAATGCATTATGTGGGATGTATAAAGGATAGAGTTAATGATATTATATAGGATATTATATTGTAATTATAATATACCTATGTATAATTATGTTTAAATTCCATTAAAATAAGAAATAGAAATGAAAGTAGCATTCATGCGTACGTACGACTTACCGTCTCCACGAACAGTGCATTTCATTTCTTACATCCATATGTTATGTACTATTATAAATACATTTTTATTCTGGATATATATAATATATATGATATCTAAATAATTAATGTCATTCTGGATATAATTAACTATTGAACTCATGGAGAACTTGTAAATATAATGGGTTCATTTTTTACTCAAGTACCAAATATCGACAAAATGGATGTTATTAACATAAATGATAACATATTATTTATAACATGGTAATAACTGATATAAAAGGAATAATAAACTTGAAAAAGGTTCTTAAAAAAGTAGAAATTAACTTTAGTTTATTATTCAGGAGATTAAAGAATGATTGAGTCAAGTCGGACACAAGGTAAGGGATTTTCTTATCTTACTTTTAATTCCGTGAGATTTCCATTGTTCACAACTTATTCATTGCATGTGGTGTATTTTGTAATTACATTTGATATATATTATTATTAATTTCATTATATTGATGGTATTATGTGATTATTTTTGTGGTTATTAACTTTTGGTCATAAGACTTAGTTGATTACAACGTGGTAAAGGGTTTCATCTCACTATTTATTCTCACAAGATTCATGCTATATTTTCCACTATTTCATTTTTATGGTGTATGGACTGCCCATGATTGTACTATTTGTGTAATATACTTTAATTTATGAGTACTTACATCTTCTTTTTATGATCTTTATTTCATGTGGCATATGTTTTGTAAGTTACCAAATCGGTAAGGGAACCATTCACCCTCTTCTTTTTAAAAGGCTTCTTTTTGTTATGTCTTTTAAATTACAACTTATTATATTGAGATATGTTCTTATACATCCTTATAGATTTAAACTTTATTTATAAGTGACGAGATACCCTTTTTGTCTCATCAACTCATTTTCTTAATTTTAAAGTGACACCATTAGAATGTCAAAGTTTTATAAGGGAACTTCTTAACCCGATTTCAATTCTTTGGGTTAAACTTGAAATTCCTGAATATGTAATCCTATTACTATGTGTGAATGACCTCTGATTGTTTTACACATAATATACACTTATATTGTGTGTATTTATATTTTTTACACATAATTATGTACTTTATTTATCCTTAATTTAAGGATACCATCTTTATACGGTATTTCATCTCAATTTACATTTCCATTGAGACTTCAATGTTGTTATGCACCAATTCACTCTTATATGGTGTATATACTTTCCTTTGAAATATTATATCTTGAATAACATTATTCTCATGATATTATAAAGTTCTGATTAAATGTTATTCCTCATTTATTTGTATTCAAGCATCTCTCTTTTTGTTAAAAAAACTCTTTAACAAAAATATCGTTTTAAATGTTTCAAAGATTTATTCTTCTAAATATTTATCATTAATTTCCATGTTTTCCAAATGGGTTTTAGGATTTATTTGCATGGAAATTAATGTTTTCAAATGATAATTCATTTAAAATCTTCAAAGTGGCATGGGACACTTTGATTCAAAAATCTCTTTTTAAATGGTTTTGAAAATGATTTGATAAAGCATTGTTTATTTTAATATCTTGATTTTATATATTGTAAAGTGAAAATGTTATCTTTACTTTATACATGTGTTATATGTTATGATTATGTTATAATTATTGAGCATTTTTTATGTATACGGGTGGTTCTGTGATAAAACTAGGGCGGGTGAGCCCGAGATAGATGTCCAATGCATTGGGTAACACGATAGAGGTGGACATGATGTTTCTCCTAAGAGATTTACGGAATATAACGTGATGGGTATTCCAAGTGTAACTCTTTATGTAGTTATGATAGCTACAATGTAAGTTTGACATGGATTCCATAAGTAACCTTTATGATTTATGATTTGTGTGTGTTATTCATAAATCTTATGATTTTGTAAGGTGTGTTATGATTGAAAAGTATGGTTTCATTGATTTGTATTTATTGATGGGCTAATGTTTCCTTTCTAGTTTTATAAACCTTACTAAGCTTTTTATGCTCATCCCATGTTTTTGAAATGTTTTCCACATGAATTAAATATGAATAGGGTCAAGGATGAGATCATGGAAAAGTCATGCTATCTAAAATATAGAACTAGACATGTTTCTTCTTAAGAGTTTTTATTTTATAAAAAAATGGATACTAAGTAGTAGTGTCTACTTGTAATATTCAAGTTGTTATGTAATAGTTATGGCCTAATTATCTAAAAATCTAAACCTGAAAATATCCTCAATGTGAATTATTCATTTAATTCAATATTATGTAATGTTATAAGGTCAGGTCCTTATAGTTGGTATCAGAGGTCGGTTTAGAAAACTTTAGGGATTAAGAATTTTAGTTAGACATATGGTTAGTCCTTATCTAATATTTCATTTAAATCAATGTTTTATAACTTTTTTAGATCAAGGAAAGTCAGTTACAAATGAAAGGAGGAGGATCTCAAAACAACATTCCTATCTCTTCCTGATGACATGCTTGCAATAATTATTGCAAAGTCATGATCAGATGATTGTGAAAACTTTTCTAGCATAAAACTCACTTGCAAAAAGTTGTTTGAGATATAAAACACTTCCACTATACCTCGTTATCATCATGGATCATGGGTTGTATTTTGTAAAATCATATTTTCACAATATACTCATATTTTCAAGAATGGTAAATATTATCAAGGCATTTTTAAATATTTTACCTTATCATAAGATTTTGAACCATATTATGATTTTAAAAAAGGTTCTAAAGAAGGAGACCCTTGTGCAACCTATTTATATTTGATTTTAAAATATAGTCTCTCAACACATACTTATGGTATTTTAAAAGGACCGTTAATTGAAATTTTCAACTCAAATTTGGTTCAACAGTTTTATAGAAATCATGTTTTATCAGATGCTTTGAAATTATATGTCATACATGATTATTTTCCAAAATTGTTTTTCTATGAACACCCATATGACCCATGTTGTACAAGGTGTATTTGGATGGAGGAAAAAATTATTTTGAAGGATCTCTTAATCATTGTTGTAATGCATGGACCTTCTACCCACGTGGAAAATATGATGATGAAACCAAATGGACACTATGATCAAGGTATGATGTTCTTTATTTTGGGGATTGTTTTGTTTTATCATATGGTGGTGAAATAAGACTTCAATAATTAAGATGTTGAGATCATAATGAATTTGGATGAAAATGAGAGTTATAAGGAAACCTTTGAGGTTAAAACTTGTTAGGATTATTTTTGAGTTTTATAAGAAGGAAAACCCATAGGATGGGTGAAAACCCATCGCATTCGGAAAGGCTGCAGGAATAAAACCCACAACCGAAGGGTGACTAGGGCGCATCGCCTACCACTAGCCTACTTGAAGTCCCTGGTTAGTATAACTTATTATTTTAGTAAAATGTTTTTATGGAACAAGAATAAGTTGATTTTTGGAACTTATGTTTTATTAAATAGATATACTTAGTATTGAAAAATTATTTAGTGATTACGTGATAAAAGGTTGTTGTGGAAGACATTATCTATTTTGAGTAATCACTATATGCCTAAGGAGGATAGAATACTATGGGATTTCAATTGTGGAATAATGGTTTAAATTTTAGTTTGGAAGAATCTATTTTTTTATTATGGACACATGATGATTTGATTTATTTATTAAAATGATTAACCTATCCTGGAGAATATATGATTAGGTTAATTACTTTTTAATATGAGACTTTATGAGTAAATGGTGTTACTTGGAGATAAATGTTAAGATGTATCTTGAAAGTCTATGTAATTAAATCCTTATGAGATTTGGGTTATAATCAAAGTTTGGATTACTTTTAATGAATTTTAGGGAAAATTGTTTATTGAATGGTCTTTGTTGAACTTTGGTTTTGTTAAGACAAATTTTAGAGATTAAGAGTAGTTTCTCTTTATGTAAAAGTGTATCCTTTTGGGGATTATATGATCATGTACTAAAATTTTTGGTTTTAGTTAATATTTAAAGACAAGGGAAATATATAGTTCATCTTTTTTGGATTATTTTATTCTCTCGAAGTTGATTATAGCACTTTTAATGTAAACAAGTCATCTTGAATACTCATCATAAGGATGAAATATGAGTTTGTGTTAGAAATATAGTGAAGGATAAAAGTATATATGAAAATTAATTGTGTTTCCTTATGTTTTTAGTTAAGATCATAAATAAATTCCTCAAAGAAAAGTAATTTAAAACAAAAAACCTTGTCTTTTAACTTTTCCTACCGGTAAATCAAATACTGTTTAACCCATCAAAAGTTTGTGATTTTCTGGGGGTTAACTTTCTCCTAAACTTGTTTTCTATCACTCTCCATAAGAACTTGAGGATTTTTGTTCTCCTCCATATCCATGTTGTTATGGAATCCTAGTATCAGTTGTCTCGAGTAACCTTTGTACTTCTCTTCCTTTATATTAAAATGATAGTTTTATCGACTCTTTTTTTGATGTGGGGATTTTAATGAAGTTTCCAAGCCCATTTTTAAAATTGCAAGGATGCAATTTCCAAAAGAGGGGAATGATGTAACATCCTAGATAAATAAGGAATAAGGCACTTTTCATATTTATTAATATTTGTGAATTAAATATTAATTTTACATTAAAGGGGATGCTTTGTTCGATAGCGTACCCGATACACAAAAACATGTTTCATTGAAATTTTACGTTGCACACTAATAATATAATATTATTATTTTAAATGGTTGTTAACGCCTGACTGTTGTATTGGTGGGAATGAAAAAAACTAAATACAATATGATTATACATGTTTGTAAAATGTAATTACATTTATCCAATAAATTTTAGAGGCTTAAAATGTGAATGAATATAATTTTAAGCATAATTTACATTAAAAGGTCGATTTACCACCTTATAATAGTGAAACCTCTTTAAATATAGTTTTGGTCACTTTAATACATTCTATATGGCTAAATAAAATCCTTCTTTTGAACAGGGACATCAAAATTTAATTTGTGTAAATTTTGGGAATTTTTCTGAAAAAGTTCATTTTTTATGATTAGTGTAATTATTGTATTTCATTTCAAAACTATGTTTTAATATAATTTATTTGTATGGTTAGATTATATTTTAAATTGGTTTTAAAGTGTAATTATAATATATTTTTACCATTTAATCCAATTTTGGCCATTGGAATTAAGTTCAATTTGAAATTGGACATAAACAAGTGTCAATCTTTTGATAGTTACTGTTTCTTAAAAACACCATATTTTTTTTAACAACTGGAATTAATTTTAAAATTAATTAATGACAATTTTATGTTTTGAATTTGTAAAAATAAACATCAATTTTTAATTTGAAATATCAAATAAAGCCTTGCCTGATTTTTTTGTATTTTTCTGAAAAACATCAATTTTTGATGAATAGTGAAACCACTTAGTGGTAGTTAAAAAAACTAACTTTTTCATTTAAATGAAAATTTACCACTTCTTTGAACTGAATTTCAAAAATCTTACATACATTTTTGTTATCATAAAGTAAAATGTGGTCCATTAAGATGAAAACAATTTTTGGTGAATAGTAACTTTTGACTTTTATTTACCGCGGTTAAAGGTAAATAGGGTAATTCCAGGTTAAAATAATATTATAATAATTCAAAATTACCTTAACACTTGTCCAAACCTTATTTTTTGAGTCATTAATGACCATGGGCATCTTTGGGTTGATTTTGGGACCCCTTTGAGACACTTGGAAGTGATAATGACAATTTAGTTTAATTAACTTAAAGTAAAGGCCAAAATGAAAAAAGAAAATATATTGTAGTAATTAATTTTTATATGGTGTTATATAAGTAATATTTTTTAATATAAATATTCATTGTAAAGATAAAAATTTCCTATATCATGGTATTTTTTTAATAATTTTTAGACATCAAATAATTTAAATTATTCATGCCACAATAATGATGCTGTATTTACCTCATTAATAAATGATTTAAATAAATAAGATTATAATGACTAAAATATTATCCAATATATGTCCAATTCTAATTGGATGATTTTATTTCAACCATGAGTCATTTTATCTTCATATTTAATGATTTTTGGACCATTAGAAACCGAATATCATTATATAATAAAATAATATTTTCACACTTTCCTAAAGAGCCCCTCCTCTATATTATAAAAGGAGACCACTTATAACCAATTACTCACAACTCTCAAGCCATTTGGCTCATAATAACTCTACCCAATTAATCTCCCTAAATACCTCTTATACCCCTAGAATCCTTAACATAGGCAGAAGGCAATTCAAGAAGTCCTTTGGTTAAAACCATAGGGAGTTACCAAAATTAAAGGTAACAGTTTCTCTTAAATTGTTTTCTTTTATTTTACTTCTCCAACCACTAAACTCTTTTTATTCATTTCTTTTGAAACAACACCAGTATCCACAATATACTAGGTTGTTTTTATGAGAATTATTTGAACAACACTTACACACACTTCCATCTAATGGGTGACGAACATAATGTTTCTATGGATGGAAAACTAACGCCTCATGAAATGATGATTGTTATATTATCTCCTACCGCCTCTCTGTTGTACCTCTCGTACCCCTCAAGGTTTTATTTTCATGATCACAATCACCCTCATATTTATCTAATCCTCTTTCAAGTGTTTTTGGTTGATAGGAATCAAATCAGGTGGCCAAGGAATTGGGCCAAGAAAGAAAGCTGGCAAATGGACTGAAATCCAGACCACCGGCCAGCCGGTGGCACACCACCGGCCAGCCGGTGGCACCTGCACTTAAGAGGGAGCCACTGCCTTACCACCGGCCAACCGGTGGCCTCAGCACCGGCCAGCCGGTGGCTCCTGGGCAGAACAAGTTTCCATCATCCAAGGCACCGGCCAGCCGGTGGCCCTGCACCGGCCAGCCGGTAGCCCAGTCAAACTAGCCGTTGGGTTTGACCAGTCAACCTTCTTTTGGCCTCCAACGGCTCCGAGGACTTCTCCAACGGCTCCGAAGCCTCCCCAAGGGTTCCATGCCTATAAATAAAGGCTGAGGAAGCCCCGGACACTAACCGGAACTATACGGAAGCCCACGGACATATTTTGCATCAATTGGCCAACCTCCGGCGACTTCCTCCAAGGGAACCCCAATAGCTCCAACAACTTCCACATCCAAGGAGCCCCTCCAAAGAAGCTTGGAAGAGGCCTTCAACATCTCCATCCAATCAAAGGCGCCCAAGGCTTCTCAAAATACGGTTTTTATTGTATATTTATTTTGAGCTTAAAATTGGGTTTGTGCCTACAAACCCCAAACTCTTCTCTCATCCCTCTTTCTTTTGGGTTTCACATCACCACTAAGGTGTGAAGAGGTTTCTTCAAGCCTTTCCTTTCAAAAGGCTTGTGTCATGGTGAGCTAGCCTTCACCCGTTAAAAAGGCTAGTGGGTTCTTGCTAAACCATTAAAAGCAAGTGGGTTCTTGCTTAACCACCAAAAGCAAGCTGTAATAGGTTCTAGTGCTACCTCAAAGCCTAGTGGGTTTCTTGCTAAAACCATTGAAAAGCAAGCGGTAGGAATCTCTCAACGGTTGAGTTGGGAGCGGAGACGTAGGCCGGGTTTTGGCCGAACTCCGTTATCAATTGCGTGTCTTGCCTCTTTTATTTCCGCTTCATTCTTTCACTTTGATTTTAATTTGTTAATCATTTTTTAAAAGGCAATTCACCCCCCTCTTGCCATCACTTCCCTTGCTTTTTCTCCGCCCAACACTCTCATGGTGGCCATTATGAGGGAAATGTATTTATATATGATATATATTATGTTTTATCTTTTCTTTATGCTTTTGTATTTTCCATTTATAGCACGCCTTTATGGTTTCCATAGTGGGTAAATACGATAATCTCATTTGAGGAAGTACGGACTACCACCCCCTCATAGTGATGTGACTCTTTAATGCCTTATGTGGGATGTATAAAGGATAGAATTAATGATATTATATATGATATTATACTGTAATTATAATATAACTATGTATCATTATGTTTAAATTCCATTAAAATAAGAAATAGAAATGAACGTAGCGTTCATGCGTACGTACGGCTTACCGTCTCCATGAACGGTGCATTTCATTTCTTACCTCCATATGTTATGTACTATTATAAATACATGTATATTCTGGATATATATGATATATATGATACCTAAATAATGAACGTCATTCTGGAAATAATGAAATATTGACTACATGGACAACTTGTAAATATAAGGTGTTCATTTTTGACTCAAGTACCAAATATCGATAAAATGGACGTTATTAACTTAAATGATAAAATATTATTTATAACATGTTAATAAGTGATATAAAAGGAATAATAAACTTGAAAAATGTTCTTAATAAAGTATAAATTGACTTTAGTTTATTATTCAGAAGATTAAAGAACGATCGAGTCAAGTTGGACACAGGGTAAGGGATTTTATTATCTCACTTTTAATTCCGTGAGATTTCTATTGTTCGCTACTTATTCATTGCATGTGGTGTATTGTGTACTAACATTTGATATATATTATCATTAATTTCATTATATTCATGGTATTCTGTGATTATTTTTGTGGTTATTAACTTTTGGTCATAAGACTCAGTTGATTACAATGTGGTAAAGTGTTTTATCTCACTTTTTATTCTCGTGAGATTCATGTTATATTTTCCACTATTTAGTTTTGTTTGGTGCATGTACTGCCCATTATTGTAATATTTGTGTAATATAATTTCATTTATGAGTATTTAAATCTTATTTTTATGATCCTTCTTTCATGTGGTGTATGTTTTGTAAGTTACCAAATCAGTAAGGGAACCATTCACCCTCTTCTTTTTAAAAGGCTTCTTTTTGTTATATCTTTTAAATTACATCTTATTATGTTGGGATATGTTCTTCTATATCCTTATTGATGTAAAATTTATTTACAGGGGATGAGATACCCTTTTTGTCTCATCAACTCATTTTCTTAATTTTAAAGTGGCACTGTTAGGCTGTCAAAGTTTTGTAAGGGAACTTCTTTACCCAATTTCAATTCTTTGGGTTGAAATTGAACTTCTTGAATATGTCATACTATGACTATGTGTGAATGACCTATAATTTTTTTACACTTAATATCCACTTATATTGGGTGTATTTATACTTTTCACACATAATTATGTAATTGATTTATCCTTATTTTAAGGATACCATCTTTATAAGGTATTTCATCTCAATTTCCATTTCCATAGAGACTTCAATGTTTTTATGAACCAATTCACTCTTATATGGTGTATATACTGTCCTTTAAAATATTATATCATGAATACCTTTATTCTCATGATATTATAAAGTGCTGATTAAATGTTATTCCTCATTTATTTGTATTCAAGCATCTCACTTTTTGTTAAAAAAACTCTAACAAAAATATCGTTTTAAATGTTTTAAAGATTTATTCTTCTAAATATTTCTCATTAATGTCTATATTTTCAAAATGGGTTTTAGGATTTATTTGTATGGAAATTAATGTTTTCAAATGATAATTCATTTAAAAGCCTCAAAGTGGTATGGGACACTTTGATTCAAAAATCTCTTTTTAAATGGTTTTGAAAATGATTTGATAAAGAATAGTTTATTTTAATATCTTGATTTGATATATTGGAATGTGGAAATGTTATATTTCCTTTATAAATGTGTTATATGATATGATTATGTTATGGTTATTGGGCATTGTTTACGTATACAGGTGGTTCCGTGATAAACCTAGGGTGGGTGAGCCCGAGATAGCTCTCCAATGCGTTGGGTAACGTGACAGAGGTGAATATGATGTTTCTCCTAAGAGATTTAGGGAATATACCGTGATGGGTATTCCAAGTGTAACTCCCTATGTAGCTGTGATATCTATAATGTAAGTTTGACATGGATTCCATAAGTAGCCTTTCTGATTTATTATTTGTGTGTGTTATTCATAAATCTTATGATTTCGAAGGTGTGTTATGATTGAAAAGTATGGTTTCATTGATTTGTATTTATTGATGGGATAATGTTTTCTTTTCTTATTTTATAACCCTTACTGATCTTTTTATTCTCATCCCAAGTTTTTGAAATGTTTTCCACAGGACTTAAATATGAATAGGGTCAAGGATGGGATCATGGAAAATTCATTCTGTCTAAAATATGGAACTAGACATGTTTCTTTTTAGTAGTTTTTATTTTATAAAAAAATGGATACTCAGAAGTAGTGTCTACTTGTAATATTCAAGTTGTTATGTAATAGTTATGGCCTAATTATCTAAAACACTAAACCTGAAAAGATTCTCAATGTGAATTATTCATTTAATTCAATATTATGTAATGTTATAAGGTCGGGTCCTTATACTTAGTCATATTTGGATCCACCTCTAACATCACATCTAAATGAGATTCTTGGAGAAAAAGAGTAGATAGAACCAACTGATGAAAAATTTAATCTTTAAATTGAAATTGTACCTATTGAAGCAGAATACATAGATGAATTTACGAAGGAATTAAATGGATATCTACTTGAGTGATAACTTGTTTTTTTCCATGCGTTTAATTCTTGATGCAATACCTATATCAATGATTCATTATAGAAAAGACACTATAGGGTTAGTGGGGTTGAAAAATATCTAGAGGGTTTGTGTGGTTATGTATATATATACCCTTTTGTTTCACCTTGGGGAGACTTAATTACTATTCTTATGATGAAATATGTATCTATGGGGATTTATATAAAGAAAAAGGCATTGTCTGTCTCACATTGATGACCTATTCGACCAAAATCACAGAGCTAAATATTTTTCACTAATTGAACTCTTTTCTTGAAATCATCAATTGTGAGTAAATAAGGATGAGAAACCAAATACAGTGTTTCAAATTTTGAATGGACATGAGTAGGTAAATGTAATTCCATTCGGATTGACTATCATACCGTCTATTTTAAGGATCGAATGAACAAACTATTCATAGAATATCTAGTTAATTTTTCTATGGTATTTATTTTTGATATCTTGGTGTATTCCAAGAACAATATAAACTATGAAATCCACTTAATGATCATTCATAAGAATTTTAGAAGAAAGGGGTTCTATGGGAAATTTAGCTGGTTTGAAATATGGATTAAAAAAATTTATTTTCCTTGACATGTTGTCTCTAATGATATAATCTTATATGATAATGTGATGCCAATTGTAGTACAAGAGTATCCTATAACAACATACATAACTAATGTATATAGTTTCACAGGTTAGGTAGGTTAAAATTCATGAATTGTTTAAAAATTACACTGATTAGATTACCCACTAACCATAATTACCAGTGAAATTGATACATTTATTTGAAAAAAGGAATGTGAATAATGTTTTTTTGATGAATTCTAGTAGTGATTGGTGAATGATCCAATCATTACTCTATAAATGGGAAATGATTGATTTTTGATTTATCGTGATTCACCGAGGTAGGTATCTGGTTGTGTTTTTATACATAATGATAAATTTATTACCTGTTCATCAAGGATGATCACAAATCATGAATAGAACTACCCAACACATGATCATGAATCTGAAACCGTAATATTTTTTCTGAATTTAAAGAGACACTATCTCTATCGAAAAAATATGGTAGATATATATAAATGAGAAGATGTTCAAATATGTCTCCTCATAGAAATAGATAAATATTAATTAAAGGAGATTTCTCAAGATACATAAGGATAATGATTTATTAACATACTACAACACAAGGAAGGGTAATTTAGTAGGAAATTAATCTAGTAAGAATTATCATCATCTTCAGAACCAAATTAGGATTGATACAGATTGTGTGTTAATGAATCTAATAAATATGGATATAGGAATTAATATAAAATGGGAAACATAACTCCTCATTAAAATTATTTCCAAAACATAATTATTGTAAATGAATGAAATTCTCAGTATTATGATGATAATTTTCAAAAGAAAATTATTGATATGAATGTTGGTATATTAGACTTGTTCTTATATAAATATGTTGTTCTCAAAGTTGGAAAGAAGCATTGTGTTCCTTATATAACCGAGCTAAAAATGGGATTATTTGATGATGATCATTTATCAAATTTCTATATAAACCATTGTAGTAGAAATATATATATATATTTATTTAAAGGAATATTTTTGTGGGATAATATGATGTGGGAAATTACTGCATATGTGTCAAGAGGTTTGATTTGTTAACAAGTGAAGCCCAAGAGGCTACATCCTAGAGGAGTCATCAAACCTCTAACAATTACTACATGGAAATGGGAACATATTACTATGGAAATGTTCACTATATTACCAAATTTCCCATGAAAAATGATGTGATATGGGTTATTTTTGATCTATTTACCATATTTACACATTTCCTTTCTATAAAAGAATATTTTACACTAGAGAACATTACATTACTCTTTATCAATGAAGATTCAAGCCTTCGTGGTGAACCAATTTCAATTTTTAATTATTATGATAAATTATTTATATAATGATTCTTGAAATACCATAAGAATTTCCTTGATACTGAACATCATTTAAGCACAAAATATCACCCTCAAATTGATGGGAAATCAGAAAGGAATATCCAAACATTCTAATACATATTGAGGTCCTGCACAATTGAATCTCAAGGTATGTGGGATCAGTATTTACCTTTGGTTTAATATTAATATGATGGTAAATTTCATTAAAGTATTTATAATGGTGATGTATGAAGAATTAAATAGAAATAGATTTCATACAAAAACATAGATGTAAGAAGACTGTGAAATGAATCATGTAAGCACAAAACATGTTAAATAAATAAAAAAATGGTACAGACTATTCAATCTTATATTATAGTAGCTAAATGTAAGAAAACTTGATATGTTAACAACTAGAGGAAGGTTTTTGAATTTCATGGGGGAGATCATGTTTCCTTGAATGTACTATAATGTAAGTATGTTATAAGTTTCAATCTGAAAGGGAAAATGATACCTACGTACATCAGACCTTTTGAAATCCTATAATGTATTAGATTAGTGGATTAAAATTTAAAAATTCCACATATTTATTCTGAAGTACATGATTTGTTCCATATCTCTCTTCTAAGGAAGTACATGATAGAACTGACAAATGTTCTCACTTCTAATGAAATATAATTGGAACCTTATTTATATTATTGTGAAAAGCCTATAAAGATTCTAGATACTATAAAACTTGTGTTGGGGAATCAGCTAAATCATATAGTAAATGTGATTTCGAAAAATACTAAAATATAATAGATATCATGAAAGCCTAACAAAATTATGGTAAAGAACTATATAAATATATTTTTTAGGTGACATTTTATAAATTTCATGGTCGATATTTATTAATGGAGGGATGATTTCTACAACCCAGTATTTTATAGGAACTCTCTTTTTTAATAAATTTAGTCCCTTAAATAGCTAGAGTTTTATATATAACCAAGTTCATATAGCCTGAATTATATTATTATTTTACTTTTATATCCATACCAATATACATTTTATCTTCTTAAAGTAGACTGAGAGGAACTCTCATCTCCCATTTCCACCGGCTATATGATATGTGGCGATGGTCATTGCCTTTTTCCCTCCACTGTTGGAGGTGGAGGTACATCCTTCCTTAGAGGTGTGACTTACATCTATTCTCTCTTTTTCTATCCATAAATTCGTCACTCCATTCCTAGATATTTTTCTTAGACATAAAGAGACTAATCTTCGTGATGGATATCCTATGCTCATGCTTTCGACCTTAATGTTCACTAAAGTGTCGAATCTCTTCAACCAACCAATTGTGGCTTGACTCTCTTAATTTTTATATGTCAGTTTACTCTTTTGAAATAACTTTTATGGATTTTGGGGTCTATAGGAGTGGGGAAAATTTATCCTCCTCAATAATTGGTATATCATGGTTTATTTATTATTATAAGAAGTTATATTCATTTACTAGTCCAGATCTCCTTGAACCTGCAATGACTCCCATTTTATCCTCTATAAATTATCCTAAAAATTTCATATGAAATAAGATTACCTATCAACAGTAATTTGGGTAATATTTTCAGACATAAACTTTTTTTTTCCAAAATCCATCAACTAACTTCTTAATTTGGAATATGGATTCATATTTTATTTGTTCAGACAACATAAAAAATTATATATGTCATCCAAAATTTCTGCATATAGGTGTTGAATTTGATGTTTCAAAAACCCAACTGGAATTAGTGTTTCTCTTATTTGGGGAATAATTTCAATTTACACAACTATTATTCTTTTAGAGTTGGAATATTTTTTCCCCATCTTCTAAATTCATGGGGAACATTTTATCATCATGATGGAGATGACGAATAGACCAATAAAGGGGTTATTTCTATACCATGGTTTAATGGGATTGATATCGCTATCCTATCTATTGATTATTGGGAAAATGAATATACCTTAAATTCTACCCCTCTTTTAAAATATAAGGCTACTGTGTACGCAAAATTAAATGAGGTAGATATGTGTCACAACATGAAATGTGATTATAGTGTTCTTAGTTTGAAATCATAGGATTGAGGAGACATTGGACCATCTCATCCAAAGGAATATCCATTCATTAAAATATGGAGGAGTGGTAAAAGTGTCTAGGATTATTCAAGTAGTGGAAATAAAGGTGGATTCTAATAAATCCCAATTTTTTCCAATCCCACTCTCTTCTATTTAGATCTTTCCTAGTATTAATGTTTTGATTTCTTTTAGGTGGAGGTATTCTGGGCACGAAGCCCCTCTATTCTCAATTCAGATCCAAAATTCAATCACTTCTTTGAATAGTGACACGAATAAGATTGTGGATACAGAACGATAGAGAAAATATATCCCAAAATGGAAAAAGGAATTAGGTTGGTTCAACATCCCTTGAGGCTACTGAACTTATTAACAAGGAACAAGACATGCAAAATAAGAAAAACATTGATTAAGACCCCCACATGATTATGAGTATTGGATCTAGATTGGGAAATAGAAATAAAGACAACCATTTTACTTGAAATTTCCTAGACAACAAGGTTAAAAAATCAAGTACATGCAAATAATACACTAATCTACAAAAAATAGTAGTAACTAGATCTTTAGGTAATGAAAAAACATATAGGTTAGAGACAATTATGATCGAATCAACATGTGTTTAAGATGCTTCTCATATGCTTGATATACGTGTTATTAAACCATAAACTTCCAGTGTCAAGGCCGAGGAGGAACAAGGTGTCATAAGCATAGAATCAAAATATTCTATGGGAACTTGGACTATAAGGCCCCGGCCTTAAACGTTAATTAATATTGAGTTATTTCAAGAATACACATTGAAGATCTTTTCAAGTTTAGAGTTTAAGAGAATTAGATCATAAATCATGCATTACATTCGACATTTAAATAAAGTGGTTTAATAAAAGATAGTACTCATTTTTTCCATTAACAGAAACATATTTAAAATAAAACATGGATTCTTTCTTGACACTTACTTGACACTATCATCACATCATGTACCTTTCCCTTTCCCTGTGAAAAACATTTCAAAAACTTGGGATGAGCATAAAAAGCTCATTAAGGGATATAAAAGTACTAAATGAAAACATTAGTCCATGTATGAAATCATACTTTACTTATAAAACATAAGTATTTTAACATACCTCATCAAAATCAAGAATAAATCATAGAAATCATAATACATAAAGGTAACTTGAGGCATTCATAACATTATTACCTAGGGAGTAACCCTCATGGTTACGTTTGGAATACCCATCACAGTATATTCCATAAATCTCTTCGGAGAAACCTTAAAGTTTAACCCCTTCGTGTTACCCAATTCATTGGAGAGCTATATCGGGCTCACCCGCCCTTAGTTTATCACGGAACCACCCGTCTTCATAAACAATGACCAAGAACCATAACATAATAATAGCACATAACTTAAGCATAAAGGAAAGATAACATTCCCACATTGAAATAACAATATAACATTTTAAGATATTGAAATAATGAATCCATTCTAAAAACCATTTTCAAAACCATTTAAAACATTTAATAAAGATATTTTTAAATCAGTGTGTCCCATACCACTTTGAAGATTTTAACATTTTAAACCATTAATATACATATAAATAAATACTTAAAACCATTTTGAAAACATGGATATTAATGAGAAATATTTATAATAATAAATCATTAAAACATTTAAAACGATATTTTAGTTAAAGGGTTTTTAACAAAATGAGAGACACTTGAATACAATAATTGAGGAATAATATTTAATCATAACATTATAATATCAAGAGAATAAAGGGATTCATGATATAATATTCTAAAGGACAGTATATACACCATATAAGAGTGAACTGGTGCATAACAATAATGAAGTCACAATAGAAATGTAAAATGTGATAAAATCTATAATAAAGAAGGTATCCTTAAATTAAGGATAAATGAATCTCATAAATATGTGTGAAAAATATAAATACACCCAATATAAGTGGATATTAAGTGTAAAACAATTAAAGGTCATTCATACATATTCAAATGATGAAATATTCAACAACTACATGTTGAACCCAAAGAAATCAAAATTAGGTTAAGAAGTTCCCTTGGTAAAATTCGACAGCCTAACGACGTCACTTTAAAATTCATAAAATTAGTTGATGAGAGCGAACATGGTATCTTATCACTTGTACATAAAATTTACATCAGTAAGTATATACAAGAACATATACCAATATAAAAATATGTAAATTAAAAGACATAACAAAATAAGTCTTTTTAAAAAGAGGAGTGTGAAAGGTTCCCTTACCGATTTGGGAAACTTTTGAAACGTACACCACATGAAAGAAGGGTCATACAATGAAGATTTAAATACCCATAAATGAGATTATATTATAATAATTGTAAAATAATGGGCATTACATACACCACACAAAAAGAAATAGTGGAAAATGTAGCATGAATCTCACGGGAATAACAAGTGAGATGAAAATCCCCTTATTAAAATTCGGCAGCCTAATGGCGCCACATAAAACATCCAAAAATGGATTGATGAGTTAAAATAGGGTATATCATCATATGAAAATAAAATTTAAAGAAATAGTAATATAACATAGCAGCCCCCAACATATGAAATAGGAGCTTAAAGTAAGGTACATAAAAAAGAGTACTTAAAAAGAAAGAGTGAGGTAGGATACCTTACCTCAAGTCCGACTTGTCTTGTTTGTTTCTTTATATTCCTGAATAATAAATTTTTTTCAATTTATAATTTCTTAATGACCTCCTTTAAAGTTTATTATTCAATTCATATCACATATTATAATTTTATAACAATTAGTTAATTATGTGAGTTCATATCAGATGTTTTTTTCGATGTTTGGTACATGAGTCAAAAATGAACTTATTTGAAAAGAATTGTCTATGTAGTTATAAGTACAACACATACAGAATAGTATTAATGATTTAAATATCACATATATCCAGTACATATTCATTTTATACTATTACATAACATTTGGAGATAAAAATAAATGAAATGCACCGTTCATGGAGACGGTAGGCCATACGTACGCATGAACGCTACTTTCATTTCTTTTTCATATTAATGGAACTAAAAATAATTGATAGATATATATATTATAATTACAGTATAATATATATGTTATATAGGTCACATAAGTTCATTAATTTCTTTCTTTATACATTCCATGTATTGCATGAATGGGTCACATCACTTGAGGGGGCGGTAGTCCACACTTCCTCATATGAAATTATCACATTTGCACAACATGGAAAGAATAAAGGTATGTTTTAAATATAAAATACAGAAGAATATATAAAACATAAATACCATATATATTATATATAAAATACAGTGACATCATAATTCCCACCTTTAAAGGTGTTAAAATAATATCGAACAATTATCGTTTCGTGAGGCAGTAATTCGCCATCCACAGAAACAGTATGTTCTTTAACCATTAGACGGATGTGTGTGTAGGTTTAGATCTAATAATTCTTATAAAAACATAATAGTATATTTAATATACTGGTTTTGTTACCAAATAATTGAATAAAAAGAGTTTAGGGGGTTGGAGAAGCAAAATAAAACAAAAGAACATTAGAGAAGTCTTTACCTTTAAATCGGGTAACTCCTCTTGGTTTGAACCAAAAGGGTTTCTTGAAGAAATTTATGCCTATAGTAAGCCTTCTATAATTAATAGAGGGATTAGGAGAGATAAAATGAGAAGATCTTGGCCAAGACAATGGCTTGGGAGGTGTGTGTAAAGAGGTAGAGTTGGGGGACTTTTATAAGAGGAGAGGAGGGGCACTCTTGGAATGTTATAAAATGTTACTTTATATTAAAATGAGTTTTGGATTTTAAAGGTCCCACATTAAAATATTTCGAGGATAAGGTGATAAGGGTTCGAAATACACTCATACAATAGGTATTTGACAAGTGTAAGTCTTAGAGTTTACATTATCTTTTCATTTTATTTAAATCGTTCATTAATGAGGTAATTGTTGCATCATCATGATGTCGTAGATAATTTAATTTATATAATGTCTAGAAATTATAAAAAAAATACCATGATGTAGGAAATATTTTTATCTTTCCAATTACCATTTATAGTCTAAGAGATCATTTATGTAGACAAAATTAAAAATGTTATACTCTGGTGATACATTCTTTAGTGATATTCTCCTTCCTTTAAAAATAAAATGATAAAGTGTCACTTTCACCCAAAAGTGATTCCATGGGGTTCCAAAGTTTGGAACAAGGAATACCACGGTCGGCCATGACACAACTAGTAGAATTAGGAAGCATTTTGGGGTCATTTGTTATTATTATGACATTATTTTATTATCCTTAACTACTCGATTACTAAATAATCAAGACAATTAAAGATAATTAATGTCATTACTATTCATAATGTCCAAAAACAAAAGAGTATTAATTACATAATTTGGACATTATGATTCCAAATATGGAATCAATTTTACCAAATTCCAAACATATAAATTGCAATAATTAATTTAAAAATAATTCCCGTTGTCAAAACAAATAGCGGGTTTTTTTGAAACAATATCTATGAAAAGTTTGGCACTTGTTTATGACCAAATCCAATGTGAAATTAATTCTAATGACCAAAATTGGATTAAATGGTAAAAATATATTCTAATTACACTTTAAAAACAATTAAAAAGATAATCTAACCATATAATTATATTAGATGAAAAAGCAGTTTTGATGTAAAATGCGGTATTTTTTTCACTATTCATTAAAAAATGAACATTGTCAGAAAAATACCAAAAAATTATCCAAAGTAAATTTCAATGTCCCAGTCATAAAGAATAAGTTTATTTTGAAAAATAGAGCTTATAAAATTTTCAAAAGTTAGATTTAAAAAAGGTTCTCCATCAAAAGGCGGTAAAACAATCTTTTAAAAATATTAGATTATTTATTCTTAAAATTGGATTCATTTGAATTTTAAGCCTCTAACATTTATTGGATAAATGTAAAAATATTTAACAAAAATATGTAATAATTTTGTAGTTATTTCTGTTCATTCCCTCCATTACAACGACTAGGCGTTAACTGTTATAATATTATTACATTATTAGTGTGCAACGTAAGATTTCAAAGAAACTCGTTGTTGCGTATTGGATATGCCATCGAGCATAGCATTCCATTTAAAATAATATTAACATTTTATTCACAAATATTGATAAACATTAGAATGTAATATTATTTATTTACCTGGGATGTTACATCCTTCCCCCCTTTTTGGGAATTGCGTCCTTGAAATTTGAAAATTGGGCTTGGAAACTTCATTGAAAGTCCCACATCGGAACAAGAGTCTGTAAAACTATCACTTTAAAAGAATGAAAGAGAAGTACAAAGGTCACCCGAGTTAACCCATACTAGGATTCCATGAAAACATGTATATGTAGGAGAAAACAAAGGGTCATGTTCTGATGGAGAGTGATAGTAAACATTTCTAGGAGAAAGTTAACCACAAGAAAATCACAAACTTGTGATGGGTTAAATGGTATTCGATTCCCCAGTAGGAAAAGTTAACAGACAACATTTTTGTTTTAAGTTACTTTTCATTGAGGAATTCATTTTTTAGATTAGCTAAATCATAAGGATACATACTTACTTGTCATGTATACTTTCAACTTTTACTATATTCCTTACTCAAACTCATATTTTCTCCAAAAGACGAGTATTTAGGAAGACTTGTTCGCATTAATAGTCCTATAATCAACTTCTTGAGAATCACCTAATCTACAAAATAGAACTATATATTTCCAATTCCTTTAGACCTTAACCAAAACAAAACCAAAAAGTTTAGTACGAGATCAGATAATACCCAAAAGGATAATTTTTTACAAAATAAAAACTAATCCTAATCTCCAAAATTTTTCAAACAAAACCCAAAGTTCAACAAAGACCATTCAATAAACATCTATCTATAAAATTATTCAAAGTAAAACAAACTAAGATTGAAACACAAATCTCTAAAGGATTTAATCACATAGTCTCCTAAGATAAATCTTAACATTTTTCTCCAAAATAACACCAGTTACTCTTAAAGTCTCATTCTGAAAAGTAATTAACCTAATCACATATCCTCCATGATAGGCTAATAATTTCCATAGATATCCCAAAATCAACTTACTCTTAATTCATAAAATCATCTAACGAAAAAGAATCATTCAAACTAACCAGGGACTTCACGTAGTCCAGTGGTAGATGATAAATACCAGTTGCACTTTGGTTGTGGGTTCAATTCCCACAGCTTCGTCCAACACAACGGGTTGTCACACAGTCTGCGTGTTTTCCTTTTTCCAAAACTATATAATTCTTAAAACATTCCCCAAAAAGAGATAAAATCTTCAAAAATAACCATAACATATTTTAACCACAAAGGTTATCTAATAACCTTCATTTTGCAACCCAAAATGTATTAACCAGTAATTGCCTCAAATTCAAGGATCATATAAACCCAAATGGTTCTTTATAACTATATCCACAAAATAAAGGATAATTATTCCTTGAATAAAATTTTCATATATCAAACATCAGGGTTACATATACTATAAAAATTCTTCTAATGTAACCCCATCATCAAAAGAGACTTAATACATTTACGGATTTCACCATACCAAAATCTACCATAACTCTTGAATCCCTTATATGTTGAATTATTAATTATTCAACATTCTCCATGATCCCTTAACCATTCCTTTTCAACTTATTATGAAATACTTATTTCCTACAAACAAAATCATGAATCATATCCTAAGATTCCAATAATAGGAAAACATATGTTAAGAAATAATCCATACCTTTCATTGGTCATTGTCAGTTTCTTCATCCTCAATCAGAATGGCATTAGGTATTGGTTAATGAATATTTGTACGATCTTGGTGACCCCATTCCCGAAAATTCTTCGTAGGACATGTGTTTGCATAATGACCATGCACACCACATTTGAAACATTCCATTGATCCTTCAAAAAGAACTTCTTTCCTTTTCCTATAGTCAACTAGATACTTCCTTTTTCCATGGTAGGTTCTTGCTTTATGAACTTAATTTCCACATCTATAGAATCTTTCTATCCCTTTGAAACATTTATTATGTGTTTCTTTCCACATATTTGAAACATAGGTTTTTTAACATACTTACCTTTATGATTATTACCCGAACTTCAGTAGGGATTTATTTCTTGCATATACGATGCCTTATAAAAATCACTAAGGTTCAGGTGGTCAATCATGACTCCAAATAGTTGGTTGAGGACAACCACAAGAGTTCTCATTGCAGTTCCCATATCATTTAGTTGTTCTTTCATAAAACCGTCACAGTTTTCTTCAAATCCAATGTTACTTTGGTGCTTTCTAGATCCATCCATTTACTAAAACCAAAAAGGTTAGTGTGAGTATATCAGTAAAATCATCATATAATAAAGAGGAAGATAAACACCAAGATATACTTATCCAAGTTATCCGAAAATCATTCTAACTTTAAAAAAAAAACAATGACTCCATCTAATATACTAACCATTGTGGTTATACACAACTTTTCACTTTTTCTTAAACAACACTCTAACCTCTAAAGTTATCTAAACCGACCTCTGATACCAACTATAAGGCACCAGCCTTAAACATTAATTAATCTTGAGTTATTTCAAGAATACCCGTTGAGGATATTTTCAAGTTTAGAGTTTTATAGAATTAGATCATAAATCATGAATTACATTCGAAATTTAAAAAAAGTGGTTACATAAAAGATATTACTCATTTTTTCCATTAACGGAAACATATTTAAAATAAAACATGGATTCTTTCTTGACACTTCCTTGACACTATCATAACATCATGTACCTTTCCCTTACCCTGTGAAAAACAATTAAAAAACATGGGATGAGCATAAAAAGCCTAGTAATAAACATAGAAGTATGAAATGAAAACATTAGTCCATGTATGAAATCATACTTTACTCATAAAACATAATATTTTTAACATACCTCATCAAAATCATGAATAAATAATAGAAATCATAATACATAAAGGTATCTTGAGGCATTCATAACATTCTTACGCAGGGAGTAACCCTCATGGTTACGTTTGGAATACCCATTATAGTATATTCCCTAAATCTCTTTGGAGAAACCTTAACGTTTAACCCCTTCACGTTACCCAATGCACTGGAGATCTATATCGGGCACACCTGCCCTTAGTTTATCACAGAACTACCCATTTTCATAAATAATTCCCAAGAACCATAACATAATCATAGAACATAACTTAAGCATAAATTAAATATAAAATTTACACATTGCAATAACAATATAACATTTTAAGATATTGAAATAATGAATCCATTCTAAAAACCATTTTCAAAACCATTTAAAACATTTAATAAAGATATTTTTAAATCAAAGTGTCCCATACCACTTTGAAGCTTTTAACATTTTAAACCATTAATATACATATAAATAAATCCTTAAATACATTTTGAAAACATGGATATTAATGAGAAATATTTATAATAATAAATCCTTAAAACATTTAAAATGATATTTTAGTTAAAGGGTTTTAACAAAATGACAGACACTTGAATACAATAATTGAAGAATAACATTTTTTCATAACTTTATAATTTCATGAGAATAAAGGGATTCATGATATAATATTCCAAAGGAAAGTATATAAACCATATAAGAGTGAACTGGTTCATAACAACAATGAAGTCTCAATATAAATGTAAAATGTGATGAAATCCATTATAAAGAAGGTATCCTTAAATTAAGGATAAATCATTCTCATAATTATGTGTGAAAAATATAAATACACCCAATATAATTGGATATTAAGTGTAAAACAATCAAAGGTAATTAACACATATTCAAAGGATGACATATTCAACAACTACATGTTGAACCCAAAGAAATCGAAATTGGGTTAAGAAGTTCCCTTGGTAAAATTCGACAGCCTAACGACGTCACTTTAAAATTCATAAAATTATTTGATGAGAGAGAAAATGGTATATCATAACTTTTACATAAAATTTAAATCAATAAGGATATATAATAACATATCCCAACATAAAAATATGTAAATTAAAAGACATAACAAAAATTATTCTTTTAAAAAGAGGAGTGTGAAAGGTTCCCCTACCGATTTGGGAAACTTTTGAAACATACACCACATGAAAGAAGGGTCATACAATGATGATGTAAATACCCAAAAATGAGAGTATATTATACAAATAGTAAAATAATGGGCATTACATACACCACACAAAAATAAATAGTGGCAAATGCAACATGAATCTCACGAGAATAACAAGTGAGATGAAAACACCCTTATTAAAATTCGGCAGCTTAACGGTGCCACATTAAACTTACAAAAATGGATTGATGAGATCAAATAGGGTCTCTCATAATATTAAAATAAAATTTACAGAAATATTAATATAAAATAATATCCCCCAACATATGAAATATGTGCTTAAAGTAAGTTATATAAAAGAGAGTACTTAAAAAGAAAGAGAGAGGTAGGATCCCTTACCTCAAGTCCGACTTGTCTTGTTCGTTTCTTTATATTCCTGAATAATAAACTTTAGTCAATTTATAATTTATTAATTACCTCCTTTAAAGTTTATTATTCAATTCATATCACATATTATAATGTTATAATAATTAGTTATTTATGTGAGTTTATATCATATGTTTTTGTTGACATTTGGTACATGAGTCAAAAATGAACTTGTTTGAAAATAATTGTCCATGTAGTTATAAGTACATCATATAAGGAATAGTATTAATGATCTAAATATCATATATATCCAGTACATATTCATTTTATACTATTCCATAACATTTGGAGATAAAAAGAAATGAAATGCACCGTTCATGGAGACGGTAGGCCGTACGTACACATGAACGCTACTTTCATTTCTTTGTGATATTAATGGAATTAAAAATAAATGAGAGAGAGATATATTATAATTACAGTATAATATATATGTTATATAGGTCACATAATTTTATTTATTTCTTTCATTATACATTCCATGTATTGCATGAACGAGTCACATCACTTGAAGGGGCGGTAGTCCACACTTCCTCATATGAAATTATCGCATTTGCACAACATGCAAAGAATAAAGGTATATTTTAAATATAAAATACAGAAGCATATAGAAAACATAAATACCATATATATCATATATAAAATACAGTGACATCATAATTTCCACCTTTAAAGGTGTTAAAATAATATTGAACAATCATTGTTTCGTGAGGCAGTAATTTGCCATCCACAGAAATAGTATGTTCTTTAACCATTAGACGGATGTGTGTGTATGTGTAGCTCAAATCATTCTTATAAAAACATCTTAGTATATTTAATACACTGGTTTTCTTACAAAATAAATGAAGAAAAAGAGTTTATGGGGTTGTAGAAGCAAAATAAAACAAAAGAACATTAGAGAAGTCTTTACCTTTAAATCAGGTAACTCCTCTTGGTTTGAACCAAAAGAGTTTCATGAAGAGATTTCTGCCTAAGGTAAGACTTATAGGATGAATATAGGGATTATGAGAGATAAAATGATCAGATCTTGGCCAATAAAATGTCTTGGGAGGTGTGTGTAAAGAGTTAGAGGTGGGGGCCTTTTATAAGAGGAGAGGAGGGGCAGTCTTGGAAAGTTATAAAATGTTACTTTATATTAAAATGAGTTTTGGATTTTAAAGGTCCCACATTGATATATTTCGCGGATAAGGTGACAAGGGTTAGAAATATACTCACCCAATAGGTCTTTGACAAGTTTAAGTCCTAGATTTTACATTATATTTTCATTTTATTTAAATCGTTCATTAATGAGGTAATCGCTGCATCATCCTGAGGTCATAGATAATTTAATTTATATAATGTCTAAAAATTATAAGAAAAATACTATGATGTATGAAATATTTTTATATTTACAATTAATATTTATATTCCAAGAGATAATTTATGTAGACAAAATTAATTTTTTTTACTCTGGTGATACATTCATTAGTGATATTCTCCTTTAAAAATAAAATGATAAAGTGTCACTTTCACCCAAAAGTGATTCCATGGGGTCCCAAAGTTTGGAACAAGGAATCCCATGGTCGGCCATGAAACAACAAGTAGCATTAGGACACATGTTGCGGTCATTTTTTATTATTATGATATTAGTTTTTTTATCCTTAACTACCCGATTACTAAATAATCAAGATACTTAAAGATAATTACTATCGTTACTATTCATAATGTCCATAAACAAAGGAGTCTTAATTACATAATTTAGACCTTATTATTACAAATATGGAATCCATTTTACCAATTTAAAAACATAGAAATTGAAATAATTAATTTAAAAATAATTCTCATTGTCAAAACAAATAACGGGTTTTTTTGAAACAATATCTATGAAAAGTTCGACACTTGTTTATGACCAAATACAAAGTGAAATTAATTTTAATGACCACCATTGTATTAAAGGGTAAAAATATATTATAATTACACTTTAAAACCAATTAAAAATATAATCTAAACATATAATTAAATTAGATGAAAAAGCAGTTTTGATGTAAAATGCAGTATTGTTTTCACTATTCATTAAAAAATGAACATTGTCAGAAAAATTTCAAAAAATTATCCAAAGTATATTTCAATGTCCCAATCATAAAGAATATGTTTATTATGAAATATAGAGCTTATAAAATTTTCAAAAGTTAGATTAAAAAAAGGTTCTCCATCAAAAGGCGGTAAAACAATCTTTTAAAAATATTAGAGTATTTATTCTTAAAATTGGATTCATTTGAATTTTAAGCCTCTAACATTTATTAGATAAATGTAAAAATATTTAACAAACATATGTAATCATTTTGTAGTTATTTCTGTTCATTCCCTCCATTACAACGACTAGGCGTTAACTATTATAATATTATTATAATATTAGTGTGCAACGTAAGATTTCAAAGAAACTAGTTGTTGCATATTGGGTACGCCATCGAGCATAGCATTCCCTTTAAAGTAATATTAAAATTTTATTCACAAATATTGATAAAAATTAGAATTTAATATTATTTATTTACCTTGGATGTTACATGGACTAATATTTAAATCCACCCTTATGAAAAGTAAATTTCAATTCTTAGTTCTCTATAGGGTTTAGAGTAGGAGGTATATGATAGAATAGAATTATATGAGCTCTTCTTTAATTATAATGAATTAATAATATATGATTCCTTCATGATCTATATTTTTCTAGAGGATACTCATGTAAATTTCTAAATACCATTGCATGTCGACTTCAATTATCAATTGGTTTATATTATTGATAAATAGAATAATATTTTTATTCATTGATTCAATTAATGGAGTAATAGATTGGAAGAAAATGTATAGACAAGGGAAAATATGATATTCCAATTTAAATTCCACTTCAGGAAAAATGAATACTTTTATATACCCTCTATCCAATGGAAATTATATTGGATTAATTCATCTAAATATTTTAATTTTATGTTGGAATGACCATGCCTTCTCATATGTCATTTGAAGTTTCTTTTGTAACTATTACTGTTTTTTGTTTCCCACATTTCAACAAAAGTTATTTCTTTAAATATTTTTTTTCGTGTATAATCATGATAATAAATTGGGGATAATAAAACAAGTTTATTAGAAATAAAAAATAAATAAAAGATTTGTTTTTCTTAAAATTTATTTGTCTATGGGAAATATATTTACATGTCAATAAATTTAATTTCTCACAATTAGTGAATTATTTTAATTACATGTATAAATTATATATTAAATAAAAAATATATCATTCATATAATTTTTTTTACATGAATCAGATATGAATAAATCCACTTATATTCTTAAAAATAGGTTTTTCTAAATTTAGATTTTTGTTTCATTTTGCAGAATTATTTTAAAATTAATTTCATCCAATTATAGGTATACATTTTTTTATAAAATGTCCAACATATTTCTGAATCATGAGCGTAATATTTAGTGGTTGGGCCTTTTTTTTTCAAAATGAATTGTAACCATGGTAAAATCTAACACCTCTATAAAGGGTAAATTGGGTTATTGTTGATTTAAACTAAGTGATTATTCTAAAATAATTAATTTAAATTATTATTGGATGAATATTATTCATCATATATCACATTATCCTAGAATTTTAGTGGTTTAATAGATGATATTCCATGAAAATGACTTATATATTTTTTAATCTAGAGATATTTATAAAATGTAACACTCTTTGTTCTTAATATCTTTTGTGTTTCCACATAGGAAAAATGATATTAATGAAACTATATTTTTATTTTTATATTAATAATTCAATATTAAGTATACATATTTATTTTAAATTGTTTTAAATTATATAATAAACTTAAATTATTTTTCAATGATACTAAAATATTAATTCAATTAAAATAATAAATATTAAATGAATTTAAAAATTTTAATTTTTGATTTTATTTGAATGATTTTATTTGAAAAAATAATTTCATAGATCAATGTGAAATATTATGGTGTTTTTAAATAATTATATTCAAATGAACATTTATCTTGATTTAGTTGAAGTAAAATTAAATTAATTGTGTCAACATTGACATTAATAATAAACTATCAAAATAATATTATATTACATTACTATAATTCATTAAAATAATGCCATAATAAATTTTAATAAAATATAGTCTTAAAAATTACAAATTTTACTTTTATTGAGTCATTTTCCATTGATAGTTACATTATAAACCATTTATTAAATAAATAGTGGTTTCCATGGTTAAGGTCGAAAATAACTAACTAAGGAGTGAATCAAAATGGTGTTTTTTAAAATGACACAAAATATTTCTACATAATATTGTTATATAGTATTAATACCCTATAATACATTTTCATTGAATATATATCCATTTGGAGGCATTTTACATTATAATCAATTTATTATAATTTAGTCTTTTGAGAAATTCCATAAGACCCCCCAACCTTAATTATAAAAGGACACCTCTTTCATTGCTACTTCACAACACATTGATCCATATGGATCAACCAATATTTTCCCAATTATATTATAAGAATCATTATACAAGTTCTATAGTTTATGGTGTCACTAAAATATCATCCTTAATTCCCTTATTATTGGATCTAACATAGGTCTCCCAAAGAAGTGTTAATTACCTTACCTAAAATCTTTAAATTTATTACTTCCCATACCAATTATAACTCCATAGAAGGCATAATAAAATAATAATTTGAGAATAATAAATATATTTAAATGTTACTATGATTATGAAAATGTCATTACTAGTCACAATCCCATCGTATGAGAAGAGAAAGTACCACTCGTGTGTAAGTATGACATACCATCACCACACAGTGATAACATTAATTTTTCATTTCCACCATTTATGGATGGGAATTAGGATTGTATATGAAATTTATAACATAGTTATACTTAATAAATAATAATATCATATTTATTATATATTTATCAAAACCATTTCTAAATGATTACGTCGCTCGTGTGTATGTATGGACTATCACCTCCAAGATGAGGTGCGATTCATTTATTATTTATATTTTACGTAGATGGAAATAAGTATGTATTTTAAGAATATATATGAATTATATAATATAAAAATTATTTTATGAATGATTATTATTGTTAATCTTTCTTTCTTTCAATTTTTAGAATAATAAAAATAGTGTTCATGCATACGTACGGCCTACCATCTCCATGAATGGTGTAACACATTTTATATATATATACATTTAATGGATTACATTAAATACATATACTATGAATATAAATGGTATTAATATAATTATTTAAAATATATATATGATTAAACTTAATAAATTAAAAAATAATGAAACAAATGAACCAAAACATAAATCAAAATGATGTAGATATTACCTCAAATAGAGATTTTTAACAATGAATTTTTAAGAAACGGGTGATAAAATTGTATAAATATGTCATAAATGGGAAGATATATGTGTTAAATACTATAAAATTGATATATAATAAATATATATTTATCATAATTCATTTTTTAAAATGTATGAATGAAATCTGACCTAAGATAAGAATTTACCTCACAATCTCATCATTATTTGGGATTGATTTTGTTTGAGGTTTCAGTGAGAAATATTTCAATTACATCTTTATGTTTCTTAAAAATATTTTCATTAATATATTATATAATATCATATGATTTTTTAAATTCATAATTACCCATTTGTTACTCTTTAAAACATGGATTGAATGGAGTCTTTTTGTCATTTCCAAATGAAGTACTTGGTGACTTTTCTAAATACTTATGGAAGAAATGTTTTTTTATCATATATGTAATGATCATATATCTATCAGGAATCCTTAATTATTTTAATATTACTTTATGTTTTTAATAGGTTATATTTAATGAAATGTTTTTATATGTGAATATATTTATTAAATGAATAATTTCAATGTGAAATGGGTATTTTCATTGATAGTTTTTCAAATATTTTTTCAGATATCTTCGTCAACGCCAACATCCACTGTTAAATTTTATGATTTATGAATTATTTTTTATAATGATACAATATAATATATTTTATTGTATGTTTTATGATTTGTTTTATTGGATATGTACTATTTTTATACCATCATTCATAATACATTTGATGGCTTATGAATATGTATATTTATTGGGGAAATTATGAATCATCCACATTTTAGTTTCAATACGAATGTTTATATTTATTATTAATACCCCTATCATATGAGTAATGAATTGGATATAAAAATTGATGGCAATAGATATCTATAGGCCCTCGATGCATCAGTAGGTCTCATTAGACAAACTAGCTTGGCTATTGAATGAGACATTATCCATTTATGTAAGATGTCATGGATTGAGGCCATGATGGCACGTCTATGTTCTAAAACTTTAGGAATATACCACTTTATGAGATTATTTGTTGATTTAAATTCCACTATTAGATTAATAATGATATCTATTTATATGTTTTTAGATTATGTGATTATGGAATTATTATTTTTCTATTTATTTTCTTCCATATTATTCATGCATTATTTTTTATCTATTGTATGAATACCCTTACTTGGAATCTGATCTAACCCTTTTTATTATATTTATTTTTTAGTAGGATGTTATGATGTATAATATAATTTTTATGCATGGATAATATAGGATAATAATATTGTTACCGATATAAATTTTATGTTTGAATTTATGATTTCTATTGTAATGTAGGATTCAAATATGTGTATAGTTTTCCATCACAACAAAAATATTCAGTCCATTAGGTTATAATAATTTATATATAATAAAAAGTTAATAAGGTAACCAACATCTATGGTATAATAAGGTCTAGGATATTAAAAACATGAGCATAAGGTTATAAGAATAAGTGAATAAAATTTTAAAACAATACAATGCATATCATATATAAGAAACTATGGTCATCAAAAAAATCATGGCAGTTCATAAGACAAGAATGAAAATATAATAATTTAACATGATTTATTAGAACACAACATTGTAATATGTCATATAATTGTGGAATTAACATAATATTATTAAACTATGAAAATATATAAATAGAAATAAGTTCACTCATTTTGTTAAGCACATAAAATGAGGTCCTTACATAGCTTTATGGACATGAAGTCCATGTCCATGAAAAAAAATGTGAATATAAAATCAAGTTCACATATAACATACTTTTTTCTAGTTTTATCAAACATTAATCAATGAATTAGCTATAGATATATGTCAATCACATCCTTGATTATAATGTGACTATCATCTCATGTTATAACATAACAACAATTCAAGATTATAATGCTACCAAAATCCTTGGTAATAATGTACCAATTATAATAAAATGGAAGTGATACAGATATCTTCCACATTATATTAAAAATTTTATCATATTACAAACCCTAGAATGAAATGGGTTTTATAGATATTTCATCAAAGAATGACCGGTGGAAAAGTACCATGTTCTATATACCTTTCATTATTTCCTCCAAATCATTTTACTTATATTTTGAGAAGCCACATTAGGATGAGTGGTCACAGTATAGATTTCCAGAAAGTAAAAATTCAAACTATAGTAATGAAATATTAAAAAAATAGGTGCCAAATTCAATCTAAAACCATGAAAAGGAAGGATGAGCTGTATCCTAAATTGTTTATCTCAGGCACACCAGGCCACCAGTGAGATATTCCCAACAAAATCCAACCTTGCTAACAAAGAACCTTTGAATAGAATAGAGATGAAAGGTAGAAGAACCAACAGATGAATAATTGACACCTCTCCAAATCCACCACAAAGAAACAAAAACCATAAACAAGTATAAAAATTCACTGAAAATATGAAAGTCTTCATCAGAACCTCATTACGCCAATATACTAGACCTCCAAACAAGGAACTCACCTCCTAGAAAGCTGATGGACACTAGAAAACCACATCTCAAAGCTTAGAAGAACCATCGTGATAGACTGACCTGGTGAGGGGAGATGGGACTCGAGTCCATGTTAGAGTTGGGTGGTTTAATTTTCCACAAATAGAAGAGTCATCAGCCTTGAAAAAACCCAGTAAAACTGTGACCATTACAAGGAATTTCACAACAACAACACACTAAATAGAAATAAAAAATATGAATGAAAAGCAAAAAAGAAACTAAAATCTTCCATCAGAAAGAAAACCATAGTAAGAAGAATAGAAATGACCAAGACAAAGTGGAAAGGAAGCCAAAGCCGATGAAGAAAAATATCGAGACTATAGTTGGTCCCCCTATAACACCACCCCAAGATAACTGGAGACCCGCATCGAGCCCAACTAGGATGGATTCGAGCCTGATGGGTTGGCCGTTAAGGGAAGAGGAGAAGGAGATCACCAGAAACCACCACCAGCGCCGACCCAAGATGTTTGATTATCCATCACACAGACCCAGATGGTGGTCCGATGCACATTGGTTTATCTACAAGAGGGGAAGTGATAGGTGAAAAACATCTGTACCAGCCATAGATCTGGCTGATAAGGGAGAGGAGAAGAAGATCCATCAATAGAAACAATCATGTCAAGGAGTGATGTCACACCGAATGAGGAAATATTAGAGGGATAAGAAGGCGGAGAAACAGCTAGATAGCTGGGATCTGAGTGTGTAAGGGTCTATCTTCATTATTTCATTATAGCATAACCAATGAAAAAAATAATTTGACTTCATAAACATCATGATATATTAAAAAAATCCATCCCATGAAATATTAATGATGGTATAACTGGATTTCTTCTCCATTAAATCCTATGTAACATCAATTCATGTCATCTTATATGGAAAATAATATTGAAATACCACTTGGTACTTATCATGAGGAAAAGAACCATTAATTTCAAAAACTAAAATTCACATAATACTAGGGAAATAATTTCATTTAAAAATACTATTGGATAATAAAATTTTATTTTTTAGAAAATTGAGTGTTTTTTATGGTGGAAAATATAGTTCATGTAGTATACGTTAAAACAATGATTCCCTTTACATATAAAAAAATGAAAAGTGCCTTGATCGAAAAACTACAAGAATATTTTGTTTTGTACATATTGAATAAAATTAAAAAATTTGTAAAATGAAATTTAATAGTATATTTTTAATATTAAAAACATTATCTAAATATTTTTTAAAAACATATTCATTGATGAAAAAAGATTTTTGACCAAATAGGGAAATTAAACCCAATTTCCTTAAAAACATTATTTTTGACTATTAAGAATACAAAGTGAGTGAAATGAATGGAAATATTTTTTCATGAAATAACCATATCAAAATAAAATAAAATAATTAATTATAGATATATCATAATATTTTATAATCAAAATCATAATAATAAACACACCTGATAGGTTATGAGATTTTATCATAATTTTCATACCACTTCGGTAACATTTGAATCATAAGCCCCATTAAAGAATAAATTCAACTGATAATTTTAAAATTATTAATGTAATTATATACTTGATGTATAATTTAAAAGGTTCAGAATATAAAATAAAATATAAATTAGTGGTTAATATGAAATATATCACACAAAATTAAAAGAAAAATGGAAATACCATACATTAAGTCTTGATAGTTGTTTCACACAATCAATCCTTATTTATAATAAATATAGGTTTATTATAACTATTTTATTAAACCATGATGATATATATCTTACCTTATTTAATATACTAATAACCCTTTTACCCTATTTTCTTAAAAAAATTGATGAAATCTTGTTTTGGGTAATAACTGCATCATTTTTATGAATCTTTTATTTTGGTAGTTTTGATCCACATAGTTTGACCATGGTTCCATTATTAACATAATGTTTACAAGGATATAAACTCGACCACCCTAAATCCCTTAACGCACACCTAATCAACTACCAGCCGACGCCACACTCCCCATTTACAACCTCATCCCTATTATCCTGTGTCATCCTCATATTCTTTGGAAAGGTTGCACGATTTGGAGGAGGAGAAATCCACAAAGTGTAATGGAGACTTTCACATAACACAATCTCAACATTGATTTATTCTAAATAAAAGAATTGTAAAACCCTATCCAAGGGAATGATGGAATGTTCCATGGAGGAGAAGGTTCCATGGATTAAGATCGAGGTGTTGTTTTTTTGTATGATCATTAGAATTGACAGGCACATGTAAGATAATGGTGAATGTGTTGTGTAGGAGCTCAGAAGAGGAGTGTCTGAGTAATGTGGTGACTGCATTTCCATGTTTAGAAGAGATCCGAAACTACATTGTGATAGATTTGAATAATGGTTATGTGTTTTAGTCAACAA
Organism: Viscum album; assembly: GCA_963277665.1. Classification (NCBI taxonomy): domain Eukaryota; kingdom Viridiplantae; phylum Streptophyta; class Magnoliopsida; order Santalales; family Viscaceae; genus Viscum; species Viscum album. Next base: position 1,900,053,225 of record OY728135.1, on the reverse strand, counting down.
TTGTGAAATAAGTAGATTAGTTGGCCATCATACCTCACATAAGTGGTGGGTAATGAAACACCAAATGGTATTAAATTTCAAAGTTGGCTTCCTTGATGTACCTATATGAAGGTAATATATGTTTGGTTTTTTACCCTTTTTATCCCTAATAAGATATAAATATAATATATATTTAATATATTTGTATTTATAGTATTCCATTAACAATAAATGTAGAAAATTATTTAAAAAGATCACAGAGATGGTAGGTTGTACGTACCCCTAAACACAGATTCAATTTCATTGATGGATGAAATGAGAGAAAGATAAATAATAAACCACCTTTCTAAAAAAATTTCAATATCATATATAACATATATACTCAGTTAATACATTCTTATGAAAATATTTGTCAAAATAATATGAATAACATATCATAATTTTTAGTGGAGGTGGTAGTCCACACGAACAAATAATCAATGTTATCATTTTACAGTGTATTGAAATGTAAAATCTTGTTGTAATTATTATTATTAAATTAATATAATGATATCATAAACATAATATGGAAACCTCAAATTAATTTTTCTTTTTTTTTCTATGTGAGGTGGTTAGGGAAAATAAATTACATCAGATCGCATGGTGATAATCAACCACACAAATGATCAATAGTTTCATTTCTAATTTGATAGAAGGGGATGTGGATATAATTTTCCCATTAACATAACAATATATTAGTATATGGGTGATAATTTACTTATTATATCATCATATTTTATGAATATTTTAATGTGGTAGAATATAAAACAATACTAAAACAAAAGTTTAGGAATAAAAAATCTATGATTATTTGGATAAGTTTATAGTTGTTTTTATGATATTTTTTTCTTTTCAAAAGGTTGTAAGGATCATTAAAATAATTAAAGGGTTTTCTTTAGAAATATGAAAGAAAATAATTTATTTAAAAAAATTATGAAATGTGATTTTTGGCTATAACAGATTTATTTCCATGGAAAAATTGAAAATAATGATGGAATAAAAGTTGATCCTTCCAAAACAAAGTTGGTTGATGAATGGAAAAAACCTACAAATGTTACAAGGATTTATAGTTTTATTGTATTAATAGGTTATTACCGATGGTTTATTATAAACTCCTCATAGTTATCTAGACCACTAACTAAGACGAAACGAAAATGTTTTAAATTTATTTGTATAGAAGAATGTGAATTTAGTTTTCAAGAATTAAAGAATTGATTGGTGAATGCTCCTATTTTGGCCCTACCTTCAAAAAATGGGGATTTTTCTGTCTAAAATGACGCTTCCCTGAAGACACTTAGTTGTGTTCTAATATAGAATGAATTAGTAACTTCTTATTCAATAATATAATTGAAACATCATTAGTTAAATTATCCCACACATGATTTTTAATTAGATAATCTGGTTCTCACTTTTAAATTTTTGAGGCCTCATTAATTAAAATTAAAATGTAAAATATATATTTAATATAAAATTTTGAAGTACAAATTTACTCAGAAGGAATTGAACATGAGGCATGAAAGATGTATTGAAGTGATAAAGGATTATGTTGGTATGATCAATTACCATCCTGGAAAAGTAGAAAAAGTGGGGAATGCCTTGATCTAAACAAATAAATCATCATTAAAAATGACATGTTTGGAACAAGACACCTTGATTAATGATTTCATGAATTTTGGAATTAAATTTGATGGTGTAGTAAATTCATCTGTATTGTTTTAGGTGTTAGTATAGTAATCTATATCATATATAATTAAGCTAGTGGAGATAGAAGACTATGAGTTACAGAAAAAGGTTGAATTTTTGAAAAAGGGTACATTTTTAGAATTTAATGTTGATAATGATAGTATTTTTAGATTTGGAAAGAGATTGTGTGTGTATTTATATTCCCATATGAAGATAGAATTATTGTGTAAAGATCATAGATTTTCATTTTCATTTCATCCAGGTCTTACTAATATGAACATAGACCTATAGGAGTATTACTGGTGGGATGGAATGAAAATAGATATGGAATATTTTACCATTAAATGTTTGACTTTTCAATGGATTAAAATTAAGAAAAAATTACCGAAGGGGAAGCTTCAACCATTTCTGTTCAAAAGTGGAAATAGAAAAATGTATCCATAGACTTCATGGTAGGACTACCAAAGACATCTTGAGGTAACAATGTGATTTGGTTTATTATTGACCAATTAAAAAATTATCCACATTTCCTTCATATTTGAGATAATATGTCATTGAATCATCCTTTTCGATTGTACCTCAATGTGATTTTCTTGTTACATAGAGTTCCACTTTCCATTTTTCCTTACTGTGATCCCAGGTTCACTTATAACATTCCGAAAGGCATTCCTAAGTCATTGGTAATAGAATTTAATTTCAGAACAACCATTCATCCTCAATTTGATGGATATACCATGAAAATAATTCAGAAATTGGAGGATATTCATTGATATTTTTCAATGAACAACCAGATAAATTGGGATAAATATATTTATTTAGTTGATTTTTGTTATAATAATTGTTTTCCTTCCATTATTCAGATGACTCCTTATGTGGAATTATATAAAAATCATAGTCTAAATCCAGCTATTTGGGAGGAATTCAGGTAAAGAAATTTTATGGGACTAAAATTAGTAGAGGAAGGGGCTGAGAAAGTGAATATGATCCAGTAACATATGAGGATATCTCAGACCAGACATAAATATAATGCAGATAATAGAAAGAAAGTCATTTCATTCGATGTAGGTGATCATGTTTTCTATAAAATCTATAATTGGAAATCAGTTATACATTTCAGAATAAAAGTAAAGATAAGAAAATGGTTCATTGGACCTTTTTAAATTATATATAAAGTTACACCACTTTCCTTCCAAGTTGCTTTGCCTCTGAGTTTATCTTTGGTACACAATTATTTTCATGATTCATTGTTTACAATGTATGTGCTAGATCCTTCTCATGTTTTGATTCCAGAAGTAGTTTAGTTAGAACAAGACATTTCTTTTGAAGAGAAACATGTATAGATTTATGATCAAGGAGAGAAAGTATTTCAGTATAAGTTAATTAACTAGGTTATGTTTTTGTGGATAAATCACATGGTTGAAGAATAAAATGGGAATCAGAAAATGCTATGACATGAATGTATCGTAATTTATTTAATAAGTGAATAAAAATTGTGAGGATGAAATTTCATGAAGGTGGAGATAATTTAATAACCCATGTACTTATAGAATACTTTTTTATACTATAATTAAACACTTTAAACTCATTATAAATTTATAACAAAATAATCAATATTTTAATAAAATAAGAAATTTATATTGATGGAATAATAATACGATGTTAGGAATAGTAACATCCCCTTTAAGAATATTAATCTACCCAATATAATAGTAAAATCACCTAGAAAAGTATAAATAAAATTTAGAAATATTATAAGTGAAAATATGATTTATTTATATCATGGAATACATGAATAAATAATTTGAAAATGTTAAAATAATTGATGGTATTTTTTTAAAACATAAATGTTTATTTATAATTTTATAATTAATTTATTAATTTAAAAGAATGATTAACTTTATAAAATAGATTCCTAAAATTAACATTTTATTTTCGCATGGTAATAATATAATTTTGCGAGACATTGATTAATTTTTCATGGTGTCATAAAATTAGTTACTGTTTTAAAATTGTTATTTATTGAATAAATTATGTTTATATATATAAATTATATTTATCATATTTATAAAACTATTTTGATAAAATGGAGTTCATTTTTGAATTCTATAAATTGAAAAATGGTGTTGTGAATTTTGGGGGTTTTCTGAAATACTTGAATATTTGGTGAATAGTGAAATGCGACAATTTATGAAATAAGCTAAATACCTGAATTATTGAGTCATGGATGATGTTATAATAAGTCAATCATCCTTATTTTTAACTCTAATGCATTAATTACTTCATTAAGTCACAATAACCAACACTATTTATTGTCTTGAGGAAAATAATAAAATAATGATTCAAATAATGGAAAAAACACCCCACTCCACTATATATACCACCCCTCATCCCTCTTCTCCTCACACCTACCAAGCATTCAGAATTGACCAAATTATTCCTAATTCACATCCCAATCGCATTATGCACATCCATGAAATGTGTGTCTCACCAAACGACCAAAAATAATGGCCTTAAAGAGGTTCTCAAGGAAGTTAATTCAAGCGCTAGAAATCATATTTCATTTTATTTTATTTTCTTTTCAATTTTTTTTCATTTCATATACTCTCTTAAGCTACAATTATCCTATAAGATTGAAAACACTAGTATCTTATATATACTATAATTTTATCATGTTGGTAGAAAAATTCTTCATCATATCTCTTCTCCTCTCCCTCTTATTCTACAAATTAAAACTCCATTTGTGATGTCTCGATTTACCGACATCATGGATGATGTTTTTTCAATATCCATTACCACTTTCATATAGGGTCATAAAACCATATTAATGTTTTATATAGATTTTAAATTTTATCATATAGCCTTTTTATTATCTATAATTAACCTAGATATATAATATTAAATTATATAATAAAACTAGTTTTTTATTATCAAAGAACAACCAAAATGATATTAGTAGATATCATTAATGTTTTATATAATAATTCATCATCATATCCAAAAAAATGATTTATGGTATCATTTAATATTTTGGAAACATATCAATACCATTTCATTATACTTATTGAGTTTTCTTCCATTCAATTAGAAAATTATTTACGAAACGACCATAGAAACCTTGTAAAGAATGCCCCCAAAATAATGGAAATAAGAGACTATAATTAATAAATGGGTGGAATGATGTTATAAAATGATCATATAACGTGTTATAAAAATAATTATGTTTATGTAAAATATTAATAAAACTCTTTTATCCATTATACAGAAGTTTATACACAGTTTAAGTAATAAAAACCCAAGCTAAGGGAATTCTTAACCGAATTTACATTTTTTGGGATAACCTTATACTTAGTTGAATTTTAAATTCTACAATTATTTATAATATTAATTTTTAATATTAAATTTTGTATTAATTATATTTATAATGAATACATATTCCTTTCATTTTATTAATTCTCACTTGAATGATATGTATATGTACGAGACTCCTCTTAAAAAATCCTCCACTACATTTCTATTTTTATAAAATTAAAAAGGAATGTTATTATGAATTTTTTCATGTTATATGATTATTTTATGGTTCTTGTGAATTTTTTAGGATGAAGGGTGGGACTTATATCCCCCCCAATTCATTATTTCTGCTTAATTTGGTGTTTGGTTGTATGTTACTCCAACTGTAACTGTGATTGTTACACAATAAGTTCTCCATGAGGGTTACATTATAACGTACCAGTAAAGGTTAAAAATCATAAGGTATCCATGATGGTTACAATATTAAGTAAGTAATTCCATAAGTAAGCTATATGTTTTACTTATTTTTTCTAGGTTTTATGGAAATCTCCTGTTTCAAAAAGTAAGTACATGATACTTTATGGGTGAGAAATATGTTTTTGTGAAAATGATTTTATATGTTTATAAGTATTCTTAGACTAATGGTTTCTCTACTTATTTTTATATCACTTACTGATAATTTTTTTTCACATCCCAATTTTTTTAAAAAAATTACAGGGTTTAAGGATGCGCAACTGAAATGGAGAAACCATGTTGATTTTTGTGAAGAATTTTTATTCAAATATTTCATTTTTTGTTATAATATATTATATTATGGATAAATGGATATTTTTTTTAGTTTTACCCACTTTTTATGCTTCTGGGTTGATATGTATGAATTATGTCCCAATTTTCTAAAACTTTAAACTAAAGATATCTTTCGGAATATAAAAGGGAAATTCTAAAGAAATTTACTAAATTATGTAATGTTTAAGGATGGGTCCTTATAACATCTACTATAATATTTCTATATAAAATAAGGAACAAGGTAGATATCTTTAATTAAAACTTGTAATGATTATTTTCATATATAATAATATAGTTTAACATCCTAAATAATCCCTCAACCATCATATAGTGTGTGAATAATTATTAATACCTTATAAAAATTACTATGATATATTAAATAAATTATGAGGATGAAATGTACTTATGGTGGGATAATGATACACCCTGAAGTTATGGTTACTTTTAAATAATTCAATCTATTCAATAACATGTATTTCAAGAAAAACCCGTTTTAATATAGTGAAAACATATTAGGATATCATTTATAATTAAGTTATTATTGTAATAAATTTATAATATTTTCATTTATAATATATATATTTTATATGACTTTATGTTTTATTGAAGGTATTATTAAATGAAATCCATTTTAATTATATTAATCATATTCCATTAAAATATAAATATAAAATTTAATAATTTCAATTATATAAAATAATCTTATTTTTAAATTCCTTACATTATAAATAACATCGTAATAATTTTTAAGAATTTATTAAATTATTGAGTTTTAATAAAAAAAATTTAGATTTAAAAAAATTACAATTTTAATGATTTTATCATTAAGTAATAATTACATAGAATATTTAAAAACTAGTAATTAGATAGAAAAAAATGTTATATCAAAACAATATTGAAACATTCAAAACCTTCATTCCTATTACATTCCAGAAATTATGGTCATGAAAGTGTCTGACGGAGGTTATGAGTAGATTGGAGGTTACAATAAGGATATAAATATGGGATATAAACTAAATAGGTTTCTACAAAATGGATTTAGGGGTTTTGTTATAAGGGGTGTTTATATATCATGTGGATCATGACTATGGCGTATAGGCCCGAGGTGTGGTTTTTGGGATTATTTTCCATTTTGGTGTATAACACTGATTTGGAGGTGGGTGGTATTATAGAATCCTTCAACTAAATCATGTTTTGTGGTATACAATCCATGAGGTGTATTTTTTTTGAGGTTATATTTATTTAGAAGAAACTTATCTAGGGGGATAAGTTGTGGTATAAACCCCTTTCATATTTTTTAGGTTCTATGGTGTAGTGGTCTTGGAAATTTTGTTTCCCATTACCAGATTTTTTGTATCTGTGATGTGGATCTCACCACATATCATAGTAATGACATTTTACATAATAACTATGATGTAATTCCATTCATTACATTGTGTTGTAGTGCTTTTTGACAATTCAAGGATATGCCTTAGTAGTCTTCCCCCTAATTTTTTAATTTCATGATTTGGTATGAAATACCTAATCCCCTAAAACCCCATAAATATTTAGAATTTCCCCTTTTATTCTTTGGTAACCTAAGTGTATCCATTAAAGTCATTTCATACCATTTTCATTTTCATTTAAATTTGAACTCTAGAGATAAATACATAGTTTTTATGGGTAGATTTCCTTCTTTTATTATCATTGTTTCCCACTAGATATTTATCTAGAAAAGGTTTCTATAAAAGGAATTATTTAGGGGTTAACATGGTAAGGTATTTATGCTATCTATTTTTCTGGTTTGGACCAATCTTTTCACTCTATCATAGTGTTTTGTGGTATTCTTCCTTTCATTCTAACCATCATCTATGGTTCAGAATACTTAACTCTGGTAGAGGATCTTTTTTCTCTCTTCCAGTTTTACATGTGTAAGGGATCATAATTTTTCTTATATTTTGGAATATCATATGTGATGGATTAATTATGATAATTAATTGTTTTAAATAAAATTTATGGGAAAGGGAAATATTTCACATGTTTTATTGATCTGATATTGTTTATATTGGATTCTACACATTAATGTGTCACTAAAAATCATAGATGTTAAGAACGTTTTTGTGATATAAATTATTATTTAATGTGAATTCCTTCTTGTTTCGTTGTTTTGTATCACATTTATTAAATGTATAGTCACATATTTTAGGAAAATGAATTTATTTATCCTCTAAATTCTGGTTTATGTGAGAATTCCCTTGAAAAGTAAAGAGTAATCTGATAAAAATTCCCTTTTTGAAACTATAAAAATTTATATGAATATGTGATGTGTGGTGGGGATATGTTGTTATGGTTTTTGGGGAGTTTTCTCTAAGATATTTGTGGGTAATTAGCTATTGGGCTGAAGATGTGGTTGTTGATATGGAATAATTGTAATGTGGGTGTTGTTGTCATGAGATGGATTTCTTGATGTGTTGTGATGTGTTGTGCATGTTTTTCATTAGTAATGGAAATAATTTTCAGTTCTTAATATTAAATGGAATTGGTTTACATTGATAATGAGTGGATGAAATAAAAACAGATGTGTTTTGAATGTGGTTGATTATAAATTTGAGATAAATGTATTTAATAATGAATGGTCTTAATGAATGAAACATGGTTGGTAATGAGAAATCTGTAATTTGGAATAATTTTTAAACTAATGTGGTTTTTGGAATGTGGATTTTCAGGTTTTTATCTTGTATTATGTTGTTCATTTAGTGGTAGTGGTGATGGTGGAAGTTTATTTAAAGATTTGTGGTGTTATTATGAGTTTGAAGGTACTCTTTTTGTGAACTCTTATCTCAGGATTGAGTTTGGATATATATATAAATTCTATATTCCTTATGAATTATATTTACATCCTAATCACATAAAGAATCATGTACTGAAAACCAATTTTTTGGAGTGTTTTTTTAAACATCCTTATGGTAAGGATGTATGGTTGGCTTCCCCCACATTCTTTAACTATCAACTAAGTGAGTTTTATAGGCATTGGCAGTGATAGTATGAAGTAAAATGTGAACTAGTCTTGTTTTTTATGAGATAGTGATGTGGATATAGTAGTATGTTTTCATGGTGGATGGAGGGAATGAGGTTGTTGTTCTTAATATTCACGGGACCCTACTACTCTGGTTATGTCTTGGATGTTATGTTCTTTCCCACATGTTATCAGGTGAGATGTGATTTGACAATCACTGTGTTATTGGGAATGACTTGATGTGATTTAACATATGTTTTTAGTAGCGATATGGTGTTATGGAACATGTGACTTCAGGTGATACATGTTATACATAAAATATGGGACAACTAGTTCGAAGGACGTTGGGGTGTGAGATAAAAGAACTAGTTCAAATACTATGTGGGGTACACATTATATATATATATATATATTAATTATTAATGGATGTGTTATTTGGTGAGTGATCCATTGTGGGAGGATGTGTTTTCTTAGTTGACCTATTTAGTTGTGTTCTCATTGGTGCATTAGTATTCACCTTTAACATGTGGTCAATTTTTTTTGTGTTATCCTATAATGTATACCTATAAGAAAACCATATGTATATAGAAAATATTTTTTGGATCCTAGGAGGGCTAATTGGACTATGATAGATTTTATAATAGAAGAAATTGGTATTGGAGTCATTTCTATACATTAGTTATTCATTTGGGTTTTTATTTGGATATTATTTATTTATTTTTTAACATTATACATGAATTGTTGGATGAGATTATTGACTATTCAATTTATTATGTCATGGATATGTTTTTGGTGATTTTTTAATATCTTATGATCATATATTATAGAGGTTATTGGCTCATATGAGTGATAATTATACACCGCTGATTCTTGTGACCAACCTAGGGCCTACTACTGGAAAGGATCATGGGTCATTATCTCCCTTTCATCATTTAATAGAAAGGAGGGGAAATTTTGATATATGGGGTCATGAAAGAGATTTATTATGAATTTTGGTTGAAGTATATGACAGATTTTGGAGTTTGTTTGAATGAGGACTTCATGGGTTTTTAAGACAATAATTCTCGTTTACATATGTGCATGATAGTGGTAGGGAATATGATAAAGGGCCTAGAATTTTACGACCTATATGATCTAATGAATGGAATGTGATACTATAAAATTTCCATATGAGGATACATAAAATGTAAGGTATACACCTAGGACAATTATATACAACATTATAGATTGAGCCTATTCTTGTATGAGGTGATTTTCAGATGTAAATGAATTTTATGAAATAAATCAAGAAATTTTAGGTGGGTTTATATGACCATAACCTTGATATTGTAACTAATATAATATTATAGTTTGAGGAGTCAATATTATATCTTTAATTTAAAGAGTAAAATTGTGAGTGACTAGACTGTAATTTTTTTGATACCTTGTTGAGAAATGAATGTGTTGTTTCAATTTCTGTTAAAACGTCACTCTCCAGGAATTGAATTGAATTTTCTTTAATAAAAGGTATAACATGATATCTTTTTACCTATAATTTTAAATTATTATTGAATCATTCTTATTATATTTTAATTTTTATGAATATTTAATTTCACAAACGCTTTCGATGCTACTTACCATGAGTAGATTCTACACTTCAATAAAAATATGATTTCCTTAAAAAAAATTATTATATGTATTACATTTTCCAAATGATATAATATTCCATGAAATAGTTCAATATGAAATATAACATTATCATTTGTTTAGGTCATATAATAAATCTTGTTTTGTGTATATTGATTTGGGAAATTTTGAAAAATTAATACCATGATTATGGATATTTCTTGTGATGATTTATAATTTCGGGAAAGAATAACTTGCTCATTATTTTCTAGAATGATTGACGTTATATAGTGTGGATCTATTTTTGTAATTCATAAATATTTTGGGAATTTTTTACAAGGCTTGATTTTTTTTAAAATTCCCTGTAAATTATAAACATACTTTTAGTAAACGTTTGAGACTCTAAACTATTTATATAATTGAACTTATTAATTTTAATAATGATACGAATTCTATGTAATGAACTAAAAATTCCTCACACGTTACCCCATGAGAATTTTTTATGAAGATCATTCCAAATGTTGAAAAAATGTTTATAGTAACTACTTAAATTAAATTTAGTGAATCTTTAGCATGTAAAATATTTAATATGTTATATTTAGAAAATGAAACAATGTTATATACAGATCATGTTGAATTTAAAAATGGGGAAAAAATCATGACACACTCTTGGAAGTGCATAAGGTTGATTTCATGAGCAATGAAATCTCTCAATAAATTTTTGATTGAGAGAGATAAGCATGAAACATAGTAATACAACATCTCCAGTTCTATTTTTTGTGATCTAAGGGAATGTATTAATTTTAATATTTTTAAATCATGTGGTATGTCTAACATGGTATTTTAATTAATAACAGAAACCTATAATGTATTGATTTTAAAATTATTTTGGGGGTGTGTTTATCAGTAATAATATTAACCTATAACATTTCATTATGTCTATTGATATATATGTATGAAGATAGTTGATATTTTTTTAAATGATATTACTTCTCTATGATTATGTGTCGAATATTGTTGATTATGAACTATGTTTTCTACTTTTAATTTTTTTTCTGATGAAAAATAATTATGAATTCACCTAACAAGAAAATTGAAAATCTCTCAAAGATAGTAATAGAATAAGATATTTCTAATTAAGATTTTCTTATATTTCCCCTTGTCATGGGATGTTGATTGACATTGTTATATAAGATATGAGTAGAATTAAAAGTGTGTTTTTTTGTTATGATAGAATTGGGGAGGTTATGGTATTGAAATATTACAAATTAATCTATAAATAATATATTGTAATAAAACTAATTGTGGTATTGTTGTATATTTTTTGTGCTAAGAGAGCCCATTTTCTTATGAAGGATGGAATCCCTATTTTGTTGCATTGATTAACAGTTGAATATTTCTATTAGTCACTAGATTCTGTTTTTTCATTGCATTTGAGTGATTTTATGTGACGTGATTTTATCCTAAGATGAATTTTGGTTGATGAAATAGGGGTTGTGATGACTAAGGCTATGATGGTGGGAATTCTGTTCAAATTATGATAAAGATATAAGCTTGGGATCATAGATATGTTATTAAGTTCTTTTGAGTTACGGATCGAATCAAGACTAATATATTGTGTTGAACATTATATTTCACATTTTTTTGGTGTTGATGTACAAAAACATGGGAAAATTTATTCATAATAAACATATTTTTTAAATTATTTTGGTTGGATATACCTAAATCCCTGGAAGTAATTTCTCTTATTTTGTTCACTTATGTTATGGATTCGAGCATATAATGAAAGGAAAAAACTTTTCCTAATCAAGGAATGTTATCTAAAATGTTTTAAAATAATGAATATGAGTTTTTTCTTCCTAGTTTGGATCATATAACGACACATTTTGTGAATTTTATTGATTTTTATGCTTGAGAAAGCTTTGTTTATGTTGATAAAAGTATTTTTGGTGGTTGAGAAGTGTTACTTGAAAAAAAATATGAAATGGAATACACCTATGAAAAATTGAAAATGGGGCATTATCCACTTTTTTTGTTTTCATAAGTATGATCATGGTGTGTAATGATTTGATGGAAAACATAAAAGAAGAATTATCTTGGGTGATGAGGGTTATTTAAACATCATGTATAATTTTTGATGCATGTCATATGTAAATTTGGATTAAAATTATTTTTTAGTATAATATATATTTATATTAACATAACAATTTTTATGGTAGAAATGATTTATGTGAATGGTAATAAATTTATAAAATCATGTGACCAATCTGTATACACACGTCTTTATGAAACCATAATAAATACGAATGTTTAGATATCATGGTGGTAATTTATTAATATTCTTGTAAACATAAATATATTTTTATGGGAAACAAGTTTGAGTTCTAAATTAATGTGTCTGAAAAAATTTAATCCTATGATTCATGGTGAATTAAACAAGTTAAACTTTTTATCAGTTATGTTTTTTAAATGATTATAAATTTATTATTGGGAAGAAGAATTTTCATTGAGTATATTTTATTCATATTATCTCTTCTAGTTGATTAATATATATTTGTGAGACCAGCATTGATAAAAATGAATTATTTATGGTGATTATTTTTCTCAATAAAACAATAATAATTTGTTTTTATAATTTTCATTTATCTAGATATATGTTTTGGGTTATTTTTTTGAAGCATTTCAATAACGAGTCTTTTGATATTTACCTTGTTATAAGAAGGAAAAAAAGTGGTTTCATTAAAAATAGTTTTCTCAACCTGTCAAATTATTTTAATACAATATACTTGGTGGGAATGATTTGATCATCATGTTTTTGGAACAGAACATGTTTTTCTCTAGAATATTTTAATACGTTTTTAGAATGTAATGAATCATTTTGAGATAATTTTTATGTTACAAAATCCCTAAACAATATGTCCTAATAAGAAAAAGCAACATCATATATATCATTTTAAATAATTTTTTATTCAAGAATTATAATTTAAATTACAATGACATGTGACGAATGGTAATATTTTAATATTATAAACCATATCAAATATAATATTTTATAATCCTTATTGTGATTTGAGTATTTTCAAATCATGATTTCTTTTTCCTGGTATCCAATTATTAAATTTTTAACCTCCTTTTCAATATATTATATTTTGAAAATGTGGTGCCTATTTGATATATATCTCTTTCAAATATTGTTTATGGATTGATGTCACATGCTTTATGAAATTCTCTTGAAAATTAAATAAATGTTTGGTTTTTTGGACCACTATTTTCCACCACTTATTTTTCTGATATAATTATTGAAGATAATAATATTTTTAGAAGAATATGATGTAATAGTACAGTCCTACCGACCCATCACATTCTTGGAATTCTTTTTTTTAAGTATTTATAGAGGAGGTTATGAAGAGTTTAGACAACAAAATGAGAAGATTTAGATAGAATTTTAGCTCAACATATTTCTAAAAACTAGATTCATTGGATACATCATAGGGGGTGTCAATATGGAATTGGTTTCAAAGTTATAACATTTAGGCTCGTGGAGGATTTTTTGGATGTTTATGTCATTTTGAATGATATAAGTTCTATAGATCTATGATGAGGTGCATCGCATATTTTAATAGTATATTTATACACGATGAAGACCTTATCGTTGTTTCAGAGTCCCAAAAAAGTGTTTTTGTGTGTTAATATTGATTTTTGGGTAGCTACATTATCATTCATGGTTGTGTGGCATCCCCCTTATTGGTAATTAGGTTCTACGGTATAGTGGCCATGGCTGAACCATGGTCCTTTACTATGTTTCCTAGGTCGATGGAATGGATCTCACCTTGTATCGTGAATAATCATTTGATTTGATTCACTGTAGGATTATTCCTAGAAAAAACACCATTGTATGGTATTGTTCATCAATTCTTCATAATAATGGGGTAATCTACATAGCAGTGTTGTTTTTTGTAGAATCGGTATAAAAAAAGATACCTAAAAACCCTATATTTACACCATCATTTCTTTTATTTCATTGATGGAAAATTTAATAATTCATAGTCTATTCAGACTATTTTGGTGGGCGTACAATACCATCATTGATATTTCAATACTTTGGGGTTATAAGTGATTTTCGGTCATTTTATTCAAAAAATTTATTCCTATTCATTATCTGGAGAAGGCTTCTAACGAAGGATATTCTATTTATTATGCTTATATGGTATATAAATGAAGTGATATGTTTTCATTATGTTTAATTAGATGTTTTCATTCATTTTGGTGTTCAGTATTTGTCTTAATTTTATTCCATCCCTCATTAGTGGGTAAAAATTCATGTTTGAAGATGAGGATCGTTTGTCTCTTCTAGTTGTGTGTTCTCATGGGATCATGATTTTCTTTATATTTAAGAAGATATTATACACTATATTAGTTATAATAATGAATTGGTTAAATTAATTTTTTAGTGTAAAAAAATGTGTCCTTTTATGTTTTACATCATTGATATTGTTTCTATTCAGATTATATGTGCTCGATTCATTGTGAAAAATCATTATTTTTGGGAGACTTTATATATGATGTAAATTTTTATGTTTTTTGAAGTATTTTTGTGTGTTTTTATAATATAACCTTGAAAAAAATTATAATACATTATATCCAGATACTAAATTGTTTTCCCTAGAAAATTATTTATTTTGTGATAATTACCTTGATCATTAAATATCCATGTGATGAGAAACCACATTTTAAATCTAAAATAATTTATATGAATATGTTATGTGTCGTGGTGATGTGTAGTTATGTTGTGTGGGGATTATATAAGGATATGTGTATCTAGATTTATATTTTTCTAATGAGGAGGTAGTTTTGGCCATGAAATGGTTGAAATGTGGCACTTTTCATCTTAAAAATGATGGTTTAATGTTTTGTGATATGTTGTCATATTTTCCTGTTATTAATGGAATAAATTGATAATGATGAATCTAAAATTTCATGTGTTGAAATGGATAATGAATTACTAAAATAAAATAGGATCTGGGGTTAAAGCGGTGGATGCATAAATGTGAAAAAACTCTAGATAATGAATAATATTAATGCATGAAAATTTATAGGTCAAGATAAATCTATAAATTAGTTTAATTTTAATAATTTTTTTTGTATAATTTTTCTTGTGGTTTGGGTTTCTTATGTTGAGTTATAAAAGTATTTTTTAGAGAATGTGGTGGATTTTAGGAGGCTTTATGGTGGGGTTTTGAGTTGTATGGTACACTTGTTGTGAAACACTAGATTTAGATTCTGTGTGGATATATATTTATATTGTTTATATTACTTTTATGATTTTAGTATGCATCAAACCTATGTAGAGAACAGTTGAAAAACAACAAAAATTATTGGGGGTGTTGACCTAATATCACAGTAGTGAGTATAGATGCCTAGAAAACCCATATTTCTTTCTCTCTCTTCCAGATGAGTTTGATATGAATGAGATCAGATGTAAAGAATTCAAATTTTTACTGTTTGTGTTTATTTTATGTGATAGTGATGTGGTTTTAGTGTGAGTCATTCTTGGTGGGAGGATATAATAATGTTTATGTGATTCATTTTTCTGATACCCTATTTCTTTTTTATGTATATGGATTTGATTTTAAAGAATATGTGTCTTCACGTATGATGTGATATGATAGACCATGTGTTTTATGGTGAGGTGTGCTATTAATTCCTAGGTGTCTTTCTAAGATATGTGATGTTATGGACAATGTTTCTTCTTAGGGAGATTTTTTAAATATATGATATTCTTGTACCAGGATATATGACATTGAGGTGTGAGATTAGAAAACCAATTAGAAATATGTATGATGTAACATTTTTTTGGATATTCTTCTTATTATATTATTCTATAAAGTTTCTTTATTTAGTGATATTTCTATTGTGAGTATGAGATTTGTTAGTTGACATGTTTTGGTGTTTTTTGTTCTTCATTTTTCCCTATGGTGAATTAGTTTTTGACTTTCACAAGTCCAAAAGTGAATTTGTGCGTCATCCTGCTGAGTATACTAGTACAATCATACCACATATATATACAAAAATGTCTTTATAGTTTCCCAGTAGAGCTATAGGTAATGTGTGTGTCATTACTATCTTAGACTATGGGATTATTTTATGTTACTACCATAGATTTTATAATTTTTATTTTCTTAGATATTCATAATATTTTTTGTACATTGTAAATAAAATATGGGTTGGTTTTGGTTTATATTCATTATATAACAGCATGGAGTTGATGTTTTGTGGATTTATCTTATCACTTGATGCTATATTATAACGATTAATACCCCCCATATGTGGTAATTTTATAACATCGATACAAGTCGCCAACCCATGCCCTAATGGAGGTGGTATTTAGGGATAATTAGCTTGAATTATTCATTATTTTCCTAATAAGGATACCATTATATGTATTGTTTCATGATAATTACTTATTTTTTAATATTATATGTACATTAAAACATATTGAAAACATTTATAGGATTAATGAAAAATGATACATTTATATAAAAACTATTTTTGGTCATAATTTTAAATCATGTGGTTTTATGGTGAGGTTTGTTATTATATTTTCTTTTAACCCTCATTACTTTTATTAAATTCTTCATAAATAATCTTATGAACTTAATAATATTAATCATGTTAATTTTATCTTATATAAAAATTTAATTCACAAAAATATTGTTTTAATAAAAACTATTTTACATGATTATGTTTATTTATCTTAAAATTAAAATTTGACACCTACAAAAAATTTATTTGATAATATATATTTTATAATTAAAATTATAATAACAAAATTAGTTAACAATTTTAATTTCTAATTTTTATTATAGAGTAATTACTAAGTATGAAATTTATTTTCTGTTGTAATACTAAAATTGTCAAAATGATTTTACCTTGTCTAAATGTTGTAAAAATTTTTAAAATGTGTATTTAAATTATTTTTTGAGATTTGGATAGACCATGAAATATTATTCCTATGATTTTTTTATTTTTATTCCATGTGACATTGAAAAGGACATTGTATTATTGACAATTAAAAATATATTACAAAAAACCATATATTCAGTTAAACAAACATACAATTCCACCCACTAGAGGATATCATTTATCTACAAAATAATTTGTTAAAATGTTTAATTTTATGCTCCCTATAACTCATCCCCATGAAAATAATCCCCTGGTGAGTAATTTTAAACCTTATCCCTTCAAATTCAAGGCAACTTCTATAGAACAATCAACTCCCCAACATTGGTATTATCAATTACATAATTTTCAAAAAAACATAAATTCATTAAAATGTATTATAACCTCAATATTAAATTTACATTAGAATTATTTAGGTACAATTATTTTAAAATATTAATTATATTTTTATTATTTATCATATACCATATCCATTTAGAAAAAAACATTTCTTTGTCTATTTTGTGAACAACTGCTTCCACGACGTAACATGTTTTTTTATTCCTTCACATTGTTAAATGTATTGATCTAAGGATGATATTAATAGATACATATTATGTTTAAGTTATCATTAATTTTATGTTATAAAAATATTAATAAACTATTAATTATACAAATGATAGTTAATTATTATTAATTCAATTTTTTAAAATATGAAAATTAAGAGCAAACTGATCTCTTTTTTCTAAGTAATGACATTATATAAATTATCCTATATTTATAATTCTTAAATAGTATTGTATATCATATTAATAAACTATAAAATATATAAATGGCCTTTTTATATATTGATATTACAACTAAAACATATGGTTCTCACCCATTAATCATTGAAGATTCGTATTAGGGTTGGTTTAACCACAAAATTGTGCAAAACTATAAAATCATGTTATAGATATATATAAGAACATATGTATTATTATATATGATAAAAATATTAAAATGATATTTTTTCTTATAAAATTATATCCAAATTTTGTTCAAAAAGTAAAAATTCACTATTTTATTATTAAGAATAACTGAAACATTTATCTTCTCAATTCCATTCTCATGTATAAATAATAAAACATCCATGAATGTAATTTATAACATCATGAGTAATTATAAAACATAAATATATGTGCCTATAATGAACTATTAGTGGTTAAATTTAGATTAATAATTAATATGGACACTGCTATTATGAAACTAGTACACCTAATCAAAACATTAAACACCAAATGTTGAACAATAGATGAATTCATATAGAGAATAACCAATTATATAAATTATGAATTAAAAATAGGTATGTGTTTGGCTAAAAATATTTTGACTAGTATATCCACGATTATTATACATGAGGTTATTTTTTGTCCAATGATTTCAAGATAAGTGTTAAGGGTTTTCATCTCAATTTCCTATCATTGAGAAAAATATTGTATTAATGCATCTATTTACATTTCAGAGGATTTTATACTACATATTTGAGATATATTATCATTAATAAATTTTATTTTATTTTATTTAAATATATATTTCATTTTTTAGCTCTCAAAATTTTATCATCCAAATGTTATCATACTGATAAGGGTTTTTCTTCCAATTTCCTCTCTTTGAGATATATTTGGAAGAATTCACATAAATTCGTCTTTTTAAATAAATACACACTATATGGGATATCATATAATGATTTATCTTTTAATCATGGTATGTTATGTTCATTTACATTCCTTTTCCTTCATACTATTTTGATTAATAATATATTCAACATGCTTTGGTATTCATGGTCTTAATTCCAATTCATAGAGACCAAATACATATTTTACACCAAATTATCATTGAGTGGTGTATTCACTACCCATGTATATGATTTTATCATTTAAAAATTATTACATGGGATTAATAAAAATAGTTTTACCATATTTAAGGGGCTATTGATTAAGTTTTTCCCAAGTAGTGAGTATTCTTTGTAACTCAAATGTATTTAGTGAGTTATTATTTTTTATCATTATTATTGTTATTTTATGATTCGGTTACACCACTCATATATTTTATTTTGTATAATTATATAATCCATTTTCTAAAATAATATTTTATCAATTATAAATTTTTATTATTTTTTTAAAATGTTGTTTTTCATAAAAGGTAATTTTAAGTATTGAAAATGTCAATTTAATAATAAAATAAATTATATCCACATTTATAAAAGATAAAAAATTCATATTTAATAAACTATTGTTTGAGATTATTTTAGATTTTAAAAATTTCTATGATTTTTTTGTTCAACTTTTGGAAAATTCATTTATATCTGACCAATGACTTCTTCAATTATACTAGTTTTAAAAATGTTTGTTAAATTATATTTTATGATTTCACTTTTATATATTGTGAAATGTTTAAAATCATTTTTCCAAAAATGGTTGATTTTCCACAAATCTACTGTAATTTATATTAATGTTTTGGCATAATAAACTCATGCTTCCAAATAATCCAATTTTTGATTCCTTCATTCATGGTATCATTCAAGAATTGTATTATGAGGATTTTTTTTCATATTTCACAAATTATTTCAAGGATTTCATGATTATAATGGGAATATGTTCCTTTCCGTCCACCCACGATCTTTCTATGGATGGGTTATGATCATGATAGTCTATTAGTTACATATAAGTACACCCATAGATCTATAAAGTGTGCACAACTCATTTTAAATAATCAAAATTGGATGATGTATACAAATAAATAAAACTATTCTATTGACATGGGGATGTTAATTGGAGGTGTGTATGATGTCATTAAAATATATATTATTATTTCAAAATTTCCTATGTATTGTTTTACTATCCATCTTTTTCCTCTAAATAGGTTATAATCATTTTATCACTTTTTTATACATTAAGACATGTATAAGCATACAATAAATTATAACTCTAATATGAGTGATTATTGGAAAGTTAACAATGTATTCTTTTACCATACAAATTCTTTATCATGATAGTTTTTTATTTTGTTATCACTATTATTATCAATGGTAATATTATTGAAATTCATGATAATAATAGACGACTAACATTGGTTGATCATGTATTATTATTACATAATATTTATTATACAGATATTCCTGTTTTAATTCAATAATTGGTTCCTTAAAGAGTAGTATGAAATGTATTTTTGACTCTAATAGTGAATGTACTGGACTATGTCGGGTGAAGAGTGGGGTCCACAATTATATATCCCCCAATGGATCAACATGTATCATGAGTCAAAAGAAATTTTTTTATTTCATATATGCTCAAAAAATAAGAAAGATGCCTCAAACGCGGTCTCAATAAATAGTATCATGTCTTGTACAAGGCTTTAACATTAGGTTTTCATATTCTAGAATTATACAATCCATCTGTTTGAGATCAGTTATATTGAAACCCAAGTTCTATTTTTTTATTATAAATATGTCTTGGTCTTAATTTCATATTGATTATCACTTCAAATTGTTTAAATGTTACTATAATAATATTTACACAATGTTTATGACTTTATTATTTATGTTTTATGTTTCCCTTAATGATAATTTGAGATCAGAATATTCTTAGTCATAAATTGGCCAAGATATGAAACAAATTAACAAAAATAATATTTTTTGAATAGTACCATTTGTGTTAGAATTTTTGGTACATGTTATAAACTCATTAATTAAAAAATAGTTTTTCTTATAATCAAAAAAAGTTTCTATTCAATACAATGAACATGTAATTTATTAGTTCAAGATGTTCCCTAATTATTTTGTTCTATAAACTTAAAAAATATACATTAGAAGTAGTACATTAAAAATTCAAATTTTATTTTTTAAATATGGATTGTTATGAAAAGTATTTTATGTTTATTTTAAAATTAGTTGTGTAAAGCCTGAATTTATTTTATTGGATCCAGAAGTGTTTGTCTAGGAAGTTATGTGAATTATACTCAAACCATGAATGAGAATAACAATATACATATAGATTTTATGGTTCATGAATCAAGTTATTAAAAATCAATTATATTGGAGGTTTATGGAGACCCCTAATAATAATATATAAATAATAAATTGATTTTATGGCTTAATTACTACATTCCATAAATAATCACAAACATCACAGACTGAATGGATTTTTATCTTTATAATGACTTGGAATTTATATGTATTATTTTTTTGATTTTATATTTTTTATTTAGGATAACATGCAGTGAGACTGTGTGTGATTAGAAGGCCTAATGGGGACTTTATAAATGTTTCAAGTATATTAAATATATTAAATGACATATGCACATAGTATTCCATAAAAACTAGAATAAATCATGAATGGGGACACAAATATGAAATCGTAGGGAACCATTGAGTTCATAAAAAGGTTTTAACCAACTAAGGACACAATCCTTGTTAGTGTGGGATGTTTTTGAAAATGATGTCGCCGGAATAGATTTACTAAAATGATTTAATTAATTAATTTGTTTTTTTATTTAATGTATCGAACTACTTCCACTTTAATAAAATGGATATGGAGTTGGTCTCATTTTTTTTATAAACCCTATATACCTAGAGGATATTGGAGGAGAGAATTCTTGGTTAATGATGATGACTTGGTAATATATATACGATCATTTTTCCATTAGGAAATTCCAGTTTACACAGCATTTAAACAAACATTAAATTTTTTGTGTGTAGAAAACCGTGGTTTGGATAGAGTCATTTTCTCGAGGGTTTTTGAATTTGTTAGTAGTAACAGAATTGATTTAATTTAAAACCCAAGATTAAGAATCATGTTCTGTGAGTTAGGACCATTCAAAGTTTTTATATTAGGCTTTGGTGAAGGATTAAGGAGTTTCTTACATGGCTTGATGGGTTTTGGAAGCACCGGACTCAGAAACTCAGTTTTTAAAGGGGTTGTAGAGGGTGCACGATTTGTCTAGAAACTGTAAAGCCAATAGCAGTGACCGTCTAACTTGCTTCTAGTGAGGAAGTGGAATTCACACATGCTATGCATAGTTAGTCATACCATGGTTAAACCATGTAGCTTACTATATGAATGATAGTAGGATTCACACATGTTGCACATGGGCAGTCAAATCGTGTTGGTCACCCATGTGGGATACTCCAAGTATCCAAAAGTGGGTGTATGGGATGCTCATGGTATGTCAGACTGTGTGGTTTAACCAGATTTAAATTTGTGTCATTATTTAATTAAATTAACGTTAAAAATAATTTAATTAAATGAAGATGAAATGAAGACCTTATTTAGTTAAATTAAGTTAAAAATATTTTAATTAAAAAATGATTAAATATGGAGTTTGGGGTTTATCGAAAAAGTTTATTATTAAAAGACAATAATAATATAATTTATATTATTATTATTATATTAAATATTATTATATTATTAGATTTATTTTAGGTTTAGGGAAAACTAATATGGAGGCGCACCCCCCTTTTCCCTTACGTGAGGCGTAAGGTGTGACCTCTCCCCCTCTCATTGAGGTGCAACGTGCACCCCTCCTCCTAGATCCCTCTCTGTCGATTATTTTCTCCTTTTTCCTTCATGATGTTCATCCATCTCAGAAATTTAAGGCCTTCTCCACGCATCTCTACCTTTGCTTCAACCATATCGTATTTACTATCACCAGGTCTCTTTTCAGCCTAAACCCTACCCAAGGGTTTAATTTGGATTTCTTGTTTCTTCTAGTTCTATATGGTGAAAATGATGTCTTGGGGCCCATTGGTCAATATTCTGATTACTACCTCCTAAGGCGAGGTGGTTTAGATCGATTTGATTCATCGTCGTCAAATTCGGGTAAGATCATATGCCCATTAATTGGTTTCACACCATTTGAATTAGGTTATTATGGTCTATATGAGTTTTGGAAAATTAATTAGATATGTGTTAGTCCTTGATGCACTAATTTTGGGTGTCAGATATTTTTTTGGGTATTACGATCAATTGAAAGTGCGCAAACACATTTTTTATGAATTGCGTGTACGTGAGAAGACTGTTGTTTGAGTTAGAATGATTTGTTGTCCAATTCTGTGAGGTAGGATCTTCATCCTTTCTTTAATTAAAAAAATGTTGTTTTTTATCTACTGATTTTGATAAGTGTGACTAAAATATTGGAATAAATTTTTTATTGGTGTAAAATTATTTTTTAGATTACAAAATCATGTTTTTGTAATAATACAACACCAACGGAGGTGCACTTCCTTCAAGGTAAAAAAATAGTGATTAGACTGTTATGTCTTATGATCTTACTGATATGTGTTTTCTTATGCTTTACTAGTTAGAGGATACTATTTAAATTATATTAATATGGTTTCCTTAGCTTGGAGATGCATTTCCTCCTTTACATGTCGCCACAGTTGGGTTAATTGGTTCTTATGAATTAGAGAGGTATTAAATGGCTGGGTAAACCCATCTGAAATGAAATAATGTGAATGGTATTAAATGGGAAGGTATTTCATGTGTTAGGAATAGATGTGAACTACACTAACATGTGGGTGTACCTCTTGGATACATGGTTTGGGAATAGGGAGATTGATTATCAGACCAATGGTTTTTATTTTGAAACCTTGCATGGGAAATTGTGATAATTAATTGGTGGGATTAATTATGAGTTATTGAGTAGGATAAGTTGAGAGAATTAATTTTTAATTAATTATTTGCTTTTAGATTGTAATATAGATAATTAATCGGTGGATTAATTATGAGTTATATAATTTTCTCAGTTGAGATAATTTTAGTGAATTAATTACATGCTTTTGATAATATGATCTAGATAATTAATTGTGGAATTAATTGTAACATAGTCATCTGAAAAACGTTTACCATTTTGGTATCTTTGTCAATTATGTTTATAAATGTGAAATTAAAGAATGGAAATAATGGTAGTCCGATTTATGGCCTCACATGAGAATATTCAAACTCTTATATTGGTTTAATTATGTATTGATATATGATCTCCACATTGAATACTTTAGACTCTAGAATGAGATGATGAAGGCATTAAGATATAATATCATCTTTACATACTTTAGACTTAGGCATGAGCTAAAGTATTTTTTGAGATATTATATCACCTTCAATATCTCAGATTCTAGCATGATCTGAAGCAGGTATTAAGATATGATATTACATAGGGAATGCTTCAGGGTCTGATATGAGAAGAAGTTAGTATTTATCTATGAGTATCCATGGGAACCTTGGATTTAATAATTGATTAAATAAATAATATTAAATAATGTGATAAATAGTTCATTATACACTATTTATATATATACATAGTCCATGTTCAGACATTTATTTTGGCTATGAGCCGAAGCAAGTATCGTCATCAGGTGTCCCTTTGGAACCTAGATGGGTTGTTGGTTATTTATTCAATTATATTTGATATAACTTCACAATATTTAATTATATTGAATTTTCTAGACAAATCTAGACACCAGTGGTCCCAATCTAATATGATTTATATTTGACACTCTATTCTGGCATCAATTTCACTTGGTTACCTGAGTAGACTCTACTTGTTTACAATACCTTAGGCCGTTCTTGTTGTTGTTTTCTTGTAACTAGGAGTTAAGAGTAATGGGACGATCAAGATATTAGGATGATTGTGGAGATCTCCCATAGGGATTTGAGTCTTTTTTTATTTATATATTGAGATATAAAGAAAATTTTTGTTTACTTCTTTCATATATTTATCACCATGACATGCATGAATTGTGTAAACTGGGGTGGGAATTTTTTTATTTAGTTGATATTGAAAGTTTCATCCACTATTTTGATTGTTTCAATATATCTGCTTCCATTGTCATTATCTATTTATATATTGTTATACTGCTATGAATAATTTGATATGATGGTATAGTCTCCCCACTGACTATACTTACACCATTGATGCTTGTCGACAACCTCTGGCATACGAGGAGGTGCACATGAGGTCATGTGGTGACCGATCTTTGGACTGATCACCCCATGTACGGGGAATGAACATGTGGTTAGGATTGGGAATTTCTTTTTATATTGTTTGATGTAATTGTTTTCTACTGATTATTTATTTTTGAATTTCTTTAATTTTCCTTGGTATGATATGGAAAGTTAGTTGCATTAAATTCATCATAGAGGCACTTAGAAATTCACATTCCATGTATATGACATGCCATGTAGTTGCATTAGTAGGGTGCCTGCTAATTTTGAATGTGTGCCTTCAATGGATTTCCATGTTTTGATCTCCTTTAGCATGCCTGCTTGTATAAGATGTTTAGATGATTATATTCCATGTTTCCTTTGTTATTTTTATGTTTTTCTATTATTCCATTATTTTGTGTTATAACCTGTTTCTATGTTTTGACTTATGATAACATGCGAGAAATGTTTTGATGTGTAAATAACTACATGGGTTAAAAATTGTTGATTCCATTTACAAAGGGAGATAGTTTCATTTATATGATTAATGGGTTCCTTATGATTGGAAAAAATGGTATCCCAGGTATTAGAACAATTTAAGCAATGGATTTTAAAGTTAAAATGCTCAAAAGGAATTTATCTAATTAAATGGCATCCAAATACCACCTATAAAGTGTATGGCCTTTTTATGGATTGGTAGATAGCCACTAATATCACTTGTGGTTTTTTTAAGAACCTGGATTTGAATAAATGGAACCCTTTGTGTTTTCCATCTGTTTAAAATAAATTTGGATGCTAAATTGTCAGTTCACGATGAAATGAAACTAAATGTTAAATGGTTAAAGATGATGTTTTTCATTGTTTTTCTGTTTTTCCCAAGGGACGTTGGTTAAAAAATAAGTGCCTTGTTGTGAAATTATAATTGTGGGTAGTTAATATTATTTCAAATGATTAAATGTAGAAATGAATTAATGAAATTATTGAAATTAAAAGGGGATTTGAGCCTAGTAAATTATCATTGCGCAAGCAAGAGATAAGGTAGATGCTTATGCTTCGTAAGGAACTATCCCATGGTAGGTTGCACCATTAGAGGTTGAGATTCCTTGTTTTTGATGTGAGAATTTGATGTTTGTGTCATTTGGGTGTCGTTGTCTCTATTATGACTTCTGGGTTTTAAAAGACACCCTTGTTCAGATGGGTGTTCATTCTACATTAACTCTTGTTAGGGGAATACTCATTGTGGAATGGTTATTTCAGAAGGTTAGACATGCCTTGGTTATGGTCATCTATTAAATATGTTCTCGAGTTAACTCCAGAGTTTAGCAATTAGGGTGTTAAGGTATGTTTATCCCACTACTCAGGAAGAATTTTTGGGACTCATGTGCTTTGACACACCAACCGATTATAATTTTAGAATTCATATGACATGTTGATGTGGTGATCATGGTTCATATAAAGTCACACATGCATTCAAGGTGTTTCTAAAATAGCATGCTTGAGATCAACTAGTCTTTCCTTTCGATGATGTGGAAAATTCTAAGGTGGGTAGTGTCACATCAGGTCTAGTATACATGTCAGTGCTTTCTTTGCAGCATAACTTTGATGAAATTGGCAGTGTAAACAAACCTTTGGAAACTAAGTTAGTTTTTGGGAGAGTCTCATTGGTATGATTTGAAAGAAAACATATTCCATAGATGATATAGGCATAGAGGGTTGGTTGATGGTGCATCAATAGGTGAAGTAATGTTTTTGAAAGGTGGTGACCCATAATAGTTCAACTGATCTTTTTAGTGACCTCCATTTTCTCTTACTATGGTATTCTAAATGAAATTAGAATTTACACTAAGTTGAACTCTTCTTGGAGACACTATTATAGTGTCGGCCTTACACCACTCTAAATTTTTGAAAGTCATTTTGTTGGATAAGTGGTTTTTATCTGGCTTGTACACGGGATGCATGGTTCTTTGGGTTATGAATTTATTTTTAATGGGGAACAATTGTTTTAAAATAGACTACCTAAGGCTTGACTTGGGGATGTCACCAGAGGTCAAGTAAGGACTTAGTTGTACAAGTGGTTTGAGATGGAATTATTTTAAATGCATATTTCTGGTTGAAGGGAACGTGTTGGTTTTGGGATGTAGATGTATTTTGAAGAAAACATGTATGGCCAGTCTTAGTTGGTCGATTGAGACTTTATTGTATCCTTCAATGAAGTCTCCGTAATGACCTCAAATTTAATCAGGTTCACCTAGTTGTATAAATCACGTGTGAAGTGTCACTAAAGCACATAGTAAGTGTGTTTTAATTTAATTTTAAAATGGGAGAATTGTGGTTAAAAATTAAACATTAAAAACTAATAACCATGGTAGGAATCCCTAATGGTTGGATGGCTAAAGAGATGATTATGGGCTCTTGTCTCTATTTTCAAGGGCTTTGTAAAACGCCACTTTTATTTTTGGGTTGGATTTAGAGCTTTGGATTGGGTTTTATGGAATTAAGCTATTGGTCTTGTGAAATGGTTAACGATGTGTGTGGAATTTAGAAATAAAATGGGATCATTCAGATGAGACTTCATGACCTTGGTGGTAGGGTTATTTATTTTGTAGTTCTCAATGGATTGTTAGGGATGAGAAGTTGTAAGTTGGGCAGATTGTGGAAACTCTTATTTTGGATTGGGTGTCTTTTATGAGGATTTTTTAAATTTGTGGCAATAAGAAAATAGGTTGAATTTTATAACCAAGAATCTGTATGCATTTTCTTTTTTTTGGGACTATTAAAAGTGTTTATATCAGGATTTTTTGAAGCCTCGAGGTGTTTCCTGGGAGGATCTAGGAGTTTTGGATGCACTTGACCTAGAAAATCTGTTTTTAAAGGTGTTGTAAAGGGTGCATGGTTTTTATAGAAACTGTGTGGCCCATAGTAGTGATTGTGTTGTTTTCTACTAGTGAGGTAGTGGAATTTTCCCAGGATTTTCATGATTAGTCAAATCGAGCTAGTCAAACCATGCGTCTTGATACAAGCAAGGTAGTAGAATTCACATGGGTTGTGAATGGTTAGTCTAACCGTACAGGTTAGCCATACAAGATACTATAAGTATCCAGAAGCAGGCGCACGGGATGTGCATGGTCTCTTAGACCGTGCACATCAAACCATATGGTTTACCTATATTTAAATTTGGGGTTTTATTTAATTAAATCGAAGTTAGAAATAATTTAATTAAATGAAGATGAAATGTAAAATTTATTTAATTAAATTATGTTAAAAATAATTCATCTAAATAATGACTAAATGGGGAGTTTTGGGTTTATCAAAGAAGTGTTTTATTAATTTATAAAAATAATAATAATATAATTTCAATTATTATTATTATTATTATATTATTATTTATTATACAATTATTAGATTTATTTTCGGTTTACAGAAAACCTAGAGGGAGCCGCACACCCCTTTCCCCTTACGTGAGGCGTGAGGTATGACCTCTCCCACTCCCCTTGGGGTGTGTTGCACACCCCTCCTCTCAGCTCCTTCTCCATAGACTATTTTCTCCCAGTTCCTTCATGATGGTCATCTGTCCAAAGAAGGTAAAGCCTTCTCCATGTGTCTCCACCATTGATTCAGCCATATCGGCTTCCTTGTTTCACATTTTCCATTAAACCAAAACCCTACCCTAGGGTTTAATTAAAATTTCTTATTTATTCCATTTCTAGGTGGTGTGGAAGAAATATTGGGACCCTGTAGTCTATATTCTGATTACCACCATCGAATGTGAGGTTGTTTGGCTCGATTTGGTTCAGTACCATCATATTTGAGAAAATTCATACATCTGTTAATTGGTTTCACACCCATTAAAATAGGTTTGTATGGTTTATATATATTCTATGAAATTAATTATGTGTGTTTTGGTCCTTGGCACACTAATTTTGGGTTCCAGATATTGTTTTTGGGTGTTGCGATCAATTCTAGGGTGCAGACATATTTTTGTTGAAGTGTGTGTATGTGAGTGGACTATTGTTTGAGTTAGAATGAACTGGCTTGTCTAGTTTATTGAGATAGGTTCCTCAACCTAGCATTAATTATAAAAATTCATTTTTTTATCTACAAATGTTGATAAATTTGACTGCAATATTGGAACAAATTTTTTAATGATGTTAAATTATTTGTTAGATTACAAATTTACATTTTTGTAACAAAACACCACTAATGGAGGTGCACTACCATCAAGCTAAAAACATAGTGATTAGAATGATATGTTTTATCATATTGTTGATATGTGTCTTCCTATTCTTGATTAGTTAGAGGAATCTTTTTAAATTATAGTAATATGGTTTTCTTATCTAGGAGATGCATTTCCTCCTTTACATGTTGATGGACTTGGGTTAATTGGTTCTTATGAATTAGAGAGGGATTAAATGGGTGGGAAAACCCACGTGTAATGAAATAATGTGAATGGTATTAAATGATCGGGTACACCATGTAATAAGAATATATGTGAAATACAACAATAAGTGGGCATACTTCTTGTTTTCATGGGTTGTAAATGGGGAGATTGATTATGAGACCAAGGGATTGTATTTTGAAACTTTGAATGGGAAATTTAGAAAATTAATCAAGGGATTAATTATGAGTTATTGAGTGGGATACATTGAGATAATTAATTATAAATTAATTATGTGCTTTGAGATTAAAATATAGATAATTAATCGTGGGATTATTTATAATATTTTGAAAGGGCTATGTTGAGATTATTATTTTTGAATTAAGTATGTGACTTTGAAAATAAAATGTATAAAATTAATTGTGGAATAAATTATGTAGAGTTGATATTTAGAATGAGATAATTAATTCTATAAAATTAATTATTAGATATGAATTATGGTGTTGATTAATTAATTTATGAATTAAATAATGTAAATTGTGTACATTTTTAATTGTTGAGTTGACTAATGGATTTGATGTGTTTAACTAATTGTTGAATTAGTTATGAGATTAATGATGAATAATTAATTAATGAATTAATTATGTGTGAAATAATGGTAACATGGTCATTTTACTTATGAGTACATAGAATGGAACATGGTCATTCTGAGTTAATAAGTATACATGGTATCATGGTCATTTTACTTGTCTGTAAAGAGAATTAGAACATAGACATTCTCAATTAAGAAGAAGCTATGGTAACATGGTCATTATGCTTATGAGTAATTAGAATGTGAAGATGGTCATTCTATTGAGGATTAAGATTGGAAACATGGTCATATTACTTACATTTTTTATTTTGGTAGCTTTGGTAATGTGGTTCATAAATGTGGAATTAAAGAATAGAAATAATGAAAATCCGAGTTATGGGATCACATAAGAATATTCAAACACCAACATGAGTTGAATCATAAATTGAGATATGATATCACCTTTGAATACATCATACTCTAGCATGAGTTGAAGAAGGCATTATGATATAATATCATCTGTACATACTACGGAATCAATCATGAGCTACAACAGGTATTGAGATATGATATCACCTTCAATATTTCAGACTCTGTCATGAGCCAATGCTGGTATTAAGATACAATATACCCTAGGGAATGCTTCAGGATCCTGTACAAGAATAAGTTTTTATTAAGGTAAGGGTATCCATGGGAACCCTGTATTTAAGAATTTATTAAAAAATGAATAAAAAATTATGTGATAAACAATTTACTATACATTATATATATATATATAGTCCCTGTTCAGACTCTTATTTTGGCTATGATCCAAAGTAGGTATCACTATCAGGTGTCCCTTTGAAAGTTGTATGGGTTTTTGGTTATTTATTCAATTATATTATTACCTCGATATATATGCATGTTGTTTAATTATATTTGATTTTCTAGATTGAGCTAGGAACCGGTGGTCCTGGCCTACTGAGATTTATATCTGACACCCTATTCAGGCCGTCAATGCACTCGGGTACTCGAGTAGACTCTACCTATTTCAAGGACCTTGGTCTTTTCTTTTTGTTGTTTTTTGTACCTGGTAGTTATGATAAAAGGACTGAGCAAGAGCTCAGGATGCTCATGGAGTTCTACCTTAGGGATTTGAGTCATTTTTTATTTATTTACTAATATGTCAAGAATGTTGTTTTGTTTGCTACGTTTAGATATGTATCCCTATGACATGAATGCATTTTAAAAAATGGTGTTTCCAATTTCCTTTATTCAGTTGATATATAAATTGTCTTCCGCTATTTTGATTATTTCTTTATACTTGCTTCCACTGTTACCATCTATTTATATATAGTTATACTATTTTGAAAAATATCATATGATGGTATAGTCTCTCCATTGACTATCCGAACACCCTTGCTGCTAGTCAAAAAACTATGGTGTATGGGGAGGTGCGCTTGATGACATGTGGTGACCGGTATGGCTACCATTTCGATGGTAAACCAAGTCAAAATGTTACAAAGTGGTATGATTGGAAAAAATTTCATTTTTTCATTCTATTTTGCGTTGGTAGATAGGAGACTAAGAATGTGTCAGGGCTCTTTTAATAGATGTGCTTGGGACTGATCACCCCATGTACAATGAATGAACAAGTGTCTAGGGTTAAGAACTTCTTTTTATACTGTTTGATGTTATAGTTGTTAATATTTCACTATGGGTGACTGGTGTATTTTCTGCTACTTATTGATTTTTTAATTTTGGAAATTTTCTTTTCCTGATATGGAAAGGAAGATGCATTACATGCATCATATATGAACTTATAAATTCACATTCCATGCATATGAAATGCTATGTAATTGCATTAATAGGTTTCTAGCCAATTTTCATTGAGGGCCTTAACTGGAATTCCATGTTTTTATATGCTTTTACATGCCTACATGTATCACATGTTTATGTGATTATATTCCAAGATGCCTCTTTTATTACCATGTTGTTTTTGTTATTTCATTCTTTCTATGTTATAGCATGTTTCTAGGTTATTGCTTATGATAACATACTAGAGTTGTTTTGATGTGTAAAAAATGGAATTGGAGGAAAATTGTTGATTACAATTACGAGGGGATCTAGTTTCAGTTATAAGGTTTATGTGAGCCTTATAATTGGGAAAATGGTAAGCTAGGTATACAAATAATTAAAAAAATGTTTTCATAATTGAAAATTTTAAAAAGGAATATATTTGATTAAATGGGAGCCCAATTCCACCTATAAAGTGTATAATGGATTTATGGATTTTTTTGAGATAGGAGGAGACATGAATTGGTCACCCAATTCATGCCCCAAAGAAATTTATTAAATAAAAAGAGTTACAATGCGTGTTCGAGGTGAAATGAGTTTACACCATCTCAAAATTGAGAAGATACATGAGGGTGTAGCAATAAAGCTCGATCAATAGATCACAAAGAAGCAAACAGGTAAAAACCATGACTTCAAGCAAAAGATCAGCTCCTCCTGGAGGAATATCAACTTCAAGAGGGCTCCATCCAAGTTGTAATGTTCAATTAACTCCAGTGCCTCTGAGAAAGAGCAAGCCATAGAGAGTCTATGCAATGAACCTCCAAGAAAGAAACGCATCCAGCGAAATTGTATCAACTTCTAGCAATCTCCAGTACCTCAATATATGAAGCAACGACATCCATGAAAGGAGACATGCACAAATGAACATGACATAAAAGCGTAAGGTGGCCTAAAAACACAACATCACTAATAATAAATTAGAATGTTTGTTGGGACTCTTTAATCAACTTCTTGTTAAATATTTGGCGCTTGATGTCGAGATAAGTATCCAGAGAGATTTCACCTTTTCTGAGCCTTTGATATGCTATTTTAATAGTCTGGTCCGAGTCTTCATTACGATTCCCCTCATGAGGTGAAATAGGAACATCCTTAAGCTGCATAAGAGAATCTGAAACAATTTCCTCGGAAGCATCAAAAGTGACAGCAGTCCGATTAACTTCACTTGCTGCTGTTGTAATCTCCGTGTTGTCCTTTTCAGAGATTTATGGATTGCTAGTTGTCCGTTCATATCGCTTGTTGGGTTGTTTTTTTAAGAACATGGATTTGAATAAATGGGACACTCAGAGGTTTCCTTCTGATTAAATTGAATTAAGATGCTAAATTTCCTATTTACGATGAAATGTAACTAAATGTTAAATTTTAAAAGAGGAAGTTTGTTACAGTTGTCCCATTTTTCCCATGGAGTATGGGTTAAAAACCAAGTTCCTTATTGTGAAATGGTACCTGTGGGTGGTTAATATTCTTTAAAATGTTTAAAGGTTGGAATGAATTAATGAAATATCTAAAATGAAAATGGGATTTTGTGCCTAGTAAATTCTCATTGCAAGACCAATATATAGGGTCAACTCTTATGATTATTAAGGGACTAGACTATAGTAGGTAGCACCATTAAAGCTTGATATGCCTTTTTTCCACTATGAGCTTTTGACATTGGTTTCGTTTGGGTGTCGTTGTCTCTAGTAGGAATTTTGGGTTTTAAAAGACAACCTTGTTTGGATGGATGGTGATTGTACTTTAACTCTTTTTCTATGAATAAGAATTGAAGAATGCTTGGTTTATTAGGTTTGACATACCTTGGGATCAGTCAGTCAGTAAATACATTCTCGGGATAACTCTAGTGTAGAGAATTTTGGGCTTTAATGTATGTTCATCCCATTTCATGGGAGGAATTTTTGGGACTCAGGTGTTTTGACATGCTGATCGGTTTAAATTTCAGCTTTCAGTTGAGATGTTGATGTGGTGATCATGGTTCTTGGAATGTCACATGTTCATTAAATGTGTTTCTGAAATAGCATGCTTGATATAGGACAATCTTTGCTTTTGACAATATGGACAATCATAAGGTGGGTAGTGTCACATAGGTTATGGTAAACATGTCGGTGCTTGCATAGCAACATGAATTTCATGATATTGGTGGTGTGTGAAATGATTTGGAAACTCTTTTAGTTTTTGGAAGTGTTCTAGTAGTAATATTTGAATGAAAATAGATTCCTTGGGTGATATAGGCATCAAGGTTTGGTTGATGGCATGTGGGAAGAAGAATCCATGACTTTTTGAAGGAGTCTACTAATAATAGTTCGACTGATATTTTTTGTGACCAGGGTTTAATCTTAGTGTGATCTTTCGAATGAGATTAGCATTCCCCAATCTTGACCTCATCCTAGAGACACTAAGATTTTGTCAGTCTTAGGTCGTGCTAACGTATTAAAAGACATTTGGTTAGATAAGTGGTTGTTATCTGGGTTGTACATGGGATGCATGTTTCATTGGGTTACCCCTTTATTCATTTTGTGTCATGATAGTTTCAAAATATCCTAGTGATGTCTTGACTCGACGACGTCACCAAAGGATGAGTAAGGACTTCGGTGTACATGTGGTTGGTGATGGAATCATTTTAAATGCACTTTGTTGGATGAAGGGTGGGTGTCGGTTTTGGGTCGGTGATGTCTTTCATGGAAATAATGCATGGCCCATTTTAATTGGTCTACAAAGACTCAACCATTTCCTCTGATTAAGTCTTTGTAATGAACTCATATGTAAGTAGGTTCTCTAAGTTTTAGAAATCATGTGTGCATTATCGATAGAACACTTAGGAAGTATCTTTTTTAAGAAATTCCAACAGTGGGAGAGACATGGTTTGTAATTAGGTGTTAAATACTAATACCCTTGGTTTAATTTACCAATGAAATTATTGTTAAAGAGATGATTATGGGTCCATGTCTCTATTTTAATGGTCTCCATTAAACACCCAATGATTTTTGGGTTGGATTTAGATCTTTGTCTTAGGTTTTAAAGACAAAAGTCGTTGGGCTTGTGAAATGGTCAAGGGTGTGTTTGGAATGTGGAAATGCAACATGATAGTTCAAATGAGACTTCATGACCTTTGTGTTATGGGTAATGTTTTGGTAGTTCTCAATGGCTTTTCAGGGATGGTAAATTTTAAGGTGGGAGAATGTTAGAAACCCTTGTTTTGCACTGGGTGGTTTTTACAAGGGTTTTTGTTTTTTTTTGTCATAAATGAATGGGTTGAATTTAAAAACCATTATTTGGGATGAATTTTTATTAGTTGGGATAGTTAAATGTTTTTATATCAGGCTTGGGTGATGGATTGAGGAGTTTCTTGGGTGGATCGATGGGTTCCAGAAGCACCGAACTAGGAAACCCATTTTTTAAAGGGGTTGTAGAGGGTGCACAGTTTCTATGGAAACCGTGCAACCCATAGCAGTGATTGTGCGACTTCATACTGGTAAGGTAGTGGAATTCTCTTGGGAATCATACAGTTATTCAAACCATGCGAGTAAAATAGTATTTCCTACTACAAGCAAGGAAGTAACGTTCATACAGGCCACACACGATTAGTCAAACTGTGCGGGTCACCTGTGCAGGATAATCAAGGTATCTAGATGTGGTCATAATGGCTGGGAGCAGTCTGTCAGACCTTTTAATTTACCCAAATTTATGTTTTCATTTTTTTAATTAAATTAATGATAAAAATAATTAGATTAAGTGAAGATATAATGGATTTTTTTAATTATATTAAGTTAAAAAATAATTTAATTAAATAATGATTAAATGGGGAGATTGGGGTTTATCAAAGACATTTTTTATTAAATGATAATAATAATAACATAATAGATTTTATTATTATTATATTAATTTCTATACTATTATTAGATTTATTTTAGGGTTAGGGAAAACAAAGAGAGAGGCTCAACCCCTTTCCTCTTACGTGAGGTGTGAGGTGTGACCTCTCCCCCTCACCTTGAGGTGTGACTTGAAACCATCCTCCTAACATCCTCTCCATAAGCTATTTTATCTCGGTTCCTTCATGGTGGTCATCATTCTCATCAAGGTAAGGTCTTCTCCATGCATCTCCACCTTCAATTCGGCCATATTGGCTTCCCCATCTCCTGGTTTCTATTAGGATGAAATCCTACACTAAGGATTAATTCAGATTTCTTTTTTCTTCTAGTTTTAGGTGTTTCATAAGAGGTCTTGGGACCCGTTTTCCATATTTTAAAGACTGCAAAAATTGGTGAGGTGGTTCATCTCAATTTAGTTCATTGCCTTCAAATTTATGTATGGTCACACACCCGTTAATTGGTTTCAAACACATAAAATTAGGTTCTTATGGTTTATATGAGTTTTTGGTAATTAATTAGATGTATGTGGTTCCTTGCCGCACTAATTTTGGATTTGAGAAATTGTTGTAGGGTGTTGAGATCAATTCCAAGTGCACGCGTGCATTTTTGTTGAGGTGCGTGTACACAAGAGAAAAAGTGTTTGAGTTATAAAGCATTGTCTTGGCCAATTCATTAATGTACATTCCTTAACCTAGATTTAATAAAAAAAGTTGTTTTTTATCCATTGATTTAGATAAATTTGACTGTAGTGATTGAAAAAATTGTTTATTGATGTTAAATGATTTTTAATATTACAAAATCTTGTTTTTTAATAAAACCCCTCTAATAGAGGCGCGCCATCTTCAAGCTAAAAACATAGTTATTAGACTGATATTTTTTCACAACATTCCGATATGTGTATTCCTCTGATTTCATAGTTATAAGAGGATATTTAAATTATAGTAATATGGTTTGCTTAGATGGGAGGTGTATTTCATCCTTTACATATTGATTCACTTGGGATAATTGGTTCTTATGAAATTTAGATGGATTAAACGGGTGGGTAAACCCATGTGAAATGAAATAATGTGAACGGTATTAAATGGGCTGGTAGTCAATGTGATAAGAACAAATGTGAACTGAAACATGTAATGTGTATACTTCTTGGTTGCATGGGTTGTGAATGGGGTGATTTATTACAAGACCAGGAGTCTGTATTTTGTGACCTTGAATAGAAAATTGAGATAATTAATCGGGGGATTAATTATAAGTTATTGTTTGGGATAAGTTGGGGTTATTAATTGTGAATTAAATATGTTCTTTGATATTATAATATAGATAATTAATTTGGGGATTAATTATGAGATATTGAATTGACTTTGTTGAGATTATTATTTTTGAATTGATTACATGCCTCGGATAATATGATCTAGATAATTAATTGTGGAATTAATTATGGAAATTTGATAATTAGAATGAGATAATTATTTATGGAAATTAATTATGGGATATGAATTGTGTTGTTGAATAATTAATGGATATTGTGTAATTAGTTAATTGTTGAGTTAACTAATGGATTTCATGTGTTTAACTAATTATTGTTTTAATAATGAGATTGATGATGAATAAATAATTTATTAATTAATTATGTGTGAAAGAATAGTAACATGGTCATTATAATTACAAGTAAATAGAATGGGAAAATTGTGATTCGATGTTAAGATGTATACAAGGTAACATGGTAATTATACATATAAGTTAAGAGAATGTGAACATGTTCATTCGAAATTAAGAAGCACATATGGTAACATGTTTATTATGCCTATGAGTAAAGAGAAAGGGAACATGGTCATCCTATTGAGGATTAAGAATGGTAACATGGTCACCTTACTTATGTTTCTGATTTTTTAGCTTTGGAAATGTGGTTTATAAATGTGAAATTAAAGAATATAAATAATGGAACTCCGAGTTGTGGACTCACATGAGAATATTTGAACTCTGACATGAGTCAAATTATGTTTTGAGATATGATATCACCTTTGAGTAATTTGGACTTTGGCATAAGCCGAAGAAGTAATTAAGATATAATATCATCTATACATACTTCAGACTCAAGAATGAGTCGATGTATGTATTGAGATATGATATCAACTTCAATATTTCAGACTCTAGCAAGACTCGATGCAGGTATTAAGATATGGGATTACCTATTGAACACATCAGGATCTGGTATGAGAAGATGTTTGTATTGAGGTATGAGTATCCATGGGAACCCAAGAGTTAATAATTAATTAAATAAATAATATTAAATAATGTGATAAATAATAAATTTTTCATTACTAATATTTATATAGTCCCTATTCAGTCTCTTATTTTAGATATAAGATAAAGTAGGTATCTTCATCAAGTGTCCATTTAGAACCTATATGGGCTGTTGGTTATTTATTCAATTCAGTTATTACTTTGTTATACCTGCACACTGTTTAATTATATTCCATTGCCTAGAATAATCTATAAACCAGTGGTCCCGACTTTCTAAGATTTTTACCTCACACACTATTCAGGCCACCATTACATTAGGGTGTCTGAGTTGACTCTACTTTTCTATAGGACCATGGACTTTGGTTGTTCTTATTTTCTTGTACTTGGGATTTTGGATCAAAGTACTGAGTGGGAGCACAGGATGCTCATGAAGAATTCCTTTCGGGCTTTGAGTGTTTTATTTATTTCGATACTGATATATAAAGAGTGAGGGTTTTTTACTGCTTTAAGATATGTATCACAATGAAATGAATGCATTTTATAAACTGGAATTGGCCATTTTTTATATTTAGTTGAGATTTAAATTGTATTCCGAATATTTGATTATTTCTTTATATCTTTTTATACTAGTGTCATATATTATATATGGTTATTCTCTTGTGACAAAATTGATATGAGGGTATAGTCTCCCCACTGACTATCCATACAACCTAGCTACTAGTTGGAAGCCTCGGGCTTATGGGGAGGTGTGCTTGAGGTCATGTGGTGACCGTTTCAAATACTGGTTCGATAGTAAACCAAGTAGGGACATTACAAGTGGGTACCCTAATATTGTCTCTAGGGTTTCACTTGAGGATACATATCACACACTTTTTGACATGATCACGTTGTGTTTTAGACCACTATGATGGCTCGATGTATACTTTGAAAGGTACAAAGACACAACCAAGAGTACACAATCATGGGAATACTATTTACTCAGACATGGAAATGTCTAGGTGTAAATATGATGGTACAAGGACATCGCTATTGGTAGACATACATGGAAAGGAAACACAACCAGTGTGTCAAGTGACCTCTACATATAATGTGTTTCACTCACATCCGGTAAATGTTGACGATTTCATGCAGTGTGAGGTAGCACCACATGGGTATATCTACATTTAATAAGTCACAACAATAATTCTTCTTACAAACTATGTACTCCATATTTATATCTTAGAGATATTTGTATATTTAGCTAAGACTAGATTCCATTGAGTGTTTTTCCCCTTGTTCCTTTTCCTATAGGTCACAATGTGATATTACTTCCACATATTAATGTAGTGATCCCATCTAGAGGATGAATATGATATAATGTTTGTGGTGTTGCTATATTAAACTAGAGTGAGATCCTCAATCATCATTATACCAAGGGTGGGGTTTATGGAATCATTATGACCTCCTTCAGAAGGGATTTGATCCCCCATCTAACAGACCATATCGGTATGGTTCATGGAATCATTGGAATATAATCCCCAATATAGTGGTTTGATCCAGATTAGGTTTGTTTTATACCCTCGTTATTCTATGTGTGACCCCATATTTGGGTATCCGTGTCTTTTGAGACCAGCAAGCAAACAAGGGTGGCTCTGAATAATCTTCACCTCTTTATTGAGTGTTTCTAATGATATAATGGCATGTGTAGTGGATTATCCCAAAAAAAACATTACTTCAAGAAGAATCTCGTAGCTCGATGTTGGTTGTAAGCACCAGATGGAATAGTGTCTTTCTAGTGTGTATCTGAGTGTTTTATATTATGCATTTATTTTGATATCTTACATTTATATGTTTACACATGGTTCTTTGTGTTTAGTGTTTTTGGAGTGTCATACTAGGTATTTCCATACTCACCCATGCATGAACTCTCCCTACACATGTCATGTATTATGAAGATGAAGTCTCATTTTATGGCATATCAGGAGGATGTATAGTAGTTTCAATATAGCTTGATCTATAAAAACCAAGATAATTTTCAACACTTTCATTTGATAATAGTCCTCACCCTCTAAATAGGTTGGAATCTTTATATTTTATGTTTGTCTTGAATTTTTTCCATTTCCTTCATTTAATAAACTATTTTCTTATACTGGTAGTCGTATTATAACTGTGTGTGAGAAATCAATTCAATTGTTTTACATTTTAGCATTATATGGGCTTAGAAATCTCAACATGTATTCATGTACATTATGAAGATGCCTCCCATTTGTGGGATATGCCTACATGGTGATGGTCACTAGCCCCAAGTCTA
The DNA here is from genome assembly GCA_963277665.1 of Viscum album. Taxonomy (NCBI): domain Eukaryota; kingdom Viridiplantae; phylum Streptophyta; class Magnoliopsida; order Santalales; family Viscaceae; genus Viscum; species Viscum album. The sequence goes on along the minus strand of OY728135.1, from coordinate 1,900,012,774 downwards.
TTGGATATGGGCTTGGGTAGTCATAGGTTAGACCCCAGTTGTTTGGGTCAATATATAGTGCTATTAGATTAGTTATTTCTACCTTAAGACTATAATATATGAGATTGGTTTTTGGAAATATTTTTTAGTGTTTCGAGATTAGATTTTTTTCAATTGACTTTGGTGTTAGTGTTGCAGCTTACATATCCTAACAACATGACTCTGTTCACCTACCGTTCGACTCAGTACATGTAATCATTTGGGTTCATGGAATATCATCGGTACATGAATCATAATAGAATAAGTTCTTGATTCAATGTACATATTGAGTATGATCCCATGATATACTCCTAGACCATTGTATATTATATTTTATTTCTAGATGCCTCTATAAATAAATCTATGCATTATTCCTGAGAATGATCATGAGGATGATCATCCAAGTGATGGGGCATCAATACAAGGGCTTAGTCTGGTGATAGATCCTTTGGGTGGTTTAACATCTAGACCACCGCCTATTGAGAAGTAGATAATGTTGGACATTACATATGAGGAATCACACAATGTTAGTGTGTAACATGAGTTTCATAGGTAGTGAACACCTAGGAGTTGATATGATACAAACACCTTGGTTATTGTGGACTAGATAGAGGTAGTCCCCCGAGTTTCCTACTTTTGTGAGGATGATAAAAGAACATAAGGAGGATCATGTGGAATGACTTCTTAAATAATTTCTTAGGAGATGGTGGAGTATATTGACTCAGTAAAATGAGGATACAACTCTCTCATTGTAGGTCTTTGAGTGTATCTTATGGGAGGAGTTCTATCAAACCATGTTGTGATCGATGCACAAATTGGGGCTTCCACTTACTCAGCATTGAAGTTTGGCCATGGCTATGTGTTCGATGATGTTTTCTTATATCTTTCATTACTCCATGGATATGGTTAAAGATCCTTTAATCAGAGCATAAAACTTAAAGAGGAGATTATGATAGAAAATAAGGGCTTCAGTGGTATCCCTTTTTGTTCCCTCATATTCTGGTGTTCTTGAGGGGGCCTTAGGGGGTAAAGATCTACCTAGTAGAGTAGGAACCTACAATGGTTGTTGGTAGTAGGATCCATGGAGAAGTGACCTCTACAATAGGTAGATGACGAAAGTCACAGTGATCCAATAATATAACATGATTTAAGAGACAATCCTAGGAAACATGGTCAATGTTGAAGGGATCATAGGATAGCTAAAATTAGCTGAGAGAGAGGCGGTGCTTCTCCTACAATGGTGAGGGACCTCTAGCATTGGATTTTATGAAAAATCATAAATTTTAAAGAGAGATTGTAAAGGGGTCACTGAGGAAGATACCATGGAATGATATTTGAGGTCTTTTGGGCGTAAGACGGGGTCAAGGTGCTGATAGAGCAGCATGAGGGGGTGAGAGGATTGACCTATTACCACTACCACCCACCAGATGGTCCACTCCAGGCTTAAGGATCTTTTTTTCATGGATGAGGATAGCTGCAAGTTATGGAGGCCTATGACCCAGAGTCTCTAAGGATGATATAAGATACTATCTATGTATTTCCTACTTTCTATAAAATATTTATAGACATTTGTGTGAGTTATTTCTTTCTTTGATAGTTCTATGGTCTGAGATATATAGAATTATGTTTCTCATTTTTTTCAACCCTTGTGGTATGAGAATATGATAGGTGGTGACTAAATAATATCACACTTGTTCTGAAGGATTGATATGATGCTTGTAGGTTAGTTTTTTGTATGATATCTTTTTATATCAATAATGAGGCCATAATAATTAATTTTAGGTATAGATTGGATATCGATAGTTCTTTCATTGATTGAATGTTTTATGGGGAGGATATGGTGTGTCCTCACCGATGGGATGAGGTTTTAATTTGTGGGTAAAAATGAATCGTTGGAAGAGTAGGATGGGTTAGAGAATAGGAATGTGTAGATGATTACTCACCAGTTTGATAGAATGACTCTTGAAGCATTGGATACTATGAGATACTGGTTTCATGTGGTGGCGAAAGAGTATGCGAACATTATTTTTGAGGACATTCCAATTTTACATCCTCTTCGAGAGATAACATTCTGGATTGAAATGCACCTCGAGAAGACATTGATATCTTCACAAGAATATCGTTTTTATTCCATAGAGCTTCTTGATATGGGTGTATAGTTGGAGGACTTGATAGAAAAAGGTTTTGAGAAACCCTTTGTTTCCCCCTAGGATGACCTAGTCTTATTCACTGAGAATCCAGATAGAAGTGTGCTGTTATGTGTGTACTATGGGAGCTAAATCCATGTGACCATGAAGAATAAGTATCCACTACCATGGATCTATAATATCATAGATTAATTGATATGGGAGTGATGATTCTATAAGATTTATCTCATATCAGGATATCATCTACTATGATTACAATACTTTTATATACCTATTATAGAATTTATATTCTCCTATGATCACAATGAGTACATGTTGGTGTCATTCTATGGGATGAACTCCCCAAATGTTTTCACTAGGCTCATGAACTAGATATTACTACCCTTATTCCACCAGTTAATGGTGGAATTTATCGATGAAATTATAGATTACTTGGAATTAGAGAAGGATAACATGAGACACTTGAGGTTGGTCATCGACACACTTCAAGAGAATCATCTTTATAGGAAGGTCATGATGTTTTGGTTTGGATTTGAGAGGTCTACTTTCTAGGAAACATCATCTTAGAGGCAGTTGTAGTAGTGTACCAGGTTATGGTTAAGGTAGTGCTAGCTTGGGATCCACCCAATAGTGTTACTATGGTGTGAAGATTCCTTGGGTTGGTAGGGTACTATTAGAGGTTTGTACCTTATTTCTCCAAATTGGTAGTACCCTTGACATATTTGACCAGTAAAGGGAATACATTAATGGGGATAGAAAGTTTCCAAAATTTATTTTAGTATTTGAGACATAGGTTGACAAGAACTCCCATATTTATATTTATTGGAGTGGGAGTCTTTGATTCAGTGTTATGCAGTGCATAATGGACTAGGAATAGTTGTGTTTTGATGTAGAGGTAAGAAGTTATTTACTATGTATCACATTACCTAAGACCACATGATTATAACTCCATTACCCCAATTCTTGAGATGTTAGTAGTATTTTCAAGCTGAATATGTTGTGTACCTACCTAATGGGCGAACAAATTATCATCTACTTTGACCACACAAGTTTAATGTATATATTCTCATAGAAGGATCACATCTTAAGACAATGGTGATGGATAGAGTTCCTCCAAGACTATGAATTCAAGATTGTATGTACACATGGGAAGTGGAACATGGTGGAAAACACTCTCAGGACTACTCTGACTATAAAAATCTCATGTATATCTTTTCATAGAAGGATTATATCATGAGATAATGGTTGTGGCTAGAGTTCTTCTAGGACTATGAATTATATATTGTATATACTCATGGAAAGTAGAAAGTGGTATAACAAACTATCTACCTGAGATCATATTCCTAGTTGTTTGTTGAGGTGTCAGAGAAGTTAGCCTCAATGCATTTTTCCTTAGTGAAAAAAGATGATGCTTTATATCTTTCTTCGATGGTTGTTACCCCATAAAAATTAAAACATTTTAGTGATGCTCAGCATGGATATACCAACTTCCAAACCATATATACTATGATATCCACTAGATGTGCTCTGGATGGATATTCTGAAGTTGGGGATCACGCTATCCCTTTCAAAGGATAGATAGTGGTACATTTTACACTATTGGATGCAGTGATGTAAGAGTTTTATATATCCCATTTAGTGGTAAATCTAGGTGCAAAGAATATGTAATAGGACCTATGGTGTTAGTTTTGGTGTCTAGGTATTAAGAAGAGAGATTAATAGATTGTCTCTTGATGTCTCACCTCTCAGTAGGTGAATGTTGAGTAGCATATTCCATCTTGTTTATCCCAACACCTTGATGTTCCAAAACGAATGTGGGATGGGATATCCATAGAAATTGTGATGGTGTTACCATATATATCCTGGGTACATGATTCCATCTAGTTGATGTAGACTGAATCACTATGTCATCCCACATACTAGCTATTTTGAGAGAAGAGTTATTTACAGAGCATGGGATGTCTCTATGTGCAAGAGATAATTTGATTCCATATTGGTCCCTAAATGATAATTTCATCCTACACTACTAGAAACATATCACGATGATCGAGTGGATTTTAGGAGCGCTCTCAGACTCAGTTACTCTTGAGCATAGAGTTTCACCCTTATAATGATGGTATGATTGAGCAAATAATTCATGTATTGTATGTCATTCTATGGGATTAAATGTGGGAATTTTGATATTGTAGGGAATATAATCTACCCTTGATGAAGGTTTCATACAACAACAACTACCATTCCACCATTTGAAGCTTTTTAAACTATAGTTTTCCACATTATTGGACAAATCTAGTTGAGTTAGAAAACATAAATCTAGAGTTGGTGAGAGATACTATAAGGAGGTTGTAGATCATCCAATAGAGGATATGGAATACAAAAAGACATCATATGTATTATGAAGACTGATGATAGAGACCTATGGAGTTTTATGAGAGAGGCCATGTCTTCTTGAGGGTCTCACCTCGATGTTGATTGTGGAGATTGGGTCAGGGTGACAAGTTATCTCAAATATTAGTTTGTCCTTTCTAGATATGGCATAGAGTTAGGTAGGTGGTGTAATTATTAGCTCTACCTCCATAGTTGAACAAGATATAGGATGTCTTAAACTTGTTGTAGAAGAGGAGATACGTGGATGAACTGATGGAAGGTATCGATTGGGGAGAGCTGGACATTGAGGATAAAGATACATTTTCTGAGTACCCAATGGAGATCAAGGATCAATGAGAAAGGATCTACCATTGGTGATTGATTCCACTACTACATGTCCAGCGGCATAATGAGGATCATTAGGAGAGACCCTTATAGTGGGAGATCCATATGCGAGCATAGTACCCACATCTTTTTTAGTAGTATTTCCACTTTTAATAATTAAAATTCCTAATGTGAGGAGAATGTAATGGATAATATTATCCATTTATTAATTTTTGGATATTATATGGGTTAATTTAAACAATAGGTGGGGAGAATATCTGTCATACTGAGGCCTAGTGTTCCCGGAATAAATGTTTGAAAGATATTAATTATATTAAATTACATGGGTGCACAATTTTTTTGAAAAAGTGTAATAACACCCTAATAGGGGCCTGGATCAGAAATTTTGTGGCACTGTTGAGTTAAGATGAGTTTTTTTACCCTAGGCAGAACAAAATCCTTATCAGAATATAGTATTTCTAAAAAAATATGATGGTGATGAATTAATATAATAAATAAATAAATAAATTTATTTTATTTTATTAAATTAATAATGATTATTCCTAATTATATAAATGGATAAAAAGTCTTAGGGATGGCCGCTAATGCCTGGAGAGCTATATACCATTGGTGGAGAGAATTCTTATTGAACAACGACAGACCAGGACCAAATTGGGGATCCTTGTGCCAAATGAGTTTATGGATCTCGTCAATGACTACAACATAGAACATTTATTTTCAAAATATTAGTCCAAAATCCATGTATGATGTTCTTTTTTTTCAACCCATTACTTAATACCAGATAAGTGCATGTCAATTTCATGTATATAATTCATACAAGAAACATTTATAAATTTAAATTTATATAATTTTGTTCATTGTTTAGCCATTATACTTCTATTTTTCTATTTCTATGACAAATAATTGAGGATGAATGAACAAAGGATGAGGTTCATTACTCATTTTGATGGATTATCTATTTCTATCCATGTTCTTCTTACATTCGTCCAATGTAATTTTTTTGGCTCATGGTTTGATGAATACTAGGTATATGATCATTGCATGAAATTTATTCTGCGTAATATATCAATACAGTGGGTGAAGTTCATGATCGATAGTGCTGTAAAGGTGAGAAAATAGTGATGGGATATCAAAGATATATCATATAAATGTATGGTTCTCATTCTTCCTAGTTTTTATGTAATTCTAAGACAAATGTCTTGATGATGACATTTTCCATGCAGATTATTACCTGCATCCTTCCAATTGATGATGGAAATGGTTAGATACCCACCGATATGGGATTATCTGATGAGATAAGTGTCTCTTGAAATGTGTGGGATGACATGGAGGACGTTCCTATGGGATCCAGAAAAACATGATTTACATGATATATAAAATGGTTTTCCATACCATGTGGGTCCCCCTAGCTGTGATAGACGAGTTTTAGCTAATGTTATGTATCACATGTCATGTGACATGATCAAACCCTATGTGACCATATAGTGATGGCTTAGAGTGAATTTTGTATGGTATATGGACATGTCTAGGACAAAACAGGCACCAAAACCCATGTACTTAGACATGGAAATGGCCAAGTGTACACGAGACCATACATGGGAATGTACAGTGGTATACTAACAAGGCTAGATGACATGGGTAGGGTGCCGATTTACCTTTACATGTTGGGTGTTTAACTCACATGATGAGTATTTTGAGGTTTAAATAACTTTTGAGTTATCACCACACAAGAATATAAATGTTGAGAAAGGAATTCCATGTATTCTATGTACCCATCTTGTACTCCCTTGGATACATCTTATAGATCATTGTCTATTTAGTTTACTACTATGTCGGTTGAGTTGTTTTCCCATAGGACTTTCTACTTGAGGGTAAAGTGAAATATTATATCCACCTCAAATGATTTTGATCCCCCCTAGTTGATGAATATGATATTTAGTTTCTTGCATCCCTCTATGAGACTAGGGTGAAATAAACTATCATATTTATACCCTATGTGGGGTTGTGGAATATTAATGACCACATTGAGTAGGGTGTTGATCCTAGATCATAAAAGGTGTATTAGTATGGTTTTTGGTGTCATTATAATATGATCCTCTATACAGAGGGTTGATCCAGATTGGGTTCATGGTGTCCCCACATAGTTCTGGGAAGAACCCCTATATGAGATTCATGTTCTTCTTAGAAGAGTGAGCTTTCACGAGTTGATCCCAATGATCTTGACCTCTTGATTGAGTAGATCTAATGATATCTTGTCTGTTGTATTTTATTCACCCATATATATCTTTGATACAAGTAGAATCATGTTGTTGGTAGTTGGTTTTGAGCTCTTGAAGTCAAAGTATGATTCTAGAGTATATCTTGGTATTTTCAGTTATACATCAATGGTTATAAGTTTTATTGAGATAAATATACATGGTTATATGTTTTTAGTCTATTCGGGGTGTCCATCTAGGTATTTTTATACTCACCCTTACATGGTCTCTTCCATCTTATGCCATGTCTAATGTAGACAATTAACCTTTTGATGGTGTCCCGAGAGGACGAAAAAGGTAGAGTATAACATGATCTATAAAGACAGATGTTTGTTTTAGGAGTTTAATTTTATTTTATTAATCTCCCTTAGAGAATTTTTGACTCTTTATAGTTTTTTGTGGGGTTTTATTATTCCTCTTTTCCCCTTGAAATTATTTAATATAGTACTGTAGGTGTGTGATTATAGATGTATTCATAAATTAGCTTCAACTTTTTTACATTTCAATATTTTAAGACATTTTTGAAGTGGGCATGTATATAGGTAATTTATGATAAGGCCTACAACTTGTTTAATATGCCTAATCAACACTTTTCACCAACCCCCAGACTAGTGGAGGCGGGATAGGGGTAGTCCTGGGACAAATCCTGATTGGTCGGGTCAGGAATTTATTAGAGACGAGGTATATATAATTTTAATTTTATTGACCTTATGAGCATTTCTCAATAAAAATTATCCACTAGAACATATTCTAGACATATCATGTGGTAGAATAATCTTCCAATCCTAGGGAATGGAAACATAATATGGGGTGACTTATACTGATCAGTAACATAAACATATTAGCTTTTCATAACTAATAGATCATAAATAAGAGGAAAAAATATGAGTTTGGAAGTAATAAAAGATAAAAAGTTCCGGAGTTCATAAGTGACAATAATAAAGATTGAAAATTATCGATCATGACCAAGTAACACAAGATCAAAGTAATGTCCTAAAAAATATTTCATAAAAAAATATAAAATGAATTTGAAATCAAAAAATATGAATGTAGAATATCACTAAAACATGTAATACAATTAAAATTTATAATATTTTAATATTATATCAGAATTTAGATATATATAGAAACAAAAATAAATATAATAGAATAGAATGATCCAATCCATATATGTTCACCCTTTAATTTTTTGAAAAAATCTAGGTATATCAACCCATTATTTTTAGGACCAAATATTTATATGTCCACGCATAATTATATCATAAGATAAAAACCCATAACTATTGTGTTAGAGGGTTATATAATACATCACTCATCATAATACATACCCATTAGTTCTTTTTAAAGTCAATCCATTCATCTTATTATAAATAACCTTTTAAAAAAAGAGGTTTCATAAATTTTTCAAATTGAATCACATAAAAAATGAATGATCATATGATATATAACACCTGATCAACCCAAGATAGAATATATCAAGTGATTTATGTGCGATAAATTTAGTGGATAATAATCCTTTGAATAATAAATTAGGTCACAAAATTTATTTAAAAAACATTTTTTATTAACATGTAAAAAAGAATTGATTTTCGAGTCAGATGCCTAAAATAATTTATTTTGAAACTAAAGAGGAAAAATCTTAAAACATTTCATTGGAAACATATTGAAATAAATTTAAATTTAAAATAAATAAATAATAATAAAAAACCATTGAATATGTTATAATATATGATAATTGAAATGAAAATACATTAAAATATTTGAAAATGCATTTATTGAAAAAACAAAAAGATTAAAAGGTTCTAAAAAACATAGTTATGAAATAAAGGCGAATATAAGGATAATTGGGGATAAAAAAATTAGATTCCACTAGGTAATCTAGATCTTAGTGGAAATTAAAACCTTAGATACATATGAAATAAATATTAAATTATAAGGAAGTTATTCTAAAAAAATTGATTTCCACAAAAAAATGATTCATCAAGGATGATGTATATTGTTTGAAACATGATTTCCCTATAAATGATTTTGAAAATAGAAAATAATTTTTTTTGGATAGATATGATCTTACATGAAATTTATTTAGATAAATAGATTTGATAATTACCCAATGGAATGATTTGAGTCATGAAATCCGTTTATCTTAACTCCCACTAAGATGAAACCACTCTATCCTCATGTATAAAAAATATGACTATCAAAATCACCTATTAATTGAATATATTTGTTTTTATAATCTTGTATAAAATTCAATTAAAAATATTTAATACTTTTATATTTGTTTATTATCTTCTATTTTCATAATCGGGTGTTAGAAATATTAATATTTATTATTATATTTTGTAATTATAGAATTTTTCTTCACTCTTATCCCAAAGTATGTATTTACTAGATCATATATTGAAATATAATCGCTGTTCAAAATATAACTTATAAATTTTTAATTCACTATAAAAAGTATTTTTATAATAATTTTTTATGACCAAAATTTATATGACATTTTTTATATAGTTAATGAAACAATGTGATATATTAACAACATGAAAAATAATGCAATTATGACTGAAATATTTTGGTTATAATGGACAAATTTTTATTGCATTTTTTCCAATATTTAACATTTAATATTCACCCATAATATAAATTGTAACAACCTAGAATTTTTATAAATGAAAATAACCTTATTATAATTATAGTATAAATAAAATTAATAGGCAATACAAACTTTACAAATGATAAAATAAGGAAATAAGATGTATTTATAAAAGTTAAGGAACCATCACTGATGAAATAGTAACTTGACCATTGGAATAGTAATATGACCCTTATGAATAGTAAACAAGACAATAGAATAATAACTTCACCCATGAAGGTCTACATAAAATATATTAATCCTATAAATAAAAGTATGATATAATTATATTATAGTATAAGTAAATAATTGTTTTAAAAATTATTAATTAAGTGTTGGTATTTAAGTAAGTTGTAGATATTTAATTACAATTTTCTAATTAATATAATTATTTAAAAGAAAATTCATTTCCATAAAATTTATCCATTAATTTTTTTTATCCTATGATTAGAATATAATTTTTTGAGGCCTTATTTAGTTTTCCAAAATGTTACGAAATCAGTGATAATTTTGAAATTGGTATTTTCCAAGTAAATGATAATTTGAATTAAAAATTATATTTCTCATATTTATAAAATTATTTTAATATAATTAAGTTAATTATTTAATTATACTCTTTGAAAAATGGTTTGAGTGATTTTATGGAATTTTTCTAAAATTGTTGATTTTATTGTGAAAAATAAAATACGGTAATTTATGATATATATAAATTATAAGTTAAATTCACTATTCTTTAATTAATAAATAATATAAGTACTATAATATCAACCATACATTACTTATTTAATTATATTTACAAATAATACTAAAAATATTTATATTCTTGAGCCAAAATAATAAATTAATGAATAAAATAATGAGAAAGCACTCCTCTCCCCCTATAAGTACCACCCCTCACCACCTCTTCTCCTCACACCTCTCAAGCATTGATCCTTTTCCAAATTGTTCTCAAATATCTTCCCAAACCTATTCTTTAATTTCGATATTTATTTATCTTTTTAAAATACAAAAAACCGTTCCCAAAGAACGTCCTCAAGGATGATAAATTCAAGGGGTAAATTCATCATTCCTTTAGTTTTACTTTCTTTTCAGGTTCTTTTCTTTTCTTATTATCTCCTAAACTATCCTCATAAAAATTTATTGAAAACTAAATTACCTTAAATATAATGTAATATTGATATTCTAATTTAGTAATCCATCATCAAACCCCTTCTCGTCTCTCCTTTATCCCATAATTGAAAACATCGTTAATGAGGTTTTAATTTATCACCTTCAAGGAAGAAAAATTTCTGTTCTCCATTAATGCGTTCAAGTATGCTAATAAATCCATTTATCTAGTTAAACCGAGTTATTATATTTTTTTTAAATACTATTTAATTTTATACAATCATTATATACACATGATGTTAACTAATAGATCAAAACAAGTTTGTTGTGAGCAAAAACCATCCACAATAATCCAAAATATTATCACTAATTTTTTATCAAATGATTCATACTCATAACATATAACCAAAAGATTTATAATATCACTTAACATTCTCGATGTTCATTAATAGATTAGATCATTATTTATGGATTATTATTTCCATTTGAAATGATCCATCATACTATTATATAAGAGAACCGTTGATGAAAACTAAGAAAAAGAGAACTCAAGAATGATGAATTTGAAAATTATAAATCATCAAAAAGGCTATAAATGAACCTAATAAAATTATGGTAAATAAATAACCTATTTAAAAGGTTTGGAAATTATTTATTAATAAATCTAATTTTATTAATTAATACATTAAGATCATGTCTAGAACTGTTTCATACATAAGTTAAGGTATTCAACCTAAACCCCCATTTTTCTTTCATGTTACACATTCTATACCCCTACTCCAATGTAATGATTATTTGTTTTTGTTTAAAATTTATAAATTGTAGATATATTTTCAAAAATAATATATCTTGATCATACCATCCTTCTTTGATGGTAAATACATGTTTTATAAGAAGTTTACCTTCTAAATTCTTCTAGATAAGCAAGCCCAATTGAACAGAATTTTGCAATTTCACACCCATTAACATGTGCTATCCAAAATATATTTTTATCCACCATTATATTATAAAATCACTCAATTTTATCATGAAAAAAATATCATGGTACATTTCAAGTTTTTTGCAAACAATGATTCCTTTTATTTTTAAAGACTCTTTAATATTTTTCCTTAAAGCCACACTAAGGTTGTTTTTTTAAAGTATCCAAAACACTCTTTGAAATTTTTTTCCCATATTTTGGATACCATTTATCATTATATATACCTATTTTTCTTTTTTATTCTCCATTTATGTACTAAATCCATTATTTCATGGACACTTTTTTGATACACCCAGTTGTAATTCATTATGAAATGATTATGAAACCCATTCCGTTCTTTAGAAAACCCATTAGTTATGTTTTATTCCTTATATATGATTCTTCATGTGGAACAAATTTTCATGAACATGTTATGATGTTTGAATAGATATATCAATCCAATTCATTGGGTAATGTTTAGTCTTAGGATAAGTCAAGTTGGGATAGGTAGTGAACCTAATTCCATTATGGGACTTTGTGCACCATTTTATATAGTCTTGGTGGTTAGCCTTGACTCATTAATATCTCATGTTAAATATTTTTGAAACATTCTTATTTTTATATTATTATCTATTCACATGTTATAAATATTATTATTCCTTATGTTTATTCATGTTTCATGCATTTTATGCCACTATCTTATCCCTTCCAACCCATGTGTTAAGTTTTATCCCAATGCCTATTTCCTTAATTGTATTTTTAGCTCAGCCATTTTTTTCATGCATTCCCTATTTTATTCTATGAATATATACATGCTTAATAAATGTTAGGTTATCAATATGGTTATTAAATAAAATGTGTTTTCATCATGTTTAATCGTGTAGTTTATCTTCCAAAGACACTAGACTTTATGATCCATATCTTTTATTTTAATGGTTAACTATGCGTAAAATCATGTAATGATATGTGTAAAAGGAGAGGATCATATTAGTTTATATCCGTGAAAAAATTGAGTAATTTTCAGGAATATGATTAGGGAACTCTAGTGGAATCCTTAAGGATAAGAATAATCATATGAAAACATTCCCAAATTTTGATAATTATAGAGTAAGTGGTTTATCAGGAAAATATATCATTATATAGATACTACAAGTGGAATTGGTTCTGGAACAAATTTATCTACAAGTAACAACTTATACAATGTGCTCTAGGCCAGACATAGGGTAACCTGGTGCATAAAAACATGCCTTACTTCAATCCTGATTTGACACTACTAAAGGATATGATTTTGTAAATTCATAAGCTCATTACGAACCATTTTTAAGGTGAAAAAATACTATAAGAATATTTGTTTTGAAATAGATAATTGAAAACCTAGATTGAAACCTAGAGAATTACAAGTGGGGATATAAATTTCATTTACATGTTTTTCTGTATATGTTCACTATTTTCCTTTTATATTCTAATTTTATAAGTATTCAAACAAAATAATTGTAATTTATTTTTCCTATTTGATATTTTAAAATAAAAAAAATAGTTCCAACAATAAATGTGATAGGAAATGTGATGATTTCTCTAATGATATTCCAAATAAGATGGGAATATGTAGAGATCCAAGATTGAAGTACATGGAAATTAAATTACTTTTGTGGAATACTAAATATAAAAGAAAAACAGATTCCCAAAGACCATATTAGTTCAGTGTATTTGGAAACTCAAAACAGAATCTTCTAATCATGGTGAAATATCTTCAACATCCCCCATAATGATCTTCCCCTTTTGTTTTATTACCTAAAACCTTTCTTTATATCCTGGGGAAAAGAAAACATAAAAATGGTGAGATCAAATTCTCAATAAGGGTAAACATGGAGAACATAAAACAACCCATAAAAATTTGAATGTAAAAACATGAACATAAAACATCAAAATCATGAGTAATGACATAAATATTGGCAATAAATAAGGGATAGATCATAAAGGAACATTAATCATGATAAAATAGCATGGGAATAAAATATGTAATTGTGGAAAACCATTAAGCACATGATATGATTTCCATAGTATCCAAGGAATTTCTTCCAAGACCATCATAGTAGACAAAGTCCACTAATAAATCGGGGTTACTTGTCATTCCAGCCCTGTAATACTGAACTAGATTTAATTTCCATTCCAGCCATGTCTATCTCTTGAGATATAATTCTTTACCCAATACATTGGAGGGATATGGAGGTCCCACCCATCTCATAATGAAATCATCCTTTCATGTTCCACAAATTAAACATAAATCATTCATAATAACCCAATGAATAAAATAGGTTTCATATACATCATCCCATCATAAAATAATCGATATAAAAAAATGGATATAATTTCATCATAAACAAAATAAAACCATGTAAATAATAGAGACATTAGACATGAAAAATATCCATATTAATGAATGTCAACTTAGATGGAAAATAGTTTTGATAAAACTCTTGAAATTAATTCTTGAGGAAAATATCCTTTCTTCTTCATAATCATTTTATTTTCTCAAAATGCTGTGAAATTTTAAAAGAAAAGAATCTCGTTAAAAATAATCATGAAATCTTGTAGAGGAAGATTCTTGGAAATAAGGTGTTATAAAACTGTAAAAAATCCATTCATTCCATATAAGTTAAAAAAATGTTCTCCTCATACTTCTGTCGAAAAATTCAAAAAGTACATCATATGGTAAAAAAAAGATTCCTTCCATTCCATGTGGTAAAATTCATAAAAGGGTAAAAATGACTTTAAACATAAATGGAAGAATAGTAAACATTTAATGAAAACAGTTTTAGAAGACATGGACATGGATGATAAATATAACCCCAGTAAATACTTACGAATAAAAAATCTCGGATAGAAACGAGATTGGCAAAGTTACCCCTTACCTTTGATCCAATTTATTATGTACATGTCCAAAACTCCTATATAGTGGGGTTAAAAAAATTATAAACTTGTAATAGAACCATAATAATATTTATGATATCATATATGATTCACTAATGACTTTATATTTCCCATTCATTTGTCAATTCCATGTTAAAGCAGTATTTTGGGTAAAATCGTTTCATTTATCATACGTGTTTTGACTTGTAATTTTTTATATGATTACTTAGATCATGATTAATTACTTACATAATGTAAAAAATGATTTATATATCACATTTATTCAATATATAAATATATATAATCGATTGATAAATGGATTGAAATAAACCATTCAAAGAGACAGTAGGTCGTACGTAATCATGAACGCTGTTTTTGTTTCCTTATTAAATTAAATTTATGTAAATAAAACACACACACACACACATATATATACATAAATCCAGTAGAATTATTATGTCATATATTTCATGATTATTTATTATATATAATTTATAATCATTATTGAATGGTTAACATGGAGAATGATTCTCATCACATCGTGGAGACGATAAGCCGTATGTACACACGAGAGACAATATTATTCCCATGATTGTGGAATTATATTGAAGTGTATGGTGTATAATATTTCATAATAAATATCACTTTTAAAAAATTATATATAGTTATTTCTTCCATTATTATACCCATCCAAGTAGCTAGGTTATGAAAAATAGTTTACACCATAGAGTGGAGATGGTAGGCCGTACGTACGCACGTGTGGTGATTTCATTTTTCATAGGATTGATAGAAGATGAAATATGGATGTTTCATATTCATAATAACATATCATTATTCAAGTGATACTTTAGTTATTACCTAATAATGAAACAACTCATATAGAGGAAGTAGAAGAAGAAATAAGTTTGAACGAATCGGTAAGGGATATTACCTCTTATTCGAAGTGCCTCTTCTAAACCTACTCTTAGGGAACTAATGTTGGTATTTCAAGAAGTCCAAGACCTATAGTATGTATCTAGATAATTTCATAAGATAAATTAGAATGTTTTTTCCGAGTTTGAAAGCTCAAAATGGTGTGAAGAGGAGAAGGAGGAGGTGCCCTTTTTTAAGAGAGTAGAGAGACACTTTTGGAAACCTCTAAAAATATTAATTTATAATAAACTCCAAACCCACTTAAAATCTTCCAAAGTGACTAAAATTATAATATTAGATAATATAGGGTTTTAATATCATCAAAAAATCAAATTTATAAATGTTTTGATTTTATTTTAAACCTTATCGTTTTGATTTATCCTTATTTAATCTATTTAATTTTATTTGTGGTAATAATATTCTAAAATTTTAATGGTTATAAATAATTACTTATGTGTTGTTTATTGTCCATAATTGTATATTTTATGACATTTTAGACAATATAAATATAAATTTTTAATTTATAAATATTTTTTTTTATTTTTAAGGAATTTAATAATATGTTATTTTTATAAAATATCAGTAGTGTCAATTTTTACACTATTCATTTATTTGAATTTAAATAAAATAAAAACAGATGATATAGCCAAAAAAAATATTTAATAGATTCCTAAAATTTCATATTAATCAAGAAAATACGTGTAGGACATTAATTAGTTCATATAGTATTTATATTAATATTTTTAAAACCATTTATTTGATATTTATCTTTATAAAATAATTACTACAACGTTGTTGTATAATTATTTAATATAATTATTTGTTGCATAAAGTTCAAAATAAAATACTAAAATAAATATCAATCTAATATATTTTATAAGAATAATTTTAATTTAATTTATATTCTAAAACACCCAACGTTTAAAATGTTATGTTTATTAAATTATGAAGGTGAAAACTTTTTCATCATTTAAAATAAAATAATATAAATGTCATAATCTATATTTTAAGGCTCCAAATGGTCCAAAAGTCTAAACTTGGATTCTTATGTTGTATATATACTCTACCAATAAGTTTTTGTCAGGTTTTTGAGCCTTTTATAGGTATTATTATTTTATTAAAAACTATATTATTGATTTTTCAATAAATAAATAATTTCTCCATCATTAATGTATAAGCTATTAAGGTAATTATATATTCCTTAAAAATTAAAAATAAATTACCTTGATAAATAAAAACATTATAGATTTAAAATGAGTTTTTATAATCTAATTTATATTATGTTTAACCTTATATTAAAAATAATTTAATTATTAATGTTTGAGTGAGACATATTTCACTTTCCTTTAAATAAAATAAATTAAAGGTCTTAATCTCATCCAAGTGGATTCCAATAGATAGAATTTCAACCCAAGTACATTTTAGGACTATGTATAATCATCCAATTATATTATGAAAAGTGTTAGGGTAATTTTATAATATTATTTTTAACCCTAATTACCCAATTTACCTTTAACTACGGTAAATAAAATTTACCGTAGTTACAATTCATAATGGAAAAAAATAAAAGTAGCCTATTAACATAATCTGGACCTACTGATTCCAAATATGGAATCCATTTTTCCAAATTCAAAACACATAAGTTTTAGTAATTAATTTAAAATTAATCCCATTGGTGAGAAAATGAGTTTTAAAATTTAAAACATTAAAAAAGATTGAAATGTTTTTACTTATTAATTCAATGTAAAATTAATGTTAATGACATAAATTATATTAAATGGTAAAAATATATTATATTTATACTTTAAAACCATTAAATATTATAATTTATTCATATAAATTATCTCAACGAAAAAAGTTTTTTTAAATTAAAATTTAGCGTATTTTTACGATTCATCAAAATATGAAGGTTATCAGAATAATGTCAAAAATTTATCCAACATAAATTTTTATATCCTGATTCAAAACAAGAAGTTTAATTTTTTAAATTGAACTTATAAACCTTTCAAAAAATTTATTTAAAATGGGTGCACCATCATAAGGTGACAAAACTGCATTTTTTGAAAAACAATTATTTTATCCGAAAACACTACTTTGTGCGTAAACACTGCTTTTTCATGTACCGAAAGCCAAGTCAGTGTTGTGTGAAATATTCCTTTGTTTTTTCCTATAAAATAATCTAATTTTATTTCATTGAACAAAATCTATATTCAGTGTTTAATTCTATCAAAAGAACTTGAAATTTTGCGTTAAATTCTTCTTTTATCCGAAAAAGTAATTTTGTTCTCATAACATGTTCTAGAAAATATGTAAGATGAATGATAATGTCATAAAATTTAAAATGTGGTAAATACTATTCATAAAATCTAGTTCATAACAATATTTTAATAATATATTTTTGTTTAGTGAAACTCAGTATTACGTACAACACAAGCCATCGAGGAAGATTTCTTTTGCATGTAATGCAAGCTAAGTTAGTGTTGCGTGAAATATTTCTTTGGTGTTTCCTATAAAATAATCTAATATTATTTTATTCAACAATATCTATATTTAGTGTTTAATTATATCAAAAGAACTTGAAATTGTGCGTAAAACAAGCCAATAATAGTGTTTCCATTACTACAAGCTAATACGGTGTTGCGTATAGCGCAAACTAATATTAGTGTAGCATACCACACAAGACATCAATAAAATTAAAAAAAACATTTCTTATAAAATTTCGGGGTATTACATTTTACCCCCATTAAAATGAATTTCTCCCTCTAAATTTGTCGGGGTTATAAATGGTTTAATACATGAAAGTTTCTTTAATAGAAACCCACAACATAAAAAGGAATAATAAACTCAATTTTAAAAATTAGAGTAAGAAACATAATAGTTACCCAAATTAACTCATAACTGGGTTTCCACATGGGAGAACATAGGTGAAAACATGGATATGGAAGAGAAATTTAACCATCATGTTCTGATAGAGAGTGGTAGAGAACATGGCTATGAAAAATCCAACAATCACAAAGACATAAATTTGTGATGATATAAGGTAGCATCAGATTCATCAGATATGAGGGTACTAGGACAAATTTTTTGGTTTCCAAGATCATTTCCCTAAAGTTGATGAAATTTTTCATAAGGATAAATACTTAATTGATTTCATTGTAATATCATTGTTGGTCATTCCATGAACAATTTCCACTTCATCTCTTATTTAAAGAAATAAAGTGGAATTTTTCATTCTTGAAGTGTTAGTAAACCATGCGATAGAATGATAGGTCATTCCATCTATCTCTATCACAAAAAGGTTAGCACAAGTTATTAAATATACATAATTCTATCTATGGTGAGATTAATCATATATGGTTCCTAAAATGGACTTATACTTCATCTATCATACCGCTTAATAAAATAAAACTAATTTATATTGACTAGGGACTTCTTATAGGCCTATGATAGGCGATAAAGGCTTGTCCCACTTTGGTTGTGGGTTCGATTCCTACAACCTTGTCCGATGCGACGGGTTGTCGCTCATCCTGTAGGTTGTCCTTTTTCTAAAACTATACTATTATAACATTCTAGAAAAATGTTTTAGACTTAAACAATACTATCTGATGTCAAACTTAATCCATTCCAACCTTTAGGCTTATCAAAAATACTTATGTCCAATCTCATGGTATAAAGAAAATGATTACTAGAAACACCATCTACCGAGTATGTGAATACCATCATTTAACCCCTGTATATCATAAGATATATCTTGTTTGTCACATTCCAAACATGTGAATACCTTAATCTTGTATTCTCTTGAAATATAAGTTACCATAGAACATAGTGAAAACATGAATGCTGTCAAAAGTTAACTCTTTCCACATACCAAAATCCCCAAAAAAATATATATACTAAAACCATGATAACACTTTGTCCTTATACCAGTCATGTGCTCATTAATACTATGAAACATCTCATTATATCATTATCCCTTCATTATGCACATATCATCTACTTTCCAAAAATATCTGAATATCCTTTCATGGTTACCAGTACCATTCAACATATACGTTCAAATACTTTAGGAAAAATAACAGTGTAACAATCCTTAGATTTTTCTTTATTCCATAGTACCATTAAGTTACCTATACAACATTATTGTTGATAAACATACAATCATTCCACTACCTTATTAAACCATTGACTGAGCTCCATCTTTTTATTCCTCAACACTTCTTTCATCTCATATATCATTTTTAGTCTCTTCATCATCAGCAACATAAATACTACCCATATGACCATGCTGATTCTCCTCATGAGATTTTCCCTTTGGGCATAGATTTTCATAACGCCCATACATTCCATATTTAAAACATTTAACCATTGTTTATGTCTTAGAAATACTTTTATTTCTGTCTATTATGTAAAATGAACCTTTTGATTTGAAATTATTGGATTTGTGTCCTTATTTTCAACACCCAAAACATATTCTAGTTCCTTTGAAAAATTCTCCCTGTTTCTATTACCACATGATTTACATGAGGGAAATTGAACTTTCTGTCCTCTATGATCATCATGAATATCTATATTTCTCTTATTATCTAAGTTAGGAAACTTACCAAAGTTGACATTATTGATCATATTATGAGATTTCTTGATTAGGCATAATAACGATGTTTGGACTTCCAAATCCCATTTCATTTGGTTTCTCATGGAGAATATCATTCAATTTTCCATCATATTCTCCATTAACATGAATCCTCCTGTTTCTGACCATTTCCTAAAACCAAAAAGGAATAGTATGAGAGGCAAAAATCATATTAAGAAAACAACATAATCAAGGGGTATTACATTCAATCAATAACATCTTAGGTTTAAACCTAGGTTATTCATGATCGTTATCATAATTCTAGGATTGTAACCTATACTTATAATTAACCTTACGGACATCCCTAGACATACCTTATATATATCTCTATGGATATCACTAATGTTTTTTCATCCTAGTTTACAATGGTTAATGTAATGACCCAAAATTTTGAATAAATCTTGTTTCCTAATTTTGTGTGTTATTTTATTATTTTTATACTCAGCAAAAATGTTTCATTTGATAACATGAGTATAATTAAAATGAGACCGTAGGGTTTTGACTGTTATATTACCATTGGTCAATATAACCACTGGAAACTAAGCGTTTTGATTACTGTCTCTAAATACAAGTAATCTTGGTTAATTATTATAGAAAGAAGATTCTATGGCCTCACCCAGTAGTCTTAGAACGATCGAAGCCCATCTAATAGAACTTGGGAAGGAGGTAGCACCAATGGGCTTTGCTCTGGACCAAACCCAAGACGAACTTCATCGTGTGAAGTTAGAACGGAATTTCCTTCACGAGAAGTTCAAACTGATAGAAATTACTACTCGTGCGATGTTGGCCGAGCCTCCCTCGGATTCTCTCACCTTAGCACACCTTACACTTAGGTCCTATGCTGGTGTGATAAGGGGCTATGTAAGGAGACTGTAACTGCCTTGTGTAATCCTTTGTTTTAAATAAAAATTTCGATTTCTTCTTATGATGAAGTTTATGAATTTTCAAATGATCGGATAAATATAGTATGCATATTTTTGATGAATTTTAGAAAAAGGATATTTTAAAAATGTTTATGTAAACCTTAAATAATTAAAAAATGTGTAATGATTTTCAAAAAATGGTCTTCTACAATTATGATCAGTACGAAATTTAGAGTCTAATAAGATCAACATAATTTTTGATGAATAGTAAATTATGAATAGTGATTTTATGCTTATGATTAGTAATGTGACCAAATGGATTAGTAATCTCACTTAAAGAAAGTATTAATATAAACTAGGCACCTTGATTAAGTAATGTGATTCAATAAAATGGTTAAATAATGGTTTCATACATTATTATTCAAGTATTAGTTTTTTCGAGTGAATAGTGTTTTTTAATTAAAAATTAAATTAAAAATATTTAGAAAAATATTTTTATAAAATTCATTTCATTTTTTAACTCAGAGCACCGATATTATGTTGTGGTAATTTTGGGGGGGTTTTCTGAAAAAATTAATTTTTGGTGAATAGTGTTTTATTTAAAAATTAAATAAAAAATATTTAGAAAAATATTTTTATAAAATGGAGTTCATTTTTGAAATCAGAGCATTGATATTTGGTTAATGTAAAATTTTTGGGATTTTTCTGAGAAAGTTGAATTTTCAGTGAATAGTAAAAATACAGTTTTAGGGTTTCGGTATGTTTAATGACATCATGACTGTGTCATGATGATGTCATGAGATATTTTATGGTTTGGCCGACCAAAGGTGATGAATTATTGTATTGGGGGCCCCATGTGGCCTAAATCCATTGGAAGTACCATGGGAGGGCCCATGCTTTTGAGAAAACCACTTTTGAGGTGTCTCTTGGCCATTAATGCCTTGTCCCCTCACTTTCCCTATAAATACCGAGAAATCCTCTCATACTTTCGACTCCCCACTCTCCCCCAACAAAGTTCTGGTCTCGTTACCTCCCAAGGAGTCCTTCAAAGGTTTCCCCAAGCCCTCAAGGTCCCAACCTTTGAGTTTTAAGAGTTACGTTTTAAGGTAAGGGATCTGACCTCTCTCTTTCTTTTCAAGTAATCTCTTTTATGTCATTCCTTTTATGCTCTATGTTCTTATGTTGGAGGGTGTTCTTTTATATTCATTATACTGTTCTTTCTATATTCATATGATGAGAGACCCCCCTCTTACTCTCATCATTTCATTTTATGAATGTTTAAGTGGCGCTGTTAGGCTGCCGAAATGTTTGTAACAGATTCTTTCACCCTTCTCATTTTGAAGTTCTATTTTCTTGTCAAGTCTTTCAAGTTACTTTTTATTATGTTGGGGTATGATCTCTATATCTATCATACTGATCTTTTATGATCATATTATGGGAGACCCCATTTTATCTCTTCAATTCAGTATTTTGAAGTTTTAAGTGGCACCGTTAGGCTGCCGAATTTTTAAGGGATTTTTTCACCATTCTCGTTTTCAAGATCCATTTTCATGTCAAGTGTTTCAAGTTACTTTTAATTATGTTTGGGTATGATATCTATATCTATCATACTGAACCCTTATGTTCATATGATTAGAGACCCTATTTTGATCTTGTCAATTCATTTTTGGTTGAAGTTTAAGTGACGCCGTTAGGCTGCCGAATCTTTAAGGGATTCGTTCGCCTTTCTCATTTTTCAAAGATCTAATTTCATGTCAAGTATTTCAAGTTCATTTTGTATTATGTTGGGGTATGATCTATATATATATTATACTGATATTTTATGTTCATATGATGAGAGACCCTATTTGATCTCGTCAATTCATTTTTGTTGAAGTTTAAGGGACGCCGTTGGGCTGCCGAATTTTCATAAGAGAAATCTTATTTTTGTCTTCCTTTCATGTTCTTCATTTCATATGGTATATTTTAAAATATCATTACCATGTTCTTAAATCCCTTATATTTTGTCCCTCTACTGTTTTATGGGTCATTTATGAATGTTTGACCCATGTCCCCTCTCTTTTCAGCGTTTTCTAAGACCCTGTAACGTAGCCATTGGGCTGCAAAATTTTTGTCTCAAAATGCCTCTCTCTTTTTCTCAAAATTATTTTATGTTATTAAGTGAATACTCAAAGCTCTTATTTCTACAGGGGTATTCACATATATATCAAAATGTTCTATTTTAAATTCTGGGATTTACATACATGAAACCCGCTTTCCCTTTTCCGTGGGTTTAAAGTGATATAAAGATCATGTCTTTAAAGCAGTTTTTAAAACGTTATGATTATGAAATGAAACCCATTTCTTTTATGCTATATGGGTTGTTAATGAAATGATTGATGATGATATATGTGGCTCAAATGATAATAAATACATGTCAAGGGTGCGCCCAGATAGCGCTCCAATGCATTGGGTAATGATGTAACCACTAGAGATTACAATTTTCATTATATCTTGGTGAATAACCTTGGTAATTTTCAAATGACACCTTGGGGATGGACCTTGGTGATATGTTCATGATTTTATATGTTAAATGTTGCAGCCACATCTTCAAGTTATGAAAAATGTTATTTTTATTATGATATGCCTCATGATTTCTTTCTCATGCCTTAAAGTTCTTTTTCATGACATTGTTGAAGTATCTCAAGTTCACATGTAAAATGTTTCTCTCGTTTCCCTTACTAGGCCTTCTGCTCACCCTTTCTTTTGATGTATTTACCCAGGTTATGAGATGCAGTAACGAACCTAGGATGAACAAAAGGAGAAGCCTTTCAAGTGTTTAAGAAGAATGTTTTTTTGTTTCATGTATTAAGTTCCTGGTTTCCAAGACACTAAACCTTAATGATCCTCAGTTTTGTATAATGTAATGATAGTTTACGTGATAAGAAGGAGGGATGCTATAGTTGGTATCAAAGGATGGTTTAGTTATTTGTGGAAATTAGGATATGAAAACTTTAGGAAGAATCTTATAGAAAAGTTTATATATAGGAAATCTTCCTGGTATTTTGGTGAGTATTGAGTAATGGGTTGCCAAGAAAATACTTCCCTGTCTGGATACGAGCAGGTAGAGGTGGCTCTGGCACAGATGTACATAGGGGTAAAACCCGAAAACACCGCTTTGATCTAGACTCACACGGGAATTGGTACACGACAATCGGCCTTGCTGTACTCTTGGTTACGACACTCCCGGGGGATATGCTTTGGTAAATTCATAAGCTTAGTATGAACCATTATTAAAGGAACAAAGATATGATAAAATAAAGATTCACATATGGATATATGATCATGGATAACCTAGTTTGAAACCTAGGGGATCACAAGTTAGGGTATAATTTTCTTCTACAAGTTATCCTTATATGATTTAAGTTCCTTTTCATGATTATTGGATAAGTATTTATGCCCCTAATTATACTTTCTCTTCTTAGTTAATGGTGGGAAATGTAAGAACATGTCCCAACAACCAATGTTATAGAAAATGTGATGATTGCCGTATTAATATGACAGAGATGATTAGGGGATTAAAAGATGATTATTATTTTGGAAGACATTCACTATTTTGGGAACCTTATTTGATCGAGGTAAAGTGATTAATACGGTATTTTCTTTGAGGAGTAAAGTTTGAATTATATTTTGAAGAATCAACGAATTTAAGGTGAACTTATGGTATTATAGGTTACTTATGGAAATGATTGACCTATCTTGGGAAAATATTTTTAGGTTAGCTACTTTTATTATAAGATGTTAGGAGTGGTTGATGTTTTTTGGAGATGAACAATGAAGTTTATTTTGGAAGACTATGTTATAAAATCCTTCTTGTATTTGGGTTTCAATCTTAGTTTGGTTTATTTGGAGGAATTTTAAGAACCGTTATTTATGGAATGGTCAATGATGAACTTTGGTTAGTACCATGGAACTTTCAAGATGTAAAAGTAGTTTCCATTCCTATGGGATTCTTTCTTTTTGAAGAGTTGTTTTACCTTACCCTTTCTGTTTTTGGGATAATGTTTAAAGATAGAAGAAATAGATAGTTAATCTTTTGTGGATTATGTGATTCTCTAGAAGATGATTCTTGTGCTTTTGATGAGACCAAGTGTTTTTGAGTTCTCATAGCTTGGAGAAAACATTAGTTTTGGTAGAGACTTATTAAAGGATGAAACTCTACTTGAAGGTAGGTATATTTCCTTATGTTTTTATTCTATGTAGTAAATGAATCCCTCAAAATTATGAAAAGAAACGTAAAACAAAAACGTTGTTGGTTTACGTTTCCTAATATGTAATCAAAGACCGTTTACACACATCATAATTTTGGGATTTTCTTATGGTTAACTTTCTCCTAATAATGTTCTCTATCACTCTCCCTCAGAACTTGACCCTTTGTTTTCTCCCCCATGTCCATGTTTTCCTACATGGAATCCTAGTGTGGGTTAACTCGGGTGACCTTTGTACTTCCCTTTATTTCTTTTAAAGTAATAGTTTTACTGACTCCTTTTCCGATGTGGGACTTTCAATGAAATTTCAAAACCCAATTTTAAAAATTGCGAGGACGCAATTTCTTAAGGGGGGAAGATTGTAACGACCCGAAATTTTGAATAAATCTTGTTTCCTAATTTTGTGTGTTATTTTATTTTTTTATTTTTTTTATACTCAAAAAAAATGTTTCATTTGATAACATGAGTATAATTAAAATGAGACCGTTGGGTTTTGACTGTTATATGACCATTGGTCAATATAACCTCTAGAAACTAAACATTTTGATTATTGTCTCTAAATACAAATAATCTTGGTTAATTATTATAGAAAGAAGATTCACTGGCCTCACCCAGTAGTCTTGGACCGATCGAAGCCCATCTAACAGAACTTGGGAAGGAGGTAGCACCACTGGGCTTTGCTTTGGACCAAACCCAAGCCGAACTTCATCGTGTGAAGTTAGAACAGAATCGCCTTTGCGAGAAGTTCAAACTGATAGAAATTACTACTCGTGCGATGTTGGCCGATCCTCCCTCGGATTCTCTTACCTTAGCACACCTTACACTTAGGTCCTATGCTGGTGTGATAAGGGGATATGTAAGGAGACCGTAACTACCTTGTGTAATCCTTTGTTTTAAATAAAAATTTTGATTTCTTCTTATGATGAAGTTTATGAATTTTCAAATGACCGGATAAATATAGTATGCATATTTTTGATGAATTTTAGAAAAAGGATATTTTAAAAATGTTTATGTAAACCTTAAATAATTAAAAAATGTGTAATGATTTTCAAAACATGGTCTTCTACAATTATGTTCAGTATGAAATTTAGAGTCTAATAAGATCAACTTAATTTTTGATGAATAGTAAATTATGAATAGTGATTTTATGCTTAGGATTAGTAATGTGACCAAATGGATTAGTAATCTCACTTAAAGAAAGTATTAATATAAACTAGGCACCTTGATTAAGTAATGTGATTCAATAAAATGGTTAAATAACGGTTTCATAAATTATTATTCAAGTATTAGTTTTTTCGAGTGAATAGCGTTTTTTAATTAAAAATTAAATTAAAAATATTTCGAAAAATATTTTTATAAAATTCATTTCATTTTTGAACTCAGAGCACCGATATTATGTTATGGTAATTTTTGGGGGTTTTTCTGAAAAAATCAATTTTTGGTGAATAGTGATTTTATTTAAAAATTCAATTAAAAATATTTAGAAAATTATTTTTATAAAATGGAGTTCATTTTTGAAATCAGAGCATTGATATTTGGTTAATGTGAAATTTTGGGATTTTTCTGAGAAAGTTGAATTTTCAGTGAATAGTAAAAATACAGTTTTAGGGTTTCGGTATGTTTAATGACATCATGACTATGTCATGATGATGTCATGAGATATTTTATGGGTTGGCCGACCAAAGGTTATGAATTATTGTATTGGGGGCCCCATGTGTCCTAACTCCATTGGAATTACCATGGGAGGGCCCATGCTTTTGAGAAAACCACTTTTGAGGTGTCCCTTGGCCATTAATGCCTTGTCCCCTCACTTTCCCTATAAATACCAAGCAATACTCTAATCCTTTCGACTAACCACTCTCCCCCAACGATGTTCTGGTCTCATTACCTTCCAAGGAGTCCTTCCAAGGTTTACCCAAGCCCTCAAGCTCCCAACCTTTGAGTTTTAAGAGTTACGTTTTAAGGTAAGGGATCCGACCTCTCTCTTTCTTTTCAAGTAAACTCTTTTATGTCATTCCTTTTATGCTCCATGTTCTTATGTTGGAGGATGTTATTTTATATTCATTATACTGTCCTTTCTATATTCATAGGATGAGGAACCCCCTCTTACTCTCACCATTTCATTTTATGAAAGTTTAAGTGGCACCGTTAGGCTGCCAAAATTTTTGTAACGAATTCTTTCACCCTTCTAATTTTCATGTTCTATTTTCTTGTAAAGTCTTTCAAGTTCCTTTTTATTATGTTGGGGTATGATCTCTATATCTATCATACTGATATTTTAGGATCATATGATGACAGACCTCATTTTATCTCTTCAATTCAGTATTTTGAAGTTTTAAGTGGCGCCGTTAGGCTGCCGAATTTTTAAGGGATTTTTTCACCATTCTCATTTTCAAGATCCATTTTCATGTCAAGTGTTTCAAGTTACTTTTTATTATGTTGGGGTATGATCTCTATATCTATCATACTGAACCCTTATGTTCATATGATGAGATACCCTATTTTGATCTTGTCAGTTCATTTTTGGTTGAAGTTTAAGTGACGTCGTTAGGCTGCTGAATCTTTAAGGGATTCGTTCGCCTTTCTCATTTTTCAAAGATCTACTTTCATGTCAAGTATTTCATGTTCCTTTCTTATTATGTTGGGGTATAATCTCTATATCTATCATACTGGTCTTTTATGTTCATATGATGAGAGACCCTATTTGATCTCGTCAATTCATTTTTGTTGAAGTTTAAGGGACGCCGTTGGGCTGCCGAATTTTCATAAGAGAAATCTTATTTTTGTCTTCCTTTCATGTTCTTCATTTCATATGTTATATTTTCAAATATCATTACCATGTTCTTAAATCCCTTATATGTTGTCCCTATACTGTTTTATGGGTCATTTATGAATGTTTGACCCATGTCCCCTCTCTTTTCAGCGTTTTCTAAGACCCTGTAACGTAGCCGTTGTGCTGGAAAATTTTCGTCTCAAAATGACTCTCTCTTTTTCTCAAAATTATTTTATGTTATTAAGTGAATACTGAAAGCTCTTATTTCTATATTTGTATTCACATATATATAAAAATGTTCTATTTTAAATTCTGGGATTTACATACATGAAACCCGCTTTCCCTTTTCCGTGGGTTTAAAGTGACATAACGATCATGTCTTTAAAGTAGTTTTTAAAACGTTATGATTATGAAATGAAACCCATTTCTTTTATGCTACATGGGTTGTTTATGAAATGATTGATGATGATATATGTGGCTCACATGATAATAAAGACATGTCAAGGGTGCGCCCAGATAGCGCTCCAATGCATTGGGTAATGATGTAACCACTAGAGATTACAATTTTCACGATATCTTGGTGAATAACCTTGGTAATTTTAAAATGACACCTTGGGGATGGACCTTGGTGATATGTTCATGATTGTCTATGTTAAATGTTGCGCCACATCATCAAGTTATGAAACATGTTATTTTTATTATGATATGCCTCATGATTTCTTTCTCATGCCTTAAAGATCTTTTTCCTGACATTGTTGAAGTATCTCAAGTTCACATGTAAAATGTTTCTCTTGTTTCCCTTACTGGGCCTTCTACTCACCCTTTCTTTTGATGTATGTCCCCAGGTTATGAGATGCAGTAATGAACCTAGGATGAACATAAGGAGAAGCCTTTCAAGTTTTTAGGAAGAATGTTTTTTTGTTTCATGTATTATGTTCCTGGTTTCCAAGATACTAAACCTTAATGATCCTCAATTTTGTATAATGTAATGAAAGTTTACGTGATAAGAAGGCGAGATGCTATAGTTAACTAAACCTTTTCTTGGATACCAAATATAGAGACCCAATCTTTACGTACATAGACATTACATTACTTTTGTAGACTATTTAATAGATAACAAAAATAGATGCCCAGAGACCATATTAGTTTAGTGTATTTGGAAACTCTGAACAAAATATTCTAATCTTGGTTAAAGATCTTCAATATCTCCCATATAGATCATACCATTTTTTTCTTACCTAAAACCTTTCTTTATATCCTGGGGAAAAGAAAACATAAAAAGGGTGAACTCAAATGCTCAGTAAGGGTAAACATGGAGAACATAAAACAACCCATAAAAATTTGAACGTAAAAACATGAACATAAAACATCAAAATCATGAGTAATGAAATAAATCTTGGTCGTACATAAGGAATAGATCATAAAGAAACATTAATCAAGATAAAATATCATGGGAATAAAATATGTAATTGTGGAAAACCATTAAGCACATGATATGATTTTCATAGTTTTCAAGGCATTGCTGCCAAGACCATCATAGTGGACAAATCCATTACTGAACTGGGTTTACTTTTCATTCCAACGCTGTAATACTAAAACATATTTACTTTCCATTCCATCCATTTCTATCTCATTAGATATAAATCATTACCCAATACATTGGAGGGAGATATAGGTCCCACCCATCTCATAATGAAATCATTCTTTCATGTGACACAAAATAAACACAAATCATTCAACATAACTCAATGAATAAAATGAGTTTCATATACATCATCCCATCATAACATAATCCATATAAAACAATGGATATAGTTTCATCATAAAAAAAATCAAACCATGTAAATAATAGGGACATTATACATGAAACATATCCATATTAAAGAATTTTATATTAGATGCAAAATAGTTTTGATAAAACACTTGAAATGATTTTTTGTGGAAAATATCCTTTATTCTTCAAAATCATTTTATTTTCTCAAAATGCAGGGATATTTTATAAGAAAATAATTTTTTTAAAAATAATCATGAAATATTGTAGAGGAATATTCATATAAATAAGGCATTATGAAACTGTAAAAAATCTGTTCATGCTGTATAAGTTAAAAAATGTTCTCATCATACTTTTTTTCGAAAAAGTCAAAAAGTACCGTGTATGGTAAACCAAAGAAAGATTCCTTATATACCATGTGGTAAAAGTCAAAAAAAGGGTAAAAATGACTTTAAAAATAAATGGAATAATAGTAGACATTTTATAAAAATTGTTTTATAAGACATGGACATGGATGATAAATATAACCCCAGTAAATACTTACGAATAAACAACCTCGGATAGAAATAAGATTGGAAAAGTTACCCCTTACCTTAGGTCCAATTTCTTCCGTACGTATCCGAAACTCATGTATAGTGGGGTGAAAAATATTATAAACTTGTAATAGAACCATAATAATATATATGATATCACATATGTTTCAATAACAACTTTATATTTTATGTTCATTTGTTAATTCCATGTTAAAGCAACGTTTTGTGTAAAATCATTTCATTTATCGTACGTGTTTTGAATTGTAATTTTCCATATGATTACTTAGATCATGATTAATTACTTACATAATGTAAAACATGATTTATATATTACATATATTCAATATATAAATATATATAATCGATCGATAAATGGATTGAAATACATCGTTCATTGAGATGGTAGGTCGTACGTACGCATGAACGCTATTTTCGTTTACATATTAAATTAGATGGATGTAAATGATATATATATATACACATAAATAAAGTATAATTATTATGTCATATATTTCATGATTTTTATTATTTATAATTTATAATCATTCTTGAATGGTTAACATGGAGAATGATTCTCATCGCGTTGTGGAGACGGTAAGTCGTACGTATGCACGAGCGACAATATCATTCCCATGACTGTGGAATTGTATTGAAGTGTATGGTGTATAATATTTCAGAATAAATATCACTTTACAATATTCATATATAGTTATTTCTTCCATTATTATACCCATCCAAGTAGGTTGGTTATGAAAAACAGAATACACCACGGTGTGGATACAGTTGGCCGTACGTACTCACGCGTGGTGATTTCATTTTTCATAGGATGGATAGAAGATGAAATATGGTTGTTTAGTATTCATAATAATATTTAAATATAAAATTGATACTATATTTATTACCTAATAATGAAACAACTCATATATAGGAAGTAGAAGAAGAAATAAGTTTGAAAGAATTGGTAAAGGATATTACCACTTCTTCGACGTGCCTCTTCTAAACCTCCACTTAGGGCACTGAGGATGGTATTTTAAGAAGTCCATGACCTCTAGTATGTCTCTAGAGAAGTGGATAAGAGAAATTTTCAGGTTTTTGCCGAGTTTGAAAGCTCGAAATGGAGTGAAGAGGAGGGGGACGAGGTGCCCTTTTATAAGAGAGTAGAGGGGCACTTTTGGAAACGTCCAAAATATTAATTTATAGTAAACACAAACCCCACATAAAAACATCCAAAGTGACTTAAATTCAAATATGAGATAATATAAGGTTGTAATATCATCAAGAAATCAAATTTAGACTTGCATGTATTTTATTTTAGACATTATAATTTGGATTTATCCTTATTTAATCAATTTAATTTTTTTTGTGGTAATAAGATACTAAATTTTAAATGGTTACAAATACTTACTTATGTGTTGTGAATTGAAAATAATTGGATAATTTATGACATTTTGGACAATATAAATTTCATTTTTTAATTTTTAAATATTTTTGTGATTTTTAAACAATTTAATAATATGTTTTTTTTAAATATCAATAGTGTCAATTTTGACACTACTCAATTATTTGAATTTAAATAAAATCCAAACAGATGATAGAGTCAAACCAAAATATTTAATAGATTTATAAAATGTCATATTAATCTATAAAATTCATTTATAACATTAATTAGTTCATATAATATTTATTTTATTATTTTTAATACCCTTTATTTGATATTTCTCTTAATAAAATAATTACCACTACATTTCTGTATAATTATTTAATATACTTAATTGTTTCATAAAAATTAAAATTAAAAAACTAAGATGAATAAAAAACTAATATATTTCATCAAAATACTTTTAGTTGAATTTATCATCTAAAACACCCAACGTTTAAAATGCTATGTTTATTAAATTATGAAGGTGAAAACTTTGACATCATTTAAAATAAAATAATATAAATGTCATAATCTATATTATAAGGCTCCAAAAGGTCCATAAGTCAACACTTGGATTCTTATGGTGTACATATACTCGACCAATGTTTTTTGGTTAAGTAATTGAGCCTTTTATGGGTATTACTATTTTAATAAAAACTATATTATATATTTTTCACTAAATAAATAATTTATGCATCATTAATGTATAAGCTATTAAGGTCATAATATATTTTATAAAAATTACAAATAAATTACCATGATAAATAAAAACATTTTAGATTTCAAATGAGTGTTTATAATCAAATTTATATTCTGTTTAACCTTATATTAAAAATAATTTAATTATTAAAGTTTGAGTGAGATATATTTCACTTTCCTTTAAAGAAAATAAATTAAAGGTCTTAATCTCATCCAAGTGGGTTCCAATAGTTATAATTTAAACCCAATTATATTTTAGGATGATTTATAATCATCCAATTATATTAAGGCAAGTGTTAGGATAATTTTATAATATTATTTTTACCCTTAATTACCCGATTTACCTTTAACAATGGTAAGTAAAATTTACCGTAGTTACTATTCATAACGACAAAAAATAAAAGTATCTTATTAACATAATTTTTACCTACTGATTCCAAATATTGAATCCATTTTTACAAATTCAAAACACAAATTTTGCAGTAATTACTTTAAAATTAATCCTGTTGGTGAGAAAACAGGTTTTAAATTTAAAACATTGAAAAAGATTGAAATGTTTTTACCTATGAATTCAATGTAAAATTAATGATAATGATATAAATTATATTAAATGGTAAAAATATATTCTATTTATACTTTAAAATCATTAAACTTTATAATTTAACCATATAAATTGTCTCAATGAAAAAAGTTGTTTTTAATTACAATTTAGCGTATTTTTACTATTCATAAAAATAATAAGGTTATCAGAATAATGTCATTAATTTATCCAACGTAAATTTTTATATCCTGATTGAAAAGAAGAAGTTTAAATTTTTAAATTAAACTTATAAAATTGTCATAAATTTGATTTAAAATGGGTGCACCATCAATAGGTGACAAATCTGAATTTTTTGAAAAAGACATATTTTATCCAAAAAAGTAATTTTGTTCTCATACCATGTTCTAGAAAATGTGTAAGATGAATGATAATGTCATAAAATTTAAAATGTGTTCAATACTATTCATAATGGATAGTTCCTAACAATATTATAATAATATATTGTTGTTTAGTGAAACTCAGAATTACGTACAACACAAGCCATCGAGGAAGGTTGCTTTTGCATGTAACACAAGCCAAGTTAGTGTTTCATGAAAGATTACTTTGGGGTTGCCTATAGAATAATATAATCTTATTTCATTGAACAAAATCTATATTCAGTGTTGAATTCTATCAAAAGAACTTGAAATTGTGCTTAAAACAAGCCAATAATAGTGTTGCGTATACTACAAGTTAATACGGTGTTGCGTATACTGCAAGCTAATTTGGTGTTGCAGATAGAGAAAGCTAATATTGGTGTAGCATACAACACATAAAATTAAAAAAATTATAAAGAATATTTCTAATAACATTCCAAGGTGTTACAGAATAGGTGCTCAAAACATTATGATTGTACCTTCTCAGATGTCTCAAGTTAGGAATAATAACTTGAATAATGTGAAATGACTTACTTCTCCAAATAAAGAGAAAGTTTTTGTTGAATCCTTTATAATGAAAAGCCATCCCATGCTTAGTGGATATTATGATCCCCACCTCTCATAACCACGGATTAACTCCATCAAGAATATATCCTCCAATGCTCAAAAGAAGATAATGTTATGCTAGTTTCCTATTGTTTTGAGAGACAAGTTGATCAATGCATGACACTGATCCAGAACTCACAGTTTCAAGGGGAAATTGATTCCATGGAATGAGAAATTTCAAGAAAATATTTTTTAATAAATATTTTCCTCGAACCCTCCATCTCATAATGGAAATGGAATTCCTCATATTGAAGCCAAAGAAAGAAATTTCTATCGAGGAATATGAATAAAAATTCACATTTCTAGAAATTTATGCCATTGTATTTTTCATAAACACCTAAATCATGTAGGATATCATATTTATCATACTAAAGAAGAGTCTACAAAAAAACATTGGCGATTTGAGACTTCAAAAGTTATGAGGATATTGTCTATTGTTCCCTCAAGGATGAAATAGAGACCAGTGAGTATCAGTGGTCTCCTAGGATCGATGAATAAAACTGGAAATTGAGCTTAATATGGTTGATTAATCCCGTGATAAAATCATGACCCTACATCCCATGTGTCAAAAGTGTGGGATGAATCATCTGCAAATCTTCTTAAAGGGAGCCAAGATATTCTTCAAATATTGAAGAGAAGGGAATATAGAAAATAACCAGTGAAGGCATACGAGTAATCCCATTAATTAGGAATAATAAATTAAGGATAATATCAAAACTTAGGCTATAATTTAGTGTTTTAGGTGCACAAAACATGGGAATTATGTAAACCATTTCCCTATTCCATGGATTATTGGTGGAAATAAAAAACAAAAACAACCAAGGTGAAAAAGAAGGGAATATTCTATCACAACTGGTGATGTGGAGACCAATAATGATCCATTGATAGGTATTATTATTATTCATTAAAGGATTGTTATCATACTATTTGATTATTGTTTAAAAAATTCATTCATATCTTTCCTGTTTAGTAGAATTATTCAAAAACAACCATAATTTTTTTAGGTTGAGTAATATGTGAGAACTGTGAATGGATAAATTATTTCATCCAATGTTTATAACTCCTCCATATTTAATATTTGTTGAATGAAACTTTGAGAAAATATTTCCATACCCCCTTTGGTAGAGTTTTATTCTATAATGGTATGTATTTATATAAATCCAACATCAATTGTCGAGAAAGGGAGATCACACATCACTTCCCGAAGCATAATGCTATTATGTAAATGTTTATGGGGGAAGAAGAATCATATTTTAAATAATCAAGTAAATTGTTTATAATATTACCATATGATCTAGCATATCTAGCATAAATGCTGGATAGAAAGGATAGAATCTAGATTGAAGACTTTTCCGTTGTGTGGGACTACACTGATGTTTTCCCTGAATAGTTGGCAGGTTTTCCTCATGATCAAGAGGTTGAGTTCTTAATTGAACATATTACTTGATCTCTTCCTTCATCAAAGACACCTTATATAATGTCCATTGTTAAGGTAGAAGAACTGAAAAACCAATTATATAAGAATCTAGACAAGGGTTTTATATGACCGAGTGCTTCACCATGGGGTGAGCCTGTCATCTTTTTGAAGAATAAGGATGGATCAATGTGTATCTTGATTTATTATTGTGAGCTCAAAAAAATCAATGTAAAGATCATTTATCCCATACCATGTATAGATTCATTATTTAATTAGATATTTGGGGAATGATTTTTTCCTTAAGGTGGACCTTTAGTTGGGATATCACCAATTAAAGGTGACAAAAGAAGAAATTCCCAAGACTGACTTTTGAAGAAGTTATGGAAACTGTGAGTTTATATTAATGACCCTCATACTCACTAATTTATTTGAAATATTGATGTACTTAACGAATAGAATCTTTAGAGATTACCTAGAAAAATTTGTGGTATTCTTTATTGATAATATTCTGATTTGATTCAAGATAAAGGAGGAACATGAGGAGAATTTGAATACCATGTTTAAGACCTTGTGTTGGGAGAAACTATATACAATGTATAGTAAATTTTATTTCTCGTGGATGGAATTATCATTCAAGGGGAATGTAATCACCAGTAAAAAGATATCTATAGACCCTTCTATGACAACGTAAATCAAAGAGTGGCCTTGAAAAACATCTGTAATGGATATCTATAGATTCCTTGGTGTAACTGGGTATTACCAATGATTATTGAAGAACATATCACAATTTTCAATCCCATAAACCAACATGAATTGGAAAAGAGTAATGTTTTTCTACACCAATGAATGGGAATATTTCTTCAAAGTATTGAAGAAGAGGATTATCATTGCACCAGTAATTACATGTTTATAATGTGGGGAACTCTTTGTGGTGTAATGTGATGCTTAAAATAAGGGATTTGGTTGTGTACTGATGGAAAATTAATTAGTTATAGCCAATGCCACAAGGAAGTTTAAAACTACTGATAAAAACTATCACACTCATGATTTGGAGATGGAAACTATGATCATTTCATTGAAAATATGGCAGCATTATCTGTATGTGGAGAAGTGTGAGATATATACTGATCAAAATACTCAAATATATATTCACATAGAAGGAAGATAATATTATCTAGCTGATATGGTTAGAGATTATCAAGGATTATTACTTCTCAATCCACTACCACCCTGGTATGGAAAATAAGGTATTAGATTTATATGTAGAAAGGATTCTTCATGTTTATCAGTGATGAGAAATAATAAGAATGTAGTCTTCACCATCAAAGGATGGACATTGGAATCATTAAGGATGGAAAATCATCAATCCCTTTTCAAATGATTTCTCAACCATCCCTTATGGAGAAAACAAAGGATGCCCAAAGAAATTTTGTGGACATTAAAAAGAAGGTTAAATCTATGAGAAAAGGAAAACCATCAGAGTAAAAAATGGATGAGGAAGGAGTCATCAGATTTGGGTTATAACTATGTATACCATCCAATATATATATAAAAATGGATATTATGAAATATGCACACTGCTAAACCTTCTATATTCTCTGAGGGAGCATAAATATGTATCATGGTCTCCAAGAGAACTACTAGTGGGATAATATAAAAAAGGAGATCGCTGAATATACATCAAAGTGCCTGGTATGTCAGTAAGTGAATGCCTAAATTAAAAAGTATAATGGGATAATGAAACCATTACCCATGCTAACATGGATGTGGGAGAACATTACCATGGACTTTTTCACTTGATTTTTGAAGACATCCAGAGAAAACAATGCTATATGGGTGGTTGTGGATTATTATAAAAATACATCTCACTTTACCACAATTTCAAGGGATTTATAACTCGATCAATGTGAACATATTTATAGATATATGAAAATTGGTAAGAATGCATGTAGTACCACTATAAATTTTATCTGATCGAGATCCGTGATTCACCTCAAAGTTCAGGAAAAGTGTCCAACATGTTATAAGCAATAAGCAGAGCATTATTATGTCATATAATCCTCAAAATTATGGAAAATATGAGACGAATATTCAAACAAAAGAATACATATTGAGATTTTATTCTATAGACTTCATAGGATATGGGACCATCATCTTCCTCTAGTTGAGTTATCTTATAACAACATTTTCCACTAAAGCATCCAAATGGATCCATTTGAATCCATTTATGGGAAAAAATGTATAAAAATGGAATTATTGGATGAAACCAGTGAAAATTAGCTTTTAGGACTAGAAATTGTTAATGAAATGGTGGACAAGGTTACAACCATTCAGAATCACATCAAGGTACTACTGTAAATCTAAGGTATACCAATTTTTGAAAACCATTGGTATAGGGTGAAGAAAAGTTGGTATAAATTATACCAACCTTTTTAGAAATCGTAGCCTAGTAAGCCGTGATAATAGAAATATACCAACGGTTTGAGATAAACGGTTGGTATATGTGAAGAAATTTACTCTATACCAATGGTTTTATAAAACAGTTGGCATGGAGTTCTTATAAAATACATATGCCAATGGTTTCAAAACCATTGGCATATCTGTTTTAGTCTTCCATTCACCCCTATACCAATGGTTTAAACCTGTGGTAAAGTTTTTATAACAATAGTTCATAACCGATGGTACAACAAAAACATACAGAACCTATACCAACTATCACGACCCGTCCTTGGGGCCCGTGCCGTGACTACCCCAAGCCCGCCTTCCATAGGCCAGGGGCTGGCGACTAGCACCAAGGCGTAAATCCCGGAAAAAGGGACGACATTGCCTTTGTAAAGTAAACAAGCATCATAGAGTAAACAAGCGGAAAAGTAAGCACTAAGTAAAAACTGTAACAAGCTGTGCTGAATGTAAAAAGGGGCCGAAAATAAAAGCCCAACTATAAAGTACAACTGAAGGGAAAAACTGCAACTGAAAGGAAAAGCCGCAGCGTCAAGCCATCCTCTGGAAGTCCCACCTGAAGGGTGAGCACAGATAGCCTCCACAGCTCCTCGGTCCAGCCGTCCGCTCCGAGTACGTCCCGCCCAGTGGTCCACCTCCAGGTACCGTCCTGCTCCGCAGGCCTCCACCACGATCAGCGTTGTCCGTCGTCTGCAACCAACACAACGAAGTGCGGGCATAGCCCATGCAGGGGTGAGTATAAGCTACTCAGTAGGGACCCCGAGACCCCAGAAGGTCTTCCGAAATCCACAAAAGATAAATCACAACGGAAAGATACAATCACGAAGTAACAACTGACACTGCTTGGGTATATGCCTATACATATACCTAAGTCATCAATTCCCATTCGACTCCAACATCCGAACCCAAGAACAACTCAGTCCACACAAGAAAGAAAACGTAAAATCCACACAGGATAGATCAATAGAATCCACAAAGGAAAGTAAAACGTAAATCCACACAGGATAGCTCAACACAATCCACAAAGGAAAGTAAAACAGAGTTTCAGCTCACATAGGTATACTTCTTGTATGACGATAAAGATGATCACTGATCCATCAAAGTCGTCAGACCCAAAAAGGATCGAAAGGTACTAACCCCCGCAAAGACCCACATAGGATCGGGCCCACACAGGACCTGTAGGCGCTGGCTCACACAGAACCGCTGAGCGCTGACCCACACAGGATCAGACCCACACAGGATCGGGCCCACATAGGACCTGTAGCACTGACCCACAAAGGATCGCTGAGTGCTGTAGTCGTCGCAGTCCACTGAGGATCTCTGCACAGTCGTCGTCGTAGTCCACTGAGGATCTCTGCACAGTCGTCCTCGCAGTCCACTGAGGATCTCTGCACAGTCGTTGTCACAGTCCACTGAGGATCTCTGCACAGTCGTCGGAGTCGCAATCCACTGAGGATCTCTGCACAGTCGTCGGAGACGCAGCCAGCACTAGGGTTCCCGCACACAGCAATCTCGTTCGGGAGGGTCCGCTCCACGAGCCGAGAGGCTGATACATCAACTGACACAAAGTCCGAAGTTGATGTATCCAAAAGTTCTATCTCTTCAACTGGAACTCAACGTCGTAGACGGCGTGTTAATCGGACGCCCGGTCTGAGAGTTATTGGCTTTTTCGTCCCAGGGGCCCGGTTGGTTTTTAAGGAAAAACCAACCCGACTGTACTCCACCTGCATCCAAACCTCGGGCAGAGTATGCCAAAAGATCCATCTCACTTAGAGGAATCCACCAAAGCCGACGGCACGCCAATCAGACGTCCGTAGCTCAAGATATGAGCGTTTCCGCTCTGAGGGCCCGGTTGGTTTCGTGTACGAACCAACCCGGCCGAACACAAATTATTCTGAAACCTTGAGTGCGATATACCAAAACGACCGTCTCGATCCAAGGATCGCGTTTCCGCTGACAGCGCGTCGTTCGGAGGCCCGTAGCTCATGTTACGGGCAAAAGACCAAAAACGGTCTGAAGACGGGGGGTCTGGGACCGGGCCGCCCCGGGCCGACCCCCCCTGGGTCGGCCGAACCTGGTCGACCCAACCCAGTCCGACCCAGCTGGACCCGGTCCGGTCTGGCCAGGGCGTGGCCCGGACGGCCCGGCTCGGATCGGCCGAGCGGCCGAGCATGGCAGCCGCGGGGCGCCGCCCCCGCGGGATGAGGATGTCGCGACCCTCGAGGGGCCGCGCTGGACATCAGCGGACGCGGCTTCTGCCGCGTCCCGTGCGAGCGAGCCGGACCCACACGGCCGCGGGTCTGCTGGGCACTGCCGCCGCGGCTTCAGCTGTGGTGACCCTGTTTGGAGGCGCGTCGGGGCGCCGCCGCCTCCGACCGCCGGCACCGCCGCGCCGCCGGAGGCTTCCGCGGGGCACCGGAGTTGCTCCGGTGGTCCGTTTTCCTTCCCGTCTGCGCCGCTGCTCCTCCTGGGACCTGCTCTTCTCTGCAGAATCATCAAATTTCCTTTGCGGCACATTTTTTCATCGTCTTCCAAATCCGCACAACAACGAAGAATGGCGGAGGGTTGTCAGGACGTGTTTGTTTGGCCCACACCCTCCGCATTAGACAGAATCAATCGGGAGGATAAATCAACACATGACAAACGTATCAAAACAATTTTAATAATTTAAAATTACACTTGATTTAGGTTCTGTTTTTAAAAGAAACAGTCACGGGGATATAAAAAGGTATTTCCAAAATAAAATCCCTAACTCATCAAGTCGTCGCACGCACGTTCTTCACAGAAATTGATCGTCGCGGAAGGAGGGGACCGTCGCGTCGTCGCGGTATCCGGCGTTGCGTCGACGAACTCCGAGGACCAAGAAACAACAGATTTAATTATAGTTAATTAAATCCGTGTGTTGATATAAGCCACAAAGGAGGTTTAAAAGAAACCTGAAATCTCTTACCTCAGGCAGTTGGTGATCTGAGATTTTGTTGCGGAGGATGGAACGTCGCAGAAGAACGTCGCGGGAGAGGAAACGTCGGCGTCGCGGTACACGGCGTTGCGTCGTCGATTTCTGAGGGCTCGGCGTTCTTTGCGTTCTTCGTGTTCTTTGCGAAGTAGGATGAATAATTCTTGGTTTTTGTCAAATCCTCTCAACGAGTATTTTTCCGGAAGTCGTGCGTTGGTCTTATTTTATTATTACACCAACGGATTTCAAACAGGTTAAGAAACGAATGAAATTAATTCATAAAATTAATTTCAACAAATAAACCGCCCATTTAATTCAACGAAGAAAACCGCCCAATTAATTGGTGTGTTAAGAAATTTAGAAAACGCGTCAGTTGACTTTCATAATGACGGGTTTTCGTGGGTGCGTTACTTAGCGGAAAAGAAACGGTGGGGCTCGTGCGGGTCCCACCTCACAAATATCCTACCAAGAGGGTAGGATATTTTTGGATAGCACCCCATACGCATCAACTCAGATTAAGCTGCTTTAAGTGGCTTCAAGTGGCTTCCAAGTGGCTTAAGTGAAATAAAATAAAGATTTTCATACAATTATTTTATTTCTTAACTTTAAGCCCGAAAATTAAAAACCACACCCGAGAAAATGCAACTCCGAAAGAGGCGTTTCTAAGCAATTACTGGCGCTGCGATTCCATCGGTGCCCTCAGAATTTGATTCCGAGCACCGGTTCAAAAGTTAGAAAAATCCGCTCGTCCATTCACTGAACGTACCCGAGCCAAACTTCGGAAAATGATTCCGGGCATACCGGGCCTCGGAATCAGGTGCCGTCAGAAACTGCATTCTTGTAAAATTCCAAAGAAAATTAAGAAAAATATTTCCTTGAAATTTACGGGTATTTAAATCACTCCCACCTCAGGGCTTTATGTCCCCGTAAAGATACATCATAATCTAGGGAAACAAATGTGGGTACTGAGCACGCATCTGAGCCTCCCGCTCCCAAGTGCTCTCCTGGAGGTTCCCGTGCTGCCATCTGATGCGCACAAGAGGAATCGATCGTCCACGTAGGACCCTCTCCTGTCGATCCTCGATCTCCACCGGGACCTCCGCAAAAGTCGCCCCATCATCCACATCTATCTCCCCATGGTCAATGATGTGCATCGGGTCGTGCACGTATCTCCTCAGCTGAGATACGTGGAAGACGTCGTGCACCCGGTGCAACTGAGGTGGTAGAGCCAGGAGATAAGCCACCTCACCAATCCTGCTGAGGACCTGGAAGGGTCTGATGAAGCGTGGAGACAACTTGCCACCTCGGCCAAATCTCCGCAATCCACGTCGTGGTGAGACACGCAAGAAGACGTGGTCGCCATCCTCAAACTCTAGTGGCCTCCGCCTCCTATAAACATAAGACTTCTGCTAGCTCTGAGCTGTCCTCATCCACTCCTGGATGACTTGGACCTTCTCTGTCATGGCCCGGACCATCTCTGGTCCCACAAGTGCTGACTCCCCAGGATCTGTCCAGCACAAAGGAGATCTGCAAGGTCTGTCGTATAACGCCTCGTATGGTGCCATCCCTATGGTGGAGTGGTAGCTGTTGTTGTACGCGAACTCCACCAAGGGTAGGTGATCCTCCAAACTACGACCAAAGTCGAGGACACATGCGTGGAGCATGTCCTCGAGAGTCTGAATGGTCCTCTCCTTCTGACCATCCTTCTGAGGGTGAAAGGCGGTGCTCAGACGTAGCGGTATCCCGAACGCCTCCTGCAACCCCTTCCAAAGCCGGGAAGTAAAGTGAGCATCTCTATCAGAGATGATAGATGATGGCACACCGTGAATCCATACAATCTCCTGAACATAGAGATGCCCCATGCTCTCCACTAATCCCTGCTCTCTGATGGGTAAGAAGTGAACCGACTTGGTGAGTCGGTCGACAATCACCCAGATGGAGTCGTGACCTCTGAAAGTGCATGGAAGTCCAGTCACGAAGTCCATATATATCATGTCCCACTTCCTCTCCGGGACCTCCAAGGGCTGTACCAAGCCTTCTGGTACCTGATGCTCTGTCTTCACCTGCTGGCAGGTAAGGCATCGAGAAACGAACTCTGCCACAACCTTCTTCATGCCTGGCCACCAGTGCTGTCGTCTGAGGTCCTGGTACATCTTCACCACTCCCGGATGTACCTTCAAAGGAGAAGTGTGAAACTCTCTCAGCACCTCCTCTCGTAAAGCGACTGGTACCTAGGTACATCCTCTGAAAAGGATGTTGTGCTCTTCTCCAAAGGAGAAGCCATCAGGTGCCTGTCCTGAGGATAACTGTGCGCGCCGCGTCTCATAGTCGGTGTCCCCATGCTGTGCCTCTCTGACCCGCTGCAGTAGTGGAGGAGTGACTGTGAGAGACTGGAGGAAGGCTTCTCCATCTCTATCCACGAAGGATATCTACAAGGCGGCTAGCTACTCTATCGCCTCCTCAAGTAGCTGAATGCCCGTCCTCCTGCTGAGGGAATCGGCTACTACGTTCCCGTTCCCAGGAGTATAGACTATCTCAAAGTCATAGTCCTGGAGGAACTCGAGCCATCGCCACTGTCTCAGGTTCAGGTCCTTCTGTGAGAAGATGTACCTGAGACTCTGGTGGTCAGAAAAGACTGTAAAGCGCTCGCCCATCAGATAGTGTCGCCATGTCTTCAGAGCGAAGACCACTGCTGCTAACTCCAGGTCATGGGTAGCGTAGTTCTGCTCATGCAGCCTCAACTGACGTGATCCATAGGCAATCACGGCCTGCTCCTGCATCAGGACACATCTGAGTCCGGTCCCTGATGCATCGCAGTAGACTACGTATCCAACTCCCTCCTCAGGCAACCTCAAGATAGATGCGCTGGTCAATCCCTGTCTCAGCTCCTGGAAGCTCTGCTGACATCTGTCTGACCACACAAAGGGTTTCCCCTTCTTTGTCAAAGCTGAGAGTGGTGCTGCAACTCTGGAGAATTCTGGCACAAACCTCCGATAATATCCAGCTAGTCCCAAGAAACTCCGCACCTCCATCACGCTCCTGGGTGGCTCCCAAGCTAGCACCGCCTCGATCTTCGTGGGATCCACCGCAACTCCCGCCTCAGAGATGACGTGCCCCAAGAAGTGGACCTCACGCAACCAGAACTGGCACTTTGAGATCTTTCCATAAAGCTGGTGCTCTTGCAGTGTGTGTAGTACAACCCGCAAGTGGTAGGCGTGCTCCTCCTCCGTGGTCGAGTACACCAAAATGTCGTCGATGAAGACCACAAAAAATCGATCGAGGTATGGATGGAAGATCCTGTTCATGAGGATCATGAACACTGCTAGAACATTGGTTACGCCGAAAGGCATAACCAAGAACTCATAGTGGCCATACCGACACCTGAAGGCCGTCTTCTGCACGTCCTCGTCTCGAACTCTGAGCTGATGATAGCCTGACCTGAGGTCTATCTTTGAGAACCACCGCGCTCCCTTGAGCTGATCGAAGAGGTCATCAATCATCAGTAGTGGATACTTTTTCCTCATTGTCACCTGGTTCAGGCGATGATAGTCGACACATAGTCGCATGATCCCGTCTGCCTTCTTGGAAAACAATATCGGGGAAGCCCAGGGTGAAACACTGGGTCAGATGAACCCCTTTCCCTACAAGTCCTCCAACTGTACCCGCAGCTCTCGAAGCTCAGCGGGGGTCATCCGATACGCTGGAGTGGATATCGGGGCTGTCCCGGGGTACCGATCAATATAAAAGTCTACCTCTCTGCGAGGAGGTAGCCTTGGAACGTCATCGGGAAAGACGTCCGCGTACTGATCCACCACTACAGGAA
Organism: Viscum album; assembly: GCA_963277665.1. Taxonomy (NCBI): domain Eukaryota; kingdom Viridiplantae; phylum Streptophyta; class Magnoliopsida; order Santalales; family Viscaceae; genus Viscum; species Viscum album. Next base: position 1,899,967,968 of record OY728135.1, on the reverse strand, counting down.
AACTAGGACTCCGCACGTCAACTGCTCCAAGGATGAGGCTAGCCAACTGATGAGTGATGGGTTGTCCTCTCCTCTGCAGAAGTCCATCATGTGCTGCAAAGTCTCCCTTCTCGCTGGTGAAGGTGAACATGCTCCCGTCGGTGCGCACACATCGAACCTTACGCCTAAAACAGTCAATCTGCGCATGGACTGTAGATAACCAATCCATGCCCAAGATGACGTCGTAAGGCCTCGACGCCGCTACAAGAAGATCCCAGCCGAAGCTCTCGCCTCCTAGAGTAAGCTCACACTGCCGGCACCAGTGTGTAATCGTCGAGTCTTCTCCCGTAGGATTCTCTATCCGTAAGGATTGAGGCAACGGCTCTGTCGGAATCTCTGAGCTCCGAACAAGGGCAGTGGCTATGAAAGAGTGACTCGCTCCTGTGTCTATAAGAACTGCAGAAAGGGTGGAATAGACACAGATCATACCTCGAATCATCTCTGGCGCGCCGTGGTCGTAGGCCTCCGCTGCCTGGAGCTGTGCCTGTCTCTGCCCGCCAGCTCCCTGTGGTTGGGGCGGGCTACCTGGTGGTGGTGGTGGTAGAGCCTCAAAGCGTATCCCACCACCCGCTGCTCGGCCAGCTCCTCTGCCTCGTCCGCCTCCTCACTGCGGACCGCCACGGTCGACCCTCTGCCTCTGCCTGGGTGGCCCCTCCACCGTCTGCTGCTCCTCGGCACGGAGGGTCGGGCAGTCACGAGCCATGTGGCCCTGTCCGCCACATGCGTAGCACTGCCTGCCTCTCGAAAGACTGGCTCCGCGCTGTGTGCCCCGCACTACTGAGCCAGTGTCCTGAGGTCGTCTATGAGAGGGTCTAGACTACCTGGAACCCTGAGTCATCCGTCAGCTACCTGATGCCGAAGACTCCGCTACCTGCCGCCCTGCGGGAGGTCTCGCTGCTGAAGTAGACTTAGCAAGAAAGCTCTCGATCAGAAGGGATCGCTCTAGTACTCCTGCCTGGGTCGGGATGCTGAGGGAGATCAGCGATGCCCTGATCTCGTGTCTCAAACCCTGCTCAAAGGTCCGGGCCCAGAAGAAGGGGTCTGTTACCATGTCGGTCGAGTAGCGAGAAATATCGGTAAACCTCGCCGCGTACTGGGCGACCGTCAAGCTGCCCTGCCGCAACTGAAGAAGCTCCTGGATGCGCACCGCACGGAGGGTGGCCCGAATGAACTCTGAGCGGAAGAGGCTCTCGATGTCCGTCCAGAGAAGAGATGCCTCATCGTGCACCTGGAGCATCAAGCTCCACCATCGGCCCGCTGCTGCGTGCAGTAGGCTCGCCGCGGGGATCACCATGAGGTCTGCTGGTGTCCTCACTAGCCTGAAAACTCGAACGACCGCCTCCAGCCAGTCCTTGGCTGCCTGGGGGTCTGTCTCCCCACGAAACCTGGGTGGTCGCTGGTGCTGGAACTCATGCAGAGCTCCGAGGCGATGTGCATCGTCAGCGGTCGTGGCAGGGAGCATCGGGGGCTCGACGGGTTAAGGTACCGCTGGTGCCTCTGCTGTCAACAGGCCCTATACCGAGGCCTCGTCGCTCGGCGGGCTGTCGTCGCGCTCTACTCTCGGAACCCTAGCTGGCTGCCGTCGCGGGGCCATCCTGAAAAGGAAACAAGTGCGCCATGGTTAGAACAGTATACCTGGTGAGCTGACACAAGTAATAACGAAGAAAACTTGAAAACACACATGCAATCAATGTTTTCGTGCATTAAGTTGGAAATCCGAAGTCAGGGTCCTGGTGTACGGATACGTCGGCCGCCGCACCAACACTGGACTCCCTGAACTGATAAACACATTCAATATGCTAAACAATATTGCTTCACATAGAAGAAAGACCAGAGTCTGCGGTAGAACCGACCACCTCTGATACAAATTTGTCACGACCCGTCCTCGGGGCCCGTGCCGTGACTACCCCAAGCTCGCCTTCCATATGCCAGGGGATGGAGACTAGCACCAAGGCATAAATCCCGGAAAAAGGGAAGGAATTTCCTTTGTAAAGTAAACAAGAACCACAGGGTAAACAAGCGGAAAAGTAAGCACTAAGTAAAAACTGTAACAAGCTGTGCTGAAAGTAAAAAGGGGCCGGAAATACAAGCCCAACTGTAAAGTACAACTGAAGGGAAAAACATAAACTGAAAGGAAAAGCCGCAGCGTCGAGCCGTCCTCTGGAAGTCCCACCTGAAGGGTGAGCACATATAGCCTCCACAGCTCCTCGGTCCAGCCGTCCGCTCCGAGTACGTCCCGCCTAGTGGTCCACCTCGAGGTACCGTCCTGCTCCGCAAGCCTCCACCACGATCAGCGTTGTCCGTCGTCTGCAACCAACACAACGAAGTGCGGGAATATCCTGTGTAGGGGTGAGTATAAGCTACTCAGTAGGGACCCCGAGACCCCCGAAGGTCTCCCGAAATCCTCAAAGGATAAACCACAACGGAAAGATACAATCACGAAGTATCAACCGACACTGCTTAGGTATATGCCCATACATATACCTAAGTCATCAATTTCCATTCGGCTCCAACATCCGAACCCAAGAACAACTCAGTCCACACAGGAAAGAAAACGTAAAATCCACACAGGATATCTCAACACAATCCACAAAGGAAAGTAAAATTTAAATCCACACAGGATAGCTCAACACAATCCACAAAGGAAATTAAAACAGAGTTTCAGCTCACACAGGTATACTTCTTGTATGACGATAAAGATGATCACTGATCCATCTAAGTCGTCGGACCCACAAAGGATCAAAAGGTACTAACCCCTGCAAAGAACCACACAGGATCGGGCCCACACAGGACCTGTAGGCGCTGGCTCACACAGAACCTCTTAGCGCTGACCCACACAGGATCAGACCCACACAGGATCGGGCCCACACATGACCTGTAGCACTGACCCACAAAGGATCGCTGAGTGCTGTAGTCGTCGCAGTCCACTGAGGATCTCTGCACAGTCGTCGTCGCAGTCCACTGAGGATATCTGCACAGTCGTCGTCGCAGTCCACTGAGGATCTCTGCACAGTCATTGTCGCAGTCCACTGAGAATCTCTGCACAGTCTTCGGAGTCGCAGTCCACTGAGGATCTCTGCACAGTCGTCGGAGTCGCAGCCATCACTAGGGTTCCCGCACACAGCAAGCTCGTTCGGGAGGGTCTGCTCCTCGAGCCGAGAGGCTGATACATCAACTGACACAATGTCCGAAGTTGATGTATCCAAAAGTTCCATCTCGTCAACAGGAACTCAACGTCGCAGACGGCACGTCAATCGGACGCTCGGTCTAAGAGTTATTGGCTTTTTCGTCCGAGGGGCCCAGTTGGTTTTTAAGGCAAAACCAACCCACCCGTACTCCACCTACGTCCAAACCTTGGGCGGAGTATGCCAAAAGATCCTTCTCACTTAGAGGAATCCACCAAAGCCGACGGCACGTCAATCGGACGTCCGTAGCTCAAGATATGAGTGTTTCCGCTCCGAGGGCCCGGTTGGTTTCGTGTACGAACCAACCCGGCCGAACCCAAAGTATTCCGAAACCTTGAGTGCGATATGCCGAAACGACCGTCTCGATCCAAGGATCGCGTTGCCGCTAACGGCGCATCATTCGGAGGCCCGTAGCTCAAGTTACGGGAAAAATACTGAAAACGGTTCGAAGACGGGGGGGGGGGGGGGGGGTCTGGGCCCGGCCCGACCCCCCTGGGTCAATCGAAGCGGGTCGACCCGGCCAGGTCCGATCCGGCCAGGGTGCGGCCCGGCCCAGCCGGCCCGGCTCGGCTCGGCCGAGCGGCCGAGCGTGGCAGCTGCGGGGCGCTGCCGCCGCGGGATGAGGATGTCGCGACCCTCGAGGGGCCGCGCTGGACATCAGCGGACGCGGCATCTGCCGCATCCCATGCGGGCGAGCATGACCCACGTGGTCACGGGTCCGCTGGCCGCCACCGCGCCAGCGACCCGCGCCGCCGAAGACTTCCGCGGGCCACCAGAGTTGCTCCGGTGGTCCGTTTTCCTTCCCGTCTGCGCCGCTGCTCCTCCCGGAACCCGCTATTCTCTGCGGAATCATCAAATTGCCTTTACGGCACGTTTTTTCATCGCTCTCCAAATCCGCACAACAATGAAGAACGGCCGAGGGTTGTCGGGCCGTGTTTGTTTAGCCTGCACCCTCCGCGTTAGACGGTATCAATCGGGAGGATAAATCAACACATGACAAACGTATCAAAACAATTTTAATAATTTAAAATTGCACTTGATCCAGGTTATTTTTTTAAAAGAAACAATCATGGGGATATAAAAAGGTATTTCCAAAATAAAATCCCTACCTCGTCAAGTCGTCGCACGCGCGTTCTTCGCAGAAATTGATCGTCGCGGAAGGAGGGGATCGTCGCGTCGTCTCGGTATCCGGCGTTGCGTCGACGAACTCCGAGGACCAAGAAACAACAGATTTAATTTGAATTAATTAAATCCGTGTGTTGTTATAAGCCACAAAGGAGGTTTAAAAGAAACCCAAAATCTCTTACCTCAAGAATTTGGTGATCAGAGATTTTGTTGCGGAGGAAGGAACGTCGCAGAAGAACGTCACGGGAGAGGAAACGTCGGCGTCACGGCACACAGCGTTGCGTCGTCGATTTCCGAGGGCTTGGTGTTCTTCTCGTTCTTCGCGTTCTTCGCGAAGGAGGATGAAGAATTCTTGGTTTCTGTCAAATCCTCTCAACGAGTATTTTTCCAGAAGGCGTGTGTTGGTCTTATTTTATTATTATGCCAACGGATTTCAAACAGGTTAAGAAACGAATGAAATTAATTCATAGAATTAATTTCAATGAATAAACCGCCCATTTAATTCAACGAAGAAAACTGCCCAATTAATTGGTGCGTTAAGAAATTTAGAAAACGCGTCAGTTGACTTTCATAATGACGGGTTTTCGCGGGTGCGTTACTTAGCGGAAAAGAAACGGTGGGGCTCATGTGGGTCCCACCTCACAAATATCCTACCAAGAGGGTAGGATATTTTTGGATAACACCCTATCCGTATCAACTCATATTAAGCCGCTTTAAGTGGCTTCAAGTGGCTTCCAGGTGGCTTAAGTGAAATAAAATAAAGTTTGTCGTATAATTAATTTATTTCTTAACTTTAAGCCCGAAAATTAAAAACCACTCCCGAGAAAATGCAACTCTGGAAGAGGCGTTTCTAACCAATTACCGTCGCTGCGATTCCATCGGTGCCCTCAGAATTTGATTCCGAGCACCGGTTCAAAAGTTAGAAAAATCCGCTCATCCGTTCACTGAATGTACCCGAGCCAAACTTCGGAAAATGATTCCGGGCACACCGGGACTCGGAATCAGGTGCCGTCAGAAACTGCGTTTTTGTAAAATTCCAAAAAAAATTAAGAAAAAAATTTCCTTCAAATTTACGGGTCTTTACACCAACGGTTTAAAACCATTGGTATAGGCTTTGCTGCATAGTTCACACAACAGTCAGCTCTGTGTGCTATTGTGTGAATTGTACAGAATACATACAATGAAATACATAATGAGGATAAATAATTAAAAACTGATAATTATAAGGATACATAATTTAATAATCAATTATGAATACAATACATAAAAAACTGAATATGTAATTATATGTGATACAGAATTAAGAATACCCAAAAAATTGAATTTCTTATAACACATACACGACTGAATTCAGAAATTAAAAGCTAATAACCCAAAATAAGGAAATGAATAAATTATTTCGACTAAACAAATATAAAATTTCATGGTTTGGGGCGGGTGTCATTGAACTTAGTGATGATGATAATGGTTATGTATCAATGAACTTGTGTGACTTAGGGAATATAGTTGTCCTTGGAATATTAAATGTCATGTGTTTTAGAATAGGGGCATTATTTCCTCACATGAGAAGTGTATTCTATGAGGCTAGACCATGGATCGTTGTTCTAAAGTATCAACACAATCCGAATAAATTTGGTCAGTTTTCCGTATGTCAGTTGTTTTTACTTAAAATGATGTTCATTTTAAACAAAAGAGAGACTGTTAGAGAGATATCGGCCACACCGTTCCTTATATTGATGTGGGGTTGACTCTTACACATCACATATGACTCATGAATCATTTTCCTAAAGTATCAATACAATCTGAATGCGTTTGGTTGGTTTTCCGTATGCCGGTTTTTGTTTTCACTTCAAAGGTTGTCCATTTAAAATAAAAGTGACACTTTGAGTGGTACCGACCACACCGGGCCTCAGATAGAGGCTCAGTTGACTATTACATATCATAAATAACCCATGGATTGTTGTTCTAAAGTATCCACACAATACAAATATGTTTGGTCAGTTTTTCATATGTCAGTTGTTTTTACTTAAAACCGTGTCCATTTTAAACAAAAGAGAGACACTTAGAGTTCTACCGGCCACACCGTGCCTCAGATTGAAGTGGGGTTGACTCATACATGTCAAAAATGACCAATGTATCATTTTCGTAATGTATCAACACAATCCGAATCCATTTGGTTAGTTTTCCGTATGCCAATTGTTTTTACTTAAAACATTGCCTATTTAAAAGAAAATAGAGATACTTAGAGTGGTACTGGCCACACCCTACCTCAGATTGATGCGAGGTTGACTCGTACACATCAAAAATGTCCAATGGATCGTTTTCCTAAAGTATCAACACAATCCAAATGCATTTGTTTGGTTTTCCGTTTGCCAGTTGTTGTTTTCACTTAAAATGTTGATCATTTCAAATAAAGTTGAGAAACTTTGAGTGGTACTGACCACACCATGCCTTTGATTTAAGTAAATTTGACTCCTAGATGTCACAAATGTCCCATGGATCATTATTCTAAAGTATCAACATAATCTGAAAATGTTTTGTGTGTTTTCCGTATCTCAGTCGTTGTTTTCACATAAAATGTTGTCCATTTCAAATAAATGTGACGCACTTTGAGTGGTTCCAGCCACAACATGCCTCAGATTGAGGCGGGGTTGAGTCATACACATCACATATGACCCATGGATCATTTTCTTAATGTCTCAACACAATCCAAATATGTTTGGTCAGTTTTCTGTATGCCAGTTTTTTTACATAAAAGGGTGTCCATTTTAAACAAAAGAGAGACACTTTGAGTGATACCTGACACAGCATGCCTCAGATTGAGGCGGGGTTGACTCTTACACATCACATATGAATCATGTATAGTTTTACTAAAGTATAAACACAATCCTAATGCATTTGGTTGGTTTTCCGTATGCCAGTTGTTGTTTTCACTTAAAATGATGTCCATTTTAAACAAAAGAGAGACATTTAGAGTGGTACTGGGCACACCGTGCCTCAAATTGATGCAGGGTTGACTCATACACGTTGTAAATGTCCCATGCATTGTTTTCCTAAAGTATCAACACAATATGAATGTGTTTGGTTGGTTTTCCGTATGCTAGTAGTTGTTTTCACTTAAAATGATGTCCATTTTAAACAAAAGAAATACATTTAGAGTGGTACCGACCACACCGCACCTTGGATTGATACGGGGTTGAATTATACATGTCAAAAATTTCTCATGGATCATTGTACTAAAGTATCAACCCAATCAGAATACATTTGGTCAGTTTTTAAGTATACCAGTTGTTGTTTTCACTTAAAATGATGTCCATTTTAAACAAAAGAGAGACATTTAGAGTGGTATCGACCACACCGTGCCTCAGATTGATTCGAGGTTGACTCATACATGTCAAAAATGTCCCATTGATCTTTTTACTAAAGTATAAACACAATCTGGATTCATTTGGTTGGTTTTCTATATGCCAGTTGTTGTTTTCACTTAAAATGTTGATCATTTCAAATAAAGGTGAGACACATTGAGTGGTACCGGCCACACCGTGGCTCAGATTGATGCGAGGTTGACTCCTACATGTCAAAAAATTTCTTATGGATCATTGTGCTAAAGTATCAATAGAATCTGAATACGTTTGTTCCATTTTCTTTATGCCAGTTGTTGTTTTTACTTAAAATGTTGTCTATTTAAAATAAAAGTGAGACACTTTGGGTACTACCGGCCACACTGTGCCTCGTATTAAGGTGGGGTTGATTCGTACACGTCACATATGACCCAAGGATGATTTCACTAAAGTATCAAGACAATGAAAATACGTTTGGTTGGTTTTCCATATGCCAATTGTTTTTACTTAAAAAGGTGTCCATTTTAAAAAAAAGGGAGAAACTTTGAGTGATACCAACCACACCGTGCCTCATATTGAGGTGGGTTGACTCGTACACGTCACATATGACTTATGGATCGATTTCATAAAGTATCAACACAATACGAATGTGTTTGGTCAGTTTTCCATATGCCAGTTAGGTAAATTGTGCAACAACAGTGATAATATCATATACTAAAACTATAGACATTGTTCATGATGTGAATCCCCTGGTGCATGATTAGAAAAAATCAAGAATATTGCTTCTAATATATAGCCCTATTTGGTTTTTAGATACCTTTTGGGATGGACTTAAATTTTTTACTAACTGTGAGGCATATTGTTTTTCTACGCCGACCGGGGTTCCGAGCTCCGAACAAGCCCCAGAAGCCCCATAAACCATTATAACATCATTAGGCTTCCATATTTGGTCAAAAAATAAAGAGTTATACTGAATTAAAAATATCCATACCAGAGTGAAAAACCAGGTTAAAAAATAAAGAGTTATACTAAATTCAAAAATGTAATGGATCAATCTGCCCCTGATAACCATCACCATCACCACTGTCATTATCAGCCTCATCCTCGCCGCCATCTCTGTCCTCATCGTCATCCTCGTCATCATCCCCATGCTCATCCTCGGACCCATCCTCGCCCTCAGCCCCATCCTCCCCCTCGTCGTCATCCTCATCCTCGCCCTTGTCCTCTTCAGTATCCTCGTCATCACCAGGAACATCATCATCTTGACCGCTACTAGAACTACTGCCTGGTGCATTGGATAATGCACCCATCGATGACATATATGTCTGACAAGCCATGCTGGCCTATGGTGGAAGTGATGAAGATAAATCTTTGATCAGTTTTGTAAATTATTTCTACCTCGTTTGAACCTGTTCTTCCAACTCTGTGACCCTTTTATTAGACTGTCTTTCATGATCCTTGACCTCTTCCAACTCGGTGGTTCTAGAATGGATACTTGGAGAGGACCAATACCTCTTCAATACTATATTCTTTCCAGGTTGGCAGCGTACTCGACTAGAGTTCTCATCTCCCAAAACATGATATAAATGATTGTGTGGTCCTAAATTGTTAGGCTCATGGGCCTTAAGGGAATCTAAAGAAGCCTATTAAAAATATTAATATATTATTATATTTAAAAATAGATATTAAACTTTGAAATAAACAAATTAAAACATAAAATCTTTTCTTGTATCGGTTTATTAACTGCAGTTCCATCTTTTTTCCTTATACTCAAGAAAAACAATTTTGCTCGAGGGATACGTCCTTCAACATTCAATTTGTGCTTCTGTAATGACATTGAAACAATATAAAGTTCAAGTATAATCTTATATTCAATATTCATTAAATCACATAATTTAAGTAGGAAACAATAAAAAGGGAAAGTCCTAAAGAAAAATTATAAACAACTATATCGTACCTGCTTCCATTCTTGATCTGACATAGTAGTGTTCCCCAAAGTGTAAAGGTATTGCTTTGAATCAATGTTTTTTTGTTTTTTTTTGAGAAGATTCATAAATAATGTTTAATAATAAATAAGATAATATTAATTCAAAATATGAAAACTTTCATTTAAATTCTTCAAATAGGATTAATACCTTAAATTTGGCAGTCACTCAATGGGTAATCATTTGGCGATATTGCTCTATCGGGCAGTAATCCATGATAGGTACTGTCTCTAACTCCATGCCCACTCTATCACACCAGCCAACATACAGCTCATGCTTATAAGCTCTCCAAAGCTCTCCTTACTCCTTTAAACATGCTGGTCGTGCACCTTAACCATTAAGAAAGTTAAACTGAAGTTGACACGCAATATATTAATTCATATAAATATAAAAAATACTATATTAAATACAATTGATTTTTTACCCATATTTATGCCCACACATTATCCTTAACTTCGTGTGGTAGATGTCTCCAAGAGAGAGGGCTGACTGGAATGATGTCAGAGTATTTGGCTAGCATCGCCAAAAAAACCTGACAATCCTGCCCAGATTTTTCAATCATCTCTCCATCATCATTGTATTCAACCATCAACTGTGACTGGCGGTTCCATACCGCATGCAAGTGAGTACACCCACTCCCCCGCCTCCTATCAGTAGATGAATCAGTTATTAAAGAAAAAAATATCAGTACAACTTATAATAAAAATAAATTTTGGTATAAAATTTTTTAGGGTTATATAAATATACCTGTGGTAGTCAGATCAGTGGGCATCCCTGGATGTGAAGAAGCTAAAGGAATATCCTATACAGGTGGAGTTTCCCTCAGTGTAAGCTACTCAACCACATATTGTGTCAGAGAAGGAGTTAAAGAAGGTGGAATATAATAGCTCGAAAATAATGAACCATAAGCAAAAGATGATGGCACAGACGTCTGGCCAACTGGTAGTGTAAACATCAAAGGCCTAAATATCCATTGTGTCCCTAAAGACACACGAAGATCAAAATGGGGCATAGAATATATGTCTGTGGTAGGGGCATATTCCAATTGGGTATGACCAGTGGATCGTCTAAATCTCGCACCACGAGCCCTCGTACCATCGACCTCAGTACCGGGACCACCAGATGATCGTCTAAATCTGACACCACCCCCTACCACCATCCTCTGTACTGGGAGAAATACCCGGATCCTCATCAGATATCTCTCATATAGGGGGCGGATCCTGAAAAAAAGTTTAACACAAAAGTAAACACATGATATTATAAGTTATTGAAATATATATATTTGAAATAAAATAATCACAATAGGGATGAGTGGAGAAACGCACATATGTGTCATGCGACGATTATTTTCTGTCATCTTTTTCTTCCGCATATCTTAAATGGGTGTCATTTTCTACAATGATAACAAATATGGAAGTAATTAGAAGTAGATAACTAATGTGCATCCTAAAAAACAAAATATAGAAAAACCATTCTAATAAAAAAAACATAAACAAACAGAAGAGTTATGGTGGTTTGAAGGTAAGTACTAGGATACACACTCTAAATGATATAGGTGAAATATAGGTGAGAATACGACTGTATGATTATATATATTTCCCACCACAACTTCGGGTTCACAATCAACTCTGACAATTGAGTTATTGGAGTCATCATAAGTAATAAACAGATTTCTTCCAATTACAGTAGGCATAGTGTCAACTTCATCATCTCCATTATCAGAAACATGTCAGGGATTTAGTTAAATAATTACACCGAATTTAGGATGATGATGATCTTTGACATAAAAAACTTGTTTCACCATTGATGCCAATACATATGGTTTATCGGTGGCAAGAGTGCGAGTCATGTCAATAACTCGAAATCCAAAATCATCAATAAAGGTGCCTTGCCTTGTCATTGAATCAAACCATTGAAATTTCATCATTGTGACTCCACCATGCGAGTAATAATCCAAAAATATTATTTTCTCCATGACTTTATAATAATATAAATTTTCAGAACGAGGTCTATTATCCAATGAACTGGAATAACAGTCTATTGTGGCAGTTAGCATAACACCATCATGTTGTGTTCTCATGTTTCTTGCTCGTTCAGTGATAATTAATTTGTATCCATTGATCACAAGTGATTTACAAGCATAAACCATGGTATTAGGACAAAAATCCAAAGCTCTTATTTCCTCTAAAACTAAGTCTACAGGAAAAATCGATACCTAAAATATAAAAAAATTGTAAACATAATTAAATATTATTTTTATTTAGTTATTACAAAAATATTTTTACCTTCAATTGTAACCATGTAGAAAACCGTTTGCTATGAAAAGTCTCTTTCCTTCTCAAAGATAAAGAACGATTATTTCTATATATCAATTATTTATGTTCCCTGTAGATAAAAAAAATAACAATTTAACAAATATTTAAAATTAAAAGTGATAATATAGGAGATACATGTACAATTTACTTACTTGATATACTCATCAAAAAAATCACAATTGAACAACACTGTGCGATGTCCCATATCTCGCTCTTCAAGGCTTAATGTCGTCAATGTATATGATCCCTGAATTCCTCCTTTTTTAGGAAGTGATGAAAAACCGGGTTCAATTTGATCATACTCTTCTTTATCATTTCTCATTGGTCTGTTTATTCTCGTAGTAAGATCAGACAAATACATTGAGTAGAAATCCATATATTCTTGATCCAAGTAACCGTTCACAATAGAACCTTTAGGATAATTCCTATTTAGAACATATGATTTCAATGTGTACATGTTTCTTTCAGTTGGATACATCCAATGGAAAGAAACAGGTCCTCCAAGAAGTATTTCATTCAGAAGATGGATAGTCAGATGCAACATGCATGTAAAAAATGATGGAGAGAATATTTTCTATAACTCAAACAAAATTAATGGTGTCTCTGCCAATAGTTTTTTCAAGAAGGATTTGGAAAACTTCTTAGCACAAAGATCTCTAAAAAAATAACACAACCGAATAACTAATATTCTTATATTATTGGAAAATAGATGACAGATTTCTATTTGAATCAACTCATGCAAAAGGATGTGATAATCATGAGTCTTTAAATATTTCAGCTTCAACTCTTTTCTATTGACCCATTTTGATATATTTCTTGAATAGCCATCAGAAACTTTAATAGTATCTAGAACTTCCAGAAATTGATTTTTTTCAGCAGGTGTCATCACATAAGAAGCACATGGAACTTGCCATTTATTTTCACTGATAGAGACAGGATCAAATTCTGGTCTGATACCCCAATATTCCAATTCACGCCAGGACTGTAAATCATCTTTTTTTTCTTCCCATTGACATTTAGAATAATTGAAAGAAACATTTTACATATATTCTTTTTAATGTGGATAACATCTAAGCAATGACATATCAAGTGGGTTGACCAATACGACAACTCAAAGAATATAATCTTGTTCTTCCAATTGTAACAAGTATCATTGGAAATTTTTTTCGTCTTTCTAGATTTCATTACACCCTTCCCAAATGAATAACTAAAATCTTTCAATTCATTAATCACATCAGTTATAGACATACGCTAAGGTGGATCATCAGTCTCCATGATATTGTCAAATCTTCGATGATTGTTTCTATATGGATGGTTCATTGGCAAGAATCGTCGATGTCCCATAAAACTAAAACTATGAAGATGTTTCAGTCTTCTCGATTGAGTATTCTTCATACAAACAGGAAATGACAATTTTCCTTTGGTGCGCCATCCAGACATCATTGCATAAGCAGAAAAATCATTGGTCATCCACATAAGCAGAACACGCATCTGAAATATGTCTTTCGAATATGTATCGTATGTGGGCACACCCACATCCAAAATAAGTTTCAACTCTTTTATTAAAGGTTTCATGTATACATCTATATCATTACTCGGATCAAAAGGGCCAGATATCAGTACTCTCAAGAAAGTGTAAGGATTTTTCATACACAACCATGGGGGAAGGTTATAAATGTGTATGTAAACCGGCCATGTGTTGCGTGAAGTAAGAATCTGCCCAAATAGATTAAAACCGTAACATGAATGAACCAGTCTCACATTACGCACGTTGGCTACAAATTCAAGATATCGAGCATCAAATCTCTGCCATGAAAATCCATCTTTAGGGTGAACTAAATATTCATTATTCTTTTTTCTCTAGGTGTCATGCCATTGAATTTTTACTAATATTTCATCAGAAATGAAAAGGTTCTGTAATCTAGGGATCAATGGAAAGTGACACATTACGTTTTGTGGTACACAATATGGTGTTCCATCATCTTTTGGCTTCCATTGGGAGGTTCCACATTTGATAAAATCATTTCTTTCAACAGTTTCCTCCCAAAATAAGATACAATCATTTGGGAAGGCATGATTTTTTTTGAGAATCCAAGTTCATAAACTAACTTCCATGCCATATAGTGGTTTGATGAATATCTGCATCATCTGTAAGTAAGTCCTTCAAGAAGGTAAGAATGTAATAGATTTCATTATTTAAAATCCCATACATAGTTTTCCCATGAAACAATTGGATTAAAAATTCCATCTTTTTCATTTTACCACATTGATGATATACTGGAGTCATCGCATCATCATTCAATTTTTTCACCCTATCAACATCATCATTTTCATTGGACACATCATGTGTGCTTGTATCAAAATCTTATTGGATAGACATCCTTTCCATCTCATGATGCTGAATAAATGGAAACCGACCATTTATAAAACTCTCCAATTCAGTTCTATCATTTGGATCATCAATATTTTGAGATTCCATTTTCTCTCCAGTGTGATACCACACATAATAGTTTGTTTAGAAACCATATTTGGTTATATGTTAGCTAACTACTTCACGAATCAACCAAGTTCTTCCAACACAATTAGAATATGGGCAGTGTATGCGACCACTATCTGAAGCCTTGTCAAATGAAAAATCTAAAAAGCTATTCAAATTATTTTGAAAATCAATTGAAATTTGATCATTTTCCTAAATCCAACTTCTATCTATTCTACTAAAAAATTGCAATAAGTCATTTCAAAGAAATTAAATAATATTGAAGTTTAATAAAAAAATACTAAGGTAAATGAAAATTATTTACATTATATAAAATCATAACTGACACATTACTCTATATGAGAGTCATATTAGGAAACACAAAAAAATACAGTGTATATAAGAAAATAAGATACAAAATTTATAATGCCTATATTCAAGGATTTCCCAGTATGATATTGGAAGTGGATCAAAGAATACACAATCCTTAAGGGTCTTATTGGAAGTACATGAGTTTTATACTTTAACTTCTTCAGGGAGATAAGGATGAGGAGTAGGATGAGGATCACATTAAAAGTAGTTACTTCCTCATCAAGTTTCACCTTAACCATGGATTAAAGGATCCTAGGTTTGGGGCCATATATTATAGGTTGGTAGGGTGTATTCATTTAATCATGTCCCAATTTATTTTGGAGAGGGACCTTAAATAGTTATAGGTATGGATTTGATTAAAAAAACCTATAAAAAGGATATCCAAGAATTGTGACATCCCAAACCAGGATTCCACTCATTAGTGGCCCGAACCCAGATGGACACATGGCCTCAAGCACTTCTACCAAAATTCCAAATGTTATTGACTAATAGTGAGAGCCTTTGGTGTGTCTGGGGGAGACTATTCCCTCATTACCTAAGTTGCACAATTTTAATATTATCAGTTAAAAAGTAGAAGAAAGATAACAAAGGGAAAATATTGAAAATGGATGAAAATAAACAAATCAGTGATACCAACGAATAACAGAATCATCAACTGAATGATGGTAATGTATGCCATGTATCAAGAAGAAAAACATATTTACAACTAGTAAGAAGTAGTAATATGCAAGAGGCAAAATAAATTCTAAAAATTCAACCTAGCTTCTTGAGCTAAAACCCAATCATCTGCTACATGCTCCATCCTATGTCATGTGAGTAGTCATGCATCTGTAAAATGGTGATTCCCCTTATCTAAAAATATAATCATGTATTTTATCAAGGTACCCAATGGCATCCCAAACAATGTGTGAGGTAAAATTCATGTAGGTGACCACTGAGAGGTCTATAACTATCTAGTCTATTTATATAACATTTTAATATAATGATATGATAAATTAAAGCAACAACTAAAAAACCTAAAAGGGTTTTCTATTGTTCTAGAGAAAAAATCTAAAAGGGTTTTCTAGGTTAAATAAAAATAGAAAAAAATAGATACACATCAAAATCAAAACATAAAACTGAAATATTAGATAGAGAACAATAAAAATACGGTACCACTTAAGAAAATACCTAATTTGGGATGGTTCAGATGAAGATCCACCAGCTTGGATGGGGAAATATGAAATTCCAACCGTTCAGATGGAGGAACCGAGATGAACCCAAGAGAGGTGATGTCTGAATGGGGGATAGGTGCTCTGATTGTGGGGTAGAGGCACTGTCCAAATGGGGGAGAGGTTCTTGATAATGGGGGAGAGGTGCTGTCAAATTAAGGTTCTGTCTGAATGGGAGAGAAGAGAAGGGTTTCACGCGATTATTGGGGAAAACCTTTACCAACAGTTTTTAGAAACCATTGGCAAAGGGGGGAAATTTAGACCCCTTTACCAATGGTTCTAGTGAACCTTTGGTAAAGGGTTCCCGGCACCAGGTTTTGCCAACGGTTTAAGAAAACCATTGGTAAAAGCAAACCGTTGGTATATAAGTGTTGGAAAAAAACCCTATTCCAGTAGTGAGGCATCCGTAAATTGACAAAAGTGCTATGTAGACAATCATCAATGAGTTTTTGAGTTTAAGTATGGAGAGACGGTAATCCTACAAATATCTCCATGGTAGAGGATTAAGATATTTGGTATGAAGGAAAAGATATGTCCCAAGTACATCAGACCCTTTTAGATTCTTGATCATGTTAGAGATGTGGCATATCCACTAGTATATTCTCCAACCATGTATCAAGTATATGATATATTCCACATATACAACTTAAGGAAGTACAAACCATATCCTTCACATGTACTGAATTCAGAGTTTGTACAGTTGGAAAAAGATCTGTCATATAAGGAGCAGTAATTGAAGATCTTGGATAATAGAGATAATGTTTTAAGAAACAAGACTACTCACCTAGTCAATGTTCTATGTCGGAACTATATGTATGAAGAGGAAACATGGAAAAATAAGGAAATTATGAAGGATAATTAACCATGAATGTTTTCAACATAGAGTGTACAACGAAATTTCGAGTGTGAAATTTCATGGGGGGGATATAATGACCACACATTTTTATTAACAGAAATTACCTTCATATAATAATAGTATAGATCATATTAAAACACAATAAAAAATTTATAAATGAATAATAAATTAAATAATATACATTTTTAGATGTTACGGAACCCTTATCGATGAAATAGTAACCTGACCTTTGAAATTGTAATATGAACCTTATGAATAGTAAACATGCTAAAAAATTATTAACGTCACCCATGAATTTATAAATAATATTTGGGCATCATATAAATAAAATTATGATATAATTATGTCATAGAATAAGAAATAATTTTTTTTAAATTATTATTTAATTATTGGTATTTTGGTATGTTATAAATATTTAATTAAAATTGTATAATTAATATAATGATATAAAAGAAAATGTATTTCCATAAAAATTATTCATAAAATATTATTTTTTTATCTTCTTATTAGAATATAATTTTATGAGACCTTACTTAATCTTTCAAAGTGTTACAAAATCAGTTATAATTTTAAAATTGTAATTTTCCAATTAAATGATTATTTTACTTATAAATTAAATTTATCATTTATAGGAAATTATTTTCATAAAATTAATTTCATTTTTGAAACCTACACATTAAAAAATGGTAAGCTAGAATATGTTGGTTTTTCTAAAATAGTTTAATTTTTGGTGAATAGTAAAATTCAGTAATTTACGGTATATATACATTATAAGATAAATAAACTATTCCTTGAGTAATATTTGATGTAGTCACTATAATATCGAACCTCCCTTAATTATTTTATTATATTTTTCTTATAATACCCAAACTATTCATATAATTGAGCCAAAAGAATAATCCAATTAATAAAATAATGAGAAAACACCCCTCTCCTACCCAATAAATACCAACCCTCACCACCTCTTCTCCTCACACATCTTGAGAATTTCTAGGTCCAAATTCTGCTCAAATCTCTTTTCAAATAACTCCCCCATGTGTTGGATCTCTTGGTGTCATTAAAATACCAAAATATTTACCCAATGGAGGTCCACAAGGAGGAGAAAATCAAGAGGAGAATTCTTTATTCATTTTCATTAATTGTTTTTTCAAGTTCTTTTATTTTCTTATTATCTCTTAATATATATGCATAAAAATGAAATTAAAACTCTAGTAACATAAATATATAGGAATATTATTATTATGTTTTAATAATCCATTATCTCACACCTCCACTTATCCATTTTATTCTAGAAGTGAAACCATCATTCATGATGTGTTAATTTATCGCCTTCAAGGATGACAAATTTTCTTTTTATCTGTTAGTACCTTCAACGATAGTAATAAATAAATTTATGTATAAAACATATTATTATATAATTATAACCTATTTATTGTTTTGGAATCATTATATACACATGATGTTAAATAATAAATCAAAACAAGTTTCTTGTGAAAAAAATCCACCCAAGACAATCCAAGCGATTATCACTAACATTTTATCTAATTATTCATCCTCATACTATATAAAAAATTATATAAAAGATAATTTAACCTTATTTATGATCATTAATAACTTATAAATAAAATTCATGATTTATATTTCCCTTTTTCACGAACATCCACTCTCTTATATAAGCAAACATATCATGAAAACTTAGAAAACGAGCACTCCTAAACAATGAAATTGAACACTATAACTCATTAAAAAGTCTATAAATGAACATAATAAAATTATAATAAATAAAATACATGTTTAAATGTTTTTATAATTATTAATCAATGAAACTAATTTGATTATTCAGGACATTAAGATCATGTGAATAACTGTTTCACACATATGGTATTCGATTCTTTCTGATCCCCAATTTTCCCTTCAGGTTACTTTTTCTATCTTCTAACTCCCATTTTATTCTTATTTATTTCTATTTTAATTCTTATATATTCTATAAATAAGTTCCAAAATCATATATATAGATCATATCATCATTATTTTAATGGGAATACATATTTTTTAAAAAAGGTTCCCTTCTCAAATCTTCTCAATAAACAAGCTCGATTAAACGGAGATTCCATGATTTCATACCCATTATCATGTGATATAAAAAATCTATTATTATCCAAAATTATTTTTATAAGTTCACGAATTTTATCAATTACAACTTTCATAGTTTATTTCTTGTTTTTTCAAAACAATTATACATTTTTTAAAGTCTCTTTAATATTTTCCCTTAAAGATGTACTAAAGTGGCTTATTTGTAATGCTTCATAAACAATATTTTAAATTTATTTAAATTTATTTGGATGAAATTTATCATTATGTATGCCTATTTTCCTTTAATATCATCCATTTATGTTCTAAACCCATTATTTCATGTAATCTTTTGTGATACGCCCATTTGTAATGCCTTTTGACATGATTATGAAACCCATTCTATTCTATGGGTAACCCAAATGATATGTATAATTCCTAATTTAGGATTTTTCATGTAGAAAAATATTCATGAACATGTTATGATGGGATCACCTAGACATCACTCTAATTAATTGGGTAATATTTTGTCTCATTAGATGTCCAGTTTGGACATGAAGGGAACATCATTACTTTTTAGTACATTATCCACCATGTTATAAAGTCCTAGCAGTTAGCCTTGACTCAGGTTTATGTCATGATATATGTTACTTCCAAACTTCTACGATTCTGTGATTTTATGTTCTGATGTTATAAATTGTATCATTCATTTTGTTTATTCATGTTCCATGCCCTTTATGCCTTCATGATATTTCCTATAACCAATGTTTTCTGTTTTATTTCAATGCTTATTTCCTTAATGGGAATTTTTTCTATCCATTTTTCCATGTATTACTTAGGTTATTCTATGCAGATATAAAATCTAAATGGATGTTAGGATCACAATATGAAGATTAAATGAAAAATGGTTTCATGATTTTTAATTATATACCTAATGTTCCAAAGATACTAGACTCTACAATCCTTGGAGTGTACTTTGATGGTTAATTATACTTAAAATCATGTAATGATTTTTGTAAAAGTATAGGGTCACTATATAAATAAATCCAAAACAGTAATTTAGGTAGTAAAACTTATATAAAAAAGAGTGAGTTATAAATATTGAAAGAGTAAGATAACATTATAAAATAATGTAAATCTAAATTTTAAAAAATCACAAACATGTCCTCAGTATTATATAACCAAATAAAAGTCATTATTAAAACCATTGAAATAGATGGTTGATAAAAATTAAATTCATTGTTCATGAAGGTGGTAGTCCATACATACACACGATTAAAGATCCAATTTCCCATTGAATGAAAAAAATTGTGGAATATGAAATTATATAATTTAATAATTTTATTTGGGACATAAAAAGAGAAATTTTTTATAAATCCATCCTTGATAATAACTTTTATACATGGTGGTTGAAAAATACCATATTACATCATGGATTTGGTAGTACATATGTACAGATGATCAATGATACCTTGTTTTATTAGTTGTTGGAAAGGGTTGAAAAATTGATTTCAAATTAAAATAATGTCATTTAGTTATACTAATTATTTTGATTTAAATATATTTACATGGTTATAAATTATTCATGGAAGGATTCTAATATGATAAATGACTATGTGAATGTAATATTGATGTTTGACGTGCAACTCTTCTCTTGAGAAAAACCTTTTTATTAAAGGTCTTAAGAAATAATTAATCATACAAAAGCATGTATAGGTTAGATCAGGGTCTATGATGTAAAAAGAACATATTTCAAGGAGGAATTCAAAAGTACAATGTATCTCTGAATGGGTAGAATTAGTATCCTTTTAAAATAGATGAGAAGAGGCCTTCTAGAAATACCAAACATTTTTAATAATTCCACAAAACTATTCAATGGTCCATTTCTCACATGTGAAAAAATATGCAGTGTCCAAAAATGTATTCTAGAAACTCCACTCATCCAAATATTTTGGGATGAGTTATTTTTAGTATATGTATTTTTTTTTAATTTTAACGATATACCTAATTATAGTCCTACCATGGAAATTATTTTCTAACATTAAAAATTAAAAAAACTATAAAAGAATAATATTGGATATTTTCTTAATTTATAATGAAAAATTTAAAAATATAAATTAATTTTAACAGTTAAAACCTATAATGTTTGTAAAATTTAATTTCAAAATAAATACACTTAATCACGTGAAAAGAGTTTTTAGAAAAAAAATTGAATTTAGTATATGAATATAATATAAGAATATTGGATACTAATATTAATATCATAAACATATATATTATAAAATAAATAAATTTTAGGAGGCTTTTAATGAACTCTTAAATATAATTTCACCATATAAGCACATAACATGAGAAAAATTCTAAAAATAATTTTTTTTAGTGTAAAATTAAAATTCATTTTTACAATTATTGGACATAAGATTATATATAAAATAATGTTTTAAAATTAATTTTGATATATATTAAACATTTATTTTATTAGAGAAAATATTTTTTTCATCAAGGATAATCTTATATAATTCTATAAGCATAAATATTATAATATTTTCGTAAATTTTATTTTTCAAAAATATCAATTTTTATAAAAAGATAAAAGATACTTACTAAGTAAAGTATGATACAAGAAATTTTAAAATGAATTTTATAATATAAAATTTAAATTATAATTTTTTAAAAATATATAATTTAAAATAAAATAGAGAAAAACAAGAAATCATATTTTTAAAAAATAACATTTTTCATATTTACTCTCATGGATAAATAAAATTTAAAATATTTAATGGTTTACAGTAACATTCATTAATAAATATTAAAAAATAATTTTCCAAAAAACATCAGTTCTTTGATTTCATTAGATGTAATGTGTAAGAAAACATTGAATTTAATATTAGCTTTATAATGGATAAAATTTAAGGTTCTTACACTTTACCCACCTTAAAACACTTTTATTATAACTCCCCAAATTTTTATGGAATTTTTGTCGAATAAATTAATTTTAATTTATGTATTTAATTACATTATGTCAATCATTCCTTTTATAAAACATTTAATCAACGTACATTACACAAAACACCAAATAGACATACGTTATATGAAATAATTAGTTTCTATATAACATCTTTTTATTGATATAATTATTGAAACGATAAAATTATTAACAATAAATTAAACTTCGTAATATAAATAGTAATAAATATATTTAAAATATTTTTTACAATGGTTTTATATTAATAAAACATATTTATAATGAAATATGTAATTTTTTCAAAGTCCATATATGTTAAAAAACCATATTTTCTCAAATGAACTACTTTTCATGTCCTTCTATGAAAAAAATAAAATTACTTTTAGACACTTTTAGAAATTTTATATGATATAATCGAATTTTATTTTTAATTTATCATGTATCAAAAAGCGTAGTGTGATTTTTTGGAATTTTTTGTGTAACATCCTTTTTGGATTAATAGTAAAAATTACTGAATGATAATTCAAAACTCCTTTTTCATATAATTTTTTTAGAAGGTTAAATACTATTTTAGAATGGTTGAGAACTTTAATTAGATAATATTTTTATATATTAATATAATTTATGTCATTGGAACCATTTCCAAATTTAAATTTAATGTGAAAACATGTCAAACGTTTAATAAGTTTTACTTTAAAAACCAGCATTGTCCCCCAAATGGTGAGATTAATTTTAAATTAATTTCAGTCATTTATGTTATTTTAATTTGAAAAAATGAATTATATATTTTTAATAATAATAATTTATAATTTTAAACATGGTTAACTTAGGGTTTTACCAAAAATATTAGTGAAAGTAATTGAAATTAAATATAAAGATTAATGTAATATAAAGAATAATAAGAGACTAAACCATAATATTAAGGGCCCAAACAACATATCCACATTTAAAAAACCAATATTATGGACCTATTATTTCCATAAAAAATAAATTATTAAATTTTGCATTATTTTTTAGAACCTTTGTTTTTGGAAAAAACGTAGGTGCACCAAACATGTTTTCAAAAATGCCAATGTGACACCTACCTTCCATATAAAAGACCACCACTTCTCCCCATTATTAAAACCTATTAAATCACGTATGTTTAGCCATGATATGTCAAATATACATAAAAAAATACCTCCCTTAATTTTTAAGCCTCACATTGGGAAAAAAATCCATGAAAGGGATCCATTTGGCGAATACTAAACGGAGTTACTCGAATAGGAGGTAACATTCTTACTGAAACTATTTAGTTTTATTTAAATTATCCTCCCCATAAAGTCATTTTATAGAATTATTATAAAACAAAAAATTATACTAAATATAAATTGATGTTATTATATTATTTTTTATACTTACACATACACACTCTTCTATTTAATGGGTAACGAACACACAATTTTTGTGTACGACGAACCACTGCCTCATAAAATGATGATTGTTCATTTTTCATTTACCACCATTAATTTTAAGTAACTATTATATAAATTCAGTTTATATATGATATATAATATATTTATTATGTCTTTATGATTCTTTAATTCTTTTATAACACATTCCTGTAAACTTTCCATTTTTTGTAAATACTATAATTTCGTTTGAGGAGGTGTGGACAACCACCCCTCAAAGGGGTGTGATTTGTTCAAACAATAAATACAATATATTAATGATGGGTTTAGTGAAATTATATTATATATATGTAATGTAAATTCTACTTTAATTATATACATATATATATGTAATTTAATTTTTTTACTTTCAATATAACATATAAAAACAGAAACATTGTTAATTCATATGTATGGCCTGCCGTCTCCATGAACAGTATATTCCATTTAATCAGTAAATATTTTATAGATTATTAAAAATACAAATTTACAGAAAATATAATATATTTATATAATTATATACATTTTTTAAGTATGTAAATGATGTTCTATGTAAGCCGAATCAAGAATAATTAGTCAAAACATGCACGAGGGACAAAGTGGATATTACCTGATGTAAAACCATAATATAGAATTGTTAATATTCAGGTAATATAAAGTCATTATAAAACATTATATGGTATTATGTCTAATAATATGGTTCTATGATAGATTTATGATAACTATATATTAATTAAATAGGAGGATTAAATGAGTAAGATGATAGTCAAGACACGATAAAATGGTATTGCATATCACTTTTTTTATATTTGGGAGATACATTCCATGTTCACTAGTATTTTATTTTTTGTGGTGCATATACACACAAGAATGTATTATATTATTATTATTCTTAAATTTATTGGTATTTAAATATCCATTATATGATCTTTCTTTCATGGGGTTTATGTTTCAAATGTTACCAAATCGATAAGATAGTTTTGTCTCAATTAAACTTCATTGAGACTCATGTTTTTTATGAATATATATTATTTTTCAAGGTGTATATAAATCCATTTTAAAAGATATATCTTGAAAAAAATTATTTCATGATTTTTTAAGCTTCATGTAATTTTATGTTCTTACATGGAGATTATGATCCCATGTCACCACGCGTTAAGAGTTTATTGAAACGATCACATTTTTTTAAAGATTTTTTATATTTATTCTTCCATTGATTAAATATAGTGATCCACTTATTAAGAAGGCTCATGAGTTTCTATATCCTCTAATTATTGTATTAGTATCCTTGTATTAGTTCAATTTTTTTTTCACTATATGGTTCTTAAGATTGTAATAATTTTTTTTAAGAAATTTCTAATTGTATTTCTCTCTTCGATCAAAAATTTGGTCTATTTCATAAAAATGATTTTCAAAATGATTTTTTAAAATGTTTCCAAATTTTCTTTGAATATAATTTTCATAGAAAAAAAGATTTTTTTTCAAATCTTCCTTTAATAGTTTTCAATTACATTTTCAATGAAATTATTTTTTAAAAATGTTTTATTTTTTGAAAATTTATTCTGAATATAGAAATGATATTTTCATAAAGAAATTACTTTAATGATATTTCAAAATTACTCCTATATAATATGACATCCATTAGTGTTACTCATGGCTTTATATGGAAATTATTCAATTTTTCCAATCTTATTAATTATATGACTGGTATATGTTTTGTTGGCACGATTTTTATGAATTTCCTTTTCCATGAATGAGATATATACTTTTGAAACCCACTTCATTTTACTGGATAGGTTGTGATGGACTTATTTTTGAAACCTATATTTTTTTTCATAGGTTATTATTTGATTACATGTTTATAATATCAAATTCATTTCATGGGTTATGATTTTATTTTTAGTTTTATTTCGAACGATGTATGTATGATTTCATTATGAGATGGGTGGGACCTATATCTCCCTTACATTTAATTTGGTATTGATTTATATCTCATGAGATAAACTAAGATTCTTTTGGGGGAGAATCTTGACTACTGACATGGTGGTGGGATTGAATGGTGAAAACCATTATGGTTTGAGGAGTGACCTCATACTAAAAAGATAGAAATGGGAGTGAACCAGGACTACCAAAATTGTATGGGGAGCGAACCCAGGGTACTAAGATAGCCTTGGTTATAATGCCTTGACTATTATGAAAATCATTTTATATTCATATGTTTTTTCCAAAATTTACTGTTTTATTCATATGTTATGCTTTCATGGATTATGTACTTTATTTTCTTATGATTCATGTATTATAAATTACAAATCCATATTACATGATTCATGTACATGATTTTTGATATATAGGGTATGATCTTCCATTTTCATTATCATGTTCTCATACCCTTATGCTCATGATTATGCTTACATATCACCTTTGGTTTTCCTTACTGATCATCTGATCTCACACCTTTTTATGTTTCCTTCCCCAGGTTATGGAGATATGTATTATGTTTGATATGTATAAGAATGGTTCTAGTCATGAAGAATCTAGTGGGAGGTATTTTAGCTCGCAAATATACAGTTTTTAGGTTTCCTTGTTTTCAAAGGCAATAGACTAGTATGGTCATTCAGCTTCTGTTTGGATAATGTTTTAAGTATTAAGAAAAAATTATGTAATTCCTATGTTTTTCAAGAGAGGTTTGTTATAGTTGGTATCAGAGAAATGGTTTTGTAAACCTTTGGAATTCAAGATGAGAAAAAAATAGTGAGAAACCTATCGGCATCTTTAATGATAAGTCTATGGATAAGGATAAGTATATGAATGTGTATTAGAATCATGGTAAAGGATAGAGTGAGCAGTTTCCTAGAAATATATCCTTGGCTAGATACTACTAGTGGATATGGAAATTTAACAAATATAATTATGGGTAACAACACTAATAATGGGTTTCGGTCCTAACTCGACATAACCTAGGACATGAAAACAAGCCTTACTGCACATCTGGACTGACACTCTTGGGGAATATGCTTTTGGAATTAAAAACAATATTCATGAACCATAATTAAGGATTGAAATATGGGGTTTTCTATGAATAACATATTATAAAACTAAGGTTTCATAGATAAAATTAGGCTTCATTATTTTGATATCCTAGAAGAGGTTTTTCATGATAATGTGGTTCTACACTATGATAACTACGTCAAGCATGTAATGACCCAAAAATTCATTAATAACAATTCATATGGTTCTATTTAAATGTATTCTAATGGTAATGTAAAAGGATGCACTTATTTGGTTTTATGTTTTATATTTTTAAAATATCATTTATAATTGTGACTATTTCTAATATATCTGTTGAACAGTGATCACATGATTATTATAAAGAGAGGGATTTAACAAATCCAAATTACTTAGAAAAAGGAATCGATGGACTCAATATAAGGCCCCGGCCTTAAAACTTACTTAATGTTGAATTAAATGAATAATTCACATTGAGGATATTTTCAGGTTTTGAGTTTTAGAGAATTAGATCATAAATCATGAATTACATTCCACATTTAAACAAAGTGGTTACATAAATGATAGTATTGGTTTTTCCCCATCAACGGAAACATATTTAAAATAAAACATGGTTTCTTTCATGACACATCCTTGACACTATCATCATATCATGCAACTTTCCCTTGACCTATGAAAAACATTTCAAAAACTTGGGATGAGCATGAAAAGCTCAGTAAGGGATATAAAAGTACGAAAACAAAACATTAGTCCGTTTATGAAATCATACTTTACTCATAAAACATAATCATTTTATCATACCTCATAAAATCAGGAATAAATCATATAAATCATAAGGCGTAAAGGTAACTTGAGGCATTCATAACATTCTTACGTAGGCAGTAACCCTCTTGGTTACGTTTGGAATACCCATCACAGTATATTCCCTAAATATCTTCGGAGAAACCTTAATGTTTAACTCCTTCACGTTACCCAATACATTAGAGAGATACATCGGGCTCACCAACCCTTAGTTTATCACGGAACCACCCGTCTTCATAACAATGCCCAAGAACCTTAACATAATCGTATCACATAAGACATGCATAAAGGAAACATACCATTTCCACTTTTAAATCACAAGTTATCAATACAAAACATTGATATAAAAACATTATGAATACCATTTTCAATACCAGAATAAAATAAAATTAAAACATGGAATTTATTTTTCATTCAAGAAAAAGTTATGGCTTGTATAGGAAGTCGAAACTCAACTAATTTTCACAGCGGTGGAGAAGTCGTTGTCGCCATAGACGTACAAAAAAACATTCCCTTTTTTCGTTTAGTAAACGCTTCGTATACAAAGATTCCCTTTGAATAATCATAAATGTCAATGGGGTTTATACACCGTATAAAAGAATGTTGTGTATAAAACATAATATTCCTCAATGAAAGGAGATTGAGACGGAGTCCCTTACAAAGACGGTATCATTGGATTAAGGATAAATCAATTACATAATTATGTGTGAAAAATGAATAACCTAATATAAGTGGATATTAAGTTTAAAAAAAATCAGAGGTCATTCACACATATTCATAGAACAACATATTCAAGGAGTACAAGTTTAACCCAAATAATGAAAATTGAGTTAAGAAGTTCCCTTGCAAAAATTCGACAGCCTAACTGCATCACTTCAAACTTCATAAAATGAGTTGATGAGAGATAAAAAGGGTATCTCATCACATGGACATAAAATTTACTTCAATATGGATATATAAGAACATATCCCAAAATTACAATATGTAAACTAAAAGACCCAACAAAATAAGTCTTTTAAAAAGAGGAGGGTGAAAAGTTCCCTTACGGACTTGGGTATCTTTCGAAACATACACCCCATGAAAAAAGGACAACACAACCTTGATGTAAATACTTATAAATGAAAGTCTATTACAAAAAGAGTAGAATAATGGGCAGTACATACACCACTCAAAGGAAATGGTGGAAAATTTAGCATAAATCTCACATGAATAAAAGTGAGATGAAAAATCCCTTACGAAAACTTTGCAGCCTAACGGCGCCACTTAAAACTTCCAAAAATGGATTGATGAGATCAAATAGGGTCTCGCACCATATTAACATAAAATGTAAAGCAGGAGGAATATAAAAGAACATCCCCCAACATAACAAAGAGGAGCTTAAAATAAGTGACATAAAGGAGAGTACTTAAAAAGAAAGCGAGAGGTTGAATCTCTTACGAAAATTCGGCAGCTTAACGGCGCCAATCAAAACATCCAAAATGGATTGATGAGAGAAAATAGAATCTCTCATTATATGTACCTAAAAAGTACAGTAAGACTATTATAAAATAACATCCCAATCATAAGAAATATGTTCTTAAAAGGAATGACATAAAAGAGTGTACTTAAAAATAAAGACAGGGGTAGGTTGCCTTGCCTCAAGTCCGACTTGTCTTGTTCGTTTCTTTATATTCCTTTAAATCAGGTAACTCTCTTTAATTTAAGCTCAATGAATTACTTGGAAAGGATTGTGACCAAATTGAGCCTTCAATGATGAAGAGAGGGATTTGGAGAGATGAAATGGGAAGGGGTTTGCCGAGCCAAAGTCTTGAGAGGTGTGTGTAAGGTGGTAGAGGTGGGGGCCTTTTATAAGAGGAGAAGAGGGGAACTCTTGGAATGTTATAAAATATTACTTTATTATAAAATGATTTTCGGATTTTAAAGGTCCCACAATTATATATTTAGATGTTATGGTTATAATAGTTCAAAATCCACACATCCAATAGGTTTTTGACAAGTGCAGGTCTTAGATTTTACATTATCTTTTTATTTTATTTAAATCGTTCATTTATGAGGTAATCACTGCATCATCACGGTGTCACAAATAAATTAATTTATTTAATGTCTAAAAAATATAAAAAAAATATCATGATGTATGAAATCTTTTTATCTTTCTAATGAATATTTATAGTAAAAAATATGACTTATATAACCCCGTGTAAATTTTTTTTAGTAAAACAACACATGTTTGTGACATTTTAATTTTAACTTTAAATAAAAAAGTATTAATGTCATTTTCCAACCAAAGTGGCTTCATGGGGTCCACAAGTTGACCCATGGATTTTATTGGTCGGCCATGACTCATCCAATAAGGGTAGAACATGTGTCAAGGTCATTTCATATTATTATAACAGTATCTTGACCTTAAATTACACTAATTACCTCTAATCGCGATTAAAAACTTAAGAGTTACTATTCACCAAAAAATTATTTTAATCCCATTGAACCACATTTTACATCCTAATGACAACCATGTATGTCAGATTTTTGAAATTCAAACCACAGAAGTGGTAAAGTTTCATTTAAATGAAAAAAATAGTTTTTAAACTACCACTTAGTGGTTTCACTATTCATCAAAAATTGAAGTTTTTGAGAAAAATACCAAAAAATCACCCTAAGCTATATTTGATATTCCGAATTCAAAAATGATGTCTATTTTAAAAAATTCAAAACATATAAGTTGCATTAATTAATTTAATAAATAATTCCCGCTGTCATAACAAATAGCATGTTTTTAAGAAACAATATCTATTAAAAGATTGACACTGGTTGAAGTCCAATTTCAAAGTGAAATTAATTCCAATGACCACTATTATATTTAATGGTAAAAATATATTCTAATTTCACCTTAAAAACAATTCAAAAGATAATCTAATCATATAAATAAATTATATTAAAAAGTGGTTTTGAATTAAAATACAACATTTTTCACTATTCATTAAAAAATGAACTTTATCGGAAAAATACCAACAATTTACACAAAGTAAATTTTGATGTCCCGATTCTAAAGAAGAATTTTATTTTGTCAAATATAACACATAAAATTCTCAAAAAGTAGATTTAAAAGAGGTTCACCATTAAAAGGCGGTTAATCGACCTTTTAAAGAATATTAGAATGTTTACGCTTAAAATTGGATTCATTCACATTTTTAATCCTCTAAAATTTATTGTAAAGAGTAAAAATATTTTACAAACATATATAATTATTTTTTAGTTAGTTCTGTTCATTCCCGCCATTACACCATCTAGGCGTTAACTACCATTTAAAATAATATTATTTTATTATTAGAGTGCAACGTAAGATTCCCAAGAAACTCGTTGTTGCGTATTGGGTACGCCATCGAGCATAGCGTCCCCTTTAAATTAATAGTAATATTTTATTCACAAATATGGATAAATGTGAAAATTTCATATTCTTTATTTACTTGGGGTGTTACATCCTTTTCCCCTTTTGGGAATTGCGTCCTCACAATTTTAAAATTGGTCTTGGAAACTTCATTGAAAATCCCACATCGGAACAAGAGTCAATAAAACAATCACTTTAAAATAAAGAAAGATAAGTACAAAGGTCACCCGAGTTAACCCATACTAGGATTCCATGGAGGAAAACATGGATATGGAGGAAAAAAACAAAGGTTCATGTTCTGATGGAGAGTGATAGAAAACATGTTTAGGAGAAAGTTAACCACAAGAAAATCACATACTTGTGGTGGGTTAAACGGTATTCGATTCCCCCGTAGGTAAAGTTAATAGACAACATTTTTGTTTTAAGTTACTTTTCATTGGGGAATTTATTTTTTATCTTAAGGAAACATACTTACTTGTCATGTTGACTTTCAAATTTTACTAGATTTCTTACACAAACTCGTACTTTCCCCAAATGATGAGTATTTAGGAAGACTTGTTTACATTAAGAGAGATATAATCAACTACTAGATAATCACCTAATCCACAAAATAGAACTATATACTTACCATGTATTTAGACCTTAACCAAAACTAAAACCTAAAAGGTTAGTATGAGATCAGATAATACCCAAAAAGGATAACCCTTTATAAAAAAAATCTATTCTTAATATCCAAAATTTGTCAAACAATACCCAAAGTTCAACAAAGACCATTAAATATACAATTTGTCCATAAAATTATTCAAAGTAAACCAAACTAAGATTGAAACCCAAATATTTTAAGGATTTAATCTCATAGTCTTCCAAGGTACAAATTAACAGTCATCTCCAAATAACATCAGTTCCTCTTAAAGTCTCATATTGAAAAGTAATTAACGTAATCACATATCCTCCCTGATAGGTTAATAATTTCCATAGATATCCCAAAATCAACTTAATTTTAATTCATAAAATCATCTAACTAAAAATAATAAGTCATACTAACCAGGGACTTCACGTAGTCCAGTGGTAGGCGATAAATACCAGTCGCACTTTGGTTGTGGGTTCAATTCCCGCAGCTTTGTCCGACGCGACGGGTTGTCACACGGTCTGCGTGTTGTCCTTTTTATAAAACTCCAAAAATAACCCTGACATGTTTTAACCACATTATTTTCCTTATACCTCTAATTTTCATCCAAATTTTTTACGATCTCAACATCTTAATTCTTGAAGTCTTATTTCACCACCATAAGATAAAATAAAATGATTCCCAAAATGAATAACATCATACCTTGATCATGGCATCCACTCGGTTTCATCGTCATCTTTCTCACGCAGGTAGAAGTCCCATGCATTACAAAAATGATTTAGAGATCCTTCAAAATCATTTGCTTCCTCCATCCAAATACACCTTTTACAACATGGGTCATAAGGGTGTTTACAGAAAAACAGTTTTGGAAAATAATCATGTATGACATATAATTCCAAAACATCTGATAAAACCTGATTTCTATAAAATAGTCGGACAAAATTTGAGTTGAAACTTTCTATTATTGGTCCTTTTAAAATACCATAAGTATTTGCTGAGAGACTATATTTTAAAATCAAATATAAATAGGTTGTGCAAGGGTCTCCTTCCTCAGCACCATTTTTAAAATCATAATATGCTTCAAATTCTTGTGATAAGGTAAAATATTTGAAAATACCTTGATAATATTTACCTTTCTTGAAAATATGATAATATTTTGAAAATAGTATTTGTCTAAATACAACCCATGATCCATGATGATAACGAGGTATAGTGGAGGTGTTTGATATCTCAAACAACTGCTTGCAAGTGAGTTGTATGCTAGAAAATGTTTCACAATCACCCAAACATGACTTTGCAGTAATTATTGCAAGCATGTCATCAGGAAGAGATAGGAATGTCGTTTTAGATCCTTCTCCTTCCATTTGTAACCGACTTTACTTGACCTAAAAAAGTTATAAAATAAGGATTTAACTGAAATAATAGATATAGGGACTAATCATGGGTCTAACAAAAACTCATAATCCCTAAAGTTGTCTAAACTGACCTCTGATACCAACTATAAGGCCCCAGCCTTAAACCTTACTTAATGTTGAATTAAATGAATAATTCACATTGAGGAACTTTTCAGGTTAAGAGTTTTAGAGAATTAGATCATAAATCATGAATTACATTCCACATTTAAACAAAGTGGTTACATAAATGATACTATTGGGTTTTCGCCATCAACAGAAACATATTGAAAATAAAACATGGTTTCTTTCTTGACACATCCTTGACACTATCATCATATCATGCACCTTTCCCTTGAACTGTGAAAAACTTTTCAAAAACATGGGATGAGCATAAAAAGCTTAGTAAGGGATATAAAAGTAAGAAAAGAAAACATTAGTCCATGTATAAAATCTTACTTTACTCATAAAACATAATAATTTTAACATACGTCATCAAATCATGAATAAATCATATAAATCATAAGGCATAAAGGTAACTTGAGGCATTCATAACATTCTTACGTAGGGAGTAACCCTCTTGGTTACGTTTGGAATACCCATCACAGTATATTCCCTAAATCTCTTCGGAGAAACCTTAACGTTTAACTCCTTCGCATTACCCAATGCATTGGAGAGCTATATAGGGATCACCGGCCCTTTGTTTATCATGGAACCACCCGTCTTCATAACAATGCCCAAGAACCTTAACATAATCGTATCACATAAGACATGCATAAAGGAAACATACCATTTACACTTTTCAATCACAAGATATCAATACAACACATTGATATAAAAACATTATGAATACCTGAATAAAAGAAAAGTAAAACATGGTATTTATTTTTCATTCAAGAAAATGTTATGGCTTTTAGAGGAAGTCGAAACTCAAATAATGGTCACAACGGTGGAGAAGTCATTGTCGCCGCAGACGTACGAAAAAAAAACATTCCCTTTGGTCGTTTAGTAAACGCTTCATATAAAAACATTACATTTGAATAATCATAAAAGTCAAAGGGGTTTACACACCGTATAAAAGAAAGCTGTGTATAAAACAAAACATGCCTCAATGAAAGGAGATTGAGACGGAGTCCCTTACAAAGACGGTATCCTTGGGTTAAGGATAAATCAATTACATAATTATGTGTGACAAACGAATAAACCTAATATAACTGGATATTAAGTGTAAAAAAAAATCAGAGGTAATTCACACATATTCATTGAACGAAATATTCAAGGATTACATGTTTAACCCAAAGAATCAAAATTGAGTTAAGAAGTTCCCTTGCAAAAATTCAACAGCCTAACGGCGTCACTTCAAACATCAGAAAATGAGTTGATTAGAGACAAAAAGGGTATCTCATAAAATGGACATAAAATTTACATCAATATGGATATATATAAACATATCCCAACATTACAATATGTAAACTAAAATATCCAACAAAAGAACTCTTTTAAAAAGAGGAGGGTGAAAAGTTCCTTTACCGACTTGGGTATCTTTCGAAACATACACCCCATGAAAAAAGGACAATACACCCTTGATGTAAATACTTATAAATGAATGTATATTACACAAAGAGTAGAATAATGGGCAGTACATATACCACTCAAAGTAAATGGTGGAAAATGTAGCATAAATCTCACGGGAATAAAAGTGAGATGAAAAATCCCTTATGAAAACTCGGCAGGCTAACAACGCCACTTAAAACTTCCAAAAATGGATTGATGAGATCAAATAGGGTCTCTCACCATATTAACATAAAATGTATAGCAAGAGGAATATAAAAGAACATCCTGCAACATAACAAAGATGAGTTTAAAAGAAGTTACATAAAGGAGAGTACTTAAAAATAAAGAGAGAGGTTGGATCTCTTACGAAAATTCGGCAGCCTAACAGCGCCAATCAAAACTTCCAAAATGGATTGATGAGAGAAAATATGGTCTCTCATTATATGAACATAAAAAGTACATTAAGAGTATTATAAAATAACATCCCAATCATAAGAAATATGAGCTTAAAAGTAATGACATAAAAGAGTGTACTTAAAAAAAGAGAGGGGTAGGTTCCCTTACCTCAAGTCCGACTTGTCTTGTTCGTTTCTTTATATTCCTTTAAATCGGGTAACTCTCTTTGATTTAAGCTAAAAGGATACCTTGGAAAGGATTCTGCCCAATGTGAGGATTCAATGATGAAGAGAGGGATGTGGAGAGATGAAATGGGCAGGGGTTGGCCGAGCCAAAGGCTTGAGAGGTGTGTGTAAGGTGGTAGAGGTGGGGGCCTTTTATAAGAGGAGAAGAGGGGCACTCTTGGAAAGTTATAAAATTTTACTTTATTATAAAATGATTTTCGGATTTTAAAGGTCCCATAATTATATATTTCTAGGATAAGGTGATAATAGTTCGTAATCCACACATCCAATAGGATTTTGAAAAGTGTAGGTCTTAGATTTTACATTATCTTTTCATTTTATTTAAATCGTTCATTTATGAGGTAATCACTGCATCATCACGGTGTCATAAATAAATTAATATATTTAATGTCTAAAAATTATAAAAAAATATCATGATGTAGTAAATCGTTTTAGATTTCTAATGAATATTTATAGTCAAACATATGACTTATATAACCCCATGTAAAAATTGTTTTAGTAAAACAACACATGTTTGTGACATTTTAATTTTAACTTTAAATAGAAAGGTATTAATGTCATTTTCCAACCAAAGTGGCTTCATGGGGTCCCCAAGTTGACCCATGGATTGTCTTGGTTGTCCATGACTCATCCAATAATGGCAGAACATGTGTCATGGTCATTTTATATTATTATAACAGTATCTTGACCTTAAATTACACTAATTACCTATAATCGCGATTAAAAAATTAAGAGTTAATATTCACCAAAAAATTATTTTAATACCATTGAACCACATTTTACATCTTAATGAAAACCATGTATGTTATATTTTTGAAATTCAAACCACAGAAGTGGTAAAGTTTCATTTAAACGAAAAAATAGTATTTAAACTACCACTTAGTGGTTTCACTATTCATCAAAAATTGAAGTTTTTCAGAAAAATACCAAAAATTCACCCTAATTTATATTTGATATTCCGAATTCAAAAATGATGTCTATTTTACAAAATTCAAAACTTTGAATTAATTAATTTAATAATTAATTCCCGCTGTCATAACAAATAGCGTGTTTTTAAGAAACAATATCTATTAAAAGATCGACACTAGTTTAAGTCCAATTTCAAAGTGAAATTAATTACAATGACCACTATTAGATTAAATATTAAAAATATATTCTAATTTAAGCTTAAAAACAATTCAAAAGATAATATAATCATATAAATAAATTAGATTAAAAAGAGTTTTTGAATTAAAATACTACATTTTCACTATTCATTAAAAAATGAACTTTATCGGAAAAATACCAAAAATTTACACAAAGTAAATTTTGATGTCCCGATTCTAAAGAAGAATTTTATTTTGTCAAATATAACTCATAAAATTGTCAAAAAGTAGATTTAAAAGAGGTTCACCATCAAAAGGCGGTTAATCGACCTTTTAAAGAATATTAGAATGTTTACCCTTAAAATTGGATTCATTCGCATTTTTAATCCTCTAACATTTATTGTAAAGAGTAAAAATATTTTACAAACATATATAATCATTCTGTAGTTAGTTCTATTCATTCCCACCATTACAACGGCTAGACGTTAACTACCATTTAAAATAATATTATTTTATTATTAGAGTGCAACGTAAGATTCCCAAGAAACTGGTTGTTGCGTATTGGGCACTCCATTGAGCATAGCGTCCCCTTTAAAGTAATATTAATATTTTATTCACAAATATGGATAAATGTGAAAATTTCATATTTTTTATTTACTTGGGGTGTTACACTCAACTAGTAGAATTACCCCATATGATTCACATTTGTCAGAGCTTGGAAAGGAGGTGGCATCCTTGGGCCTCCATCTTGACCAAGACCAAGCCAAAATTGAATACATTAAGCTTGAGAAAAACCGCCAATGGGAGAAGTGGAAGTTGATAGAGATTACCACTCGAGCAATGTTATTCGAGCCTCCTCAAGAGTTTTTCACCATCGTGCACCTTACCCTAAGGTCTTATGTGAGTGTTTAAAGGATAATGTAGCAAGACCCCAATATTATTATTATGTACATTATTTTTGTATATAATAAATAATATACTTTTATTTTATTATTGTTACATTGTAAATAGTTTTTAAAGCACAAATAGTATTTTTAGTTAGTGTTCAATGAAGGAATCTATTTTGATAAATTAATGGATTTTTGAATTTAATAATATTTTAACAAAATATTATTCTTATTAAATTACTTTTAATTACGTATAAATGAGCATATAATTTTTATGAATACAATTGTAATTTATATTAAGGTTTGAAATATTTTTTTGTCAAAAGCCATGAATTTTTTATAAATGTTATTTTTTAAAGTGAAAATTCACATATTTAGAAAATTATTTAGATAAAATGAAGACAATTTTTGGAATCAAGATGTTGAAATTATCCAATGGTGAGTTTTTCCAAATTTTCTGAGACAATTTATTTTTTGGATAAAAATTAAATACAATTTAAATATATAATCGGTTTTATGAAAATATAATGACCCGATAGTGATGTAATAAAATACTATAAACATTATATTAGGACAATAAATGTTTTACCATTTAAATAATGTGATTTTAGGGTTTTGTTGATTTATTTTACTAAGCTTTAGTGGACCCTCCAAGACTTATAAAACATTTTAGATTTTCATATTGATTTCGTTGAAGGTGTGGCTCACCTCCACATAACTAGCCCTATTATTTAAGAAGTTCCGAAAATAGCCTTATAAAAAAATTTTCCCACTCCCCTTGGGAAAAAACCATGGGCAAAAACCATTTTCTGGTTTTTGGTTTTGATTAGTTTATTGTGTGGTGTCCCAAACCTATATAATAATGAATTCCCTCTGTTTTCCTATATAAACCCACCCAAGCTCCCACTTCCTCTTCACTCAAAGCCTTTGGAATTCGTCCAACCTCTGCCCTAATCTCTATAGAATCCTCCCAAGGAACCCCAAGCTCCTAATAAGTCTCTCTCAATCCCCTCCCAAGCCTTTGGTATCACACTTCCAAGTAAGGGATTCCTTCCTCTCCCTTTTTATCCACATTTCTTAATAATGTTATTTTCCTTTATTTAGAATTATAAATGCTGTGTTATGATTTCACACCTTCCCTATAATATACAATATATGTTTGAATTATTATATACCCCTTTATCTCTCATCGATTCCTTCCATGTATACCTGTTACCATGCTGAAATTCCAAAAGGAATTTCTCTCTCCTCATTTACATTCAAGAAATTATTTTGTATCAGGAATCTAAATTCAATTAAAATTATGTGGAAACGTTTTTATATGACCCACATACTGTCCATTTCATGTAAATATGATGATACACTTATTTATCTCTCAGCAACAATTTTTATGAGTTCTTATGTCTCGCAGTTACGCTGCAGAAATTGCACTGTGATTTTCCAAGTCAAAGTCATTGTGTAGTGAATACCACGCCTATTTCTCTATCAAGGGTATTCAAATTCATTCACATTTACTTATTGTTTAAATAGTTTCATGTATAAATTCAACACTTCTTTATCATTCCATAAATGATGATGTTTAATGAATCCATTTTTTATGATCCATGTGGCACACTTATGCATGAAATTAAATGATTTTGAAGGGTGTGCCCTGATAGTGCTCCAGTGCATTGGGAAAAGTATAGTATCATGATATATCTTTTATAATGATTTTTGACTAATGAAAATTCAAGTTCAATAAGGGATTACTCATGCTTCATGTGCAATGAGGGTTTACTCATGCTCCATGTGCAATGAGCCTTGGCTTATGTTAATTCCATGTTAAGAGTTGTTTCCACATATCCATGTTATGATTATCATGATTTATCATGCCTTTTTGTTCATGTTTCACATGTGCTCTATTGATATGCCTACTATCTAACATGTATTGTATTCCTCATGTTATTCCATGTTTATCCCCTTACTGGGCTTTATAGATCACCCATTTTTTATGCATGTCCTCAGGTTAACCCACACAATGGTAAGTACGAGGGAATATAGTTGTCATGTCAAGGAATTTTTTGATAAAGATGTCGTGTTTCATGTTTTAATTCATTATGTAATGTTCCTAAGCCACAAATACACTATAACTCTCTATATCTTATGTTGTATCAAGTGAAAATTTTATGTAATAAATCAAGTTTAAGTGTATAATTAAATGTAGAGTTTTCATAGTTGGTATTAGAGGATTGGTTTAGTTATTTTTGTGATTAGGATTAGAAAAACCTAGTGAAGACTTAGAGAATAATGTATTTATAATAAAAAACAACCCTTTGTTTTGGTCAGTATTGATCAAGTGGTTTATAAATCAAATACATCCATGTCTTCATACGAGCAGGTAGAGGCAGCTCTAGAAGAGATATACCTAGGAGTGAAAACTCCAACATGGAGTTTCGAGCTTGACCATGGGTATCCAAGTACACAACAGCAGGCCGTGTTTCACTCTTGGTTATGAAAATCCCAGGGGATATGCTTTGGTAAATTAACAATCTTAGTAGGAACCATTATTAAGAGAATTTAAAATAAATCGTTTAATAATACATGTTAGAAAGTAGATCATGGATAACATAGATTGAAGCTTATAGATTCATAAGTTAAGGAAATAAAATTAATTTATAAGTAATCCATTTTTGTCTTTGGATTAACTTGTATGTGTTACCTCTGACATTCCTTTTATTCTAGCCAATGGTCTGTAATAGGAGGACTAGGGCTAACAACCGATGTGAAGATCAATGTGATGACTGTTCTAATGAGATCCCCAATTCGATGGGAGAAGGAATCATGAATTTTGTCATGATACCCTCTCAGTTAACTTATTATTTGAATAGAAACATGGTTTAATAATAATGTTCACCCCCCAATGAAAAAACAAGTCACTATAGAGAGCTTAATGAGACAAAGGCCTCCTATTTTTAATGGATCATCTGATCCCTCAATCACCGAACAATGGATCAACTCCATTAAAAAGATCTTCTCTATCCATCAATGTTCTGAACAAGAGAAGTTTCTTCTGGATGCTTATCATATAGAGGATTAAGATGATCAATGGTGTAAATTGATAAAAAATACAAATCCTAAGGAGGAGATTGAGGCGTTGGAATGGAAGGATTTCTTGAAGATGTTGTTTGATTAATATTTTTTGTGCACCATCTGGATTAAGATAGAAAGGGACTTCCTTTCCCTCATGAAAAAAGATGACAAATCTATTGGAGAATAAGAGGGAAACTTCACAAGGCTTTCACGATAGGCCATCAGCTTTGTTGTTACCCCCGAATGCAAGGTTGACCACTTCTTTGGTGGGATGAAACCTAGCCTATAGAAAGCCTTGGCAATCCATGACATCGACAACTATGAGAAAATTATCCAATGTGTCCTCAAGGTTGAAATGAATATTGGTGAATCTCAGGGGTATCATGAGGATAATAAGCATAATGTGAACTTAAATTCTGGAGGTCCGATGGATAAATCCAACAGTGCTAAGAAAATCCAACACCACACTTGCTAAAGGTGTGGAAAGAAGCACATCGGAAATTGCCTAAAAGGGATGAGGAAAGT
Organism: Viscum album; assembly: GCA_963277665.1. NCBI lineage: Eukaryota > Viridiplantae > Streptophyta > Magnoliopsida > Santalales > Viscaceae > Viscum > Viscum album. Next base: position 1,899,927,626 of record OY728135.1, on the reverse strand, counting down.
CTTTGGGTGTGGAAGAGAAGGGAACCTTGTTGTTAATTGTGAACAAGAAAAACCCGAAGTTGGGACATAGGAGAGGACTACTCTGTTTGAACCTCAATGTGTTGTTTGTCACTTTAATTGCATAGAACTAGGGAACCTTACAAATCAGTGCCCTAATCCAAGGGTTTTCAGAGGCAACCAACAACATCCAAGACTACAAAGGAGATCTTTCTCCATCACTACCACTGAAGTGAACCCCAACAATGAAGTGGTGATAGGTACTCTAGTTACTCATTCAAGAATAGCAAACACACTTTTTGATTATGGTTATACAAATTCTTTTATATCGCGAAAGTTTAGTAGAACAATCCCAACACCAAAAAAAATCATTGAAGTAAAGATGTCAGTGAGTATGAAATATGGGGCATTCATTGCATCCCATGAATATAATTCTCCCTATCATAATTTGTGGATTGAACTTACCGAATAACCTCTTAATACTCCCTCTAGTGGAATTTGATGCAATTCTCAGCATGGATTGAATTTCTTTATATAGAGCCAACATAAATTTCCATGAGAGGAGAATCACTCTCGATGTGAAGAATCAACCCCCAATTATATACAAGTGAAAGGAGTAAGATGAATCTTCTTTAGCTACATCATCTCAAGTGTGGATATTACTACCTTATGAGCAAACATATTTGGCTCACATGATTGAGTCTAAAGAGTCAACCATCCTTGACGACATGCCTATTGTGAGGGAATTTGCTGAAGTATTTCTTGACAAATTTCCTGGTCTTCCTCCTACAAGAGATGTTTAATTCTCAATTGATCTTATACCTAGGGCTTTTCAAATATCCAATAATCCTTATATAATGGCTATTGTGGAACTTGAGGAGATGAAGAAACAACTACAAGAGAATTTGGATAAAGGGTTTATACGCCCAAGTGCTTCACCACGGGGTGCACCAGTCCTCTTCAGTAAGAAGAAGGATTGGTCAATGTGCCTTTGCATTGATTATCGTGATCTCAAAAAAATCATGATAAAGAACAAGTATCCTCTTCCACAAATTGATGACTTGTTCGATCAGATTTGTGGAGTACAATACTCCTACAATGTATATTTGTGGTCAGGATATTATCAAGTAAGGGTGAAGAAGGAAGATATCCCCAAGACATATTTCTGTACAAGATATGAGCAGTATGAATTCATAGTAATGCCTTTAGGACTCACTAATGCTCCAACAATATTCATTGACTTGATGAATAGAGTGTTTAGAGATTACCTCGACAAATTTGTGGTAGTCTTTATAGATGATATTCTAATATACTCCAAAACAAAGGAGGATTATGAGGAGAATCTAAGAACTGTACTAGAGACCTTGCAAAAGGATAAGCTCTATGAAAAGTATAGAAAGTATGATTTCTGGTTGAAGGAGGTATCATTCTTGGGTCATATCATTATAAGAAATAGGATATCAGTGTATCCCTCTAAGTCAACTACAGTTGATGGATGGACGAGGCCAACATCGGTAATAGATATCCGTAGCATCTTGGGGTTAGTAGAATATTATCACCAATTTGTGAGAAATTTTTCACGATTGTCCAACCCTCTTACCAAGATAACTCAGGAAGAGAGTAAAGTTTGCTTGTAGTGATGAATGTGAAGAGAGATTCAAGGAGTTGAAAATGAGGCTTATCACTGTGACTGTGCTCACATTACCCATGAGTGGAGAATGTTTTGTGGTATTTAGTGAGTCTTCGAAGAAGGTCCTGAGTTGTGTGTTGATGTAGAATGATAAAGTGATAGTCTATTCCTCAAGGAAGCTGAAAATCCATGAGAAAAACAATACAATGTATGATATGGAGTTGGCGGCTGTGATCTTTGCATTTAAAATCTAGCGGCATAATCTCTATGGGGAGACGTGTGGGATATATATTGATCACAAGAGCCTCAAATATATTTTCAAATAGAAAGAGATTAATATTAACCAACAAAGATGGTTTAAAATAATACAGGATTATGACTGCTCAATCCATTACCAACCTTGGAAAATGAACAAGGTTGAAGATGCTTCAAGTAGTTAGGATCCAGCGATTCGGCCATTGATGAGAAATGATAAGGATCCAATATTCTTAGATTTTTTGAGGATGGACATGTGAATCGTTAAGGGAGGAACCTCATCAATCCTTTCTCAAATTATTTCTCAACCATCCCTCTTGAATAGAATAAAAAATTCTCAAAGAAAGGATGTGGAAATTATTAAAAGGGTGGAAGCTATCAGAAATGGAAAATACTCAGAGTTAATGGTTGAAAAGGATGGAATTATGAGATTTTTGTGACGATTATGTGTACCATATGATCCAGAGATAAAAAAGGAGCTTCTAAATTATTCACATAGCTCAACCTTCTATATTCACCCAGGGAGGACAAAGATGTATCGAGTTCTCCGAGAAAACTTTTGGTGGGACAATATGAAAAGGGATATTGCTGAATATACATCAAAGTGCCTAGTATGTCAGTAAGTGAAGGTTGAGAGGAAAAAATCTAAGGTGATGGAGCTACCACTACCCATACCAACATGGAAGTGGGAGAACATTACCATGGACTTTCTCACTCAACATATAAGGAAATCCAGGGGAAACAATGCTATATGGGTCGTTGTGGATCACCTTACGAAGACTACTCACTTTATCACGATTCGAGAGGACTTATAATTTTATCAAATTGCACAAATTTACATCAAAGAATTTGTAAGGCTACATTGAGTACCACTATCTATTGTATCTGATCATGATCTGAGATTCACTTTGTTGTTCTAGAAAAGTCTCCAACATGCTCTAAGAACTGAACTAAACTTCAGCCTGGAATATCATTCTCAAGCTAATGGAAAATCTGATCGAACTATTCAGACACTGGAAGATATGTTAAGATAATGTTCTATGGATTTAAAAGGATGGTGGGACCAACATCTTCCACTGGTTGAATTCTCCTACAATAACATTTTCCACTCGAGCATCAGAATGGCACTATATGAATCCCTTTATGGGAAAAGGTGCATAACACCAGTGTGTTTTGATGAAGTCAGTGAGCATAAGATGCTAGGACCTGAAATGGTCAATGAAATGGTGGAGAAGGTGAAAACCATTCAGTAGAATATCAAGGAAGCCCAATGTCAGCAGAAGAGTTATGCAGATAACCGTCGATGAGACTTTGAGTTCAAAGTTGGAGACATGGTGTTTCTACGAATATCTCTGTGGAAGAAGGTCACGAGGTTTGGAAATAAGAGTAAGTTACGTCCTAGGTATATCGTCCTTTTCGAGATTATTGATCATGTTGGGGCTATGGCCTCTCGACAAGCACTTCCACCTACCATGGAAAATTTACTTGATGTCTTTCATATATCCCTCTTAAGTAATTCCATACCAGACCCTTCACATGTAGTCTCTTTAGAGGTAGTACATATAGATGATGATATTTATCGTGATGAGTAATCTGTGAATATCTTAGATTGTAGAGAAAAGGTTCTAAAAAATAAGACAATACCCTTAATTAAGGTGTTGTGGAAAAACCACAAGTTTGAAGAAGCGGTGTGGGAATCAGAAGAAGTGAGGAAGCAGAGTTACCAACATCTGTTTTAGTATGGGAAAAGGAAATTTTGAGGGTGAAATTTCTTAAGGGGGGAGATTGTAACGACCCAAAAATTCATTAATGAAAATTCATCTTGGGCTATTTAAATGTCTTCTTATGGTTATGTAAAATGTATGCACTTATTTAGTTTTATGTTTTGGATTTTTAGAATACCGTTAAGAATTATGACCATATATAATATAGTTGTTGAATAGTGATCACATGATTAGTTTATATAGAGGGCTTTAACAAATAAAATTTTCTCAGAGAATGGAATCAATGGCCTCATCTAGTAGACCTTCCTTGTACGAAGCCCATTTTTCAGAGCACAGAAAGGAGGTGGCATCATTAGGATTCACTCTTAACCAAGCCTAAGCTGAGCTTTAATTTGTTAAGCTTAAGTGGAACCGCCTACGGGAGAAGTGGAAGTTGTTAGAGATTACCACTCGACCGATTTTATCCGAGCCACCCCAAGAGTATCTCACCATCTTGCACCTTACTCTAAGGTCTTATGCAGTTATTTTAAGGGGTTAAGTAACAAGAAACTAGAATTATGAATATATATATTATTTTTTATATAATAAATAATATACTTTCATTTTATTATTGTTACTTTGTTAATAGTTTTTAAAGTACAAATAGTATTTTTTAAGTTAATGTTCAACTAAAGAATATATTTTGATAAATTAAGGTAATTTTCAATTAAATAATATTTTAATAAATTGTTATTATTAGTAAATTACTTTTTATTAAGTATAAATGATCGTATAAGTTTTATGAATATAACAGTAATTTTTATTATGGTTTGAAAGCTATTTTTGTAAAAACCCTTGAATTTTCGATAAATGTCAGTTTTTTTATTTTAAAAGTACAAATTCACATATTTAGAAAATTATTTAGATAAAATGTAAATTATTTTTGGAATCAGGATTTCGAAATTATCCAACAGTGAATTTTTCATAATTTTCTTAGTCAATCGAATTTTTTGAAAAAAATTAAATACCGTTTAAATATATAATGTATTTTATGACATCATAATGAACTAATAGTGTGTTAATAAAATACTATAAACATTAGGTTCGGCCAATATATGTTTTAACTTTAAAAAAAATGTGATTTTAGGTTTTTTTGATTTATTTTACAAAGCTTTTGTGGACCCCCCAAGACATATAAAACATTTTAGCTTTTTAAATTGATTTTCTTGAAAGTGTGACTCACATCTACCTAAGAAACCCTATTATTTTAAGAAGTTAGGCCATTGGATTTATAAAATATTGTTTTATAATCCCCTTTGGATAAATCCATGTGAAAAACCTTGGGATGGATTGTGGCATTGATTAGTTTAATGTGTGGTGTCCCAAACCTAAATAATAAATAATTCCTTCTCATTTCCTATATAAACCCACCCAAAATCCCACATCCCCTTCACTAAAAGCCTTTAGAGTTCGTCCAACATATTCCCTCTTCTCTCTAAAATCCTCCCAAGGTTCCCCAAGCTCCTAATAAGTCTCTCTCAAGTCCCTCCCAAGCCTATGGGATCACACTTCCAAGTAAGGGATTCCTTCATTTCTATTTTTATCCAAGTTTCTTAATATTGTTATGATCTTTTATTTTCAATTATAAATGTTGGGGTCTGATTTCACACATCCCCTATACTATTGTATTTATGTTTTAATGATGAGATACCCCTTTATCTCTCATCTATGCCTTCCATGTATACTTGTTACCATGCCGAAATTCCGTAAGGAATTTCTATCTCCTCATTTACATTAAAGTGATTATTTTGTATCATGAATCTAAATTCCATTTCAATTTTTGGTAAATGCATCTATATGATCCCCTTAATGTAAATTTCATGTAAATATAACAAGACAATCCCTTATCTCTCACCAACCATTTTTATGAGTTTTTATGTCATGTTGTTACGCTGCCAAAATTGCACCGTGATATTCCAAGCCAAAGTCATTGTATAGTAAATACCACACCCATTTCTCTTTCAAGGGTATTAACCTTTGTGAATATTTAATAATTGTTTAAATATTTTCATGTATGAATTCCACACTCCATTATCATGGAATAAATTATGATGTTTAATGAATCAATGTTTTTTGATCCATGTGGAAACCTTATGCATGAAATGAAATGATTATGAAGGGCGAGCCCTGATAGCACTACAATGCATTGGGTAAAGTATAGTATCACGATACTTCATGAGCGATGAGTGTCGACTCAAGCTAATTCAATTGCAACAAGGGTTTACTCGTGCTTCATGAGCAATGAGGGTTTACTCATGCTCCATGTGTAATGAGCCTTGGCTCAGGCTAATTCCATGTTAAGTGTTGCTTCCACATCTCCGTGTAATCATTATCTTCCTTTATCATGCCTTCATGTTCATGTTTCTCTTGTTATCCATTGATAATACTATTTTCTAACATGTATTGTATTTCTCATATTATTCAATGCTTATTCCTTTACTGGGATTTATATCTCACACTATTTTTATACTTGTCCTCAGGTTATCCCATGCAATGCCAAGTACAAGGGAATGTAGTGGTCTTGTAAAGGAAGTTTTCATTATAGATGTGATGTTTCAGGTTTTAAGTAATTATGTAATGTTCCAAAACCCCAAAGACATTATTCCTCTCGATATTTAATGTTGTATCAAGTGAAAATTTTATGTAATAAATTATTTTTAAGTGTGTAATAAAAATCCGGGTTGTCATAAAGCACATAAGCATTGGCCTAGTTGGAGTGGTATCTCTAAGGCCATCCATGATACCCAGGTTTGAAACCAGGTGGAATCATAATTTCGAGTTACTGTAGAAATCAATGTAGTAGTTCCTGTAGCAGGTATTGTTTTTTACTACAGCAGCCAAAACTATTCACCTTGAGCCACTGGTTTGGGGTTGGAGTCCTTAAGTACTTCGGACAACCCAGGCCATCGGATCAGTAAGGCTTTGAAGCCACCTTTAAGGAATTTAGTCTTCCTCAGGGCCTTTGGGCCACCTAAAGGCCTTTAGGCCACCTGATGGGTAGATTCCCATACCGATTCTATATGGAACCATCTCCAGAGGAGGATTCAAAAGAAAAGTCTCATTCACTAGAGTAGGTCTAACAATGTAGAGAGAATGATAGGGTATGGAATTGCCATCTGTATTAGGCTTGTGCATCTCTGTATAGGAAAACTAGCCGAATATCCAAGAAAAGGTAGAGATCATATCATGATTTAGATACTAGGGAGTGGTGGTTTCATGTAGTCATAGTATGTATGATTTCCTTAAGACCTATGGGTCCTGTAATATCTCCAATCCTATGGAAAATGTAATGTTAGGGTTCCCCTTTAACCCTTAAAATGGGGGTTATCAAAAATAAATAAAAAATGAAGGCCTTCTGGCCATTCAGGCATAACTACTTCAAACTCGATGTTTTTTAGTTTTATTCCATGGTTGGATCCCAAAGGAACCACGTAAATGGTTATTGTGATTTACAATGCAACAACTCCCTCTAGAGGAACCAAATTCTAAGGTACCTAGAAGGAAAAATATTCTTGTTATGCTCACTTATCTTTGTAATTCTATGAATCATGGTGAACTTCCAAATGAGTAAAGGAGGAAAAAAATTCTATTTAGTTTTTCATGCAGAAATGTACACCTTTTTTGGAGTGTCTACTAACACATTTGTTGCTAAAAAATGGACAATTTGTAATGAAAATATATTCCCAATTATTTAGTTCTTAGAGTATGAGAAATAAATTCTTAATGATTATCTTTTATAATGTGAAGCAGACTTGTGGTGGAATTTAATGAAGAATATGATGTAACAAGATGAAATTAAATCGGCGGATTGGAATGAGTTCAAGAACTATTTTTTACTAATTACTTTCCTTGTATTCTTTATACCAAGATAGAGGAATATTTACTTCAATTGAAGAAAATGGATAATGAATCTTTTGGTACCCATGAGACTAATTTCACAAGACTTTTGAGTTACAGATAAGGAGTTATCATCCAATATAAATGTAAAGATGATAGTTTTTCATTGGATTAAATCCAAGACTCAAAAGGGTGTTGGCCATAAGATAATTTAATATCTTCGAATAGATTTTGTGTTGTGAAACCATGGTTGAAATGAAGGTGTGATTCAATTATCAAAATCATGCTTTTGACAAGAAATTCAATATGTAGATTAAAGGAAAATCTGAAAACCTAGAATAGAAGAAGATAATATTTACTTTATGCTCTATGTGTGGGATGATGCGTGGGGAAATTGTCTTAAGGGATCTAATACATTTTTTAATTGTGGTAGTTAGGGACATCATGAATTTTATTGTGGAATTTATTTGTTGAAGTTAGATAATAATATGAATGGATAAAAAGAGGAAAAAATTCACATCGCCCACTTTATTGTGACAAGTGTATGGAGAATGATAATTATTAGAACTAGTGCACAATTACAAGGGATGGAGATGATGATCATCATTAGCAATCTCTTAATCTAAGGTAAATGTGGAAATATCATGAAATCACTATTTATGATGAGGGGTGGGATAAAAATGTGGTAAAAAGTACACATACCATCACACTAGAATAACTAATATCTTACTTGATTATAAATATACCCAATCTATCATATCTATATACTTTTCTAAGGTTGTTATGATTCCACATGAATTATTAAATGCATAATTATTATTGCAAACCACTAATGGTATGATGATTTTACTGGAAGTTTATTATTCCTATATGGTTGATTTTTGTTGGAATGTGTTTCCTACAAATCATTTTATTCTTCATTTTATAGAATTGATGTCATCTTATTCACGGATTGTATTTCTCTACATATATCCCACATCAATTATAGAATAAGTGAAGTTACAATTGATATTTCAAACCCTCCTATGATCATCCATTAATGTGATGATAAGTATGAACTTATTATAGATATTACATTTAGTGTATTAGTGTTAATTCGAATTCAAATGGGTTGTTTTAATGAAATGGTTGGGGAGAAAATTGACATCGATGATATGAATATTGTTCATCAAATTTTCAATGTCTTTCCAAAAGAGTTGGCTGGCTTCCACCAAAATCTGATGTTGACTTCTCAATTGAACTTACACCTGGTTCCACAACAATTTCAAATACTCCTTATATAATGGATTCAAATGAGTTGGATGGATTAAATAAGGAATTCCAAGAGATCCTTGATAAGGGATTAATTCATTCAAGTGTTTCAACTTTGGGTGCACTTTTTTTGTGTGAAAAATAATGATTAGTCAATGGAATCTTCATTGATTATAATAAGATAAAAAAGATAAAAATAAAAAAAAAGTATCATATCCTCATATTTATGACTTGTTTGACCACTTTCATGGAGCTAAATACCTTTCCACGATTGAACTTCATTATAGATATCATCATTTGAGGATCAATAAAGAGAATATACATATGAAAACATTTTGTACAAGGTATGAAGACTATGAATATATAGTTATGCATTTTATTCTTACTAATTCACTTGGTATCTTCATGGAATTTATGAATAGAGTTTTTAGATATTACCTCGATCATATTTTAGTTGTCCTTATATATAATGTTCTTATATTTTTAAAGCGAGAAAGTAAAAGCATGTAGATCACTTGAGAGTTTTATTAAAGATCCCATGTAAGGATAAACTATACAAAAAAATTTACAATTGGTGAATTTTGGAAACAAAAGGTTTAATTTTTAGTTCCCAGATTCTAAATATATGGTATATAAGTAGACCCATAAAAGAAATATGCTATTAAATGATAACCTAGACCAACCATGGTCACTAAGATCTTTATATTTCAGCGTTTATCTGGATATTATCAATAGTTTTTCAATAATTTTTCAGGAAAATCTAATCCTATGATCAAGTTAACATGGAAATGTGTCAAGTTACACTAGACATTTGAATGTGAGGAAAATTTCGTGTAACTAAAGATAAGGTTTCTTATAGGACCTGTTCTTACATTACCATAGAGTAGAGAGGTTTTTTTATCTATAGTGATACATCCAAGAAGGGATTAGGATGTTTTCTTATTCAAAATAACATGGTTATCACTTATTCCTCACAAAAGTTAACGATTATTGATAAAAAATACCCCATCCATGATTTATATTTAGTAACAATAATTCTTGAATTAATGATATAGAGGAAATATATTTATGGATAAAAGTATGATATATATACCAATTGTAAAAGTCAAAAATATATATTCACACAAAAAGAGTAGAACATGCGCCAAATAAGATTTTTAGAGTTGATAAAGGATGATGAATTCTAAATACATTAACACCTTTTGAAAGAAAACAAGGTGGATGATTATTTGAGTTAAAAGGATCATACTATCTTATGAATGATTGGGATCATAAAATTTCCAATATTTATATATTTTTAAATGAAAATTCTAGAAATTCTGGAGGACGGGGAAAAATATTATCCTTCTTAAATGAATGTTCGATCCTCTATCCAAGTGATGATTATCGAGGAATAAAAGGAAGATTTAGAGAATTAAAGGAATGTTATAAAGGGTCCTGAGTTAAACCTTCCATCCAACATTAAAACTTTTTTTATCAATAGAAAGGGTGAATCCCAAAAACATTAATGGGGCTTAAATAATGGAGACCAAGTGCATCACCCTTGACCCTGATAACTCACTCAGGGGGTGGGATGTAGGGGGAATTATAAATATTAACACCTATCCAGGGTTGTCTAAGAGGCCATGAAGTTATCCACCTTGTTTCCCACCAACCATGTATGCAACATCTCCATGTTTCTGTAGAGAATATCCTTGCATTTGCAGATGAGATAGGTGATCACCCATGTGGTGATGATTTCATTGAGTATATTTTTATATAAATTAATAGGGTAAGTCTCCACCTAGTCCCGAGGTATTTTGTGAGAGTGGATAATCTCAAGACCTGTGAACGTGGTAGAAGCTTCAACCATGAGAGAGTATTCTAGTTTGAAAAATACACTGAAAGACAACATGATAGAACCTGTTCAGCCACTAATCACCACCAATCCACATAACACCATCCATGAACCATGTATGTGTTCCTTCCACACCAGATTTTAAGAATGAGCTATCAGAGGAATCTCATAGTTCTTAATTCTCTATTCATCATGGATGTATGAAGATGTTTAGGGATAGGAATGAATACTACTGGTGGGATGGCATGAAGAGAGATATCACATAGTTATAATTCAGTTCTTGGTATGCTATAATGTTAATGGTAAAAGGAAAAAGTATAACGGGATGTTGAATCAATTATCCATACCAGAATGAAAATGGGAGAACATAACTAAGTATTTTTTCATAGGACAACCCAAGACCTATAAAGGGTTTAATTATATATGGGTGGTTGTCAATCACCTTATAAAGTTGGAACACTTTATCACTACAGGAGAATACTTATATCTAGATTAACCTTCAAGGATATATGTTAAGGATGTGGTAAGGTTTCATGGGGCACCCTGTTCTATTGTATAAGATCAGGATCCGAGGTTTGACATAATTTTTTGACAAAGGATTTTGCAAGAAATTGATATATATTTGAGTTTTTTCACCGCTTATCATCCCTCATATGGATGGTCAGTTTGAATGAAAAATTCAAACCCTAGAGGATACATTGTGACCTTGTCTATTATATTTCAATGGTGGTTGGGATCAACACCTTCCTCTAGTCGTGTTTTCGTATAATAACAACTTTCATTAAATAATTCAGATGGAACCTTATGAATCCCTCTATGGGAAGAAATGTAGATCTCCAACATGCTATGCTAATGTTAGAGAAATAAAGCTATTAAGACCTGAGATAGTTGATGAAATGGAAGATAAGGTTATAACCATTCAACAACATATCATATCATCTCAAAGTTGGTAGAATAATTCTATTGATAACAGATGGAATGATATTTAATTTTATGTTTGTGAAAAGGTGGTTCTATGAATATCACCATGGAATAATGTTATTAGATTTAGGGAGAATGGGAAAATAATCCGTAGTTATATCAACCCCTTTGATATTATTGATAGTATCAAGATGGTATCATATCACTTGGAATATCCTCTATATATCTCTAAAGTCCATGATGTTTTCAAAATTTCTCTCTTATGGATGTACATACCATACCCTTCACATGTATTGAACTCAGAGGTCATACCACTAGAGAATGATCTTTCTTAGGAGGAGTAACCAATTGAAATTAGAGATTATACATAGAATATTATAAAATAAAAGACCACTAACTCAGTGAATATTTTTTTTAGAAACCCCTTGTTTGAGGAATCTATGTGGGAGCTTGAGGATATAATGATGTAAATATATCATTATTTTTTAACTAAAAGATGAATTTCATTGGTGAAATTAAATTATTGGTGGGAAAAGTGTAACACCTCGAGATTTTATGAAACATTGTTTTGAATGAATTAATTTTCCATTTTACCATTCATTGAACTAATTAAAACATTCTTTTCACATGGAACCGGCTCAGCATAAGTCACATGCAACACCGACTTGGTGCACTTTACCCACAATACAAAGTTTCTATGTAACATTATTTTATTATTATAATTTTTTAAATGAGATAATTATAACCTACCAATTAAACATAGTAAAATGAATAGTAATAACAGAAATAAAATATACATTGTAATGGTTTTATATAAAAATTCATATTTATAATAAAATATATAATTTTTTAAAGTATTTAAATATATAAAAATATTATTTTCTCAATTGAACGTATTTTTATATCCTTCTATGAAAGAAAATAAAATTTATTTTAGAAAAATTTATAATTATAATTTGATGAAATAATCTTTATTTTATAATTTATAATTTCTAAATTATTTTCGGAATAATTTTTTGGGATTTTTTGGGAAACTTATTTTTTGGATAAATAGTGAAAAATATTGAATTTTAATTCTAAATTTCTTTTTCATATAAATTATTTAAAAAGATAAATTATATTTTATATTTGTTTAAAAAATTAAATTTCTAATATTTTATCAATTAGTCTAATTTATTTCATTGGAACAAATTTCACATCGAAATTGCATATAAAAACATAGCAAAATTTTGATCAATTTTAAATTTAAAACCTTGTATTGACATCCCGTAAATGGGATTAATTTTAAATTAATTTTATCATATTAAATGATTTAAATTTGGAAAAAAAGATTCCACAATTTTCATCCTAATAATTTATAATTTCTAATAAGGTTTAATTAATATTTAAAAAAATGATTAATGAATGTAATTAAAAATAATTACAATGATTAAGGTAAAATTATGTTTAATAAGGAATTAAATATTAAACGTAAGGGCCCAAGTGAAAATGTCACTTTTTCGACACCCTTTTTATAGCTTTATTTCAGGCATTCATCTTCCATTATTTATTTTTTGGGTTTTGGACCCCTTTTTTGAGGTAAACACATCGGCAAAGATAACCTGTTTTAAACAATGCTAATTGTGTCCCCTCCCTTCCCTATAAAAGGCCACCACCTCTACCCATTATTCACACCTATCAAAAAACATAGTATCAGCTATGATATACCCAATATACTTCCCAAAATATCTGAAATCCTCCTTGAATCATCCATTTTTTCAAAAATCCATGAATGGAATCCCTTTGGAGAAAACCAAAATGAGTTACCCAAATAAGAGGTAATATTCTTCATAAAACACTATAGATTTATTTCCATTATCCACCACATCAAGTATCCTAATTCGTGGATTATAAAAAAAGAAGTATCATAAATATATTGAGATTTTGTTATGATAATTTTCATACATATAGGTACACACACTTTAATCTATTGGGCAACAAACACGATGTTTATGTGAACAGAAAACTACCACCGTACAAAACAAATATTGTTCATTTTTTTTATTACCACAATTAATATTTTTTTCGTTATTATGTTACCAATTTTTATATATTGTATATATTATTTTTTATGATTATGTAAAAAATTTATAATATATACCTTTTACTTTCCATTTTGTGTAAATATGATAATTTCTTTTAATGAAGTGTGGGCTAACACCAACTCAAAGCAACGTGATTCCCTCACACACTACATGGAATGTATTAAGGATGGGTTTAGTGAACATATATGATATATATAACATAATAATTATTATTTAATTATACTAAATATACATATATGTCTTTTTTTACATTTAATACTACAAATAAAAATGGAAACAATGTTCATGCGTGCATACAACAAACTATCTCCATGAAAGGTGTATTCCATTTAAAATTTCTATAATTTATATATTATTATAAAATCACAAATATATATATATATATATTGAATATATATTATATTTATATAATTTTTTAAATTTTGGAAGTAAATAAATTATTATCTAAGTAATATGATCTAGAATAATAAGTCAAAACACGTGCGAATAAACAAAGCAAATATTACTCGAAGATAGTACTTAACATAGAATTGTTCGTAAGAGGTTAATATAAAGTCATAATAAAAACTTATATGGTATTAGATAAAATAATATGGCTATTTTATAGATTTATAATAAAATTATATTTATTATAGAGTATTTTTGAACATGTACGACGAGAGTCAAGACACAATGTAAGGGAATTTCATCTTAATTTGTTTTATATCTATGTTATATTTACCATATTTGTGACACTTAAATTTTTTGTGGTGTATATAATGAAAATTAAAATATTATATGATAATTATTGTTAAATTTATGGGTATTTACATAACCACTATATTATCTTTTTATTCATCCAGTTTTTGTTTCAAATGTTTCCAAATCGGTTGGATAGTTTTGTCTCAATTTTCCTTCTTTGAGAGTCATGTTTTTTTATTCTCCCAAATTTTTTTTTTGAGGTGTAGATAATCCCATTTTAATGGTTATAAAATTAATATACTTATTTTCATGATATTTTAGGTTTCATTTAATTTTATATTATACATGGATATTATGATCTAACGATACAATGTGGTAACAGTTTATTGATACAATCACATTGTTTATAGGGATTGATCGTGGGTATGCTTCCATTGATGAAATATTATGATTCATGTGTCATGAACACTTGCTAGTTTCTATAACCTCTATTTATTAATGTTATATCCAAGTATTATTACCATTTTTCACTCATTATTACCTAAAATAATTGAGAAAATGTTTTTATGAGAAATATGACCTTATTTACCTCTTCGGTCAAAAATAAAATTTATTTCAAATACCATGTTTTAAAAAATGTTTTGAAGAAAGTTATAAAATGGTCTTTAATGATCATTGTAAAGGAAAAATGATATTAAAAATATTTTATTGTTTTCAAAGAATCCATTATATGTTTTAAAAGGCATTTTAAAAGAAAAAGGGATTCAAAATGCTATACTATTTTAAAAAGAAATTTTCAATGTAGAGATGATATTTTCTTCAATAAATGGGTTTCAATATAATTAAAAATTACATCCCATATAAGATGATAAACATTGGAGTAACTCATTCCTTTCTGTGGAAATGATTCAATGTTTCTATCTTATGCATTATTTTAATGGTATATGTTTTGATGGCTTGGTGTTTATGAAACATGTTTCTCTTTCATGGACTATATGAATTAGAAACATTCTTATTTTCACGGGTTATGTTTTGATTAAATGATTATGAAACTCATATCTTTTTCCACTAGTTATAGTATGATTACTTGTTTCTAACTCCCATTTAATTTCATGGGTTATGATATGATTTTTAATGACCTTGTAGCACATGTATGAATGATTTCATTATGATATGGGTGGGACCTATACCTCTCTTAAATTCATTGGGTAATGATTTATATCTCATCAGATAGTCTAAGATGGTCTTTTGAGTGGAACCTGATTACTAATATGGCCATGGGAGTGAATTTTTACTTCCATAATGGTATGAGGAGTTAACTCATACAACTAATATGGAAATTGGAGTGAACAATGACTTTCAAGATGGTGTGGGGAGTGGACCCATGCTATTATGATGGCCTTGTCAGCAATTCCTTTGCTACTATGCAAATAATTTTATGTGCTAATGTGTTTTACACAATTCCATGTTTTATTCTGATGTTATGTTTTCATGAAAAGTGTTCTTTATTTCCTTATGATTTTTTTCTTATGAATTATTAATACATATTCTAGGATTCATGTATAAGGTCTTTGATATGTAGGGTATGATCTTCTATTTTCATGATCTTATTCTCAGGCACTTATGCTCATGGTTATGGTTACATATATCCCTTGATTTCACTTACTGATCATATAATATCACCCTGTTTTTGTTTTGTTCCATAGGTTATGAGGTTATGTATTATTTTTGATATGTCTAAGAATGATTTTAGTTATAAAGAACCTAGTGGAAGATAATGTAGCTCACTTATGTACCAGTGTTTATGTGTCCATGCTTATGAAGCCCCTAGACTAGTATGGACATTTGGAATTTTTTTATAATATTTATATATTATTGATAAGTTATGTAATGTTTATGTATATAAAGAAAGAGTTTATATACTCATACTTCAATTATATTAAACATAATAAAAAAACTGAGATTAATTTTTTAACATCACATAGATAGGTTTTCATATAGCTTCCTCAATCTTTTGATTTAATGATAGATCTTTTAGCAAGTGTGTTCTATTTTTCCCTATCACCATATCATATTAATCCATGATATCCAAGATCAATCATTCATTAGTGGGGTAATATTTGATTTTCACAAATTTTTTATTTAATATATTTTATGAATCTAGTATATGGTTCCTAAAAAACAATACATTTATGATATCATACATTAGGATGTGGTGTGGAGGTAGGGCTAGAAGATAACAAACTAATCTGGAATGATCATGGATCTCAAAAGGAATGATTTATTTTGGTCTCAACACCATTTTAGTCCAAAATATGATGAATATTTTATAGGTATATATTCATAGAAACTCATTATCAACAAAATCCAAATCTATATTTCATAGATTATTATCTTTATTAAACTTTTGTCAAATTTGTGCCTCTTTATTGTACCATAAAATTGTTTTACCAATATTCCTCATTAATTGGATAAATTTATGATGTAATATAATCCTCTATCTAGCATCATCCCATCAAGATAGATTCATGAATCTCTTCTAATAAAGAGCCTCATATTGTTCCATATGAATTCTAGAGTGGAAATTTTTTTTATATGACTACTCTACCTAGGGAACGTGTTGATCTCAACTTTCTTGAAATTCCCTCAAACAAGATATCAGTATATACTCTAAGCATTGAATTATCCTCTCATACTAACCATCTATCTGAGGATGATATAGAGTTATAATTCTTAACTCCTTTAATTTTTATGAAGACCATAAGAAACCAATGAGTTACACCTAATATCCTAATCAAATAATGTGGATAGTTATACTACATGAATCCCTACCACTCACCTAACATATGTATGGTTGATTTTTTCAGGTTTGAGATCATATTATATTGAAATAAAATGAAACTAATCTGTATAGTGATAAACTATAACCTATATTTCTTATAAACATTTAGATGTTTTGGATTTTCTTTCAAAAAATTCGTTGTTGACGTTTTCCAATTTCTACATAGATATGGGCAATGCTTGGATGATTCCTTTGGACATCTAGTGAACTACATAAACATATTGATAAACCAAGAATATATATATTTACATCACGATTTACCTCTTCATGTTATCAGACAAGATGTTTTGTATATTGTTTACATTATTTTTCCTTCATAATTGATAGAAAAAGATTACATAGAATCATTATCTAAATGTTCATTATTTTTTTTATAGATCAGACACATTTCTAGGTTTTAAATCATTTAAAACTATTTTTATCAACATTTAACTAGAAAAAATTCTATACCATTTTCTATATATCTACATCATTTTTATAGGATTCCTTTATCATCAAGTTAATGGATAATTGAGGGTTAAATTGTGTAAGATATGATTTACCACCTTCTGTAATGACTTCAAGACTAAATCTCTACAGATCCATGTGTATTGTCACTTTTTCAATACATATCATGGATTGAGTTAAATGGAATTTTATACTTCGATCATAACCCACCTTGAATTCCCTTCCAGGGTGATAATGTATTTATAATTTATAATCTTTCACAAATATTAACCATATCATTTTCCTCATGTTTAAATAATTCTTATTGATGATCTATTTCAAGATTATATGATCAATATATATATCAAAAATCTCACAATATAGGTAATTCATACATACATTCAACACAAAGATAACTATCAATAATTAAAAATATATATGTTAGGTATTTTTTCTCATGATTTTTAAATTAGTGAGAGGAATAATAAATTACTATATCCTTTTTTATACGAATATTTACCGAGGATTTTAATTTTTTATCACATTAAATTAAAAACCCTTCATCACTATAGGGTAATGTAAGAAAATGCATAATGAAATATCTTTTTTATATTAACCTATAGAATTCCTCATAAGTGATAACACGGCCTAAGAAAGAAAATCCTTGGAAAAGCTATTCTAGCATGCTAAACATATAATATAATTTTTCCTTTCATAAGTTTCTTATAATAATTAACAATTTATCTTTCTATTATTTATTTCTCATATAATTTATTATGACATCATCAATAATTAATATTTCAAATATTTCAATTTAATATTTAAACAATTTATTCGTCAAATCATTAATGATAGCATGATCATATGTAATCAAAAATGGTATCACCATAAATTATTATTTTCAATACTTTTTAATGAAATACTACTTCATTAAATAATATATTTAAACCCTCAATTGATTATATTAATATTTATGTTAACTAGTTTTGAAAAAATGATCTTTTATTAATTGATAAAATAGGTTATTAATATAGTGTATTGGATAATTGTTTTTATTGTGATTTTTATGAGCTCAAGGTAATCGATTCAATGAAACATTGATCGTGTAATTCATCATATTTTCCATGTATTATTTTTGGAAACTATATGGATTATTTTCAGTACCAGTAGATGAGGTGGAATTGCATTTTGAGACTCATTTTTGTAGAAATAAATGTTTGAAATATATTAAACATATTAAATATAATGAGCACATAGTTTTTCTGAAAAATTCGAATAAATTCTAAATTTGTTACCTAATTTGGAATATAAGGGAACTATGGAGATCAAAACATAGGTTTTACCTTAGGTGAAACATGTAACACCCTATGATATTGTGAAATATTTCTCCTTGAAATTAATTTAAATATTAAATATTTTTCATTTAATAAATCACTAAAAATGTTTTTTAATCACTAATTAAATCATTCAATTCACACAAAAATGACTTATCTTTACCTACATGGAATTTTTTTTTTATCTTGCATTAAACACAATAATGACTTTTTTCATTGGCTTGTGTGACACGAAATACCAATTTTTATGGAGTAATGATATATTATTAAATGTATCCTAGATGTTAAATTAGTATTATTAACTAATTTATGAAAAATAAATTCTTTACACCAATATGAGATTAATTAATTATTTATAAATTAATTAGAAATGAAAATTTAAGAACTTAATGAATATAAATGACATATTTTCATTTTTATGACCCTAATGGTGTTTTTAATTAATAAATTTAATTAGTCAGAATTAGTGAGTGATATTAATGTAATATATCTTTTATATATTCAATAAAATACTTTTTATTGACACAATATATATGATAGACATAAGATAAAAACAAACCCAATTTTATGCATAAAAAACTAAATTTTTATAAAGGAAATTATATGGACTTTTAATGGGAATCCCATTTTAAATATAATTTTTTTAAAACTTTTATTGATTTAATATGTCAAAACGCATAATATTTTAAGTAAAAAAATAATAATCAGGCTATTATAATTTTTTTTTATTTTTATGAAAGGTTATATTTTTCAATTAAAATTAAAAAATAATGAATACTAATTAAAGAATGTTTATTTATATAATTAATATATAAGGTTAGATTATATTTTAAATTTGTTACACTATTTAATTAGATAGTATTTTTATAAATTAATAATTTTAGGTTATTAGAAAAAATTTAAAAATTAAATTGGATATAAAAAATTAGCAAACATTTGATAATTTTAACATTAAAAACATGTTGTGCTATCCCATTAACATGATTATTTTTAAATTAATTTCTACCACTTATGTGATTAGAATTTAAAATAATGGATTCCTTATTTTTAATATTCATAATTTATAATTTCTAATGTGGTCAATTTAATTTTTTACAAAAAATATTTTTAAAAGTGATAAAAAAATAATTACAACCATTAAGTGAAAAATTAGGTACTAAACCTTAAATTTAAAACCGAAAACAACCTATACACTTTCCCATCACCCAATTCCTAGCTATGATTTTTCCTTGAAAATTATTTTATTGAGTATGGTTGGTTATGTTTTAATTTTATAGTGAAAAACATGGCTACACCTAACATTTTTTCAAAAATTCCAAGTGTGTCATTTCATTTCCTAGTAAAAGGCCACCACCTCTCTCTATTAATAAAACCTCTCAAAAAACATTGGTTTGGACATTTTATACCCAATACACATCCCAAAATCCATCTCTTCCTCTATAATTACTACCTTTGGGATAAATTAAATCCAATTATGTCTTTTGTTATAATCCAAAAAGAGTTACCCAATTAAGAGGAAGTCTTTATTTGTACGAAGAGAGTTATGACACAAGATAAGGTGAATTCGGGTCACTTTTTATTTCCATGAGGAACATTCTTTATTCACCACAAATTAATTTTTTGGTGTGTATACTTCCAATGTATGTATTATTTGATTCATAATATTAAATTTATATCTATTTACTTGTTCATTATAAGCTCTTTATTTCATGGGGTTAATGTTTCAAAAGATTCAAAATTTGGTATAATAGTTTTGTCTCAATTTTCATTTTTTGAGACTCATGTTTGGTTATAAAGGTAAATTATTTTTTGAGGGGTATATATTTCTATTTTACATGATATATCATGAATCTCAATCTTTTCATTATATTTTAAGCTTCATGTACTTTCCTTTTCTTACATGGATAATAAGATCCCAAGGTAACTAGTGACTGAATTTTATTAAAACAATCTCATCAGTTTTCAAGATTTGTTTTTTATGATTTCTATGATGAATTCTTATGATCCATCTCTCAATAAAACTCAGGTTTTTTCCTTTTCCATTAATTATTAAATATATATACTTGTAGTAGTACCATTTTCTCACTCTTTGGTACTTAAGATAATTAATAATTATTTAAATAAAATTAGAACTTATTTCACTCTTCGGTTGGAAATATGTTTTATTTCAGTAACCATGTTTTTAAAAATGATTTCAAATTTTCCTTAAAGACTTTTTTTAGGGAAAAAGTATTTTATTTATTGTTTTCCAATATTCATTTAAAATATTTCAAATAAATTTTCAAGGAAAAACTTTTTTAAAAATGTTTTATGTTTATGAATTGTCTTAAACATTTTGAAGAATTTTTATAATTTTTCTAAATGGATTAGAAAATCATTTCCAAGATTTATATAAACTTTTTCTAGTTTATTTCCCAGGAGATGGTGTAAATAAGGTTTTATTTTTAAAATAGTTTTTTTTTTCAATCAATAAAGGATATTTTCTTCTAGAAATATTTTCAAAAGAAATTTCAAAATTATTTTACTTCTAAGATGGCATATATTTTATTACTCGTTCGTTTATAGTAAATTATATAATGTTTTAATTCCTATTATTTCTATGAATGGATTATGAATTAATGTCAAGATATTTAAGAAACCCATTTCTCTTCGACAAGTTATATGGCTTTTAAACCCTATTATTTTCATTAGTTATGATTTCATAAAGTGATTAAGAAACCTATATCTTTTCATAGTTTATTATTTATGAAATTTTAATGACACCCATTTGATTTCATGGGATATGAATTGATGTTTATAAAAACTATTTCTTTTTTATGTGTCATTATATGATGAAAGTTTTATTTTATCGCACATGTATGAATTATTTTCTTAGGAGATAGGTGGGGCCTATATATACATCTAATGAATTGGATAAAAATGGAGGAATCGTGAGTATATATGTTTTTCGTGAACCAGATTTCTTATTCCCAAGGTTATGCGTAAACTTGACTACATGTTCACAATGTTTTTCATAGACCAGGGTGCATGTCCATACTTTTATGCATGAACCTAATTACATGTTCACAATATTTTGAGTGAACCTTATTACATGTTCAAAATGTTATGAATAGACTTGTTTGGATGTCTATAAGATTATGTGTGAACTTGATTACATGTTTAAAATGTTATGAGTGAACCTTATTACATGTTAACAATGTTATGAATTGACCAGGTTTCTTTCCTATAAGTTTATGTGTGATCCTGATTACATGTTCACAATGTTATGCGTGAAAATGATTAAATTTTCACAATATTATGCATGGAAATGGATTCATGTACATAAGTTTAATATTGAACCTGATTACTCATTCAAAACGTTATGCATGAACAGGTTTCTTGTAAATATATTTATGGGAGGGTCTGATTTCATGTCCTTAACTTAATGAGTGAACATGTTTCTACCTATACATGTTCAAAACATTTTAAAAAATTTAATACCACAAATTCCATATCTTATTCTTATGTTATACTTTCATGACCAGTTCTCTTAATTCTCTTTTGATCCATGTATTATAAATTGCTAATATTTATTATGATCTCTAATATGAAGTGTATGATATTGAAATTTTATGCTCAAGTTACCTTCCATTTTTCCATGTTATGCTTACACATTTCCTTTATTTATTATTACTGATCATCTGAGCTAATACATTTATTATGTTTCCTGTCTAAACCTTATGAAGAATGGTTTTAGGTAGAAGTACTAAAGGTGAATATATTTATGGGACTTTTTAAGTTCTTTTTCCAGGATATAAGTTTCTGTTTCCATGTTTC
This sequence comes from Viscum album, assembly GCA_963277665.1. Taxonomy (NCBI): domain Eukaryota; kingdom Viridiplantae; phylum Streptophyta; class Magnoliopsida; order Santalales; family Viscaceae; genus Viscum; species Viscum album. Next base: position 1,899,904,952 of record OY728135.1, on the reverse strand, counting down.
CAAAGATACTAAACTAGTATGGACCTCATGCATCTATTTTTTCGATGTATAGAAAATTATTCTAAAATAATATAATATCCATGTATGATAATCTGGGGTAGCTATAAAACATAACCATTGTCCGCACAATGGTTGGTGAAGAAATCGTCACTCGTGAAAAATTAAAAGTAATAATAAATAAAATTATTTTATTTATCTGTTGGAACATAGAGCTAAAATATTTTATAAGTATATAGGTATGAGGGAATTCTTTAGAAAATGAATCATAGAGACCATGAGGACAATTGTAGAGAATTTATGGTTATTTTTTTGGGTGATGATGGCCAAATCGATGATTGATGATTGATGAAAGATAGAATTAATTGATCATTCCAGCGATCATGGTGAATCTCTTTTTTTCATCATGGATCTATCGGAATAAACATATGATGTTTTTTCAAATTGGAGTTTTTCTCCAATTTCAATTTCTAATAAAAAAATAAATCAATCGACCAACTGATTGATTCATAGATCAGTTGTTTTTTAGGATGGGATTATTGCATGAATTTGTTGGGAGAATTTTCTCTTTGAATATATGTTTTCAATTAATTCATTGTTCTGATATCAATAAATTAAGGTTGACACAAACATATTCTATGTTTTATTTCATATTACTATTCTTTGTACCTTTTATCTACTGATTCTTCAATCTTCGTAGATATTCTCCACTGAAAAGTGGTCCAACAAACATTAATAAAATCAATAGTTTTCACATGTTTCACGGAGAAACGATTTGATATACTAGATCAGGTATTGGCGTGACATGACAGTGGTGCTTAGGGTAAAGCATCAATAGATTGGGTGTTCAAGATACCCAATTATATTTTTCTTTATATTCTAATTAATAATGATTTATGAAACCATTTTCTAAATGAATTAATGTATTGAATCATGGTGTTTGATGATTACATGGTTCTGATGATGATCATTCTTGTATTTTAGTGATGGGAAAGTCCAGAATGATGGACAAAGGAGCAGCCAACAATATTTGAACTAGATTTGGAAATTTGGGAAAATTCTGAAATACACTACGTGTAAGGCATAGCTACATGACCTGTGAGGCCCATTTTGTGGAAGTAAGGGTTTAGGGGGAATTTAAGGATCACACAGTGTGTGACCCACTCAAAAGGTGTGTAAACCCTACATGATGGCTCAACATATTCTTCAAAGGGTACACTGAATGGGATTGATGTACATGTTCAAAGGAACACTGTGTACCCCTACCCAGACATGATTAGGACAAGGTTATAGGGGAATATCCATGTACTTGGAAATGGGATGATGTGCATGTGTAGCAGCACGCCATGTAATTCTACAAAGACACATGCAAATTCCGTTTACATGGGCTAGACCTATGCTTGAAGGGACATGAAATTTAATGCTAATTCATGTCTTTTACTCTACATATGATTCCTTAGATCCCTTTTCATATGTATATTGGACTTTCATTTGGTTGTGTTTACCATATCCATTCCTTGAGGGTTAGTATGGAATCACCTCCTACATAATGTAATGTGATCCCCTCAACAGGAATTATTGGATTGAGTTATGAGAATCCTTCTCTGAGGCTTATATAGAGATCCCACATCATCTTTTTTCCCTAGGTGTAGTTATTGTTATCATCATGACCAACACTATTTGGGAATTTTTTCTAAACCTATCACTTAATTATAAATTAATTTTTTGTAAACCCCATAGACTTGGGCGTGATCCTAATTTATTTATCTTGTCTCTCTACACTTACAACATATATATATCATGCTGTGACCTCATAAGCACTACCTTTTGAATGGTCACCATCAAAACAATTTGACTTGTGGATTGTGTTTTCCTAAATGAGTGTTTCATAGAACATTTGATCTAGATTCACTTGATGGTATTATTGATCTGAATTTATCTTTGACACTCTATATTTTTTGAGTTTACATAGATATTATTGTAATATATTCCATAAATATATACCTTTTTTTGGAAAACTGTTATTCTATTGTTATATGATTTTTGGTTTTTGGGTTTCCTACAATGTATTATTATACTCACCCCAACACAGGCCTTTCCCACATGTGGCATGTGCTGTGCAGATGATCAACCATTTGACAGAGTCATAGATGGACCAGTACCATGTAGAGATTTTTGATAATGAATAGGCCGATGGGGTTTTATGTGGTATGATGATATAGTTTTCATACTATTCATTGCGGGCTTGTAATTGTCCCTATTTACATTACATTACTTCTATAATACTATAGTTTTGGGATATTGGTGTATACATGCATGGTTGTTCAATTTGTTTAAAATTTAATCATTCTATGGTCTTGGAGATGTATGAATGTATAAAGGTACATTGGCTAATACCTCCTACGATAGTGATATGACTACAAATCTCTAATCACCAACCCCTGACCTATTGGAGGGGGGTTTGAGGAGTCATAGTACAGGCTCATATGTGACGATTGATGACATATTCAACCTTCTATAACAAAAATAGGACTCAGGTACTCTATGGGGAGGACCTAGTGTGTATAAAAAACTTCATAATATTCTCTTTTAATTGAAACATTAAATTCTCATGTTTAATAGAATTCATTATATATGGATTCTTTATGATGGTAAATAAACCATGTTTGAGTTTGACTGATAATTAGTAAACATTTCCAGGAGGAATACAATGATCATAGATGAAATTATGCATAAAATCCTATTATATTATTTTTTTAATAACTTTATTTATTTAAACAAACGTTATACATTAGTATTTCTTTAACCACACTAGTTAACATGATAAAATAATCCTTCATAAATAATAACAATAAAAATGTTAATTTACCAATGAATATCCTATAGGATTTTCTAGCCATGTGTTTAGTGTTTGGCAGTATCCTCATGTGTCTATTTTTCAATTGAGCCAATAATTAACCATCCATTTTTATATTGATTACACCTAGTTTCATATGTTCTAGAGCTTCATCCATTTGCAGTATCCATACAATAATATATTCTTATAAAACCACATAATCACTATTTTAACAAACCACGAGGACTTTAGGAAATACATAGGCTTGTTCTTAGATTTATTTCTATTTTTATCTAAATTACTCTCCAAAATATTAAAAAAATTATCTTTCATACCAACATTGGTGACCAAGGCTGAACATAAAAAAATAAAATATTTATTTCATGGTTTTATTTCTACAATACACTAAAAATAGCACAAACCATGGGCATAATGTTTCAGTTTCAAGGACACTACTTATATAAACATATTATATTACTATTATTTTTAACATTTCCCCATTACAATTCCTCTCTATATCCTCTTTTAGATTTTGTCATATAATATAGTCATAATAATAATATATCAAATTGATACATATGAAGGGGTGAGTTCAAATTCTATACCCAAGATAAATATAAGGTTTTTAAAATATTTAAATTATAAATATGATAGACATCAAGATTATGTGGGTAATATGAGTTAAAAACATCATGAGATCATAAGTCACAAAAAGACATCTTTGATCATTAAGGATCACAATATAATAACATAATACCAAATAAATGTCATAAAAATAGTGTATTTGAAACATGTATTCAAAAACAGATACCTATAAAATCATAATATCATTACAACATGGAATATCATAAAATATAGACTTGTTTAAAAAGTTTAAAAACTTTATTGAATTAATTGAATAAATATAAGCAAAATATAACATTATTAAATAAAATCAAAGTGTACCCACCATTTAATTTTGTGGAAAAAACCATGTATGTCCACTCATTATTTTTATTTACAGTTTATTTAAGTTCATGAAACAATATCTCATGATATATAAAATCATAGTGAACAAATTATAGGGGGATATTTAACCATGAAAATCATCATCCTAATACATGAGTTCCACTTAAAATCAAATCATACATATTATCATAAAAACACATGGGATGGATAATGGGTTTCATAACTTTTACAAATTGTATCACATAAAAATTATGATCATTTTGTACCAAAAACTTGTTCCCCTAAAAAGATGATATATTGGTTTATTTTTAAAACATTACACTATTGGGTACAAATCCATTGAAAATTAAAGAGAAATCGAATATTGTTTTGGAGGAAATTATTTTTCATTTCAAATTCCAAAATGATTTTCGTTTAAAAATGATGAAAAAAATATTTTTAAAAAAATAATTTAAAAATATTCCAATAAATATTAAATTAATTAAAATAAATTATATGTCAAAATGTGATGTATTAGAGTTGAATATATGATCATTTTAAGTAAAATCCATTGATATATTTGAAAATTCATTTATTTAAAAACCCACAATGATAAAAGTATATTGGAACCATGGTTTGTTAATAAAGTGGAATATATAGTTCGTTTGAGATAAAATACTCTCATAGGGATAGGAGAACATAGTGAGAAGTAAAAAAGTGTATATAGAAGAAAAATTTGTCAAAGAATACGTGAATTATTCTCATCAATATTTTGTTTTAGCATATCTTTATTTTCATCAATGAAGAAAACCATGCTTTGAAAACTAATTTACCTAGAATAGAATTTGAACCACTTGTATCAAAAAAATAACTATCAGTATAACCTATATCCATAATTTATGCAGTACTATGTCATTTTAAATAGTTCAATTATATCTATTCAATACATGTATATTAGTTAGTTATAATATATTTTCTAAATTGGGTGAAAGAAATATTGAACATTTTAATCCATTTTTAATTGAGCTTTCATTCTTCAGTGATCTCCCAAGGATCATCATTACTAAATCATACTAGTATCTAGACTATATGATTTTAAATATATTTTAAATTTATATTTTCATTTGATAACTATTAATGTAATTTTTTTTGTGATGAAAATGATGACACATTCATTTTGGTCTATTTAATGAATAAATGGATATATATTAATAACGTCCATGTATATTGATATTATTAGTAAATAATTATTTTTTAATATTTAATAAATGATTAGTAAATTATTTATGAGAATATTACATTCTTTAATCATCTTCAACATAAACATTACAATATCACTCATGTAGGTTCTAGAAACAACTTAAATAGGGGTAATTTATGATGTCTGAATGAGGTAGATAAGAATATTATAGATTGATTATATAAAATTTAAAAAATATTAAACATTTCATAATTTTAATGTATCTTCAAGGAACATATTCTTAAAACCGTCCATGATGGGTTGTTATTTCAAATAAAATCTTTCAACTGTAGAGGAAGTAGGTCACATGTACCCATGATAAAAGATCTCATTTCCAAATGAATGTATTGATGACAGTATAGGAAAAATGAAATTTTTATTAATTTAATTTGTTCATATAAATCATATTTATTCAAAAAATCCATAATTTATACTATTCTTGAGAGGCAGCGATATAAAAATACGACATTGCATCACAGAGGAGATAGTCTGTACATACACAAGATCGATGTTATTTTTGTTCTTAGATGATGAATAAGAATCAATATTTTATGAATAATTAATGTAATAAAATTTAATTATAGTAATGATACTGATTTAGTTAAATAATATGGTTAATACTTCATTCTAAATGGTGTATAATAAATTAAAAGACAATGATATTGTAATACACATTATGAAATATTGATTAATCTCTTGGAAAACACCTTATAGGTGAAGGCCTTATGAAAAAATAATGTTACAAAAAACATACCATAGAGGGTAGGGTTTCATGATTTGAAAATGGTATATATTCATTGAGGAATTTGATGGTCAAGTGTAACATTCATATGGTTTAAATGGTATCCTATTATAAGAGAAGAAATTTAGAATTATGGAAATAGAAATCATTTTTTAATAATACCAAAAACAATTCAAGGTAAAATGGATAAAAAGTAGACTAAGTAGATATGAAGGAAAATATATATAAAAAATGATTCCATAAATATATTTTAAGAAAGGATAAGAGTTATTTGAGATTTTATTACCTTTTACCATTTACCCAAATTATTATTTACCTTATTAAGGATTTTTGACCTTAATAAATAACATTGAGAGAAAAAATTAAGATTGGATCCTTTTACTACATAAAATAATTTTGATTAAAAATTTTAAAATCAATTTAACATGCAAAATTTAAATAGATTTTGAAAATTGAATTTAAAATATACAATCTTAGTCACATTTTAAACATTTTTGAAAGAAAACTTTTTATACCTTGAATTTATACATAAGATAGAATTACCTTAGATACATATTTTAATGGAACAAATTTATTTATAATAAATAAAATAAAACGTTGATTGATTTGAATTCTCTCTGAAACTTAATTTCACCATATAATATTTTAACTAGAGGAAAAGACTAGAATTTTTTTTTATTAATGTATCATATTAATTATGTTTTAAAAATATTAGTCATTGAATTATAAGTTACCAAAGTTTTTAAAAATATATAATGGAATTACTTTAATGAATATGTTATTACATAAATGTTTTTAATTTTTAGGGAGAATCATAAAATATCGCTAAAATCAAATAAATTATATTTTTTCAATAAAAGTATTTTTTAACTGAAAAGCATCCTATAAAAACATGCATACTAAAATATTTTTATTTGTGGAATAAAAAATTTATTATTATTTTTAGTAATTTATATTATAGAAATTCTAAACATATTTATTAAAATAAAATATATAATATCTGGGAAATAAATTTTTTTAAATAGTCATTTGAATATTAATTCATATTAATTACTATCCTTATAAATATTAAATAGTTTACCCTTTTAGTATTTATTATAAAATAAGTAATAATTTTATATTCAAGTGTTTTACAAGGTTGTTGTTATGCGTACCATGTAACACATTTTATCAAACATAACATCGGTTTTAAAAAAATCTATAATTTCGAGTCGTTATATTGTTGTTCATAGAATAAAATGTTGTATTTTGGATACTAGACCAATAGAAGACCAATGATAAGTTTTATTGCATTCCTACAGTCTATTATTCAATTTTAGACCATATTTTATATGGTAGGCCCATAAGTGATCAGAAGTATTCCATTATAAGGATGTGACATTACATTATCAAATTTTTTAATGGATCATTTTTTATGAATTGATGTTTTGTAACCAATTGTCTGAATGCATATATATATTCTTTGAATTTTTTTATAAATTTATATTTCTTGGTTTTTATTTACTATTTTATATGAAATGGTTTTCAATAACCTTATATTATATTATCTAACCCTCACGTATAAATGGAAGCCTCTAGAAAATAAGGATGCATTTCCATGATCATGAAAAACCACTAGTTATGGTATGGTTTGGGTGATTTAGTCAAATCTGTTTCATAAGGGTTTAATTAACAGTCTATGAGATATATGATGGGTTTCATGTATTGAATGAACTAGTTATAACAATTTTCTAGAAAATATTATGTATTCCAAAATGTGAAAGGTTCAATATGATATCATTATAAATTTATATGTTTAATATTTCCATAAAGTTACTCCTAAACATAATACTATTACATGATGAAATAAATAGTAACAATTATAAATAAATTTCTTAAAAACATCCATTTAATTAGTTTAAAAATCATATTCATGAAGCTTAATAATCACAGTGAATAAATTAATTATTTATATTTCACTAAAAATAATAAAATTCAATAATTAAAATGATCATTCTTTAGATTTAGTTGTACAAGAAGTAACATAGTTCATATATATTCCACTCATCTTTAAATTTTCCAAGATATTTCATAAGACAATCATCAAAATATTAATCGGTATATTATATCAAATTTTAAATTGATTTTAATTATATATATATATATCTATGTTTGTGTGTGTTATATAATATATATATTTCTTCCCAATCTATAGTTTCAAGAACATTCATGAAACATATGAAGGAGAAAATTATATACAACTGAATATAAATTAATGTTTTTTGCATTGAGAATAAGTATAAGTATTCATTATATCCTATAAAATAATTTTCCTCCATAACCAAATTGTTATTTGATTAATTAGTAAAAAAAATTAATATCAAATTTAATCTATTTATGTCATTTTTCTCTCAGGGATAAAATATGATAATAGGATAATTTTAATCCATTTAATAATGATTATTTCTGCCCATAATTTTTAAAAATTTCATTCAGATAATCAATTTTTGGTATGATTATAATGTGAGAATATTATTCATCTAATTTTTACTATCAATAAAAATTTCTCATCCTCAATTCATTCATAAGCCACTCAATTTTATGTATATATAAATGAATTTACTCATTCATAACTATGGATGCAACAACATTTGACATGAAACAATAGTTGCAGTTGTTTTTTAATTCATTTCAACTAATTTAATATGAAACCAAAATATGTATACTTATTTATTTATGGGATATATATTGGAGAAAATAAAATAAATTTACTTATAGTTCAATATTTAAAACTTCGACTCTTTTTATGGTAAAGATAAAAAATTTATTATCTCGATAAATTATAGGTTATTTCTAGTCCAAATACATTTTTTAGGATTATATATAATAATATTTATCCTTGAATTTGAAAATTATGTTTCAAAAAGTATTAATGAAATAGAAGACGTAGAATTTGGTGAGCTACATTTTTAGTATTATTAAAATTTTTGATCAGAAATTCTAGTTTTTTTATTTTGATTGTATTCATATAAAAGATTATTATAAAAGACTCAGAATGACAATCATAATTTTTATGAAATTAAAAAAATATCAAATGTGAACTGAATTGGTTAGAATGGAGTGGAATGAATTATATAGTGATCAATTTACTAAATTTTGTTGTTTGTACATGTAAAAAGAAATATATTTGTTAGTATTATATGAAATTTCAAACAGAGTTTTGAAAAAAATCATGGTTTGATAAAACGAAAAAATATAGAAAGATATATTGGTAGAGATTATCTTTTACAAAATATTTTAGAATGATTTTCATTTTTATGTATGGAATACAAGTAATCATTTTCTTTCTAATATGTCATGTTTGACAAATCCTATATTGAATTTATTATATAAATCTTGGAAAAATTGATGAAATTATAATTATGTTCATTAAATAAAATGATAATGTATTTATTGATGTATAAAATACCAATACACATGCATTCCATTATAGTATTACCATTTTTGTATTAATGAATATGATTTTTTTAGAAGTCAAGGTTTAGGTAGTCATTTCACTGACTCTTTTTTAAACACTATATCAAACATTTACTATTCCAATTTTTGTAATGTCATATCTTGGATGTAAAAATCATAATAATAAAATATATTTATTTTTGTAAGGAGTTTTTTTACTTAGTATGATTTTTTAGATTTAAAATTTTACAAATAATTTTTTGTGGTAATATTTCACATTCTAGTCCATACTGTATCTTTTTGGTGTTTTTTAGTGTTTAATTTATTATATTAATGAAATTTATATCAATATTTCAAATAAAAATACAAAATGGTTATATTATTATTAAAGATAATGGTATAATGTGTGTTCAATTAATTTATTCTGGTTCACAAAATATTTAATATATATTTTCTTATTAAAAAATATAATAATAAATTTTATGTATTAATTATGTATAAATATAATTAAGGTAATTTTAGTAATCAAATTGTCTATTAGATAGAAATAATATTTTTTAATCACTATTATGTAATCATATATTTCATGTTCTTGGTGGGATGGATGAAATCCTGGACAGTTCATGTTTAAATAACCAGACACACAGACCATTCATTTGTACAAATATTTATCATTAGATTAAAATGAGTAATAGGCCTAGTGGATAATAATGTTGTGAGAGGGGGGGTCTATCACTCATTTTTTCCATATCTGTTTATTATTACTTCTTCAATTAATGGTATATCAATTCTAATATATGTTATCAGTATGATATAAGAATTAGTTGAAATGACACATATGTACACACTTTTAAAAACATTATTATACTTTTAGCAAAAAAATGACTAAATATATAGTTATTAATTATATTAATATATTTAATTTGAAATGGAATATTTTAAAAATAATACCTAATGTTTGGGATGTGTGTTATTTGAGAAGATAGTGTCCCTAAATAATTTTTCATTGATTTTTTTATACTTATATATGATATATGCATGGGAATTGGAAGAGGGAAACAAAGAGGATACATAAGGCATATAAATTATTATAAATAAATCTCTATCATATAAGTTGACAGAAAAACAAACTTTATCATTTCATTTTCATTTTTATTCAATTGGGAAAAAACGTCTACTTTGTTTCCAAAAATAATTTTACTTCTAGAAATGTGGGATATCTCCAAAGGTCATATTCAAGGATGTATCCCCCAAATACATGAAATAATATATATTATTTATTGATTTAATAATTATTTTTTTGTTGGTATTAATTTGCAGAAGTTTTTTTGTAAAACCACAATTGTAAGAGTTGACATTCAGTGATTAGGAATTTTAGCAGTATCTTTTTATTTTCATGTGTTAGGACCAAAAGGGGCCTAAATACCCTGAGGGGGGGGGGGTGAATCATGGTATGGATATTATATTTCAAAAATTCTTCTGGACCCACTGGATCTTGACCTCTATATTATAAGGGTTACTTTGTTTGCACTTGTGTGTTTATGTTGATTACTTCTTTTTATCTTTATCTGATGATTATGATTTAAATTCAATATAGGGAAGCAACGAGGTAGACATAGAGATTTTTACTTTGTTCACCCTCCCTGGGCTACGTCCAAGGAGGATACAACGACGATATGCCATTGTACCAAATCAACTAAGGCCCACTGCCAATAATGTTCAGGCTAGATCACTTCTATGCCCAGGCTCACTACCTTTACAAAGTTTAGGGTCATATCACTGCTTTATCAAGGGTCACTCCTTGTTTCTCTCTCTCTGGCTCACTGCCGGTGGAGAGGATCACCTTCTTCCTCTTCCTTTACTCACTGCTGTGGAAAGGATCCACTCACAGTTTATAGACCTCTAGTTCTTTTCACTTGCATGAATACATGCATCCTCAACAGTTGATTGATGCTTTATTAAAGTCCAAATTTCATCCACTTATGAATACCCCTTTTCTTCTAAAACACTGGGCATTTCCTTTGGAAATACCTTCGAAAGCACCCTACATCGCGAGGATCCCAATTTTGCGAAGCTCAAACAAGCCTTCGCGAAGCTCCTTCCTTTTCACGAACCTCACAATTTCATGGAGCTTAGACCATCACAAATCTCAAGCCTTCGCAATACTTAGGCCTTCGCGGAGCTCACATTGTCACAAAGAAACTTCACTCGTGAAACTCACTGAGCCAACACAGAGCACACGACTTTCGCATAGCTAGAATAACCATCGTGAAGCTCTTCTTTCGCGAAGCACACTGTCTTTGCGAACTACCTTCACGAACCGAGAGAAAAGTATTTTTCTATGAAAATTCTCTCTTTCTCTTATGCTTCTCCAAAGTTGGTCAAGCTCTAATTATAGGTGATTCCAACGACCCTCAATTCTTCCGCGTGAAGTCAATGCCACGTCATCACAAATCACAAAGCTCTGAAGTTTCTGCCGAAATTATCTCAATCTCGCGAAGCACCATGACAATTTTTTATCACAGAGCTTGAAGTAATCGCGGAGCATCACCGTCAATCCTTTCATGCCTTTTCCGTGAATATCCCTTGCAAATACCTTCACTGTCGTGATGCGATTCATCCTCTGCTGTTCGCGAAGCTTGATGTAATCGCGAAGAACACCGTCAACATTCTTCTTGTCTTTGTAAAATCCAATCAATGAAGCCTATCTTCACGAAACTCATGCCTTTTCCATATATAAATAATATCTTCATCGATTTCCACTTTTCGCGATGCTCACCAACCTCCATATTTTGGACCCCAAAAATTTGGCAAACAATGGAAAACGACGCCACCTTTTACTGCTCTTTTTGTACCGCCTCCAGATCATCCGTTCGTTTGTCATCGTTCTTTGTCAACATGGATTATCAAAAAATTCTCTTGAACCCGACAATTATCCATGAAAACCTACTTTTTCAACAAACACAATCAACCCAAAAATGCTTCAATGTTACCTTTAGTGATTTTTTCTCAACATCATGGTTATATAGAACCATAGATAGGAACACCAATTACTAGTAATAATGAGAAATAATTTTAGCTAACCATCTTGTATCAGAATCCAGGATTATTCTTTATCATTTTTCATCTGGACTAATTGTTTTCAATAATATTCTATTTGACAAATACATAACCTTAAATTTATATTTTCAATATGAAAAAAAAATTCATAAAACAAAAAATAACAATGTATAATGATCCACATGTTAAAAACTATTAATTGATGAACATCATGGTTCAGTATCTTGATTCAAATTCTCATTTTGTAGATTTATAATACGTATACTACATGAAGTATCATTATAATTAACTTTATTTATTCATGAAAATTTCAAACAACATCATTACTAGAAGCATTTTCCTAATAAAATTATAAACCTAGAACATTATCATCGTGACAAGGAGTATTAATATATGAAACAAAGTAAAAATAAATATATCAAAATATACACCACTCTCTAGAGAAATTTATAACTATGTATCCAAAACAACATTAATGAATTGCATAATAAAATTTGATATTTTTTTACCCATGCTTCATTGCCACAACCCCAAACCTAGTAATCCAATTCCATGTGTTACTTATTAAAATTGAAATATTGTATATAACACTACAAACAAACAATATATTAGTGGTGGTTTTTAGAGGGGGTGATGCACAATCCCCTCTAAATTTGTAAGAATTTTTTTAATATTTGGTTGGATTTTATAGGTTGTTGCGTCAAAACCACTGGTAATTTATTAATTTGTGTCACTATATGTTAGGTTTTATTTTTGAGACATTATATATATATAATTCATTTGGATATTTGATGATATATATATAACATAGAAATTGTTTTTTAATTTAAATAGTGTCAATTCACAACCCCCTCTTTTTAGTTAAATGATATGGAATTGATGAACTACCATTAATCCCTTATATTAGAGGGGATTTGAACCCCTTTTAAATTATGAAATTAGAGGTATTTGTGAATTACCTATAATTTTAGAAATGAGAGGGGGTTCACAAAACTACACTAATCTCTTTTATTAGAGGTGTTTTTTAATTCGCTTTAATTTTTTATTTTATTTTTAATATAAACATAATATAAATTATTATATTATAATATGTTTGTGTGTGTATGACATAAACACGTTATATAAATAAAAAGGCTTCCCCCCCCAACTTTCCTCGTACATATACACGCTATATAAATGTATTTAATTTCATTATAAATATATATATATATAAATACATTATATAAATACTTTAAATAAATACGTATACCAATAAACAAAAAATGAATACATATATAAATATTGGTATACATATTATAAATCTAATTTAAAAAATATTAATTTAAATACCTAAAATTTATATACGGCTTTATAAAAACATTACAATTATATTATTATTTAAATTATGATTTATATTATACATATATCATATAAAATATATTTTTACTGTATATTTATGTAAAAATATAATTATATTATATTATGTGTACTAATAAATATAATATAGAGATAACTAAATATAAATATAAACATATATTTATTTTTATATTTATATTATATATATTATATTATATATAAATTATATATAATATAATATATATAATATAATATTACTATATATATATATTTCAGAATACCATATAAGTTATAAATAATTTTAGTATATATATATATATAATTTAATTATATTATATATTTCTATTTATATGAATTTATTTAATTATATTTATATGTGTACAAAAAATATATTTTTATATTTTTATGTACATTAATATATATTTATTTGTAAAAAATTTATTTTATATAATATTAATTATACATAATTTAAAATCATAATCATTTTATATAAATATAGGAATAAAGATAATTTAATTTAAAAATATATCATATACAACCTCAAGCTTGTAGTTTTTATATTTTATATGATTTTTAAAATAAATATTTTTTTGAATAATAATTTCTGCTTTTGTATTGTATATAAATAATATTATATGATATACAATTTATACAAATAAATATATTTTAATGAACATTGAAAAATATATTTTTATTGAAGTACATTATATAGATATATTAAATAAATAATTATATATATTATATAAAAAACATGTACATAATATATAAATATATATTGTTGTATATAAATAATTTAAATAAATATATTTAAAAATATATAAATATATGCGTATATACATAACATAAATATATTTATAAAAGATATCTACTCAAATTTATTTAAATACACATATATAATATATAGTTTATATAAATATATAAATTCAAAATAATATAAATGTATTATATTATGAATATATAAACATTTATTCTAAAAAAGTATATATTAATTCATATAAATTTATATTAGGTGCTTTGAGGTATAATTACATCAAACACACACAAACACACCACACACACATGGGGCAGGGAGACCGGAACAGGATGGGAGGAGTGTCCTGTAGGTGACACGAGGATGGTGGGGTGGGCCAGGGTGACCGAAATGGTATAGGATGGGATGGGGTTACCGAAATGGAATTAGAAGGGATGGGTGTGACATGAAATGGAGGGATCATGGTCAGGTGATAGGGACAAATGGGATTAGGATGTAAAAAACCAAATAAATTAATTAGAGGAGGTTTTGAAACTAACACTAATATGGATCAACTAGAGGTGGTTAAAACCACTTCTACATGGGTATTTATTATAGGTGGTTTTGAAAACTACCTCTAAAATGTTGACATTCAACTCAACTAATGGTGGTTGGATGATCGGAAATTTACATGGCATTCAAACCACCTCTAAACTCAGATTCTACGGTGAGATTAGAGGGTGTTTTAACCCCCTCTAATAAAAGTGCTGAAAAATTAGGCAGAACATTTCCAACAGTTCCTAAAAACCAACTCTAAAAAGTTTTGTAAGGAACACTAGTGGAGGTTCCTCATAACCACTGCTAATGTGTTTATAAGGGTTTATAACCCCTTCTAATCGGGTTATTTTTTTAGTGTGAGTTTACATTACATAGGATCCAAATTTTGAATAGTGTATAATGATTAATAATATAAAAGAATATTATATTAAATTGGTAACATACTTTATATCTTAACAACATATAAAAAATTATCATTTCCATATGATTATACCTATGTGACACATAATATTTTTTGTCGTTTCCCTGAAAAAAAATCAATCAATATCATGGTTGATATCACATTCATATTATGAGATCACATACCATATAAGCATACTTGTCACTAATAAGATATTTATTATGTGGGAATTATAATGATTCTTTTTCATAAAATTAATAAGGATAGATTGATATATCAATAGATTAAAAAATGCTATTAATTAGTGACATGGAATAAGATTATAAATAATATAATTGTGGAATTCATAATATTGGACATAATAACAATATCATTTTCAAATTGTGTCTAAATGTCATATATATTGGGAATAAACATTCTCATTACCCTGTCTTAGTATATCATAGAAGAACTACTTAAGCATTCAGGGGATATATATAATTTTTGTTCAAAAATATTAAGAATCATATTAAAGAATATTTCATATGAAATGAATGGATATAAACTATAATTGATTTTGTGATATATGAAATATATTATACAATCAGGGGTGCATAATAAATTAATATATATACTGAAATAATAAATATATTGATCATAAATCTTTTAATAGAAAATTATATAATACATATGTATTTGCATATATTAACATTTAAAATTCATAAATAATAATATATTCATAATTTAGAAGAATTTTACCTTATTAATAATATGATATATGATTAATATTATAAGAATATTTCATAGTATGAGGTTAAAAAAAATTAATCATCGAGTTTGATAATTTTTATTTATAAAAAAATATACATTTTTATAAACCTCCTCCAAAAATTATCTGTATGTGAGACTGATATTTGATATGAATTAGGGATATTAAATTTGATCATGGAGAAACTATTAGGTCATCATTCATTGATAATGAATGGTTATTTGTGATAAAACATGTTTTTCCACAAGGGTCATGGTAGGGGATGAACTAGATATATTACAGTCAACCATCCGTAGAGAGTGGTTCCCTCCTAGAAATTGTAAATCCATATTACAAGATCAATGTGTGGATATTTAACCTGGTTCTTGGAGTCTATGGTTACATTATTTCATTAGTATTATATTCAAGTAATCACATCTTAAAGGAATGAATAGTTTAATAGTTTGCATAAATGAAATTAATACTCCAATTTCACAAAAATTTGAAACCTATAACATCCTTGGTATTCAAATAATAATACATTTACATATTTATTAATATTTATTTATAATATATTAATTTTACATTAAGGAGGACAATTTTTTTGATATCAAACTCGACAGGAAACAACATGTTTTTCTGAAATCTTACATTGCACACAACTATGAGTTATTCTGAAAAATCATACTATATTATAATTATTATTTTAAATGGTAGTT
Source organism: Viscum album (assembly GCA_963277665.1). Taxonomy (NCBI): domain Eukaryota; kingdom Viridiplantae; phylum Streptophyta; class Magnoliopsida; order Santalales; family Viscaceae; genus Viscum; species Viscum album. Next base: position 1,899,888,246 of record OY728135.1, on the reverse strand, counting down.
AACAGCGAGATGTTATATAAGTGATAATGAATAGAACTACCTAAAATTTGTTTAAATTTTTTTGTTAAATTTTTTTACTTTTATTCAATAAATTTTAGAGGCTTAAAATGAGAATGAATCCAATTTTAAGCATAAAATACTCAAATATTTTTAAAATATCATTTTACCGCCTTTTGATATAGAACTATTTTTAAATATAGTTTTATTTACTTTTATATGTTATATATGATAAAATAAACTTATTATTTATAACCGTGACATCAAAATATACTTTTTGTATTTTTATGATACAATTCATTTTTAATGAATTGTGAAAAATACTGGATTTTAAATCAAAACCTCTTTTTTGCCTAATTTATTTATATAGTTAGATTGTGATTTTAATTGGGTTTAAAGTGTAATTGATTTTTTTCATTTAATCCAATAAGGGTCATTGTAATTAACTTCACATTTTAATTTGACATAAACACATGTCAATCTTGTGATTGTTTTTACATCTTAAAAACCCTTTTTCTGGTTTTGACAACAGGAATTAATTTTAAATTAATTACTACAATTTATGTAATTTGAATTTATAAAAATGGATTCCATATTTTAAATCATAAATTCCAAATTGTGTAAATAGGTTCATTTTATTTTTGGACCTTATTAATAGCAACTTCAGTAATTATTTTTATTTACCATGGTTAAAGTGTAAATCATGTAAATAAGGTTAAGAAAATAACATTATAATAATATAAAACTACCGTAAAACGTGTTCTAATACTATTTGATGAGATATTTATGACCACTAACATTCTTAGTATGATCTTTTGGCCTTTTTGATGCACATGGGGTGTGAAAATGACATTTTATAATACTTAATTTAAATAAGAGGGAAGTATAACAAAAACATGTATCTTTTGATAAAAAAAATATAATATAGGGTTATATTACTGATATATATGTCTATAAATTGTTATTGGAATTAAAAAATTATTTCCTACATCATGCTATTTTATTTATAATTTTTATAAATTAAACAAATAAATTTATTTGTGACATAATGATGATGCATTGATTACATTATTAATTAAAGATTTAAATAAATTAAATTATAAATATTAAATTTAATTTAATTTAAAATTTCTAATTCAATCCAGAAAAAATTTGGATGAAATTGACATGTGAGGGATGATTTAATACCTTTGATTTGGAGGAATCAATTTTTATGACTTTATCAAAAATCAATTACTAAATAGTATAAAAAATTGACATAAATGAGTTTTTAAAACGAATACTATTTTATTAAATGATTTAATCATCCGAAAAATCTTACATTAAGGAAAATGACTAATATAATGTCAAAATTTTCATTAATAATCCACTTTTGGTTCGCTTTTAATTTTATATTAACTATCATAACCATATATTATGAAAATACTAGAAGGCATGGTAAGAGTTAATGTTTTTAACTAAGGGTTAATTACAAAAGATAAGGTTACATTTTTGACCTAAAATTGTCTAAAAAATATTGTTTTAGAGTATTGAGTCCCATACATATATTATCCTTGAAATATATTAGTTTTTAACTATTATAATTATAAAACCAATTTATAAAAAATTAATATTTGAAGACTTTTCTTGATTGCCCCTCCTCCCTCTTATAAAAGGGAATCACCTATACCCACTTACTCACACCACTCAAGCTACATAGATCATCTAAATTCTGCTAAAATAATCTCCCAACATCCCTACCTTCCTTTTAAATTCCACAATTTTGTAATAAAATCATCATAAGGAGACCTTTTGTGAAAATCAATATGAGATACACGGAAAAATGGTATTTGTTTTATCTCCTCTTTCAAAATTATTTTCTTCTTATACTTTATATTCTAATTTATTTTATATACTAAAGTAATAAATCCCTGATATTATACATGCTGAGATGTTATTATAATAATGGGATAACCTTTTACCTCCTTTTATTCATCCTGCGAATAACTATATCCCCATGCGTGTGTGCATAAGGCTTACTGTCTCCACGTCGTGGTGTAATTTTTTATTAAACAATACCTAATTTTAATGGGTGTAATGATGATTATAATGGATTTAAATAATGAATATAACATGATTATTTTTCTGTATAATTAATATACCATCCAATTCTATACCGTTTAACCATTAAGTGAATGATATCATCGCTCGTGCGTACGTAAGTCTTACCATCTCCGCGATGCGATGTGATTAATTATACATGATCTTCATTAAACCACAATTATATACATGATTGGAATGATTAAATATAATATATATTAGATTTATATTGACTCTATGGTTCCGTAAGTTTTATTTACATCATTCCATTTTGCTTTCCATAATCTGTAAATACGATAATTTCATTTGAGGAAGTATGGACTACCGCCCCCTCAAAGTTATATGACTCATTCATTCCATAAAATGAATGTATAAAGGATAAATTTAAAGAACATGTGAAACATATATAACATATATATTATATGGAAAATATAATATAGCTATGTAACATTTAGTTTTCATTCATTTAATATGAAAAAGAAATGAATGTAGCTTTCATTCATAGGTACGACCTACCATCTCCATGAACAATGAATTTCATTAATTATCTAAAAATGTTATGGATTATTATAAAAACATATATAATATATATATATGATATTTAAATGATGAATAATATTCATTAGATTATGGTGTTTTAACCACAAGGACAATTTAAATCAAACAAGTTCATTTTCGACTCATGTACCAAATATCGACAAAACAACCGATGTGAAATTAAATGATTATATAATATTTATAACATTGTAATAAGTGATATAAAAAGAATAATAAATTTTTAAAATGTTATCAAGAAAGTATAAACAATCCTAGGATTATTATTCATGAATATAAAGAACGAATGAGACAAGTTAGATTCGATGTAAGGGAACTTCATAACTTAACATTCATTCTTTGGGTTGAACTCTACTTATTAATTATGTCGTGCTATGATTATGTGAGAAATTACTTTTGGATATCTAATTTTTTTTAATACATTGATTAGGTTTCTTTATAGTGAATACACATAATCAATCTATTTTATTAATAAAATGATCTTTGTAAGGGAAATCTCAACCCAATTTTCATTCATTGAGTTAAATATCTATGTCAATGGTTTTGTTTTTACAAGAATATATGTGATTTACCACTTATTTTTCTACACTGAATATCCACTTATATTAGGCATTTTTATATTTTTTACACATATTTATTTCATTTATTTATCCTTAACTTACTAACATGATCTTTGTAAGGGTCTTCGTCTCAATCACCTTTCATTGAGGCATATTTTGGTTTATACATGACCTTCTCTTATATGGTGTATAATGAACCAATTTTAATTTTAATTTCATTCAGTGGATTTCAAAAGGGAAACTGTTTGTATGAAGCGTTTTAATAAATTTCAAAAGGAATGTTTCTTTTTAATGTACATGGTGACAAAGACCTTTTCGTTTCCGTGTGCATTATTTGAAATTTGTATTCATCTAAAAAATGTAATGTTTTTAAAAAGAAAAGTAAATACAATATTCTTTTTAAGTTATTATGTTATTGAAAATGGTTGTCAAAATTGATTTATTATATCAATATCTTGAAATGATGTCTTACGGTTGTAATGTGGAAATGTTATAGTTATTTATGCTTGTTTATTTTTTATGACTATGTTATGGTTCTTGGGAATTAATTACATATATGTGTGGTTCCATGTTAAATTGAGGGTGGGTGAGCCAATGATTTCTACCCAATGAATTAGGTAACATGGTGGAGGTAAATGTTAAGGTTTATCATAAAATATTTATGGATTATACTGTGATGGGTATTCCAAACATAACCATGAAGGTTACTCCCTATGAATCTTTGAAAGTGACAATGTAAGTATGTTATGGATGCCACAAGTTACCTTTATGATTTATGATTTCTATGAGTTATTCAAAAATCATATTATTTCATGATACATGTTAAAGGGCTTATGTTTTAGGTGTGAGAAGAATCATTTCATTTATTTTTATGTATTCATAGAGTAATGTTTGCTTTCCTTATTTTATATCCCTCTCTGATCTTTTTATTCACATCGAATGTTTTTAAATTTTTTTCATAGAGTATAAGGAAGGGTAAGAGAAAGGAATAATTCAAGAATATTTATATCAATAAATTAATTCATATTTTATATTCTGAGTTTTATTATTGTGACAAAAAATAGATAGATTAGAAGTGTCTACATTGTAATACTTGAGATGTAATGTATTAATAATAGCCTAATTATTTAAAACTCTAAACCTAAAAATATCCTCAATTCAAAATAAAGTAATTTATTGATCAAAAATAGAGATTATGTAATATTTAAGGTTGGGGCCTTACAGTTGGTATGATAGGTTAGTTTAGATAACTTTAGATTTTCGGTTGTTATTCAAGAATAAGTGACATGTTTTATATAATCATAACGGCAATAATATTTGAAATATTTGTTAATTTAGATAAATTTAATGTGTTTAAGATAACATTAATACTTATATCTTAGTGTTTACCCACCTCATAAGATAGTATACGATTATTTTACTAATATACCCACATAAGTTTTTTTTGTAAATGGATGGATTTAGCTAGCGCCAAAGTAACAATGGATGTGAATGAAATAGTGGTGGTTTTTAAATAAGAAACCAAATAAAATGGTTGATGCCATAAGAGCTATTATGGTTATTCTTAACCAACTATATTTAGTCACGATTGACCAGCTAAACCTTGGTGACTATTTTAAGGCATTATATATGTGTAAAATGAAACCCCTTGGATGTTTAGGTAATAATCATAAATGTAAATATATACAACAATCTATGTGTCAAGGATGTGGAAAAAACACCTAGGAAAATGTTTGAAGGTATGGGAAGATGTTATAGATGTGGTAATTAAGGTCATAAAAAATAACCTAGCATGAAAAAAAAAGAATAATTCAGTTGACTCTAGGATCGGGAAAAAAGTTGTTTCCTCTTCATCAATTTACTATTTAAAATGAAGGTAGTATAGTCATTATTAAAATAGATATCCGATGAGGAAGGTTCAGGAATTGGATTCTAAGGACACTAAAAATATAAGTTTATAAATACCTATTTCTATTACAATTGAATATGAGGAAACTGAAAATGATATATGAATGTTATGGATCATTTCATGTCTCATGTTTTCACACTATGGAATCCTAGGACATGATTCATGATTTTTAATGTAGGAATCAAGTATTATGGAATAAGATAAAAAAACACGGTCAAGGGATCATGAAGAATGATGGATGATTATGATGTCTACATTATAAAAATTTGAGATTTATGTGAGATCTATGGGTTATGAAATGCTTAAAATTATAAAATCTATTTTGTTTATATGATAACAATTGTAGAATTTTGTCTAGTATGTGTCACCCTAAAGTTTGTTATGCAGAAAATTTTTAGATGATTCAAAACCACAAGATGATAGATCAGAGGAGGAAGAAATATTATGTGGATAATGGGTGGAAGAATATTTCTTTTTAGGTTTGTGATAATTCCTTTATCAAGTTTCTCCATGAAAAAGTATGATGTGTTTTGGTAGGAAGGTAAAGATGAGTGTACGGTTCATTAGGCCCTATGAAATATTTGAGAAAGTTGGATTAGTTTACTACATAGTGGATTTACCTCCACATTTATTCTAGGTACAAATTTTTTTTGATGATTCAATGTTGAGAATGTATTTTTTTATCTATATTATGTTTTTAGTCCAGAGGTAATCTAGTTGGAAGATAACCTTTCATATGAGGAACAACAAGTACAAATTCTTTATCATAAAGAGAAAGTGATGCGGAATAATGTGATTTATATGTTACATGAATTCATTAACGAAATCATTTTTAAGTTCTATGTATGGCATGAACGATTGATATCACATTGAGAGGGCGATAGACCACACTTACTAAAATTAAATTATCATATTTACACATTATGGAAAGAATAAATGAATGTTGTAAATAAATATTACAGACGCATATAGTCAATATAAATACAACATATATCATATTTATTCATTCAATTCATGTAATGGTACAAACCACTATGGTCCATTTCATTGCTGAAATTTGGTGTTTAGGTGTTCTAGGAGGTTAATGTGACTTATCCCCAACACTTATCCAAATTTCAAGACTGTTTCATAGAGACTGTCTCACAGAGACTGTGTCAAATAGATTGTCTCACAGATACTGTCTCATCGAGAATGTCTCGCGAATACTATCTCATGATGACTGTCTAACAGAGACTATGTCACAGAGACTATGTCACATAGACTATGTCACATGGACTCTGTCAGAGAGACGGTGTCACAGAGAATCTGTCACAAAGTCGGTGTCACAGAGACCGTGTCACAGAGACTGTGTCACAGAGACCATGTCACAGAGACCGTGTCACAGAGACTGTGTCACAGAGACTGTGTCATAGAGACTGTGTCACATAGACTATCTCACAGATACTGTCTCACAGAAATGGTGTCAGAAAAACTGTCTCTTTAATAGTGCTTCTAGAACTCTTTCACATTTCCTTTTCCGAATTTTCTGATTTTTTCTGTTTTGTCGATTTAACATTTTCCTTTATGTAAAATGCATTGAAGGACTTATTTTAAGGGATTTAGGTCTGATTCAATGCCCATAACTCAAATATTAATTTTCTTAAGGCATGGGATGTATTTACATGGTCTAACCGTGTGGCTTAATGCGATACTCCATTAATCTAAAATACAGCGTATCTTAAACTGTTGCTCCATTAAATCACCTAAAAGGGTGAGATATCATCCTCCATTTTTCTTCACTATTTTTTCCTAGTACAAGATTCTCAAACATTTCCTTCCTTCATGTAGGAGTCATGTGATCAATCTTTCCTCCTTAGATTGGTTCCCTTTAAAGTTCTTCTTGCTGCAAGTGCACCCCCTATTTTGGGGAAAATTGGCTATATCGATCAATATTTGATATACGGTATGATTTATCATCATTATTCTAGGTTCACCTACTTCTATTTCTCCTTTCCCTATTATGTAATTAAATCTCTATGTTATAAATTGACTTTTCTTGGGTGTTAGTTGGTGTGGTGGTGTCTCTACATCCTCGGGTAGATGTAGTCCTCTAAGAGAGGCAATCATGATCAATTTTTTTGGTCTGTTCTCATGCAAAGAGTATCTGAAACCTTCTGAGGTAAGGGATTTGTGGTCTCTCTAATATTTTACATGAAACTGTAGTGTTATCATGTTTTAGCATACTGGATCAAAATGGAATTGACATAATAAATAGTTTAACCAGATAAATAAAGTGGTAACGATCGAATATTATTGCCTCTCATTTTTACGAGATAGTATGATATATATTCTTTACTTTTTAGTATGTTGTTCTCGATGAAATTGGTAAAGAATATAAATCTGGCATTAATTGATAATTATTTTGATAAATTTTAAGAGTAAATTAAATGAATCTGGTTGTTGTGGTTGTTGTAATTTGATGTTAATCAAATTAATGTAGTAAGCTTGTTTAATTATTTATGATAGCTATGATAGCTTTCAGGATAGGTTGCCCATAAATGTAACCTACTAATAATGAAATGGTTATTTAAATATGGATTAATGAACTAGTTTCTTGATAAAATATAATGCTTTATATGGTTCTGAGTTACCCTTTTTCTTGTTAATACCAAGAGCCTTATGCTTATAGCTTTGGGAACTCGTTGCAAGTGAAGGAATAATGCCTTGTTTTGGGCTAAGATCCCAGTTTGCTTTGTTATTTCTTGCTTCCTATGATGTGTTGTGAGCCTGAGAGAATCTTGTGATATGTGGGGGAAAGGAGTCCCATTTTTGGTGGCAGTAGTTGATTCCTAGAGTGGCGAGATACATTGGTTTATGCATGTGGGTGACAGGGAGGACACCAAAGATTATGAAATGGATTAGATGTGAATGTTGGATTCTTACTGAAATTTGTTGGTTGTTATCTTCCTTAATTTCCCCACCGCCCAAGGATATTGGGTTTTCTTACCCTCCTTCTAAAAGAAGCCAAGACACATAAGGAACTCCACATGATTTCTATGTTTTTCTTCCAGAGTGAGGCTGGGTCTACACTCTTGCTATTGGTGGAAAAGACTCAATGGGTAGATAATGTACTCACCTTGTTGATCCCCCTTGTTTTTAGTATCTTCGAATGTTTTTTCTATAATGAATAGGAATATGGAAATGTAATAATACTATTAATAAATGATTAAATAATTGAAGTTTACCCATGGGGTGAGAGATTACTGGGATGCAATGCTAAGGTTTCAATTTAAAATAAATGTGGACATTGGGTGTGATGCTAATGAAATATAATGTGGAATTGTTAATGGTTAATTAATGTTCGATGAATTAATTAACTTAAAGTGCAACAGATAAAAAAGGGATAAATTAATCTAATGTAGATCTTTAAATTGTTGTGTTCTTATGATTCCTAGTATTAGCAGTGGCAGCCGAGAGTCCGAGAGACGTTAGCTACAATTGAGTCTATGTTTTTTTTCCCATAGTGTTGTTGTGAGATATATTATATAATGTACTTTTTGTGTTTCTATACACTACCCCACATTGTTGGTTAGGGACACTGACACCCTGAAAATTTTGATCCCTAAGGGGGTGTCTTCCACAACATTCTAGTGGGAGGGTGGATGGTTGACTACCTCCATTAGACCCACTCTCTTCTCTTGGTAGTTACTTGGGTTGGTAGGGAAAGCAGATAGTTTTCTTCATATATGTGTGTAGAGGGTTTTAATGTCTTGAGGTTATTCACACACATATATTCAGGATATGGTTTCCTATATACTATTATAGTTGTATTGTGTATAGGCTATGATGGCTTGAGGATCCTTACTCGGTGTATGTGCTATTATTTTTTGAGGTTTAACACCCAACATATGATACAGGTTATGAGAGATGTGGTGGCTCCCAAAAACTACACATTTACTTTGGGTATGTAGACGTGGTGGTTGTGTTGCATGAGGTGCATGTTATGGTGCTTCGCCCAGGTATTTACGAGCAAGCCTTTTTAGAAAGAGATGATTAGGATCTGCGATGTTGGGGAAAAGTATCCAACCAATGAGAAGTAGTAGTAGGGTACACTTGATATTCATTAGTATATTATATACTCTTGTATTCGATACTTGGTGAGAGTATCCATGGTGAGGCTAGGAACTCATTATACTTGTTTAGGTGATGAGTTAGTTTCACTTGTTGTTCACTGTGCTTTAGCATGATTTCTTTATTTTTTCTATACGAGGCTCCGAGGAGGATCCTAATAAGTATAATGTTATACACAACCAACGTATATATAAACTGTTTTTAGGTCACTTGGATTAGGTTGTAGATCAGGCTGGTTACTACTATATTGGGGATGCAAGAGCTGTTCGGGCATCATGGTTGCTTCGGTTTTTATTTTTTTGGTACTTGTAGTTTTCCCTTTCATTTGTAATAGCTTTGGCATGAAATTACATATGTGTACATTGGATTTCTTTTAAATTGTAGTATGAGTTGGAGTTGGTTGGTTTATATCTTATCTCTCTCTTTTGCATGTGTTCTCTTAGAGGGTAATGTATCCCATTAGTGTGTTTAATATATCCTCAGTTCTAGTCGGTGACTCAGGGCCTACTGAAGGCGGGAATAAGTGGTTACTATCTCCCTTCTCACATTGTTGGCCCTAAGGGGTACACATTGTGGGGAGGGGTTTTGACAGAGTGGAATCAGAGCCCTGGTTGAGGGAAATGATGGAGTTTGGTGTTAGGCATAGGTAATGTGGCATGGGTTGGAAGGGAAATGGTGTTATTCAAGTTTAGAAATTGATGTAATAACTGGAGAACGACTGAGACATAGGCCTTTAGGGCCACCATGTGATCTGAAGCACAAACCATTATGTTTACAATGGATACTAAACTAGGAGATACTAGTTGCAAGGTAGAGAACTATGAAAGGATCATGAATCATTCTTCTTTTTCCCTGTGTTTGAATTGGTAGACCTTGGGATAGGTAAACCAAAAATGAATAAAATAAAACAATTAATTAATTATTGTTGGGTCTTCCATAATTCAGGTTAGGATCTCTAACGATTTTTTATTTTAAAGGTATGGCTCTAGGTTGATGTCCTCTTCAGGTTAGTGGATAATATGTCAAGTAGTTTGTGCTACTAGATCGCCGTAGGGTAGAGGTTCAATACAACGACACTTGTAGGAGGACACTTTGAGTGTTTCAGCGCCATAGTCTGTAGAAGTACGAGGGATCCATTTCAGAAGCAGTCCTAGAAGACTGGTTAGAGGAGGTCGAGATAGGATTTAGTTCTATCCATGATCGGAAGGATTATTGGGTGTCTTTGGTTGTGATGATGCTATATGGAGCAGAGAGGAAGTGGTGGTTCTTGTTCCTCGGGGATCCTCGGGAGTCAGTGATCTCATTGCAGGAGTTCCAAAACAAGTTCAGAGTCGAGTTTCTTTCTTCGACCACCAAGGTGTCCAGTTGTCAAGAGATTCTTACCCTTTGACAGGGGATATCTAATGTGCAAGAATTTTTAATCTATTTTAGGAACCTTTTATAATATCTTTCAGATTTGTTTGCAGATGAGGAGTCCAGGACAAGACATTTCAAGGAGGCTTTGCATCCAGAGATCTAGTTCCAGGTCACCTCATTTATACTGAAGACATATCTTGAGGTGATGGTGAGAGAAGAGGTCATTGTGAGGACATTTTCTTGAACCAGATCGTCATGAGAGGGTAAATTTCATGATTCCTCATGATGTAGAGTTATGGTCCGTGGTTCCCAGTTTTCAGGGAAGAAGAGTTTCTGTTCAGCTGGGGGCAGGTCTTATCCCTCAGCATCTTGTTTCCCTGGGGGTGGTGGAACTCTATCATATTCCAAGGGATAATGCACTTGTTTTTCTTGTGGAGGATGAGGTAATAAGTAGATAGAGTTCCCTCTATTTCAGTGCAGTTATCGTGCACCATGTGTTCTGCTCCAGGTCCCTCCATTGAGGCAGTTCCAAGCGAGGCAACAGTACCAGGTTGCACCACCTTTGGATCTGTAGCGAGAAGATGAAACATGCAGTGGATATCCCCATGATTCTATCCATCCTTAGAGAGAAGGGGCAGACATTGTGGTGGTCATCATGAGGGTCAGAAAGGCTATGGAAAATGTCATGGTCAACTTCACGCTTTAGTGTTGCCCACTCCAGGTGAGCCGGACGTCATTCGAGGTACCCTTTTCTTGTTTTATAATCGGGTTTATTCCTTGTTTGATTTAGTAGTGACACACTCTTTTATATCACTGTCCCTTGTCTATACCCTGGGACATGAGGTAAATAAGATTCCAGTTCCCTTGGCATTGACTACACCAATTGGAGGTTGAGCTGACTTGTTTGAAGTATGTAGATACTATGAGCTAGTGATGGGGAAGAACCACTCTTGGGAATATTTCCTATGTTTATGGATAAAACCATATGATTTCATCCTTGTAATGATTTTTTTTGGTTTGGTGCAGGATATCGTGTTTTTCTTCAGGAGGAAGTGGTGTTCTTCGATGCTGATGGAGATCCAATAGTGTTTATTGGAAAGCGATACCCTTGGATGGGTCAGAGGCGTGTTCCATCCTTATCATACATGATGGCTGAGATGATGGTATGTTATTTGGAGGTTCAGCAGCTAGAATTTCCTAGGGACATAGAAGTGTACCCTAATGTCTTTCTATAAGAGGTTGTAGCAATACCCCCTCGACGAGAGACCGCGTTTGGGATCAAGCTACAGCCAGGAGCATCTTCTATCTCTATGTATCCACATAGGATTTCCCCTTCTGAGTTATGAGAGATACATATACAACATTGTGGTCTATGATTGGGAGGTTTTGTTCATCTGAGTTTGTCACTGTGGGCTGCATAGGTTTTGTTCTTGAAGAGCACTGATTGCAGTTTGGAGTTGTGTATCGATTATCGTCACATAAAAAAGTGACAACGATGAATCTCTATCCTTTTCCACAGATTTATGATTTATAAGATCAATTGAATGGTAAAAGTTGGTTATCAAATATCGACTTGCAGTTAGGATATCATCAGATGTGTGTCATGGTTGAGGATATCCCAAAGACTACATTCTCTTGTCGTCATGGGCATTATGAGTTAGTTGTAATTTCATTTGGGCTGACAAATTCTCCAGCTCTATTCATGGGATTGATGAATGTTGTGTTCTATGAGTTCCTGGATAAGTTCTTGGTTGTTTTAATCGACGACATAATTGTGTACTCCATATCTGAGCAGGATCATGCAAGGCATCTACACACTATTTTGGGAGTTCTTCGGCAACATCAGTTGTCTGGGAAGTTTTCAAAGTGCATTATTTTGGCTCATGAAGTCTGTTTCTTGGGGCATGTTGTTTCCTAGTAGGGATTAGATATATATCCATAGATGATAGATTAAGTTGTGTCGTTGGAATCCCCCAAGATACTGTCAAATGTGTGAAGTTTCCCTAGTCTCACATGTTACTACTAGAGGTTCATAGACAATTTATCTCGAGTTGCGACTCCTCTGATAGAATTTACCAGGAAGGATTATACATTAGTGTGGACTGATCATTTTTAGTCAGCTTTTTATTATCTAAAGGAGAAGTTGGTAAGCTCTCTGAATATTTTTCTTCTAGCATAGAGAGTTCAGTTTGATGTTTTCTGCGATGCTTCACATATGGGGATAGGTTGTGTCTTGATGCAGCAGAGATCATTTTTTTTCTTATGGGACTCGACATTTGCATCCCCATGAACATGACAATTCCACCCATGACCATGATTTTTTAGTTGTGGTGTTTTCTCTAATGTTATGGAGGCATTACCAAATTGGTGAGTGCATTGTGGTTTTCACCGATCATAATATCCTGGGGTATGTTTTCTCCCAATTTGACATGAACTTGCAGTAATGTCGGTGGATAGAGTTCTTACAAGAATATGACCTTGAAATATCATATAACAATGGAAAGGGGAATTTTGTAGCTAATTCACTGAGTAGGAAGTCGTGTACTGATGTAGTGTGTGAATTTGGTGATTCTTGGATAGTGATGGAAGAACTTTCAATATTACATCTTGATATGGGAGATGTTGGGGCAGAGGTTGTCATTTTCAAATGACCGACCAATCATCTCTTATAACAACCCTGCTCTTTATTACACCGAAAAACATTATTTATTATATAAACATGAACCTAATACAACTATGAGGATCGTTAGGTCCAGTGCCATGGGAAATTAGGGGCATTTCATGACAAATTATGACATAAAAATACGACATATTTATTGAAAACATCATTTACATGATCACAACATTAGCTCATACCAAGAATTTCATGTGATAACATGAGGACATACATGTGAAAAGGGTGAGATATAAATCATAGTAAGGGAATAAAAAAGGCATAACATGAAGAATACATTACATGTCAGACAATAGACATATCAATGGATAATAAGAGAAACATGAACATAAAGGCGTGATTTATCATGATTGTAATAAAATGGAAATGTGGCATCAACATTTAGCATGATATTAGCATGAGCCAAGGATCATTGCACGTGAAGCATGAGTAAACCCTCATTTATCTTGATTAATCATGAGTAAAACATCATTCCACTTAACGTATCATGATACTAATCTTTACCCAATACATTTAATCTCTATTAGGGCGCACCCTTCTTAATCATTTCATTTCATGCATAAGTGTGCTACATGGATCAAACAACATGAAATCATTCAATCATCATTTATTCCATGATAAAGTAATGTGTAATAAATACGTGAAACTCCATAATTAATATGTAAAAGTGCATAATGGTAAATACCCTTGATAGGGAAATGGGCATGCTATTCACTATACAGTGACTTTGGCTTGAAAATTGCTGTGCAATTTCAGTATCATAACAGTGTGACATAATAATTCATAAAAATGATTGATGATAGAGAAATGGGTGTCACATAATATGTACATAAAAATAGAAAGTAAGGGGGTTATATGAATACATTTCCCAACATATGTAATGGAATTTAGATTCATAAAACAAAATAATTACTTGAATACAAATGATGAGAGAAAAATCTCTTTCAGAATTTCGGCATGGTAACAGGTGTAAATGAGAGGAATTAATGAGAGAAAAACGGTGTCAATAATCATTCAAACATAATTATATATTTATTAGGGAGGTTAGAAATCATACCGCAACATTTGTAATTGAAAATAAAAGGGTAAAACAATATAAAGAAATTTGGAAAAAAATGAGAAAGGAAGAAATCCCCGTACTTGGAAGTGTGATCCCAAAGGCCCGAGAGAGACTTTAAAGAGGCTTCTTAGGATCTTGGGGTTACATAGGATGATTATATAGAGATTAAGGAAGAGGTTGGTCGAGATATAAAGGCTTTGAGTGAAGAGATGTGGGAGCTTGGGTGGGTTTATATAGGAAAAGAGAGGGAATTCTTTATTATTTAGGTTTTGGACATTACACGTTGAAATTATCAAAACCACAAACCATCCCATGGAGTTTTCCATGATAATTTCCAAAGGGGATTGGAAAAAATTATTTTATAAGTCCAATTTACGAAATTATTAAAATATTAGGCTTTCTTATGTAGAGGTGATTCACACTTTTACGTAAATCATTTTAAAATGATAAAATGTTTTATAAGTATTGGAGGGTCCACTAAGGCTTTGTAATATAAATAAAATAAATCTAAAATAACATTATTTTAATTATAAAACATATATTGGCTGAACATCTCATTTATCATATTTTATTACATCACTATTGGGTCATTATGATGTCATAAAACACATTATATATTTAAACAGTAATTAATTTTTACCCAAAAATATGATTGTCTCAGAGAATTATGAAAAATTAACAATTGGATAATTTCGACAACTTGATTCCAAAAATAATATTCATTTTATCTAAATAAATTTCTATATATGTGAATTTTCAATTTTAAAATAAAAACCGACATTTATCGAAAATCCATGGGTTTTGATAAAAACGGATTTCAAACCTTAATAAAAATCACAATTGTATTTAAAAAAATTATACGACAATTTATATTTAATAAAAACTAATTTAGTTTGATATTTTATTAACAAATTATTTAATTCTAAAATATATTAATTTATCAAAATATATTTCTTAATTAAATATTAACTAACAATAATATTTGTGCAATAAAAACTATATACAAGGTAACAATAATAAAATGAATAAATATTATTTATTATACAAAAAAATAATTCACAAAATCCTAGTTCTAGGGTCTTGTTACATAACCACTTATAACTCACTCATAAGACTGAAGGGTAAGGTGTGTGATTGTGACCGACTCCTGGGGTGGCTCAGATAACATCGATCAGGTGGTAATCTCTATTAACTTCCATTACTCCCATAGGTGGTTCTACTCAAGATTAACATTTTGAAGCTCGACTTGGGCTTGGTCAAGAGAAAATCTCAATGATGCAACCTCCTTTCCTACATGCGATAAATAGGCTTCGTATGAAGAACTTCAACTAGATAAGGCCATCGCTTCCTTTTTTTGATTAAATTAGATTTTTAAAGCCCTATATTTATACTAATAATGTGATCACTGTTAAATGGATCGATTATCAAAGGTAACAAATATTAACAGTATTTTGAAATCCAAAAACATAAAACCATATAAGTGCATATGTTATATAACCATTTTAAATAATATGTCATTTAATTAGATCAAGATGAAATTACATTGATAAAAGTTTGGGTCATTACAATCTTCCCCTCTTAAGAAATTTCATCCTTGAAATTCCCTTTTCTCACACTAAACCAGATAATGGTAACTCTGCTTCATCACTTCCTCTACTTCCCATGTTGCATCTTCAAAATTGTGGTTTCATCACAATACCTCGATGAGGGGCATTGTATTATTTCGTAGAACTTTTTCCATATGATTTAAGAACATCACCAGATCCTTTTCATAGGATAAGTGATTATCCAATGGCACCACCTCTAGATTGAGTACATGATATGGGTCAGGCATTTATTTCCTAAAGAGTGATACATTGAATACATCTTGTACTTGAGATAGGTTTGATGGGAGTTCTAGTCGATAGGCCACTGCTCCAACGTGATCAAGGATCTAAAAAGGGCTAATGTTCCATGTACTAATATTTACATTCTTCCCAAATATCATAACTCTCTTCCATGGTGATATACAGAGGAATACCATGTCTCTGACATCAAACTATATATCTCATCGATGATTATCAACATAGCTCTTTTTTCGACTCTAAAAAGTGTTAATGTGTTGTTGGGTGGTCTTAACCATCTCCACCATTTCTTCAACCTTTTTCAGACCTATGATTTTTCACTCCCTAACTTCATCCCACCATGTCATTGTTTTTCACCTCTACCCATAAAGAGATTCATAAGAGAACTCAACCAGGGGAAGGTGTCGATCCCATTATACTTTGAAGTCTATTGAGAATGTTCTCATCATGTCCTCAAGAGTTTAGAAAGTCCACTTAGATTGGCCACCAATTTGAGGATGATAAATTGTACTCATGTTCAACTCAGTATTCAGAGCATGTTGACGACTCTTTCATAACATAGTGATGAATCCTAGATCTCGATTGGATACAATAGATAGTGGTACTCCTTGAAGCCTTACCACTTCTTGGATATATATATGTTCCAGTTGATCCAATGAGAAATACTATCAAATAACAATGAAGTGTGAAGTCTTTATAAGATGACCACAACAACCCAGATAGAATTTTTTCCTTTGGATGTTTTTAGATTTATAGTGACAAAGTAAATGGTGTTGTTCTCCCATTTACATGATGGTGTGGGTAATGGTTACATCTTCCACTTAGACTTCTGCCTCTCCTCCTTCAGATGATGAAATACCAGGAACATTAATTTATACACATTGATCTGCTTCTTCATGTTATCCCACAAATAGATCTCCGAGAGATCTAGATGCATCTTTGTGTTTCTTAGTTGAATGGAGAAATTCAAACTATGCACATCATCTAAAATATCATTCTTTAACTCTGTATTTGATGGAACACATAATATTGACCCAAATCTCTTAATTCATTATTCATTAACATTTAATTCTGATGATTTAGTTTTTCTAATAGTTTCCACTTTTTTATAAATTCTAACATCATCCTCTTGAGCTTCCTTTAACCATCCCATAAAAGACAGTTGAGCAATTATTTGTGAAATAATTGAGGATGTTTTCTTCTTTATGGTTCCCATTTCCATATTCATAAAATCAAATATGATTGGATCCTTTTAAATTCTCATTAATGATAGAATCACCAGGTCCTTTTTACTTAGAGAATCCTCCACCTTGTTTGATTTCCCAGGGTTGAATTGGATTGAGCAGTCATAGTATTTAATCAGCTTTAACCATCATCGTTGGAGCATGTTCAACTCTTTATGTGTGAATATATACTTGATGATTTTTTGATCTGTGTATATTTCAAACTTCTCCCCAAAGAAGTATTGTCACCAAATTTTCAAAGCAAATATTACTATATGAAACTCCAGATCATGTGATGGATAGTTTTTTTCATGAACATTCAATTTTCTTGATGCATGGGAAATTACATTGTCATTTTGCATCAACACACATCCCATGCACTTCTTCGAAGCATTACTGAATACGACAAAAAGTTCTCCACTTGTATGTAGTGTGAGTACGAGCATAGTGATAATCCTCCTTTTCAACTAATTAATGTTATCTTTCCATTCATCACTCTAAGAAATATTGATTCCCTTCTGAGTTACCTTGGAATGAGATTTGGACAATCTTGAGAGATTTATCACAAATCAGCGATAATATCTAGCTAACCCTAGGAAGTTACGGATATCTGTTATCAATGTTGTCCTCAAACATCCCTCAATTATAGTTATCTTGGAGGGATCTATAGATATCCCATTTCTTGTGATGATACGACCGAAGATTTAGACCTCCTTCAACCAGAAGTCACACTAGTTGTACTTTTCATAGAGCTTCTCCTATCTCAAGGTCACTAATACAGTGCTTAGATGCTCGTCATTATCCTCCTAGGTTTTAGAGAATATTATAATATGATCTATAAAAACTACCACAAAGTTGTCAAGGTAATCTCTAAAGACTCTATTCATGAAGATTTATAGAGAATTAGTGAGTCTGAATGGATTTACTGTGAATTTATAGTGCTCGTATCTTGTATGAAAATTAGTCTTGGGGATATCATCCTTCTTCACCCTTACTTACTTATATCCCGACAAGAGATCCACCTTGGAGAAGTATTGTTCTCCATGTAATAGATCGAAAAATTCATCAATTCGTAGAAGATGATACTTGTTCTATATCGTGATTTTTTGATCTAATGATAATCAGGGCGATGGTGCATTGACCCATCCTTCTTATTGACGAAGATGACTAGGACACCCCATGGTGAAGCCCTTGGGAATATAATCCCTTTATCCAGATTCTCTTATGGTTGTTTCTTCAGCTCTTCAAGCTCCACAACATCCATTATATAAAGAGTCTTGGATATTGGAAATTACCCAGGTATAAGATCAATTGATAATTAAACATCTCTTCTAGTGGGAATACCAGGAAATTCCTTGGAAAACACTTCAGAAAATTCCCTCACAATAGGAATTTCTTCAAGGATGGTTTCTTCCATAGACTCAATCATATAAGCAAGATATGCATGCTCATAGGGCAGTAATATCCATGCTTTAAGTAATAGTTCTAAATAAGATTCATCATTCTCTATGCACTTGTATAGAATTGGGGGTTGATTCTCTATGTGGAGAGTGATTTCTCTCTCATGTCAAATTATCTTGTCTCTTTATAAGGAAATTCAATACAAGACAATAATTGCGTCAAATTATACCATAGAATGTATGAAAAGGTTCAATGGTATGTTCAATCCACAAATTATGATAGGGGAGGAGTAATATTCATAGGATGCAATTATTTTTCCATTTTCCATTCTCACCAACATCTTTACTTCTATGATTTTTGGTGATTTTGGGAATGTTCTACTAATCTTTTGGTATATAAAATAATGCGTAGAACCAGAATAAAAAAGTACATTCACTATTAATGAATAAATAACTAGCATTCCTTTCACCACTTTGTTGTCAGGGTTCACTTCCACGGTAGTGATGGAAAAAGATCACCATTGTTGACTTTGAGGTTTTTGGTTGACTCTGAAAACCATTGTATTTGGGAAATGGTTTTTAAAGTTCCCTAGTTATTTGTAGTTGAATCAATGAACAATGTGTTGAGGGTCGGATGGAATGTTCCTCTCCTCTGTCGCAGCCGCAGGTTTTTCTTGTCGGTATCTAATGGCCAGGTGCCCTTCTCTTCCACACCTAAAGTATTTCCTCATCCCCTTCAAGAAATTTTTGGTGTGCTTCTTTCCACACCTTTGGAAAGTGGGATGCTGGATTTTCATAGCACTATTGTATTTATCCGTCAGACTGTCAGAATTATAGTCCACCTTACTCTTCTTATCCCCACGATACCCTTGAGATTCTCCGATATCCATTTTGACCATGAAGGCACAATGGAAAATTTCCTCATAACTATCTATGTCACGGATCTCCAGTTATTTCTATAGGCTAGGTTTTATCCCACCAAATAAGTGTTCAACATTGCATTTGGGGGTATTGAGAAAGCTGGAGGCGTATCATGAAAGACTTGTGAGGTTTTCCGCACACTCTCTGTTGGATTGATCATCTTTTTTTTGAGGGAAAGGATGTTCCTTTCCATCTAAATTCGTAGTGTACAAGGAAAATATTTATTGATTTTTTTTGGTAATCCTTCCATTCCCACACCACGATATCCTCCTCAAGATTTTTATTTTTTATCAATGTCCACTATTTATCAGCTTCACCATCCATTTGATAAAAATACAGAAGAAATTTCTCTTGTTTAGAACATTGATTGATGGAGAAGATCTTATAAATTGAGTTGATCCATTATTTGGAAACTAAGGGATCATTTGATCTATTAAATGTAGGTGGCCTTTATATCATGAATCTATCAATTTTGACTTGTTATTTCTCGGGGGGGGGGGGGGTTGAACATTACACTTGACCCTAATTTCTATTCAAAAGGTGAGTTAACCAAGAGAGTATCATGATAATGTTCTTGATTCCGTCTCCCATCAGTTTGGCCATCTCATCAAAACAGTCATCACATTGATCTTCGCATCAGTTGTTAGCCTGAGTCATCATATTACCAGCCATTGGATGGAATAAAAGGAAATTTAGGGGTAATACCTAAAGTTTAATCCAAAGGAAATAGGTATAACATATAAATTACATTTCGTTTCTTAACTTGTCTATGTTATCAATGATCGACTTCCCAACATAAATTCTTAGGGGCATTTTTTTAATTCCCGTAATAATTTTTCATACTAGGATTATGAAATTCCCAAATCATATCCCATAGGAGTGTCATAACCAAGAGTTCCACAAGTCCCATTATCGTGCACCAGTTCCCGTTCGAGTCGAGCTCAAAACTGATTTTTTGGGTTTTACCCCTAGATACATCTGTTCCAGAGCTTCATCTACCTACCCGTATCTAGACAGGGATGTATTTTCTTGATATACCACTTAATCAATGCTCTCCAAAATTTATGTATTTATTTATTATACATAGTCATATCCTTAAAGAACTCACTAGGGTTTTCTGTTCCAAATCACAAAAATAACTAAACCTATCCTCTTATACTAACTATAACTACCCTACTCTTTATTACACACTTAAACACGATTTATTACATAAAAATTCACTAAAGACAACTCTATGTATTGAGAGGTCTAGTGTCTTGGTAAATTAGGGACATTAAATTTCAACTTAAGACATAAAAATACAACATCTTTATTGAAGTCATCATTTGCATGACTACAATATTCCCTCATACCTAACATTGCATGGGATAACCTGAGGACATACATGTGAAAAGGGTGAGCTATAAATGCCATTAAGGGAGTAAAAAATCAATCACATGAATAATACATACATGTTAGGAAATAATCATACCAATGGAGCATAATAGAAACATGAACATAAATTCATGATTTAGCATGATTTCATAACATGGAAATGTGGCATCAACATTTAACATGATATTATCATGAGCCAAGGATAATCACACAAGAAGAATGAGTAAACCCTAAATTCACTTGAATTAGAAAGTGTAAACCTTCATTTCACATAATTCATCATGATAATAATCTTTACCCAATGCATTGAAACACTATCCGTGCACACCCTTCTAAATCATTTCATTTCATGCATAAGTGTGACCCATGGATCATAAAACATGAAATCATTCAATTGTCATTTATTTCATGATAAAGGAATTTTTAATAAATACGTGAAGCTTTATAATAAATAAGTAAATATTAATAATGGTGAATATCCTTGATGGAGAAATGGGCATGGTATTCACTACACAATGACTTTGTCTTAGAAAATCGTGGTGCATTTTCAGCAGCATAACAGTGTGAAATAAGAATTCATAAAAATGGTTGATGAGATAGAAAGGGGAGGATCATCATATTTACATTAAAAGGACTTTAAGGGGGTCATATAAATACATTTCCCAAAATATTTAATGGAATTTAGATACATAATACAAAATAATTTCTTAAATGGAAATGATGAGAGACAAAATCTCTTTCGGAATTTCAGCATGGAAACATGTGTACATGGGTGGCGTTAATGAAAGAGAAAGGGGTATATCATCATTAAAACATAAAGATAGAAGTATGGGGGATGTGAAAAATCATATCCCAACATTTTTAATTGATTATAAAAGGGTAAAATAATATAATGAAATTTGGACAAAAATAAGAAATGAAGAATTCCCTTACATGGAAGTGTGACCCAAAGGCTTGGGAGAGGCTTCAGAGAGGCTTCTTGGGATCTTGGGGAGCCTTGGGAGGACTTTAGAGAAAGTATGGTGGAAGTTAGTCTAGATCCAATGGATTTGAGTGAGGTGAAGTGGGAGATTGGGTGGTTTATATAGGAAAAGAGAGGTAATTCTTTATTCATTAGGTTTTGGACACTACACATTAAACTAATCAAAACCAAAAACCATTCCATGGGTTTTTACCATGGTTTTTTCCAAAGGGGAGTGGAAAAAAATATTTTATATGTCCAATTTCTGAAATAATTAAAATATTTGGCTTGCTTATGTGGATGTGAGTCACACACTCAAGGAAATCATTTTAAAATGATAAAATGTTTTATAAGTCATGTAGGGTCCACAAAGGCTTTGTAAAATAAATCAAATAACCATAAAATCACATTATTTTAATGTTAAAACATATATTGGCTGAATTTAAAATTTATATTATTTTATTACATCACTATTGGGTTATTATGATGCCATAAAAAAAATTATATATTTAAATGGTATTTAATTTTTAACCAAAAATTTGACTAGCTCAGAAAATTATGAAAAATTAACCATTGGATAATTTTTACATCTTGATTACAAAAAAAAATAATCATTTTATATAAATAATTTTCTAAATATGTGATTTTTTTACTTTTAAAATAAAACCCCACATTTATTGAAAATTCATGGGTTTTGACAAAATACGGCTTTCAAACCTTAATAAAAATCACAATTTTATTCAAAAAAATATAAGATTACTTATATTAAAAAAATATTTTAGTAATAATATTATATTAAAATATTATTTAATTAAGAAATCCATTAATTCATCTAAATATATTTCTTAATTATATATTAACTAAAAAAAATATTTGTGCTTTAAAAAATATTTACAAGGTAACAATAATAAAATTAATGTATATTATTTATTCTATAAAAAATGAATATAATTATAGTTATAGGGTATTTTTATAGAACTCTTTATAACACTCACATAATACTGAACGCTAAGGTGTGCGATTGTGAAGAACTCTTGGGGAGGCTCAGATAACATCACTCTGGTGGTAATCTCTATTGACTTCTACTTCTCCCATACGTGTTTCCGCTCAATATTAACATGTTGAAGCTCAGCTTGGGCTTGGTCAAGAGAAAAGCTCAGTGACACTACCTACTTTCCAGGATTCAAAAAATGGTCTTTATATGAAGAAATTCTATTCGATGAGATCATCACTTCCATTGTCTAAGTAAATTGAAATTGTTGAAGCCTTATATTTATTATAATCATGTGATCACTATTCAATGACTATATTAACAATGGTAATAAATATTAACGGTATTTCGAAATACATAAACAGAAAATCTAAGAAATGAATATTTTATTTAACCATTTTACATAACAATACATTTATTTTGATCAAGAAGAAATTTCATTGATAATAGTTTGGGTCGTTACATCTCTGGTGCAGCAGGTGGAGGAGTCCCAGTTGGGGGATCTAGAGGTGTAGGTCTAGAGAGACCGAGTTTTTTATAGTGAGGCCCCTAATGGTTGGTTTAAGGATGAGCAACACGGAGTGTTGTATCATGGAAGGCTTTCTATTCCTTTAGTGATGTGTGAGACTGTTCTTATTGAGTTCCATAGTTCACCTTTAGCGGTGCATCCTGGCATGAAAAAGATGTACCGTGGCATGAGGATTGAGTTATGGTTTCCGGGGCTGAAGTGTACATTTGCGAAGTTTGTGTCTCGAAGTTTCATCAACCAGAGGGGGAAGGTTGAGTACCGTATCCCCAGTGGTTTTCTATAGCCATTAGATATTCATCAGTGGAAGTGGGATGACATCTCAATAGAATTTTTTCTGGGTTTACCTCATGGTCAGGGAGGACATGACACTATAGGGGTGGTAGTGGATGGTTTGACTAAATAATCCCACATTATAGTGATCAAGGAGTCAAGTTCAGTGGATGTTTTGTTGAGATAGTTTCTCGAGGTGGTGGTGAGATTTCATGAGTCCAAAGGAAGATCAATTCTGATTGATATCCAAGTTTTACCTCTAGGGTGTGGATATGTCTTCAGTATGCATTTGGTTCTCAGCTATTCCTTAGAACTGCTTTTCATCCACATATGGATGGTCAGATAGAGCGAACCATCCAGGCCCTTGAAGAAATTTTGTGCTCTTATGTTCTAGATTTTGGAGGTTCGGGGATGAGGCACTTACAATTGGTGGAGTACTCTTACAACAATAGTTTTTTCTCCACATTCAGTATGGCGCTGTATGAAACCTTGAATGGGTGACCTTTCCGTTCTCTATTGTGTTGGAATGGGGTCATAGAGTTAGAAATTATTAGAAAGGAACAAATTTAGAATATGAAAGAGATGGTTCATGTGATTCATGAGAGAATGAAGACTAGGACATCCCACATTTTTATTACATAACTTTTCATTGCATATTACAAATAGAGGACCATTAAAGTCTAGTGTCTTGGAAATCAGGAACAAAATACATGAAAACATAAAACACACTTTTAAAACTCCTTGTAAAGCCTCTTGAAAAGTTCATCATATGTACAACTACTTAATCACATAACCTAGAGACATAAATCAAAGAAAAGGGTGAGCAGAAGGCCCAGTAAGGAAAGAAAGGGAATCAGTTTACTTGTGATATCAATAAGAACTTGATGGAAAACATAAAGACATTAGAAATGGAAGAATAAGCATATCATAATGAAAATAAATTGAAAAATAACTTTAATATGTGGCTGCAACATTTAATTTATAAATCTATGAACATATCATTAAGGTTCATCCCCAAGGTGTCATAAAAATTACCAAGGTTATTCACCAAGGTATTGTGAAACTTGTCATCTCTAGAGATTAACTTCCTTACCCATTGAATTGGAGCACTATCAAAGTGCACCCTCAATATGTATTTATTTTCATGTGATCCACATAGATCATAATCATACACTTCATAACTAACCCATAGAGAGTAAAATAAATGGGGTTCACTTCAACATCATGACGTTTTAAAAGTGCTTAGAAATATGATCATTATGTCATTTATAACTCATGGAAAGGGAGTGAGGGTTATATCTATGTAAATTATAGAATAAAATAGATCAATTTTATTTCATGATTAATACCGCTGGAAATGAAAACATATTTTCATATTCACATAAATAAAACAAGATAATTTCATTAGAAAGAGAGAAATTTTGAGATGAAAAGTATGCAACATAACAACTATAAAACATGGTTTTAGAAAATATTGAAAAGAGAGGGGGAAAGAAAAAATCATTTATAAATAACTCATAATATAGTATATGGAAAGAAAAATATATAAATAATATTATGGTAGGGATATTCGAATGACATAACACATGAAAATGAAACTTGAAAGAAAAGTGAAGATGCGATTTATTTTCATAAAAAATGGGCAGCCTAACGGTGTCGCTTAAAATTCAAAACAATAAGTTGATGAGATTGGAAAGGGTCTCTCATTAATTTAACATGAAATGTAAAGTAGTTGGAATATAGAAGAAAAAAACCCCACATAAAAAATGAAAATATAAGACATAACATAAAGGATGTAATGACTTAAAAGGGGAGGGTGAAAGGTTCCCTTACCTTGAAGAGTGACTTAGAAAGCTCGAAGATTGGGACCTTGGGGGAATATGGAAACCATGGGAGGACTCCTTGAGTGGTAAAAGACTAGAGCTTTGTTGAGTAGGATTTTTTAATGAAGTTCATGAGATAATGGCTTTTTATTCATTGCAAAACTGATGGAATATTTAATTAATTTCCAAGGGACACATTATCAGTGGTATCTGAAAAACCACGGGTCTGCCCATGGTATTGGACACTTGGGAAACCTCATAACATATCTTACTATTCACAATTCTACTTATATTATTACATCATTATTACATCATTAATGATGTCATTAATCACATCGAATATCAAAACTATATTTTTACTATTCATTGAAAAACAAAACATTTTATAAAAATATCATAAATTCACCCTAACCTAAAATGGATGATCTGAATTAAAAAATGAACTCCATTTTATGAAAATAATTTTTTAATTGTGAGATCTTTAAATTTTTAGTAAAATAACTATTTACCCAAAAAATACTAATACTTAACTAATAATTTCTGAAAGATTTATTTACTTATGATATTATATCACTTCACCATTCCAGATGCCTAAATCATATTTATACTTTATTAAGTGAGGATACTATTCCCTTGGTCACATTAATATTCATAAGGGTAATATTACTATTCATACTTTATTATTAAATAAAAAATAATTTGATCTGATTAGACTCTAAATTTCTTACTGGTCACAACTGTATAAGACCTTTTTTTGAAAATCTGTTTACATTATTAATTATTTTAAGTATTCAAAAATTATTTTAAAATACCCTTTTTTCAAAATTCATAAATAATATGGAACTTCATCTTACATTTATCTAGACATTTGAAATTCAAAAATTTAACAGAATAAGAAATAAAATTTTATTTTTTCAAAAGGATTATAAAATGTAACCAAGGTCTCGTTACATAGCCCCTTATAACACCTTCATAAGACCTAAGTGTAAGATGTTTTGTGGTGATAGAATCTTGGGGCGGATCGAACTACATTTCTCGAGTGGTGATTTCTATCAGCTTGAACTTCTCCCATATGATATTCCTTTCATGCTTCACATATAGGAGTTCGGCTCGGGCATGGTTCAGATCAAAGCCCAATGATGCAACCTCTTTCCCAAGATCTGATAGATGGGATTCGTATGGCCCGAGTCTACTTGATGAGGCCATAAACACTTCTTTCCTGTATTAATTAACTATGATAACGTGTATTTATAAACAATAATTATAATGTTAAGAATTTATTTTCCAATGGTCATATTGACCAACGGTCATATAACAGTCAAAAATCAGTGGTATTATTTTAATTATAATCACTTCACTTGTAATGGCCCATACTTATTTAATATATTCCTTTGCTAAAATCTGGTGTTTGAGGTTTTTTGGGAGGTCAAGGTGACTAATCCCCAACACTTTACCAAATTTGGAGTTCATGAACAGTGTTTCTAGAATGGTAAAGTTTCAATGGTGACCTCTTTCCTTTTCCAAATTTTGAGTTCATGAATAGTGTTTTTAGAAAGGTGTGGTTCCAACGGTGACCACTTTCCTTGGCCAAATTTTGAGCTCATGAATAGTGTTTCTAGAACTATGAGGTTCCAATAGTGACCTCTTTCCTTTTCCAAATTTTGTGTTCATGAATAGTGTTTCCAGAATGGTGAGGTTTCAATAGTGAGCTCTTTCCTTTGCCAAATTTGGAGTTCATGAAAAGTGTTTCCAGATCGGTGAGGTTCTAATGGTGACTTTTTTTTTCAAATTTTGAGTTCATGAACAGTGTTTCTAGAATGGTGAGGTTCCAATAGTGACCTATTTCCTTTTCTAAATTTTGAGTTAAAGAACTGTGTTTCTAGAATGGTGGGGTTCCAATGGTGACCTCTTTCCTTTACCAAATTTTGAGTTCATGAACCGTGTTTCCAGAACAGTGAGGTTCTAACGATGAACTATTTCCTTTGCCAAATTTTGAGTACATGAA
Organism: Viscum album; assembly: GCA_963277665.1. NCBI lineage: Eukaryota > Viridiplantae > Streptophyta > Magnoliopsida > Santalales > Viscaceae > Viscum > Viscum album. The sequence continues at coordinate 1,899,860,605 of OY728135.1, read as the reverse complement.
TAGTGTTTCTAGAATGGTGAGGTTCCAATGTTGAGGTTTCAATGGTGAGGTTCATGAACAGTGTTTATAGAATAGTGATGTTCCAATAGTGCGGTTCATGAACATTGTCTTTCCTTTTCGAAATTTTGAGTTCGTGAACAGTGTTTCCAGCTTCCTACAGTTCGCCCCTTTGACATTTCCTTTGACTTAAAAAGCATTTAAAGCCTTGTTTGAAGTACTCTAAGGCCGATTCAAAGGACCTAACTCATATATTAATTTTTTTATAGTTAAGGATGCTTTTACTTTTTCAAATCACATAGTTTAATGTGATCCACATTTAATGGAAAATCCAGTGTATCTTAAACCACTACTCCATTAAATATTCTAAAGGGATGATATATCTTCCTCCATATTTATTCCTCCTTGTTCTCAGCCGTGAGACACTCGAAACTTTCATTCCATCTCGTAGGACTTGTACAACAAAACATTCCTCCATGGTTTGGTTCCCCTCTATTTTGATGCAACCAAGAAGTACCGATCAATCTTTGATATAATGTATGATCTATCGTCATTATTTTGGGTTCATATCCTTCTATTTCTCCTTGACATTTTATGGAATGGTATCTCCATGTTCCTAATGGGTTTTTCTTGCGTGTTGACCAGTGTGGTGGTGTATCTACGTCCTCAGGTTGATACATTTATCATGGGGGGAGGATATCATAACCTGTTATGTGGCATGTTCTTGTATAAAGAATGTCAAGAACCATTTGAGGTAGGTGATTAGTTACTTATTTTTTATTTTACATGAAACTATGTAGTTAACATGTTTTATCCCCCTAGAATACAATGGAATTGATATAATAAATATTTAAACTGGATAAATAAATTGATATCGATCATATGTTGTTGCCCCCTGTTTTGCAAGATAGTGTGATATCTATGCTTGCTTTGTTTATCTTTTCATTCTTGATGGAAATTGGTAGAGAACATAATGCCGAAATTAATTGATAATTATTTGGATAAATATGAAGAGGCCTGTGAATAAACTTGATTATTGTTGTTATTGTAATTTGATGTTAATCAAATTGATGAAGTAAGAATGTTTAATTATTTTTTATAGCTTATTCATTAGGTTTCCCAAATTTGGAACATACGAATAATAAATTGGTTAATCCAAGATGGATTAAATAACTTGTTGTTTGATAACAGATAATTCCTTGTAGGGTTCTGAGATACCCTATAGCTTGTTTAAGGGGTAAGATCCCAATTGATATGATGTTTTTTTGCTACTACTTGTGTTGTGATGTGTGAATGGATTGCTGTTGTGATATGTGGGGCTAGGGAGGCCTAATGGTTGGGGCAGCTTTTGATTCCTAGAGTGGTGAGATGCATCAGTTTATGCATGTGGGTGTTAGGGAGGACACCAAGGATGATGGAATGGGTTGGATGTGAATGTTTGGAATCTTATTGATTATTTTTGGTGCTTTTATCTACTATAATTTTCCCACTACTCAAGGAATCTGGTATTGCTTACCCTTCTTCCAAAAGGGGTGAATACGCTTGGGGTTTTCCACATACTTTCCGTGTTTAACTTCTCAAGGGAGGATGGGTCTACGCTCTTGCTATAGGTGGTAAAGACTCGATAGATAGTTCATCTACTCACCGTGTCGAGCCCCCTTGTGCTTAGTAGCATATATTCTTTTTCTAGAATGCCTGAGAATATGGGAAAGTAATACTATAAATAAATAATTGAATAAATTATGTTAACCAATGGGGTAAGAGCTTAATGGGATGCAATGATGAGGTTACAATTTCAAAGTGAGAGGGGACTTTGGGTGTGATGCTAATGAAATTTAATGTGGAATTGTTAATGATTAATTAATGTTTAAATAATTAACTAACTTAATGTGGAACTGATAAGAATTGAATGATGTAATGTAATAAAGCTCTTTAAATGGTTTTGTGCTTATAGGATACCTAGTCTTAGAAGTAGAATCGAAGATTCTGAGAGACGTTAGCTGATGTTGAGTCTAAGACTAGGTTATGACCATAGTGTGGTTGTGAGATATAGTATATTCTGTACCTTTTGTGTTTCTAATGCTACTCCACCCCATCTATTAGGGAAATTGACACCCTGGGGATTCTGAGCTCTGGGGGGTGTTTTCCGAACATTCTGGTTGGAGGATGGATGGCTAACTACCCCCTTTGACCCTGCTCTCTTCTCTTTGTGGTTACTTGTGCTGGTAGACATAGCGGTTAGTTTTCCCCATATATGTGTGTAGAGGGCTATAATGGATTTTGGTTATTCACACACTTATATTCTAAATATAGTATCTTATGGACTACTATAGGCGTAATATGTATAAGATGTGATGACTTGAAGATTCTTACTCGGTGTGTGGGCTATAATGGATTAAGGTATAATGCCTGAAGTATGATACAGATTATGCAAGCTGTGGTGGATTCTAAAAACTACATGGTTACTTTCTTGTGTGGATGTGGTTGTTTTATTTCAAGAGGTGCAGGATGTGGTGCTTCGCCCAGGTGTTTACGAGAAAGCCTTTTTGGAGAGAGATTCTGAGGACGTGTTTCGTTGGGGAAAATCAGAAAACTAGTGAGAAGTAGTGGAGGGGTACCCTTGATATTATATATTATATTATATAATATATTATGCATCACTTGGTGATAGTATCCATGGTGAGGATCAGAACATAGTATACCTATTTAGGTGACGAGTTAGTTTCACTTGTTGTTCACTGTGACTTAGCATGATTTCTTTACATTTTCACGAGAGGCTTTAGGGAGGATACTACTGAGTATATTGTTATACTCACCCTATGTCTATATAAACATTTTTTTCTTGTCACTTGTAGCAAGTTATAGATCAATCTTATTTCTACTAGCTTTGGGTTATAGGAGCTATTCGGGCTTCATGGTCACTATTGTTTTTACTTTTTTTGGGTACTTTTAGTTTCCCCCTTTTAGTTATAGTAGTTTGCATGAAATTTAATATGTGTACTTGAGATTTTTTTTATATTTCTGTTTGAGTTGGAGTTGGTTCGTATCTATCTTATCTCTCTCTTCCGCATGTGTTATCTTAGAAGAAAATACCTCCCATTTGTGGGTATACTATACCCTCGGTTCTAGTTTCATACTCGGGTCCTACTGGAGGTGGGACTCGGGGGTCATTTTGTGATCTGTGTTTCTAGGATTAGTGAGTCCAGGATTAGTGAGTCATTCCGTGAATAGTGTCTCCACGATCGGTGAGTTCAGGATCGGTGAGTCATTCCATGAACAGTGTTTCCAGGATCGGTGAGTCATTCCATGAACAGTGTTTCTAGGATCGGTGAGTCCAGGATAGGTGAGTCTAGGATTGGAGAGTGTACAGTGTTTCTAGGATCGGTAGGTGTACAATGTTTCTAGGATCATGAATATTGTTTCCTGCTTCCTATAGTTTCTCCCCTTTGACATTTTCTTTGACGTAAAAAGCATTCAAGGCCTAGTTTTAAGGGATTTAAGGCCAAATAAAATCTCATAACTTCTATATTAATTTTCCTATGTCCCAAGATGCCTTTACTTGGTCATACTGTGTGGCTAAATACGATCCGTTGTTAATGGAAAATCCAGAATAACTTAAACTGGTGCTCTGTTAAATCTTCTAAATGGATGAGATATCTTCCTCCCTTGTTCTGCCTTCTAGTTCCTAGGTGAGAGACCCTATAACCTTTCCTTCTTCCCATAATAGTGGTTTGATTTAACCTTAATCCTCGAATCATTTCCCCTTGAAGTTTCTTACTACTGCATGCGCACCCCCTGTTTTTGGGGAAACCAAGCAGTATCAATCGATCTCCGATATAAGGTATGTTCTATCGTCATTATTTTGGGTTCATATACATATGTTTCCCCTCACACTTTTATAGAATGCTATCTCTATGTTCATAATGGAATTTTCTTGGGTGTTGACTGGTTTGGTGGTGTCTCTGCATATTTGGGTGGATACAGTTGTCACGGGGGGAGGAGATTGTAACCTGTTGCATGGCTCATTATCAAATAAGGAACTTTAAGAACCATTGTAGGTAGGGGATTCGTTACTTCTATTTTCTTTTATGTGAAACTATATAGTTATCATGTTTTATCCCACTTATTTACAATGGAATTGACATAATAAATATTTGAACCAGATAAATAAATAAATACCGATCGTATGTTATTTCCTCATGATTTGCTTGTTAGTGTGATATCTATGCTTTCTTTTTTTAGATTTTCGTTCTTTATGGAAATTGATAAAGAACATAAAGCCATAATTAATTTATAATTTTTTGGACAAAGATAAAGAGGCATGTAAATGAATATGGTTCTTCTTGTAGTAATTTGATGATAATAAAATTGTTGCAATAATCATGTTTAATAATTTGTGATATATTAATGTTTAGGTTTCCTGAAGTTAGAACCTATGAATAATAAATTGGTTAATCCAAGATTGATTAAGGAACTGGTTGTTTGATAAATGACAATTCTGTGTAGGGTTAGGAGTTACCCGCTTGCTTGTTTAAGGGCCCAAACACCAATAAATATGATTGTTGTTTTACTGCTTCTTTTGTTGTGATGCGAGCCTGGATAGATATTGTGATATGTGGTGGAAGGGAGGAATTTTGGTTGTGGCAGTATTTGTTGCCTAGAGTGGCGAGATGCATCAGTTTATGTATATGGGTGTTGGGGAGGACACCGTGGATGATGAAATGGGTTGAATGTGAATGTTTGGAGTCTTACTGATTTTTATTGGTTGTTTATCTTCTTTACTTTCCCCACTTCTCAAGGAATCCAATATTTCTTACCCCTCTTCCAAAAGTGGTGAAGATGTGTGGGGTATGCCACGTGCTTTCCGTGTTTAGCTTTTCAAGGGAGGATGGGTCTACACTCTTGCTATAGGCGGAAAAGACTCGATAGGTTGTTCATCTACTCATTGAGTTGAGCCCCCTTGTGTTTAGTAGCATAAAATGTTTTATAGAATTCCTGGGAATATGATAATATAAAGCTATAAATAAATAATTTAAATAATTATGTTAACCCAAGGTGTTGGAGCTTGCTGGGATGCAATACTGAGGTTACAATTTTAAAGGGACTGTGGACCCTTGGTGTGATGGTAATGAAATGTAATGTGGAATTGTTAATGGTTAAATAGCGATTAAAGAATTTATTAATGTAAAGTTAAATGAATAAAAAGGAAATGAAGTAATGTAATTAATTCTTTTTAAATGGTTGTGTTCTCATTGGATACATAATGTTAGAAGTGGAAGTCATGAGTTTGAGAGACGTTAGCTGCCGTTGAGTCTATGATTAGGTTATGACCATAGTGTAGTTGTGATCTATATTATATTCTGTACTTTTTGTGTTTCTATATGCTAATCCACCCCATCAGTTAGGGAGACTGACACCCCGGGGATTCTGAGCCCTGGGGGGTTTTCCTCCCCACATTTTGGTGGGAGGATGGATGGTTGACTACCCCCTTCAGCCCCACTCTATTCTCTTTGTAGTTACTTGTGATGGTAGTAAAAACGGTTAGTTTTCCCCATATATGTGTGTAAAGGGCTGTAATGTGTTGCGGTTATTCACACACATATATTCTGGATATTGTTTTCTATGGAATACTATAGGTGTAACGTGTACAGGCTATGATGGATTGAGGATTCTTACTCGGTGTGTGGCTTGTAATGGATATAGGTATAATTCCCATCGTATGATACATGTTATATGAGCTATGGTGGCTCCTAGAAACTACCATGTTACTTCGATTACATGGATGAGGTAGTTTTGTTGCATGAGGTGCATGTTGTGGTGTTTCACCCTGGTTTTTGCGGGCAAGCCTTTTTGGAGAGAGATGCTTAGGACACGCAACATTGGGGCCAAGTGGAAAACCAGTGGGGAAGTAGTAGCAGGGTACCCTTGATATTATTTACAATATTATATACTCTTTTATGAATTAATTTGTGAGAGTATCCATGGTGAGGTTGGACACTTAGTATACATGTTTAGGTGATGAGTTAGTTTCAGTTGTTGTTCACTATGTTTTAGCATGCTTTCTTTACATTTTCACGAGAGGATTCAGGGAGGATCATACTGGGAATGTTGTTATACTCACCATATATATATATATATTAATAATTTTCAGGTCACTTGGAGCAGGTTTGAGATTGAGCTAGTTTCTAATAGCATGGGGTCGCAAAAGTTTTTTGGGCTTGTAGTTGCTGGTGTTTTTACTTTATTTTGGGTACTTGCAGTTTTCCCCTTTCAGTTGTAGTAGTTTTACAGGACATTAAATATGTGTATTTGGGATTTCCTTAATATTTCTATTTGAGTGAGAGTTAGTTGGTGTCTATATCATCTATCAATTATGCATGTGTTCTCTTAGAGGGTAATGCTTCCCATCAGTGTGTTTACAATACCGTTGATGGTAGTCGCCAACCTGGGGCCTACTGGAGGCATGACTCGGGGGTCACTATCTCCCTTATCATATTTTTGACCCAAGAGGGGTATACCTTGTGGGGAGGGGGTCATGATAGAGTGGTATCATAGGTATGATTGAGAGATAGGATGGAGTTTAGAGTTAGGCACAGGTGAGGTTGCATGGGTTGGTTGGGAAATAGTGGTAGTCAAGTTTAGACAGTGATGTAAGCACTGGAGACTGGATGAGACATAGGATGATAGGGCTCCCTATGATCTGATGCATAGACCTTTAAGTTGACAATGACTACTCAACAAGGTGATACTAGTTATAGAGTTGATACCTAGGAAAGGATCATGTATCATTCTTCTTTGTGCATGTTTTTGAATAGGTAAAACTTGGGATAGGATAACCTAAAATGAATAAAAGAAAACAATTAATTAATTATTGTTGGGTTTTCTGTATTCTAGGTTTAGGAGCTCTAACGGTTTGTTATTTTATAGGTTTGAATCAAGGTTGACTTCCTCGCCAGGTTTGCGTAGAAGATGTCCTACAGGCTATGATAGCATTTCGCCGCCGAGTAGAGGTTGATGATGATGACATATGGAGGAGGACACTCTGAGAGTCTCAGTGCTAGAGTCTACAGAAGTACGAGTGCTCTGTTCCAGATGCAGTTATTGAAGACTTGTTGGAGGAGGTCAAGATAGGCTTCAGTTCGATCTGTTCTCGGAAAGATCATTGGGTGTCCTTGGCAGTGAAAATTATGCATGGAACATCAAGGCAGTGGTGGTTCTTGTTCCTTGGGGACCGTGAAGAGTCAGCGATATCATGGGTGGTGTTTTGAGACAAGTTTAGAGTTGAGTTTCTTTCTTCGACCATGAAGGAGTCCATTTGCTAATATATTTTTACCCTTCGACTGGGGAGATCCAGTGTGTGATAGTTTGGAATCCATTTATTGAACCTTTAATGATATGATTCAGACCTATTGACAAATGAGGAGGCTAGGGAGAGGAATTTCGAGGAGGCTTTATGTCCAGATATCCAGCGCCATGTCACCCCATTTATGTTGAAGACATATCTTGAGGTTCTAGCGAGGGCAGAGGTTATCGAGAGGACATTGGCCAGAACTGGATCATCATGATAGGGGAGTCATCATGATTCCTGAAGAAGAATATCTGTGGTCTAGGGTTCCCGGTTTTCAGGGTAGAAGAGTTTCCATTTATCCAGGGGTAGGTCCCAGCCCTCAACATCTTGTTTCTCCGGAGGTAGCGACTCTTAGGCCTGTTCCAAGGGATCAATCACTTTTTTTTATTATGGTGGCCGAGGTCATCTACAGCGAGAGTGCCCCCCCTTTCAGATTAGTCATAGTTCACTAGGTGTTCTACTCCAGGTTCTTCTATTGTGGTAGTTTCAACTGAGAAAATAGTAGCAGGTTTCCCTAGCTTTAGATCACCAGAGGGTAGATGTTGTAGGCAGAGGACAACCTCGTGACACTCCTCATCGTTAGAGATAAAAATGCGACCGTGGTGGTGGTCATCACTAGGGTCAGAGTGGCCGTGGTGGAGTTCATGACCAGCTTCATGATTTAGCATTGCTAGCTCTAGGAGAGACAAACATCATTTGAGGTACCCTTTGCTTGTTTTCTAGCTTGATGTATGCCTTGTTTGATTTAGGAGTGACACACTCCTTCATATCACCTACCCTTTTCCAAGCTTTGGGACTTGAGGTAGAGAGGCTTCTAGTGCCCTTGGCATTGAATACCCCAAATGGAGGTCGAGTTGACTTGTTTGAAGTATGTAGATTCTGTGAGCTGGTTTTAGGGAAGCACTTCTCTTGGGTAGATTTTTTATATTTACGAATACAACAATGCAATATCATTCTTGACATGGATTAGTTGTATTCAGTGCCGGATATCATGGATTGGTTTAGTAGGTAGGTTGTGTTCTTTGATGAAGATGGAGAGACATTGGTATTTTTTGGCGAACGAGACCCTTAGATGGGTCAGATGCGTGTTCTATCCTTATCATCATTGATAGATGAGCTGATGCTGAGTTCTTCAGAGGTTCAATAGTTGGCATTTCCTAGGGTCATAGAAGAGTAACCTGATATCTTTCCAGAAGAGGTTTTAGCATTACCCCCTTGATGAGAGATCGAGTTTGGGATCAAGCTACAACCCAGAGGGTCTCATATATCTATTTATCCATATAGGATAGCCCCTTATGAGTTACGAGAGCTACGTATATAGCTTGGTGGTATGTTACAGTGCAGTTTTGTTCCGTTGAGTGTGTCACCGTGGGGTGCACCCATTTGTTTCATGAAGAAGGATGATGATATTCTGCGGTTTTGTGTCGATTATCATTTCTTAAACAAAGTTACAATGAAGAATATCTATCCTATTCCATGTTTTGATGAGTTATTCAATCAACTAAAGGGTGAAAGTTGGTTCTCAAAGATCTACTTGTAGTCAGGATATCATCAGATGCATGTGAAGGATGTGGATATCCCGAAGACTGTTTTTTTTTGTCATCATGGGCATTATGAGTTCGTCATAATGTCGACCAGCATGTCAAATTCTCTATCTGTGTACATCAGATTGATGAATGATGTGTTCTGTGAGTTCCTGGACAAGTTTGTGGTGGTTTTCATCGATGACATCCTTGTGTACTCCACGTCTGAGGTAGAGCATGTAGATCATGTAACCGCCACTTTGGTAGTTCTTTGTCAAAATTAGCTATTTGGGAAGTTGACAAAGTGAAAGTATAGGGCTCAAGAAGTCCGTTTCTTGGGGCATGTTGTGTTCCAGTAGGGAGTAGATGTGGATCCATCGAAGATAGAAGCAGTTGTGTCCGGGGTAGCCCCCAAGAAAGTGTTAGAGGCGCGATGTTTCCTTGGTATCATAGGCTACAACAGGAGGTTCTTAGTCGATTTATCTCGAGTTGTGACTCCTATGACAACATTGACCAGGAGGGATTAGGCGTTCATATGGACTGATCAGTGCCAGGCAGCATTCAAGTATCTAAAAGAGAAGTTATTAAGTGCTCCAGTTCTTTGTCTTCCAACTGTGGGAGTTCAGTTTGATGTTTTGTGTGATGCTTTTCATCTAGGGTTAGGCTGTGTTCAGATGCATCAAAGATCAGTTGTTTCTTATGGGTCTCGGTAGTTACGTCCCCATGAACATAACTATTCCACCCACGATCTTGAGTTGGCATCCATGGTGTTTCTACAATGTTATGGATTCATTACCTCATTTGTGAGAATTTTCTGGATTTCACCGATCATAAGATCCTGAGGTATGTTTTCTCTGAGCATGACTTGAATTTACGACAACGTTGGTGGATGGTGTTCTTACAGGAATACATCTTCAAAATATCATATACACCTGGAAAGGATAATGTTGTAGCTGATTCAATGTTCTTGGAATGACTCACCAATCTTTGACTCACTGATCCTAGAAACACAGTTCAACAAATGACTCACCGATCTTGGAGCTGTGTCTTATCAAGTAGCACTTCCCCTGCAGATTAGCCGGATACACAATGTTTTTCATGTAACACAGCTCTTCCATTATCTTCATGATGACTCTCATGTCATCTATTGGGGAGAGATCGATGTTGATGATGATGTGACCTTTGAGGAGCGACATATAGAGATCCAAGACGGAAAAGAGAAGGTGTTGCGCTAGCATTCTATCCCCTTGGTTCGTGTCTTGTGGTGACTCGGTGGAATGGAAGAGAGTACCTAGGAATGTGGGTCAGAAATACATGCTCAGTACCCATAGTTGTTTGATGTTTAACTCTTTTTATGTAACGATGTACCTTTTGTGGTTATATACCTTTTCTGTTTATGATATGGCTTTTCTTCAGTTGTTTTTTGTGGCTTTCTCTCTTTTGATAGGTATCTCAATGGGTGGCTGTTCAAACTTCTTTTCTATTCCCATTTAGGATGGTTTTGAATTCTTGAGGATGATAATGTTTTGATAGGTATCTGATGTAATGTCCCGGACCTCTCTCATCCATAACATTGCTGAAATCTGGTGTTTGAGGTGTTCCGGGAGGTCAAGGTGATATATCCCCAACACTTTTCCAATTTTTTCCAATTCTGTAAAGGGTTCCATTGGTGAGACTAATGTGCACAGTTCCATCGGTGAGACCGATGTGAACAGTTCCATCGGTGAGATCGATGTGAACAGTTCCATCAGTGAGACCGATGTGAATAGTTCCATCCGTGAGACCGATGTGAAGAGTTCCATAGGTGAGACCAAAGTGAAGAGTTACATCAGTGAGACTGATGTGAACAGTTCCATCAGATCGGTCTGTCGTTCTATGAATAGTTCCATCAGATCAGTGATTCATTCTATGAACAGTACCATCAGATCGGTCTGTCATTCTGTCAGTAGTACCATCAGATCGATATGTCATTTTGTGAATTATACCATAAGATCGATCTATCGTTATTTGAACAGTACCATTGGATTAGTCTATCGTTTTGTGAACAGTACCATCAGATCGGTGATTCCAGGATTGATGAGTCATTCTGTGAACAATATTTCTAGGATTGGTGATTCTAGGAATGGTGAGTCCATGATCATTGATTCATTCCTTGAACAGGGTTTACAGGATCGGTGAGTCCAGGATCAGTGAGTCTCGGGTCAGTGAGTCATTCTATAAACAATGTTAACAAGATCGGTGAGTCATTTTGTAAACTGTGTTTCAAGGTTCAGTGAGTCCATGATCTGTGAGTCATTTTGGGAACAGTGTTTCCAGGATCGGTGAGTCCTTTTGTGAATAGTATTTCCAGGATCGGTGAGTCTAGGATCGGTGAGCCATTACCTGAATAGTGTTTCTAGGACCAGTGAGTCCAGGATTGGTGAGTCTAGGATCAGTGAGTGTATAGTGTTTCTAGAATCTTGTAACGTGTTTCCAAGATCGGTTGTTGTACAGTGTTTCCAGGATCGTGAACAGTGCTTCCAACTTCCTATAGTTTCACCCCATCAACGTTTTCTTTGATGTAAAACACATTCAAGGCCTTTTGTTAAGGTATTTAAGGACAAATAAAATCTAATAACTCCTATATTAATTTTCCTATGTCCCGAGATGCCTTTACTTGGTCAAACTGTGTGGTTAAATGCAATCCACTATTAATGGAAAATAAAGTGTATCTTAAACTGGTTCTCCATTAAATCTTCTAAACAGATGAGATATCTTCCTCCCTTGTTTCGCCTTCTTGTTCCCAAGTGCGAGAGCCTATAACCTTTTATTATCCCCATCGGAGTGGTGTGATCGAACCTTAATCCTCAAATCTTTTTCCCTTAATGTTTCTTACTACTGCATGTGCACCCCCTGTTTTTGGTGCAACCAAGAAGTATCAATCGATCTCTGATATAAGGCATGTTCTATCATCATTATTTTGGGTTCATCTCCATATGTTTCCCCTTTTACTTTAATATAATGATGTCTCCATGTCCCTAATGGAACTTTCTTGGGTGTTGACCAGTGTAGTGGTGTCTCTGCATCCTCGGGTGGATATAGTTGTCACGGGGGGAGGAGATCGTAACCTGTTGCATGGATCATTCTCATATAAGGAACGTCATGAACCATTGTAGGTAGGGGATTCATTGATTTTATTTTATTTTATGTGAAACTGTATAGTTAGCATGTTTTATCCCACCAGATCACAATGGAATGGACATAATAAATATTTGAACCAGATAAATAAATTAATATCGATCGTATGTTATTGCCTCTTGATTTTCTAGATAGTGTGATATCTTTGTTTTCTTTTTTTAGCTTTTCATTCTTGATGGAAATTGGTAAAGAACGTAAATTCGGAATTAATTGATAATTGTTTGGACAAAGATAAAGAGGCATTTAAATTAATATGGTTCTTCTTGTTGTAATTTGATGTTAATAAAATTGGTGCAGTAAGCATGTTTAATTATTTGTGATATCTTACTATTTAGGTTTCCCAAAGTAAAAACCTATGAATAATAAATTGGTTAATAAAAGATGTATTAAATAATTGGTTTTTTGATAAAAGTTAATTCCTTTCAGGGTTATGAGTTACCCTCTTGCTTGTTTAAGGGCCCAGAGCCCAATTGATATGATTTTTGTTATCCTGATACTTGTGTTGTGATGTGATCCTAGAAGGATATTGTGATACGTGGGGGAAGGGAGGACTTTTGGTTGTGGTAGTAGTTGATGCCTAGAGTGGTGAGATGCATCGGTTTATGCATGTGGGTGTCGGGGATGACACTATGGATGATGAAATGAGTTAAATGTGAATGTTTGGATTCATACTGATTCTTATTGGTTTTTTATCTGCTTTACTTTCCCCACTACTCAAGACAGAAGATATTTCTTACCCATCTTCCAAAAGGGGTGAAGACGTGTGTGGTATGCCATGTGATTTCTGTGTTTAGCTTCTCAATGGAGGATGGGTCCATGCTCTTGCTCTAAGCGGCAATCACTCGACCGATAGTTCATCTACTCACCATGTTGATCCCCCTTGTGTTTAGTAGCATAGAATGTTTTCTATAATTCCTGGGAATATGAGAATGTAATGCTGTAAATAAATAATTTAATAAATGATGTTAACTCAAGGGGTTGGTGCTTGCTGGGACACAATGCTGAGGTTACAATTTTAAAGGGATAGTGGATATTGGGCGTGATGCTAATAAAATGTAATGTGGAATTGTTAATGGTTAATTAATGATTAAAGAATTAATTAATGTAAAGTTCAACTGATATAAAGGGAATAAAGTAATGTAATTAATGCTCTTTAAATGGTTTTGTGCTTATAAGATACATATTCATAGAAGTGGAAGTCAGGAGTCCGAGAGAAGTTAGCTACAGTTGAGTATAATACTATGTTATGACCATAGTGTGGTTGTAAGCTATAGTATATTATGTACATTTTTTGTTTATATATGCTAATCTACCCCATCAGTTAGGGTGATTGATACCCTAGGGATTCTGAGCCCTAGGATGTTTTCCCCAACATTCCGGTGGGAGGATGGATGGTTGAGTACCTTCTTCGGAACCACTCTCTTCTCTTGGTAGTTACTTGTGACCATAGGAACAACGGTTAGTTTTCTTCATATATGTGTGTAGAGGGTAGTAATGGCTTGTGGTTATTCACACACATATTTTATGGATATAGTTTTCTATGGAATACTATAGGCATAACGTGTATAGGCTGTGATGGCTTAAAGATTATTACTCGGTGTGTGGGCTGTAATGGCTTGAGGTATAATGTCCGATGTATGATACATGTTATGCGATTAGTGGTGGCTCCCATAAAATACCAGGTTACATTAATTACATGGATATGGTGATTTTTTTGCATGAGGTGAATTTTTTGGTGCTTCACCCAGGTGTCTGCAGGCAAGCCTTTTTGGAGAGAAACGCTTAGGACGTGTGACGTTAGGGAAAAGCGAAAAAATAGTGGTGAAGTAGTAGAATGGTACCCTTTATATTCTTTATATATTATATACTCTTGTATTTGTTACTTGGTAAGAGTATCCATAGTGAGGTTGGGAACTTAGTATACATGTTTTGGTGACGAGTTAGTTTAACTTATTGTTCACTGTGTTTTAGCATGCTTTAATTAATTTTGCATGAGGTGCTTTGGGGAGTATCCTACTGAGTATACTGTTATAATCTTCCTATGTATATGTAAACTATTTTTCTGGTCACATGGAGTAGGTTGGAGATCAAGATGGTTTCTACCAGCTTGGGGTTACAGGAGATGTTCAGGCTTGTGGTTGCTGCTGTTTTTGCATTCTTTTGGGTACTTGCAGTTTTCCCCTTTCAGTTGTAGTAGTTTTTCATTACATTACATATGTGTACTTGGGATTTATTTTATATATATATTTGATTTGGAGTTATTTGGTGTCTATCTTATCTCTCTCTTCTACATGTTTTCCCTTAGAGGGTAATTCCTCCCATATGTGTGTTTACTATACCCTCGGTGCTTGTCACCAACCTGGGGCCTACTGGAGGTGGGAGTCGGGGGGTCATTATCTCCCTTCTCACATTTCTGGCCCAAGAAGGGTATAACTTGTGGGGTGGGGGAAGTGACACACCAGTTTATGTTTGAAACTCCTAGTCAGTGTTTTCACTCCTAGGTACATCTGTGTGAGATCGACATCCACTTTTTCATATCCAGATAGGGATTTATTTGTTTGGAAACCATTTACTTAATATTTCACCAAAATACCCGGAATTTTTTATATATTTAAACTTTTTATAGGGTTATTACTAATTTTTTCATAGCCTAATTTCCTTAAATAACTAAACTATCCATTAATACCAACTATTACATCTCGTCTTTTTATTATAAATCTTTTCATTACATATTACAAATATAGGATCTATAAAGTCCACTGTCCTGGAAATCAAGAAAAAATACATAAAAACTTAAAACAGTATTTTAAAAACCATTGTAAAGAATATTGAAAAGGTCATACTATTTACAAATACTACCTCTCAAATCTTGGATACATACATAAAAAAAGGGTGAGCAGGAGGACCAGTAAGGAAAAGAAGGGAATCAATTTACTTGTGATATGAATAAGAACTTGATAAAAAAACATGAATACATTATCAATGGAAGTAGAGGAATATCATAATGAAAATAAATTGAACCATAACATGAATATGTGGCTACAAAATTTATTTTATACATTCATGAACAAATCACCATGGTTCAACCCCAAGGTTTCATTAAAATTTCCATGGTTATTCACCAAGGTATCATGAAACTTGTCATCTCTAGAGATTAAGTTCTTTACCCAATGAATTGGATAACTATCAAGGTAAATCCTTAACATGTCTTTATTTTAATGTGATCCACATATATCATAATCATAAATTTAAGAACTAACCCATAGAGAGTAAAAGAAATGGGTTTCAATTCAAAATCGTGATGTTTTAAAAGCGCTTTTAAATATGATCATTATTCCATTTATAAAACATGGAAAAGAAGTGAGGGTTATATGTATTTCAATTATAGAATAAAATAGATCAATTTTATGTCTTTATTAATACCCCTATATATAAAAATATATTTGGGTATTCACATAAATAAAACAAGATAATTTTTTTAGAAATAGATATATTTTGAGATGAAAATTCTGTAGCATAACGGCTATACAACATGGTTTTAGAAAATATTGAAAAGAGATGAGGAAAGAACAAACCATTTAGAAATAACTCATAATACAGTATAGGTACATAATAACATATAAATAAGATCATGGTATGGATATTTTAATGACATACCACATGAAAAGGAAACTTGAATGAAAAGAGAAGATGTGATTTCTTTTATGAAAAATTCAACAGCATAACAATGTCACTTAATATTCAGAAAAATATGTTAATGAGAGAGAAAAGGGTCTCTCATAAATTGAATATGAAATGGAAATTAGTAGGTATATAGATGAACAAAAACCCACATAATAAAAAGGAAACTATAAGATAAATAAAATAGGAAGTCATGACTTAAAATAGGAGGGTGAAAGGTTCCGTTACCCTGAAGAGTGACTTCGAAAGCTCGAAGGTTGGGACCAAGGGGGATTCATGGAACCTTGGGAGGACTCATTAGGAGGTAAAAAGAACAGTGTGTAGTTGAGAAGGATTTTGGGATGAATATAATGATGTAATGACATTGTATTTATAGCAAAAGTGAGGGAATATTTAGGTAATTTCCAAGGGACACCTCATCAGTGGTATTTTAAAACCGATGGGATTTCCCATGGTATTGACCCATGTTATTGACCAATTGGGACAAATCATAACATATTTTACTATTCACAGGTCAAACATAATTATTACATCATTATTAAATCATTAATGATGTCCTTAATCACACCGAAACTTAAAACTGTATTATTATTATTTACTGAAAAACAAATCATTTTTTAAAAATCTCATAAATTCACTCTAACCTAAAATCAATCCTCTGAATTCAAAAATGAACTCCATTTTATGAAAATAATTTTTTTATTATGATATATTTAATTTTTAAGTAAAAACACTATTTACATGAAAAATAATAATACTTAACAAAATAATTTCGGAAATTGTTATTTACTTAAGATATTATATAACATCAAAATTAATGATGCCTAAATCATATTTATACTTTCATAAGTGAGGTTACTATTCCATTTATCACATTACTACTCCAAAGGGTAATATAACTATTCATACATTACTATTCAATAAAAATTAAGCTGATCTTATTCGACTCCAAATTTCATACAGGTCACAACTGTAAAAGACCATTTTTGTAAATCATTTTACATTATTAAAATTTTAAAGTATACAAACAACATTTTAAAATACCTTTTTTTTCAAAATTCAACAATAATATGGAACTTCATCCTACATTTATCTAGACATTTGAAATTCACAAATTTAACATAATAATAAATAACAATTTTATTTATACAAAAGGATTACACAACATAACTATGGTCTTGTTACATATACCCTTATAAAACCTACTTATGAACTTACTGTAAGATGTTCTATGGTGATAGAATCATGGGGAAGCTCAGAAAACATTGCCTGAGTGGTGATTTCAATTAGCTTGAACTTCTCCCATAGGTGATTCCGTTCAAGCTTCACATGTTGGAGTTTGTCTTGGGCTTGGTCCAGAGCAATGCCCAGTGATGCAACCTCCTTCTAAAGATCTGACAGATGGGATTCGTATGGCCTGAGTCTACTGGAAGAGGCCATTTAATCTTCTTTCTATATTAATTAAGCATGATCACTTTTATTTATATAAATTAATCATAACCTTAAATTTTTTGTTTTCAATGGTCAAATTGACCAACAATCATATAACAATCAAAACTCAGTGGTATTATTTTAATTATAATCACATCATGAATTAAAGGATATAGTTTTTTAGAGTATATAATAAAATAATACACAAAATTGTGAAGAAAATATTATTCAAAAGTTCAGGTCATTACAAAGACAGATCAAGATCGTCAAAAATCATATGAAGATCAAAGGAGGAGACATTTGGATTTTGATGTTTTGGATCATGTGTTTCTAAAGGTGACTTCCCATCAGTGGAAGCGAAGGTTTGGTCATGGTAGTAAGATTTATCCATGGTTTGTTGGGCCTTTTGAGGTGTTGGCTCATGTTGGAGCCGTGGCATATCAAGTAGCACTTCCCCCATAGATGATCCAGATACATGATGTTTTTAACATGTCACAGATTCATCGTTATCTTCATGATAACTATCACATCATCTATTTGGGAGATATTGGTGGTGATGATGATGCGACCTTCAAGGAGCGGCTTGTGGAGATCCAAGACTGCAAAGAGAAGGTGTTGCACGAGTATTCTATCCCATTGGTTCCTCTCTTGTAGTGACACGATGGTGTGGAAGAGAGTACCTGGTAAGGTGAGTTGTAGATATGTGCTCAGTACCCAAATTTGTTTTATTATTAACTCTTTTCTTGTAATGATACTCAGTTTTTGGTTATAAAACTTTTGTGTTAATGAGATGGATTTATTTTGTTTTTAATTTTGTGGCTTTCTCTCTTTAGAGTGGTTTCTCGATGAGTGGTTGTTCAGACCAATTTTTTGTTTCCCTTTGGGTAGGTTTTGAATTATTGAGGATGATAATGTTTTGAGAGGTATTTGATGTAATTTCCTAGAGCCGTTTAGATCATTCTATTGCAGAAATTTGGTGTTTGATGTGTTCTGGGAGGTCAAGGTGACTTAGTTCCAACACATATCCAAAATTCTAGACTGTTTCACAAAGACAGTCCCACAGAGACTGTCTCACATAGACTGTCTCGCATAGACATTCTGACATAGACTATCTCATTGAGACTGTCACACAGAGACTTCATCATAGAGAATCTGTCACCAAGACTGTCTCACAGAGACTGTCTCACAAAGACTGTCTCACAGAGACGGTCTCATAGAGACTATCTCACAGAGACTGTCTGAAAGGTATTGTATCACAAGGACCGTCTCACAGAGACTATCTCACAGAGATAGTCTCAAAAAGTATCATGTCATAGAAATGGTGTCACATAAACTATGTCATAGAAACTATCTCATGAATAGTGTTTCTAGAACTATTTCATATTCCCTTTCCCAAATTTCCATATTTTTTCAGTTTTTCCAATTTAACGTTTTCCTTGAATTAAAATGCATTCAAGGCCTTCTTTTAAGGTTTTTTGGCTAATTCAAGGCCCATAACTCCAATATTAATTTTCCAAAGGCCTATGATTCCATTACATGTTCAAACTATGTGGTTTAATATAATCATATTTTAATGGATAATCCAACATATCTTAAACCGCTAATCTATTAAAAATTCTAAATGGGAGAGATATATTCCACCCTTGTTCATCCCTATTGTTTGCTAGTATGAGACACTCTAACCATTCCTTTATTCACATAGGAGTCATGCGATCAAACTTTCCTCCTTGGATTGGTTCCCCTTGGAGTTATTTTTGTTGGAAGGTCACCCCTATTTTTGTGCAAGCAAGCAGTATTGATCAATATTCGATATAATATATGATTTATCATCGTTCTTTTGGGTTCAAATCCTTCTGTTTCTCCTTGAAATATTATGTAATTCTATCTCCATGTTCCTAATGCAATTTTCTTTGGTATTATATGGTGTGGTGGTCTCTCTACATCCTTAGGTTGAGGAGTTCCTCCAAGAGAGGTGACTGTGATCTGTTTTGTTGGTCTGTTCTCGTGCAAAGAACATTGGAAACCTTTTGAGGTAGGGGATTCGTGGTCCCTTTATTCTTTTACATGAAACTGTAGAGTTTTAATGTTATATCTAACCGGATCATAATGGAGTTAACATAATAAATATTTTAACAGGATAATAAATTGGTATCGATCGTATTTTATTGACTCTCATTTTTTCTAGATAGTATAATATTTATTATTTTATTATTAGCATGTCATTATTGATGAAATTTTTAAACATATATCCAGAATTAATTGATAATTATTTGGCTAATGATAAAGGGGCTTGTAAATGATTCCAATTTTTGTTGGAGTTGTAATTTGATGTTAATCAAATTGATGTAGTAAGAATGTTTAGTTATTTGTGATAGGAATGATAACTTTCTAGTTAGTCTTCCCATAGTTAGAACCTACTAATAATGAACTGGTTAATTCATGGTGGATTAAATAAATAGTTGTTTCAAAAAACATAATGCCTCATAGTGTTCTAAGTTGCACTCTTGCATGTAAAGTCCAAGAGACTTATGCTTGTTGCTATGAGTGCTCGTTTCATATCAAGTAATAATGCCTTGTTTAGGTCCAAGAGCTCAGTTTATTTGTTATTTCCTACTTCTTGTGATGTGTTGTGAGCCTGGGTGGATGTGGTGATATGTGGGGGCATGAAGGCCTATTGGTTGTGGGATCAGTTGATTCTTAGAGTGGGAAGATGCATGGGTTTATGCATGTCAGTGTGGGGGAGGGGGACACCGAATATGATGAAATGGGTTTGATGTTGACGCACTCCTGTCGTAGGGTGTGAAAAAACAATTATTTCCTAAGTTAAAATGTAGTACTGTGGTTGACCAAGGATGTATCTTGAAGAGGAGTGCACACAAAACAATTTGACACTTAAAATGAGGGTAAAAAATGTTGTGTTTTTGAAATGAAATTTGAAATTAAAATGATTGAAAAACTATGATATTAAAAAGGGTGATTAGGTTGGGGTTAGTTTCCTAATTTTAATTCTATCCTTGTTCAATTTAATTCAAACCTCTTCTTCTTAGTTTATTAAAGTGAGTTTCCACAATCGTTTCCTCTCACTTCCTTGGTGAAATTATTATTGTGAAAGAAAATCTTACCAAGATCTTGGTTTGGTCAACTCTCCTTCCATGTGTAAAATAGTTGTATTGAATATCCTTAATTGAAATAGGCAATACTTGATCAGGTTTTGTTTATCCCAAACAATCATGAACATTCACTACACCTTTTACACATACTGACGATCGTCGAGTACTTCAACACTAATTCCCGGTTTATTCCATCGTATATAAACAAGAAATTAGTGGAGGGAGATTATGATTATTTTACCAAGGAAAAAATCAATAACGGAATTAATATTCAAGAACGATCACATTTGATAATAAAATCTTCTATAATAAATTGAAAACAACTTTGAAGAAGAATGAAATTTATTCAATTGCGTCCAAGAACTCAAGCATTACAATGTAGAAAACCAACCCTTCCCCAATCACTCCAAAAGTATACTCCATCATGGTAAGGGTAATCGAGATGAATGGAGAAAAAGAAGGAATTATAAAACTATGAAAAAGAAAAGAAATAAAAAATAAATCCGAAAAGATCTTCTTCTTGGTGTCCCATAAGGAATGGGATGGAGAATGGGATGCTTTGAGAGGGTGGAGCTCTCCTCCTTTTATAGCCATAATTTTCCCCCTGTATGTTGACGTGTTGTATCCCCATTAAATGAAATCCTCACACGTTGAGTCCTTCTTTAATGTTGTTCATAATTCCCTTTTCCGTGTCCCCTCAAAATCGCAGCAGATTTGGACATTTATTCCAAGAGTTATGACCGTTTTACTCTGAGCATTTATTCTGTCCAGTAAGACTCTCCAAAACAAAATCCTCCGGATTAGGGTGATTTAATGACCCCATAAACGGCCAATTCACTCAGTGATTCCTTCATAAACGATTCTCCAAAACTCCGTGCGCGTCCACCCACCGAATTTCACAAGATTTGGTCCCACCATGGATGAGTTATGGTTCCCAAACCAAAACTAGGTAGAACTGAAAACAGTTTTCCTTCTCCCACTTGTGAGATTCTTTTGAGCTTCCATATGGCCGATTCAGCTTTTAGTCCAAAAATTGTAAATGAAGACCTGGATTTGTAGCATCTGGAAATGAAATAATTTTGAAATTTGGATCAGTGTAGATAATGTTATGTCCAAACTACAGAAATAATTTAAAACTGTTAAAAATCCAAAATGGCCAATTTTTACTATTCAGCTCAAAATAACACCATTATCATAAAAATGAAACAATTCATCTTATAGGAACAATTTTGTGGGTTTAAAAAAATGATATTCAATATAAATTAATTGAAAATATTTGCTCTATCAATTCCCCCACACTTAGCACTTGGACTCCTGGACAAGTAAAAATCAAATCAAATCAAATCCAAAACACATATCAATGAGATCTATCAAATCAATTTCAAGAAACAAAAAGATATAATGCATCATCAAAAACAGTTATTTCAAGTTCTCCATTTAATATTTTAATATATTTCCACTTCATTTCTTATCCCATGCACACAAAACACCTACCTTGCATTAATTTTATCTCATCTCACAAATGTAAATGCTGAACAAGGCTTTTTTCATCCAAACTCACACAAGAGTCACCATAGGCTTGATAAATTCCTACTTCTCCACCTGATGTGATTCAAGGACATGCGTTTCTTGTGAGGACTTTTCGGGGTTGTTCTGTGGCTTCGGGTTGGTAGGATTTATATGTTAAACATTCTGAGGCTGAAAAAGGAGGGCTTGGCTCTTTTTGAAGAAAAATTGCAAGATTTTAATTTTTACTAAAGTATGTTCTCCTTCACTTCCCCTTTGTAGAAAATATACTCCATCAACATTCAATCAGCTCAGCAGAAAAAATTTCAATCTTTTCAAACATGATTTTTTTTAAAGCTCCAGATAGGCACAACTTTCTTTTTACAGTGGAAGCTCCAGAAAGGCATAATTTCTCTTATCATGAAGGTCTAGAAAAGGCACAACTTTTAACAGAATAATTTTTCAGCATCACACGCATCTCTTCCACAATTTATTTTCCACCCAAAGTGTCAAAAATGATGTAGTACACCACAAGACATCTTCCCCCACACTTAAGTTCAACTAGATCATGAAATTTCACTTCAAGAGCAGGTAGGATATGGAAAATTGGCTTGTAATGTGGATAACCTAACAGAAAATTCATGGATACTAGGGGCTATAATGAAGAATAAATGTAAAGGTGGGCCATAATGAAAAGTATTATTTTGAAAAGGGGGCTTCAAACCAAATAAATGTCTCAATAATTTAAAACACATGTAACCCAAACCCTCAAGTTTTGAAAGGAATAAATCAAATTCTGGTTAAAGCAAGAATGGTATGGTTCTCTCAAGAAATGAGGTGAATGAAAAGAATATGACAAAAATGGTTCAGAAGCCTCATAGGAAAGTGATTTCAAAGATATAGACAGTGAAATATGGCATGGGTTTCAAAAATTAGTGTACATTTCATGAAATTCTAAAAGATTTGAACTTGAAAAAAAGTCATTTCAGCATTTATTTAAGCTCATTTTCATGAAATATATTGGTTCACTCATTGACATGGGTTTCAAAAATAGTATTGATAATCATTTCAGCACAAAAGTTTCAGAAACACACCAAAAATTGAAAAATAAACACACAAAAATTTTAAAACACCCATTTTTTTATTTTTTTTAGTTATTTATTTATTTTTTTTGAAAACAAACATCAAATGAAAATCCTATACTACAAAGGTTCCCTCCCCCACACTTAACTGATGCAGTGTCCTCGATGACTTCAAGTGGATTTAAAATGTAAGTATATTTCTGATTGAATCACAACAGCAATAAAATGTGAAGTAGAGGTACAACCTGATGGATCTTATTGATAATTAGGTTGGAGGAGCATGATCTCCTCCACTGGCTCTGATGGCAGGGTCCCAAGGAATTTCTTCAACCTATGTCCATTCACAGTGAATGGATCCTGCTCTCCATCCTTAATAATCTACACAACACCAAAAGGATATACATGAGTAACTATAAATGGACCTTCCCATCTAGAATGATGTTTACCTGGCATCAGCATGAGTCTTGAGTTGAATAATAAAACTTTGTCTCCAAGAGAGAAGTCTTTTGGTCAGATCAGCTTGTCATGGGCCACTCTTGTTCTTTCTTTGTAAATCCTTGAATTTTCAAATGATTCCCTTCTTATTTCCTCCAACTCTTTCAACTTCAATCTTCTCTCCTTCCCAACACTTTCAAGGTCCAAATTAATTTTCCTCACAGCCCAATACGCCTTATGCTCCAATTCCACAAGTAGGTTGCAGCTTTTCCCATAAATCAGCCTATATGGACTCATTCCAATCGTGGTTTTGTAGGCTATCCTATAAGACCATGAGGTATCATCCAACCTTTGGCTTCAATCCTTCTTGTTTGGATTAACAATCTTTTCCAAAATCCCCTTTATTTTCCTGTTTGAAACATCAGCTTGCCCGTTAGTCTGTGGATGATAGGGAGTTGATGTTTTATGATTCACCCCACACTTCTTCAGCAAAGTCTCCATTCTCAAATTGAAAAAGTGAGCCCTTTGATCCCTGATGATTTTTCTACGCACTAAAAACCTACAAAATATGTTAGACCTGACAAAATCACAAACAACTTTAGCATCGTCAGTTCTGGTTGCTTTTGCTTCCACCCATTTGGAAACGTAATCAACTGCAAGCAAGATATAATAATTTCCAAATGACATAGGGAAAGGTCCCATAAAATCTATCCCCCAAACTTCCAAAATGTCACAAAAATTCAATGGCTTTTGGGGTATTTCTTGTCTCTTTGAAATATTTCCTGAAAACTGACAATTTTCACATATTTTTCAAAATTCATGAGCATCCTTAAAAATGGTGGGCCAATAAATTCTAGATTCTAAAACCTTCCTTTCTGTCCTCTGAGGTCCAAAGTGGCCTCCACAAGATAAAGTGTGACAAAAATAAAAGACAAATTTAACTTCACTTTCAGGTAAACATCTTCTTATAACTTGATCATTGCAAATCTTCCAAAGGAATGGATCATCCCAAATGTAATATCTAGATTCAGCTTTTAATTTTTGAATTTGGTGAGAATTGAAATGAGATGGGACCTGAGATGTTACCAGAAAATTGACTATGTCAGCATACCAAGGAACTTCTCCTTCAATCATGTAAAACTGATCTCCTGGAATTTGATCATTCTATGGGTCTCTTTCTAGAACTTCAATTTTAGCAGTGTTTCGCAGTCTACTTAAGTGATCAACCACTTGGTTCTCAGATCCCTTCTTATCCTTGATTTCTATATTGAATTCTTGAAGCAGTATCATCCATCTCACTAACCTTGGTTTAGCATCAGCTTTCTTCATCAGGTACCTCAAAGTTGCATGATCAGAAAACACAGTGATTTTAGTTCCAAGAAGATATGATCTAAATATTTCTAAATCAAAAACAACAGCAAAGTTCTCTTTTTCCATGGTTGTATAATTGAATTGGTCCACATCTAAAGTTCTCGAGGCATATGAAATGACTTTTGGTCTGCCCTCAATTCACTGAGAAAGGACTGCTCCAACTGCTTGGTTGGAGGCATCACAAAGTAGTTGAAATGGTTCTTCCCAATTTGGAGGCTGCATCACGGGTGGTGAAATCAATCTCTTATTCAACTTATAAAAGGAATCCTTACATGCAACATTGAAATCAAAATCAGAATCTTTCAAAATTAATCTAGAGAGAGGGAGAGAAATCTTACTGAAATCATTGATAAACCTCCTGTAGAATCTTGCATGTCCTAAAAATGATCTAACATGTTTCACACAAGTAGGGTAAGGCAATGAATTTATCACTTCAATTTTTGATTTATCCACTTCAATTCCATTTTGGGAAATGACATGACCAAGAAAAATTCCTCTTTGAACCATGAAATGAAACTTTTCAAAATTTAAAACAAGATTTTTTTCAATACAGGTTTTCAAAACATTTTCCAGATTTATCAAACAATGATCAAACGAATCTCCAAAAACTGAGAAATCGTCTAAGAAAACTTCCATGAAATTTTCAATGTGATCAGAAAATATACTCACCATGCACCTCTGAAATGTACCTAGAGCATTACATAATCCAAATGGCATTCTTTTATATGCAAAAGTACCAAAAGGTCATATAAATGTCGTCTTCTTTTGATCCTCGGGAGCAATGGGTACCTGGAAGTAACATGAAAATCCATCCAAAAAGTAATAATGAGTTATCCCTGCCAATATTTCTAACATCTGGTCAATGAAGGGGATGGGGAAATGATCTTTTCGAGTGACCTGGTTCAATTTCCTAAAATCAATGCACACTCTCCAGCTGTTTTGAATTCTCATAGGGATTAACTCATTCTTTTCATTCCTCACAGTGGTTAGGCCTTTTTTTTGGAACGACAGGAATATGGCTGACCCACTGCGAATATGAAATGGGTTAGATGATCCCAGCTTCCAAGAGCTTCTCGATCTCCTTATTCACAACCTCCATCAAGGTGGGATTCAGTCTCCTTTGGGGCTGTCTAACAGGTTTGGAATCTCCCTCAACAAAAATTCTATGTGAGCATATTTTTGGGTTAATTCCTGGCATATCACCTAAGCTCCATCCTATTGCCTATAAATTCTTTATCAAAAGCTCAATCAATGATTTTTCTTGGGTTTTAGAATGATTATTAGCAATTATCCCTGGTATTTTCTCTCCCTCCCTAAGGTATATATATTTCAAATAAGTGGGGAGTGGTTTGAGTTCCAGATTAGGGGGATGATCAAGGGATGAGACTAAATTGACGTTTTCCACTTACATATTTTGAACCTCCTGCACACAAGAAACCATATAATCTTCCTTATTATTTAACAAATCATCAAAGAAATCAGAATTTACCTCTTCATCCCACATGAAGTCAGAATCTCCAACATCTTCAGCATCCACATGTTCAATGATATTTCCAAGGGAAGAAGTCTCTCCTAAGTCTAAGAATTCATAGAGCATACCTGATTCTTCAATTGGATCTACACCAACTTCGTGGGAAAGAGAAAAGAGGGAGTGATCATCTGATGGATGCCTCATGGATTCAAAGATATTGAAGTGGACCTTACTCTCTCCAAAATCAATGGTGAGTGTCCCCTCGTGGACATTAATGATGCTTTTGGCTGTCTTCAAGAAAGGTCTCCCCGAAATTATGGGTGAATGTGACGGGCTCCTATCTTCTTCCATATTGAGCACGTAGAAGTCAGCTGGGAAAAAGAGATCTTTTACTTTCACAAGGACATCCTCGAAAACACCTACAAGAAAAACTGTGGATCTGTTTGCAAGCTGGACCACCACTCTTGTGGGATTAAATTATCCCATCTGTAAAGAAGTGTATACCGAGTGAGGCAATACATTAATTGAAGAACCTAAATCACACAAAGAATTAGTGAATTTTAATGAACCAATGGTGCATGGAATGGAAAACGTCCCTAGATCTTGACATTTGGTTGGAATCTGCAGCGTGATAAGGGCTAAGACACTTCTTCCCAAGTTGATTCTTTCAATCCCACGAAGCCTTCTCTTTTTGGTGCAAAGATCTTTCAAAAATATTGCATACCTGGGAATTTTTTTAACAGCTTCAAGTAGGGGGATATTGATTTCCACTTTCTGGAAGGTGTCCAAAATTTCTTTTTGAGGTGCTTCTTCATGCAATTTCTTTGATTCGATCATCCTTGTTGGAAATGGTGGGGGTAATTCTTTCTTATCCCTTTGTTTTCTTTGCATTGGTGTTTCTTGTTTCTTATTCGGTGGCCTATCCTTCTCATCCTCTTCATCCTTTTCATCTTCTTGGTGTATTTTCACAAGACTTTCCGAATCATTATCCCTTAGAATATGTGGTATTATTTCAGGTTCAAGTTTGGATGGAGGTGGGATTTCTTTTCCACTTCTTGTTATGATTGCACTAACATTCTCTTTAGGATTTGGCACTGTTTGGGATGGAAGCTTCTGTGGATTCTTGGAAATTATTTCAACAAGACCTCCTACTGTGTCTGATAGCTTTTCAACCTTATCTTCTAGGCCCTCATACATGGATTGTAGCTTTTCCATAGAAGGTTGTGTGCTGGTGGATGGTTGTTCATATGTATTTCTTTGGAATGGTGGTGGATGAAAATATTTTTGTTATTGGAAGGGATGTTTATAAGATTGTTGGAAGGTATGAGGGTTCTGGTATTACTGCTGGTGGTAAGGAGGTTGACTAGGGTGCTGGTTAAATGGTCTCATCTGGTTTTGTTGGTTCCCATATCCTTGTTGGGCTTACAGTTGATTTTGTTGGAATTGTATTGTTTGAAAGGCCGTAGCACAGTATTTTGTCCCCTGTATCTCAGGGAACTGGTCTGTATAATGAGTGGAAGAATAACATAAACCACATACCTAATCTGAAGCTTGTTGTCCATTTTCTTGTGTTAAAACCATTTGATGGACTAACCTTGCAAGGTCATCAACTTTGGTTTCAATCAATGTAGTTGAATCAGATGTTTTTACCTCATGTATCCCCCTAGTTCCCATTCCTCTTATTCCGAATTGTTGTGAGTTTTGAGCAATCTTATAAATTAGTATTCTGATATCGGTAGGAGACTTGTCAATTAGGGACCCCCTGATGAGGCATCTAGAAGATTTTGATCATTATCCATAATTCCTTGGTAGGAGAACACAAGGAATTTGTGTTCCTACATTTCTTGATGTGGGCAGCTAGAACATAGCTTCTTGAAGTGCTCCCAGTACTCGTAGAGGGTTTCTCCAGTTGATTGTCTTATGATGTAAATCTCCTTCTTGATGGCAGTGCTCCTCGATGTGGGAAATAATATTTGCATGAAAATTCTTTTTAGCTCTTCCCAATCACTGATCTCCCCTGGTTGCAGGTTGTACAACCATTCTTTAGCTATTCCTTCAAGTGAGAAGGGTAATTCCCTCCACTGAAATTGGTCTTCGGGTGCTCCTCTTGGCCTGAAGCTTGAGCAAGTGTATCTGAATTCTTGCATGTGCCGATTTGGATATTCTCATGCAAGACCATGAAACTTTGGAAGCACATGAATAATATTGAAACGTAATTCAAAATCATTTGGTTTAGTGGGTGCAATTAGTTGGTTATTTTGAATGGAAAATTGTGGTGCACATAGATCACACAGGGTTTGGTTGGGATTTCTAGCCATGATTTCAGGTTCGGAGTGAACACTATGAGTTTCACTTGAATATGAGAGATATATTTCTTCAAGGATTTTAGGTAGATTTCTTTTTCTTAGTTGGGTTAATTTTCTTTCAATTTCTAGATCAAATTCAATTAATGGTTCCTTTGAGGTGTGGGTCATTCAATTTTGATTTTTTTTGTTGCACTACCTCCCTGGCAACGACACCAAGTTTGATGCACGCCTGTCATAGGGCATGGAAAAACAATTATTTCCTAAGTTAAAATGTAGTAATGTGGTTGACCTAGGATGTCTCCCGAAGAGGAGTGCACACAAAACAATTTGTTACTTTAAAATGAGGGTAAAAATTGTTGTGTTTTTTAAATGAAATTTGAAATTAAAATGATTGAAAAACTATGATATTAAAAAGGGTGATTAGTTCGGGGTCAGTTTCGTAATTGCAATTCTATCCGTTTTCAATGTAATTCAAACCTCTTCTTCATAGTTGATTAAAGTGAGTTTCCACAATCGTTTCCTCTCACTTCCTTGGTGAAATTATTATTGTGAAAGAATACCTTACCAAGATCTCGGTTTAGTCAACTCTTCTTCCATGTGTAAAATAGTTTTATTGAATATCCTTAATTTAAATAGTCAATACCTGATCAGGTTTTGTTTTTCCCAAACAATCATGAACATTCACGACACCTTTTACATGTACTGACGATCATCAAGTACTTCACCACTAATTCCTGGTTTATTCCATCGTATATAAACCAAAAATTAGTGAGGAGAGATTATGATTATTTTACCAAGGAAAAAATCAATAACGGAATTAATATTCAAGAAAGATCACACTTGATAATAAAATCCTCTATAATAAATTGAAAACAACTTTGACGAAGAATGAAATTTATTCACTTGCGTCCAAGAACTCAAGCATTACAATGTAGAAAACCAACCCTTCCCCAATCACTCCAAAAGTTTACCCCACCATGGTAAGGGTAATCGAGATGAATGGGGAAGAAGAAGGAATTATAAAACTATGAAAAAGATAAGAAATAATAAATAAATCCGAAAATATCTTATTCTTGGTGTCCCGGAAGGAATGGGATGGAGAATGGGATGCTTTGAGAGGGTGGAGCTCTCCTCCTTTTATAGCCAGAATTTCCCCCCATATGTTGATGTGTTGTAGCCCCATTAAATGACATCTTCATGCATTGATACATTCTAGAATGTTGTTAATAATTCCCTTGGCCGTGTCCCCTCAAAATATCAGTGGATTTGGACAGGTATTCCAAGAGTTATGGCCGTTTTATTCTGAGCATTTATTATGTCCAGTCAGACTCTCCAAAACGAAATCCTTCGGATTAGAGTGATTTAATGACCCCATAGACGGCCAATTCACTCAGTTATTCCTTCATAAAAGATTCTACAAAACTCCTTTTTTGTCCACCCACCAAATTTCACAATATTTGGGCCCACCATGGATGAGGTATGGATCCCACACCAAAACTAGGCAGAACTGAAAACAGTTTTCTTTCTCTCAGTACTGAGCTTCTTTTGAGCTTCCGTATGGCCGATTCAGCTTTTAGTCCAAAAATAGTAAATAAATCCCTGGATGTGTAGCATCTGGAAAAGAAATAATTTTTCAATTTAGATCAGTTAAGATAATGTTATTTCCAAACTACAGAAATCATTTAAAACTGTTAAAAATCCAAAATGGCCAATTTTTACTATTCAGCTCAAAATAACACCATTATCATAAAAATGAAACAATTCATCTTAGAGGAACAATTTTGTGGATTTATAACAACGATATTCAATATAAATTAGTTGAAAATATTTTCTATATCAGATGTGAATGTTGGATTCTTGTTGAATCTGGTTGGTTGTTATCTTATATACTTTCCCCACTGATCAAGGCAGCTGGTTTTGCTTACCATCCTTCGAAATGATGCGAAGACACACAAGGTCTACCACATGCTTTCTGTTTTTAGATTAACTAGGGAGGATGGGTCTATGCTCTTTCTATAGGTGTAAAAGACTCAACGAGTAGTTCATATACTAAACATGTTTATCCCCCTTGTGTTTAGTAGATTATAATGTTTTTTCTATAATTTATGGTAATATGAGAAAGTAATAATATTATTAATAAATGATTGAATAAATGATGTTAACCCATGGGGTTGGATCTTGCTGGGATGAAATTATGAGGTTGAAATTTAAAGGAATAGTGGACATTCTGTGTGGTACTATTGAAATATAATGTGGAATTGTTAATGGTTAATTAATTTTTAAATAATTAATTAAAGTAAAGTGAAACTGTTAAAAAAGGGATAAATTAATCTAATGTAGATCATTAAATGGATTTGTGATTATGATACCGAGTCATAGTTGTGAAAGAAGAGAGTCTGAGAGACGTTAGCATCAGTTGATTCTGAGACTAGGGCTTTCCCATAGTGTGGTTGGGATCTATATCATATCGTGTACTTTCTCGGTTTCTATATGATACCCCACCCAATAGGTTAGGGAGACTGACACCCCGGGGATTCTGACCCCTAGGGGGTGTGTTTCCCCCAACATTTCAGTGGGAGGATGGATGGATGACTAACCCCTTTGGCCCCACTTTATTATCATGGTTGTTACTTGTGATGTTAGGAAAACCGGTTAGTTTTCCTCATATATGTGTGTAGAGGGAGGTAATGGGTTGAGGTTATTCACACAAATATATTTTAGATATAGTTTCTTATGGAGTACTACAGGTGTAAATTGTATAGGATGTGATGGATTGAGGATCCTTACTCGGTGTGTGGGATAATGGATTGAGGTTCAATACATGAAAAATAATACATGTTATGAGAGCTATGGTGGCTCCTAGAAACTACCTAGTTATTTTGGTTATGTGTACGTGGTGGTTGTGCTGCATGAGGTGCATGTTTTGGTGCCTCACCCCAGTGTTTTTGAGTAATCCTTTTTTGAGATAGATGCTTAGGACCTGCGACGTTGAGGCAATGAACAAAACCAGTGGGGAAGTTATAGTAGGGTACCCTTGATATTATTTATTATATTATATACACTTGTATGAGATTCTTGGTGAGAGTATCCATGGATAGGCCTGGAACTTAGTATTCCGGTTTAGGTGATGCGTTAGTTTCACTTGTTGTTCACAATGCTTTAGCTTGTTTTCTTTACATTTTCACGCGATGCTCTAGGGAGGATCCTACTGAGTATACTATTATACTCACCCTATGTATATATAAACTTTTTTTCAGGGAACATGTAATTCCCCGACCCCAGTTACCCAAAGTTGGTGCATTATTACGTAACATTGGCATGATCACAAAGATCAAGTCTCGAAAGATCGATTAGTTTAGTAGCCTTGAAACACTAGATACATTCATAAGTTTTACATTACATCATAAAGTAAAACAAAACTACAACAACATCTTGTCTTCATATCCCCCCATACTATCCCTGCAGGTCATTCATAAAATACTACTTCACATCCTGGAAAAATTAAAACATTGAAAGGGGTGAGCTCAGATGCTCAGTAAGGATAACAATATAGTGAAAACTTTCATAAATAAACATAAACATTTAAGGCAATGTATAACTAAAACAAAATCCTTTTAAACTTTAAATTCAGAATAATATGGAAAAAATAAAATGAAATAATTCCATTTACTAATTCACATGGATATTATATTAGTCGAATAATCATATGAAATAGAAATAACCACTTTCATAATTATGGAATTCATAATTCCATAATATCATAACCACATAGTCAAGGCCTTGTGCCAAGACTACAAATAAGATTTTTTCAATGCCTTGTCCCAAGACACTAGTTTGTCTCATGAGACATACCGATGCATCGAGGATCTATAGCGGGCTCCACCCGTCACTTATTAAGTCTAATTCATTCATTATATGAAAATGTTTAAACATATCATAAACAATAACATAATCGTATCACATAAAACATGCTTAAAGGAAACATAACATTTTCACATTTCAATCACAAGATAACAATACAACACATTGATATAATAAAAACATTATCAAAACCATTTTCAATACCAAAATAAAATAAAATTAAGATATGGTATTTATTTTTCATTTAAATAAAGTTATGGCTTGTAGAGGAAGCCAAAACTCAAATAATGGTCACGGTGGAGGAGAAGTCGTTGTCACCGCATACGTACGACAAAAAAATATTCCATTTTGTCGTTTAGTAAAACGATTCGTTTAATAAATATTCCTTTTGAATAAATGTAAAAGTCAAAGGGGTTTATACACCATATAAAAGAAAGTCTTGTATTAAAACAAAATATTCCTCAATGAAAGAAGATTGAGATGAAGTCCCTTACCTCGTGTCCGACTTGACTCAATCGCTCTTTAATCTCCTAAATAATAAACTAGAGTAAATTTATCCTTGGTTAAGAACCTTTTTCAAGTTAATTATTCCTTTTATATCACTTATTACCATGTTATTAACATTATGTAGTCATTTAAGGTAATAACGATCGTTTTGTCGATCTTTGGTACTTGAGTCAACAATAAACTTCTTATAATTACAAGTTGTTTATGTGGTAGAATATCCATTATCTCCAGAATTATATTCATGATGTATATATCATATATATCTTATATATCCAGTATATACATGCATTTATAATATTACAAAACATTTATAGGTAAGAAATTAAATTCACCGTTCATGGAGACGGTAAGCCATACGTAGGCAAGAACACTACATTCATTTCTATTTCATATTTAATGGAATGAAATCATAATTATATAACGGTATATTATAATTCCATTATAATATCATATATAATATCATTTACTCCATCCTTTATACGTCCCACATATGGAATTAACGATTCAAATCACTTTGAGGGGGCGGTAGTCCGTACTTCTTAAAATGGAATTATCACGTTTACCCATAATGGAAATCATAAAGGCATGAGATAAATGAAAAATACAGAAGAATAAGGAAAACATAAACATAATATATATCATATATAAATATAGTGACATCTTAATGGCCACCATGAGAGGTGTTAAATGAATATTGAACAATCATCGTTTCATGAGGCAGTAATTCGCCACCCACAGAAACAGTATGTTCAATAACCATTAGACAAAGGTGTGTGTAAGTGTAAATAAAATAATTCTCATAAAAACATCCACGTATATTGAGGATACTTGTTTTGTAACAAAATAAAATAATAAAAATATTTTAAGGGGTTGGAGAAGCAAAATAAAACAAAAAAACATAAGAGAAGACATTACCTTAAAATTGGGTAACTCTTTTCGATTTGAGCTAAAGGCTTCCTTGGGAAGCCTTCTGCCCAAACTGAGGCTTCTAGGAGTAATACAGGGAATTTTAGAGAGTATTTGGATAGAGTTTGGCCGATACAAATGGCTTTGAAGGGGTGAATAAGGTGGTAGAGGTGGGGGCCTTTTATAAGAGTAGAGGAGGGGCACTTTTGGAAAGTCATGAAATGTTACTTTATTATGAAATGATTTTCGGATTTCAAAGGTCCCAAAATGATATATTTCTAGGATAAGGTGATAAGGGTTAGAAATATACCCATCCAATAGGTTTTAGACAAGTTTATGTCTTAGATTTTACCTTATCTTTTCATTTTATATAAATTGTTCATTAATGAGGTAATCGCTACATCATCATGGTGTCATAAATAAATTTATTTATTTAATTCCTAAAAATTATAAAAAAATTACCATGATGTATGAAATATTTTTATCTTTACAATGAATATTTATAGTCTAAATGTTAACTTATATAACCCCATGTAATAATTGTTTTAGTAAAACAACACATGTTTGTGACAATTTTATTTTTACTTTAAATAAAAAGTTATTAATTCCATTTTCTTACCCATGTGGCTCCATGGGGTCCCCAAGTTGACCCATGTATTTTCTGGGTCGTCCATGACTCATCAAATAAGGGTAGAACAAGTGTAATGGTAATTTCATATTATTATAACATTATATTTACCTTAAATTACATTTGTTACCTTCAATCGCGATTAATAAAACTTAAAAGTTACTATTCACCATAAATTATTTTCATCCCATTGAACAACATTTTACTTACTAATGACAAAAATGTATGTGGATTTTTGAAATTCAATTCACATAAGTGTTAATGTTTCATTTAAACGAAATATTAGTTTTTTTAACTACCACTTAGTGGTTTCACTATTCATCAAAAATTGTAGTTTTTCAGAAAAATACCAAAAATTCACCCTAAGCTATATTTGATATTCTTAATTTAAAAATTATGTATATTTTACAAAATTCAAAACATATAAGTTGTATTAATTAATTTAACAATTAATACCTGCTGTCAGAACAAATAGCGTGTTTTTAAGAAAAAATATATATCAAAAGATTGACAATTGTTTATGTCCAATTTCAAAGTTAAATTAATTCTAATGACCACCATTGGATAAAATGGTAAAAATATATTATAATTATACTTTAAAACCAATAAATAGTATAATTTATCCCTATTAATTATTTTTATTTAAAAAGTTTTTTTAAGTATTTTTTCTATCCATAGAAAATTGGAAGTTCTCAGAAAATTAAAAAAATTCAAATTAGGATAATTTCGATATTTAGAATAAAAAAATGAAGTCCAATTTGAAATATAAAATTTATATAATTTCAAAAAGTGCGTATTATTATTCATAATGACTACTTTGATTGGTCGCGGTGTGTTAGAATCTCGAACTTGTGTACAATGCAAGCTATTGCATTATTGAAGGAGGAGCGTACTGTGGAAGCTTGGGGTGTTACATTCGTCTCTCCTTCAATAAATTGCATCCTCAAAATTTGAAAATGTTCTTTGAAAATAAAAGGTTGAAAATAGAAAATACCTTTGTGGAAAACCCATATTGTAAATAGGGTTAATAAAAATATAACCATAAAAGAAAGAAAGAGAAGTACAAAGGTCACCCGAGATAGCCCATACTAGGATTATATGAAAACATAGATATGGAGGAGAAAAAAACCATAAAGGTTTGATGGAGAGTTGTTGAATACAATATTAGGATAAATTTAACTACAAGAAAATCACAAACTTGTGATTGGTTAAACAGTCCTTGATTCCCCAATAGAAAAAGTTAACCGACAACATATTTATTTTAAGTTACCTTTCATAAAGTTGAAGAATTTATTTATGAGATTCACTAAGAATGTAAGGAAATTTACTTACTTGTCATGTAGATATTCAATCCTTACTAAATTTTTACCACAAACCTATCTTTCACTCCAAAAGGTAATAGAACTCAAAAATATTATATTTATCCTAATCGTATAAGGTTCCAAATATTAACACATACCATGAAGAAAATATTTTGTAATAACCAGGGACTTCCTGTAGGCTAGTGGTAGGTAATAAAGGCTTGTCTCACTATAGTTGTGGGTTTGATTCCTACAGCATTGTCCGACGTGACGAGTTATCCCCCGACCTGTAGGTTGTCCTTTTCCTAAAACAATAGTATTATAATATTCCAAAAATAATCCTCTGAAATGTTTTAACCTTAAACAATATTATCCAAAGTTCAAATTAATCCATTCCAACCTTTATAGTTATCCAAAATACCTCTGTCCAGACTTTCTTTAAAAGGTCTCTAAATTCAAAAATCAATTGTATCATCAGATTCCCCAAACAAAGTAAAGTTTCTCTTATTGTCACATACTAAAAATATGATTACCTTTATCATATTAAAACCTTAATGAAAAAAACAAGTACTTATGTACGATCCTTTTATATATTTCACATTATTCTTATAACCATAATATAGTTCTTGAGTCCAAAAACACAAATACAATAATTATTCAACTTCATCTGTAGTAACGCATTTACATGTACTTGATCCCTTGGCCTTTTCTGGGGTAAGTTTCCCGGATTCTTAGGACATTCATTTGCATAATGTCCCATTTCTCTATAATTGTAGCATTCAACATTGACAACCTCTTTCTTTCCCTTACAATCATAAGCCTGGTGACCTTTTTCTCCACATTTATAACAAACTCCCATTCCTTTTAGGCAAGTACCAGGGTGATTCTTCCCACAATTATCACATAATGTAAAATCCTTCTTTCCCTTTTTCCCTTTATCTATCTCTTGTTCCACTGTTCTCTTCTTCTCTTGCTTTACATTGTTGTTATAAGACATAGAGAATTCCTTTTCTGTCCTGATAGCACATGAGACTATATCTTCGTATGTTGAGAAAGATTGTGATACTAATGCTCTATGGAGAAACGGTTTCAACCCAACAAAGAAATGATCAATCTTATTTCTTGGGTTACGTATATAATCTACAACATACCTCGCTAACCTTGTAAAGTTGGCCTCATACTTTGCGACATTCTCATCCTCCTTTTGTCTCAGACTCAGAAATTGCCTTTCCATATCTTCTCGATGGTCACAAGGAAATTATTTTTCTAAGAAAAGCACTTTGAACTCCCTCCATTCCATATTTGATACTTCATCATCTTACTTTGTGTTTTGAATCAATGACCACCATTGATCCGTATCTCCAGTGAGGCGGTAAGCTGCCATGGCTACTTTTTCCCTTTCACTACTCCCTAAAGCCTGAAATATTTTCTCTAGGGAATTTATACATTGCTCACCTACTAATGGATTTGTACCTGCATTAAATTTTGGTGGTTGTTGCCTCATTAAGGGATCTAACATTGATCCTCCACGTTGCGGATCAGGGTGCTCCATACGAGTAAGGTTATTATTCATAACCTGAGTGAGTTGTCCCTGTATGGTGATAAGCTGATCATCACCAGTTGTATCACGCGCTCCATTATAATTATCTTGAGTAGGAGGGAAATCTCTACATAGAGTGTGTGCATTGATACGATTTCCATTCCTTCCACTAGGCACCCTTTATAATCAATGGCATAAACTAGATTACTTTATGAATCAAAATACATAATTCCATACTTGTAAAACACTTAACATAAATTGAACAGTTTATGGATATAATCCATAATCATAAAAAATATTTTCTTTGAGGAAGTATATACTCATAAACCCTTCATAATGGTTTTTAAAGAAAATTAGAATTATCCTAAGCATATCCCCCGGGAGTGTGGTAACCAAGAGTGCAACAAGGCCCATTGTCATGCACCAGTTCTCGTTCGAGTCTAGCTCAAAGCGATGTTTTCAGGTTTTACCCCTAGGTACATCTGTGCCAGAGTTTCCTCTACCTACTCGTATCCCGATAGGGATGTATTTCTCAGAAAACTCACAAAATCTCTATAATACTAAAATTCTAGTAAGTTCTTCTATACTATTCCTCAATGTCTATCTTAGGGCTATGTGCTCTGATCAGAGTTTATCTAAATCTAGCTTCCAAGGTTAGTACTAAACTATCTCTGATACCAACTATAACGCCCTGAACCCAGTTACCTAGAGTTGGTGCATTATTATGTAACATTGGCAAGATTGCAAAGATCAAGTCTCGAAAGACCGATTAGTTTAGTAGCCTTGAAACACTAGATATATTCATAAGGTTTACATTACATCATAAAGTAAAAATAAACTACAACAACATCTTCTCTTCATATCCTTCCATACTATCCTTGTAGGTCATTCATAAAATACTTCTTCACATACTAGAAAAATTAAAACATTGAACGGGGTGAGCTCAGACGCTCAGTAAGGATAACAATATAGTGGAAACTTTCATAAATAAACCAAAACATTTAATGCAATGTGTGACTAAAACAAAAGCCTTTTAAAATTTAACTTCATCATAATATGGAAAAAATAAAATGAAGTAATTCCATTTACTTATTCACATAGATATTCTACTAGTCAAATAATCACATGCAATATCAATAACCACTTTCATAATGATGGAATGCATAATGTCAGACTATCATAACCACATAGTCAAGGCCTTGTGCCAAGACTACAAATAAGATTTTTTCAAGGCCTTGTGGCAAGACACTAGTTTGTCTCATGATACCTACCGATGCATCTATGAGCTATTGCGGGATCTACCCATCACTTATTAAGTCCAATGCAATCCTTATATGAAAAGGTTTAAACATATCATAAACCATAACATAATCATATCACATAAAACATGCATAAAGGAATATAAAATTTCCACATTTCAATCAAAAGATATCAATACAACACATTGATATAATGAAAACATTATCAAAAACATTTTCAATACCAAAATGAAAGAAAATTAAAACATGTTATTTATTTTTCATTTTAAAAAAGTTATGGCTTGTAGAGGAAGCCGAAACTCAAATAATGGTCACGGCGGTGGAGAAGTCATTGTCGCCGCATACCTAGGACAAAAAAACATCTCCTTTTGTTGTTTATTAAAACACTTCATATAAAAAATATTCCTTTTTAATAAACTTAAAAGTCAAAGGGTTTTATACACTGTATAAAAGAAAGCCTTGTATGAAAACAAAATATGCCCCAATGAAAGAATATTGAGACGAAGTCCCTTACCTCATGTCCGACATGACTCGATCATTATTTAATCTCTTGAAAAATAAACTAGAGTTAATTTCTACTTTCTTAAGAACCTTTCTCAAGTTAATTATTTCTTTTATATCACTTTTTACCATGTTATTAACATTATGTAGTCATTTAAGTTAATAACGGTCGTTTTGTCGATCTTTAGTACTTGAGTCAACAATAAACTTCTTATAATTACAAGTTGTTTATGTGGTAGAATATCCATTATCTCCATAATTGTATTCATGATTTAGATATCATATATATAATATATATCCATTAGATACATGCATTTATAATATTACATAACATTTAGAGGTAAGAAATGAAATGCACCGTTCATGGAGACGGTAAGCCGTATGTACGCATAAATGCCACTTTCATTTCTATTTCGCATTTAAGGGAAGGAAATAATAATTATATAAAGGTATATTATAATTCCATTATAATATCATATATAATATCATTTACTCCATCCTTTATATGTCCCACATATGGCATTAACGATTCAAATCACTTTGAGGGGG
Source organism: Viscum album (assembly GCA_963277665.1). Lineage (NCBI taxonomy): Eukaryota > Viridiplantae > Streptophyta > Magnoliopsida > Santalales > Viscaceae > Viscum > Viscum album. Next base: position 1,899,821,115 of record OY728135.1, on the reverse strand, counting down.
CGGTAGTCCGCACTTCCTAAAATGAAATTATTGTGTTTACCAATAAGGGAAATCATAAAGTCATGACATAAATAACAAATACAGAAGAATAATGAAAACATAAACATAATATATATCATATATAAATATATTTACATCTTAATGGCCACCATGGGAGGTGTTAAAATAATATTGAACAATCATCGTTTCATGAGGCAGTAATTCACCACCCAAAGAAACAGTATGTTCTTCAACCATTAGACGAAGGTGTGTGTAAGTTTAAATGAAACCCTTCTTATAAAAACATCCAATTATATTTAGGATACTATTTTTTTACAAAATAAATGAATAAAAATACTTTAAGGGGTTGGAGAAGCAAAATAAAACTAAAGAACATAAGAGAAGACATTACCTTAAAATCGGGTAAATCATTTTGATTTGATCAAAAGGCTTCCTTGTGAAGACTTCATCCAAAAGTGAGGCTTCTGGGAGTAAGAGAGGGAAGTTGAGAGAGTATTTGGGTAGAGTTTGGCCGAGAAAAATGGCTTTGAAGGTGTGAATAAGATGGTAGAGGTGGGGGCCTTTTATAAGAGGAGAGGATGGGCACTTTTGGAAAGAAATGAAATGTTACATTATTATAAAATGATTTTCGGATTTTAAAGGTCCCAAAATGATATATTTATAGGATAAGGTTATAAGGGTTCTAAATATACCCATCCAATAGGTTTTAGACATGTGTAAGTCCTAGATTTTACCTTATCTTTTCATTTTATTTAAATTGTTCATTAATGAGGTAATCACTACATCAACATGCTGTCATAAATAAATTTATTTATGTAAATCCTAAAAATAATAAAACAATTACCATGATGTAGGAAATAGTTTTATCTTTCCAATGAATATTTATAGTCGAAAATTTAACATATATAACCCCATGTAATAATTGTTTTAGTAAAACAACACATGTTTGTGACAATTTTATTTTTACTTTAAATAAAAAGTTATTAATGTCATTTTCTTACCCAAGTGGCTCCATAGGGTCCGAAAGTTGACCCATGGATTGTATTTTTCGTCCATGACTCATAAAATAGGGGTAGGACAAGTGTAAAGGTAATTTCATATTATTATAACATTATGTTTACCTTAAATTACACTAATTATCTTTAATCGCGATTAATAAAACTTAAAAGTTACTATTCACCAAAAATTATTTTCATCCCATTGAACCACATTTTACTTACTAATGACAACCATATATGTCGGATTTTTGAAATTCAATTCACAGAAGTAGTAAATTTTCATTTAAACAATAAATTATTTTTTTTTTAACTACCACTTAGTGGTTTCAATATTCATCAAAAATTGTAGTTTTTCAGAAAAATACAAAAAATTAACCCTAAAATATATTTGATATTACTAATTCAGAAATGATGTCTATTATAAAAAATTCAAAACATATAAGTTGAATTAATTAATTTAATAATTAATTCCTGTTGTCACAACAAATAACGTGTTTTTAAGAAAAAATATATATCAAAAGATTGACAATTGTTTATGTGCAATTTCAAAGTGAAATTAATTCTAATTACCACAATTGGATAAAATGGTAAAAATATATTCTAATTATAATTTAAAACCAATCAATATTATAATTTATCACTATATATTATTTTGATTAAAAAAGTTGTTTTTAAGTATTTTTTCTATTCATAGAAAATTGGAAGTTCTCAGAAAATGATAAAAAATTAAACTTAGGATAATTTCGATATTCCAAATATAAAAATAAAGTCCATTTTGAAATATAGAATTTATATAATTTCAAAAAGTGGGTATTACTATTCATAACAGCTACTTTTATTGGTCGTGATGTGTTAGAATCTCGATATTGTGTACAATGAAAGCTATTGCATTATTGAAGGAGAAGCGTACTGTGGAAGCTTGGGGTGTTACATTCTTCTCTCCTTCAATAAATTGCATCCTCAAAATTTGAAAATGTTCCTCGAAAATAAAAGGTTGAGAATAGAAAATACCTTTGTGGAAAACCCATGTTGGAAATAGGGTTAATAAAAATATAACTTTAAAAGAAAGAAAGAGAAGTACAAAGGTCACCCGAGATAGCCCATACGAGGATTCTTTGAAAACATAGATATGGAGAAGAAACAAACCATCAAGGTCTGATAGAGAGTTGTAGAAAACATGATTAGGAGAAAGTTAAGTACAAGAAAATCACAAACTTGTGATTGGTTAAAGGATCTTAGATTCCCCAGTTGGAAAAGTTAACCGACAACATTATTATTTTAAGTTACCTTTCAGAAAGTTGAAGAATTTATTTATGAGATTCACTAAGAACGTAAGGAAATATACTTACTTGTCATGTAGGCATTCAATCCTTACTAATTTTTTACCACAAACCCATCTTTAACTCCAAAAGGTAATATAACTCAAAAATATTATATTTATCCTAATCGTATAAGGTTCCAAATATTAACACATACCATGAAAAAAATATTTTTTAATAACCAGTGACTTCCTGTAGGCTAGTGGTAGGTAATAAAGGCCAGTTGAACTGTGGTTGTGGGTTCGATTCCTGCAACTTTGTCCGACGCGACGGGTTATCCCCTGACCTGCAGGTTATCCTTTTGCTAAAACTATAGTACTATAATATTTTAGAAATAATCTTCAGAAATGTTTTAACCTTAAACAATATTATCCAAAGTTCAACTTAATCCATTCCAACCTTTATAGTTATCCAAAATACCTCTATCCAATCATTCTCTAAAAGGTCTCTAAATTCCAAAATCAATTGTAACATCAGATTCCTCAAACAAAGTAATGTTTCTCTTATTGTCACATACTAAAAATATGATTATCTTCATCATATTAAAACCTTAATGAAAACAAAAAGTACTGCAATACAATCCTTATATATATTTCACATTATAATTATTACCATAATATAGTTCTTGAGTCCAAAAACACAAATACAATAATTATTCAAATTCATCTGTAATAATAACATATGCTTGGCCTTGATCACTTGGCCTTTTCTGAGGTAAGTTTCTCTGACGCTTAGGACATTCATTTGCATAATGCCCCATTTCTCTACAATTATAGCATTCAACATTGACAACCTCTTTCTTTCCCTTATAATCATGAGCCTGGTGACCTTTTTCTACACATTTATAACAAACTCCCATTCCTTTTAGGCAAGTAACGGGGTGATTCTTTCCGCAATTATCGCATAATGTAAAATTCTTCTTTCCCTTTTTCCCTTTATCTATCTCTTGTTCCATCGTTCTATTCTTCTCTTGCTTTACTTTGTTGTCATAATACATAGAGAATTCCTTTTCTATCTTGATAGAACATGAGACTATATCTTCATATGTTGGGAAAGATTGGGATACTAATGCTCGATGGAGAAACGGTTTCAACCCATCAAAGAAATGATCAATCTTACTTCTTGGGTTACGTATATAATCTGCAGCATACCTCACTACCCTTGTAAAGTTGGCATCATACTTTGTGACATTCTCATCCCCCTTTTGTCTCAGACTCAGAAATTGCCTTTCCATATTTGCTCGATGGTCACGGGGAAATTATTTTTCTAAGAAAAGATCTTTGAACTCCCTCCATTCCATATTTGATACTTCAACATCTTCCTTTATGTTTTGAATCAATGACCACTATTGATCAGCATCTCCAGTGAGGTGGTAAACTGCCATGACTACTTTTTCCCTTTCACTACTCCCTAAATCCTGAAATATTTTCTCTAGGGAATTTATCCATTGATCAGCTACTAATGGATTTTTACCCCCATTAAATGTTGGTGGTTGTTTCCTCCTTAAGAAATCTAACAATGATCCTCCACATTGCGGATTAGGGTGCTCCATATGAGTAAAGTTATTATTCATAACCCAAGTGAGTTGTCCTAGTATGGTTATAAGATGATCAGCACCATTTGTATCACCAACTCCATTATAATTATCTTGAGTAGGAGGGAAATCCCTAAATGGAGTGTGTGCATTGATACGGTTTCCTTTCCTTCCACTAGCCACCATTTTTAAACAATGGAATAAAATATATTAGTTTATGAATCAAAATACATAATTCCATTCTTGTAAAACACTTAACATAAATTGAACAGTTTATGGATATAATCCGTAATCATAAAAAATGTTTTCTTTGAGGAAGTATATACTCATAAACCCTTCATAATGGTTTTTAAGGAAAATTAGAATTATCCTAAGCATATCCCCCGGGAGTGTCGTAACCAAGACCGCAGCAAGGCTCGTTGTTGTGCACCAGTTCCCATTTGAGTCTAGCTCAAAGCGGTGGTTTCTGGTTTTACCCCTAGGTAAAACATTCCCTCTTGAATAAACGTAAAAGTCAACGGGGTTTATACATTGTATAAAAGAAATTCTTGTATTAAAACAAAATATGCCCCAATGAAATAATATTGAGACGAAGTCCCTTACCTCGTGTCCGACTTGGCTCAATCGTTATTTAATCTTCTGAATAATAAACTGGAGTTCATTTCTACTTTCTTAAGAAACTTTTTCAAGTTCATTATTCCTTTCATATCACTTATTAACATGTTATGAACATTATGTAGTCATTTAAGTTAATAACGGTCATTTTGTCGATCTTTGGTACTTGAGTCAAGAATAAATTTCTTATAATTACAAGTTTTTTATGTGGTAGAATATACATTATCTACATAATTATATTCATGATGTAGATATCATATATATCATATATATACAGTAGATACATGCTTTTATAATATTACATAACATTTAGAGGTAAGAAATGAAATGCACCGTTCATGGAGACGGTAAGCCGTACGTACGCATGAACGCTACTTTCATTTCTATTTCATATTTAATGGTATGAAATAATAATGATATAAAGGTATATTAAAATTCCAGTATAATATCATATCTAATATCATTTACTCCAACCTTTATACGTCCCATATATGGCATTAATGATTCAAATCACTTTGAGGGGGCAGTAGTCCGCACTTCCTAAAATGAAATTATCGCGTTTACCCATAATGGAAATCATAAAGGCATGACATAAATGAAAAATAAAGAAGCATAAGGAAAACATAAACATAATATATATCATATATAAATATAGTGATATCTTAATGGCCACCATGAGAGGTGTTAAAAGAATATTGAACAATCATCGTATCATGAGGCAGTAATTCGCCACCCACAGAAACAGTATGTTCTTTAACCATTAGATGAAGGTGTGTGTAAGTGTAAATAAAATCCTTCTCATAACAACATTAAATTATATTGAAGATAATTTTGTTGTTAACAAAGAAAATAATAAAAAGATTTTAATGGGTTGGAGAAGCAAAATAAAACAAAAGAACATAAGAGAAGACATTACCTTAAAACTGGGTAACTCATTTTGATTTGAGCCAAAGGATTCCTTGAGAAGACTTATTTCCAATGTGAGGCTTCTAGGAGTAATAGAGGGAAGTTGAGAGAGTATTTGGGAAGATTTTGGTCGAGCTAAATGGATTTGAAGGTGTGAATAAGGTGGTAGAGTCGGGGGACTTTTATAAGAGGAGAGGATGGACACTTTTGGAAAGTCATGAAATGTTACTTTATTATGAAATGATTTTCGGATTTTAATGGCCCCACAATGATATATTTCAAGGATAAGGTGATAAGGGTTCGAAATATACCCATAAAATAGGTTTTAGACAAGTGTAAGTCTTAGATTTTACCTTATATTTTCATTTTATTTAAATTGTTCATTAATGAGGTAGTCGCTACATCATCATGTTTTCAAAAATAAATTTATTTATTTAATGCCTAAAAATTATAAAACAATTAAACTGATGTAGGAAATCTTTTTATATATCCAATTAATATTTATAGTAGAAAATTTAACTTATATAACCCTATGTAATAATTGTTTTAGTAAAACAACACATGTTTGTGACAATTTTATTTTTACTTTAAATAAAAAGTTATTAATGTCATTTTCTTACCCAAGTGGCTCCATGGGGTCCCCATGTTGACCCATGGATTTTTTTGGTCGGACATGACTTATCCAATAAAGTTAGGACAAGTGTAAAGGTAATTTCATATTATTATAACACTATATTACCTTATATTGCACTAATTACCTTTAATCGCGATTAATAAAACATAGAAGTTACTATTCACCAAAAATTATTTTCATCCCATTGAACCAAATTTTACTTAATAATGACAACCATGTATGTTGGATTTTTGAAATTCAATTCCCAGAAGTGGTAAAGTTTCATTTAAATGAAAAATTAGTTTTTAACCACCACTTAGTGGTTTCAATATTCATCAAAAATTGTAGTTTTTCAAAAAAATACCAAAAATTCACCCTAAGCTATATTTGATATTCAAAATTCAAAAATAATGTCTATTTTAAAAAATTTAAAACATATAAGTTGAATTAATTAATTTAATAATTAATTCCCGCTGTCACAACAAATAACGTGTTTTTAAGAAAAAATATATATCAAAAGATTGACAATTGTTTATGTCCAATTTCAAAGTGAGATTAATTCTAATGACCACTATTGGATAAAATGGTAAAAATATATTCTAATTATACATTAAAACCACTCAATAGTATTTTATATCACTATAAATTATTTTGATTAAAAAATTTGTTTTTAAGTATTTTTTCTATTCATAGAAAATTGGAAGGTCTCAAAAAATTACAAAAAATTCAAATTAGGATAATTTTGATATTCCGAATACAAAAATGAAGTCCATTTTAAAATATAAAATTTATATAATTTTAAAAGGTGGTTATTATTATTCATAACGGCTACTTTTATTGGTCACGGTGAGTTAGAATCTCGAACTTGCGTACAATGCAAGCTATTGCATTATTGAAGGTGAAGCGTACCGTGGAAGCTTGGACTGTTACATCACATGGATCGGGTTGGAGACTAGGTTGGTTACTACTAACTTGGGGTTGCAGGAGATGTTTAGGTTCTTTGGTTGTAGCTGTTTTTGTTATCTTCTTGTCTTTACAAATTTCCCTTTCAGATTTAGTAGTTTTTTTATGACATTACATATTTGTACTTGGGATTTCTTTTATATTACAGTTTGAGTTGGAGTTGGTTAGTTTCTGTCTTATCTATGTCTTTCACATGTGTTCTATTAGACTTTAATGACTCCCATTGGTGTGTTTACTATACCCTCACTATAATTCTCTAACCCGGGGCCTACTAGAGTTGGGACTCAGGGGTTAGTATTTCCCGTCTCACATTGCCAAACCAGAAAGGGTATAACTTATGACCAAGTGGTTGTGAAAAGTCATGTATATAATCAGGGTTTAATGAAGATCATATAGAATAAATTTCATATCATTGTGGAGATGGAAGTTCGTACGTACGCATGAGTGACTATATCATTTACTTAATGGTTAAATGTTATATAATTGGATGGTAGATTAATTATACATAACAATTATCATGTTATATTCATTATTTACATCCATTATAATCATCATTATAACCATCCAAATTTAGTCTTGTTGAATAGAAAATTAAACCATGGATAACTCCATTTCCACCCTATAGACTCATCATTATAAGGATTCTTTAGGGTTCATATGATCCTTTATTTTGGGGAAATTACGGTTGATTACATTTTGAGAAGAAAAATTAAAGGCATGGGATAATCTTGAGGTTAAACTATATAATGGCTATTTTTGATTTTTTTTATCATTTTTAGAGTGTTTTATGAATTATATAGTTTTTCAAAAATAAAAACCAAAAGGGTGGGTGACAACCCATCATGCCGGATAATTTCGTGGGAATCAAACCCAAAAAAAAAGTGTTACAATGCTTTTTTCCAACCACTAGCCTACGTAATGTCCATAGTTAATATGACTTATTATTATTTTTTAAATGATTTTATGGATCAATAATAAGTTGATTTTGGGAAATTATGTTTTATCAAATGGATATACTATGTATAGGAGAATTATTTGGTGATTAAGTAATAAAAGTTATTTTGGAAGAAGTTTTCTCTTTTTGGAACACTATAAGCCTAAGGAAAATAGTATACTATGTGATTTAATTTAAGAAGTAATGGTTGAATATTATTTTGGAAGAATTGATATTTTTGTTATGGACATATGGAGATTTGGTTTATTTAAGGAAATGATTAACCTATCATGGATAAAATGTGATTAGGTTAATTACATTTATTTATGATAAAATTAGAGTAGTTGATGATATTTGGAGAAAACTGTTAGACTAAGATATCAAATCCTTCTAAATTTTAAGATTCAATCCTGGTTTGGGTTACTTTGAATTATTTTAAGGACAATTGTTTATTGAATGGTCTTTGTTGAACTTTTGTTATTGTTTGTTGAATTTGGAAGATTAAGACTAGCATTTCTTTTTATAAAGGATTATCCTATTTGGGGATTATCTATTCTTCTACTAACCATTTTTGTTTTAGTTAACGTATAAAGATAAGGGAAATATATAGTTCATATTTTTTTCGATTATGTGATTCTCTAGATGTTGATTCTAGTGCTTTAGGTGTGACCAAGTCCTCTTGAATACTCATCGTTTAGGTAAAATAAGAGTTCATGGTTGAAATTTATTGAAGGATAAAAGTATACAAGATACGTATTAATGATTTCGTATGTTCTTAGTGAAGATCATAATTAAATTATTCAACATTATGAAAAGGTCCATAAAAAACTATTTCCGTTTATATTTCCTACTAAGAAATCAAAGACCATTTAACCCATCACAAGTTTATGGTTTTCGGGTTGTTAACTTTATCCATATCATATTCTCTATTACTTTCCATCAGAATAAGATGATTAGTTTTTCTTTAATATCCATGTTTTACTAAATTTAATTCTAGTACATGTTTTATCAGGGAACCTTTTTACTTCTTTTTCATTATTTTAAAGGGATAGTTTTATTGACTCTTTCTTTGATGTGATATTTTCAATGACGTTTCCAAGCCCAATTTTAAAATTGCAAGAATGAAATTTCCAAAAATGGGGTAATGATGTAACATCCTAGGTATTTATAGAATTATAATTTTCATATCTTTTAATATTTATGAATAATATATTAATTTTACATTGAGTATGATACTCTTTCTGATATCATACTCTACATGAAAAAACATGTTTCTCCGAAATATTATGTTGCACACAACTTTGAGTTATACTGAAAAATAATACAATAATACTATTATTATTTTACATAGTAGTTAAAACCTATATTTTTTATAGTAATTAATTAATAAAAATAAATAAAATATTATTATACATGTTTTTTAAATCTTATAACTTTTATTCAATAAATGTTAGAGGTTTAAAATGAGAATGAATCAAATTTTAACCATAAAATACAGTAATATTTTTAAAACGATTTTTACCTCCTTTTGATAGAGAACCATTTTATAAAAATAGTTTTTTTCTTTATTTTTATATGTTCTATATGATAATATATGATTTTTATTTAGAAATGGAAAATCAAAATTTACCTTTGATATTTTTTTTATAAAATTCATTTTTAATGATTTATGAAAAATACTGGATTTTAATTCCAAACTTCCTTTTCCTATAATTTATTTATATTGTTAGACTATAATATTAATTTTTTTAAAATTTAATTGAATTATGTTTTGAAAATTTAATACACTGATTTTTACTGGATGTGATTTCACATTTTAATTGGGCATAAACACATGTTAATCTTTTGATAGTTTGTACTTCATAAAAACTCGTTTACTGGTTTCGACAAAGATAATTAATATTAAATTAATAACAAAAATTTATGTGTTTTGAATTTTCAAAAATGGATTCCATATTTGGAATCAGAAGGTCAAAATTGGGTTAATAGGTACCTTTTATTTTTGGACATTATGAATTGTGCCTTGAGTAATTATTTTTATTTACCATGGTTAAAGGGTAAATAATGTATATAAGGGTAAAAATAATATTATAATGATATAAAAATCCACTAAATCATTTTCTAATCCTTTTGGATGAGAATTTTTTGACCATTATCGTCCTTAGGAAGAACTGTTTTAATTTGGGGTTCACTTCGGTGTGAAAATGACATTTTATCATATTTAATATAATGAAAAGTGAAATATAATATAAACTTGTATCTTTTAATAAAAAATTTAATATATGTTTCTATAAATGATATCAATGACTATAAATATTCATTAGAAATATATAAAAATTCTATACATCATGGTATTTTATTTATAATTTGTAGATGTTAAATAAATAATTTTAATTGTGACATAATGATTATGCAGTGAATACATTATTAATGAAAGATTCAGATAAATGATATTATAAATAATAAATTAATTTTAATATGAAAATTATGTTGTCATACATGACTCTTTAAGATTAAATTGACATGTCAGAGATGATTTAATTCAATTTTTTAGAGGATTTATGTTTTTATGACTTCAACAAAAATCAATTAGTAAATTGTATCAAAATTGACATAAATGAGTTTTTAAAACAAATACTATTTTATTAATGGATAGAATTTTCCTAAAAATATAATATTCATCCCAAATTAATTATATAATGTTAAAAAATTCATTAATGATACAATTTTGGTTTTCTTGTCATTTTAAAGTAAATATAGTAACCATATATTATGAAAATACAAGAAGACATGTTTAGAGTTAATGTTTTTAACTAAGGGTTGAAGCCAAAAGGTAAGGTTAATTTTTTTCCAAAAGTTGTATAAAACCTATTGGTTGTGAGGATTTATACCCATAATCATATTATGCTAAAAATATATCACTTTTTAACCATCATAATTCTAAAATCAATTTATAATAAAATAATATTTGAAGACGTTCCTAAAGTGCCCCTCCTCCCTCTTATAAAAGGGAATCACCTCTACCCACTTACTAAAAACTATAAATACCATTGGATCATCCAAATTATTGTAAAATAAGATATAAAAATCCCTGCATTACTTTTATATTCCACACTTTGGTAGATAATACATCTTATAAATACCTTTTGTGAGAATCAAAAAGTGATACTCGAAAAAAGTGATATTTGTTTTATCAACTCTTTCAAAATTATTTTTTCTCCCACATCTTCTTATTATGTAATTTACATTATAAAGTAATAAATAAAGTATTATTTCCATTATTATGTATTATTTTAATTATGGTACAACCTTATACCTCTTTTCATCCATCCTATGAATAACAATATCACCATGCATGCAGGCGTATGGCTTACTATCTCCAGGTAATGATATAATTTTTTATTCAATAAGACTTAATTTGGATGGTTATAATGATGTGTATAATGGATATAAGCAATTAATATAACATTATAATTATTCTTTATATTTAATATTCTTTTCAATTATATACCGTTTAATCACTAAGTGAATGATATCGTTGCTCGTGTGTACGTATGACCTACCGTCTCAATGATATGATGCAATTCATTATGTATTAACTTCAATAAACCATGATTATATAAATGAATTTAATGAATAAATATGATATATATTATATTTATATTTACTCTATGCTTCTTTTGTTTTTATTTACAACATATCATTATGCATTCTATAATGTGTAAATACAATAATTTCATTTGAGGAAGTATGAACTATTGCCCCATCAATGTTATATGAAACGATCATGCCATACATGGAATGTATAATGGATAGAATTGATTAACTTATGTAAAATATAAAACATATATGTTATAATACATTTATAATATAAAAAAATATATATATCATTTAGTTTTCATTTCTTTAATATGAAAAAGAAATGAATGTATTGTTCTTGCGTACGTACGACATGCCATCTACAAGAACGGTGCATTTCATTTATTATATCTTAATGTTATGGACTATTATAAATACATATACAAGGGATATATATGAAATTTAAATCACGATTAATATTCTGGAGATGATATATTTTTAACAACATGGACAATTTACATCAAACAAGTTCATTTTCGACTCAAGTACTGAATATTGACAAAAAAACCAATAAAAGTTTAAATAATTATGTAATTTTTATAACATGTCAATAAGTGATATAAAAGTAATAATAAACCATAAAAAATTTCTCAAGAATATAGAAATTAACCTGTGTTTATTATTCAAAAATATAAAGAATGTTTGAGACAAGTCAGATTCGAGGTAAGTGAACTTCTTCACTGAATTTTTATTCATTGGATTAAACTCTACTTATTGTTTATGTTGTTATATAATTTGGTGAGAAATTAATTTTGGATATATAATCTTGTAGTAATACTTTCATTTTTTTCTTTATAGTGAATACACATAATCGATCTAATAGATTAATAAAATGATCTTTGTATAGGAAATCTTAACTCAATATTCATTCATTGTATTTAACATCCATGTCATTGGTTTTGTTTTTCCAATAATAAGTGTGAATGACCTATTAATGTTTTAAAATTAATATTCAGTTATATTGGGTGTTTTTATATATTTTTACACTTATTTATGTAATTTATTTATCCTTAATCTAATTACATGATCTTTGAAAGGGACTTCGTCTCAATTTCCTTTAATTGAGGCATATTTTTGTTTATACATGACCTTATTTTTTATGGTGTATAATCAACCAATTTTGAATTTTAATTTTATTTAATGGTTTTCAAAAGGAAATATTTTTTTATGATTTTTTTACTAAACGATAAAAGTAATATTTCTTTTTAATGTACGCGGTGACAACAATCATTCCACTGCCATGAGCATTATATGTTATTTAAATTCCTATACAATCTATAATTATTTTAAAAAGAATATTAAATACAATATTACATTTTAGGAATTTTTTTTACTGATAATGGTTTTGAGATAGGATTGATTATATCAATATCCTGAAATGATGTCTTACGGTTGTGTTGTGGAAACGTTATTTTTTCTTTATACATGTCTATGTTTTATTATTATGTTATGGTTCATGGGAATTACTTATATATATGGGTTGTTTCATGATAAATCGAGGGTGGGTGAGCTCAGGATGGCTCTCCAATTCATTGGGAAATGTGAATGAGGTAATCATTATGTTTTCTCCTAAGAGATTTAGGGAATATACTTAGATGGGTATTCCAAACGTAACCTGTAAGTTTACTCCCTTTTTAGTTGTGAAAGGTACATTGTAAGTATGTTTTGGATTCCACAAGTTACCTTTATGATTTATGATTTCTATTATTTATTCATAAATATTATGATTTCATGAGGTATTTTAAAGATCCTATGGTTTTAGTGAAATTTATAATTTCATTTACTTGTATGTATTCATGGACTAATGGTTCTCCCCTTATTTTATATCACTTATGGAGAGTTTTATACTCATCCCATGTTTTTGATATGTTTACCATAGTGTATAATGAATTGTAAGATAATGGAATAATTTAAGAATATTTTATCAATAAAATAATTCTTATTTTATTTAATGAGTTTAATTATTGTGGAAATTTTTTTGATAGACTAGAAGTTTCTAATTTGTAATATTTGAGATATAATTTATTAATAATTGCCTAATTAATTAAAACTATACACTTGGAAAGATTATCAATATGAAAGAAATTAAATTCTTGTTTAAAAATCATGATTATTTAATGTTTACAGTTGGTTCCTTACAAAAATATACAATACAAAAAAGAATTTTCTTTTATATCATCTATATTACCAACATAAAATCTTATCATATCTATTATAAAAAACTTTTTCGAATCTTGGGTATTGGAAAAATAAGAAATGGATGATCTTAAATTCTTAGTAAGGCTTATGTGATGTAGAAAATATCATGAATCAATAAGACACAATCCATACACAATGGTAAATAATAGAACTCACATTAAATTTAATCAGTAACATGATTATAATGATTATATATGGAATAATCAATATGGGAAGGTAAATAAATGAAAACAAAAGCTTTATAATAAATATATTGATCAACAAATACATCTAAAGACTTTATCATTGTAAAAATATCATCAATAATAATAAATAAATTCATAAATAATGAAATGGTTAATTACTCGACTTCATGATCTTAGGGACCATGATACCTCTATTGTCAAGAACATTCATAAGTAAATTTAAAAAACACAAGAAATTTTTTTTATTATCCCTTACTTATTCACCTCAGGATACTACTGATGCATTAGGGGGATATATATAATAAGGTCACTTTCATCACTTCATTTCAAAATAATTACACACCTATCTAATAATCAATTTATTTCATTGATGATATGTATTGTCATTAAATATACTTATTGAGTTAAGAATATGGACATATCAATATATAAAAAGATAAATGAACAAAATTAAATGAAAATTAAATATGTAACAAATTTATCATGTTTATGAAAAAATCATATCCATAATATAAAGAATATATATAAGAGGAATTTAATTTGAAATAAAAAATGATATTGAGAAGGTGATTGTACCAAGAGAATGTTAACAATCCCTGAATAAAATATGAAATCATAAGTAGACATTGTTTCATTATGAATATAGGTTTTAATTAAAAATCATGAATAAATATTTATTCATGATAAATACATCAATGGGGATTTATATACACAACATCAAAGTAAATAGGTTCATATTAAAAAACATGTCTCAATGAAATATAAATTCAGACAAAACCACTTTCAATGATATCACAATTGAAGTGAGGATTAATAAAATGATTCATTGTGTGTATAAAATATAAATACATACAATATATGTTATAATAAATCAAAAAATTATCAGTCATATTAAACACATAATCTTATAATATAATAGACAATGGATAAGTAATATAATCCCACCAAAAAATGAGTTAGGAAATTAGATAACACTTTTTAACATTCAAGTAAAATACAATTAAATAATTAAAATTGAAAGATAAAATGAAATTAGTTATAAATTATTCCTTATATTACAATCTAAGATGATTTTTATATGATAGAAAAAATTAATTAGATGCATACCATTACAATATGCCACAATAATGGGAAATTGAGAGGAAGTCCCTTACCTCATGTTATAAATTTTTTATATGCATCTAATCATCCTGTATAACAAATATAGTTTGATAATACATATTTTTTAGATATAAAATCATATATCTTATACCACATAATACTTGTAGTCTTTTATGAACTATTTATTAACAAGTTTTTTTAAATAAACTACATCTAGAGATAATAACTTCATTTCTCAACTATGTTTTTCTCCATTAATTTCATTCATTTTATATTGAACATGGTAAAATAATATAAAAAATGTTATACATGATATGAATATTATAAATATATATATATATATATATAAAATAATCTATATACATTATAGGTAGAAAATGGAATAAACCATTCATGGAGAAATTTGGTTGTACATATGCATGAACGTTTTGTCCATTTTTCTCAACATATCAGGTGAAATAAAAATAAATATTAATTAAACATTATATAATATTAATAATTTCATAGAAAAAATTTATATTAATAAAATACCTCCTCATTACAATCCATGTAGAAATGAAATGAAAAACATTTCACATCACTATGTGGAAGAGGTAGTCCACACAAACATATGAGTGACATTTTTATT
This sequence comes from Viscum album, assembly GCA_963277665.1. Classification (NCBI taxonomy): domain Eukaryota; kingdom Viridiplantae; phylum Streptophyta; class Magnoliopsida; order Santalales; family Viscaceae; genus Viscum; species Viscum album. The sequence goes on along the minus strand of OY728135.1, from coordinate 1,899,805,481 downwards.
TTCCAACAGATTGGAATGTAGGATGATATATGTGATGATATATTCTGATAAGTATGTTTTTTTCAGAAATATATGATTTATTTATTATCATTATCCTAACTGCATTTCTTGTAATTTTTTAGTGAATAATAACTCACATCACTTCACGAGGCAGTAACCTACTCTAAACATGATGGATATTATCATATCCTCCATGAAAAGAAAAGTATAAAGTTACATGTGATATAATAATTTAAAAAGTATAATTGTTTTATTTATATGATATATTAATTTTATATCTATATTTATATTCATAAATTAATGGTCATTATTGAAATCAAATTATGTTGGTTCATGTGTCGGTAGTTCTCTATACAAATGATTTATGATTTCATTTTATATTTGATGGAACATGAGATGGATATAGGTAATGAACATTAAATTATAACATATAAAATTATATGATATTATTTTTCTGTTATATTATTCTAGATGATGATGTTTTTATGGAGTTGGAAGAAGAAATTAAACTAATACACATGTTTAATTATTTTATATCTTCTTCAGAGAGCCTCATTATTATTATTATACAGAAATCATTCATATGAGAGATTAATAATAATAATAATAAGTGCTATAGTATATTGGGAAGTAAATAAGTAATATAATTGGTTCTATATTTTTAATCTAATGGGTTTTGGAAATGTGAACAATGGAGGAGAGTGGGTGGATATTTTTTATATGCAGGGGATGACACACATTGAAATTTTGAAAAGATAAAGTGATACACATGTTTTGATAATTTCAAAAGCAAAACAGTGGTTAATTATAAACAATTTAAAGTCATAATCTATAATTATGTAATAAAAATGGGTTTAATATTGTTTTCATTCATTTTGAACACTTTACTTTTTGGTAAAACCCCCAAAAAACCAACAAATACCTTTGATGTGGAAATTAATTTTTACTGTCTCCACTTTTAGAGATGCTAAAGATATAAGTTGAGATTAAAAGATAATATAAATTATTGTAATTAAAAATATTGAATTATATTTTCTAATTTTATTCCATTAAATTCTTAGAATTCAATTTATTATAAACCCGTAAAGAAGCCAGAAAATGGTGTTTCCAAAAAAACAATCAATAGTTTAAAAAGTATTACTTATGAATTAAATAAAAATTTGATTAAAATGAAATTATTTTGTTAAATTATAATTAAATATGAATAGTTTTACATTAAAATAAATTGAAAAATTTATTAACCCTTTTTAATTATTTAAATAAAAATGAATATTTCTTTAAAAAACATTATTTTTCACTATTCATGAAAAAAATAATCATTTTAGAGACTTCATAAAAATTGACTGAAATATAATATTGAAATAAATAAATAAATATAATGTATATATTTCTTAAATTAATTTATAAACTTGTTATTAATGTATTTTAATATGTGAGTGCATGCATGAAGTTAAATAATTTTAGATAAATATAGTTTTAAAAGAAAATTTCATTCTTTTTTCAACTGAATTTCATTTTATTTGTAATCCATAGATAAACATTGAGTTTATTTTATAAATTTTAAGCCCATATGGTTTTCAAAATTTAGTAACAACTATTCAAAAAATCCAAATAAATGGTTTGCCTATATTTTTGATGGTTAAATAATAATAGTTTAATAGAGTATCATGTTTCATTTAATCATAGTGTTACATAAACCGAACATTATCAATGAGATTGAATTTATTAAAAACTATATATATATATATAATTTAAAATGTGATACACTCTATTCTAATATTGTTGATTTATTTAATATATGTTATTAATGATGATGTTTCATATTTATAATCATGGGGTGTTAAATTATTTCAACCATTAATTAATCATGTCATCGCAATTTAAACATGATATTAGTAATCATGAGTTTGATATTTGGAAATACCATTAATGAAAATCCCACAATGTCAATGTTCTAAAAAACATATATTAAAAAGAGGGAAGGATTTGTATGATGACTATCAGGAATAACACATAACCAGATTCCCAAATAAGATAACATTGGTGAGAAGTGATGATAGGGACTTGGATGAAAATAGTAAATAATATTAAAATGTGAACGAAATTATATATCAGAAGAATGTGGGTTATATAGGGAAGTTTAATGACTATAAAACTATAAATATTTAAAGGGTGAAATGACCATTTGTTCTTCAAAAATAAAGGTATTGAGAGAAATATTTTTCATCAAAATCATGTTTTTAGAGAAGAGGAATTCATTTCTTGTCTAATAATATAAAGAAATATAATTATGTGATATCATTCTATTTTATAAGAACAATTTCATACTTTTATTTTGCTTATATAAATTTTAACTTATTCTCCAACTCTGAGAAATGAATATTCAACAATGATTTTTTTGAGCCTGATATACAAAAATTTCATTTTAATGGATTGTAAGATCTTTAAAATAGTAAAAAGATATTCCTCATGTCTTTAATAAACCCAAAATGGTTAAAAAAATTAACCCAATATTATAAATTAATATATAACAACTAAATAAGGACTCTAAAATTTCAAATTAATCTATACCGTAAATAGTTAACATTCAAACTCATCCAAAAAATGTATGAAAAAAATTAATGTGAAAAAAATTACAGGGAATGTCACTAAATAATCATTATATTATGTTCGTAATATAATATTATAATTAATTCCACATTTCAAATATATGAATATGTTTACCACCATAAAAACATAATGATTATTATAAATCTTCCCAAAATAAGATCTCATATTGTTGAATATATTCTATAAATCTAAATATTCATTGAAGTCCACCAATGAAAACATAAACCACAAGATAAGTAAAAAATTTCAATGTCACTAATATTATCCCATAAACATATCTTTGTCAATATTATCTGATCACCAAGAACATAATATTGTCTATCTTCCCTAAATCATATTTTTTTTTTCAAAATGATCTTATTTCCACTCAATCACTTTTCCTAGTCATTTGTATTATTCAACATGTGCTCTCAATTCATTAAAGAAAATTTATTTCCATAAAATCCATATAAATATAATATTTCTTATAACAACCATACCATTTATAAAGTAATACTATTACATAATTATTGAATCCAAATAGAATCAGACATAACTACAAAATAAGGCATTAAATATGTTTTCCATTAACAACATTTGAAAAATACACAGATAAATGGAACCTTTTATTAGCACATTTTTTAGTGTTGATAAAATATACCATTTAACAACAGTTTTTAGCATTGGTAAAGGGAAAATTTTATCAAAATTATTCTTTAGTGATGAGAAAATGTACCATTTATCATTGTTGTTTTAACACAGATAATGGTCCCAAATAAAATGAATTAATTAAAAAAATAAAAATTTGAAATGATTAAATTATAAAAATTATAGAACTTGTTAATATAATAATTATTATTAAAAATGGATAAAATTAATATATATATATTTATTAAAAATAATAATAAATATTATATATTAAATATAAAGAAATGTAAAATGAATAAAATGAAATAATTAATGAAATTAAAATAAAAAAATGAGTAAATTAAGAAAAAATATTCAACATTTTATGAATTAAATTATTATTAATAAAATGAATAAAATGAATAAATTTAATATATATATATTTATATATTAAATATTAATAAATTGTATATATTAAATATGAATATATATAAAATGCATAATTTTTAGTAATTATTTTAAAAATTAAAATGAAAAAATTGTAATAATAAACCAAAAATAACCTGAAGATTTTGTAATAATAAAAAACTAAAAATGAATAACCTATGAAATTATTAAAAATTTACTTAATCAAGTTATTATAAATAAAAATAAATAATTTCAATATATATATATATGTGTTAAATTAAAACTGTGATGAATAATATATATTAAATATAGATATAGAAAATGTGTTAAATGTAATAATTAAAAACAAATTAATGATTTTTTCATTTTTAATGTTTTTGGTGAATAATTATGCATTAATACATTTAATTTAAAAATATATTCATAGATATTTATATATTTATATAAATTTATATATGAATATATATAATATTTCCTAAAATATTATCTATATAATACAAAATTTTATTCTTTACATTTAATAATTCATATATTTAGTGAATAATGGTAAATAATTTAAAATTAATAATAATTAAATATACTGACTAACTGCATTGAGTAATGGAAATAATTGAATGTCATTTGGGTTTTAGATTTAACATATCCAATTTTTGTTACATTTATTTCATATATTTATGTAATTAATGCATTTTTATATACAACACACATTCCCACACACAAATATTAACTTAATTAATGAAATATTATATAGAAACAAAGATAACTAATAATAATGATATTTATTCAAATTTTACTATTCATTTTAGAATTTCATTATAATATGATAAATTGAATATATTATGCCTTTAATCAATAAATTTTATTTATTTAGTTTTAATATTATTACAGTAAGATATTTATTAATTTTTAGTATTTTTTATTTTTGGTCATTTTAATTATTTTCTATTGTTTATTCTTATATATTTATTTAAAATTCTTTATTATATTCAATATGTATTATTCTTTATTTTAATATATAACTATACTTTTTAAATTATTTATATTTATTTGATATTACATGTCCATTTTTTCAATATTTTTAAAGTGAACTCATGTTTAATTATTCAATTTCACTCATCATTGACATGAATGAACATAAGATTATATATCCATTAATAATGTTAAATATATATTTTTAAATATTTTTAAATAAATATAAATATATTTATATTTAATTATTATTATATATATATGAGTAATTATATATGTTTATTTATATATATATATATAATGATATATATATATATATTTATATATATAAATAATAAATATATATTATTTAAAAAATAATTTATATAATTATGAATACAAAATTACATATTAAAATAATTATGATATCAGAAATAATATATTTATATAATGAATATATTTACTTTATATATATATATATATGAAATATATGTATACAATGATATAAATATATTTATAATTACAAAATTATAAAAAATACATATGTAAATATTCAATATATTCACTATAATTATATTTATAAATATTCATTATATATATATATAGTTTGGATTTGGCTTAGTGGTAAGCACCACATAATATTACATCTAGATTGGGGGTTCAAAATTAATTGGTGTAGGTTACTATAGTAGCTATATAATAGCACTATAGTAGAACTGTAGTGGCAGCAGAACTATAACAATGGGACACTATTGCCATGGTTTGGCACTGTGGATGGAACTATTGTGGCGACATTACTATAGTGGCAATAGTACTGTATGAGTACTATTCACTATAAGGCCTCTGGGAAAAAAATATGGGCCTCTCAATCCATGTAAATGGATTTAATGCCCACATGGTCCACGTGCCATGTAACGTGTCTCCTCTACCCAATAAAAAGGTGGTCCTTTGTTTCAATAAAAAATAGGCATTGGCCCCAACCTTAAAAATAATTATATATTGATATAAACTTCTATAATGATATAAATATATTTATTGTTATAAATAATTAAATATAAATATATATAAAAATATATTTATACATGAATATTTAATATATTAAAAATTATTAATTAAAAATGTTATTTCTAAAAAATTATATATATATATTAATAATAAAATAATAATTTTAAATTTAAATAATTATATAATTATAATAAATAAATAATTAATTAGGTATGTTTACAACATTATTTAATAATAATTATAATTATATATCCTTCACCAGTTCTAGCATTTTAGCACTAACTAGGATACATTTTTACATAACATAATAATTTAGCGCTGGTAAAAGGTATCTTTATCGGTGCTTTTTTAAGCATTGATAAATGTTTCCTAGATCGATTTGATGAACCCTTACCATTCAAAAAAAGTCATCATACATAATGATTTTTGAGGAATCCACATAATGTCATCACTCTTCCTTATCAAATCTAAGCTCAAATCAAGGCTCGAACAAATCCAAGGCCCAATTCCAAGGCTCGAATGAATTCAAGCTCTAACAAATCCAAGGCTCAAAAAAATACAATCTTTGGAGATATATCTACATTCTATCAGATAAAATAAATGATTTAATGAAAGGTGTGTTAATTTTTATTCTCATCCTCACTTAGTGATCGCTTCTTTTGTGATATCTTTTTTTAATTTTTTTGTTCATTATCTCTTGTTATTCATTATCCATCAGAGCATTCCCTCGTAGAAAGAATTTATAAGTGGTGGTTTTTATGATTTTTGGGGTTTTATTGAACCTTTAAGGAATTTTATTACTTCCATGGAGTTTATTTATACTTCCACATGCTAATTTCATCCAACCCGGTTAGTGGCTCTATTCACATTCCTTTAAACATGGAACCATAAATGATTTCAACCTTTAAATCCATGTTTTTATCTGAAGTAAAATAAATTATACTTATCCATGATGGGGTTATGGACATACATGTTTTTTCGTAAGTTTTCATCAATCTCAAATGACCTTTCCTTATGTTTAAATGTTTTTAACTACCTTTCATGGAAATACTTCACAAAAAGTGTTTGTTAGAATTCCACACATTGATTTTATTCAATAAATCGAAACAGAGTTCATTTAATGATTTTTATTAATTATAATTTATTTCCATTATGTTTTGATCAATAATTTTAATGAATGAGACCATGATATTCTATTTTCAACTCTTTTTTACATTAGAAAACAACATGGATGTGTTGTTAATATAATATGGATTAATCATGGGTTATATATATCAACATATTTTATATGGTATTTTGAAGTGGGTAGTTCATTAAATAGTTTCAAAGGTTCTAATTCATTAATGTTTGTAGAACTATTCTAATAATAATTTTTATTATATTGATATGTGTTATATTTTATTATTCGCCTCCTCTTGTATATAATTAAAAAACATGGGTAGCAAAGTGAAAGATTTAAGGATGAGTATTGTACAAGTGTATGATCACACATTTTACTATATAGATCATTTTAATGGTTTTATCCCAATTTATCTATTGATTTGTTCAAAAATATCACTTGATATATATTTTATATACATATCTACAAGGTTATTAAATAATTGTACAAAAACAATTACTATCATTTCATTTTATAATAATTGTCTCACATATCTTGTCAAAAATATATATGATTAGACTTTACATTATTTATAAAAAAAATATTTTTTTTGAAATCATTCATTTACTACCATAATTAATGGAAATAAGAGGAAATGAAATATTATTTTAAAAATTTCCATTAATATGTTTATGATTCATTTTTTTCAATTCTACATGTTGTTAATATATTAAATTAGGACATTAATTTATAATGTGAAATGCTTATTTATCCCCCACCCTAGCAATGAAACAATATCTAAGAGTAAGTATCTATACGAATTGGGATTGATTATCTCTCTTGACGGTATATCAACTTGAATTAGGGAATATATAATTTATTCAATATATACACTATATAATGAGACTGAAATAAATAATAACCCCTGCTTTATAATTATACATTAATAATTAGTATAATATGTAATATTCTTATTTTATTCATTTTAATCATGGGGGATAAATATTTCTTCAACTCAATAATACTAGTAATGTTGCTTTTAGAAATTAATTCCTCATTGATATATATAGACACAATAACTTATTATTATATTATAAACATTAAAAAGTACACTTATCAACATTATTATGTTAAAATTCGTTTGATAAAAAAAATAGAATCATATATCTCACATTTTTTGGTGTTTTATTATGAAATTAAGTATATTTACATAATTTAGATAATTTATATTAATTATATTATACATTAAACTTTCATGTATTCAATATAAATTTATTAATTTAAATTTCATTTTAAAAATAAAATTATAACAACCGTTTAACGAACACAAAATATATTTATTGATGTTAAAGGAAAATAATATCCTTATTATCAATATTTTAACTAAATGTGTATAAGTACCAAAATAAAAAATCCATTCTATTTTTTTGAAAAAATTTATTAAAAATATATCTTTAAAAAAGTAATTTTATCATTGGAGCCATACATTCATCTAAAAAAAATTTACAGCCAATGTGATTTTAATATTTCTGAAAATTTTTAAAGATGAACGTTTGATTTATCATAAGAGAATATATACCATCATTAAATGATTATTTTTAGAAAATTGATATTTCGAAGAAAATTCTTCATTATATTACTTGATATCATCATATATGGTAAGAACCGATTGATATTTTTTCATAATGATATTTTTTAAAACTCAATCAATATGAACAATGAAGGATTTGAAATATATGAATTCATGATATGGATTATTCAGATTTCTAGGTCTTGTACTATAATTTGGTTCATCTCAATAATCATTTATTCTCTTTCATTATATCTTCTCTAGGTGAAATAATAGATCTATTAAAATCTGGAGGAATTTTATGTTAATGATCATTATAAAATCCAATCTTAAGAAAGTATGAAAATCTAGATTCAAAAATTAAATTAGAATCTATGTGAATTTTTATAAATGATTTATTTTTATTTTCTATAGTAAAAAACATATATAATTGTGTTAGTTTTAGTTTTAGTTCTTTTAGGAACCAAAACTTTGAAAACATCTAAGAATACACTTTATTTACAATAAGAATGGTTTGATTTCACCCTCATCAACTTCATCTCCTAAATAATAATTATTTCATTTTTTTTCAGGAGAGTCATCCTACAAATATAATATGTTTCTTGAACTAATATGAGATTTAGTCATCCAAAATGATCACTGGAAGCTAGAATGGGATGACTAATGCTTTAAATAGTTCAAGCGACATAGGTGAATGTCCATAAGAAATGGGGGATGAATCTCGATGAAAAAGATGTAATAAATGTTTTTGAGAGATGAATTTTATGAGGATAAAAATTGACTATTAGAATTTCCATTAAGTCAATTCATAGAACAACCCCATATATAGTGGAGTAATTCTTTTCTTAAATGGAATTACTTATTTCCTTCCAAGAATACTGAAGTTGTTTAAAACAATCAAATATTATGTTCCCCAAAATAAAATTATCTATAACATTACTTTTTTTATAATGAATTTCCTTGGTGTAATTATTTATGTATTCTACAAAATTAATATTTTATGAACCTAATAGGATGGTTATTAATTGAAAATAGATGCATTGTAATAGTTTGGAAAAATATTATGAAGATGAAGTTATCATGTTCTTCATGTTTTCAATATAGCAAGAAAATAGACATTCTCAAATCCTTTGTCCATGATTACATTGTTTTATTGATGAAAACTTATTAAGGATGTGTTTAAAGGACATTTGATTTTTGAAAAAATATATTAGAGCTATAAATATTGGACTAAACAGTGGAAAACACAAAATTTATACACTGATTGGGATGATGCTGCGGTTTATGGACAAATAGATATCAATACTAGTCTAAATGTTATTTGAGATTGAATGAAAGAAAATAAAATGGAAATTTAATATGTAAAATATGATTTTATGAAGTATTTTGAGAAGTTAAATATCTAAAATAATAGACTATTTTATACAAGTAGTAATAAATTAACAACATTTCCAGCTGTATTGAATTTATATAATTTGAAAGGTAGAATCAGATGGAGTGACACTAGCTTTACAAAAATAATCAGTATCTTGAGTGATATGCATCAAAAAAATACGTGTTGAAAATATGATACAAAATAAATGCTTTGTTCAATGTCCATGATCTTTAAAAATGATTTCTTGTCCAACTGATTGCATATTTTTTTGCAAAGTCTAGGAACCAATCATATAATTCCATATGTGTATCAAGGATCAACAGAAGAATAATTTATCAAGTACATTGAATGTTTTATAGTACTTTCATATCATTCCATATTTTAGGAGATTATATTGATGTAAGTATACCACGATATAATTAACATTGAATGAATATACAATAATTAATTATCGGAACCTACATCGTCTATCATATTTTCCTCAGTGAATGAAATTTGAATATGAGTATCATGAATTTATAAATTAGTTATGAAAATTCAATATTGTGTTATCTAAATTTTCAATAAATTATTTTTTTTACAAACTTATACTCATAGTATATGGACCATCGTGTTGACTTACTTAAATTGTAATTCATGAGGCACAAATACATTATGTTGTCTCTGTTTACATATTAAATAAAGAAACCGGATAATGATATTGATTTCTATTTTTCTTCATTTATTGATGATCTGTAATAAATGTGGTTTATAAGTTTAACAATGTATGATTCTCATAGAAATGTAAAATTCACATTGAGGTCCATGATTGTAAGGGAAAACAAACGACTTTCCGGGTTATATAAATCTTTCACACTATAAAATTAAACAAATTTTGTAGTGTCTCATTTTTTAATAAATAAAACACTATATTAGGTTAAATCATTCCTCGAGGACTATGTTATTAGGACATAATAATTTTTAAAATGATGGAAGAAATACTATTTATAGATGAAACCATTTGATGGGAATTCCAAACAGGGTACAACACTATGTCCACTAATGGGTGATCATATATTTGATAAATTAAAATATATTTCCACAATTTTAATTAAACCATTTTCGACTAACCATATAAATTATTTTAGATGAAGAGATCAATTTTCATAGAATTTATATCTTATAATTGTGTGTAAATAAAAAAATTTCTTGATACTATGAATTTAGAAATAAAAATCAATTTGATAGTGTTATTTTAAAATTTCTAAATTTTTCTTGAAAAAATAAATTTAAAATCAAGGCTAGGATGGACATGATTGAAATGGGAATATGAGATGTTTTGCCACAAGTTAAGGGGAAATTGTAACATCCTAGATAAATACGGAATAAGACACTTTTCATATTTATTAATATTTGTGAATTAAATATTAATTTTACATTAAAGGAGATTCTATGTTCGATAGCGTACCTGATACACAACAACATGTTTCTTTGAAATCTTACATTGCACACTAATAATATAATATTATTATTTTAAATGGTCGTTAACTCATAGACATTGTATTGGTGGGAATGAAAAAAAATAAATACAATATTATTATACATGTTTGTAAAATGTAATTACATTTATCCAATAAATGTTAGAAGATTAAAATGTGAATGAATATAATTTTAAACCTAATTTACATTAAAACGTCAATTTACCGCCTTTTAATGGTGAACCCTCTTTAAATATAGTTTTTGTCACTTTAATACATTATATACGACTAAATAAAATACTTCTTTATAATTGGGACATCAAAATTTACTTTGTGTAAATTTTTGGAATTTTTCCGAAAAACTTCATTTTTTATGAATAGTGTAAATATTGTATTTTAATTCAAAACTATGTTTTAATATAATTTATTTATATTGATATATTATCTTATCAATTGGTTTTAAAGTGTAATTAGAATATATTTTGACCATTATATCTAATTTTGGTCATTGGAATTAATTTCAATTTGAAATTGGACATAAACAAGGGTCAATCTTTTGATAGTTATTGTTTCTTAATAACACACTATTTGTTTTAACAATGGGAATTAATTTTAAAATTAATTAATGACACTTTTATGTTTTTAATTTGAAAAAATGAACATTTTTTTTGAATTCGTAATATCAAATAAATCTTAGGATGAATTTTTGGTATTTTTCTGAAAAACTTCAATTTTTGATGAATAGTGAAACCACTTAGTGGTAGTTAAAAAACTGACATTTTCATTTAAATGAAATTTTACCACTTCTTTGAACTGAATTTAAAAAATCCAAAAAACATGGTTGTTATCAAGAAGTAAAATGTGGTTCATTTAGATGAAAATAATTTTTGGTGAATATTATCTTTGGACTATTATTTACCACCGTTAAAGGTAAATAGGGTAATTCAAGGATAAAATAATATTATAATAATTTCAAATTACCTTAACACTTGTCCAAACCTTATTGGTTGAGTCCTTAATGACCATGGGCATCTTTGGGTCAATTTTAGGACCCCTTTGAGCCACTTTTAAGTGATAATGACAATTTGGATTAATTAACATAAAGTAAAGGGCAAAATGACAAAAGAAAATATCTTGTAGTAATTAATTTTTATATAGTGATATATAATTAATTTTTTTGACTATAAATATTAATTGGAAAGCTAAAAATATTTCCTACATCATGGTATTTTGTTTTATAATTTTTAGACATCAAATAAATTAAATTATTTATGACACAATAATGACGTAGTTTTTACCTCATTAATAATTGATTTAAATAAATAAGATTATAATGATTAAACTATTATCCAAAACATGTCCAATTCTTATTGGATGATTTTATTTCGACCATGAGTCATCTAATCTACATTTGTTTGGACCATTAGAAACCAAATATCATTCTATAATAAAATAATATTTTCACACTTTCCTAAAGAGCCCTTCCTCTCCCTTATAAAAGGAGACCACTTTTAACTAATTCCTCACACCTCTCAAGCCCTTTGGCTCGTCCAAAATCTTCCAAATTAATCTCCCTACATTCCTATCATCCCCCTATAATCCTTGACTTAGGCATAAGGAACTTCAAGAAGTCCTTTAGTTCAAACCAAAGGGAGTTACCCAAATTAAAGGTAACAGTTTCTCTTAAATTGTTTTCTTTTATTTTACTTCTCAAACCCCTTCCTTTTTTTGTTACAACAACAGTATCCTAAATATACCAGGTTGTTGTTATGAGAAGTATTTGAACTACACTTACACACACCTCCATCTAATGGGTGAAGAACATAATGTTTTGTGTATGGAAAACTAACACCTCACGAAATGATGATTGTTCAATTATATCCTACCGCCTCTCATGGTGAAAATTATGATCGAACTATATTTATATATTATATATATTATGTTATTGTTTTATTTATGCTTCTGTATTTTCCATTTATAGCACGCCTTTATGGTTTCCATAGTGGGTAAATACGATTATCTCATTTGAGGAAGTGCGGACTACCGCCCCCTCAAAGTGATGTGACTCATTAATGCCTTATGTGGGATGTATAAAGGATAGAGTTAATGATATTATATATTATATTATACTGTAATTATAACATAACTATGTATCATTATGTTTAAATTCCATTAAAATAAGAAATAGAAATGAAAGTAGTGTTCATGCGTACGTACGACTTACCATCTCCATAAATGGTGCATTTCATTTATTACCTCCATATGTTATGTACTATTATAAATAAATGTATATTCTGGATATATATGATATCTAAATAATTAATGTCATTCTGTATATAATGAACTATTGATCTCATGGACAACTTGTAAATATAAGGTGTTCATTCTTTACTCAAGTACCAAATATCGACAAAATGGACGTTATTAACTTAAATGATAACATATTATTTATAACATTGTAATAAGTGACATAAATGGAATAATAAACTTGAAAAATGTTCTTATGAAATTATAAATTAACTTTAGTGTATTATTCATGAGACTAAAGAACGATCGAGTCAAGTCGGACACCAGGTAATGGATTTTCTTATATCACTTTTAATTCCGTGAGATTTCCACTGTTCGCCACTTATTCATTGCATGTGGTGTATTGTGTAATGACATTTGATATATATTATCATTAATGTAATTATATTTATATTATTATGTGATTATTTTGGTTGTTATTAACTTTTGGTCATAAGACTCAGTTGATTACAACGTGGTAAAGGGTTTCATCTCACTTTTTATTCTCGTGAGATTCATGCTATATTTTCCACTATTTCGTTTTGTGTGCTGTATGTACTACCCATGATTGTACTCTTTGTGTAATATAATTTCATTTATGAGTATTTAAATCTTCTTTGTATGATACTTTTTTCATGTGGTGTATGTTTTGTAAGTTACCAAATCGGTAAGGGAACCAATCACTCTCCTCTTTTTAAAAGGGTTCTTTTTGTTATGTCTTTTAAATTACATATTATTTTGTTGAGATATGTTATTATGAATCATTATTTATGTAAAAATTATTTACAATTGATGAGATACCATTTTTTTCTCATCAAATCATTTTCTTAATTTTAAAGTGACATCGTTAGGCTGTCAAAGTTTTGTAAGGGAACTTCTTAACCCAATTTCAATTCTTTCGGTTAAACTTGAACTTATTGAATATGTCATCCTATGACTATATGTGAATTAACTATTATTGTTTTACGCTTAATATCCACTTATATTGGATGTATTTATGTTTTTCACACATAATTATGTAATTTATTTGTCCTGAATTTAAGGATACCATCTTTATAAGGGATTTCATCCCAATTAACATTTCCATTAAGACTTCATTGTTGTTATGCACCAATTGACTCTTATATGGTGTATATAATGTCCTTTGAAATATTATATCATGAATACCTTTATTCTCATGATATTATAAAGTTCTGATTAAATTATATTCCTCTTTTATTTGTATTCAAGCATCCCCCTTTTTGTTAAAAAAACTATTTAACAAAAATATCGTTTTAAATGTTTTAAAGATTTATCCTTCTAAATATTTCTCATTAATGTCCATGTTTTCAAAATTAGTTTTAGGATTTATTTTTATGGAAATTAATGTTTTCAAATGATAATTCATTTAAAAGCTTCAAAGTGGTATGGGACACTTTGATTAAAAAATATCTTTTTAAATGGTTTTGAAAATGATTTGATAAAACATTGTTTATTTTAACTTCTTGATGTGATATATTGGAATGTGGAAATGTTATCTTTAATTTACACTCATGATATTTTTTATTATTATGTTATTGTTATTTGGAATTTTTTTACATATACGAGTGGGTCCGTGATAAACCTAGGGCCGTTGAGCCCGAGATAGCTCTCAAATGAATTGGATAATGTGACGGAGGTGAACGTGATGTTTCTAGTAAGAGATTTATGGAATATACCGTGATAGGTATTCCAAGTGAAACTCCTTATGTAGATGTGATAGCTACAATGTAAGTGTGATATGGATTCCATAAGTAACCTTTATGATTTATGATTTTTGTGTGTTATTCATAAATCTTATGATTTCTTAAGGTGTGTTATGATTGAAAAGTATGGTTTCATTGATTTGTATTTATTGATGGGCTAATGTTTTCCTTTCTTATTTTATAACCCTTACTGAGCTTTTTATTCTCATACCAAGTTTTTGAAATATTTTCCACAGGACTTAAAGATGAATATGGTCAAGGATGGGATCATGGAAAATTCATGCTGTCTAAAATATGGAACTAGACATGTTTCTTTTTTAGAGTTTTTATTTTATAAAAAATGGATACTGAGTAGTAGTGTCTACTTGTAATATTCAAGTTGTTATGTAATAGTTATGGGATAATTCTCTAAAACTCTAAACCTGAAAAGATACTCAATGTGAATTATTCATTTAATTCAATATTATGTATTGTTATAAGGCCGGGTCATTATAGTTGGTATCAGAGGTCGGTTTAGACAACTTTAGGGATTAGGAATTTTCGTTAGACATATGGTTAGTACCTATCTAATATTTCAGTTAAATAATTGTTTTATAACTTTTTCAGATCAAGGAAAGTCAGTTACAAATGGAAGGAGAAGGATCTCAAAACGACATTCCTATCTCTTCCTGATGACTTGCTTGCAATAATTATTGCAAATTCATGTTCGGATGATTGTGAAACATTTTATAGCATACAAATAACTTGCAAGCTGTTGTTTGAGATATCAAACACCTCCACTATACATCATTATCATCGTGGATCATGGGTTGTATTTAGTAAAATCCTATTTTCACAATATTCTCATATTTTCAAGAACGGTAAATATTATCAAGGCATTTTCAAATATTTTACCTTATCACAAGATTTTGAAGAATATTATGATTTTAAAAAAGGTTCTGAAGAATGAGACCCTTGAGAAACGTATTTATATTTGATTTTATAATATAGTCTCTCAGCACATACTTATTGTATTTTAAAAGGACCGTTAATTGAAAGTTTCAACTCAAATTTGGTTTGACTGTTTTATAGAAATCATGTTTTATCAAATGTTTTGAAATTATATGTCATACCTGATTATTTTCCAAAACTATTTTTCTGTGAACACCCATATGAACCATGTTGTACAAGGTGTATTTGGATGGAGGAAGCAAATGATTTTAAATTATATCTAAATCATTGTTGCAATGCATGGACCTTATACCTACGTGAACAAGATAACGATGAAACCAAATACACACCATGATCAAGGTATTATATTCTTTATTTTGGAGATTGTTTTATTTTATCATATGGTGGTAAAATAAGACTTCAAAAATTAATATGTTGAGATCATGATGAATTTGGATGAAAATGAGAGTTATAAGGAAACCTTTGAGGTTAAAACTTGTTAGGGTTATTTTTGAGTTTTATAAAAAAGGAAAACCCATAGGATGGGTGAAAACCCATCACATCTAGAAAGGCTGCGGGAATCGAACCCACAACCAAAGGGCAACTAGGGCGCATTGCCAACCACTAGCCTACTTGAAGTCGCTGGTTAGTATGACTTATTATTTTAGTAAAATATTTTTATGGAAGAAGAATATGTTGATTTTTGGAACTTATGTTTTATCAAATTGATGTAGTTAGTATTGAAATATGATTTAGTGATTATGTTATAAAAGGCTGTTTTGGAATAAGTTCTTGCTTTTGAGGAAACACTATATGCCTAAGGAAGATAGAATACTATGGGATTTCAAATGTGGAATAATGGTTTAAATTTTAGTTTGGAAGAATCTATATCTTTATTATGGACACATGATGATTTGATTTATTTACGAAAATGATTAACCTATCATGGAGAATTTGTGATTAGGTTAATTACTTTTTAATATGATACTTTATGAGTAACTGGTGTTACTTGGAGATAAATGTTAAGATTTATCTTGGAAGTCTATGTAATTAAATCCTTATGAGATTTGGGTTAAAATAAAAGTTTGGATTACTTTTTAAGAATTTTAGGTATAATTGTTTATTGAATGGTCTTTGTTGAACTTTGGGTTCTGTTAAGACAAATTTCGAAGATTAAGAGTAGTTTCTCTTTAAGTAAAAGTTTATCCTTTTTGGGGATTATCTGATCTTGTACTTAACGTTTTGGTTTTAGTTAATATATAAAGACAAGGGAAATATATATTTCATCTATTTTCGATTATTTGATTCTCTCTATGTTGATTATAGCACTTTTAATGTAAACAAGTCATCTTGAACACACATCGTATGGATGAATTATGAGTCTGTGTTAGAAATCTAGTGAAGGATAAAAGTATACATGAAAATTAATTATGTTTCCTAATGTTTTTAGTTAAGCTCATAAATAAATTCCTCAAAAAAAAGTAACTTAAAACAAAAAACCATATCTTTTAACTTTTCCTACTGAGGAATCAAATATTGTTTAACCCATCATATGTTTGTCATTTTCTGGTGGTTAAATTTCTACTAAACATGTTTTCTATCACTCTCAATCCGAACTTGATGGTTTTTTTCTCCTCCATATCCACGTTTTTAGGGAATCATATTATCTGTTGTCTCGGGTAACCTTTTTACTTCTCTTTCTTTATTTTAATGTAACAGTTTTATTGACTATTTTTTCGATGTGGTGATTTTAATGAAGATTCCAAGCCCAGTTTTAAAATTACTATGATGCAATTCCCAAAAGAGGGGAAGGATGTAACATCCTAGATAAATAAAGAATAATAAACTTTTAATATTTATTAATATTTGTGAATTAAATATTAATTTTACATTAAAGGGGATGTTATGTTCAATAGCGTACCCGATACACAACAACATGTTTCTTTTAAATCTTACGTTGTACACTAATAATATAATATTATTATTTTAAATGGTTGTTAACTCCTAGCCATTGTATTGGTGGGAATGAACAAAAATAATTACAATATGATTATACATGTTTGTAAAATGTAATTACATTTATCCAATAAATGTTAGAGGCTTAAAATGTGAATGAATATAATTTTAAGCATAATTTACATTAAAAGGTCGATTTACCACATTTTAATGGTGAACCCTCTTTAAAAATAATTTTTGTCACTTTAATACATTCTATATGAATAAATAAAACCTTTATTTATAATGGGGACATCAAAATTTACTTTGTGTAAATTTTTGGAATTTTTCCGAAAAAGTTCAATTTTTTACGAATAATGTAAATATTGTATTTTAATTCAAAATTATGTTTTAATCGAATTTATTTATATGGTTATATTATATTTTAAATTGGTTTTAAAGTTTAATTATAATATATTTTTACCATTTAATCTAATGTTATAAATTGGAATTAATTTTCATTTGAAATTGGACATAAACAAGTGTCAATCTTTTTATAGTTATTGTTTCTGAAAAACATGCTATTTGTTTTAACAATGGGAATTAATTTTAAAATTAATTAATGACACCTTTATGTTTTGAATTTGGAAAAATAAACATCATTTTTGAATTTGGAATATCAAATAAATATTAAGATTAATTTTTGGTATCTTTCTGAAAAACATCAATTTTTGATGAATAGTGAAACCACTTAGTGGTAGTTAAAAAAACTGATTTTTTCATTTAAATGAAATTTTACCACTTCTGTGAACTGAATTTCAAAAATCAAACATACATGGTTGTTATAAAGAAGTAAAATTCGGTTCATTAAATGGAAAATAATTTTTGGATAATAGTAACATTGGACATTTATTTACCATAGTTAAAGGTAAATAGGGTAATTCAAGGTTAAAATAATATTGTAATAATTTAAAATTACCTTAAAACATGTCCAAAAAATATTGGTTGAGTCATTAACGACAATGATCATCTTTTGTTCGATTTTTTGAGACCTTTTAGCCACTTGGAAGTGATAATGACAATTTAGATTAATTAACTTAATGTAAAGGCCAAAATGACAAAAGAAAATATCTTGTAGTAATTAATTTTTATATGGTGTTATATAAGTAATATTTTTGACTGTAAATATTAATTTTAAAGATAATAATATTTCCTACATCATGGTATTTGTATTTTAATTTTTAGACATCAAATAAATTAAATTATTTATGACACAATAATGATGCAGTATTTACCTCATTAATAAATGATTTAAATAAATACGATTATAATGATTAACATATTATCCCAAACATGTCCAATTTTTATTGGATGATTTTAATTATACCCAGAGTCATCTTATATTAATATTTAATGATTTTTGGACCATTAGAAACCGAATATCATTATATAATAAAATAATATTTTCACACTTTCCTAAAGAGCCCCTCCTCTCCCTTATAATTGGAGACCACATCTAACAAATTCCTCACACCTCTCAAGCCATTTTTCTCATCCAACCTCTGCCCAATTAATCTCCCTACATCTCTTTATTCCCCCTAGAAGCCTTTCCTTAGGCATAAGGCACTTCAAGAAGTCTTTTGGTTCAAACCAAAGGGAGTTACCCAAATTAAAGGTAATAGTTTCTCTTAAATTGTTTTCTTTTATTTTACTTCTCCAACCCCTTAAATATTTTTATTACTTTATTTTGTAACAACAACAGTATACTAAATATACTAGGTTGTTGTTATGATAAGTATTTGAACTAAACTTACACACGCCTCCATCTAATGGGTGAAGAACATAATGTTTCTGTGAATCACAAACTAATGCCTCACGAAACGATGATTGTTCGATTATCTCCTACCGCCTCTGATGGTGGCCATTATGATGGAACTATATTTATATATGATATATATTATTTTTATGTTTTCTTTATGCTTCTGTATTTTCTATTTATATCACGCCTTTATGGTTTTCATAGTGGGTAAATATAATAATTTCATTTGAGGAAGTGCGGACTACCGCCCCCTCAAAGTGATGTTACTCATTAATGACTTATGTGGGACGTATAAAGGATAGATTTAATGATATTATATATGATATTATACTTTAATTATAATATATCTATGTATCATTATGTTTAAATTTCATTAAAATAATAAATAGAAATGAAAGTAGCGTTCATGCGTACGTACGACTTACCGTCTCCATGAACGGTGCATTTCATTTCTTACCTCCATATGTTATGTACTATTATAAATACATGTATATTCTGGATATATATGATATATATTATATCTAAATAATGAATTTAATTCTATATATAATGAACCATTGACCTCATGGACACCTTGTAAATATAAGGGGATCATTTTTTACTCAAGTACCAAATATCGACAAAATGGACGTTATTAACTTAAATGATAACACATTTCTTATAACATGGTAATAAGTGATATAAAAAGAGTAATAAACTTTAAAAAGGTTATTAAGAAAGTTTAAATTAACTTTATTTTATTATTCAGGAGATTAAAGAATGATCGAGTCAAGTCAGACACAAGGTAAGGGATTTTCTTATCTCACTTTTAATTTCGTGAGATTTCCATTGTTCGCCACTTATTCATTGAATGTGGTGTTTTATGTACTGAAATTTGATATATATTATCATTAATGTCATTATATTCATGGTATTCAATAATTAGTTTGGTGGTTATTAACTTTTGGTCATAATACCTAGTTGATTACAACGTGGTAAAGGGTTTCATCTCACTTTTTATTCTCTTAAGATTCATGCTATATTTTCCACTATTTCGTTTTGCGTGGTGTATGTACTGCCCATGATTGTACTCTTTGTGTAATATAATTTCATTTATGAGTATTTAAATCTTCTTTTTATGATCCATGTTTCATGTGGCGTATGTTTTAAAAGATACCAAATCGGTAAGGGAACCATTCACCCTCCTCATTTTAAAAGGATTCTTTTTGTTATGTCTTTTAAATTACATCTTTTTATGTTGGGATATGTTATGATATATACTCATTGATGTAAAATTTATTTTCAAGTGATGAGATACCCTTTTTGTCTCATAAAATCATTTTCTTAATTTTAAAGTGACACATTTTGGCTGTCAAAGTTTTGTAAGGGAACTTTTTAACCCAATTTCAATTCTTTGGGTTAAACTTGAACTTCTTGAATATGTAATCCTATGACTATTTGTGAATGAGATCTGATTGTTTTACACTTAATATCCACTTATATTTGGTGTATTTATATTTTTCACACATAATTATGTAATTGATTTATCCTTAATTTAAGGATACAATCTTTATAAGGGATTTCATCTCAATTTACATTTCCATTGAGACTTCATTGTTGTTATGTACCAATTCACTCTTATATGGTGTATATACTGTCCTTTGACATATTATATCATGAATACCTTTATTCTAATGATATTATAAAGTTCTTATTAAATTTTATTCCTCATTTATTTGTATTCCATCATCTCTCTTTTAGTTAAAAAACGCTTTAACAAAAATACTGTTTTAAATGTTTTAAAGATTTATTCTTCTAAATATTTCTCATTAATGTCCATGTTTTCAAAATGGGGTTTAGGATTTAGTTGTATGGAAATTAATGTTTTCAAATGATTATTCATTTAAAATCTGCAAAGTGGTATGGGACACTTTGATTCAAAAATCTCTTTTTAAATGGTTTTGAAAATGATTTGATAAAGAATTTTTTATTTTAATATCTTCAATTGATATATTGGAATGTGGAAATGTTATCTTTCCTTTATACTTGTGATATGTGTTATCACTATGTTATGGTTATTGGGAATTTTTTTTACATATACGGGTGGCTTCGTGATAAACCTAAGGCTGGTGAGCCTGAGATAGCTCTCCAATGCATTGGGTAACATGACGAAGGTGAACGTGATGTTTCTCATAAGAGATTTAGGGAATATACCGTGATAGGTATTCCAAGTGTAACTCCCTATGTAGCTGTGATAGATACAATGTAATTTTGATGTTTATTCCATAATTAACCTTTATAATTTATGATTTGTGTGTGCTATTCATAAATCTTATGATTTTGTAAGGTGTGTTATGATTGAAAAGTATGGTTTAATTTATTTGTATTTATTGATGGGATAATGTATTCCTTTATTATTTTATATCCCTTACTAAGATTTTTATGCTCATCCCATGTTTTTGAAATGTTTTCAGCATGACTTAAAGATGAATAGGGTCAAGGATGGGATCATAGAAAAGTCATGCTGCCCAAAATATGGGACTAGACATGTTTCTTTTTAAGAGTTTTTATTTTATAAAAAAATGGATAATGAGTAGTAGTGTCTACTTGTAATATTCAAGTTGTTATGTAATATTTATGGCATAATTCTCTAAAACTCTAAACTTGAAAAGATCCCCAATGTGAATTATTCATTTAATTCCATATTATGTAATGTTATAAGGTTGGGTCCTTATAGAAAGGGTGGATTTTTCTTCATCTAAGAGATTACACACTATCCATACATGAAAAATTACAATTAATATTTTCTTCTTTATTGTGTAAATGTTCCAAATGGGTATTCATAAAATATCAATAAATAGTCACAATGACTATTTTGAAGTTATAGGGACTACAATTACATGACCATCATGTTTTGATATAAGATTTGATGCATGTTTTATTTCATTACATTCTCCCTAAAAATGCATGGAAAACATTAGCTAGATAATAATTATTCTTCAAAGATATATGATGTAAACTTAAAGATATTAGGATGTTTACAATCCCAAATAATGATATATCACTATTATTATGTGAATTAGATATTTTCCTCCCACCATCATTATTTGATATAATGGTCCACCCAATGGTTCCCTTTGTTAGAGAAAATAAAATATGTTGTCATGTTCATTTAAAATAGATTCACCCATTTGAAAAATATTTGAGGTGACTAAATGGGTATGTTATGAATCAACA
Source organism: Viscum album (assembly GCA_963277665.1). Taxonomy (NCBI): domain Eukaryota; kingdom Viridiplantae; phylum Streptophyta; class Magnoliopsida; order Santalales; family Viscaceae; genus Viscum; species Viscum album. The sequence goes on along the minus strand of OY728135.1, from coordinate 1,899,782,493 downwards.
TTGGAGAGAAGTTTATGTTACAATACATTATATTGTTGAAGAATATATTGAATTTTTTACTAATTACCTCTCAGTTGTATAAAGAATTTGTCTCCCAAATTGTCATCATAATAGATTTATTATATGCCAAGGGATTGTTGGAAGAGTTTTTGTTGCCTTTATCATCATATAGAGGAAGAAAAATCACCTTTAAATATAATATTATAGCTAATATATTGATCAATACTTGGAATCCCACAATTAAATTCTTTGATATTTGAATCTGTCAATGGATGATGTATGTATGTAAAATACATAAAATCCAGAGATTATAGGATGGTTCCTACATCAAATATATTAGGCATCATCTGAAAATTTTCATTGAGTTTTTGAATGACTTCAATGGATATTTATGGGAATAAATGAAAATTTTGTATCTTACATTGGTTTTTCAATCAATGGTTATATGTTCTAAATAAAAGAACATGATGACTATAGTATGGTGTAAAAATGTAAAGTTATACTTGTAGTGGAAGTCATGCACATATCTGAGTCAAAGGATATAAATCCAAGTTATAAAAATAAATTGTATTATGGAATTATCAAATAAACAACTGAGATAGATTATACAACATTTAATATTACGTTTCACTATTGCAATTGGATGACAATAGGAGTGTAGTGAATGTTCATTTAAATGAGATGCATGAAGGTGAATTTCAATGTGTAAGGGGAAAGATGAGTCATTTATAATAGAATCACAAGAATTAAATTTATTTCATGTATCAAATATAGTAAAAACGAATTGGATGATTGTCCTTCAAGTGATGAAAACAATTATAGTGTCATATGAACATCTCGTCGGGGGTGACACTGTAATTGGGAGATCACAATCTGTTCATACCTGTCCTAATATAGACAATGTAATATATATTAAAGGGGCCCAAAAAGTGGGGATTTGGATTCTCTATAGAGGATACAAATAAAAAAAACATTGAAAAATAGAATGTGTTCAATGATAAGGTAAAAATGTTTTTTAATGTACAATGATTTCCCTCATAATATTTTTGTTCTCCACTACATTAAAATAATCTGAATTAAATGTTTGACTACTCATGTAGACAATTTCTTCTACACATGATGATGTTACCAATAAAATATAATAACAATATATAATAAAGTAAACACTTTGGTAAGATATAAATGTAATGTTATGATATACATTCTCTATTTTATAGAAAAATTATTTTATGAAAAGGGGATTTATTTTTCATTATCCCCTGTAGAGTTTATTAATTTTAGAGTATATATATCAATCCATCAATCTGTTAAACAACAAAACATCCACATAATTATTCTCCATTAAACCATTTTACCTCGGAAGTATTGGTATCTAACATATTCCTTCATGGTCCCTCCACCGCATTTGTACAGAGGGAAACAATTCTACCTCTGCTCAATCTTAGAGTAAATATTGTTGTTTTTATAAAAAACTAATTTTCCAAAAAAGTAATGTATTGTTTCATATTTAGGTTCAATTTATTACCTTTTAGTATTACTCATAAACTATTTTTTTCTAAAATAGTGAAATTCATTTGTTTGAGTTGGTGTGGTTGGTTCAAATCTTCCATGCTCATGATATATTTGACTTTGGGGCTACAACTGAGAAAATAAAAAAAATGAAATTGGTCATGAATGTATAAAACCATCATGAAAATGTGAATTTATAATAAATATTTAATTAATTATATTATCATTTTATCTAGTATTTTTAATATAATTTATTTATCATTTTTAGATAATACATATTTAGTTCTTTTCTATAGATATTTTAGGAAGAAATATTTTTTTCACATATTTGAAACATGTTAGAAAAGAGAGATTATGTTACTTTTTCATGGAAGAGGAAACCTCAGGACGCATAAAATATGATTTTTTTCAAGGATAATGGAGTTTTTGTATATCAAAATGGAACATGGTATATGTTTATGGATTTTTTATAGAGTTAAAAGAAAATAAAATTTTGCATACTCAATCTACCACAACTAAATATAAAACCAATTGTGTATGGTATGAATAAAACTATATATTTTTAGAATATAATGAACATTTTAAAACACACATCACAAACTAAAAACCAAGTAAACACATTATTATTATTTAGATACTTTATGAAAAAAACATGTAAGTCATTTGTGATGTATGAATCCACCCCACTACAATTTGATGCACTATGTACCTGCTATAACTCCAACTGTGCCTTTTTATTTGAAATTTATATTAAATTAAGTAAAAAAGAAAACTAACACGCTTAAAACTGAGAAAAATACCATAGATTGTCTTTATAATTTAAGAAAACGTTTTATAAGTCATTTAAAACATATATGAATAATTATGGAATCAAACAGACTCACAATGTGACCAGTATGATTGTAAGTGCTTCTTTCTAGTTTAAAATGTTATTTTAGTAAAAAAATAAGTTACTTAAAAAAAAGGTCAAATTAATTAGTATTTCTTATTTAGTTTTTTAAAATTTTCCATAAGACATTTTGGAAGTATAAAAATTAGCCACACCTCAATAAGATACACTATGTGACTAGTATGACACCATGTGCATCTTTTTATTTAGATTTGATATTAATTTTAGTAAAAAAGAAAACCAACATATTCAATTCTGATAAAACACCTTCATATTATTTTTATACATTAAAAAAATAATCCATATGTCATTTTTGAAATATAGGAATAACCCAAACCTCATTCTAGTATATGATGTTTTTGGTATGACTCAAATTGTTCCTTATCTGTTTAAAGTCTACATTATATTTCAAAAGTTTCAGTCACTAAAAAGAAAACATGTGCTTGTATTTAATTGATAATATAGAAAAATTATTTATATATCATTTGGGTCATGTAGTAATTAGTCTCACATCCAAATGATACAAGACGTGACCAGTATGACTCAAAGTCTGTGTTTCCAATATTAAAATGACATTTATTAAAAAAACACAAGTGGAGTACTCAAAACAAAGAACACCCAATATCATTGTTTTTATAACTTCTAGAAATGTTCTATATATATTGCAATATGTAGGAATCAATATCATCTAAATATGACACACGTGGGATCAGTATGACTCAAAGTACATATTTTTATATAAAATTGACATTAATTTTAGTAGAAAAGAAACTAACTTACACAAAATTGATAAAACACGTTCAGATTGTTTTTATAGTTTTGAAAAATTATTCATAAGTAATTTTTTATGTGTAGAAATCACCTGAACCCCAATCTGATACACTATGATCACGATAAGACTCAAAGTGTTCATTATGAGTTTAAAAAGTAAATTTTAGTTCAAAACATACCACTCACTAAAAAATAAGAAAATGAACTCATATTTTATTTGATAATTTAGTTAAACGATGAATTATTCATTTGAGATGTGTAGGAATCATCCTTGAATCAAACCGACATCGATGTGACCAATATGAATGAAGGGTCATGTTTCTAGTTTAAAATGTCATTTTAGTAAAAACCAAAAGTGATGCACTCAATACCAGGAAATCACATTATTATTGTTTAATATTTTAGAAAAAATTATCCATATGTCATTAGGGATATTTAATAATTATATCTACCACAATATGACTGATGGTGTAACTGATATGAATCTATGGTGGTCTTTTTATTTTAAATTGAAAATATGTTTTTCAAAAGAAGAACTAACATACTCAAAACCATGAAAAGACATTATAATTGTTATTATACATTATTAAAATGATCTATAAGTCATTTTGGATTGTTGGAAATCATTTTCCGATAAATATTATATAAGATGTTTTTAGTATGACTCAATGTGTATGTAATGAATTTAAAATCGACATTTTGTTAAAATATTTTTACTAAGTAAAAATTAATAAAACATGGTAATATTTTATTAAAAATTTATAAAAAAGATTGATAAGTATATCTTGAGATTTAGGAATCATTCAAACCCAAATCTGATAAATAATATCCCCAGTGTGACTCAAAGTGTCTGTTATCTGCATAAAATTAACATATTTGTTCAAAAGTTACACTCACTTAAAATAATAAAAAACACACATATTTTTATGATAATTGAAGAAATTAATCCATAAGAAAATTTTTCATGATTATGAATTATTATCATGTAAAACTAAGACACGATTTGGTCATTATAAATTAAAGTTCATGTTTCCAGTTTAGAATGAAATGATAATAATAAAAGTGGCATACTCTAAACCAGAAAAAACATTCAGAATGATTAGATATAATAGGGAAAGTATATTTATGTAATTTTTGATGTGTAAGAATTGGACTCACCAAAATTTGACTCACAGTGTTATCGATACAACATCAAATATGTCATTCTATTTAAAATAGACATTAATTTTAGTAAAAAAGACAACTAACTTACGGAAAACCAAGAAAACACATTATTACTTTTTTAATAAATTTTAAATATGATATATAAGTAATTTTTGGATGTTTAGGAATCATCCACCCCCAAAAAATATGCATGATGTGCCTTGTATGACTGTTAGTGTTTGTTATCATATTAAAATGTATATATTATTTCAAAACATATCACTCACTAAAAACGTAGAAAATTTACATGGATTGTCTTGATAATTTATTTAAATGATTTATGAGTCATTTGTTATGTGTAGGAATTAGTATCATGTTAATAAGAAATATGATGTGTACAATATGACTTAATGTGTGTGTTTCTAGATTAAAATGACATTTTAGTATAAAAACAGAAGCAACATGCTCAAAATAGAGAAAATACAAAATAATGGTTTGGATACATTATGAACATGATACATAAGTCATTTGGGATGTGTAGGAATCATCCTTTTGAGAATATAATGTACGGTGTGGTTGGTAAGACTCCGAGTTCCTCATTTTATTTAAAATTGACATTATATTAAGTAAAAGATTTAATAAAATACTAGAAAACAATAAAATTCATTTGTTTTATATACCTATGGAAAATGTACCATTATTCATTTTTGACATATAGGAATAACTCGTACCAAAATCTAATTCATGATGTTCCCAATATGTCTCAATGTATCTGTTATTAGTTTAAAATTAACATTTTATTTTGAAAAAGTGTAACTCACTAATAACTAAGAAAACACTATAGGATTTTATTGATAGTTTTTTTATAAAAATTAATAAGTTGTTTTTTTAATTTTAGGATCTGTCAACTATCAAACTGAATGATGATGTGACTGATATTACTCAATGTGGGTATTTCTTATTTAATATGACATTTTAGTAAAACCAGAACTGGCATACTCAAAACTAAGAAAACACGTTTGTATTATTTTGGTACATTTATAAAACAATACATAAGTCATTTGTGATCTAAAATTACTAAACACACTAAAATATAATGCATGAAGTGATAGGTATGACAAATTGTATCATTTCAATGTATAAGTGTCATTTTAGTTTAAAACCCACATCACATCACCAAAACCTAGCTAACGATCCTATATTGTTTTCTCGTCATTATACCTAATATTACATAATTAGTTACCTTATAATTTTTATCTTGTATTTATTTAGTCCATTTTCAGAGTGATAATTCATGAAGATGTACAAAAAATGGTGTGACCTGCAAGAATCAACCGCCACTCAATCTGATACATGGTGTTGCTAGTATGAATCAAGAATTATAGTAACATTAGAATGTTATATTTAAATTATTTATTTATATTATTACTAATCTAATTTTTTTCTTATACAGTTTTGTTCTCTTTATTGAGAATGGGTAGTTTATTTGATAATACCATGAGTTGGGTTTAGTGTCCAAAGAAAAAAAGGAACATTATTGTTTTATAAATTGTGAGGCGATTTTTACATACCGATGTAATTTTAAAAATCATTGTTTGAAATGTCTTTAATATTTTATTTTTTCCTTTTATTTGTCTAGAAAATTTATTTAATAAAAAATATATATTTTTATCTTATTTTTCTTCTTTCGGGTGATATTCCTAGAGCTACAATGTGCTATTATAGCACATTGAAATATGCCATGTTTCATGTGTTGCAGTGTGTTGTTACAACACACTGCAATGTTCCCCCTTATCAGTGCTACTAAATGAGCTCATAACAGAATGTATCATCATTTATTCTAAAGGTTATAATAAAAGATCCTTATATCATTTCTTTTTTAATCATTTATAAAGGCTACCTTTATCATCGCATTTAGTAGAAATGATAACATCCTTGGTCATTTATTCACTTTCTAAAAGTCAATGTTTTTTAGCGATAATAAAGGCCAATTATATCACTCGCAAAGGACTATTTTGTATTAGTGACATTATTCATTCCACTTCTTCTATAGTAATATAATAAACTTATCCTTTATCCCATATATTCTTTTATGTTATATTCCCTTGACTCTTGGGGCATTTATCTTAGTAGTTTTCCACCTCTTTACAATTTAATCCTTAGACATTGTAAGATTATATCATGAATGTTAAATATTGGGAATTCTTTGAAACAATTAACATATGAATCATTCCAAAATTATTAAATTTGGGAAAATGTTTCTTTCCCCTATTACTCTTAGTTGTTTCTCAAAATACCTCTTATTCTCTCACTTATCATTAAAGCCTTAACTAATAGATAATTAATTGTTTTTATTGATATAAAATGACATTATTTCCTTATATAATGGAAATAATTGAGGGGCTTGATCCCATAAGATGATTACAATAATCTCAAAATATAAACCATCATTCTTATTTTTTGGACTATTTTTAATTATAGGGTTCACATTTCTTCCACAATAAAAATTTTTAAAAAAAATTAATATACTATATTATATAAATAAATTTGAAACATAATGTAAAAAACAAAAACTAGTGAAAAACAAACACTAAATTCAGAAATTTATACATGGATAATCTCATAATCTTAAACCTAGTTTCATTGGGAATGTACTCAAATCATAAAAATGTTTTAAAATCATTAATAATGGTTTGAAATGAAAATGTGAATAAGGACAATAATATCCCACAGGAGTATCAAACATGGTGTATAATATGGAGTGTTTTTTTGTACCAAGTAACACTCAAGACAATATGGACATGCCTTTTTTGGGCTTACAACCACTAGGTACATCTATGCTATAACCATGTCCACATGCATTATCTAAAAAGATATCTTTTTATATGAAAAACCAAAAATTATCTTCCAAGATAGAATAATATGATGTACTTATAAAATTATCTTGAATTTAAATCCTAGTCTTATTTCTTCTAGAATTGTTTCCCCAAAACTACTTTCCAAGGATTAAACTAAACTACCTCTAATTTCAACTCTAAAGAACTTGACCCATGTATCCCAGAGTCAATGGTTAATCTTTTAAATTAGCAAAATACTCAAGTAATCACATCCCAAAGGGCCCAATTTTTTAGTAATCCTAGTAAAATAGACACATTCCTCCATTTAAGATTAATTTAAAAGCACAAAATACAAGAATTTATTTTAAATCAAGTTTATTACCTCTTGGATATCCCATCAAATCATTTAGAAAAAATTCCTAGAATCATTGGAAAAGGAAACATATGAAATGGATAAGATAAATATTTTAGTAACGTTTATATACAGTGGATACTATCATTAATGAACACAAATTTAATAATGCAATGTAAATAACATAACATGCAATATATTTATTGAATAACAGAAATACCATGAACAAATCATTCATAATAAATACAATAATTTAAATAAAGGAAAACAAATTTCATTTAATCCATAATCTAAGAATTAAAATAATGAAAAATTATATCAATTTGAAAGCTTCATGTATAACAAAAACTGAATTCTTAATTAAGGAAATTCATAATTATTTGATGTCATTATATGAAGAATCATGATACCTCCACTATAACGTTCTTTCATAATATAGTTTAAATCTATGTGTTAGAACACATTTAATGCTTTCTAACTGATTTTTTCTCATAGGACTACCAAGGAACCGATGTTCTATCAATAACTATCCAACACCCATAAGGATTTTTACAAATCATTACATATATATCAAATAATCAATTAAAAACATTAATATTATGTGCGATCATTAAATATCTACATTGACGAAACAACACATATTTAAAGATTTTTTTACTTGTAATCGAATTAAAATCAATACAAGAACCGTATGTAAAAATGGTGTTTGATTTAGGATGTAATCATATTATTGATTTAAGGACTATGTATATTTATGAAAAATGTAATTTTTTTATGAAAAATTATCTCAATAAAGAGATTATACCAAGATGCAGTTGTAAATAAGAAAAACCTACCAAGAAATGAGATGTGAACATTGATTCATCAGGAATATTTATTTTTATTATAAAATCAATAATAGAATCTTATTTATATTAAATAAATAAAATCTGTTGTATATACACCAATTTTTTTTAATAGGTTCATATTAACAAAAATGACTCAATAAAACAGAAATTAATATGAAATCCCAAAAAATGATCAATTTGTTGATGTCGGGATTAATCAATGGATTCATTATGTTTATAGAATGTAAATAAATAATAATAAAAGTTGAAATATAAGATAAATTAATAAAATATATTACACAAGATATCATAAAATATCATAGATAATGTCTAAATAATGTAACCAAATGAATAGAAAATGACTAATGAAATTCCTTACCACATGGAAAATTTAATGTAAAACATCGTTAATTAAATAAAATTGAAACATAATATACCATAAATTATAAATAAATATTTATATTAAATTTAAAAGGGTAATTATATACACCATATTGAATTAATTTGTTGCATAACATTACAATATGCATCAATAAATAGAAATTGGGATGTTATCTGTTACCTCAGGTTCGACTTCTTTTCCATGTGTACGAACCTCCTACAATATAAATATTGGATTATTATAAATGTATTAAAAACTATTCTAATGTATTTTATACCATATATGATATACATATAGTCTTTCATGACCATTTTATTAAAAAATTCTTTATTAAATCGCTATTTTGGGTGACAATTGGTTCATTTATTCTTGTATCATTTAGTTTGGAAATTGTTTTTATATGGTATTGATCATTGTCACAACATATACATAATTTATAATGTGATATAAATATCTTATAAATTATTTAGATATGTATTTATATTAATATATAAATTTTAGAGATTGAAAATATTTTACACCATTCAAAGAGAGGTTTGGTCATATGTGTATAAGAATAGTGTTTCTATTTTTCATTATGGTTGTCATTAAATCAAAATAAATATTAAATAACCATTACATAATAATAATTATTTTATATTTATAAAATATATTAATCATGTATATTTTTATTAACAAACATGTAAAAATAATATGAAACGCATTCCACCTCACTATGTGGAGGCGGTAGTCCACATGTTCACATGAGTGGTTTTATTTTTTCCCAATGGATTAGTAGGTAAGAAGTTATATGTGGTATAATATTTTTATGAGTAGTGTTATATAACAAATGGAATTTATATATATATATATATATTATTTATTCTTAATACCTTAAATTTTTTTCATAAGTGAAAATTTAATCATAGCACTTCATGAGGGGGAAGTCCATAATACACATGATTATCGTTGTCATATTCCATATATAATGAAAAGAAATAAGAAATATGTGATTTAATTATTAAAAAAGTGTAATTATGTCAATAATATCTTTAAAAATTTAATTTACATCATTATATCAAGACATTAATGGTTGTTATTATAGAAACCCTAACCTTTTACAATATCATTACATGATTTTAAACATATTTATACATAAAATTATAAAATAATTATCATAAGTTCTAGTGTCATTGTAGTCTTGGTATGTCAAACAGAAAATGTGGAACTAAATAATACATTTATTTATTCAATATTCAAAAAGAGATCATATCTTCCTTTTATCCCTTACATCTGCATAGAATAACTTGGGGATAACATGAATAATGGGATGAGCTAAATCCTAGTTAGGGAATAAACATAGGAATAAAGTTTATCATATGGGTTAGAAGGCATAACATAATGATATAAAGATGTGTATTATATGATTTAAACATACGAAATCATAAAATTTAGAACATGGGATCATATAATTGTGTTATAATAGTAATGTGGACTCAATATGAAGCATAAATTTACCATGATACAATCTTGTTGAAAAAGGATGAGCACATGTCAAGGTTAACCACCAAGACTATTGCATATAGAGCATGAGTCAATGATAACCACCATAACCATTGCATGCAACCTTGCATGAGAATAAAATTTACCCAATTAATTGGAGTGATATCTGGGTACACCCATTATAAGATGTTTCCGAGTATTTGGGACACATAATGGATCATACATAATCAATCATGCATAGACATAGGGGTTACCCATTGTAGGGATTGGGTATCATAATATTGTCAAAAGGAATAACATAAGGGATTATCACAAATGTGTCCCTGAAATAAATTATTTAAATCTTAAATGGATATTCATAAGAGAAAATAGGCATATATCATGACAGGGGATGACAAACTGAATTGAATACATGTTAAAAATCGGGATTAAGAAACTTTATAAATAATTTTGTTTTGGTGTGGTTTAAGGAAAATATCGAAGATCTTTCAAAATAGAAAAGTGAATAATCATTAATATAAAATAAAAAGTGTAACAATATTGTTTTCATAATAAAATTAATGTTCTTATAAAAATAATGGTGGATTAAAATAGATTATAAAGTGCACTGGAAAATTGGTAAGTGTTTGGGAAGTTACATTAAATCGAGCCTGTTTATCCAGAAGAATTGATAACAGAATCATTTAAAACATGTATATCCCTGAAAAAGAAGGTTGAATGGATCCTAACGTGTGATTTTAAACAAATAAATAAATTTAATACATAAAAAAAACTGTATTAAATTTTATTATGGTAATTAGATATTAAGAATAACCAGAATTAATTAGAGAGTTTCAGGTAGAATACCTTACCTTAGTCTGAAGGTGTTCATCCATTGATATCACATTCTTGGATTATAAAATTATATTAATTAATTAATTAATTATTTCATAAACTCTTATATATTTTATTTATTTATTACAACCTCATTATGTTCACTCGTGGATTTTTTGATGGGTTATGACGTTCAATTTCAATGTTTGGAAGCGTTTGTTTCCATGGTTTTCAGGATCAGTTTACTTTTATAAATTTATGAATAACCATGTAATATGATGATGTTTTCCCATAATTTATGTTATATTTTATTATTTAACATCCATAAGATAAAATGGATAAAAAAGTAATTTTTTTATATGGAGTGAGGATGAATCATTATATAAACCATTAATGATAGTCGTTTGGGTTAATTTGTGGGGTTTTTATCAAAAAAATCTTAGTTTTTTTATAAATTTATATTTTGATTAAAATATGAGTCTAGAAAATTAAATTAGATAGATTAAATATATTATAATCTTTCTAAACCACGAAAATTGTTTCATGACTAGAATTAATGATGATAAAATAAATTGAAAACCTATCATCCTTGAATGTGATAAATTAACCCATCTCAGATAGCGTTTTCATTTATAGTATAAATGGAGGGTAAATGACATATTATAAAGAATTATTCCAATAGAATAAAAACATTATAGTTTAATTAAGGTACTAGATATTTCATACCTTTTTGAGGAGGATAGGTGAGGACAGAAAAGAAAATAAGGAACTTGAAAATAAAATGAAAGAAAATTCATTCCATCCTCTTGAGAACTTCCTTAGGGGTTTGTATTTGGAATTTTTTAATACCAAAATCTCTTAGTAATGGGTAAGGTGATGGGTAAGATATTTTATTATAACTATGTCAAGGAACAAGGCTTGTGAGGTGTGAGGAGAAGTGGTGGTGAAGGGTGGTATTTATAGTGTAGGAGGGGAGTGTTTTCTCAATGTTTAATTTAGTAGTTTATTATTTTGCTCAGTACAAGAAAAAAAAACAGATACATGATACAAAAAATAGTATTTATATCCTTTAGTTTGAAAAAATGGTTCTTACATTATCAATTACTCAATAAATAGTTTTTTAACATATAATGTATATACACCATAAATTACTGTATTTTACTATTCTATAAAAAATCTACCATTTCAAGATAATCCTAAAAATTCACCCTAACCATTTTATACATGTATAATTCCTAAACTAACTCCATTTTATGAAAATAATTTTCTAAAAACATAAGAAATCTAATTTCTAATTTAAATCTTATTTTATATGAAAAATGCAGATTTATAAATTATAACTAATTTTATAACACTTTGTAAAATTACTTAAGTCTCATAAAATTATATTATAATCACAAGACATAAAAATATTATTATTTTTATATATTTATGAAAGTAAATTGTATTTTAAATTTTTATATTAATAATGATATTTTTTTAAATATATGTGACTTACAAGAATACCAACACATAATAATTTTTTTTTAAAATATTTATTTACTTATACTAAGATATAATAATATCATATTAACACTTATAAGATGGAAATTTTTTTTATAACATCATCATTAAGGTTACTATTAGATTGGTTGGTTTACTATTCATAAGGGTAAAATTACTATTCCAAATGTGAGGTTACAATTTCATCAGTATATGTTCCTTAACTTTTAGAGATACATTTTTAAACTCATTATTCATTTATATGGTTTTTATTGTGTTCTATATGTAATATTAAGTGATTATAATATTAGACATAATTATAAGAATGGAATCCCAATGGAAAAAAATTTGGATGTAACATTATTCCCACTATATGAAATTTCACCCTCAAAATTTTGTTTTACATTCTATACTAAAAACAAATGTGGGTACTTTTCCTTTATTTCTTCCTCTAGTTTCCATGTTGCTTCTCCATACGTATGGTCCCTCTATAGTACATTGACAAGGTGATTAGTCTTGTTTCATAGAAGTTTATCTCTAAAATAAAAGATCTTCACTGTCTACTCCTCACTTGAAAGATACTTCAGTAACTGTACCAACTCTAAAGACAATACACGTGAAGGATTTGATATGTACTTCCTTAAGAGGGATACATTGAATACATCCTATACTTTCGACGTGGTAGGTGGAGGTTCAAGTTGATAGTCCACAGCTCCAACATGATCATGATTCCCAATGGGGCTGATGTACCTGGGACTTATATATTCTTTCTTCCCAAATCTAATGACCATCTTCAATAAAGATATTTGGAGGAATACCATGTCTCCAACTTTAAACTCAAGGTCTTGTCGATGATTGTATACATAAGTCTTTTGCAACATTTGGCTACCTATATGTGTTATATAATGGTTTTCAAATCTTCAACATTTTATTGAAAATTTCATGTCCTAGAAGATTACACTCACTGACTTAATCCTCGCATGATGGTGTTATGAAACATTTCCCATAAATAGATTCATATGGTGCCATTCAGATGCTCGATTTGAAACCATTTTTAATAGAATTCAACCAGTGGCATGTATTGGTCCCATCCCATTTTGAAGTCCTTATAATAAGTTGTCATCATGTCTTCCTATGTCTTCATAGTTCACTCATATAGGTCATCACTTTGAGTACAATAGGCTATACTGAAGTTCAACTTGGTGCTTATATATTTTTAAAGACTTTTTTTAGAACGTTGAGGTTAATCTCATATCTTGGTCAGATTTAATCTATAGTGGTACTCCATTAATCCTTAGCACTTTATTTATTTATATATGAGCATGTTGATCGAGTGATAATTCCATTTGAATTATGATAAATTGAGTTTAATTTGTAAGATGATCTATAATAACCCATATTGAATTGTTTCCTTTGGATATCCTTGGATGTTCTGTGAAAAATCCATGCTAATTCTCTCCATAATCCATGTTGGTATGGGTAGTGGTTTTATCATCCCCTTGGAATTTTTCCTTTCATTATTTACTTTCTGAGATACCTGACATGTTTATGTATACTCAATAATATCTTTTTCATATTTTCCCACCAATAGTTATCTCGGAGATCCTGATACATCTTTATGCTCCCTAGGTGAATTGAGATTGTTGTGTTATGACCATCATTTAGAAGATCATTCTTTATATCTAGATCAAATGGAACACATAAGCATGAACTAAAACCTACAACTCCATCCTCATTGATATTGAACTAAGAGGATTTCCCATTTTTGATAGCTTCAACCCTTTTGGTAATTTCCATATCATTTCCTTGATAATCCTTTATTTTCTCCATGATAAATGGTTGAGAAATCATTTGAGAATGTATTGATGATGTTCGTACCTTAATTATTCCCAATACTATCCTCTTTAATTCTATGAATATTGGATCCTTCTCAATTCTCATCACCGAAAGATATACATGATCATGTCTACTAAAAAAATCCACTACATTTGTTTCCTTACTGGGGTGGTCATGAATTGAGTAGGCGTAATCCTTGATGATCTCTAACCATATTCTCTGGTGAATATTGAGATCATTCTATGTGAAAATATATTTTAGACTCTTGTGATTAGTATATATCTCACACTTCTCCCCATAGATATAATTCCACCATATTTTTAACACAAATATCACAAATTCCAACTACAGATCATGCATGCGAGAGTTTTTCTCAATAAGATTCAATTAAATTGAGAAATATGCTATCACGAAATAATTTTTCATCTATACACAACCTAATACCACATTTTAATCATTGTTACACACCAAAAATAGTTCTCCACATGTCAAGAGTGTGAGTACTGGTGCAGTGATAGGACTCTTTTTGATCTCCTTAAATCATTCCTCACATTGTTTAGTCTGGAAATTTATTACTCCAATTAATTTCATCTTGGTTATTGGGTTTCTCAATGTTGATATGTTCTTCAAAAATCATTGTAAATACCTATCCAGTCCATGAAAACTATGGATCTCTATTAAGGGTGTTGGTATGGGAACTCATCAATTTCCTTTGTCTTGGAAGGGACTACAAATATCTTTTTGTTGATGATAACATGCCCCAAGAATGATACATCCTCCATCTAGAACTCATAATTACTGTACAATGCATAATGTTTATCCCTTCACAACGTCTTCAACACAGTATTCAATTTCTCCTCATGTTCCTCCTTTCTCATTTATTACATCATAATTTTATCAATAAAGACTACCACAAATTTATCGAGTTAACATCTAAATACTTTATTCGTTAAATCCATGAAAATTTATAGATAAATAGTGAGTCCTAAGGGAATCACTATAAACTCATAGTGTCCATTACTCATTCTAAAGGAATTCATGGGAATATCTACCTTCCTCACCTTTAATTGGTGATATCCTGACTGGTGATCTACCATAGAGAAATAACTTTTCCCATGTATCTGATCTAACAAGTCATCCTATCGAGGTAGAGGAAACTTGTTATTTATTATGATATTATTGAGCTCATGATAAACAATGTAGATTCACATTGATCCATCCTTTTCTTAATAATGTGTATTGGTGAACCCCTTGGTGAAGCACTCGGGCATATAAAACCCCTCTCCCAATTCAGGTGTAATTGATTCTTCATCTCTTCTAACTCTACAGTGTCCATTCTATAAGGTTTGTTTGATATTTGTAGAGATCCTGGAATATGTACAATGAATAACTGACCATCTCAGTTAGGTTTAATACTAATAAATTCTTTAGGGAATACATTATTATAATCCCTCACAATGGGAATATATCCGAGCTTGATTATCACTATTGTATCAATTGTTTGAGCTGGAAATTCTTTCTCATATGTAAATAATATCCACGCATGAGACAATGAATCTAGAATGGATTAATATTCCTCCTTACACTTGTACAATATGGGAAAATTCTTTGGGATGCAAATAGTGATCTCACTTTCCTGATAGTTGATGTTGTATTTATATAATGATAGATAATCCATTGCCAAAATAGCATCAAACTCAACAATATGATGTATGAAAAGATATGCTCGAAGGTTCAATCCACAAACACTAACTATAGACATGTTTTATTCCAGGGATGCTATAATTTCACCATTTTCTATTCTCATAGATAACTCAATCTCCATAATTTTATGTGGTGTTTAAATGGTTCTACTAAACATGACAAATATGAATGAATTTTTAGAACTTGAATCAAATAGTACATTCAAAATTCTTGAATGAATAATTAGAATAAATTGCACCACATAATTTTCCAACTCCACCTCAACAGTAGTCATAGTATAATCCCTTTTTTATTTCCTTGGTGGTTGTTGTTGATTGCCTCCAACAACCCTTGGCTTAGGGAAATTGTTTGCATAATGCCAATGTTCTTTTAAACTGTAACACTACACTACATGTTGAGTTTTTATATGAACCATCCATTCTTATTTCATGTTTTTGGAATTCTTCACATCCTTTCGATATTTTATAGCTAGATGTCTCATTATTCTACATTAGAATACCTGATTCCCTTTAGATAGTTCCCATGATTCTTCATCCTAGTTTTTTAACATGTTGGATGTTCGTTCCTTTTTCCATCACGAGATTTATTTGTCGAACCACCCATATTAGACTCTATTTTCCAATTTTCTTCACTGGGCCCACAAGATAATTGAGAGTCCATAAGCTCCATTTCCACCATAAGGGCACAATGAACAATCTTCCCATAATTTTCGAATTCACAAATCACCAATTATTTTCGTAGACTACGAATTTGTATGCTAAAGAAGTGATCCAACTTGATTTCATTGTTCATGAAAAAGCCCGAAGTGTATCTTTCCTGCCTTGTAATTTTTGCATCATACATGCTGATAGACTCATATTCCTTATTCATAAGTGAGAAGAACTCTCTTCCAATCTTGAGATAGAGTGTTTTAGGAAAATATTTATTGAAACACATTTTCTTGAATTCCTCCCAATACATGGAATCAATTTATTTAGACTACATATTTTTGATCAATTTTCACAACCGATTTGATTCCCCAAAAAAACAATAGACTGCCAATACAAATTTCTCTTTTTCTGGGAACTCGAGGACAAATAATATATTTTCAATGGAGGTAATTTAGTATTTCACAAGGATGGGATCAGAAGATCCACTAGACATGTGAGGCATTTACCTCATAAAGGATTAAAAAACAATATCTTTCCTCGGAGAATGAGGTCATTCCACATGATTCATGTTATTATTCATAACTTGACCCAGCTGAACAAGTACTATCATGTTGTTTTTGAGGTCCCATTCCCATCATATTTTTCATATCATTAGAGAAATATTCAATTTTTTTATCCCAATTATTGTTGGCTCATGTTCCTCTATTTCCTTCCATTAATTAAGAAAATAATATTCAATTATGGGGGTTGAATAGTTAGCTAAAAATCATAAAAGGAATCATTGAACATAAAAGGGTAATCATGTAAAGGAAATGTATATCTTAACTTCTTATTCCCAAGGTTTAAATCTAGGTTATCTATAATCTATTACCTAACATATATTCTTATGGGATCTTTTTTTATTCCCTTAATAATGGTTTTTAATGTGCTTATGAATTTACCAATGCATATCTCCCTTGAGTGTCAACCTAGGTACGTCGTAGGACCCTTTTTCATAAACCATGTAACCCTGAGTTAGGCCTGAAACACATTTTCAGAGTTTTCAATCCTTCCTACATATGTGCCTGAACTACTTCTAGTTTTAGTTTCCAAATTTGGATTTATTTTTTTTACATACCACTTACTATATACTTACCAAAATTTTGGTGTTCTTTCTTATACTCAGTCTTATCCATAAGGTTCTTACTAATGTTCTCTATTCTTAATCTCCAAAAATTACTAAACCATCCTATGATACAAACTATTTAGCGACCCTAACCTTTTACACATATCATTTCATGATTTTAAACATAATTGTACATCAAATTACAAGACAAGGATCATAACATCTAGTGTCTTGGAAAACTAGGTTCCTAAAACTAAAAATATGGAACCAAATAAAACAATTATTTATTCAATCTTCATAAAGCTATCCTAACATACTTTGATCCCATACATCATCATAGGATAACCGGGGGATAACATGAACAAAGGGATGAGATAAAATTCTAGTAAGGGAATAAACCTAAGAATAATGTGTAACACATGCATTAAAAGACATAACATATTTATATAAGGAGGCCTCACACATGATTTAAACATAAGGAATCATAAAATTTATATCATGGGATCATATAATCATGGAATCATAGTATTTTGGAGGAAAATAAACATTACATTAGCATGGTACAAGCTCATTGCACATATACGAGAACAAGTAAAGGTTAACCACCATGACTATTTCACATAGAGAACAAGTCATGGCTAACCACCAAGATCGTTGCACATAACATCTAACAAGACTAAACATTACTGAATGTATTAGAGATCTATCTGGGTGCACCCATCATAAAATTTTCATGAATATGTTTTCCACATAAATAATCATATATAATCCATCATACATAAATATATAGGTTACCCATGGTATGGATTGGTTATCATAATCTAGTCAAAAGGTGTAACACAATAGATGATCATAATGGTGTCCATGATAGAACAGATTTAAATCATGTATGATAATTCATGAGATAAAATTGGCATATAACATGATACAAGATGAAAAACTAAAGTGAATACAAGTAAAAAATGATGATTAAGGATATTTAGAAATAAAACATTTTGCTGTGGTTTAAGGAAAATATCAAAGATCATTTAAAATAGAAAAGAGAATAATATAATATATAAAACTAGTGGTGAGAAAAGAAATATTTAATAATAAAATGAATGGTTTTATAAAAAAATGGTGTCTTAAAATATACTATGGAGCACACATGAAAATGGGTAAGTGTTAAGGAGGATCCCTTAAATCGGGCTAGTTTATTGGGAATAATTAAGAACTGAATCATTTAAGAACTTGTATATACCCAAAAGAAAATGATTAATGGGTCTTAAAACATGATTTTGGAACATATAAATAGAATTTAAAAGATATAGATAAAATAATAAAGAATTTAATTTGCTTAAAAAGAGAGTAAGAATAACCCGAAGGAATAATGGAGGTTCTGGTAGAATCACATCACATACATTAAGTATGAAGGTGTTCTTCTCGTGACTTTAATGTCATGGATTATAAAATTTGATTAATTAACTAATTAATAATTCCATAACCGCTTATACATTTAATTTATTTATTATAACCTTATTAAGTTCATTCATAGACTTTTTGATGGGTTAAGAGGTTCAATTTCATTGTTTGGAATCTTTTGTTTCCTTGATTTTCATGATCTTTTTATTTTTATACATGTACCAATAATCATGTAAAATGAGAATGGTTCTATATAATTCATGTTATACATTATTATTGAACATCTAGAACATTAAAGGGTTATAAAATTCATTTTTTATTTGGATTGAAGATGAATCCTTATAAAAATGTTAATGATAGTTGTTTGGATTAATTGCTTGTTTTTTTATCAAAAAGAATCTAATTTTGTTTTATAAATTAATATCATGAGTAAAAAATTATTTTAGAACACTAAATAGGATATATTACATATGTATTAATCTGGAGAAACCATTAAAATGGGTTCAATACAATAATTGATGATAGTAAATGATATCGATAACCCATCATCCCTGAATTTAAAAAATTAACACATCTCTAATGGTGTTTTAATTTCTAGTATAAATGGAGGGGAAATGAAAGTTGATGAAGAATTATTACATCAGAATAAAGGGGTTGCTATGTTCGATAGCGTACTTGATACGCAATAACGAGTTTCTTTGAAATCTTACATTGCACACTAATAATATAATATTATTATTTTAAATGGTAGTTAATGCCTAGCCATTGTATTGGAAGGAATTAATATAACTAACTAAAATATGATTATACATGTTTTTAAATGTTTTTACATTTATGCAATAAAATTTAGAGGCTTAAAATGTGAATGAATCAAATTTTAAGCATAATTTACCTTAAAATGTTGATTTACCATCTTTTGATGGAGAACCCTCCTTAAATATTGTTACTTTCACTAATATATATATGTTATATTTGAACAAAAAAAATTAATTTTTAGATTCGGGACAACAAAATTTACTTTGGGGAAATTATTGGTATTTTTCTAATAAAATTCATTTTTTATGAATAGTGAAAAATACTGTATTTTAATTCCAAAGTCCATTTAATCTAATTTATTTATATGGATAGATTATCTTTTTTATTGGTTTTAAAGTGTAATTATAATTTGTTTTTACCATTTAGTCCAATTTTGGTCATTGGAATTAATTTTACTTTGAAATTGGACATAAACAAGTATCAATCTTTTGATAGTTATTGTTTCTTAAAAACATGTTATATGTTTTGATAAAGGGAATTAATTTTAAATTAATCAACTGAAATTATATGTTTTGAATTTGGTAAAACAGAAATATTTTTTGAATTTACAATATCATATATAACTTAGGCTGAATTTTTGTAGTTTTCTAAAAAACTTCAATTTTGGATGAATAGTGAAACCACTAAGTAATAGTTAAAAATTATCATTTTCATTTAAATGAAATTTTACCACTTCACTAGACTAAATTTTGTAAATACGATATACATGGTTGTAATTATTAAGTAAAACGTGATTCAATAAGAAGAAAATAATTTTTGGCGAGTAGTATCTTTTGACTTTTATTTACTGTGATTAAATGTAAATAGGGTAATTCAGGGTAAAAAAATATTATAATAATAAAAAATTACCTTAAAACTTGTCCTAACCTTATTGGTTGATCTATTTACGACCATATACATCTTTGGGTCGATTTTGGGACCCCATGGAGCCACATGTGAGTGATAATGACACTTTATTTTAATTAACTTAAAGTAATCGCAAAAATGGAATAAACAAATATCTTTTAGTAAATCAATTTTTACATGGGGTTATATAAGTTATATCTTTAAATATAAATATTAATTGGAAATATAAAATTATTTATTACATTATTGTATTTTTTTTAAATTTTTTTTACAACAAATAAATTATATTATTTCTGAGACAATAATGATGCAGTGTTTACCTCATTAGTAATTGATTTAAATAAATAAGATTATAAATATTAAAATAACATTCAAAAACATTCCAATTTTTACAGGAGGATTTTATTTCAAACTTGAGTCATCTTATGTTCAACCTTAAGGTGTTTTGGATTTTTATAAACTGAAGATAATCTTATAATTAAATAATATTTGAAACTTTACAAAAGAGACCCTCCTCCCCCTTATAAAAAGCTCTCAATTCTAACCCATTCCACACACCTCTCAATCCCCTTGTCTCGTAAAATCCCTACCCAAAAATTCTCTCAAGATCCCTCTCCTCCTCCTAGAATCTTTACATTAGGAAGAAGGCACTTTAATAATACCTTTTGGTTCAAATCAAAGGGAGTTACCCAAATTAAAGGCAACAGTTCCTCTTAACATCTTTTAATTTATTTTACTTCTACAACCCATAAATTCTTTTTATTACTTTATTTTATAACAAGAACTGTATCCTAAATATAATAGGATGTTCTTATGAGAATTATTCAATCTACACTTACACACACATCCATCTACTAGGTGAAGAGCATACTATTTCTTTGAATAGAAAACTAACGCCTCATGAAATGATGATTGTTCAATTATCTCATACCGCCTCTCATAGTGGCCATTAAGATGACACTATATTAATATATGATATATATTACGTTTATGTTTTCTTTATGCTTCTGTATTTTTATTTTATATCATATCTTTATGGTTTCCATTATAGGTAAACACGATAATTGTATTTGAGGATGTGCAGACTACCACCCCCCTCAAAGTGATATGACTCGTTAATGCCATATGTGGGATGTATAAAGGATGGATTTAATGACATTATATATGATATTATACTGGAATTACAATATACATATTTACCATTATGTTTTAAATACGTTAAAATAAGAAATAGAAATGAAAGTAGCGTTCATGCGAATGTACGACTTACCATCTCCATGAACGGTGCATTTCATTTCTAACCTCAAAATGTTATGTACTATTATAAATACATGTATATACTGAATATATATGATATATATGATATCTAAATAATTAATATCATTCTGAATATAATGAACTTTTGACCATGTGAATAACTTGTAATTATAAGAAGTCCATTTTTGACTCAAGTAACAAATATCGACAAAACGAACGTTATTAACATAAATGATTACATAATGTTTATAAAATTTTAATAAGTGATATAAAAGGAATAATAAAATTGAAAAAGGGTTTTAAGAAAGTAGAAGTTAACTTTAGTTTATTATTCAGGAGATTAAAGAACAAACAAGTCAAGTCGGACACGAGGTAAGGGACTTCATCTCAATCTCCTTTCATTGAGGCATATTTTGTTGTAATAAATGACGATATTTTTTATGCTGTATAAACACCATTGAATTTTCAATTTTTTCAATGGGAATATTTTTTTTACGAATCTTTTTACTAAACTACAAAAGAAATGTTTTTTTTAGCGTATGCGGCGACAACGACGTTTCCACCACTGCGAGTATTATTTGATCTTTGGCTTCCTTTACAAGACTTAATTTTTTAAAAGGAATATAAATACCATATACTATTTTACATATCTTGGTATTAAAAATGGGTTTGATAATGGATTTGTTATGTCAATATATTTAAATGATATATTTTGATTGAAATTTGGAAATTTTATCATTCCTTTTTGTTTATTTTATGTGTTACGAATATGTTATAGTTCTTGGGAATTGTTACGTATACGGGTGGTTCTATGACAACCCTAGGGCGGGTGAGCCTGAGATAGATCTCCAATTCATTAGGTAACTTGACAGAGGTAAATGTGAATGTTTTTTCTAATATATTTAGCGAATATACTGTGATGGGTATTCCAAATGTAACTCACTACATAGCTGTGATAGTTACAATGTAATTATGATATAAATTCTACATGTTACTTTTATGATTTATGTTTTCTATGTTTTATTCATAAATCTTATGATTTCATGAGTTATGTTAAAGAGATTATGTTATATATGCAATGATGAACTAATGTTTTATTTCATTGTTTTATAACCCTTACTGATCTTTTTATACTCATCCAAAGTTTTGAAATGTTTTTCATAGGACGTAAAGATGAATAGGGTCAAGGATGAGATCATGGAAAAGTCATGCTGTCTAAAACATTGAGTAGACATGACTCTTTTTTTCAAGAGTGTTTATTTTATGAAAAAAATGGAAACAGAGTTGAAAAGTCTACCTTGTAATTTTTGAGATGTAATGTAATAGTTATGGCCTAATTCACAAAAACTCTAAACCTAAAATGATCCTTAATTTGAATTATTCATTTAATTCAAGATTATGTAATGTTTAAGGCTGGGTCCATATAGTTGGTATCAGAGGTCGGTTTAGATAACTTTAGAAGTTAGGGTATTTTTAAAATAATATCCATAAATTAATTCATGTTAATATTTATATGATATAGCATTTACATATTACCATGTTGCTTCGCCTAAGATATTTTTGTGTTCAGAATGGTTTTCCACAGAGGAAACAAGGGAGCAATGTTGGGACAACATCAGGAGGAAGACAACCTTCCAAATCAGCAACCTGAGATGGTCAGAATCGAAACTGAACTGTTTGTTGTAGTGATGGCATTGTTTACTCAAGCTATAAATGGTGGTGGTATCCATGCATGAGATCATCTAGATCAACCATAGAGGAACATGTCTGTAGTGGAGAATTTCATGAGGCAACATCCCCCCATCATTCATAGGATCATCTGACCCTGTGCTTTAAGAAGGTTGGATTAAAGCACTGGAGAAATGTTTTTATGTCATGGGGTGTTAAAAACATCAAAAGGTTAGACTTTCTATTTACTATTTTGAAGGTGGATCTAATCAGTGGTGGTTGATGGTGAAAAATATCAGGGATAGTGATAAGATTGATTCTCTTGATTGGGATGAATTCAGAGGTATGTTTCTTGAGAAATATTTTCATAAGGTGGGTCATATTAGGAAGGAAAAACTATTCATAGAATTGAGGATGGAGGATGACTCAGTGGATGCTTATGAATAAAAAATCACTAGACTGACAAGGTATGCTCCAAATTTCATACGAGATCTTGACAGTAAAATTAACCATTATTACTCAGGATTAAAGAAAAAGCATCGAAGGGGTTTATATTTTCATGAGTTCAAAAATTATGAAAAACATGTTCGTTGTGCGGAGAAGGTGGAAATGAAGTCTGTCGACGATCAGGTGTTCTATGAAAAACCACAGAGTAAGTGGTAGAGGTGGTAGATGAAAGGGAAGAACTCTTCGAAAAAGTCTGATGGTAAGAAACTTAAGTTTACAGTTTTTGAAAATTGTGGTACAAATCATGTTGGGTAATGTCTTTTGAATTCTTATAAGTTCTACGGATGTGGTAAAATGGGACATAAGGCTCATAATTGCACTGAAAAAGATCTAGTTGATGGTAAGACAAAATCTGATTTATAGTCAGTAAAATGTTTTAAGTGCAATGAAATGGTTCATTATGAAAATGAGTGTCCAACAATGAACTCAATTTAAGGAAAGCAGCTAGACTAAAAGAAGAAAGGGGTGGTGAAATCCTTCGCAACTACTTCAGCAGATGTTGGGAAATCAAATGAAGTAGTATCAGGTACACTATTTGTTTGTTCAAATTATGCCAATGTGTTATTTGATTCAGGGTCTACAAATTCATTCATTTCTGAGATGTTCTCCATTAAATTGTAAATTTCAAATCACGATATGAATACATAACATATGGTAAAAACACCAAGTGGAAATGTTGGAAAAAAAAATTATAAGAACCTTTATGCCCTTGTGTGTGGAAAGAATATACCTGCAAACCTTATTGTTTTTCCTCTAGTTAAGTTTGATGTTATTTTGGGTATGGATTGGATTTAAATTTATCATGCTAAGATTGAATTTGGAGATAAAGGGGTTTATTTTCATAATGGATTTCAGTTTTTTACAACAATGAACCCTTGATTTTGATAACATATTAGGAAGCTGAGAAACTAGTAAAAGTTGTAAATAAATGTTACCTTACACATATTGTTGATAAATAATGGAACTATTGAAATTAATGATGTGCCAGTGGTAAATGAGTACCTTGATATTTTTTCTAATGAATTTCCTAGTATTATACAAGATCGGGAAGTTGATATTATTGTTGACTTAGTTTCTGATGCTAATCCAATTTCAAAACCTCCCTATCGAATGGCCCAGATTGAACTTTTAGAGTTAAAGAAGAAATTGAAGGAGTTATTAGATAAAGGTTTCATTCAACGTAGCACATCACCTTGGGGTGCTCCTATCTTGTTTGTTAAAACGAAAGATGGTTAAATTATACTTTTCATTAATTATAGAGCATTGAATAATATCACTGTTAAGACAATGTATTCTTTGCCTCATATCGATGATTTTTTTGATCAGCTCTAGGGAGGTCAGTATTTTTCGAAGATTGATTTGAGGTCAGGGTACTATCAGTTGAAAGTAAAGGAAGCAGACATTCCAAAGACTGCATTTTATACTAGATATGGTTCTTATGAATTTGTAGTTATGCTTTTTTGTTTAACCAATGCACCTGTTGTATTCATGGATCTTATGAAAAGAAGTTTCTGTCAATTCTTGGATAAGTTTTTGGTTGTGTTCATTGATGATATTTTGGTTTTTTTAAAAGTAAAGAGGAGCATGAAAGTCATTTAAGGGTTGTTTTTCAAACCTAAAAAGAAAAGAAGCTATTTGGGAAGTTTAGAAAGTGTGAATTTTAGTTACAATGAATTTCATTCCATGGTCACATTGTTTCAAAAAATGAAAAAACTATTGATCCTGCTAAAACAAAAGATGTTGAAGATTGGCCAAGACCCACAAATATAATCGAGATTTGTAGTTTTCTTGGTTTGTCAGGTTATTACCTGAGGTTTGTTGAAACTTTTGCACGGTTATCTAGTCCACTGACTATGTTAACTTGAAAATGCGTTATGCTAGTTTGGACAAAATAATGTGATGATTTTTTTTCAGGATTTGAAAAGAAGATTGGTGAATGCTTCAGTTTTGGCACTACCTTCTAGAAATAGTGAGTTTGTTATTTACAGTGATGATTCATTGAACGGACATGGTTGTGTCCTTAAGGCAGAATGATCAGGTAATTGCTCATTCTTCACGTCAGTTGAAACCTCATGAGTTAAATTACCCTACACATGATTTGGAAGTAGTTTCTATTGTTTTTGCTTTAAAAATTTGGAGGCATCATTTGTATATAGTAAAATGTGAAATATTTACTAACCACAAAAGTTTGAAGTATATATTCACTCAGAAAGAATTTAATATTAGATAGAGGATATGGTTGGAATTAATCAAGGGTTATAATTGCACAATCCATTACCAACCAGGAAAAGAAAATAAAGTGGCTGATGATTTGATTCGAAAAAGTAATGGTTTAATGACCATGCTACGTTTGGAACAAGATTATTTGGTTTTTGATTTATTGAAAATTTTCATATAAGTTTTTGGTGTAATAAAATTTTCTTGTTTTGTTTCATGTGTCAGTGAAATCATCTCTATCAGACAGAATTAAGAAAGTGCAGAAGAAAGACAGTGAGTTACAGAAAAAGGGAGAGTTAGTTCAGAATGGTAAGTTTCCTGAATTTAATGTTGATAATGATTGTTTTTTGAGGTTTGGGAAGTGATTATGTGTGCCTTTTGATTCATAGTTGAAGAATGAGTTATTATGTGAAGCTCATAGTTCTCCATTTTTAGTTCATACTGGCAGTACTATGCTGTACAAAGATCTTCATGGGTATTACTGGTGGGATGGAATGAAAATAGATATTGTGGATTTTACTGTGAATTGTTTGACATGACAGCAGGTTAAAGAAGAGTTCCAATTACCAAAAGCGATGATTTAGTCTTTACCTGTGCCAGAGTGGAAGTGGAAAAATATATCCATGGATTTCGTTGTGGAATTACTGAAGACATCTCGATGTAATAATGCAACCTAGGTTATTTTTGATCGGTTGACTAAATCTGCTCATTTTCTTCCTATTCGAGATACTTTGTCTCTAGATGATCTTTCTCGGTTGTATGTTAAATTGATAGTCAGGTTACATGGTGTTCCCCTCTCCATTGTATCTGATCGTGATCCCAGGTTTACTTCTAACTTTTGAATAGGACTTCTGAAGTCGTTGGGTACTGAATTAAATTTTAGTACATCTTTTCATCTGCAATCAGATGGCCAGTCAGAATGAAAAATTCATAACTTAAGAGATATGCTACGTTCTTGTTCATTGGATTACCAAGGAAGTTGGGATCAACATATTTATTTGGTTTAATTTTCTTATAATAACCATTTTCATTCTAGTATACAGATTGCTCCATTTTAGGAATTATATAAAAAGTGGTGTTGAACTCCAGCTTTTTGGGATGAAGTAGGTGAAAGGAAGCTGATGGGACCATAATTGGTAGAAGAGATTGTAGAAAAGGTTCAGTTGATTTAGAAGCACATGAGAACAACTCAGAGCAGGAAGAAAAGTTATGCAGATAATCGGAGGAAGGATCTTTCTTTTGAGGTATGTGATCATGTCTTTCTCAAAGTTTCTTCACGGAAAAGTGTGATGCATTTTGATATGAAGAGAAAGTTGAGTCTGAGGTTCATTGGACCTTATAAAATCCTGGAGAAAGTTGGATCAGTTGTGTACAGAGTGTATTTGCATCCACGTTTGTCCCAGGTACACAATTTTTTTCATGATTTAATGTTGAGAAAGTATATGCCAGATCCACCTCATGTTTTATGTCCAATGGTAGTTCAGTTGGAAGAGAACCTCTCTTAAGAGGAATAACCGGTCCAAATTCTTTTCCATAGAGAGGAAGTGTTGCGGAATAAGGTAATTCACCAGGTAATGGTTTTGTGGAAAAACTATATGGTTGAAGAGGCAACGTGGGAATCTGAAAATGATATGAGGGATAAATACACCAATTTATTTGATAAGTGAATGAAATTGTGAGGACACAATTTCCAAAAGGGGGAAGGATGTAACATCCGAGGTAAATAAATATATAATAAATTTTCATTTTAATTAATATTTTGGGAATTAAATTATAATTTTTCTTTAAATTGTTTCTATGTTCGATGGCGTACCCGATACGCAACAACGAGTTTCTTTGAAATCATATGTTTCACACTAATAATATAATATTATTATTTTAAATGGTAGTTAATGGCTAGCCGTTGTATTGGGGGAAATGAATAGAACTAAATATAATAGGATTATAAATGTTTTTAAAATGTTTTCATATTTATCCAATAAAATTTAGAGGCTTAAAATGTGAATGAATATTATTTTAAGCATAATTTACCATAAAAGGTTGATTTACCGCCTTTTGTTGGCGAACCCTGGTTAAATCTAGTTATAGTCACTTTTATATGTTCTATTTGATCAAATGAAATTATTTTTTAGATTCAGGACATAAAAATTTACTTTGGGGATTTTTTTGGTATTTGTTTGATAAAATTCATTTTTTATGAATAGTGAAAACTAATGTATTTTAATTTCAAAGTGCCTTTTAATATAATTTGTTTATATGGTAAGATTATATTTTTAATTGTTTTTAAAGTGTAATTATATTATTTTTATATGGTTTAATCTAATATTGTTCATTGGAATTAATTTCACTTTGAAATTGGACATAAACAAGTATCAATATTTTGATAGTTATTGTTTCCTAAAAACACGCTATTTGTTTTGATAATGAGAATTAATTTTAAATTAATTAATGCAACTTCTATGTTTTGAATTTGGTAAAATAGACATCATTTTTGAATTCATAATATCAAATATATCGTAAGCTGAATTTTTGTTAGTTTTCTAAAAAACTTCAATTTTTGATGAATAGTGAAACCACTAAGTAGTAGTTAAAATTGGCATTTTTATTTAAATGAAAATTTACCACTTCTATGGAGCGAATATCGAAAATCCGACATACACTGTTGTTATTAGTTAGTAAAATGTGGTTCGATAAGATGAAAAGAATTTTTAGTGAATAGTAACTTTTGTCTTTTATTTATCGCAGTTAATGGTAAATAGGGAAATTCAAGGTAAAAAGAATATTATAATAATACAAAATTACCTTATAACTTGTTTTAACATTATTGGATGAGTCATTTACATCCATGGACATCTTTGGGTCGATTTAGGGACCCCACGGAGCCACCTGGGAGTGATAATGCCACTTTATTTTAATTAAATTTATGTAAAAGAAAAAACAACATAAAAAATATCTTTTAGTAAATCAATTTTTACATGGGGTTTTATAAGTTATCATTTAGACTATAAATTTTAATTAGAAAGATAAAAAGATTTAATACATTAGGGTATTTATTTAGTAATTTTTAGACATTAAATAAATTTAATTATTTATGACACAATAATGATGGAGTGTTAACCTCATTAATAAATTATTTAAATAAATAAGATTATAAATATTAAAATAACTTCCAAAACCTGTCCAATTCTTATTGGATTATTTTATTTTGAACATGATTCAACTTATATTCAACGTTAATGAGTTTTTGATCTTTAGAAACCGAAGATAAATTTATAATAAAATAATATTTTCAAACTTTCCTAAAGAGCCCCCCCCCCCCTCCCCTTATAAAAATCCTTCACTTATAACCCATTCCACATACCTCTCAAGCCCCTTGAGTCATCAAACACCTACCCAAATAATCTCTCAAGATCCCTATCCACCTCCTAGAAGCCTTACCTTAGGCAGAAGTCACTTCAAGAAGTCCCTTTGGTTCAATCCAATGGGAGTTACCCAAATTAAAGGTAACTGTTTCTCTTAACTTCTTTTCATTTATTTTACTTCTACAACACCTAAACACTTTTTATTACTTTATTTTATAACAACACCAGTATCCTAAATATACTAGGATGTTTTTATGATAAGTATTCATACTACACTTACACACACCTCCATCTAATGGGCGAAGAACATACTATTTCTGTTAATGGAAAACTAACTCCGCTCGAAATGATGATTGTTCGATTATCTCCTACCACCTCTCATGGTGGACATTAATATGAAGATATATTTATATATGATATATTTTATGTTTATTTTTTCTTTATGCTTCTGTATTTTTCTTTTATATCATACCTTTATGGTTTCCATTATGGGTAAGTGCTATAATTTCATTTGAGGAACTGTGGACTACCGCCCCCTCAATGTGATATGACTCGTTAATGACACATGTGGGATGTATAAAGGATGGAGTTAATGATATTATATATGATATTATATAGGAATTAAAATATAACTATGTATCATTATGTTTTAATTTATTAAAATAAAAAAATTGAAATGAAAGTTGCGTTCATGCGTACGTACGGCTTACCATCTCCATGAACGGTGCATTTCATTTCTTACCTCCAAATGTGATGTACTATTATAGATACATGTATATACTGGATATATATGATATATATGATATCTAAATCTTGAATATCATTCTGGATATAATGAAATTTTGACCATGTGGGCAACATGTAATTATAAGAAGTCCATTTTTGACTCAACTACCAAATATCTACAAAACGAATGTTATAAACATAAATGAAAACATAATGTTCAAAACATGGTAATAAGTTATATAAAAGGAATAATAAACTTGAAAAAGATTCTTAAGAAAGTAGAAATTAACTTTAGTTTATTATTAAAGAGATTAAAGAATGAACGAGTCAAGTCGAACACAAGGTAAGGGACTTCGTCTCAATCTCCTTTCACTAAGGCATATTTTGTTTTAATACACGACTTTCTTTTATACAATATATAAACACCTTTGACTTTTCATTTCATTCAAATGTAATATTTTTTTCTATGAAGCGTTTTACTAAATGACAAAAAAAATTTATTTTTAGCATACGCGGTGACCACGAACTTTCCACCGTCGTGATTATTATTTGATCTTTGGCTTCCTTAACAAGCCATAATGATTTTAAATGGAAAATCAATACCATATACACTTTTATGTATTTTGGTATTGAAAATGGTTTTGATAATGGATTTTTTATGTAAATATATTTAAATGATATATTTTTATTGAAATGGGGAAATGTTATATTTCCTTTATGTTTGTTTTATGTGTTACAAATATGTTATGGTTCTTGGGAATTGTTATGTATAAGGGTGGTTTCGTGACAAACCTAGGGCGGGTGAGCTCGAGATAGCTCTCCAATGCATTGGGTAGTGTGATGGAGGTAAACATCAATGTTTCTCCTAAAATATTTAGGAAATATACTAAAATGGATATTCTAAATGTAACTCTCTACATAGTTGGGATAGCTACGATGTAAGTATTATATGAATGACACAAGTTACCTTTATGATTTATGTTTTCTATGTGTTATTCATAAATCTTATGATATCATGATGTATGTTAAGGAGTTTATGTTATGTATGAAATGATGAAATAATGTTTTCTTTATTTTTTTATAACCCTTACTAAGCTTTTTATGCTCATCCCATGTTTTGAAATGTTTTTCAAATGACCTAAAGATGAATAGGGTCAAAGATGAGATCAAGGAAAAGTCATGTTGTCTAAAACATGGGACTAGACATGACTCTTTTTTTCACGAGTTTTTATATTATAAAAAAATGGAAACTGAGTAGAAGTGTCTACCTTGTAATTTTTGAGATGTAATGAAATAGTTTTGACATTTTTCTCTAAAACTATAAACCTGAAAAGATCCTTAATGTGAATTATTTATTTAATTCATGATTATGTAATGATTAAGGCTATGTCCGTATAGTTTACCTCTTTATTGATTTCTCTTGAGAACCTCTTTAAGGGTATGATTTTGGCCCTTTATTAAGCCCACAAGATCCTGGTCATGTGTATGGGGAATTAAAAGATATTTTACCATATCTTTGGAAATGAAAAATTATTGGGAGGTGTGAGGGGAAAATGTGGCGGTGGGTGGTATTTATAGTAATGGAGTGGAGTGTTTTCTCAATATTTAATTCCTTAGATTATTATTTTGACCAAGAAATGAAATAGTGAGTATTATTGAGACTAAAAAATGTAATAAAATCATAAGAGTTTGAACCAATGGTTCTTATATCATCCATGTCTCAATAAAAAGTGTATTTAACATATAATGTATATAGACCGTAAATTATAATATTTTACTATTCACTGAAATTCAAGTATTTCAGTGAAATCCAAAAAATTAACCCTAACCATTTTTCGATGTGTAGAATTCAAAAATAAAATCCATTTTATGAAAATAGTTTCCTAAATATGAGAATGTTACTATTTAATTAAAATCATAATTTATATGAAAATTACAAATTTAAAAATTATAACTGATTTTATTAGACGTTGAAAATTTCCTTATGGTCTCATGAAATTATCTTATAATTATAAGTCATGAAAATATATATTTATGAATAAATGTTATGAAATAAAATTTCTTTTAAATTAGTAATTTTATCATAAAATTGTAATTAAATATATATTACTTACAAAAAATATCAACACTTATTTAATTTTTAAAAAATATTAATTTACTTATACTAGAAAATAATTATATCATATTGAAACTTATAAGATGGAAAATTTTTATTTATACATTCATTGGTGAGGATACTATTACATTGGTCGGTTTACTATTCATGAGGGTCACATTACTATTTTAGAGTTCAAGTTTCTATTTCAATGGTATATGTTTCTTAAATTCTAGAGATACCATTTGTTTCAATCATTCTTATTTTATAAGTTATGTATTGTGTTATATATATAATATTATGTGATTACACTATAATACATTTTTATAAGAAGGGGATTCCATTGATAAAAAATTTGGTCATTATAGTTAGGAAAAAAAATTAAATCAGTTCTTGAGGTTATAGTCTGTTGTATGCACAATGAACAGTTTTGTTATCCATTTGATGGAAGAGGATATGGATATTTATAAGAACCCGGATCATATTTGACGTACATATATTGTGTTTTCCATAAATTATCATTTTAATTATTCTAATATGAACTAATTTTGAATCTCTTTGAGGTCATGGGAAGATCAGGGGTGTTTGGGGATTGTTGGGAGCTTGGAACCCAACTCTTGTGAGCTTTGAGGCTGCGACACAGTAATATGAAACGGTGCGGTTACAATAACATGGTCATGAGGTAGGTATGTAGAAATTACATATCGGGGAAGAGACTACCCCAAATTTACCACACAGTTAGACAAACTATGTGGGGTAGACGTGCGAGTGCCCTGGTGACTTACATTTTGTTTTGGATAGTTTCCACAAGATTCGGAAAATCGTACGTAGAAACTATGTGACCCAGATATTTTGGGTAAATTTAAAATTTTCCCTTGTTTTTTAAACATAAATTTCACATATCCCTTTCAATGTATCCCTAAAAAATTGTGGGAGATTCTCCATGAAGTCTATTCTCCATTTTCAGATCTACTCATCAACCGATCTCCATTTCTATTATCATTAATCTTATTGGATCCACAACAACAACACCTCAATTCCTTTTTAGCCTCATTTGATTCTACTGCTTACTGATTGTGCTATTTGGATTTAGTCTCATATGAAATAATATCTCTTTCTTCAAATTTTCTTCATATTTCTCCCAAACTAGGGTGAATCAGAGCATGATGCCAGATGAGCTATCTAACACAAGTCCAAGGTAGGTGGTCTCGTGGATTTTGTTAATTGTCGATTTGTTTATATATGCCAGAGTCCTGGGTGCCCATTTTTTTGGGGTCTCAATGATACATAAATCATACATGTTATATCCTATCATTGTTTAGGTAATTAATTTTTTGATTCCAATCATGTTATGGGTTTAATACTTGGATAAGGTCAACCCCATGGGTGAGTTCCTAGTTTTACCATTTTATGGCTATTCATCTAAGGATAACTATGATGTATGCCTTGAATTTACATTAATGGGTTTTCTCAAATATATTATTTATTTAAATGATATTATCTATTTTTTATGTGGTATTTATCTTCTATAAGGGTTTTTGGTTAGCGATTTTATCCTTTGACCCATGTTATGCCTATTATTGTTTAAGCGTGTTTGGACTGTGTGATTCCAACTATGAACATTACCTTGTGAGTTGGGTTATGTTAAAGCCTTGTAATGGTTTAGATTACACTATAGTCATGTTATATGAATTATTCCCATGTGATTAAGGTTTTATAAATCCTTATAATTTGGTCCAAATTGAGACACCACTAATGGTGGAATGTATATTGGGTGCTTTTGGTGATGACTCGAGCACGTCTAATGAATTTTTAGCCTAAACCTGTTACAGTTAAATAATAAATATCATTGGGTGAATCAAAGAATTTTTTGGAATGTCATGGGTGGGATTATATGTCTATCTTACCTTGGTCCCTTGTGTGATCCTTGGATTCCTTTTCAATTCCATGGATGGGATTAATGGGTTTGTTTATATTTATAATGTTACGAGTGAAACATGAACACCATGGAAGGGCTCATAGAGGATTTTTACTAAATGAAGAGTGAGTCATGGATCATTTAGGTTTCCATGGATGGGCTCAAGAGGCATGAATTATGTCATGAGTGATACTTAGGGATCTTTATAGGACTGCCAAGGATGGGATTAGTTCATATGGACATACCACGCCTAGAGTGATATTGGGATCCTATGAGGTTCGCCAGGACGAGCTTGTAGGGGGTTGGTGGATCTTTACTTAGAGTGATACTTGAATTCCACATTAATAATGTCATAGATGGGCAGCAATTATAATGAATATTTGTAATGGTTTGTGATGTGTCTTCCAATCCAAAGAATAATCTTGGATTCATTCATTCCTTCTTATTGGTTAGATAGCCTTCTGAGGCATATATTTGCTTAGTAAAAAATGGGGGATTGTTGGGCATATGCCGAAACCCGAGACTTATAAAAATCAATGTAATTTAATTTTTAATTGAATATAAATGGAATTTTAAAGAAAACCAGTGCTTGTAGGATAGTTTTCTCTAGGTACTTCCTAGCTTACATATTTCATTATTTCAATGTGCTTGTTATATATATTCCCTGACAGATTGGCATAGACATCGGGGGGGGGTGTCCTATTGGGATTTAGACTCACACCCTATATGGGTCATGGTTTTGGACCCAAATAGAGTATATGATTATAATAAAAGATAAGGGAAACAACCCTTCTACATGTACTTGATATACTTCTTAAAAGCATGAGAGCATGGGATAAAGCCGATGCTTGCAATGTTTCTTATATTATTATTCCCTTTTTGTACCATGGGTACTTGTATTGTATATGACCATAATGTAACATTTTTTTTATATTTTCTAGAAAATGTAACATGTATTATCAACTTGTGTATGATATGACTCTAGTTTTTTTATACTATCAATATTTTATTGTTTACTCATGTGTTTATGGTGTTACTTCTTTTGCTATGGAATTGTTATTGTATTATAATGCATTACACTCTAATAATGAGGTAATTGTATCCCCACTATCACTCCTAGTCCCTCTCTTCTATTCAGATTCCTTTATCATTTTGGGAGATGTGCTTGAGGCCATGTGTCTTACCAGGATCAAAACACTGTTAGGATTGTTCCAGGTTTGGGACATTACAATGTGGTATCAGAGGAAGGTTTCTTCTCTGGTTTTCATTATTATTTTTCAAAAATAGAAAGAAGTAGAAATGCAATAGGATTTGGTAATAAGTTGTTCCTAGAAGTAGCTACCCTACGTATAGAAAAATTCTTAATTTCATTAAATTAAATTGTGATTTTTTGGATTTTGAGAAATTACGGTTGATTCAATTTCCCTGTTGGGTGATGCAGTTGTGTAGTGTCATTATTATTGTTATGATTGTGGTTATATTGTGTTGCAACCCGATGAGATAAGGGTATTACATCTCATTAATCTTACGGGAACTCGTTATAAATCTCATTCCATGAATTATTTCGATGCCATTTAAAAGAATTATATCCCTAGTTTTTCAATCCACTTATAGGTCAAATTATTATTTTTATCCCACGACACACATAAATACAATCTATAATTTATAATTTAAATTTTACCACACAAATTTTCCACCTACCATTTCAATCTCAAAAACTATTTTGTGTTTAAAAATTCATAACACTCTACCACATTACCTGAATCATGCTCCAACAAGTAAAAAAACCATGAAACTAGCAGTCAATTTCCTATATTATGCTATTTTTCCAAGTGAAAAGTGTCTTAGATTCACTTACCCAAAGGCCATACATACCTTCTATGTCAATGCAATATATATTTTTAGACTACGTCTAATGACAATCCATGTATTGATCATCCACCTACACTATATCTATGCACCAAACCAAATTATAAATATAGGGTTATGCATTAGAATGATCATCCCATTCAAAGATAGCATCAATAAAATGATTTTGTCACCCATGGTTCATGATTAAAAAATAATCCAAGGAATAATAATTCCTCTATTATAAAATGTGTTGAAACTGTAGTTCAATTATGTAATATCCTAATAACCTACATGACCTTCCCGCACTAAAGGCATAAAAACATGGGAAATCCCCTATCAGTGGTTTACCAAGAACAACATGAGGCTCTAACTCACTATCAATGATTCATGTATCAAGGGTCCCTAGGTCCTCCGACCTAGACCAATTCATAATGAACTAGGTTCACCTCAGCTTAAGAAACATCTGTGCACCCATCTCAACTGACTCATAGAACCATGTGTTTATTACCCCGTTAGTGTTATCATATTTACATATACATCACATGACTTCTTAATTACCAACCAAGGACCTAATTATCACTAAGTATCCATATCCATGACTGCCTCTCAAGAATAGAAAATTCATATTCATTCCACATTAAATAAATTAGGACAACCCATGTCGTGTAAGAATATTTATGAGCTTCGTGTAAATATAAAATCATTCTAATATTTTTGTGGAAGCACCATATATGTTATTGTCGTAACATAAAATAACTGATACCAAGAAACTGACTCTTTCAAAGAATCATTATATCAAACTGCTCCCTATAGGATTTGGTTAGACCTCACTAAAACAAACATAGAAATAATATCACCCCATATTGATTTGTATCATGGGAATACTACATCTATAGTTTCATTTAGATAGACTAACATACCATGATATATTATAAAAAACTGTAATGGTTTTCATGGGAACCTTAAATTATTGATCTCTTGTTCTCATTAATAAAACATACTTAGTTTAGTATCATGACCCTCTATTGATCCAAATCAAGAAATCATAACTATCATTATATAATTCATTAATGTAATGTTAGATTCCAATATATATGGGAAAAAATTATAGGTTATTATTATACTCTATGAAACCGAACATGAAAAACACTCACTGCCAAAGGGTTATCTCTAGGAATTATAATTACCCTTTACAAGACACTTAGTGTCTCTCCCTATACCATACCAAAGAGAATAAACCACATCATTTTCATCTATCATTTCACTATAGGCTCTACAAGACTATCAATCAAAATAAAACATATTAATTTATACTATCCCAAATGAGTTGAATTCAACCAATTACATACGAAGTAAACTTTTTAATGATTAATTTTAATTATAATGAACACTTGATCCTTAGACATCTGTTAAAATTGTTACAATAGTATTCCTAGAACATATTGATCATGCATTCCTGATACGAGGCATCAAATGGATCATGCCTCTCTCAGCCAGGATAAAATGTTCTAATAACTTATTAACTATAAATCTCAAACCTCATGTGTATCACAATAGGGAAAAATCAAAGTAGACATAATAGTGCACCATAAAAACAACATTCATCTACCAAAGGTAGCCTAAAAATATATTGAGTCATGTTTTCATGATGCACATGTACAGATTCCATTAAAAACAGTGTCACATTCCAAAGTTCCACTTCTATTCAATCATAAAATAGTTAGAGAAATAAAAAATATATTTAGTACCACATTATAATTCCCATACCTAGTTAAATATAAATAATAGTTAATACAATATACCTTATTTTCTTAGGAAATCATCCCCTAAAATTAGAAGAAATCAACTAATAGTGGAGGTATAAGGATATACCAAGTAGTATGTAAACTGTTTATTAGAGTGAACAATAGAATAAAAAATGAATAAGTAAAATATATCATCATAAACTGAAATAGTTTGTAATAAAAATAAATAGGACTGATAATAAATGAAATTCAGTAAGTTCCTTAAAATACATTCTATACATACAACAACTGACCTCTTACTAGATCCACTAAATATGCGTACCAGTAAAAAAATAACATATCTCTAATAACACACAAAGATATACCAAATCCTTTTCAATGATCAAATCTGAGTTTTCTAGGTTGACTATAATATCCAATTACAAACCCCAAACTATGCCTAAAATAAACCAATGAGAGCTACTCGAGTTCCCTTGTACAGTGGCAGCTTCAGCAGGCTGTGTGTACAAAACAAAATAGGGAACCAACAATATTGTATTGTATTAAATGATATATAATATGACATGTTCACGTGACATGATAAAATAAAATAAATAAATACTCTTTAGAAAAAATTTAAATGAATAAATAAATAACCCCAATACCTATATCAGAAAAATGGTCGAGTGTATCTAATCATGTGTCGATGATCATACCTCCACAATATCAATATCACCTCATAATTTTACACATAAAACATATTCCATGAACCCAATTTACCATACCTCCCTCCACCAATACTATAAGGTAATTGAGCATGTGCCTCACCTCCTGGGAACCTTTATAAACACTAAAGGTATCATACACTCACACCATGATATATGTATTGTAGACTCTAGGTAATCACTAGTAATCACTCATCCTCATTCCCTCATGTTGTTCCTCATGGTTACACTTAGTGTTCTCAATTTTAGGCTAACAACTGATGCCCCGGAGGGGGAGGCACTAGGAAATCCTATACAACATGGAGTGACTAATTCAAGGGAGTCCTATAAAATCAAAGAAAATATCATTTGTGGGTACCATGTTCTATTT
The DNA here is from genome assembly GCA_963277665.1 of Viscum album. Taxonomy (NCBI): domain Eukaryota; kingdom Viridiplantae; phylum Streptophyta; class Magnoliopsida; order Santalales; family Viscaceae; genus Viscum; species Viscum album. The sequence continues at coordinate 1,899,743,228 of OY728135.1, read as the reverse complement.
CATGGTATCTAATAAATTAGGGATCCATATCCATATCATCAATAGTGATTCCACCTGGTTTTATAGGTGTATACTAGAAATTGATTGATTTGTTAAATAGTAAACATTGAGATATCCAATTATAACCCATGAGGTTATAATCACTCCTAATATATCAAAATACCATTCAAATATTGGGAATAATGAGCGTTATCAATGGTCTACAAGTATCTCTATTCAAATCCCACTACTCAAGCATTCATATTGGTATCACAATATCAAAGGAATCCATGTGATCCTAGCAATCCCTATAAACGTGGCCATAAACACTATGATGATGGATCCTAGCTACCACCACTAAGAATACACTCTTACATTAACACAATCCATAGAATTTTTTCATGATAGTCATCCAGACTAAATAATCCATTATACCAACTCATAATATACTGTGAATCCCAATTTCAACACTTAATTATTAATAATCAAAGGAAATATCATCAGTGTTTCGCCATATGCCTAATCCCCAATAACCTTTGAAATTATCATTTTAGAAAAAAATGATAAATAAGTAAACCTAGAGATACATGAAATCCAAAACATATAATTATCATCACATCCCATTAATATTACAAATCAGTTATGGTTCAATGTGAAACCAAAAACAATCATTATCCAGCATATTATCTAGTTTTTTCAGGCGTTGAGGTAGCCAAATGGCCCCCATAAGTCACCAAAAATTACTAAAACCATCAAATGGGTCATTAATGTCTTTAATTGGTATGGATCCACACCTGAGGATATTATGACATCATGTACCATGATATCATAATAAGGGATCACAACCTCACTGGCTATTTGTGATTTTACAATTTTGAAAAATATAAAAAGGAATGAATATTTCCCATCATATTTGTTAGGGTCTCAATTTCTCAGTCTTCTCTCTTATCCTTTCTTCCAAAACCAATGGTCTATAAAACAGGCTATCAACATCTCATGTTAAGGACTATACCATCAGACACCAAGGATAAATAGCCAGTAAGAAGGTTCATTCGGGACTTGTAACAATATATATCGTAATCAGGGCATGATTTTTAAAATCGAACAACTAAATTAATCACACTAATACTCTAGGAGTAATGACCATATAACATATCCATCATAAATACGTAAAACATTTAGTTGTGAAAGTATATGAAGAACATAACTCAAAAAGAAGACTTTCCACTTTATGTGAATCCCAGTAACATTCACCTGATCTCTTCACATGAAAAAATAGCTACTATCAATCCACAAGTGACCATATCTAATAAAAAGACATCAATAAAAAATATAAAGTTCTATATAATTTTAATATATTAATATAATTATTTATAAATGAATAAAACTCATAGAGTCATCTTTTCATGCCCAAACAGAAGGAAATGGGGTATGATCAACTATTGACCTTTACCTAAACCAAAATTATGAAAAATCCCTCAATAATAATGCTAATTCAACAAAAAAATAATTTAATTAAAGAATAAAATTCATGAATAATAAAAATGGGGACATAACATAATTGAAATGAGGTACGACGGTGTGTACAACTCATTTTGGGTTCTCTGATACCATGGATGGTTGAATCCCCTTTCATGAATATCCTAATCCACCATACTCTAGAGGAATTATAATGAAAAGGTCATAAATTAAAATGATGAAAGGAAACCAATGAAAATCGAAAAATGGAGGAAGAAGGATACCTCTAAGACCATCGACTATCAAATTAATATTTACAATATGGATTAGAAACAATGCAGGAAGTTGTCCAGCTAATCCCTTGTGTATGTATTCGATTCCTACAATTATAAAATGTTCTTTCAGACCCTCATAAAATTTTAGAAAATATTTCCTCATGTCAATCATGGTGTTACCATAACAGTCACTTCATGAATTTCTATGTTTGATGGTTCATTACATTTTCTGACAATAAATTTTCTTTATTAAACCCCAGGAACCCTATTCATGCCATTAATTCCCTATTCAAATGTCAATGTCTTACTAAAAAACTTTTCAATAGTCGTTGGGACCCTTTCACTCCTCTAGAGGCCCGTTGAACCCCCCAAGTCATCACCCAAGCCTTGAACCCCATCCCAAAATGCCATTTTGGGACACTAAAACCCTCAAAACATTAGTCCATACATATATTCAAAACATTAGTCACCCAAAAGGAAAAAAAATCTATTTTGTGATGAGATTTACAACACTTATATTCATGAGGACGTACACTATTATTAATTATGCTTCTTTTTTGTGGAAGGATTCTTCGAAATGATTCTTTAAATAATAGGAAGTGTTTATTTCAATAAAAACATATCCATTTATCTAAATTTTTGTATTTTGTTTTTATGAATTATCATGGTTCTATTTTATTTTTATGGTATTTAAAAAAAGGTGATTTAAATAAATTTAGGGTTTTTATTGATTTATCATAGTTGTGGAATGGTTATGTTGTGTGAATAGACTTTTCCCCTAGTCAAATTATGCTATAAATTTTTTTCTCATTTTTATATAAAATTTATCTACTTGATTAATTTAATGAAATAGTAATCATTCATTTTTTTCAAACATTTCATGGTTATTTAATTTATTATATGGTATTTTTATATATAAATCTATATGATTTGTTAGTTAAATAGTGGATATTAAATATCTGGTTTCCAAAGGAATAAATTGCTTTTCAAAAAATATTTCTATGTTACATGAATCATATATAATATTTTTTTTATTATGTTATGTGTTCTCATATTTATTTTTCTCATTTCAGGTCTATGACTAATTGTCATTATAATAATTTTTTTGTATATTCACTTTATTTGAGTATAAATATTTTAAAATAATTTCATTATAATTAGAATATGATTAAATAATTATCACTAGATTGAGTAAATTTTTTTAATTATATATTATTTTAAAAATGGTTAAAGGACTATATGGTGGGGTGAACTCCACCTATTCAGGATTGACTAATAATTGGTTTTAACATACTTCAACTAGTGTGTAGAGGAATATTTATATATTTCAATTGTTCTTGTATAAATGTTTTCATGTTTTCATTAAGAATATTAGATATAAAATATATATCTATTTATTTTATATCAAAATTCCATTAATAGTGGAACTTCATGACTGATATTTGTCACTGTATTTTATTAATGACTAAATTTGTAAAAACAATTCAATCATTTTAGGTATTAATTTATTTTTTCATTTAGTCATTTTTTGGATACTGTAATTTAATGAAACTGTTAATGTTATGATTTTTTTATGATTCATTGACATCTAAACATTTATTTAAATTTATGTTCATTATTATTTTGGATAAATATTGAAATCAATTATTAGGTATTAAAGTTTAACACGTTATTTAGTGTGCCTTTGTTATATATTAGATTCGGATTATTATTTTTAGTGATCAATTTCTAATAGTGGTTATTTTATGAAATTTCACTATGGAAGATTAGTGAAAAAATATATACACTATATTAGTAAAGATTTTATGAATTAATGAATAATTTATTTTATTTGAGATCAATTAATTTATATTAACGAATTTGTTTGATTTTTTTTCTTTTCTATATCCTATTAGGATAATTGGTTTTTACTATTGAGTTCTTAAATGTAATATATTCTTGGATTAATTTAATAAAAAAAAATTCATTAATAAATTAATGAATTATATTTAATGATCTTAAAATAGGAAGGTCATGATTAAGGGTGGTAGAAACCCCACCATTTTATTTTTATTAAGTGTAAATATATTTTTTATGCTTTATTTGCTTATTTAAAATTTTGAGAATTCAAATTGGATTTCTATAGAGGAATAATTATATTTTCGGGAGAATTGTAACACCCACAATATCAAATTCATTTACTAAATGAATTATTTATATTTTTTTGTCTTGATACCTGAATTTATGTTTTTTGTGTACAAATTAATAAATAAAAACCTTTACCTAGACAAATCATAGATAGTTCTAACCATGTATCATAATGTGTGAAGTATACTGATTATTATCATGGATGTATTTCATGGTGGTTGGATGATTTTAAAAATATTAAAACTAACCGTATATGGTCCCAAGTGAAAAAAGTTCTAACTACATAGTTGGAACTTTGTTTGGTGAACCATGTAACAAAATAATATTGAATGCACATAATATTTATTTTAAAAAATATGAAATCCTTGATTTTACTCAATGTGAAATTTATTTCCAACCCCCACTATTACCACCCCACTCAACTACATCCCCTCTATCACACAAGTGATTACCTCCCCCTCATCATTCATCACGAGTTAATATATTATTCCAACTATTACCCAAACAATTTATACAAGTAAATTATATATCAATTTATTAATATTAATAAATTAATTAAAATATCCATGATAGATCAATTTTGGTCTATGAAATTTCGATATTTGGAAACAAAAATAAATAGTCAATAGTTTATTTATATATTATCACATTACTTTGTTTATATGTAGAACCATTCTTATACATTAGATCCTTAAAACCACTCCTCATTAATTGGGGAAGAAGACAAGATAATGGGTGTTCATAGATTCCCAGTATGGGTAAACAAGTGAAATATCAATGATCAAATATAATAACATGAGGATAATTCTATGATAACATGATCTTATTATTTGAATACCATACCTTGAATATCATAAATAATATGAATTATTTATGGCCAAATTATTTTCACATAATAATTTAAATAATCCATAAGAGCATAACATTGGAAGAAGCCAAATATTTATTGAATACAGATAAACATTTTATAATGTAAACATGTATAAATAGAAACATGTTTACTCATTAAGTTGAATACATGAACCCAAAACCTCCAATATACTTATGTAAATTTTACCATTCCCACACATATACTTATGGACATTAAAACTAGGCCCACAATTATTCTTTTGTACATGAATTTAGGTCCATGCATAACATTGTGAAATGAAAACGGTTTCATGCATAACATAATTAACTAATTAGTTATCCATAATTAACCATGTCATTAGAAGAAGAGATAGGTACCAACCATTATATAAATCATAATTTTTTCTTCTATTTTATCATAAATAATTCAATATATCATAACACATGAATATGATATAAGTTTCATATACACGTCATCATTGTATAACCCATTGAAAATTGATGTTTTTTAAAAACCACTTTATATCATTAACATAAACCCTATTGAGATATAATTTGAATGAAAATAATGGATCATATATTCAGTAAAACATATTTAACATAAGAGTGTGTTTTCTTATATGGAAGATGATTTTGAAATATCACTTACAATATTTCATGATGTAGTTATCTTTTTTGATTTTTATATCACATTTTTAAATCTAAAATATAAAAAAAAATTAAATATAATTTTATTTCAAAATATCATTTAAATATTTTTTGTAATCCATAAATCATTGGGTGGCTAGGATATAAGGAAGTTTTATATGTGATGTATACAATTAAACAATTATTTATTACAAATATTTGGAAAAAAAATAAAAAAGTTCCTCATTCGTAAAATGTAGAGAAGATTCTTTTTGAAAACTTTTCGTAAAAATTATAATATGGGTAAAAATAAAATTACATAGTCTTTGGATAATAATAAACTCAATCTCTCAAGAAATTTTAGAAAACATTGACATTAGAGAATATGAGTTTTTAATCTCTCACGACCCACCCCCAGGGCCCGTGCCGTGACTACCCCAAGCCCGCCTTCCATAGGCTAGGGGTTGGCGACTAGCACTGAAGGCGTATTCCCTAAAAAATGGGAAGGCATTGCCTTTAAAACCTGTAATCACATGTAACCAAGCACACAAAAAGATAGAAACTCAAGTAAACTGAATAGTAAACAGAGTGAGTGTAGTAAGTAAAAGGGGCCAGCATTCAAGCCCAATAGGAAAGTAAAAGTACAACTAAAATACAATACAACTGAAGAAAAATAAAGGAAACAACTGGGTTGTGCTCCGAGGTTCCTACCTGAAGGGTAGGTATAGATCATCTCCTCAGCACTCCATGTCCGCTCGTCTCCTCTGCAAACTGTCACACTGTATGATCCACCTCCGGGCCCCGTCTAGCCCTAGTACCCTCAACCTCGATCAGCGTTGTCCGTCATCTGCACCAAACACAACAAGGTGCTGGCATAGCCCGTGTAGGGGTGAGTATAACAAAACATAGTAGGGACCCTGAGACCCTCAAGGCCTCAAAAAATCCATCAAGGATAAACCACAAGGCATGAAATCAACTTATAACCCTACAAAGTTATATTATCATACATACACATAAGTTATCATGTATACCCATCTAAATCATTAGAAAAACACCGAGTCCAACTCATAGCCTAAAGCTAATCTATTCCACAAAGAAAGGAATACCATGAAGGTAAGTACAACACAGTTACGCCACATAGAAGAATACCACCGAGGTATTACCACAAAGAATGTACCATAAGGTACAAACTCAACTCACACCAGGTATTTCTTAGGTATAGTTGTAGAGATGATTAGATGTAACTACTGAGTCATCTTACTCTGTTAAGAGGCTCTGTTGCTGACCCACACAGAAATTCTCGGTGCTAACCCAAAAAGAATCACTTGGTGCTGACCCACACAGGATCGCTCAGTGCTGACCCACACAAGATCGCTCAATGCTGACCCACACAAGATCTCTAGGTGCTGACACACACAGGATCACTCGGGGCTCACCCACACAGGATAGCTCGGTGCTAACCCACAGAGGATCGCTCTGTTCTGACCCACACAGGATCACTCAGTGCTCACCCACACAAGATCGCTTAGTGCTGACCCACACAGGATCGCTTGGTGCTGACCCAAACAGAATCACTAGGTGCTGGCCCACACAGGATCGCTCTTCATTATTCACATCACAGCCAACTACTGGGTTCCTGTGCTAAGCGTGCTCGTCTCCGAGAGGGTCCACTCATAAATCCACTGGTCGATACTCCAAATTCCAAGAAGTCCCACGAAAAAGTATTCCAAAGTACTGCCTTGTCATAGGGGTCTCAACACAATAGATGGTGTTTCAATCGAACGTCCGTTCAGTAAGTTATTAGACTTTTAATTCCGAGGGGCCGATTGAATTCATGCTCGATACAAACTGAATGTATCCCAAAATTTTCCAAATCTCAACTAGGGTATACTCAAAGGGATCCTCTCACTCCAAGGTTACTATTGCGACTGCCGGTTCATCACACGGACGCCCGATGCCAAAGTTATGGCTGATAGAGCGAAAAGTTTGAAGTTGGTCCCGATCTGGTCCGACTCGGCCCGACCCAACCTGATTTGGGTCGAATCATCCTGATGGGTCTGGTCCGACCCACTAGGTCCGGCCAGGCCCACTGAACCCATCCTAGACCTTCTGGGCGGCACGGAGGCCGCGAAGGTGGCGCGAGGTTGCGGGGGCCGCGGAGGTCCGTGGGGTGGCACAGAGGGCCACGGGGCGGTATGGAGGACCGCTGGGCGCCGTGGAGGGCTCTGAGGCAGTGAGGAGCCATAGAGTCGTCACCTGTGTTGTGTCCAGTGATGTTTCGGATGCCACATTCATTCTTCACTATGGCACAAATCTACCTTTATACATCACAAAGAACACACCATTCAAGGAGAATGACAGAGGGGTCGGGCTATGTATGTTTGGCCCGCACCCTCTGAGTTAGAGCAGTAGCAAGCACCTCAACAAAAACTTGAATGAAGAATTAAAAACCCAAAAACCTCTGATAATTAATTATTCCCAAACCCGCAAAATAGATCATCTAATGATCAACTAGTTAGAGAGTTGATCCGCGTTCTTTGTTTTAGAAGGGAAGAACATGGGAAACAATAATCACACATAATTAAACCCCTACATTAGAGATTTTTTGACGAAGGTCGCGAGGTAAGAGATGAAGTCATTGGGGATAGACAGATGTCGGGGACGTCAACATTTCCTCAATCGTTAGTTTGTTGTTCTTGAAGACATTACTCTCCAGGATGAGCGTTCTTCATTTGGGAGTGCATTCTTCATTGGAGAAAATAATCCTCCAAAAGGTTATCCACTCCCAATTCCACACAAAATGTGAAAATATCCCCCTTGATAATTTAATTTTATCAAATTAAAAGGTTGGCACAATTAATTGTTGGCATAATTAATTGTACCACGTTGGCATAATTAATTGGATCCAATTAATGGGAGGAAAGGATTAATGAAGAGTTGATAGGTTTCTACCCCATTAAGTGGGGTCGGGTGGTCTTCATCCCCGAATTCAAAATGGGGGTTAGTTCAGGTGGTCCCCACCTCTAAACATTCACATGAGATGTTTAGGATCAGGTGGTCCCCACCACCATAACCCATGTTGAGAGGTTTCAACAAATAAAATAAAAAATGTTATGATTTTTATTTATTTCATTATTTCACAAAAAACACAAAAAATATTTTTCACTCTCAACCCACTGCGGCTGAGGTGAATATCTCTACAAGAGAATACCAGCACTTTGAGTTCAATAGTTCCCTCAGAGTTCAATTCTGAGAACTGGTTCAAAAGTTACAAACACCCGCTCCCACTTTTACTAAACATACCTGAAAAAAGTTTAGAAATTAATTCCGGGCACACCAGGCTCGGAATCACACGCCGTTAATATTGGCAGACTTGTAAAATTCCCATATAATAAAAATAAATTTACATGGAAATTACAGGTCTTTATATTCTCCCCACCTCAGTACATTGTGTCCCTGAAAGTCACATCACAAAACTAGGAAAACAAGTGGGGGTACAGAGCATGAATCTTAGCCTCCTGTTCCCATGTGCTCTCGTGGAGGTTCCCATACTGCCAGTGAACTCACACTAGAGGTATAGACCTCCCATGAAGGACCCACTCTTATTAACCCTCAATCAGAACTCGAACCTCCATAAAAGTCACCCCATCGTCGATGTCCAGATCTCTGTGGTCGATGATGTGGGAAGGGTTGTTCACGTATCTCCTTAGCTGGGATATGTGGAAGACGTCATGCACCTGATGAAACTGAGGTGGAAGATCTAAGCGTTAAGCCACCTCTCCAACTTTGTTGAGGACCTGAAAGGGTCCAATGAACCTCAGAGATAACATGTCGTCTCAGCCAAATCTCTTCAAATATCATCGGGGTGAGACCCTTAGAAAGATGTTGTCACCATCGTCGAACTCTTGAGGTCTCTGTCTCCTGTCGGCAAAATACATCCTTCTACTCTGTGCAGTCTTCATCTACTCTTGGATGATCTACACTTTATCTGTGGCAGCCCATGCCATCTCTGGTCCCACTAGTGATGACTCCCCTGGGCCAGTCCAGTAAAAAGGTGATCTGCAAGGTCTCCCATACAACGCCTCAAAAGTTGTCATCCTAATGGTAGAGTGATATCTGTTTTTGTATGTAAACTCCACCAATGGAAAGTGATCCTCCCAGGTGCGATCAAAGTTGAGAACGCAAGCATGCAACATGTCCTTGGGGGTCTGAATAGTCTTCTTAGTCTGGCCATCCATTTACAGACGGAAGGTTGTGCTCAAATGAAGTTGTACCCCAAAAGCCTCCTGCAACCCCTTCCATAGCCGGGAAGTAAAACATGCATCATGATTGGAGAAAATCATCGAGGGTACTCCATGTAGCCTCACTATATTCTTCACATAGAGGCATCCCAAGATCTCTATTGAACCCTGCTCTTTGATAGGTAGAAATTAGGCTGACTTGGTGAGTCGGTCGACGATCATCCAAATAGAATCATGACCTCTGGATGTGAGTGGAAGTCCTATCACGAAGTCTATGGATATCCCATCCCACTTCGACTCTGGGACCTATAAAGTCTGAACTAAGCCTGCTGGTACCTGATTCTCCACCTTCACTTGCGGACAATTGAGGCACTAAGAGACAAACTCTGCAACTTCTTTATTCGTTCCTGGCCACCAGTGCTGCCGTCGGAGATCCTGATACATCTTCGCCACTCCTGGATGTACCACTAGAGGTGATGTGTGGAACTCCCTCAAAACTTCCTCCAGAAGTGACACTAGTTCAATGGTACGTCCTCTGAAGAGGATGACACGCTCCCCACCTTCATAAAATCCATCAGGTTCCTTTCCTGTGGATATCTAAGAAAGTCGAGTCTCACAGTCAGTTTCCCCATGTTGTGCCTCCCTAAATTGCTAAAGAAGTGAGGGAGTGACTGTAAGAGACTGAAGGAAAGATGATCCATCACGTTCCACAAAGGATATTAGTAATACGGCCAACTGCTCCATCTCCTCACCTAGCAGCTGTATACCAGATCTCTAGCTGAGTGCATGTTCTACAACGTTCCCCTTTCAAGGAGTATAGAATATCTCGAAGTCATAGTCCTGGAGGAACTCATGCCAACGTCACTGTCTTAGGTTTAAGTCCTTCTTAGAGAAGATATACCTAAGACTCCTCTGATCAGAGTACACCATAAAATTCTCGCCAATAAAGTAATGTCACCACATCTTCAAGGCGAAGAACACTGCTGCTAAATCTAGGTCATGGGTAGCATAGTTCTGCTCATGTTGTCTAAGCTGTCGAGAACCATATGCGATCACTTCTCGCTCCTGTATCCGGACACATTTGAGTATAGTCCCTAATGTGTCGTAGTAGACTGCGTACCCTACGCCCTCCTCTGGAAGCCTCAAGATGGGGGCACTAGTCCGCCTATGCCTCATCTCCTAAAAAAACCATTCGCATCTCTCCGACCACATGAAGGGTTTCCCCTTATTCATCAACAATGATAAAGGTGATGCAACTCTGGAGAAATCTGGAACAAATCTCCAGTAGTATCCGGCCAAACCCAAGAAACTTTGTATCTCCATCACACTCCTGGGGGGCTCCCAAGAAATTACCGCCTCAATATTCACTGGATCCACTGCAACACTAGCCTCTAAGATGACGTGTCCCTGAAAGTGAACCTCTCGGATCTAAAACTGGCACTTCGAGAGCTTACCATAAATCCAGTGCTCTCGGAGTGTGTCCAGTACTACCTACAAATGATAGGCATGCTCCTCCTTAGTAGCCAAGTAGATCAGAATGTTGTCGACGAAGACTATAACAAAGAGATCAATGTATGAATGAAAGATCCTATTCATGAGTCCCAAGAACACTGCTGGAGAGTTGGTAACACCGAATGGAATAACCAAGAACTTGTAATGGATGTATCGACATCTAAAGGTCATCTTCTACACATTATCATCTCGTACTCTGAGCTAGTGATAGCCTAATCTGAGGTCTATCTTTGAGAACCACCAGGATCCCTTCAACAAATCAAAGAGGTTGTGTAACACCCGAGACTTTTATGTTATATAAATCATCAAAGGAATCTTTTTCTACACAATACTTTCTTGGCTTGCTTTACACGAAATCACGACCTTCCTCGATAGCTTGCGTCGTACGCAATACCGAGTTTCACTAAACAACGATATGCTATTAAAATATTATTAAAACTAGCCGTTATGAATAGTAATAACCACTTTTTGAAATTTTATAAATTTTATTTTTTAAAATGGACTTCATTTTTGCATTCAGAATATCGAAATTAGCCTAGGGTGAAATTTTGGCATTTTTCTGAAAACTTTCAATTTTTGATGAATAGTGAAACCACTAAGTGGTAGTTAAAAAAACTGAATTTTTCATAAAACTTAATTTTACCGCTTCTGTGAATGGAATTTCAAAAATCTAAGAGACACGGTTAATATCAAGGACTAAAATGTGGTTCAATGAGATGAAAAGAATATTTGGTGAATAGTAACTTTTTACTTTTTTTTACCGCGGTTAATAGTAAATAGGGTAACTAAGGGTAAATATGATATTACTATTACCCTAAAACATGTCCTAATTCTATTGGATAAGTGTAATTCGACCAAAAACAACCTTATGAATATAATATGACCATTTAGGTCCACCTGGATTAGATTATGACATTTAATATTATTTTATTTAATGAATAGTTAAAATAGTTAAAATCGAAGTTTAATAACTAAAACATTTTTAATATGGGGTAATACATAAGATAAATTCGACTATAAATATTCATAAGAAAGATAAAAATATTTCCTACATAATGGTATTTTATTTGTAATTTTTAGACATTAAATAATTTAATTTATTTATGACACAATGATGATGCAGTAATTATTTTTTTAATGAAATATTGACATAATTGATGTTATGAACACCAAAATAAATATAATTTGAGACTTTTTATGAATTACACTAATTTTCTAGGTTAATATGACATGTTATTATTGATTTAATTAAATTTTTTTGAACTAATCATTCTGTTATGATTTTCACAAAAATAAATTACTAAATAGTGTCAAAATTGACATAAAATAGTTTTTAAAACAAATATTATATTAGTAACTGTTATTTTATTTCTAAAAATCTAAGGTTCGGCCAAATGACTTAGATAAGGTTATATATATTAATAATAAACAAATTGGGGTTCGTTTGGCTTCTTATAGTAAGTTTATTAACATTATAGTATAAGAACACAAGAAGACATGGTAAAAGTAAAAATATTTAACTTAATGTTAAATCTAAATGATAAGGTTAAAATAGGAACCTAAACTTGTCTAAATTATATTGGATGAGAGTATGTCGACCCATCCCCACCTTAGCCTCGAAATAAATCAATTTGGAGCTATTTAAAACCGAACTTTACTTTATAATAAAATAATAGTTTTAGTTATTCCAAAGGTGCCCCTCTCCTCCCTTATAAAAGGACACCTCCTCCCCCTCATCCTCACACCACATTGAGCCTTCAAGCTCGGCCATCCCCTGCCACTTTCTCCTCTCCACTTCCCTAGAGACATCCTAGAGGTTATGGTATTCTTCAAAGACCCATTTTAGTTCCCTAAAAGGAGGTCTCAAAGAAGCACTTCAAAGAAGAGGTAAAGCCCATTACCGATTCTTTCATCTTTATTTCTTATTCCACTTCTTCTTCTTAGGTTGTTTCATTATGAAGTAATAACGTCAGTATCACTGATATACTGATATGTTATTATAAGTATGAATCAACCATATTTCACCATCTATCCATCCTACGGAAAAAGAAATCACCGCGCGTGCGTACGTACAGAATACCGTCTCTACGCCGTGGTGTGATCTATTTTCCACCACCACCTTACTTGGATGGGTATAATGGTGTATATAATGACTATATATGACTATTATAAAGTTATACTGATTCTGAAATAGTATACATACACTCCAATACAATTCCACGATCATAGGAACGATATCATCACTCGTGCGTACGTACGGAATACCGTCTCCACGATGTGTTGCGACTCGTTCTACATGATCTTCATTTCATAATGATTATATAAATGAATTGAATGAATGAATATGATATATATTACACTAATACCATTATGGAAATGAGGTATCTATAACCGAAAGAGAAGAATAAGAATTTATTCGACAAAACACGCATAAGAACAAAAAGTTATAAACACCCGAATAACAAGTAGCAATGAAATATTACTACTAAGAAGCTAAGAATATGACCATATATGATATCATAAAAATAAGTATGTTTCTGGAATAAGTCAATAACATTATTTAAATCATTATACAGGAGGTTCGGACACTTACAAAGCAAGTCGGACCTAAGGTAAGGGAAATATCACAATCTCATTCTTATCCGAGATTGTTTGTACATTAGTATTTACTGGGGTGTATTTTATCATAAACATCCATTTTTCCTCAATATGTAATATTTATATCCTTATACAATAGTTTATATCCAATTTTACCCTTCGGTGAGTTTTTAGTAAAAGATATGAAAGGAATCTTTTGTCTTTTTTCGTACGAGGTACTTTTTTGACTTTTCCGACAAAAGTACAAAGAATGTTTTTGTTTAACTTATACGGCATGAATGGATTTTTAAAATCTTATTTCCAAGAAGCTTCCTTTACAAGTTTTAAAGTTTATTTTTAATCAACTTCTTTTAGTTTATAATTGTACGACATGTTAAGAAAGGAAAAGTGTTTTTGAAGTAGAAAGGATATTTTCCTCAAGAATGGAGTTCAAGTGTTTTATCAAAATTATTTTCCATCTAAGATAATAAATGGTTCAATTTCTATCCCTATTATTACATGGATTTGATGATGTTGTGATGGAAATATTTTTATGAATTCCTTTATCTTATATGAAATGTTTTATGATGTCATGTTGTTTAAGAATCCCATTTTCATTACATGGGTTATGCTATGATGTATGGTTTATAATTTTGTGGCACACATAAGAATAGTATCATTATGAGATGGGTGGGACCTATATCTCCCCCCAATGCATTGGGTAAAGATTTTATATCTCATGAGATAGACATGGCTGGAATGGTAGGTTATACCGGTTCAGTGAAACAGGACTGAAACGAGGGTGACTCGGTTCAGAAAGGGACTTTGTCCACTAAGATAGTCTTGGCAATGAGTCTTGACTAACAAGAAATGATTATCTATGATTATGTGTGTATGAAAAAAAGTTTTATGTTTTAAGTTATGAATATTGTGATTACATTTCACCGCCATGATTTATCCCATGTTATGAAATTATGATCTCTTTTGCAGGTTAAGATTTCCAAAAGTTATGTTCTTGTGTATACGATGTGATTGATATTTCTTTTGTTTACCCTTACTGAGCATTTGAGCTCACCCTTTTATGTTTTCTTTCCCCAGGTCAGGAAGAAGGTTATTAAGTAGGATATTCCAAAAAGGGACTCTAGATATGATGAAATAAGTGGGAGGCAAAGTTGATGCTTTATGAACCAGTTGTTTATGTTTCCCAGTTTCTAAAGACACTATACCTATACGGTCCTTTTGTGGTTTTGTTATATGTTGTAATAAGTATGCTTCAATTTTGAAGTATTAAAAATGTATGTAAAGTACGGGTCTTTATAGTTGGTATCAGAGGAAAGGTATAGTCAACCTTTGGAAACTAGGATGTGAAAGCCTTAGTAAGAACCCTAAGGATAAGTCTATGCATAGAACACAATCTTAGTGTTTTAGAAATGGCCATGAATAAGCTAGGATAAGACCTTAAGTGTGAAATTTTATTCTTGATTATGTGGTTTTCCTATTATAATTAGTGTTGCTCACACTATTCTTCTTTGTTTTAGTCAATGGCTGGAACCCAAAGGAATCGTGTTAATGCGGAATGCGACGGGCAATGAAATGATTGTCCCCCTGAGCAACCAAATGTTGTGGGAGCTGGAATGAAAAATCTTGTAGCCATGATCACACAACTTTCTCAATCTATGAATCATGCAGGACTTCCAAACGAGCAAAGGAAAGAGCAACATTCTGTTGAATCCTTCATGAGGCAGCATCCACCTTCTTTCAGCGGGTCTATTGATCCATTAGTTGCTGAACAATTGATTAGTACTACTGAAAAGATATTTTCAGTTCTTCAATGTTCTGAACATGATAAAGTTATCCTAGCAGTGTATCGTTTGGAAGGAGATGTTGATCAATGGTGGAATCTTATTAAGAATACGAGCCAAATAGATGAAATTGAGTCCATGGAATGGGACGAGTTCAAGAACTTATTTTTCAATAAGTACTTCCCTCGTATTCTCCGAAAAAAGACGGAGAAAGAGTTTCTTGAATTGAAGCCAAAGGATGACGAATCTATTGGTACCTATGAAGCAAATTTTACAAGACTTGCAAGGTACGCTTCTGGTATTCTTATCCAACCGGAGAGTAAGATCGATCGGTTCTTTAGTGGCTTAAAACCAAGTCTTCGAAGGGCGTTAGCCATAAGGGACTTCAATAGCTACGAGGAAATCGTTCGATGTGCTCTCAAAGTCGAGATAGAGATTGGAGTAACCCATCAGTCATATGGGTTTGATAAGAAGTGGAAAATGGAATTCAAAGGAAAATCTAAAGAGCACACTGAAATGAAGATGAGCTTTCACTTATGCTCAAAGTGTGGAAAGAAACATGGAGGGAGTTGTCTTAAAGGGACAAGTAAATGTTTCAAATGTGGAAAGGAAGGTCATCAGGCATTTGAATGCCACGATGATGGGAAGAAGATGTCTAATGATGCAAACAAAGGAAGGGATGCACAGAATGAACCTACTACACTTCAATGTTTCAAGTGCAAGGAGATGGGGCATTATGACAATAAATGCCATAATCCAAGGGTTGATGATTATGGTCGACGTCAACAGACTTTTAAGGCCAAAGACAAAGGAAAGTCACATGCAATTTCTATCAGCGATGTGGAGTACGATAACGATGTGGTGAAAGGTACACTTACCATCCACTATAAAGTAGCAAATGTTTTATTTGATTCTGGATCCACCCACTCTTTTATTTCTGAAGAATTTTCTAAGGGTATCACCATATTACCTCAACAATTAGATGTTGAGTTAGCTGTGACAACACCTAATGGCACAACACTCGCATCAAAAGTTTATAATTCTTCTCCGATCAAAGTTTGTGGGAAAGTGCTTCCTGCAAATCTTGTGATCCTTCCTATAGTGGAATTTGATGTGATTATTGGCATGGATTGGGTTTCTTTAGATGGAGCTCATATCAATTTCCAAATTAGGGAAGTCACATTTCATATTCCAAATCAATCTATGATTGTCTATCAATGCAAGGATGAACATAAACTTCCAGTGGAAATTTCTTCCATCTTATGGGTATTGATTCCACTAAATGAAGGTTATTTATCTCAAATGGTTGGTGAGAAACTCACGATTAAGAATAATCCCATTGTACGGGAGTTTGATGATGTCTTTCCGGAGGAATTACCGGGACTTCCACCAAATCGTGAAGTTGAGTTCTCAATAGAACTCGTACCGGGTGCTTTGCCTATTTCAATGACACCTTATAGAATGGCCCCAATTGAGTTGCAGGAATTGAAGAAGTAACTCCAAGAGAATATTGATAAGGGATTCATACGCCCTAGTGCGTCACCTTGGGGAGCACCAGTTCTATTTGTTAAGAAGAAAGATGGATCATTGAGACTTTGCATTGATTATCGAGAACTTAACAAGATCACTATCAAGAACAAATATCCTCTCCCACGCATTGATGACATATTTGACCAACTATGTGGAGCTCAATACTTTTCCAAGATTGATCTTTATTCAGGGTATCATCAATTAAGGGTCAAAAGGGAGGATATACCAAAGACGGCTTTCCTTACAAGGTATGGACACTATGAATTTATAGTGATGCCATTTGGTCTTACTAATCCCCCTGATATCTTCATGGATCTGATGAATAGAGTCTTTAGAGACTATCTTGATCAATTTGTGGTAGTCTTTATAGACGATATTCTTGTCTATTCAAAGAGCAAGGAATAACATTAAGATCACTTGAGAATTATATTGATGACCCTGAGAAAGGATAAGCTTTATGCCAAATTTACCAAGTGTGAATTTTGGCTTCAAAAAGTTTCATTTTTGGGTCACATAATCTCAGAAGAGGGGATATCTGTGGATCCAGCAAAAACAGAGGTTATCGAAAGATGGTCGAGACCAACAACAGTAACTGAGATCTGAAGTTTTCTTGGTTTGGATGGATATTATCGACGTTTTGTGAATTATTTTTCACGATTATCTAATCCACTCACCAAGTTGACTCGGAAAGGAGTTAAGTTTGTTTGGACGGAGGAATGTGAAGAGAATTTCAAGGAGTTGAAAAGAAGGTTATCCAGTGCACCTGTGCTCACACTGCCCTGTAGTGGAGAAAGGTTTGTGATCTACAGTGATGCATCCAAGAAGGGATTGGGGTGTGTTCTTATGAAAAATGATATGGTGATATCTTATGCCTCACGACAGTTGAAAATCCATGAGCAAAATTACTCAACACATTATTTGGAGTTAGCTGCGGTAATCTTTGCATTAAAGATTTGGAGGCATTACCTTTATGGTGAAAGGTGTGATATTTATACTGATCATAAAAGTTTAAAGTATATTTTCAGAAAAAAGGAGCTGAATATGCGTCAAAGAAGATGGTTGGAGCTGATTAAGGATTATGACTGCTCAATCCATTACCACCCTGGGAAAGAAAACAAGGTGGAAGATGCATTAATTCGACAAGACCATGCTAGTTTATCCATGATGAGGATCACAAAAGATCCAATATTTATGGATTTACAAAGGATGGATCTTGGAATTATAATGAAAGGGGAAAAATCTTATCTTTCTCAAATGAATGTTCAAACATCTATACATGTGAAGATTAAAGAGGCACATAAAGAAGATGTCGAGTTACAAAAGAAGGTGAGAAATGTTCATGAATTCAACCTTGATTGTGATGGGATAATAAAGTTCAGGAATCAGGTTTGTGTTCCTCCCATCCCCGAATTAAAGAAGGAGCTGCTGAATGAGGCTCATAGTTCTTCATTCTCTATTCATCCTGGAAGCACGAAGATGTATAGGGACCTGAAAGAGTACTTCTGGTGGGATGGCATGAAAAGAGATGTTGCTGAATATGTCTCTCGATGCTGGGTTTGTCAACAAGTTAAAGCTGAGAGACAGAAGTCTAAGGGGATGTTACAACCATTACCCATACCCGAATGGAAATGGGAAAACATCACCATGGACTTTGTCACAGGACTTCCTAAAACATCCAAAGGCAATAATGCTATCTGGGTCATAGTTGATCGCCTTACAAAGTCTGCACACTTCATTGCTATTAGAGAGGATTTCTCTCTGGATCAGCTTTCCAGGATATATGTAAAGGAAGTGGTAAGATTTCATGGAGTACCACTTTCTATTATATCTGATCGGGATCCGAGATTTACCTCGAAGTTCGGGCAAAGTCTTCAGCGTACTCTGGATATAGAGTTGAGTTTCAGCACTGCTTATCATCCTTAGACAGACGGTCAGTTTGAGAGAACAATTAAAACCCTAGAAGATATGTTGAGAGCTTGATCTATGGATTTCAAAGGTGGTTGGGATCAACACCTACCTTTGGTGGAATTTTCTTATAATAATAGCTTTCACTCTAGTATTCAGATGGCTCCTTATGAATCTCTCTATGGAAGGAAATGCAGGACTCCAACTTGCTGGGATGAAGTTGGGGAAAGAAAGCTATTAGGACCTGATCTCGTTGATGAAATGGCAGAAAATGTCAGATCTATTCAACAACACATAAGAGCAGCTCAGAGTCGACAGAAAAGTTATGCCGACAACTGAAGAAAAGACCTAGAGTTTGAAGTGGGTGATAAAGTGTTCTTACGAATATCTCCCTGGAAGAGGGTTATGAGATTTGGAAAGAAGGGGAAGTTGAGCCCTAGATATATCGGTCCTTTCGAAATACTGGATCGTGTTGGGAAGGTAGCTTACCGATTGGCGCTTCCACCGAATCTCTCTCAAGTTCATGATGTGTTCCATGTATCTCTCGTGAGAAAGTACATACCTGATCCTTCACATGTACTCAGCTCAGAAGTTGTACCGCTGGAGCAAGATCTTTCTTATGAAGAACAACCGATAGAGATTCTGGATCATAGCGAAAAAGTCCTACGAAACAAGACCACTCGATTGGTGAAAGTTTTATGGAGGAACCACCAATTAGAAGAAGCTACATGGGAGCTTGAGGATATGATGAGGGAGAGGTATCCTCATCTTTTTGTTACAAAGTGACAAATTTCGAGGGCGAAATTCATTTTAAGGGGGGTAGAATGTAACACCCGAGACTTTTATGTTATATAAATCATCAAAGGAATCTTTTTCTACACAATACTTGCTTGGCTTGCTTTACATGAAATCGCGACCTTCCTCGATAGCTTGCGTCGTATGCAATACCGAGTTTCACTAAACAACGATATGCTATTAAAATATTATTAAAACTAGCCGTTATGAATAGTAATAACCACTTTTTGAAATTTTATAAATTTTATTTTTCAAAATGGACTTCATTTTTGGATTCAGAATATCGAAATTATCCTAGGGTGAAATTTTGGTATTTTTCTGAAAACTTTCAATTTTTGATGAATAGTGAAACCACTAAGTGATAGTTAAAAAAACTGAATTTTTCATAAAACTTAATTTTACCGCTTCTGTGAATGGAATTTCGAAAATCCGAGAGACACGGTTAATATCAAGGACTAAAATGTGGTTCAATGAGATGAAAATAATTTTTGGTGAATAGTAACTTTTTACTTTTTTTTACCGCGGTTAATAGTAAATAGGGTAACTATGAGTAAATATGATATTACTATTACCCTAACACATGTCCTAATTCTATTGGATAAGTGTAATTCGACCAAAAACAACCGTATGAATATAATATGACCATTTAGGTCCACTTGGATTAGATTATGACATTTAATATTTTTTTATTTAATGAATAGTTAAAATAGTTAAAATCAAAGTTTAATAACTAAAACATTTTTAATATGGGGTTATACATAAGATAAATTCGACTATAAATATTAATTAGAAATCTAAAAAGATTTCCTACATAATGGTATTTTATTTGTAATTTTTAGACATTAAATAATTTAATTTATTTATGACACAATGATGATGCAGTAATTATTTTATTAATGAAATATTGACATAATTGATGTTATGAACACCAAAATAAATGTAATTTGAGAATTTTTATGAATTCAACTAATTTTCTAGGTTAATATGACATGTTATTATTGATATAATTAAATTTGTTTGAACTAATCATTCTGATATGATTTTCAGAAAAATAAATTACTAAATAGTGTCAAAATTGACATAAAATAGTTTTTAAAACAAATATTATATTAGTAATTGTTATTTTATTTCTAAAAATCTAAGGTTAGGAAAAATGACTTAGATAAGGATATATATATCAATAATAAACAAATTGGGGTTCGTTTGGCTACTTATAGTAAGTTTATTAACATTATAGTATAAGAACACAAGAAGACATGGTAAAAGTAAAATTATTTAACTTAATGTTAAATCTAAATGATAAGGTTAAAATAGGAACCTAAACTTGTCTAAATTCTATTGGATGAGAGTTTTTCGACCCATACCCACCTTAGCCTCGAAATAAATCAATTTGGAGCTATTTAAAACCGAACTTGACTTTATAATAAAATAATAGTTTTAGTTATTCCAAAGGTGCTCCTCTCCTCCCTTATAAAAGGACACATCCTCCCCCTCTTCCTCACACCACATTGAGCCTTCAAGCTCGGCCAAACCCTGCCACTTTCTTCTCTCCACTTCCCTAGAGACATCCTATAGGTTCTGGTCTTCTTCAAAGACCCATTTTAGTGCCCTAAAAGGAGGTCTCAAAGAAGCACTTCAAAGAAGAGGTAAAGCCCATTACCGATTCTTTCATCTTTATTTCTTCTTCCACTTATTCTTCTTAGGTTGTTTCATTATGAAGTAATAACGTCAGTATCACTCATATACTGATATGTTATTATAAGTATGAAACAACCCTATTTCACCATCTATCCATCCTACGGAAAAAGAAATCACCGCACGTGCGTACGTACGGAATACCGTCTCCACGCCGTGGTGTAATTTATTTTCCACCACCACCTTACTTGGATGGGTATAATGGTGTATATAATCACTATATATGACTATTATAAAGTGATACTGATTCTGAAATAGTATACATACACTCCAATACAATTCCACGATCATAGGAATGATATCATCACTCGTACGTACGTACAGAATACCGTCTCCACGATGTGTTGCGACTCGTTCTACATGATCTTCATTTCATAATGATTATATAAATGAATTGAATGAATTAATATGATATATATTACACTAAAACCATTCTGGAAATGAGGTATCTATAAACTAAAGAGAAGAATAAGAATTTATTCGACAAAACACGCATAAGAACAAAAAGTTATAAACACCCGAATAACAAGTAGCAATGAAATATTACTACTAAGAAGCTTAGAATATGACCATATATGATATCATAAAAATAATTATGATTCTGGAATAAGTCAATAACATTATTTAAATCATTATACAGGAGGTTTGGACACTTACAAATCAAGTCAGACCTAAGGTAAGGGAAATATCACAATCTCATTCTTATCCGAGATTATTTAAACTTTATATTTACTGGGGTGTATTTTATCATCCACATCCATGTTTCCTCAATATGTAATATTTATATCCTTATACAATAGTTTATATCCAATTTTACCCTTCGGTGAGTTTTTAGTAAAATATATGAAAGGAATCTTTTGTCGTTTTTCGTACGAGGTACTTTTTGACTTTTCCGACAAAAGTACGAAGAATGTTTTTTTAACTTATACGACATGAATGGATTTTTAAAACATTATTTCCAAGAAGCTTCCTTTACAAGTTTTCAAGTTTATTTTTAATCAACTTCTTTTAGTTTATAATTGTACGACATGTTAAGAAAGGAAAAGTGTTTTTGAAGTAGAAAGGATATTTTCCTCAAGAATGGAGTTCAAGTGTTTTATCAAAATTATTTTCCATCTAAGATAATAAAGGGTTATGTTTCTATCTCTATTATTACATGGATTTTATTATGTTGTGATGGAAATATTTTTATGAATTCCTTTATCTTATATGAAATTTTTTATGATGTCATGTTGTTTAAGAATCCCATTTTTATTACATGGGTTATGCTATGATGTATGGGTTATGATTTTGTGGCACACATAAGAATGGTATCATTATGAGATGGGTGGGACCTATATCTCCCCCCAATGCATTGAGTAAAGATTTTATATCTCATGAGATAGAAATGGCTGGAACGGTAGGTTATACCGGTTCAGTGAAACAGGACTGAAACGAGGGTGACTCGGTTCAGAAAGGGACTTTGTCCACTAAGATAGTCTTGGCAATGAGTCTTGACTAACAAGAAATGATTCTCTATGATTATGTGTGTATGCCACAAAGTTTTATGTCTTAAGTTATGAATATTGTGATTAAATTTCACTACCATGATTTATCCCATGTTATGAAATTATGATCTCTTTTGCAGGTTAAGATTTCCAAAAGTTATGTTCTTGTGTATACGATGTGATTGATATTTCTTTTGTTTACCCTTACTGAGAATTTGAGCTCACCCTTTTATGTTTTCTTTCCACAGGTCAGGAAGAAGGTTATTAAGTAGGATATGCCAAAAAGGGACTCTAGATATGATGAAATAAGTGGGAGGAAAAGTTGATGCTTTATGAACAAGTTGTTTATGTTTCCCAGTTTCTAAAGACACTATACGTCTACGGTCCTTTTGTGGTTTTGTTATATGTTGTAATAAGTATGCTTCAATTTTGAAGTATTAACAATGTATGTAAAGTATGGGTCGTTATAGGTTGTCAATCCTTAGAAGTGGGTACTTGTTGTTCATAGTCACCTGGTTCAGGCACCGATAGTCAACACAATGTCTCAAGCTCCCATTCACCTTCTTGGAGAACAAAATTAGGGCTTCCCAAAGAGAAAAATGGGCCGAAAGAACCCTTTCTGCTGTAAGTCCTCCAACTATACCTGCAGCTCACGAAGCTCCACGGGAGCCATCTGTTACACTGGTGTGGAAATCGGTGTTGTCCCAGGGTACAAGTCAATGTAAATTTCCACCTATCTGTTAGGAGGTAGACCCAAAACATCATTAAGGAAGACATCTGTGTACTGGTCCAGCACTACAGGATAACTCAGACTCTCCACATCAACTACACCGAGGTTAAGGCTAGCCAACTGATGAGTGGTCCGCTGCACTCTCCTCCGAGTATGTCCATCCTATACTACAAAGGCCCCCTTCTCGCCTGTGAAGGTAAATCTAGTCCCATCTATGAGGACACACTGAACATTGCGCCTAATACAATCAATTTGAGCATGGACTGTATATAACCAATCCATACCCAACATGACGTCATAAGGCCTTCACACCACTACAAGGAGATCCCAATCGAAGCTATCACCTCCTATAGTAAGATCGCACTGCTGGCACCAGTGCATAGTCATTAAATCCCCTCCCTTATGAGTCTCTAGTCGTAAGGATTGAGCCAAAAACTCTGTTGGAATCTCGGAGCTTATAACGAGGGTAGTGGAAATAAAAGAATGACGCGTACCTGTGTCTATTAGTATTGAAGCTAAGGTGGAGCAGACACAGATGGTACCTCATATCATCTCCGGAGTTCCGGGATCGTAGGCCTCATCTACCTGGAGCTGAACTCGCCCCTGCCCTCCTGCTCCCTGTGGTCGGGGTGGACCACATGGTAGTGGTGGCGGTAACATCTTGAATCATCGACCACTGACAGTTGTACGGACAACTCCTCTACCACGTCCGCCTTCTCCCTGCAGACCTCCTCTATCGAACATCAATCTCTGCCTAGGCGGTCCTTGGACCATCTTCTAATCTTCCATATAGAGGGTCGGATAGTCACAAGCCATGTGACCCTGCCCGCTGAATGCATATCACTGCCCTCTCCTAGCATGATTGGATCTACCTCGGGTGCCCCACCCAACCGACATCGAATCATGCGGTCATCCACCTATAGGTCTAGTCCTCTTGGAACTCTGTGAAATCTGTCTACTACCAACCATAGAAGACTCCACTACCTGACGATTGTTGGTGGGTCTCACTGCTGGTGACTACTCAGAAAAGAAACTCTCCACTTAGAGGGCTCTCTCTAACGCCCCTGCCTGCGTTGGGATGCTAAGATAAATCATTGAAGCCCTAATCTCTCACCTGATCCCCAGCTCGAAGGTCTTGGCCCTGATGAATGTGTCTCGCACCATATCAGTGGAGTATCATGAGAGGTCAGTGAACCTTGTTGAGTACTGATACATAGCCATGCTTCCCTTCTACAGATGAAGAAGCTCATATATGCGTACTACATGAAGAGATGATGGGACAAACTCTGCCTGAAACAGACTCTCGAAGTCTATCCAAAGAAGTGTCACCTCTTCGTGAACCTGGAGCATCAGGCTCCACTATCTTCCTGCTGCTGCTTGTAGAAGGCTGGTGACATGGATCACCATGAGATCGGATGGTGTCCCTACTAGTTAGAAAACTCTCACCCCAGCCTCCAGCCTATCCTCAGTCACCTGTGGGTCTGTCTATCCCCTGAACATAGGTGGCCTCTGGCACTGGTACTTGTGCAACGTGATCAAGCGACGGGCACCCTCTACTGCTGGGGCTGGTCGCATTGGTGGTCCAATGGGTAATGGTACAGCTGGTGCCTCTGCTGGTGCCTCTACTGGAAGTGGGCCCAGTACCGAGGCCTCATTGCTTGGTGGCCTATCAGTGCGTACAATATCTGTAACCCTAGCTGGCTATCTGCATGGAGGAATCCTGAAAAGAAACAGGTGTGCCACGGTCAATAAGTTATACCTGGTGAGCTGACTCAAAGATATCACAAAGAAAAATCTTGAAAATGCATACGCAATCAGTGTTTTCGTGCACTAAGTGGGAAATCATAAGTAAGGGTCCTGGTGTATGGATACGTCCACCGCCACACCAACAATAGATTCCCTAAACCGATGACCGCACTCACTACAATTAACACTATTGCCGTTAAAAAGATCATGGTTCTATTTTATATGGTAGAACCGACTCATCTGATAACAATTTTTCATGAATCGTCCCCCGGGGCCCGTGCTGTGACTACCCCAAGCCCACCTTCTATTGGCTAGGGGATGGCGATTAGCACTCAAGGAATATTCACTAAAAACTGGGAAGGCATTTCCTTTAAAACCTATACGCACACGCAACCAAGCACATAATAAGATGTGAAATCATGTAAAATGAATAGTAAACAGAGTGATTTCAATATGTAAAAGGTTACAGAATACAAGCCCAACTTGAAAGTACAAGTACAACTAAAATACAACACAACTGAAGAAAAAGAAAGGCACCTGACGGGTCATCCCCCGAGGTTCCTACAAGAAGAGTAGGTATGGATCGCCTCAATATTCCACGTCCACCCATCTCCACTTCATACCATCACATTTTATGGTCCACCTCCGGGCCCCATCTAGCCCTGGTACGCTCAGTCTTGATCAGCGATGTCCGTCGTCTGCACCAAACACAACAAGGTGCGGGCAATGCCCGTGAAGGGGTGAGTATAACAATACTCAGTAGGGACCCCGAGACCATCAAGGTCTCAGAAAGTCCATCAAGGATAAACCACAAGGTAAGAAATAAACTGAAAACTCTACTTAAGTATATGCCCAACCATATACCTAAGTTATCAAGTATACCCATCTCATTTATGAGGAAAACACAGAGTCCAACTCATAGCCAAAAGAACAAGTGTTCCACAAAGGAAGGAATACCACAAAGGTTAGTACCACACAGGTATGCCACACACAAGAAAATCACCAAGTTATTACCACCAAGAATTTACCACAAGGTTCAGACTCTGCTCACACCAGGTATTTCTTAGGTACCTTAGTAGAGATGACTAGATGTAACTACTGAATCATCTTACTATCTTAAAAGGCTTTGTGGATGACCCACACCGGAACGCTCGGTGATGACCCAGAGAGGATGAATTGGTACTGACGCACACAGGATCACTCGGTGCTGACCCACATAAGATCGCTCAGTGCTGACCCACACAAGATTGCTCTGTGCGGACCCACACATGATCGCTCGGTGTTGACCCACACAGGATCACTAGTTGCTTACCCACACAGGATCTCTCTTCATTCTTCATGTCACAGCCTGCTACTGGGTTCCCATGATAATCTTTCTCATATCTGGGAGGGTCCACTCCTCATTCCATTGGTCGATGCAACAACTACCCCAAAGTCCCATGATAAAGTATCCTAAAGGACCGCCACGTCATAGGGGTCTCCATGCAACATATGGTGCATCAATCGGACGCCTGATCTATAAGTAATTATCCATTTAGTCCCAAGGGCCTGGTTTGATTCGTGATCTATCCAACCCAAATGTATCCCAACAATATCCAAATCTCAATTGGTGTATACTCAAACGAATTTTCTTGCTCCAAGGTTACCAGCGCCACTGAAGGTTCGTCAAACGGATGCCTGGTGCCAAAGTTATGGCCGATAGAGCGAAAAGATCTAAGTTGGTTGGAGTCTGGTCCGAGCCGGCCTATATTGGGTGGCACAGAGGCCATGAGGCAGGCATGAGGCCATGGGGGCCATGGGGTGGTGCAGAGGGTTGCGCGGCATGGAGGGATACGCGGTGTCGAGGCCTCGGGGCGGCGCGGGGGGCCGTAGGGCGGCGAAGCCACTGGGGGGCACAGAGGGCCATGGGGTGGTGAGGCCGTGGGGCGCTGCGGAGGGCCACGAGGCGGTAAAAAGACATGGATCCATCACCATCATCACATCCAACAATGTACTGGCTGTCGCATCCATTCGTCACTATGGCACAAAGTCACCATCTTCCATTGTGAAGAACACACCATTCAAGGAGAATAACAGAGGGGTCGAGCCATGTTTGTTTGGCATGCACCCTCCGCGTTAGAGCAGTATCAAGAGGCTCAACAAAAACATGAATGAAAAACATAAAACCCTAAAACCTACCACAATTGATTATTCCCAAACCCGCTAAATAAATCATCCATAGATCATCTATTTAGATAGTCGATCCACGTTCTTTATTTCAGAAGGGAAGACCATGAGAAACAATAATCAAACATAATTAAAATCCTACCTCAGAGATTTGTCGAAGGAGGCCATAAATAAAGAGACAAATTCGTTGGGGATAGAGGGACGTCAGTGACATCGGCGTTTCCTCGATCATCGGTTTTTTTCCATTTAAGATGTTCCACACCGACGTAAGAATTATTTGTTGGGGAGCACGTTCTTCATTAGAGAAAATAATCCTCTAAAAGTTCCTCCTCTCCCAATTCCACCCAAAATGTGAAAATAGCCCCTTGTTAATTTATGTTTATCAAATTAAAAGGTTGGCACAATTAATTGTTGGAATAATTAAATTGACCCTTTTGGCATAATTAATTGGCTCCAATTAATGGGAGGAAAGGATTAATGGGGAGCTGAGAGGTTTATCCCCCCTTAAGAGGTGTCAGGTGGTCCCTTCCCCTCAATTCAAAATGGGAGTTAGTTCAGGTGGTCCCCACTTATAAACATTCACATGGGAGGTTTTGCTTCAGGTGGTCCCCACCATCATTACCCATGTTGAGGGGCTACCAAAAATAAAATAAAAATGTGAACATTTTTATTTATTTCATTATTTTACGAAATGACACACAAACTATTTTTCACTCTCGACCGACTGTGGCCGAGGTGAAGGTCTCTTTAAGAGAATACCGGTGCTGCGAGTTCAACGGTGCCCTCATATTTCAATTCCAAGCATCGGTTCAAAAGTTACAAAATCCCGGTCGCACATTTACTGAATGTACCTAAAAAAAGTTCAAAAATTCATTTGGGGCACATCGGGCCTCAGAATCACACGTCGTCAATTTTCACGGACTTGTAAAATTCCCATATAATAAAAATAATTACATGGAAATTTCGAGTCTTTACATTAACTTATGGGAATAATATGGATTTTCCTTAAAAATATATTTTAAAATCATGAGTATGTATAGAGGGGAAATAGAATGTAAAAAATTAATTATAAAATAATAATTATAGAACAATAAATTTCATGTATTTAATGAGATTTAGATCATAGGATATCATAATTAGAAACATAATAAATCAAAAATAAATATTTTTTATTGAAAATTTTAAATGTGAGTCAAATCCAAAAACAATTCATCAGGGTCCAATGTAATGTAGTCCAAAAGCATCATCTCGTACAAGATTAATGCACTTGGGTGGAGGGGATCCTATATTAATAAAAATAATACACTGGTTAAAATTCAATATAAAATTTATTCCAATAGATTCTATTGGATTAATAAATATATACTTGAACTCATTTTACTTTTAGAAAATTTTAAAATAAATGGAACATTGAAAATGTTTTAAATTACAAAAAAAATTAATGTATGCATTTTTTACTTTTTACCAAAATATTAATATTTTTAGAACATTATAGAAAATTCCATCATCAATAATGTTGAAATAATGTTTTAAAAAATGAATTTCATTTTGATAATTACCTTTAAAAAAAGATTCTTAAGTAACATTTACAATTTTTCATCAAAAATGAAATAGTTTTTGTTGAGAAAATAGTATTTTCTAAATATATAATGAGTACTAAAATTTATGTACTTTTCTGTAAATATTTCTCCAAAATATAAAAAAGTTATAAAATATATTCAATGTGGTTATTTTTACTCATTGAACTATGTTTTATGGATTTATTATAATTTTATTTTTTATGTAATAGTAAGTATTGATCCGTTAAAACCTTGTGTTTCATGAAGAGAATGATATAAAAGAAATTAAATTTATTCATGTAAAAAATTCAAAAATTATCATGGATTTAAATTCTAAATTACTTGAAATGATGTTAAATCAACCAATTTTATCACATTGGAAAAAATAAATATGAAATATGCACCTCAATATATCCTCTGGTACTCACAACACCTTATCAAACTAGTTGATTCACCACAAAACATTGACCTATTTTATGGTCTTTTTTCATAGTACATTATTTTCATGATATAGAATATTCACCATTTGTTCCTAAAAAAGAAGATCAGATTCTAGTGGTATGACCTCTGATCAGTGTACTTTTGATGTATTTGGTTTTTCCCTCTAAAAAAGATACATAGAGCACATCATGGTCTTGGGATATGTTTAGTGTTATTGACAATGGATAAGATATTGTCCCGGTATAATTAATAATCTAAAAGGGAAAATACTCCAATAGATTATCTTTACATTATTTCTGAATTTTATTACCTTTTTCCTAGATGAATTCATAGATAAACTATCTCACAAACTTCAAATTCAGATTTCTTAGATGATTTTTTCAATTACATTGCTACTGACTTTGTTCTGCCCTTTTGTGTTTCTGAATGGATTTATCCTTCTATTCAATTTATTAATCTAACTTATATACTAATATCTTTATTTCCCCGACATCATTCCAGTATGTCAGACATATACCATTATTTAAAAAGAGATATTCATATAGAGAAATCATAATTCTTGAGTGAAATATATTGTTGTAAGACAACTTGATAAACGGAAGGTGTTGATCCCAAACACATTATAAATCAATAGAATAAAATATTAATATTTTCTCTTTTGTTTGAATAGTTCTCTTCAAATAACCATATATTTAATGATGATACAATATACTAATACTCAACTATATATCAATATCAAACTAACAACTTTTCAAGAACATCATGGTAAACAACATATCCCAATCAGATACAATTGAATGTGTTAACCCATGCAGCCATAAATATTTTTTAGTGTATATTCTATAAGGCTGATCTAAAATGAAATAATCTCTAAAAGAGAATATGTGTGATAAATTTTTAGGTGTTTTACAATAACCTATCTAAATCCTACCCATCAGACGTTTTGTGGGGTCCAATTACAAAATCTTTATTTAGGTTTACAAATATCCATTATCTAATGTGTAATTATTGTAACATACCCTTTGACTATTTTTATAAGTAATTAGATTTCTGAGAAACCAATAAACCAGATACAAACAAGAAAAGATATATCTTTATGCTATCCCACCAGAAACCCTCTTTCTGATCAATATACATCTTTATACATCTAAGATGAATAGGGAATGAACAACTATAATCCTCATATAACTGCTCCTAAGTCAAAAATGGTGATTATAGAACACATAATTAGTCCCAAAAACTTATAATTTCATCATGAAAATTATTAATCACAAAAAAAATTATTACCTTATTTTTAGGCTCCATAACATCATTTTCATTCTCTTTTATCCTCACATTGATATATGGTTGAACACTTATTTGAGGATTATAATATTTATCACCTTCATTAGAAATTACATGATCAATATATTTAGTATATAAGAACATAGGATCTTTTTTTATCCCCATAATATATAATGTAACATTATTGTTTTGACTCTAAGCAACGACCACATTCTTTTTATTCAGAGAATGGTAAAGTATTGAGAATCAATAATCATTAATCAGTTCTAACCATCTTCTCTAGAGCATGTTCAACTAATTCTATGTGAATATATAAATTATATAATTATGATAAGTATATGTGTAAAAGAACTCACATACATATAATTCCTCCATATCAGGAATGAGAAATTTTAATAGGTAAATATAAATGATGAGTTGTGTAATTTTTCTAATGAACCGTCAATTTTCATGATTTATAATATATAACTATTTTATTTTTCCTAATAATGAATAAAAAGTCCTTACTGGATGCTTCAAGATTGATTACAAACCCCTATCCAATACTTGGTAATATATGTAAAACAACACAGACTAATATTCTTTTAAATTCATTGAAGTTCTCCTCACATTCAATTGTCTGAAAGAAGATGCCTCCATTTTGAGTTAATATGGGGATTTGATTAGATTTTCATGATAATTTATCTCTAAACCAATAAAAATATCATTAAAAACTAAGAAAATATTGGATATTAGTCACCATGATTGGTCTAGACCAATATCAAATATCCTCCGCCTTTGAAGGATCCGCTGATATACCCTATTTTGAGATTATATAACTGAAAATGAATCCTTTTGTAGATAAAATTCAGACATTGTAAAATTTTTATTCATTTGTTCCTTATATAATCTAATGAAAACATTAAGTTATCTTCATTCTCTTGATTTCCCCTTAAATATAAAAGTATAATATCTATAAAGACTACCACAATGTAATCAAATAAATTTCTAAAGACAATAATCATTATATCTATGAAGATAGCATTGAAATTAGATATACTAAATTTCATCACTATATATTCATAGTGTTCATACCTTTTATAGGATGCTTACATGGAAATACCCTTTTTTAGATCAATCGATGGTATCTAAAACCATGTTCAATCATGGAAGAATGTGGATACCTACACAGTAGATCAAACAAAAAATCAAAAAATGTTTTATAGTACTTGTTTTGATTGATATCTTTTTAGGTTACGTGTAATAAATGGAAATATACATTGATCCAACATTATTTATAACAAACAATAAATGTGCAACCTCTGATTACAAACTTGGCTAAATGAATCCATTTTCCAGCTTCTCATGAATTTTCTTCGTCAATTCAAACAAATATTTGTAGGCTATTCTATATGGTGTCCTCTTGATTGGTTTATAAGTAGGTATTATTTCTATGGAAAAATCAACCCTTACAGTTTTCGGGAAGACTATGAAAAATATCTAAAATGATATTGAAAAATGACCAAACAATAGGAATATTATAGAAGTTGAGCTTCACCATAACTATCCCAATTGAACACAAATTTTGAAAAGGGATCAAGACCCTTAAAAGGGTTGTAATATACATTAGAAATTAATATTTATAATCACATTTTTCAATAATCTTGAATTCATTATGAATATAAATTATGAATTTTATTCCAATAAAATGATATGGTATCCATGTGTAGAAATAAAATTCCTTCTCAGCATCCCATGAAAATAAAAAATTGATATAATAAAAATATTTTTAGGAATAACATTTCAAGAAACTTCTATTGGAGGGGACCTATTTTCTTGAGATTCAACCATCTAACCATTTATATTTTTTCATATTACCTTAGTATCTATCATTGATATGTTAATTAATTACCATTTCCATATTCATTAGAAAAAAATAGTTAATAATGGAATTGTAAAATAAAACATTAGATGTTATAGAGTGTATTAGAAGTGTACATTTTACCACATCATTATTATATCCCACATCTTTAGTTTTGATCACATGATATTTATCTTAATATCTAGAATTATGAGGTTGTTGAAATTTTTCTTGATAATTATCCTTAATATTTGAGCATTGATTTTTGACATACATATTATCCTTTAATTATAAACATTGGATATTGGTTGGTCATTATTTTTATATATCTCTCCATTTATTTTATGGATATCCTTTTCATAACACTTCAATAGTATTTTTCCTGATGGTCAAGCCTTTGTTTCATAAAACAAATTCTATTACTTATTATGCATTAACCTAAGTGCTTCTCTCCACATTTATGGCAGGTAGATGGTTGAAAAATATTTCTTCCCTCCATGTGACTTATCATTAGAGCTTCCGTGTGACCCCATTATCCTTTTATAATCTCTATACTAATAAGGGTTTCTAACTTGAATTTATACATTGACTCAACATCAGAGGATTTCTTCATAGACACCAAATTCCCTTGGAGATTATTTCATTTGAATACTAGGTTTCAAAACCTTAAAAAATTGGTCAAAAATAAATTCATGTTGGATGATAATACTAGAATTGTACCTCACCAACATTTTTAAATTTTAATTAGAGGTACTAATGTATTCATCTTCCATATACTTTTAATAAATGGATTACTTCACTATTTTCATGTGATGAATATGAGTAATTTATGTAAAGAAAAATAAGATCATAAACTCATCCCATTCCACAGAGTCAATATCAACTAGTTGACTAATATATTTTATATTATTCCACCTTTTAGCCACTACTCCTTCCAAATAATAGACATCAAAAATGTGGTTTAGATACCTAGTACACTAGAGAATAGAAAAAATATTTTTATATGTATTTAACCATTTCTATGAAAATAGTGGATCAAATAAATAACTAAAAAAGGAGGATTTTCCCTCATAAAGGACTCAACATACTTTTTACCTTCATTTTTATTTTGGATAATTATCTGTACTTATAGACTAATAAAGATTTATGTTAATAAAAATTGATTTTTCATTCAAAATCCCATAACATTTGGTTAGATATGAGTTAAATCATTGCATTTCCCATTAATTTTTTTTAAAATGGTTATTTTGGGTTCCTACCATTTAATGAACTAAAAATCATATAGTATGAGATGATTACCATTTTGGGGGATTGTATAAATGGAAAAAATTACTTATAGTATGTCTAAATCATGACACCTTACTTTCAATCTATGACATTGTAGTCTTAACCGAGGTCATTCATGGTCATTATTGAAATCAATCAGGATGGTTATTAAATATAATTTCAATGAAATAATGATTATTGCTAGAGAGTGTCATACCCGGTGCGTAGTAAGGCCCATATGCTCGAGCCAAGCATGACACACCTTTTTTAGAGTTAATACCCCTAGTTAAATTTCATACAAAAAATCTACTTTTAGTATCCAAATGAGGATGTATTTCTCAGTAGACAACATAATATATTTTATGGAAAAACATTATGATTTACACTATACATTGACTTACCCTATGGGTTCTTCACTGATTTTTTCTCATTCTAGTATCCAATGGGTTTGTAAATCCATCAATGATACCAACTAAAATAGACCACGGATTTCATATTATATATTACATCTTAATAGATGAATATTAATTACATAACATAATGATCCATGCAAGAACTATTTAGGTCTAGTACCTTTGGATAACTGTAAACATAATGAACTACTTCACAGATAAAATATATATTATCCCAGTAATTTCATCATATATATAATCATTATTGGACTTATGATTGATAAAACCTTTCTTCATAACCTAGGGTTGAACAAATTCTAATGTGTCAGCTCAGATTCTCAATAAGGTTAAAAAGTAAGATATCAATGATCACATAAGAATAATATGAGTATAATGGTATGAAAACCTGATCATAACATTTTAAAACCATACCATGCTTATCGTAGATCACAAACATGAGTCACTACAAGAATCATCTAATTTCATAAGAGGTGAATCATAATGTAATCTATAAACATAAATAATGATAACATAGTATTGGAATATTACACAAATTTCTAGAATACAGATAATATTATCACATAAGGAAATAGTATGAATAAAAAAAGTTCCCTCAATATGTTAAGATCATCAAATTGGGAAATCATATAATCCTATGAATGTGTTTCCATGTAAAAAAATGTTATCATAGAATTTTAAAAACTTCCACACATAATCTTAATGACATAATGGTATTTCAATAAATAAAATTATTAACCATAATTCAGGTTCATGAATAACATAATTCAGACATGAGTTATCCAACATTACCAATTGCATTGGAGGGTGATATAGGTCCCAACCATCACATAATTGATAAATATATTTTTTGTATGATCATAAAACATTTATCATATCATAACTCATGGAAGGAATATTGGTTTCATAAACATTTCATCATAGTATAACTAGAGGAAAATAAATGGGTCTTATAAATATCTTGCCATCATAAAAATAAATTACCCAAATAAAGAATAATGATGATATAATAGGATCATATACATAGCCAAGCTTACGTAATTTCATAATGTCACGAACCGAATCTGGTCGCCGCCCAAACTGGCACCAAACCCAGCTCGTGACATGACCCGAAGGGCGTTCCCTATCCCCACGGGCTGGCACAAGTGCCCGGGTATCATTTATTTAGGTTTGGGAACGATTTACCCGAATATGAAGTCATAAACCATTAAAAACAATCAATAAACTGAATCTGAAAAATTTATACCAAACAATGTTTAAAAAAAAACCAGAACTGAATACATAGGTTTAGAGTCAATACAAAAGGTCCAAAGACACAATGGAACAGAAACAAAACAGACCCATGGACTCCACATGACAAGGGGTCATCACCCCCAAGTCGTCTCCACTACTCCTCCCCAAGGATGAGGACTAACACCCTAAACCGTCAACACCCTTAGCCTTTACTTTACCTGGGTCAAAAAAAAGGTCTACTTACACCCATGGGGTGTAAGTAGGGTGTGAGCCTAAGCCCAATAGGATACCACCCTATGATTCCAAGGTGCATGCAATACAAGGTGAAAAAGCAAGCAGTTTTAATATGCAATTAAAAGCGGTGACAAATTCCACGAAATGAAACTTTAAATTGAAAACATTTTTCAAGATAAAACTTTCAGAATGTTAACACATTTAAATAGGAATATTAGATACTGCATTATAATTCCAAAGACACCCAAAAACAAGGGCAAATACCACAAATCCACTGAGCAACAAAACCGGGAACACCCCAAGGCACTAGATAGTCTCAGGCCCCATGTACCTCATACCTCAGTGTAATGTAACCATAGTAAAATCCTTTCTCGTGCACGAGCCACTAGTAGGGAACATACCCATAACCTAGTGGTCCCCAATCATCATCCACATAGTTTAGTTAGAGTTGTCGTTATCCAAATGCTAAGTGAAACAGGGACAAAACTCATCCGGTCCACTAGCCGTACTAGTACAAATCCGCCCCACCTAGGTACCCGGGCTTCCCCCTTTGTGCTCAAACAATTTCAGAATTTAACACACATCCATTTTAATGTAAAACACCACTACTGGTCACATACACCAAATACAGTAGCTATCTCATTTTATACCACTTAAAACACACAACAAACTCTTTGAATTTGAATAAATCAATTTCACAAAATCTCGTGTAGTTTTGCACACAAAACCCCTTAAGAAACCCACTTGTACACGATGTTCACAATTGTAAGTTACCAAAACAGTAAAGGCAGCCCAATAAATATCAATTAAAACAACAAATCAATTTTTGGGCATCCTCATGTTAAACAAGAAGTGTTCTCTTTGTAAAACCTTCATTTTCACACAAAAGTGGAACCAAAACTTCACTTTCTTTACAAGCACAATTAAAACTCATTATTTGCAGCAATTACCAAAGGGGATAAACATTATAAAAAGTATTTTATGCCTTATTACAGATCAATAAAAACAACTAAGTATTTATAGGGAATCCCCAAATAAACAAACAAAACACTTCTTTGGAAAACCCCCAATTTCACACCAAATTGGCATTTTAAATTCAATTGAAATGGAAACATCATTAGAACCAATTTTTTGTAGCAATAATAAAATTATATAAATCTGAAAATATGATAAATACAGCATTATAATACACAAAGTTTGCATCAACATTGGAATCACCTACCAAATCAAATGAAACCATTGAATCCTTTGTGCGAAAACACAAACGCACCACCGCCGCACCTCAAGAAGGGTAGATCAAACCTAAAAATAGATAATTGGACCAAGAAAACCCAAGTTTAAACCTTAGGTTCGAACCCCTACCCACTGGTCATTGTTCACTTCAATAAAAAGGGAGGAAACCCTAAAAAAATAGAATGAAACCCTAATCAATTTGAAAGGGGAAAAGAAATGGACAAACTTACTTGAGAAATCAAGAATGAATCTCCCCAAAACACTAGTATCTGAAATTTAAAATGGCCAAAACTCAGGGGATGGTCTCACAAGAATTATTAGGTCATTTAGGAATTGTAATGGAGGGAAAAGATTAAGAATAGAAGGAGTTATGAAAGGATCCATTTACCTCTCCAAAATCTGGAAGATTTCTGAAATCCAGAAAGTTTCAACTATTTTCGCGACTCTATCGAGCTCCAAATTGTGGGAGGAGGGCATGTGGTCGCGCCTGGGATTCTTAGGGTCGGTAGGGAGGTGGAATCACCGAAAAATCCATTTTAATGAATAATATATTAATAAATTAATGAAACAATTTAAAACTGGAAAATGGGCCTTCGGGTTGGCCCAATTCTCAAATAAAAACAAAACTCCCCAATGCTTATGGATTTATAAAGGCCCCAAATTTAACTTTGGGGTTAATATATCATGGGAGAACAATTAGGAGTTGGAATGAGTCAAAAATATTAAAAATTGAAAAAGTTATAAATGAAACAAAATTTATTTTTAAATCTGGAATTGGGCTCGCAGTTTGGCCCAATTCATTAAAACTCACCTATTCTCAATAAAACCTTTGGAAACCAACAAAACAAATCATGAGTGGAAAATAAATTTAAAATAACCCTAAAATAGGTTACGTATGTGACAATTCTCCCCACCTTAAAAACTTTCCGCCCTGGAAAGTCACATAAAGGTCAAAGCAACAACCAAACCCAACTGAGAAACCAATAGGTACACCCTTGCCAGGTTTCACCCCCAAAGGTCAAAACACCTCCAGTGATCAATGATGGAAGGAATACTGTCACAAACCAAACTTACACCACTTTCCTGAAACAATAATGTACATTCCGGATTTATCCCAAATGAAAACTCCTCAAATACAATCTGAACAATACTCAATGAATTTACCCAAAAAAACAACAACATTGAACAAGGTTACACTTCCCTACTATAACTAAACCATTGGAAACTATCCAATATCAATGTTTACCCAATGAATATATAGGTAGTTAGATATCTTCGAATGATAATACCTACTTCCCAGACAAGTCCAAAGAAAAAAAATATGAGTTACTCGTATGAAGAGACACAAATGGGCTCCCCACCATAAGAGACAACTTTAATTGTTTTCCCGAGACAGAATCAAGACACTAATAGTGGGAGGCCCAAACATACTCTCTAGTAAAAGGGATATACTTCCATTAAATGTTTATGAAGTAATATTCATGAGAATCATAGTGGGTCTCCCCACCATAAGAACTGACCATCTTAACCGACCAGCATGGGCCGACACAGAAAGACCCAAAAAGAAATCAAAGATTTAGGAAGGGAGCAGGATTAGTCTGCATGGTTTGGGAAACTGTGCACTAACTATGAATATAATCCTTTCTACATGGCTTACTAGCACACAGCCACTACTAAACGTGCACAAACTATGTGCTCAACCATGATGAAACCATAGGTTTGAACTATTCCCATCTTTCATACTAAGGATAGGACTTTGTACAAGGGTTTAAATGGCCCTGGGATTTTCCCTGACTACGAGCCAGCTTCTCTCCGAGACCTATGGCTAGAGCTCAAATTATTGGAGCATCTTCGGCCTCCTAGTTAATATTTGGAAACCCACTGAATGATAATTCTTCTTTTCGATGCCACCAAAAACTACGCCGCAGTCCCAAATAAGTTTTCTAGACATAACACATTCCAAACTCACTTTACCTTATCCCGATATTTCACTGAAACAAGGGCTGAGAAGATACACACACATCACAACTTGTTTCTTCAGGTGAGAAACAATAGAAGTAAAGAACACCTACACTCACATTCCTCTAAAATAGATGATTTTGAAGTTTTTCCAAGGGAGACATTTGCCCAACATAACAGGGACTCTCAGAGGATTTCACTACTCTCAACCATACAGTCAATCGAGTACATGACATCATAAGGCATCACCAAACATGACCATTTCAACTGATATAAACAATTCATGGAGAGGGACCTTATACAACATCCCCAAACAACACACAATTCTAGAAAGTGGCAACAATATCCTATCGTGACCATATTTCCCACACCGGTGGTTTAACATGAATTAATGCATCAAAGAAACTTTGAAGAACCCAAAGGTCCTCTTAGACACCATCGAGACACTCATCCACACTTACAACCAAAGAACACTTCCACCTTCGATGAATCATGAAACATTAGAAACTAAGGTTTCTTTCAACCTTCCACAATAACTTTACCACTACAAGAGGATCCAAAAATCAACGAAATGAATGGGTGTAGACTCAATCAACAATGATCGATAAAATATTCCTTATATTGATCAACTGGAGGATTTTCCAATGGCGAAACAATATGGATTGCACTTCAGCTGTGCATTAACCCTTAATGGGGGCATACCTTATCCAATGAGAGAACCCAAGGACCCAACCAATCTGGTCCATTAGTCGAAACATGCCTCAAACCAGATCCAAACACATGAAGGGAACCACCGTAAAGGCATCCCAAAACATTTTTCAAAAGAGACCACTAATCATCCCTACAACACAACTTACTGACCAAACCGAAACCCAAAACACAGTTCAAACAGGAGGGGTTCTTGGACTCAAAATATCCCACAACATCAACATTTTCCGAAAACACATAATATACACCATCCCAAAAAAATCATCAAGAAATCATGTTTTTTTTAAAACATTTCTTTGAAAACAAATGTTTCAGCGGTAAGCGCATCCACCAATGGTACCCCATGGGCCTTACACATGCATGTTTCTATGCCACACCAGGCACCCTCCTCATTTCCATCCCGACACTCATCCAGTCATGTCATCAACCATCCCTCTTCCCATATAACCCAATGCATGTGGTTTCTCATGAAAATACCAAAGGTTAAAACAAAAATTCTTTCCACTTTTCAAAACCAAAATGGTCAACCAACACATCCTTTTTCTCAAAACCGCTAACCACGAGATCAAATTCCAACTCACATCTTACAAAACTTTTCAGAAATGCACAACCATTTAAAAAATAACTCACTTTCAATATATTCACATCAATTTAAAAACATCTCATCCCATTAAAACACTATTTGATTGTTTAGAAAACTCTATTGTAAGAATTTTTCAAAACCAACTTCAATATAGTTCTTGCTTTCAAAATAGGTGTAAAAACACAATTTTCCATTTCAAAAAAATTCTAAAAATTCAGTTCCACCATTTCATAAATCAATCCATTCCTTATTTATTTGAAAATAATTTCAAAAAAACTTTATACTTCTTAAAACCAAGTCCTTTTAAAACCAAAGTTCCAAGATTGCAAAACTATAGTACAAAACAATCTGATAGGAAACTAGTTTCAGTGGGTGACTTGGACATATGGTTGGCGGCCATATTCCACTCACTTCACTATCACAGAGAGTGTTCTAGGGTATATCCCCAGCTCCACATGGCTTTCCAGGCCCTGCGAGCTTACGGAGACCATTAACCCAACCCTCTTTTCATTTCCCATAACCATCATTAAAACAAGAAAACCAAAGGACTTAGATAAATCCTGACTTCCCTAGGAAACTTGAATCCTTTCATGAGGTGTGGTGATCAAGCACACTACCCATAACTATACTACCAAGTCCCTACAATCCTAACTTCATGATATCCTGACTCTTCCCGAAATAACATGACCCAAAGAGTTAACATGAACCTCCTCTGATACCATTTTGTCACGAACCGAATCTGGTCGCCGCCCAAACTGGCACCAAACCCAGCTCGTGACATGACCCGAAGGGTGTTCCCTATCCCCACGGGCTGGCACAAGTGCCCGAGTATCATTTATTTAGGTTTGGGAACGATTTACCCGAATATGAAGTCATAAACCATTAAAAACAATCAATAAACTGAATCTGAAAAATTTATACCAAACGATGTTTAAACAAAAACCAGAACTGAATACATAGGTTTATAGTCAATACAAAAGGTCCAAAGACACAATGGAACAGAAAAAAAACAGCCCCATGGACTCCACATGACAAGGGGTCATCACCCCCAAGTCGTCTCCACTACTCCTCCCCAAGGATGAGGACTAACACCCTGAACCGTCAACACCCTTAGCCTTTACTTTACCTGGGTCAAAAAAAAAGGTCTACTTACACCCATGGGGTGTAAGTAGGGTGTGAGCCTAAGCCCAATAGGATACCACCCTATGATTCCAAGGTGCATGCAATACAAGGTGAAAAAGCATGCAGTTTTAATATGCAATTAAAAGCGGTGACAAATTCCACGAAATGAAACTTTAAATTGAAAACATTTTTCAAGATAAAACTTTCAAAATGTTAACACATTTAAATAGGAATATTAGATACTGCATTATAATTCCAAAGACACCCAAAAACAAGGGCAAATACCACAAATCCACTGAGCAACAAAACCGGGAACACCCCAAGGCACTAGATAGTCTCAGGCCCCATGTACCTCGTACCTCAGTGTAATGTAACCATAGTAAAATCCTTTCTCGTGCACGAGCCACTAGTAGGGAACATGCCCATAACCTAGTGGTCCCCAATCATCATCCACATAGTTTAGTTAGAGTTGTCGTTATCCAAATGCTAAGTGAAACAGGGACAAAACCCATCCGGTCCACTAGCCGTACTAGTACAAATCCGCCCCACCTAGGTACACGAGCTTCCCCCTTTGTGCTCAAACAATTTCAGAATTTAACACACATCCATTTTAATGTAAATCACCACTACTGGTCACATACACCAAATACAGTAGCTATCTCATTTTATACCACTTAAAACACACAACAAACTCTTTGAATTTGAATAAATCAATTTCACAAAATCTCGTGTAGTTTTGCACACAAAACCCCTTAAGAAACCCACTTGTACAAGATGTTCACAATTGTAAGTTACCAAAACAGTAAAGGCAGCCCAATAAATATCAATTAAAACAACAAATCAATTTTTGGGCATCCTCATGTTAAACAAGAAGTGTTCTCTTTGTAAAACCTTCATTTTCACACAAAAGTGGAACCAAAACTTCACTTTCTTTACAAGCACAATTAAAACTCATTATTTGAAGCAATTACCAAAGGGGATAAACATTATAAAAAGTATTTTATGCCTTATTACAGATCAATAAAAACAACTAAGTATTTATAGGGAATCCCCAAATAAACAAACAAAACACTTCTTTGGAAAACCCCCAATTTCACACCAAATTGGCATTTTAAATTCAATTGCAATGGAAACATCATTAGAACCAAT
Organism: Viscum album; assembly: GCA_963277665.1. NCBI lineage: Eukaryota > Viridiplantae > Streptophyta > Magnoliopsida > Santalales > Viscaceae > Viscum > Viscum album. The sequence goes on along the minus strand of OY728135.1, from coordinate 1,899,700,706 downwards.
TTTTGTAGCAATAATAAAATTATATAAATCTGAAAATATGATAAATACAGCATTATAATACACAAAGTTTGCATCAACATTGGAATCACCTACCAAATCAAATGAAACCATTGAATCCTTTGTGCGAAAACACAAACGCACCACCGCCGCACCTCAAGAAGGGTAGATCAAACCTAAAAATAGATAATTGGACCAAGAAAACCCAAGTTTAAACCTTAGGTTCGAACCCCTACCCACTGGTCATTGTTCACTTCAATAAAAAGGGAGGAAACCCTAAAAAAATAGAATGAAACCCTAATCAATTTGAAAGGGGAAAAGAAATGGAAAAACTTACTTGAGAAATCTAGAATGAATCTCCCCAAAACACTAGTATCTGAAATTTAAAACGGCCAAAACTCAGGGTATGGTCTCACAAGAATTATTAGGTCATTTAAGAATTGGAATGGAGGGAAAAGATTAAGAATAGAAGGAGTTATGAAAGGATCCATTTACCTCTCCAAAATCTGGACGATTTCTGAAATCCAGAACGTTTCGACTATTTTCGCGACTCTATCGAGCTCCAAATTGTGGGAGGAGGGCATGGGGTCGCGCCTGGGCTTCTTAGGGTCGGTAGGGAGGTGGAATCACCGAAAAATCCATTTTAATGAATAAGATATTAATAAATTAATGAAACAATTTAAAACTGGAAAATGGGCCTTCGGGTTGGCCCAATTCTCAAATAAAAACAAAACTCCCCAATGCTTATGGATTTATAAAGGCCCCAAATTTAAATTTGGGGTTAATATATCAGTGGAGAACAATTAGGAGTTGGAATGAGTCAAAAATATTAAAAATTGAAAAAGTTATAAATGAAACAAAATTTATTTTTAAATCTGGAATTGGGCTCGCAGTTTGGCCCAATTCATTAAAACTCACCTATTCTCAATAAAACCTTTGGAAACCACCAAAACAAATCATGAGTGGAAAATAAATTTAAAATAACCCTAAAATAGGTTACATATGTGACAATTCTTCCCACCTTAAAAACTTTCCGCCCTAGAAAGTCACAGAAAGGTCAAAGCAACAACCAAACCCAACTGAGAAACCAATAGGTACACCCTTGCCAGGTTTCACCCCCAAAGGTCAAAACACCTCCAGTGATCAATGATGGAAGGAATACTGTCACAAACCAAACTTACACCACTTTCCTGAAACAATAATGTACATTCCAGATTTATCCCAAATGAAAACTCCTCAAATACAATCTGAACAATACTCAATGAATTTACCCAAAAAAAACAACAACATTGAACAAGGTTACACTTCCATACTATAACTAAACCATTGGAAACTCTCCAATATCAATGTTTAACCAATGAATATATAGGTAGTTAGATATCTTCGAATGATAATACCTACTTCCCAGACAAGTCCAAAGAAAAAAAATATGAGTTACTCGTATGAAGAGACACAAATGGGCTCCCCACCATAAGAGACAACTTAAATTGTTTTCCCGAGACAGAATCAAGACACTAATAGTGGGAGGCCCAAACATACTCTCTAGTAAAAGAGATATACTTCCATTAAATGTTTATGAAGGAATATTCATGAGAATCATAGTGGGTCTCCCCACCATAAGAACTGACCATCTTAACCGACCAGCATGGGCTGACACAGAAAGACCCAAAAAGAAATCAAAGATTTAGGAAGGGCGCAGGATTAGTCTGCATGGTTTGGGAAACTGTGCACTAACTATGAATATAATCCTTTCTACATGGGTTACTAGCACACAACCACTACTAAACGTGCACAAACTATGTGCTCAACCATGATGAAACCATAGGTTTGAACTATTCCCGTCTTTCATACTAAGGATAGGACTTTGTACAAGGGTTTAAATGGCCCTGGGATTTTCCCTGACTACGAGCCAGCTTCTCTCCGAGACCTATGGCTGGAGCTCAAATGATTGAAGCATCTTCGGCCTCGTAGTTAATATTTGGAAACCCAATGAATGAGAATTCTTCTTTTCGGTGCCACCAAAAACTACGCCGCAGTCCCAAATAAGTTTTCTAGACATAACACATTCCAAACTCACTTTACCTTATCCCGATATTTCACTGAAACAAGGGCTGAGAAGATACACACACATCACAACTTGTTTCTTCAGGTGAGAAACAATAGAAGTAAAGAACACCTACACTCACATTCCTCTAAAATAGATGATTTTGAAGTTTTTCCAAGGGAGACATTTGCCCAACATAACAGGGACTCTCAGAGGATTTCACTACTTTCACCCATACAGTCAATCGAGTACATGACATCATAAGGCATCACCAAACATGACCATTTCAACTGATATAAACAATTCATGGAGAGGGACCTTATACAACATCCCCAAACAACACACAATTCTAGAAAGTGGCATCAATATCCTATCGTGACCATATTTCCCACACCGGTGGTTTAACATGAATTAATGCATCAAAGAAACTTTGAAGAACCCAAAGGTCCTCTTAGACACCATCGAGACACTCATCCACACTTACAACCAAAGAACACTTCCACCTTCGATGAATCATGAAACATTAGAAACTAAGGTTTCTTTCAACCTTCCACAATAACTTTACCACTACAAGAGGATCCAAAAATCAACGAAATGAATGGGTGTAGACTCAATCAACAATGATCGATAAAATATTCCTTATATTGATCAACTGGAGGATTTTCCAATGGCGAAACAATATGGATTGCACTTCAGCTGTGCATTAACCATTAATGGGGGCATACCTTATCCAATGAGAGAACCCAAGGACCCAACCAATCTGGTCCATTAGTCAAAACATGCCTCAAACCAGATCCAAACACATGAAGGGAACCACCGTAAAGGCATCCCAAAAAATTTTTCAAAAGAGACCACTAATCATCCCTACAACACAACTTACTGACCAAACCGAAACCCAAAACACAGTTCAAACAGGAGGGGTTCTTGGACTCAAAACATCCCACAACATCAACATTTTCCGAAAACACATAATATACACCATCCCAAAAAAATCATCAAGAAATCATGTTTTTTTTAAAAACATTTCTTTGAAAACAAATGTTTCAGCGGTAAGCGCATCCACCAATGGTACCCCATGGGCCTTACACATGCATGTTTCTATGCCACACCAGGCACCCTCCTCATTTCCATCCCGACACTCATCCAGTCATGTCATCAACCATCCCTCTTCCCATATAACCCCATGCATGTGGTTTCTCATGAAAATACCAAAGGTTAAAACAAAAATTCTTTCCACTTTTCAAAACCAAAATGGTCAACCAACACATCCTTTTTCTCAAAACCGCTAACCACGAGATCAAATTCCAACTCACATCTTACAAAACTTTTCAGAAATGCACAACCATTTAAAAAAATAACTCACTTTCAATATATTCACATCAATTTAAAAACATCTCATCCCATTAAAACAATATTTGATTGTTTAGAAAACTCTATTGTAAGCATTTTTCAAAACCAACTTCAATATAGTTCTTGCTTTCAAAATAGGTGTAAAAACACCATTTTCCATTTTAAAAAAATTCTAAAAATTCAGTTCCACCATTTCATAAATCAATCCATTCCTTATTTATTTGAAAATAATTTCAAAAAAACTTTATACTTCTTAAAACCAAGTCCTTTTAAAACCAAAGTTCCAAGATTGAAAAACTATAGTACAAAACAATCTGATAGGAAACTAGTTTCAGTGGGTGACTTTGACATATGGTTGGAGGCCATATTCCACTCACTTCACTATCACAGAGAGTGTTCTAGGGTATATCCCCAGCTCCACATGGCTTGCCAGGCCCTGCGAGCTTACGGAGACCATTAACCCAACCCTCTTTTCATTTCCCCTAACCATCATTAAAACAAGAAAACCAAAGGACTTAGATAAATCCTGACTTCCCTAGGAAACCTGAATCCTGTCATGAGGTGTGGTGATCAAGCACACTACCCATAACTATAATACCAAGTCCCTACAATCCTAACTTCATGATATCCTGACTCTTCCCGAAATAACATGACCCAAAGAGTTAACATGAACCTCCTCTGATACCATTTTGTCACGAACCGAATCTGGTCGCCGCCCAAAATGGCACCAAACCCAGCTCGTGACATGACCCGAAGGGCGTTCACTATCCCCACGGGCTGGCACAAGTGCCCGGGTATCATTTATTTAGGTTTGGGAACGATTTACCCGAATATGAAGTCATAAACCATTAAAAACAATCAATAAACTGAATCTGAAAAATTTATACCAAACGATGTTTAAACAAAAACCAGAACTGAATACATAGGTTTAGAGTCAATACAAAAGGTCCAAAGACACAATGGAACAGAAACAAAATAGCCCCATGGACTCCACATGACAAGGGGTCATCACCCCCAAGTCGTCTCCACTACTCCTCCCCAAGGATGAGGACTAACACCCTGAACCGTCAACACCCTTAGCCTTTACTTTACCTGGGTCAAAAAAAAGGTCTACTTACACCCATGGGGTGTAAGTAGGGTGTGAGCCTAAGCCCAATAGGATACCACCCTATGATTCCAAGGTGCATGCAATACAAGGTGAACAAGCAAGCAGTTTTAATATGCAATTAAAAGCGGTGACAAATTCCACGAAATGAAACTTTAAATTGAAAACATTTTTCAAGATAAAACTTTCAGAATGTTAACACATTTAAATAGTAATATTAGATACTGCATTATAATTCCAAAGACACCCAAAAACAAGGGCAAATACCACAAATCCAATGAGCAACAAAACCGGGAACACCCCAAGGCACTAGATAGTCTCAGGCCCCATGTACCTCGTACCTCAGTGTAATGTAACCATAGTAAAATCCTTTCTCGTGCACGAGCCACTAGTAGGGAACATACCCATAACCTAGTGGTCCCCAATCATCATCCAAATAGTTTATTTAGAGTTGTCGTTATCCAAATGCTAAGTGAAACAGGGACAAAACCCATCCGGTCCACTAGCCGTACTAGTACAAATCCGCCCCACCTAGGTACACGGGCTTCCCCCTTTGTGCTCAAACAATTTCAGAATTTAACACACATCCATTTTAATGTAAAACACCACTACTGGTCACATACACCAAATAAAGTAGCTATCTCATTTTATACCACTTAAAACACACAACAAACTCTTTGAATTTGAATAAATCAATTTCACAAAATCTCGTGTAGTTTTGCACACAAAACCCCTTAAGAAACCCACTTGTACACGATGTTCACAATTGTAAGTTACCAAAACAGTAAAGGCAGCCCAATAAATATCAATTAAAACAAAAAATCAATTTTTGGGCATCCTCATGTTAAACAAGAAGTGTTCTCTTTGTAAAACCTTCATTTTCACACAAAAGTGGAACCAAAACTTCACTTTCTTTACAAGCACAATTAAAACTCATTATTTGAAGCAATTACCAAAGGGGATAAACATTATAAAAAGTATTTTATGCCTTATTACATATCAATAAAAACAACTAAGTATTTATAGGGAATCCCCAAATAAACAAACAAAACACTTCTTTGGAAAAACCCCCAATTTCACACCAAATTGGCATTTTAAATTCAATTGCAATGGAAACATCATTAGAACCAATTTTTGTAGCAATAATAAAATTATATAAATCTGAAAATATGATAAATACATCATGCTAATACACAAAGTTTGCATCAACATTGGAATCACCTACCAAATCAAATGAAACCATTGAATCCTTTGTGCGAAAACACAAACGCACCACCGCCGCACCTCAAGAAGGGTAGATCGAACCTAAAAATAGATAATTGGACCAAGAAAACCCAATTGTAAACCTTAGGTTCGAACCCCTACCCACTGGTCATTGTTCACTTCAATAAAAAGGGAGGAAACCCTAAAAAAATAGAATGAAACCCTAATCAATTTGAAAGGGGAAAAGAAATGGACAAACTCACTTGAGAAATCTAGAATGAATCTCCGCAAACCACTAGTATCTGAAATTTAAAACGGCCAAAACTAAAGGGATGGTCTCACAAGAATTATTAGGTCATTTAGGAATTGGAATTGAGGGAAAAGATTAAGAATAGAAGGAGTTATGAAAGGATCCATTTACCTCTCTAAAATCTGGACGATTTCTGAAATCCAGAAAGTTTCGACTATTTTTGCGACTCTATCGAGCTCCAAATTGTGGGAGGAGGGCATAGGGTCGCGCCTGGGCTTCTTAGGGTCGATAGGGAGGTGTAATCACCGAAAAATCGATTTTAATGAATAAGATATTAATAAATTAATGAAACAATTTAAAACTGGAAAATGGGCCTTCGGGTTGGCCCAATTCTCAAATAAAAACAAAACTCCCCAATGCTTATGGATTTATAAAGGCCACAAATTTACATTTGGGGTTAATATATCAGGAGAGAACAATTAGGAGTTGGAATGAGTCAAAAATATTAAAAATTGAAAAAGTTATAAATGAAACAAAATTTATTTTTAAATCTGGAATTGGGCTCGCAGTTTGGCCCAATTCATTAAAACTCACATATTCTCAATAAAACCTTTGGAAACCACCAAAACAAATCATGAGTGGAAAATAAATTTAAAATAACCCTAAAATAGGTTACATATGTAACAATTCTCCCCACCTTAAAAACTTTCCGCCCTGGAAAGTCACAGAAAGGTCAAAGCAACAACCAAACCCAACTGAGAAACCAATAGGTACACCCTTGCCAGGTTTCACCCCCAAAGGTCAAAACACCTCCAGTGATCAATGATGGAAGGAATACTGTCACAAACCAAACTTACACCACTTTCCTGAAACAATAATGTACATTCCGGATTTATCCCAAATGAAAACTCCTCAAATACAATCTGAACAATACTCAATGAATTTACCCAAAAAAAACAACAACATTGAACAAGGTTACACTTCCCTACTATAACTAAACCATTGGAAACTATCCAATATCAATGTTTACCCAATGAATATATAGGTAGTTAGATATCTTCGAATGATAATACCTACTTCCCAAACAAGTCCAAAGAAAAAAAATATGAGTTACTCGTATGAAGAGACACAAATGGGCTCCCCACCATAAGAGACAACTTAAATTGTTTTCCCGAGACAGAATCAAGACACTAATAGTGGGAGGCCCAAACATACTCTCTAGTAAAAGGGATATACTTCCATTAAATGTTTATGAAGGAATATTCATGAGAATCATAGTGGGTCTCCCCACCATAAGAACTGACCATCTTAACCGACCAGCATGGGCCGACACAGAAAGACCCAAAAAGAAATCAAAGATTTAGGAATGGCGCAGGATTAGTCTGCATGGTTTGGGAAACTGTGCACTAACTATGAATATAATCCTTTCTACATGGCTTACTAGCACACAGCCACTACTAAACGTGCACAAACTATGTGCTCAACCATGATGAAACCATAGGTTTGAACTATTCCCATCTTTCATACTAAGGATAGGACTTTGTACAAGGGTTTAAATGGCCCTGGGATTTTTCCTGACTACGAGCCAGCTTCTCTACGAGACCTATGGCTGGAGCTCAAATGATTGAAGCATCTTCGGCCTCATAGTTAATATTTGGAAACCCACAGAATGAGAATTCTTCTTTTCGGTGCCACCAAAAACTACGCTGCAGTCCCAAATAAGTTTTCTAGACATAACACATTCCAAACTCACTTTACCTTATCCCGATATTTCACTGAAACAAGGGCTGAGAATATACACACACATCACAACTTGTTTCTTCAGTTGAGAAACAATAGAAGTAAAGAACACCTACACTCACATTACTCTAAAATAGATGATTTTGAAGTTTTTCCAAGGGAGACATTTGCCCAACATAACAGGGACTCTCAGAGGATTTCACTACTTTCACCCATACAGTCAATCGAGTACATGACATCATAAGGCATCACCAAACATGACCATTTCAACTGATATAAACAATTCATGGAGAGGGACCTTATACAACATCCCCAAACAACACACAATTCTAGAAAGTGGCAACAATATCCTATCGTGACCATATTTCCCACACCGGTGGTTTAACATGAATTAATTCATCAAAGAAACTTTGAATAACCCAAAGGTCCTCTTAGACACCATCGAGACACTCATCCACACTTACAACCAAAGAACACTTCCACCTTCGATGAATCATGAAACATTAGAAACTAAGGTTTCTTTCAACCTTCCACAATAACTTTACCACTACAAGAGGATCCAAAAATCAACGAAATGAATGGGTGTAGACTCAATCAACAATGATCGATAAAATATTCCTTATATTGATCAACTGGAGGATTTTCCAATGGCGAAACAATATGGATTGCACTTCAGCTGTGCATTAACCCTTAATGGGGGCATACCTTATCCAATGAGAGAACCCAAGGACCCAACCAATCTGGTCCATTAGTCAAAACATGCCTCAAACCAGATCCAAACACATGAAGGGAACCACCGTAAAGGCATCCCAAAACATTTTTCAAAAGAGACCACTAATCATCCCTACAACACAACTTACTGACCAAACCGAAACCCAAAACACAGTTCAAACAGGAGGGGTTCTTGGACTCAAAACATCCCACAACATCAACATTTTCCGAAAACACATAATATACACCATCCCAAAAAAAATCATCAAGAAATCATGTTTTTTTTTAAAAACATTTCTTTGAAAACAAATGTTTCAGCGGTAAGCGCATCCACCAATGGTACCCCATGGTCCTTACACATGCATGTTTCTATGCCACACCAGGCACCCTCCTCATTTCCATCCCGACACTCATCCAGTCATGTCATCAACCATCCCTCTTCCCATATAACCCCATGCATGTGGTTGCTCATGAAAATACCAAAGGTTAAAACAAAAATTCTTTCCACTTTTCAAAACCAAAATGGTCAACCAACACATCCTTTTTCTCAAAACCGCTAACCACGAGATCAAATTCCAACTCACATCTTACAAAACTTTTCAGAAATGCACAACCATTTAAAAAAATAACTCACTTTCAATATATTCACATCAATTTAAAAACATCTCATCCCATTAAAACACTATTTGATTGTTTAGAAAACTCTATTGTAAGGATTTTTCAAAACCAACTTCAATATAGTTCTTGCTTTCAAAATAGGTGTAAAAACACCATTTTCCATTTCAAAAAAATTCTAAAAATTCAGTTCCACCATTTCATAAATCAATCCATTCCTTATTTATTTGAAAATAATTTCAAAAAAACTTTATACTTCTTAAAACCAAGTCCTTTTAAAACCAAAGTTCCAAGATTGCAAAACTATAGTACAAAACAATCTGATAGGAAACTAGTTTCAGTGGGTGACTTGGACATATGGTTGGCGGCCATATTCCACTCACTTCACTATCACAGAGAGTGTTCTATGGTATATCCCCAGCTCCACATGGCTTGCCAGGCCCTGCGAGCTTACGGAGACCATTAACCCAACCCTCTTTTCATTTCCCCTAACCATTATTAAAACAAGAAAACCAAAGGACTTAGATAAATCCTGACTTCCCTAGGAAACATGAATCCTGTCATGAGGTGTGGTGATCAAGCACACTACCCATAACTATAATACCAAGTCCCTATAATCCTAACTTCATGATATCCTGACTCTTCCCGAAATAACATGACCCAAAGAGTTAACATGAACCTCCTCTGATACCATTTTGTCACGAACCGAATCTGGTCGCCGCCCAAACTGGCACCAAACCCAGCTCGTGACATGACCCGAAGGGCGTTCCCTATCCCCACGGGCTGACACAAGTGCCCGGGTATCATTTATTTAGGTTTGGGAACGATTTACCCGAATATGAAGTCATAAACCATTAAAAACAATCAATAAACTGAATCTGAAAAATTTATACCAAACGATGTTTAAACAAAAACCAGAACTGAATACATAGGTTTAGAGTCAATAAAAAAGGTCCAAAGACACAATTGAACAGAAACAAAACAGCCCCATGGACTCCACATGACAAGGGGTCATCACCCCCAAGTCGTCTCCACTACTCCTCCCCAAGGATGAGGACTAACACCCTGAACCGTCAACACCCTTAGCCTTTACTTTACCTGGGTCAAAAAAAAAGGTCTACTTACACCCATGGGGTGTAAGTAGGGTGTGAGCCTAAGTCCAATAGGATACCACCCTATGATTCCAAGGTGCATGCAATACAAGGTGAAAAAGCAGGCAGTTTTAATATGCAATTAAAAGCGGTGACAAATTCCACGAAATGAAACTTTAAATTGAAAACATTTTTCAAGATAAAACTTTCAAAATGTTAACACATTTAAATAGGAATATTAGATACTGCATTATAATTCCAAAGACACCCAAAAACAAGGGCAAATACCACAAATCCACTGAGCAACAAAACCGGGAACACCCCAAGGCACTAGATAGTCTCAGGCCCCATGTACCTCGTACCTCAGTGTAATGTAACCATAGTAAAATCCTTTCTCGTGCACGAGCCACAAGTAGGGAACATACCCATAACCTAGTGGTCCCCAATCATCATCCACATAGTTTAGTTAGAGTTGTCGTTATCCAAATGCTAAGTGAAACAGGGACAAAACCCATCCGGTCCACTAGCCGTACTAGTACAAATCCGCCCCACCTAGGTACCCGGGCTTCCCCCTTTGTGCTCAAACAATTTCAGAATTTAACAAACATCCATTTTAATGTAAAACACCACTACTGGTCACATACACCAAATACAGTAGCTATCTCATTTTATACCACTTAAAACACACAACAAACTCTTTGAATTTGAATAAATCAATTTCACAAAATCTCGTGTAGTTTTGCACACAAAACCCCTTAAGAAACCCACTTGTACACGATGTTCACAATTGTAAGTTACCAAAACAGTAAAGGAAGCCCAATAAATATCAATTAAAACAACAAATCAATTTTTGTGCGTCCTCATGTTAAACAAGAAGTGTTCTCTTTGTAAAACCGTCATTTTCACACAAAAGTGGAACCAAAACTTCACTTTCTTTACAAGCACAATTAAAACTCATTATTTGCAGCAATTACCAAAGGGGATAAACATTATAAAAAGTATTTTATGCCTTATTACAGATCAATAAAAACAACTAAGTATTTATAGGTAATCCCCAAATAAACAAACAAAACACTTCTTTGGAAAACCCCAATTTCACACCAAATTGGCATTTTAAATTCAATTGCAATGGAAACATCATTAGAACCAATTTTTGTAGCAATAATAAAATTATATAAATCTGAAAATATGATAAATACAGCATGCTAATAAGCAAAGTTTTCATCAACATTGGAATCACCTACCAAATCAAATGAAACCATTGAATCCTTTGTGCGAAAACACAAACGCACCACCGCCGCACCTCAAGAAGGGTAGATCAAACCTAAAAATAGATAATTGGACCAAGAAAACCCAAGTTTAAACCTTAGGTTCGAACCCCTACCCACTGGTCATTGTTCACTTTAATAAAAAGGGAGGAAACCCTAAAAAAATAGAATGAAACCCTAATCAATTTGAAAGGGGAAAAGAAATGGACAAACTTACTTGAGAAATCTAGAATGAATCTCCCCAAAACACTAGTATCTGAAATTTAAAACTGCCAAAACTCAGGGGATGGTCTCACAAGAATTATTAGGTCATTTAGGAATTGGAATGGAGGGAAAAGATTAAGAATAGAAGGAGTTATGAAAGGATCCATTTACCTCTCCAAAATCTGGACGATTTCTGAAATCCAGAAAGTTTCGACTATTTTAGCAACTCTATCGAGCTCCAAATTGTGGGAGGAGGGCATGGGGTCGCGCCTGGGCTTCTTAGGGTCGATAGGGAGGTGGAATCACCGAAAAATCCATTTTAATGAATACGATATTAATAAATTAATGAAACAATTTAAAACTGGAAAATGGGCCTTCGGGTTGGCCCAATTCTCAAATAAAAACAAAACTCCCTCATGCTTATGGATTTATAAAGGCCCCAAATTTAAATTTGGGGTTAATATATCAGGGGAGAATAATTAGGAGTTGGAATGAGTCAAAAATATTAAAAATTGAAAAAGTTATAAATGAAACAAAATTTATTTTTAAATCTGGAATTGGGCTCGCAGTTTGGCCCAATTCATTAAAACTCACCTATTCTCAATAAAACCTTTGGAAACCACCAAAACAAATCATGAGTGGAAAATAAATTTAAAATAACCCTAAAATATGTTACGTATGTGACACATAATCTTTCATCTCAGATGAAAAGTTATTTTGAAAGACAACATAGAACATTTTATATGGAAAATAAATTTTTAACAATAAAAATCACCTTTTTAAAACAAAAATATCACAATAAATTATGATATTACTTTTATTAGAAAATAAATTATGTAACATATAATTTATTCTTTGTAAAATTTGTGTTTTATGATTATAGGATATTATTTCCAAGGATTACGCATTATAAAAAATATTTATTTCACATTCTAGATAAAATGTTAAATTCACACTTTCTAGAAAATGATAATAATATTTTCATTAAATCTATATTTTAAAAAATTCAAAATTTTTTAATAATAACATTAAAAAATATGTTTTCATCTTAGAAAAAATACTCTAATATATTTTTTAATAAAAATGATCTTTGAAAAAAATGGTTTCACACAAAAGAAAGAAATAATTTCAATTTTTAAAAAAATATTCTTTTCTAATACTGGGTACATAGTGGTGTAAATAGATAATACAAAAATTATTATCAATAAATAATAAAATGACAATAAAATTAATTTTTTTTACAGTTATATCATAATAACTCATCATTAGTATCATTATCATAAACAGAACTGATAAAAATTATATTATATCTTTAAACCCTTACTATTTTGGTAACATATGAATCTGAATCCCCATTAATGAAGCATTAAATATAGTTAGATTAATAAAATTTGGGGTATGAAGAGTCAAATGGTTTGTATATACACCACTTAAAAGAAGATAGGTGGTAACATAAAATATGTCTCAATGAAGGAAATGGAGATGATACTTCATTTCCATAAGTCTCAAATAGAATTGTACACATTTAAAATTCCATAATAGTAAATAATATTTGTTAAACATGAATTATAGAAAATTAGTTAAATATATAATCTTATATTATTTAATTCTGACCTTTTATTTCTCATTTATTAAAAAATAATTTCTAAAATCATGTTTTGGGTAATATCTACAATGTTTTAATATGTTTTTTAGTTAGAAATTTTGAACCTATTACTCTGATCATATTTCCACCATACCAAAAATTTTATACACGATATGGATATAGTATATATTCAATAAATAAGTATTAATTATAATTCATAAATGATAGAGATAGGAAATTAAATACACTATTTTTGGAGATTGTAGGCCCTACATACGCTTGGATGTTTTTCAATGTTTTTTATCAATGAATCAAAATGTTGTAAAATATTAAATTATTTAAAAAAACAAGTATGATTTCATATATTTCACAGATACTGATATTATTAATCATTATTGACTTCCATTTAATACCTAATTGGAAAATTAATCACATCACATTGTGAGGCGGTGGTTTTCCATACACATGAGCAACATTATCGTAGTACCTCAGAATTGAAAGTAAGAACATGTACATGATATTATACTTAATAAAATATAATAATTTCATAATATATATAAATATATATATTAAAAACATATTTATATCCAATGGTGATAGGTGGTCATAGAAGCTGATTTACATTAGTTCACAAGGAAATAGTCTGGGTACACACAATGGTTAGTATTGATTTCCCACTGATTGAAGTTGAGGTGTATATTATGAATTACATTACCATTATAAAATAATAGTATATGAGATATAGAGTTGTTATTATATCATCATTTTTGTATAATATTATTATAAGTGATAGAAATAGATAATATGAAAATGCATTGTTAAATACTATATTGCTTCTACATTGAAACCTTTTCTACACATAAAGACATTGTAGGAGGGTTTAATAATTAAAATAATCACTATTGGATGTTTGAAAGAGTTATAGAATTTATATGGGTAGTATAATTCCAATACAAAGGGTTTTGGAAGTGTGAATTAGATTGGAGGGGTTAACCTTCAATATTTTACGGATTGGACACATATAAAATCATTGCAAAAAATAATTTGTACAGATGTTTTCTATATTCAAAATGATAAAAAATGGAACATTATAGAGTATTATAGGTTATAATGACAAAATATTTCTACTACATGAGATTTGGATACGTTTATAGGTAATTTTATGCCTTGTCAATTTAGTTTAATCTCTTATTATATATGTTTTAACCTTAACCATGTTAAACATATTTTATTATTTTTAATATTTAATATCAAAAAAGTATTTAATTTACAAAATAATATAATATTAATTATCTTTTTTACAAATATTGAATATATTTTTCCAAATTACATTCTGATAAATTATAATGCTTAGTTCAGAATTAAACCCACATAAATGATGAAAATAAGTTTTGAAGATAAAATTATTATATGTATAGAAAGATTTAATATAAAAATCCATTATTTAATTGATTACAATAAACTGTATTTTATTAATAAATATATATTTAAAATAATTTTACTTTAAAAACATTTTTAACGTGGTGAAAATTGTTTAATACTTTAAACTAAATTTCATTTTTTAATAAAAGGTGGCATTTTGAAATTTATCAAAAAATTAATATTATTAAAAAAATTATGATAATCATCAAATAGATAATTAGGACATGTAGATTTCAGATATAATTTTTTGTTTGTTAATTTATATAATAAATTTTGAAACATTTCATTCATTATTTTTTATATAAATTTAACAAAAACATTTTTGTATAAAATTATCTTTTAGAAGCATATAAAGGCTTTACTAAAAATTATGAACTTTTTTATCAATATGTTTTATTTTTATAATAAAATTATAATTAATATTATAAATATTATAATCTTATTTTTACCACTATGATTAATTTCTAGTATTTTTTACCTTATTTAAATAATAGAAAATCATGGTTCGATAAAACATGGTGTTGCGTGTAACATAAGATATCAAAGACATAAAATTTATTACATAAAAAAATATTCTAGAAAATATTTTTGTGGTATGTTTCTCATATAAAATTCATGTTAATATTCACTAAATGATTCCAATCCCTTTTCTATGTAATTTTATATGTTATTATATTTATTTTTCTTCACCTTGAAGCCATTATGGCCTTGCCATCCTACTACTCAGAATTTATATATGTGATTTGATGTAAAAGGTTTCTTTATTCTTATTAAATATCATCATTCACTCATTTTATTGAATTTGGACAAATTATTTTTTTTCATAATTGAGGTTATATGGTTTAGTATCTTCTAATCTTCTGATAGACTTGATCTTCTTACTTTTTAAATTATAGTTTAAATTTTTTTACAGAAATAATATGTCAATATTTTGTATGATCTATATATATAAAGAAAATTTTACCATTAGTGTTTCCAGGGAATTAATGATGGAAATGTATTTAAAACATTCATTAAATAATTATTTTATGTTCTTATTCATAACTTAATTAAATTAATTTTATTAATTCTTAATAACATTATTGAAAAATAATGGGAACCCCTGGTGATTTAGTTGGTGAACCTATATTAGGTATAAGTACATTCCACTAGTAATGAGGTTTTTTAGAAAAATTATGTAACATAATCCACACTTTACTTTCCAAGTGATGTAGTTATAGTTTCATTCTAGTAATTAAGGGACACCCAAATTGGTGGTATAGAATTACTATGTGAATGTTGATGCTCCTTTCCATCACAAAGTTTAATGACTTAAAAAGGGAAATACATGTGTCCAAAGTGATTCATCCTTTAAAGAAACATAAAAAATCGACAAAGGCATGAAGAAGGATTTATTCCCACTTGGGTCGTGCAAGTTTTATCATTTTCGCACATGTATACTTGCGTGCCGCATAGTGGTCGCGCAGGTGACTTGCGCGCCCTGCTTGATATTTCACCTAGGGTCTTAATTAGCCTATAAATACCCCACGTGGGCCCCCCAATTTAGGACGGAAAAATTCCAAAACTCATATTTGAGCTCCCGGTGCCCTAGTCTCTTCTGGAAGTCTTCTGAACACTTCTAAGGTAATTTCTTACCTCGAATGGAAGCTCTAAAGTGAGGGAACAAGGCCTAAGTGTTGAAATTCATCAACACCTACACGCCTAAGTGTCTGACCCTTCAGGGAATGGAATACACTTGCGGGCCGCCTTATCCCTTCAATAAAACTTGTGCGCCACTCTTTTGGAAGCCTTTTGGGATAATATTAAGGGCTTGAGCCAAGTCTCAACCACGTATTACCCTAAGGGTTGACCATCGCGCAGGTACCCATGTGTCATGCAAGTATACTTGCACGAGCAGGACTTGCGCGCCCAAGCAGGGCTTGTTCGACTCTCTCTTTTTGGGTTCCCCTCCTACTTATTCACTTGTTTTCTTCAAATTCACCGCTACTCTTCAAGGTTTAGCCTTCAGAATCCAATGAAAATCCATTTTTGGCATGATTCATTGGATGGATTCCTTGTTTGAAAGGAATTATATGGAACATCTCTCAAAACCTAGTGATTTACATATCTTTATGTCACTACGGTTAGAGATTCCATTCATTTGACCTCATCCTTTAAAATAAGATGACTATTCATGGGCATCCTTTTTAGGAGTAAGCCCCAAGTCCCCTTAATTCTGGGCCTCCTTTTCGGGACTAAGCCCCAGTCATAATTCCTTTAATTTGGGCATCCTCCTCAGGTATAAGACCCACTCATAACTCCCATTTAACTTAGGCCTCCTTCTCAGGAATAAGTCCTAAGTCTCAAGTCCTCTAACATGGGCCTCCTTTTTAAGAGTAAGCCCCAGTCTTCAAATTACCTTAACCTGAAATTCCTTTTCAAGAGTAATCCCCAACCATAATTATTTTAATATGGGAATCCTCCATAGGATTAAGGCTCATGTTCCTAAAAATCCAAATTCGCTTATCTTGGGCTTCCTTTTTAGGAGTAAGCCCTAGTCACAATTCCCTTTAACATGGACCTATTCTTTAAGAGTATTCCCCAGTCATAATTTCTCTTAACCAGTTTTAATTTACTTTTGATTTGGGATTCCTTCTTATGAGTAAATCCCAATCAAAAGTCCTCTATAATTTGGGAGTCCTTCACAGGATTAAGTCCTAAGATAAGTATCCAAATCTCCATAAAGGACATATACCTTTATGGACCTTGTTCCCGGGTTTCTTCCGAGAAGTAAATCCTAATCTTCATCTATCTAGGAAATCATACATACATAAGCCCCACATCATTTCTTATAATTGCATCTTTCATTGCACAATTGTCTATTTTACCAATACCTCTTGTTTCTCACACTGAGCATGACTCACGTGAGCTTAGAGTGTAAAAGTAATTATGGTATCTTTCTTTGAGCCATCAATCATGAATAAACCTCATACTTCTTTACTCGAACTACATGGGTTCTGATTCCTTTTCTAAAATAAAGGATACGTAGGCAGCCCATCTGTGGGTACGATCCCAACTATGAAATAATCAATATCCTTCTGAATGGAAAAAAAGATCAAGTGCCCTTCTGAGTGGTTTTAAAACCAGTATGGTTATCATAATGACCAAGATATTTCTATATGTGTCGAAGGATACCATTGACTAAGAATCTCTAACAAATACAGATGATTCTCTATCAATAAAGAACCTCGAATATATATAAGATTCTATAAATCTCATACATATTAATCATTGATTGTCAGATTTAAAGGAAATATCATTTTCATACTTGGTAATATAATAAGGCTTCACGAACATAACTTAAATCTATAAAGAGAGTCCCAGAGTAGATAATAATTCCCCATAAATGGGTGTAATGAGTCCGACATCCCATATTCTCTACCAATGCAAATTCTTAAGCCTCATCAGTTCATAACTATTGAGAACCTACCTTTGGAAAGTAGGTCCAAAAGGATATAGAGTCATTGGATGTTTCTGGTTCTATGAACAAACCCGTTAGAAACCTCTTTGAATGTTTGAACCTTAAATCAATGAGGTCATCCTCATTTCCGGAGGAAACAAAAAATGGTGAACCCAACGTGAATCCTTAACCAAGTTAGAATGATGTTTTACATATTTTGTTAGGCCCCTATTTATACTCAATGAGAGGGCCAACAAAACAATCAATAACATATGTGATCATACAAAAGATGTAGCGGACGAACTTATCTTGATTATGTTTGTTATAACAAACATGCACGCTTTTCCAAGATATTCTGCGTTACAGAAATGGCTTCTCTTAAGTTCATTCCTATGAAAACCTCTGCTGTGAATGCATATGCTGCTACTCCTGCTGGATCGTTGTCCACTCTGAGGATGACATCACATACTCAACGTCTTCAACGCTGGGTATCAAATGCGCTGGTCAAGGAGTACCGTAAAAACTGTACTATTCCTATTGGAACCGGGCATGTAGCAGAAGCCCCAAACAGGTGGGTTTTAAAAATTTCCCACCGACGGTCGACGTAAACACGTCGATGTTAGAGAAGAGTAGCCCAGTCATAGTTGAGGACCACGCATGAAGTGTTTTTAACACAAACATAGATAGTAAAATACCTGGTTTAGATCTGAACCCGCGCACGACGTCTGCTCGTCGTTGGCGATTGTTGCTCGAATAATCCAAAGCCAAATTCCTCTAGATCATCCACACGCGCTTCATGGAATCCTCATGAGTGCCATTCGTCATAGTCTGGGTGCTAGCGCAGAATACCGACGATGCCTTCGACGTTCCAATGATCACTGCATCGCTTCGCTAGCGATGCCCGAGAGAGAGTTCCATCCGAGCTCCTTAGATCCATAGCATCTATCTCTAGAGTGTGGGAGAGAGAAGAGGAGGGATAAGCACCATGAATAGAGTTTGGAAAATTCCCCTCCTTTTCTATTTATAGTGCTCAATTAAAATACCCGGTATCACCTCGGCGACCACAAATACTTAACGCACTATTAACGAATTTTTTTGACTACTAAACTGAGCCATAAATATTATAATCACTTACTTGTAATATATTAAAATATATTACATGATAATAATTAAGTCATTAACCCAACTCATCTCTCCCATAAATATTAATTGATCCTTGAATAATTTAATATTCGTCAATTAATATTTTTTCATGTATTTAATTAAAACTCGTAAATAAATTTAATAAATAAATTCAGTACTAATTATTCTAAACTCAAATAATATGAATTTATTTATTTCATTGGTGATCGTTTAAATTTGGACAATTCCCGGAATTTTGTGGTGGGGCCAACTATGTCCAATTATCCTATTCAACTGAATAGAGAAGATTCTTGAATACACTATTGTGTGTGACCCTCTAGGCCCTTATTTCGACAGCCGTGAATATTATTCACAGACCAAGAGCGGGATCTAGCAACCCATCATGGCCCCTTAAGAAATAATGATTGTCACAGTAGCAACAACCAACCTACGAACACGCACTGTGTAATATAATATATTTGTCTATAATATCTCATAAAGTAGGACGCACTCTCATGTCATCGCCCTTTTCATTCTTTATTGTTTTTTTATGTAACTGGATGGATTTACCCTCGACTTTAATGTCCATGGTCTTATAAAGGTACTACCATCCATATCAACATGGCCAGAGATATATTACTTCTATAACCTGGAAGCGACAAATCCTTTCCTGACCATTCAACCAATGTCATGACACCAATGACGCACCTGACACAAACTACCTCGCCACGACTTCATTGCCATGGTTTTTGTCTTTCATCAAAGTACGCAATCAAATGACATACATTGGTAATGATCTCAAGTCAGGAGACCATTACACATGGTTGTATATAGGAACATCCAATGACACCTGAAACATGTGGTGTTCCTATTGGCGGGTCAGTTCTCATGATCTCACTACTAGAGATCACCAAGTGTGAACTTCATGAGAAGAAGTCTCAATGCTTATGAGCCCCCAACACCTGATGGTCAGACATCTACTATGTCCAATTAGTAATATGTATCTAGACCATAGAACATATATTTAAGATTAATTTTATAGTATCTAGAGATTCTCATTATAGCCTGGGAACTGCTATAACCTTTCGATGTGATAATTAATCATTGGATATTACCATTTCAATAGTTGATGAAAAAAATTATACACTATAATGGTAAGATGACATCATGCATAGTTAACTCTATACATGATATGGTAATCAAAAACACATAATAGTTGGGTCTAGGGAACCCATTATTTCAACACTCCCACTTACACTAGAGCCAACTTGCTAACCAAACTTGTTAGATACTCACATGATAAGCATCATGTTTCTACTGAGTAAAGGCCTTAGATACTGGGTCCTCCACGGTTCCACCGCGTGGCTATTCTGCTATAGCGACCTCATCTCTTTGATTAAAACTTATCAAGAGATGGTATCCTGAGTATATACCCTTTTTCCACTATCATAACTTGACATCTTGGCTAGTAAGAATATCATAATCTGCATTATGATAATAATTTTTTCACCAGTTGTGATTCCAAGAACTGGAACAAATCATTGCATTTAACTGCTTCTTAGATATCTTAGAAGCTGCAATGTACTCGGTCTTATAGATATGGCCACCACAGGCTAATATGAGCTTGACTCGCTCATCGCCTTTAACCTAACTGCAATACTAGATCACTTAGATCTATATAAGACTAGTTTTTATCCCCAAAACTAGTATCATTTATTCTCCACTTACCAGGTACATATATTTTGTACTTGCTGAAGTACAATTAGATTGTTATGACTACATCCCTTACAATGCTCCTGGATATGACTGATATTTTCATATTGTAAAATATACCTTTCCAATATCAGTTCTTGTATATATCATGGCATACGTGATTGATCCATCGCTCCAACTTATGGATTTCAACTCACTGCATTTATCTCTTCCCATGTCATGGACAGGTCAACATCGAGAGATTATGCCCTGTGACATAGGCAACAACTCATCTCTTGAATTGTTCCAACATGTATTTTTCAATACAATGTCACTATATGTACAATTGACTGGGACTAAGAAACCTATAGATCCACCTTAGTAGATCCGGTTCCCTAGAACTTTGGTTGCTAATTTAAGTCAATCATTAGAGAGTAAATTTCATTTTGGTCTTAGCTACTTGTAAGACCAATGTCTGTTTTCCATATGTTTCCAATCATATTTCTTTATAAAACATTGATGATCCCACTAACCTCACGTAGACACATGGAAAACATTTTTGAAAAAGTATTTTCTATGATTATGTTGCTTACTTTAATCCTAAACCGGATTTCAGTAACTTGCAACCTTTATTAGCATTTTGTGATGTGACCATCACTTTCTGGTTGCGTCGTATAGACACCATCCATAATTGGTGGTCATGACATCCAAAGATAAATAAATTGATCATATATATTATCTATGATAAGTAAAATTCTAACAGATTTAGGTATAACAACTTGGTGAACCCAATCAAGCCTTATTGGTACTATGTTCTTACCATCCATGTATCAACTCACTTGAATACCCACCGCAGTATTCAAAATAATAGCCCCCTTTTTCACTTTGATACATGGAATCCATTAATTGAATTTTAGTTGGTCTTATCAATTTTAGCAAATTTCCATACACTACTTACTTGTAGGAAATTTTATTCACAATGAATAATAGATCACCGACCGCGGTGAATATAAAAACCATCACCATAGTTTTATCCTTCCTACATAGTATGTGTCTCTGGAACATACTTTGTTCCACAGGCTCTTGTGAAACTAGTTCCTATGCCAACTACTTGTGCATTTTGAGCATTGACTAAACACAAGTAAATATAGCTCCCACTATATCTAATAGAGATTTGCACCCTTATATAGAAGTGTAGTCTATTGCTTGACTACCTACTCTTCTATCTTATGGATTTATGTAACATCCTAAACAATTGTTAGGATTATTACACTAAATGCACTATGTGTTTTTCTTGACGCTATTTTGTTTATGTCTTAATAAACTCTTTGCATCCAAACACATGTTCTTATGACATAATGGGTTTACATCATACTATGACTTGTATGATATCCATTTGTCATTATAGTTGGAATATGGTTGTGGGATATCGCTGTTATTTGCAAAGAATTTCATGAAATATAATGGAAGTTTCTTCTAGTTCAAACATTGATATTACTTACATCAATACATTGATGTATAAAATGTGCGTTTAGGAATTACTCCACGCTACATTTTTTTAATCCATGTTGATATGTAAGACATCATTATCAATCCTCCCCATTAACATCAATGTTGTGATGTCGATAAGGTAATGTGCGTTTAAGAATTGCTCAACGCTACATTATCATGATTGATGAATGCTTAGTCGAGATATTCTTCAATATCCCAACCCCAAGCAACTCATATCTCTTGACCATGAAAATACTTCACTTTGATATTCCTCAATTACTTAAAAGAATATTATGAAGTATATATACCTCTAGCTTGTACTTTGAATAGTTCACACTTTCGTGTTGAACTATTTCCAAAAGCTTTGTGGCATACCTTTATTTCTAAAGGCTCCTTTGTCCAAAATAAAGAAATCGATAATACCATAAGTATTTAACTGTGCCGAGCCTAAATACCATACTTGGTATATTCATTATGTCCATTTTTAGTATTTCTTGACAAAGAATTATCCTGTCACAATTGGGTATAAGCCGCACATTTATATTCATCATTAATTGCCTATGATTCATGTATCACTGAACTAGTGATTGAGTTTACCAAAAACAACATTCATTCCAGAAACTGAAAGAATGTCTCCTTGCATCCAAGGACACATGAGATTAATGTTTGTGGGTTATACTCAACAATAGTTCCACACAAATATTTCGTTTGGAAAATAAAAAGTCATGTACTCATCACCACTAGCCTAGGTATCACCCTTTCACAGCCTATTTGGAGAATACAACTGACTTCTAGTAAGGTTTCTATACTAACTTGTTTATCGTATTAGAATACACATATGTTGTAAACATATTGCATTTAATACCCAATTATTAAAAGAGAAACATTACATTAATGAATACATCTGATGTAGAAGTGGAAACTTGCTCTTTTATATCAGGTTATTTCTATTAAAAATCCATAGTATTATTTTATAATATGAAATAAAAATAACCTATGTTAAAACCTCATTAATAGAAGGACGTCGCAAAATTTTCATTGGAATTATGTGCCTTTTACCTTTTCACATTGTATTTATATTGATCCACCATAAGAATTAATGCTTAATTGTTTATTATTCTTATTCACTTGGCGAACCTTACCTAGATAGGTAATGAAGCGTTTACTCAATACTTGTTCGTTTTGTAACTTAAAACGAGACTTGAGTAATGTGGTGAAAATGATATTTAAAGATCATGAACAGTCTTTAAATTTACACATGCTGGTGTAAACTTCGCGTTATTCATATCATTGCTTCACTTTCTCCTTGCAAACTTCTCGGAGCTGAGACTTTATATTATATCATCTATGTCATGGTGTAGCGACCACAACTGAGACCAGACGTTGATGAAAGCATAATGATATAACTATCATATGCTTTGTATATTAGTCTCCTCTAAGCAATTTTCACCCTCTCTTCTTGAGGTAGTTTATCAGTGTTGGGGACACTGGCACCTTAATTTTCCTATATCAGAGTACTATGCGCACGCTCCGGTACTATTCATGGATACTCGTGTCACTGTGGACATTTACTTTGTCCATTATAATATTGCAGTTTTAATCTTGTGGTATAACTTTCCATTTTTCTACAAAAAAATATAGCAGATGTGTTCCTTTTATCGGGATTACCGGTTTAGACATTTTGATTAATTACTTAAATAATTTTATGTTTTCCACTATTTTATCAGATTCTACGAACCCTCTATTCTAGAATCGGAATACTCTATCACTTGAGTATTCTAGTGGAAAGGATCCCAGAACCACCTCTCATAGTCTACAAGCTAAGGCTACGCCACTACTTGGAGGGTTCTAGGTAGGCTTTTGGCTGGCCGACCGCTTTATAGTTTGTGGTTCCTTGATCTGTTGAGTGAAGTCCCAGCTTCTTAAAATCAAAATATGAACACTTCCCTCTAAAATGATAGCAAGATATCTAGGGCTAATCCTTACTAGCACTTCAGTTATGTCGGCCCATCATTCATTTAAGGACTCCCCAGTAGTAAGAGGCACCCTCAGCTAAGGCATGAACCGACACCTCAAACAGCTGGTTTTTCCCAAATATGAATGATGGAAGGCGATTATGACTTAATATATCTTTAAGGGTTTTATAACATTTAGTGTGACGAAAGAAATCATTTTCTAATTTTATAAGCACATACTATGTGATCGGACTCACAACTGACCGTGCAAGAAATAAAAATTTCATCGCATCACATGTTCATTTTATCTTGCATGCCTGTTTATTTTTATACTATGTGATCACGCAATAAATTGCACATGCACAAAAATAATAAACCATGCAGAAATAAAACAAACACCTGATCATGAGCCGATACTATTGATTGATCTGTTGAGTGAATAACGGACCCACCAAAACCCTAGGAGTAAATACCTTTAGTCACGTGTCTTGCAACTTGAATAGAAATGTCTGCTCATCCAATGAATCCAACTCCCGTCTGGTGCGTCGTCGTCACTTAGCGTGAAAAGCGTCACCGGTCGTATCATCACTACACAATTATACTCGCACACAGGCAAGGGGGTCTCAGGAGTAAAAATGTCCAACTCTGAAAATGGGCACGCATGCCCTTATACATATAATGACTCTGAGACGACACGCAGATTGCCTTTTTATTTAAAATAATTATTACAAACCATGCAATAATTAAATGAATAAATTAAACTAAATAAACACCAGACATGCATTGGTAGGTCCACGACTCATGACCAGCATATACGCATTAAACTTGCGTATATTAAACAAAATGCAGAATAAAATTAAACTTGAATTAAAAATAAACATGAGGGAATTTTAATTGAATTAAAAATTTCACTCTAATTTTTAATCCAATAAATACGTTGTTCGGTCCCAATTTAAATAATTTAATTTTAAAAATAAAATTAAATTAATTAAAAAAAATTAATTTATTAGCAAATAAATTAATTACGTTGATTTAATTTAAACCAAAGTTAATATTTAATTAATTTAATTCTGAACCGAAATTAAATTAATTAATTTAATTAACTTCTGATTCAAATATAATTACCCGAGCCCCATTTACCCCGAGCAGGGCCTGTGCGGGTCGTGGTGAACCTGTGCGGGCCCATCCCCGGTAGTGCCGACCCCGTGAGGGGTTGTTCTAGACTGAGCAGGCCCGCCCACACTCGTATCTGGCTGGGCCAATCATCTGGCATGACAAAACAAACAAAAAAAGACAACTGCAGCATGGGTTACCTCACGGTTCTGGAAACGTGTGGCCCTGGCTCCGCAAGGTGCCGACGAGCACAAAGGAGGGAGGAGGCCGGCTAGTGGTGCGGTACGCCACTCAGGTTTCTGACTGCTACACCTGTTGTGCGCCCGTAGAGGGGCGGAGGCAGCCGGGTCGTAGTAACCGAGAGGTAGCAGGAGGCCGTCGGCAGGGGTCCCAGACCATGACTGCGCTAGGGGGAAGCGAAAGGAGGTGACCTCCTTGGTCCACAGCAGGGCAGGGGACCACTGATGGAGCACCGGCCATGCATGGTGTCGCTGCGACTCTAGTGCACAGCAGCAGGATAGGAAGAGCAGGGGATGGTGACAGCCGCCTGTGGCAGGTCCTGGTGCGCTGCATATATTGCATCATGTCCGCGGGTAGACAGAGGAGATCATGGGGAGGCCCTGTTGTGTGCCGCTATGCCTAGGGAGGAAGGAGTCGTCCTTGTGATGGAACCATCTTGGTGTGGTCAAGATCTTCTGCTGCAGTGAGGTAGGAAGAGGCGGCGTCTTGGGAAGTCGTGCTGTGTACAGTTGGGGAAAGCGCGGTGCAGTGAGGAGGAGGCGCCTGGATGGTGCGCTGCTGCTGCAGCAGAAGAAAAGAGGGCCTCCGGGGTGGATGCAGGATGCATCGGTGCACTGCTGCTCCGCAGGGAAGAGAGGTGCCGACGCGCATGAACAGTGCGCCAGGATGAGGAGGCTCAATTTTTTTTTCACGACCTGCACATGCAGGCCGCCACCCCATAGTTTTTTGAACAGGACCTAAAATAAGTTCTTCTTCCCTTTTTTTAACAAGACCCAAAAGAAGGTTTTCTTCCATTTTTTTTAAACATTAAGACTTATATTGAAGTCTTCTCTCCCCTTTAAATATTTTTTCCAAAGGCTATATTAAGCTTTGGGAAAATAATAATCATTTTATAATAATAATATTATTATAACAATATCAATATTATTATTATAATAAAACCAAATAATTTTATTAATATAATAATAATATAATTAATTTTTAATAAATTAAT
The DNA here is from genome assembly GCA_963277665.1 of Viscum album. Taxonomy (NCBI): domain Eukaryota; kingdom Viridiplantae; phylum Streptophyta; class Magnoliopsida; order Santalales; family Viscaceae; genus Viscum; species Viscum album. The sequence goes on along the minus strand of OY728135.1, from coordinate 1,899,674,075 downwards.
ATCAAACCCAAATTGATTTTCCGGTGAGTATTTTGTACCGGAAATCAATCTTGAATCCGAATTCGAAACTTCGGATGGCTGCAGACTTACCACCCGATATCCGATTCAGATTCTGTCTGTGGTGTTGGGACCGTTTCGACACCCTCTTAACATTTTAATGAAAATTTAATTATTTTATTTGACTTAAAAATTTCACGCATCCCTATGATACCACTTGTTGGAACCGGGCATGCAGCGGAAGCCCCAAACAGGTGGGTTTTAAAAAATTTCCATCGACGATCGATGTAAACATGTCGACGTCGGAGAAGAGTAGCCCGGTCATAGCCGAGGACCACGCAGGAAGTGTTTTAAGCAAAAAAAACTGTAAAATACCTTGTTTAGATCTGAAGCCGCACACGACGTCTGCTCATTGTTGGCGATCGCTGCTCAAAGAATTTGAAGCATAATTCCTCTTGATCGTCCACATGTGCTTTAAGGAATCTACAGGAGCGCTGTTCGTCGTAGTTTGGGTAATAGCACGGAATACCGACGATGCCTTCGACGTTGCAACGATCACCGCATCGCTTCGCTAGCGATGCCCAAGAGAGAGCTCCATCCGAGCTCCTTGGATCCAGAGCATCTCTCTCTACAGTGTGGGAGAGAGAAGAGGAGAGATAAGCTCTAGGAATGGTGTTTGGAAAATGCCCCTCATTTTCTATTTATAGTGCTCAATTAAAAAACCCGGCATCACCTCGCCGGCCCCGAATACTTAACGCACTATTAACGACATTTTATGACTACTAAACTGAGCCATAAATATTATTATCACTTCCTTGTAATATATTAAAATATATTACCTGATAATAATTAAGTCATTAACTCGACTCGTCTCTGCCATAAATATTAATTGAACCTTGAATAATTTAATATTCTTCAATTAATATTTTTTCATGTATTTACTTAAAATTCATAAATACATTTAATAAATAAATTCAATACTCATTATTCTAAACTCCAATAATATGAATTTATTTATTGCATTGGTGATCGTATAACTTTGGACAATTCCCAGAAACTTGTGGCGGGGTCCACTATGTCCAATTCTCCTATTCAACTGAATAAGGAAGATTCTTGAATACGCTACTTTGTGTGACACTCTAGGCCCTTATTGTACAGCTGTGAATAGTATTCACAGACCAAGAGCGGGATCTAGCAACCCATCATGGCCCCTAAAAAATAAGGATTGTCACAGCAACAACAACCAACCTACAAATACACACTGTGTAATATAATCTCTTTGCCTATAATATCTCATAAAGCAGGATGCACTCTCGTGTCATCACCCTTTTCATGATTTATTGTTTTTTGATGTAACTGGATGGATTTACCCTCGACTGCCATGGCCATGGTCTTATAAATGTACTGCCATCCATATCAACATGGACAAAGATATATTACATCCATAACCTGGAAGAGACAAATCCTTTCTTTAATATTCAACCAATGTCATGCCACCAATGACACACCCGGCACAGACTACCTCGCCACGACTTCATTGTCATTGTTTTCGTCTTGCATCAAAGTACGCAATCAAATGACATACAATGGTAATGATATCAAGTTAGGAGACCATTAAACATGATCGTAGATAGGAAAATCCAATGACACCCAAAACATATGGTGTTCCTATTGGCGGGTCAGTCCTCATGATCTCACTACTAGAGATCACCAAGTGCGATATTCATGAGAATATGTCTCAATGCTTATGAGCCCCCAGCACCTGATGGTCAGACATATACTATGTCCAATTAGTAAGATGTATCGAGACCATAGAAAATTTATTTAAGATTAATGTCATAGTATCTAGATATTCTCATTATAACTTGGGAACTGCTATAACCTTTCGATATGACAATTAATCTTTGGACATTACCATTTCAATAGTGGATGCAGAAAAGTCTACACTATAATGGTAAGATGATCTCATGCATAGTTAACTCTATACATGATATGGTAATCAAAATCACATAATAGTTGGGTCTAGGGAACCCACTATTTCAACAATTTCGACTCTGGAGGCCTCTAGACAAGCCCTCAAAGTATATAATTCACCCTGGTCATCCGGACAGCGATGACCAGCGATCAAGAGGCAAGCGGTGCTAACTATCGTCTCCAACCATTTCGGTTCATTATCCTTGGAACACAATCACCACTCCCTCCCATATTCTGAGGAGGTGAATGAGAAGGCCACTCAAGGCCTTAATTCAAGGAAACATGAGTCCTTCCCTAGGGCTCTCACCAACAATCGCCACCAGACTCGTGCGACAGTGCGCCCTCAACATGATGAGGGTGTCGTCTCCAAGAGTTCATCTCCGGTTCCTCGAACCCGAGCAGGCAAGACAAACATCCAAAGGCAACAACCGGTCAAAAGTGAGCATGTTCTTATCTCTGTCATCTTCAGAGAAGTCCACCAACCTAATTTGGTGGCAAGAAACGAGCGGGAACACACACCCATCCGTTTTAATTCCGCTGTCCAGCAGACTCATCTGGCAGCAACACGCCAATCCTTCCAGGAAATTCCGGAGAAGTACTATAGATAGGAACATACAACTATTTATAAATCATCAGCTAGTCCGCAGGCTCGTCTGACTACATAAGATGAATCCCGCCAACGCAATGTGTTAAAAACTGGTAAATAGGCACATACACCTGCTTACACTCATCAATACTGCCAGCAGCCTCATTTGTCAGTATTGAAAGAAGATTGTCAAACAAGTTCGACAGAGTGCAATCAGCAGGCACATACACCTGCTAGTATTGATCAAGCCTACCAATAGTCTCGTTTGGTAGCACCCGGAGAAGTCAGTCGGAAAGCTTCGGTGAAAAACAGGAGGAAGACCCAACTCTCTGCCCCCACACTTGAGTACTGTCAGAATTCACTGATAGGAAAAGGAGGACAGGAGCAGGAACACACACCTACTCCAAGAATGGAATGGATGTATATTTCCGTTCTGGTAGCTGATGTCACCAAACATATTCTAACAATGGTGAAGGAGAAGAAGAAAATCCCTGCTCATATTCTGGATGCCTGCCAGGATATTATAACAGCTTCAATAGTTTCACATGGAATGAAATGAAAATCAATCTGTACCAGTGGAGTGACACATCAACCGTTCACTCCGGAATAGACACACACCTCTATTCCAGTCTAAGAGGGTTGTGGGGCATACTCACCCTTATCATACGGACAACCAAGTCAGGAACATACACCTGATTTGAGTGTAGATAATCAGCCTAACCTGATCCTTTCTCCGGAGCAGGAACATACACATGCACATAATAACCACTGTTGTCAAAAATTGGTTCCTAATTTGAGTAAGAAGTAATCTAAGAAAAAGACCCATCTAGCACAGTCAAGAAATCAAGGTCCAATCTGTAATAAGGTCTTGCTCAATACTGGAGTTCTTGATGCACTCAGACAGTTATCTGTTGCAACTCAAGATTGTACTCTCTCAGTTCCCAATAGTCGAGACATTAATTCTGAAGGTCTGTATCAGATACATCCTCATGAAGGCTTGATTCATGACAGTTAGGTCAATCTTGAAGATTCATCCTCAGATGAGAACCACAAGAACCCTCTGTGTGACCAGAAGACCAAGGAGAAAAATGTTTCATCATTTGCTATAACCCACCATGGTGGTCCTCCCCATGATGATGAATTTTGCTGCAAAATCCCTCTCTGTAGTAGTAATTCGCATTGCCTTGAAAATGATACAATGGACAATGTAGTGATGAGAAAGACCTCTTATCATACGGCACTTGAAAATGTGAATCCATTTATGTCTGATGCTTTACCAATAGCTGGTGAAATACTTTCTCAATCAGAAGATATCCCGGGGTGTAGGTCATTCCCCGAACTAGCCCTAAATCATGCATCTTCTAGTTTGATGAGTGAATTCTCTACCGATCTTGTTGAATCTGATGAAGCAACAAAGAAGCACCATCTTTGGTGCAAAATGGTAGAATAATCTTCATCAAATGATAAGTAGGAAGTACTGAATATGAGAAAAAACTGGAGAAAGGTGAAGTGCCAGTTATGTTTTGGCCTTTGGATGACTCTCAGTATGACATTCCAGAAATGTTGACAGAAGATGGAATTCATGATATTCATCTCAACGTATGGAAAACACTTTTTCAATTGAAAAACAAAATATTATCTTATGATGAATATGAAAATCATGTCAAGATAATATAAGGGATACAATGCCAAATTGACTTGGCATCTCTCCCAGTTTCTCGATATCCGAAGGCTGAAAAGCAGCAGAGAGCCCTTCAGCGTTCATGCCTTGGCGCACTAAGAAGATTGCGCCAGTTAATTTCCAATGCCCCATCTGGTATTCATATTAGGGGATGGGGTGTCCATGGAGCACTACATTTCACTATACTCTCTAGTCAGCAAAGCCCGCCGAAAATGGTCTCATGCAATGTTATTGCCCATGGTCGGCCACAACCAATTGGCTTTGTTTGTAATCAAAGGCTCGCTCAAGAATAGGCCTCAACTAGTTCTTACCAGAATCAGGAATACATATAACAAGTTTTTGAATTACTCCTGCATCAAGAAAATGAGAATATTGAACAAGCCTCCCATTTAGAGAAATCACATCATCAAGTGATAGAAGTGTCAGAAATCATCCAACGGTCTTTTGAGCTGGGTGATAAGAGTGGATGTTGGTTGATGCATCCAACTAATTTCCAGACTAAATTTCATAATATTAGTATAGATTTTAAGAAGGTCTCAAATGTAGCAACTCAAGAAATACCCCAGCTTTCCAAACTGGGGGCTCTTTTAACTCAACCCTCAGAATCAACAAATATGATTCGAGGAGTTGAGCAGAAACAATAAGAATAGCCCCGATCCACAAAACTAAGGACTTTTTCAAATTCTCAATCTCTCCCTCAGAGAAAGTCAGTCTTCTCTCGATTAGGGAAGAATCCACAAGAGGAATGAAGAGTCAAATTATCAGGAGATTCCATCCACATTACGATTCGTCAAAAAGTTCTTAAGGGGTCGAATCAACAAAAGGAAATGTCTCATCAAGGACATGGAAGAATACAATATTGCAAAAATGTTGAGAGAAGAGATGCAATGTGTTATGCATCAATTAATGTCATCAATGATGTTTTTGCTAATTCCCCAGATGAGGCTCACTTAGAGGGATCAGATGAAGAGGTTCCCGCTCAAGAAGTTGTACGCACAGACAAAAATGAAGAAGGTGTGAGTACACGAAATCAAAGTATTACCTAGAATCTGGATATTCCTTCAAATAAACAACTTCCCCCTCTCAGAAAGGAATCCAACAAAGAAAAAGGGTAGAATCAGGTTACATACCCTTCCTCTAGAGAAGGCCAATCACTCTCACTAGAGAAAATATTTTCACAACAGGAGGAAGAAATGAAGGAATTGAGGAGGTTGAATGCAGAACTACGTCAGGGTAGTCTTCCTCCTAAGCGTGATGGAGTCAGTCAGCCAAGGAAATTTGTTACATATACTGAGATGGATCAAGAGTATCCTTCTTTATTAGTAAACCCTCATAGTTCTAATCCTATGGGTCAGGTGCAACAACAACCAGTGGTGTTATCATTAGTTGCAATACCAGCCACCACATCTGTCCAAGCTCCAGTTATTGCACCTGCTTAGGTCCAAGCTCGACCGGATGTTTCTCAAAAGTTAATAACTACTATTGAGTCATTAACAACTTAGTTGGAAGCTATAGAAGGAAAGTTTTCACCAGTTCAACTGGAGAAGAGAGCTTACCCTGAATGGGTAGACGCAATTCCCCCCCCCCATCAAATTTTGTAAGTACCATATTCCCAATCTTTATTGGTTCGGGAGACCCAAAGCAACACTTAACACATTTTGTTTCTCATTGCGATCCTATGATGGGAACCCCTCAGCAACAAGAAGTAGTTAAGCTCAGGTGTTTTGTACAGCCATTGCAAGGGCCTACTTTTGTCTGGTATACAAGCTTGTAATCCCTGTCAATTACCGAGTGGGAGGATCTTCGTCAACAATTCCTTATTCAATTCAGCTCAAATTTTCCAAAGACAACAGTTTTTGATCATACAAATTGTAAGAAAAGGGATAATGAAAGGGTTTCATATTTCATTTCTCGTTGGAAGGGATTAACATATTCCTTGAGCTTAGAACTCCCTTAAGAACAGCTGTTTCCAATTTGTGTGGCAAATTTGCGTGATGAGTTTTGCACACCATTGATCCCTATGAAATACACAGGAGGGTTTTGAGACCTTAATTCAATCACTCAATAGATTGAAGACTCTCTTATAAAAACTACGGATAAAGCTCGTGAAAATCCATCAGCTCTAGGAAAGAGAATGGGTAAAGTAGAAACTGCTATAGTTAAGATTAAACAAGCACCTGTACCTGCTTCTACTTCAAGGCCTTCATCTTCTCGAAGGGCTCTGCCTCCTGAGCATAAAAAATAGAGGCCGTTTCTTCAATATTATCAAAGATATAAAATATGGAAACAATTTGAGGATCTGAAGATAAAAGTATACTCTTTCCAAAATGAACAGGTTCCTGGTTACTTCATTTCAGCTCTGGAAAATAATTTGCTTCAATTTCAAAGGCCCAAGAGGCCAAAAAGGAAGGAGATGAAGACCATACCAATTATTTCCCATTTCATCAGATTTTGGGGCATCCCATTAAAGAGTGTTTTGTCTTCAAAGACCTCCTGCAAAAAATGGTGGACTCGGGACAAGTCAAATTGAAAGGTTCTTCAGCTCAGTTATCATGTGTTACTACTACAAATCCAAAGGAAGAAGGAAAGTGGAAAGAAGTCAAGAACAAAAATGCGCAAAAATATGATGATTGGATGGTCAGAAAAATGATCAACCGAACTCATTCCATTTTGTGAATGCAATTGATGAAACCAATTGCATCTTCTGCTATGAATGCCACAATAAAACCCTCTTCGTCAAAGGGAAAATACTCAAAGGGGCGGCATAATTCAAAGGAAGAGGAACAATCGGAAGAAGATGAAATCGTGTCAAAGCATAAGTAGTATTTGACTCTGGTATATTTTATGCAATCTGCTTCGATGCCACAGGCACTGCCCCACCAAACGACACAGCCTAAATTGGATAATCAGGCAGAATCTTCATCAGAAGAAGAGGTGATCTTTGGTTCTGTTATTATGATTCATTTAACATATCATTATGCCAGTCACAGTTTCAATTTTGATGAGCCTGAATTCCCTGTATCAAACAGAGGAATTAGAGGGAGTTCTAGAGGTCTGGGATACAAAGGAAGACGTGGATATCCCAGAAGCCACTATTCAAATTCTACCACTGCTAGAACTGTGTATGCAGTAGAAACTCGTTGTAGAGACCTTCAATGGGCTCAACAAGAACAAGCAAGTTCTTCCACCAATAACAGACTCAGTCCTGGCACAGTTATTTTGTAGGATCGGTTAAATATTCCACCTTCTCCCTCTCAGCATGTAAATAGACCTATTTGGTCTAATCTTCCAAATCCAGGAGTATTGCCAACTTCTACCCCGATACGAGATGCATCTACTTCCAAAGAATCTAATTCTAAGGTACCTACGAAACCACATGTTCCTGTTTGGAAACACAGACCTTTGGATCAAAATTATGATGTATTGAAATACTTGTCCCAAATACTGGCCATGTTAACAATTCTGGATGCTTTGAAATTATCAAATGATCTTCGGGGGGCACTCGTCGAGGGTGTGTCAAGTCCTCTGGAATTTGAAACTTAAATTGCTACAGCTGAAGTCTACCATGTAGAAGATAATTCTGCAGAATTCCATGCAGTGTTATCTTTCACAGATGAAGATGAAGATGATGTCATGCATGGACATATTAGACCTTTGTAATTATCTGGAAAGGTCAATGGTGTAGAAGTCCGAAGAGTTTTCATTGATAATAGTTCAGGAGTCAACCTCATCCCCATTCATACACTTCACTAATTGGGCCTCAAAGAATTTTATTTATCTCCTTCTACTTTGATGTTACAAGGATATGATAAAATTGAACAAGAACCACTGGGCGAGATTACACTCAAAACACATTTTGGGGATCTTGTATCCAATTCAGATTTCATGGTTTTTGATCAAGACTCAGCCTTCAACATATTGCTTGGAAGAACCTGGCTACATCAACATGCGGCCATCCCTTCATCATACCATCAATGTCTCAAATATTGTTTCCATGGTAAATTGGAACATTGTATGGTGATAAATCCCCCTTCAAAACATGTGAATCTAAATACATTGAGGCGGAATTATATCACACGAAGGGTAAGGAGAAATCCACAACAAGGGAGGTCACCAAAGTTAATGCTCCATATGTTTTGGAAAAGATTCATGTAAATCCATTTACACATGTGAGTGCAGATTATGTGTTGCCTATTAGTCAAATTGACTGGATAGATCCAAATAAACATACTCTTATGGAATCTGCCATAATGATAATTACGACAATCAAGCCAGACAACATGGGAAAAATTGGTGATTCACCAAGCAATGATGAAAGCTGAAATGGAGATGTCTTCATTTCATCTGCTGAAATCCAGAAAGTCTATACTTTTCCAAACAATCCAGAAGAAGATATAGCAATGTCAAAGGTGAACGATGATGTCGATTCTCAATTCATCATCTCCTCTTTATTACCCAAGGAAGGCCCTTCATCATCAATCGGGTCAGAAATGGAAGCTTCTTCTTCAAGATGTTCAAATTTTAACAGCTCTTATGATCATGGAAATTCTACTTCATCATGTACTATGCAAGTAGAAACAGAAGAAATAACACACGTTGAAGAAGAAGAAGATATTAGGGATGCTCCTCCAGCATTTGAAGAGGGTATCTCTACCACCATGGATGAACTCAGAAAAATAAATCTGGGTATAGAAAAAGATCCACGCCCACTTTAATTAGTGCGGCCATGACTCTTGAAGAGAAAGAGATGTATGTTTCATTTTTAAAGCAAAATCGAGATATATTTTCTTGGAATTATACATAAATTACAGGGCTTGATCCTGATGTGGCCACTCATCGTTTGGGTTTGCCAGAAGAACATTGAGGCTTCAAACAAGCCTCAAGAAGAACACACCCAAACTATGCTTCAAAAATTGAAGGTGAAGTGGATAATATTATCAAAGACAACTTCATCAGATAAGTTCAATATCTCAAGTGGTTGTATAATATTTTCCCTATGAAAAATAAGAATGGAAAAATTAGAGTTTGCATTGATTTCAGAGATATTAATCGGCATTGTCCTAAGGATGATTTTCCAGTTCCGATTACAGAACTATTGATTGATGCCACATATGGCTATGAAGAACTTTCCTTGATGGATAGATATTCAGGATATAATCAAATCTAAATGGGTCCAGAATATGAGTAATCTATATCCTTTGGATCCCCTCAGGGTGTGTTTTGCTATCTGGTAATTCCCTTTTGCCTGAAGAATGCAGGTGCAACATATCAGCGTGCCATGCATCGTATCTTCCAGCCCTTTCTAGGGAAGTTTGTTGAATGTTATGTGGACGATTTGGTGGTTAAATCCAGGTAACGTTCTAATCACTTTTCTGATTTGGAATTCATATTCCACAAACTTCAACAACATAATTTGAAGATAAACCCCTTAAAATGTGCTTTTCGGGTAACCTCATGAAAATTTGTCGGCTTCATTGTACGCCATCGTGGTATTGAGGTCAATCCGGAGAAGACAAAGTCAATCCTTGGTATTTCACCTCCTCGAAATTTAAAGGAATTGAGAGGACTTCAAGGAAACTTATCCTATATTCGGCGTTTCATCTCCAATTTGGCAGGCAAAAGTTTACCCTTCACCAAATTGATGAAGAAGGGAGTCACTTACCAGTGGACTAAAGAATGTCAAGACGCATTCAATATTCTCAAGAATTATCTCTTGAGTCTACCAGTGTTAATGCCACCTATTGAAGGAAGACCACTTATCCTCTATGTGATAGCTTTAGAGCGATCATTGGGTGCCTTTCATGATTAGAATAATGATGATGGGAATGAAAACAACCTCTACTATCTCAATCAGACTATGATTGAAGCCAAAACCTGATACTCAAATATTGAGAAGTGCTGCCTAGCATTAATCTTTGCAGTTCAGAAGTTGAGACACTATCCAAAACATCACGAGGTCCAATTGGTATCTCGCAATAACCCTCTCAAATTCATCCTTAGTCGTCCAATGCTTACAGGACGTCTGGCAAGGTGGGTAGTTATTTTGCAGCAATTTGATATCTAGTATGTGTCTCAAAAGGAAATAAAAGGACAAGATCTGGATGATTTCCTTTTTGAACATCCTCCAGTAGAAGATACATATTTAGATACTGAACTTCCTAATGAGTAAGTCTTCTCTATTCAAGATAATCTTCAAACATGGGAGATGTACTTTGATGGTGCTTCCAGAAGTCTTATAGGGAAGAAAATGGAAGCTCCTAAATTCAACAAGGTTGGGTTAGGAATTTTATTCATTTCCCTAGAAAAGGTAGTGCTACCTTATTCCTTCTCATTGTTGGGAGGCGGTACAAATAATGAAGCAGAATACCAAGCTTTTATCGCAGGATTGGAGTTAGCACTTCAAGCACAAGAGAATCACATAAAGGTGAAAGGTGATTCAGACATAGTAATAAAACAAGTCAATTGGAGATTATGAAATCAGAAATGAAGAACTAATCCCTTTGTATGATTACGTCAGAGAGTTAATGGTGGAATTTCCTTTGAAACCGACATTTTCTTATGTCTCGAGATCACAAAATTCCCAAACTGATGCAATGGCTAATATAGCCACAGCTATGGATGATCCAAATTGGGATGAGACAACCATCAGTAATTACCACTGTCGAACAATTTCACCTTATGTTCAAATCAGAACAGAGGAAGTCAATGAAATTAGTCCCATCTCTGAACCATACGGTCATACTACACGATGGATGACACCTATCAGGGAATACCTTCAAAATAGAACACTTCCACCTGATAGAGATGGGAAAGAAAAAATCCGATGACGTGTGGTCAATTTTACTCTTTATGATAGCCCGAATTACCAAGAGAAAATTATTTACAAAAGAGGTTTTGATAGAGTTCTCTTCAGATGCATTGATGTTGAAGAGACAATGGTTGTCATGAAAGAAGTTCATGAAGGAGTCTGTGGTTCCCATCAGTCTGGACACAGACTATCTGATCAAATTTTATGGCTGAGACATTTTTGGCCTTCAAGGATACAAGATTGTGTTGATTTCACAAAGAAGTGTCATTCTTTCCAAGTACATTCCATATTCATTCATCAACCCCCAGTTTTGCTTCATACACCTAAATACTCGTGGCCATTTTCCACATGTGGAATGGATGTAGTGGGACCTTATCCTTTGGCTACATCTAAGCAGTTTAAGCACATTTTTACTGCTACTGACTTCTTTTCCAAATGGGAAGAGGCAATACCCCTCAAAGAAGTCAGTTCTAAATTCATTTTTAGCTTCATCAAGTCTAACATCATTACAAGATTTTGTGTCCCTCATACCATACTGACGGACAATGGCACCAACTTCTGTTCATCTGAGGTGAGGAAGTTGTATCAAGAATACAACATCAAATCTAATTATTCATCTCGATATCATGCAGCGGCCAATGGCCATATAGAATCTTTCAATAAGACTCTTTCAAAAATACTTCAAAAGATGGTGGATAAAGATAAGATATCATGGCCTGATAAACTCTTTCAGGCTTTATGGGCTTATCGGACCACCACCTGCATTGCAACACGGTCAGCTCCATATTCATTGGTATATGAAATAGAAGCAGTCTTTCCCATTGAGGTTCAATTACCCTCACTCAGAGAATCCATTTTCGATCATTCATCTACAGATGAACAATCTCAAAAGCGATTGGATGAATTGGAACAGTTAGATGAGAAAAGATTGTGCACCCTGCACCACTTGGAAGTCTATCAGAATCGAATAGAATGCGCTTTAAACAAAATATATATTCTTCGTTCATTCGTTCAGGGAGTATTGGTATTGGTTCTTAGAACTCCAATGATACCAAGAAAGAAACCTCCCAAGCTGGAGCCCAAATAGGAAGGACCTTATTCAATATATAAGGTCTACTCCAATGAAGCTTATTCTTTAATCTCAATGGATGGAGAACTCATTACTACACTAACCAATGCTAGATTTCAAAAGAAGTATTTTGTGTAAGACAAATACTTAATCTTCCAGCAAGACGTTAAACTGCACCATGCACAGTCTATGCATATGACCTTAAACTATTTGCATCCATATCGTCCAACATGACATTAAACTGTGACGTCCTAGATACATGACGATAAACTGTACAGAAGTCCCTTATGTCTAGAAAGTCATTAAACTGCATAATCTACGGTCCATGCATATGACCTTAAACTATTGGCACTTACGTCCAACATGAAATTAAACTATGACGTCCAACATGATGTTAAACTGTGACGTCCTAACTACATGACGTTAAACTGTGAAAAAGTCCCTAAATTGTCCAACAAGATGATAAACTGTGTCCCATTTTGTCCTTAGCTACTGGATTCTAAACTGCACAGACCCCCTTTCGTCCAATATGATGTTAACATGTATTGTCCCTATTGTCTTAGATACAAGACGCTAAACTGTACAACACCCTTATTGTCCAAAATAACGTTAAACTGTGTCCCTTTATTTATCCTACATGACAATAAACTGTACTACTTATTTGTCCTACATGACGTAAAACTGAACAATGTCCCTTAATACGTCTGATATGACGTTAACCTGTATTTTTTCCCTGCTACATGACACTAAACTGTGCAACACAAATAATCCTCACTGCAAAACTTTAAACTGCATAATCCCTTCATATGTCCTACATGACATTATACTATGCATCGTTAAGGTTGTTGCTACCTCTTGTTTCTCACAACGAGTATGAATCACATGATATTAGAGTAAACTTCAACCATAACACTGTCTCTGGGCTGCTAACCATGTGTTAGTCCCGACATCATTTTTTAGGTCGTTGTCCTCAAGAACAACTTGATCACCAATTCATTATTTAGTTGAACTATGAAGACTTTGATCCTTGCCTTCTAGGCGGGGTATATAGGCAACCTTCTGAGGTTCAATCCTAAAACCAATCTCTTCCCATCGGTTCACCTCCATCTCATATGATGTTGATATGTGAAGCAGCCCCAGAACCAATACTTATTACATTGGTTCACCATCGTCCTTGTTATATGATGTTAAACTATTCACACTTTTTGTCATGTATGACAATAAACTATAACATTCTTTTGTACTCTAACATGAGAGGGAATCATTATTTACATTGATCTCCAATCATTTTATCTTCTAAAGACTGCGTGCATACATGGCAATGCCCAAACCATTTATCTTGGGTCAAACCATCATTTCACTAAAGTCCCTTTTCACCCTTCATATGTACGAACCAAATCTATACAGAGGGTATTTCAAGAACTACGTGCGTCTTGATTCCCATCCTTATGGGATACATAGGAATGTTCGAGCATCCCTCGAATCCAGCCCCAAGTCTTTGGGCTTAACCCCAAATTTCACTTTCAGTCCCCTGGGTGAAAAGTCCCTATGAAAACACATATAGTGTATTCATTATTATGGTTCGAGCTCTATGACCCTAAACTAGGATTTACTCTACTCTCGTCTCACATAACGTTAAACTATATTTCAAGAACTACGTATGGCTTGATTTCTTTTCTTATGGGATACGTAGTTAAGTCCAACATTTCAATTCAAGAACCATCCACAACATGATTATGGTTAGCATTGGTCTATGTATCTCTACATGCTTTGAAAAAATGTCCATTTTTATGTGTCATACTCCTATCCTTAAATAGATCCAGATCTCCATAACCCTTTTCTTGACTTCTGGTCACAAAATGTTTGATACTTGAGAGTTCTTTTCCTTAATTATGCAGCACGTGCCCTTAGGCGACCTTGAAAAAGTAGTCTACATAACAGAATTTTAAGCCAAAAGATACTATTATTTGACCATGCATCCAATGACCTTAGGTGGCCCTACATAATTCAACCCCCTAACGGGTTTGTCAAATAATGGTAACTCCATTCTTGGGAGAAAAACCTCTTTTTTCCTTATTGGTCTTATAAAAAATATGTAGGGATCTACAGAAAATAACCATCCTTAACATATTTGTCCCATGTTCTTTTTCATGATCTGAAAGTATTCAAGTCTATGGTTTATATTTCCCTTCGCTACATTTGGTTCAGACCTTCGTAGGAGTGACATTCATCCAATTCTTAGACAATCTTGTTTGGAAATATCTTCTCCATATTCAAGTACCTCTGTCCATATAGAAAACACTATGATTTGGAAAATTCAAATCCCCATAAACTTTGAATGGCTTTTTAGTAGTAGAAAAGTAAATTTCTGAGAGTTCTTTTGCCAGACTATACAGCATGTGCCCTTAGGCGGGCTTGCATAAGTAGTCTACATAACAAACCTGTCAGCCAAAAGATGCTATTATTTGACTATGCATCCAATTCCCTTAGGTGGCCCTGCATAATTTAACCACCTAACGGGGTTTTTAAATAGTGGTAACTTCATTCTTGGGAACTACTTCTTCTAATTCCTTTTAGCCATTTTTCATATCATTACCCAGATTCAAAATTTCTTAAGTCATCGTTAACATATTTTCCCTCATACTTGAACATGGTAATATGTTTTCAGATAAATTATCAAGGTATTGAGTCAATGTTAATCCATTTGGTCAAAGCTATTTCGGCCTTAAACATTATCCTTTTTATGTCTGATGTGTATGAATTTAAGCTGCCCAAAAAAGGCAAGTGAACTCTGAATAAAAGTCAAGTCCCAGATCACTAAACATATATTTTGTATGATTTTAGTTAATATTGAGCAATTAAAAGATTAAAAATTTGTAGGGTTATTTATAATAATCCCAGAAAAAAAATCAACCTATGCTTACAAGGCCCATCATCTTAAGTAAAAATTTAATGCAAGTAGGAAAAGAAGTCATGCACAAATGATTGAAGATGAAAGTGTTTTTCATTTGATGAAAGAAAGTTAGAAGGACATCCACAGACCAAAGTCTCTTCTCTTTTCCAAGAATTACAAAAGGTTGTAAACATAAATCTTCATTTGATTTACGACATCCCGAGCTTCATCAGCAACCACCTGGAATTCATTCATTCAACTGGATACAATAAGAGATGCAGTGATACAAGCTCTTATTGATACAATTGTAAAAGAATGTTCTTGAGTGTGGTTTGAGAAAATTGTATGCTGATCAAACATTGACTTTGTTTCTATCTAAGAGACTTGGAAGATGGATACATGGATTTGAGAATGTAGCATTGGAAGTAAAGAGCCATTTGAAGAGAGTACTCTTTTCAGATATTGTTTCTAATTTCATGATAATCTTCTCTCTATCAACTGCTAGAAGAAAACAAAGAGCTTGCACGACGCAGTAAACTTACACGGAAAGAGCATGAAATTTTGAAATTTGGTGCTTTGCATGAGGAATGACCGCCTATATATAGGCCAAGCCTCACCCCTGTGCGCTGAATCCTGCACATCACATACCTGCACGACACCATTGGCGCGCTCAACACTTGCGCGCCGCATGTTCCTTGATTTTATTCATTACCTTAGAGTCACATCCTCATTTCATTCGAATCCAACTCTAAGGGGGGAATTTTGTTGATGCTCCTTTCCTTCACAAAGTCTAACGACATAAAAAGGTAAATAAATGTGTCCAAAGTGATTCATCCGTTGAAGAAACATCAAAAATCGACAAAGGAATGAAGAAGGATTTCTTCCCACTTGGGTCTCACAAGTTTCACAATTGTTGCGCAATTACACTTGAGCCACGCACAATGGTCGCACAGGTGACTTGCGCGCCCTCCTTGATTTTTCGCCCAGGGTCTTAATTAGCCTATAAATACCCCCTGTGGGGCCCCCATTTCAGGATGGGAAAA
Source organism: Viscum album (assembly GCA_963277665.1). NCBI lineage: Eukaryota > Viridiplantae > Streptophyta > Magnoliopsida > Santalales > Viscaceae > Viscum > Viscum album. The sequence goes on along the minus strand of OY728135.1, from coordinate 1,899,658,024 downwards.
TTCCAAAACACATATTTGAGCTCCCGACACCCTAGTCTCTTATGGAAGTCTTCCGAACACTTCTAAGGTAATTTATTACCTAGAATGGAATATCTAAAGAGAGGTAACAAGGCCTAAGTGTTGAAATTCATCAACACCTGCGTGCCTCAATGTCTGCCCATTCAGGGAATTGAAGACACATGCGCGCTACCTTATCCCTTCAATAAAACTTGTGCGCCACACTTTTGGAATCCTTTAGGGATAATATTAAGGGATTGAGCCAAGTTTTGCCCAATTATTACCCTAAGGGTTAACCGTCATGCAAGAACCCATGTGTCGCGCAAGTATACTTGCGCGACCAGGACTTGCGCGCCCACATAGGACTTGTGAGACTCTCTATTATTGGGTGCCCCTCCTACCTATTCACTTGTTTTCTTCAAATTCACCTCTCCTCTTCAAGGTTTAGCCTTCAAAATCCAATTCAAAGGCATTTTTGGAATGATTCCTTGGATGGATTCCTTGTTTGAAAAGAATTCTATGGAAAATCTCTCAAAACCTAATGATTTACATATCTTTATGTCACTATGGTTAGAGATTCCATTCATTTAACCTCATCCTTTAAAATGAGAAGACTATTCATGGGCATCCTTTTCAGGAGTAATCCCCGAGTCCCCTTAATTCTGGTCCTCCTTTTCAAGACTAATCCCCAGTCATAATTCCTCTAACTTGGGAATCCTCTTCAGGAATAAGCTCACTCATAAATTCCATTTAACTTAGGCCTACTTATTAGGAATAAATCCTATGTCTCAAGTCCCCTAACCTAGGCCTCCCTTTTAGGAGTAAGCCCCAGTATTCAAATTCCCTTAACCTGGGTTTCCTTTTCAAGATTAATCCCCAGCCATAATTATTTTAATATGGGCATCCTACTTAGGAGTAAGCCCCAGGTTCCCAAAAATACAAATTCCCTTAACCTGGGCTTCCTTTTCAAGAGTAATCTCTAGTCATAATTCCTTTTAACCTGGTCCTCTTCATTAGGAGTAAGCCCCAGTCAAAATTTCTCTTAACCAATTTTAATTTTCTTTTGATTTGGGCTGCCTTCTTAGGAGTAAAACCCAATCCTATGTCCTCTCTAATTTGGGCATCCTTCTCAGGATTAAGTCTTAAGTTTATTATCCAAATCTCCATAATGCACATATACCTTTATGGACCATGTTCCCGGGTTTCTTCCCTGAGGTAAATCCTAATCTTCATCTATATGGGCAGTCATACATACATAATCCCCACATCATTTCTTACAATTTCATATTTCATGGAATAATTGTATAGTTTTACCAATACCTCTTATTTCTCACACCGAGCATGACTCACGTGAGCTTAGAGTGTAAAAGTAATTATGATATCTTTCTTTGAGCCATCAATCATGCATAAACCTCATACTTCTTTACTTGAACTACGTGGGTTCTGATTCCTTTTAAAAAACAAAGGATACGTTGGTATCCCATCTGTGGGTACAATCCCAACTCTTAAATAATCTATGTCCTTATGAATGACAATAAACTTCAAGTGCCCCGCTAAGTGGATTTAAAACCAGTATGGTTATCATAATGACCATGATATTTCTATATAATGTGTCGAAGTATACCATTGACTAAGAATCTCTAACAAATACAGATAATTCTCTATCGATAAAGAACCTCGAATACATATAAAATATTCTCTAAATCTCATACAAATTAATCATTGATTTTCAGATATAAAGGAAAGCCCATTTTCATACTTGGTAATGTAATAAGGATTCAAAAACATAACTTAAATCTGTAAAGAGAGTCCCAGAGTAGACAATAATTCCCCCCAAAAGAGTGTGATGAGTCTGACCTCCCATCCTCTCGACCAATGCAAATTCTTAAGCCTTATCAGTTCATAACTAGTGAGCACCTACCTTTAGAATTTAGGTCCAAATGGATATAGAATTATTGTATGTTTCCAGTTCTACGAACAAACCCGTTAGAAACTGCATGGAATGTTTTAACCTTAAATCAATGAGTTCATCCCCATTTCCAGAGGAAACAGTGCCCAAATAAAATGTTTCCTTAAGGTCATATGCAATGTTTCCTTTTAAAAAAATATTTTGATTATTCTACACATGATAAAAATGTTTACATCCCATGAACTATAAATTATATTTTATAAAAAAATTTAAAACATGTCTTGAATATGAATATGAAATATACTGAGTTAATTTTTTCATAAAATTGATATATATAGAAAACATTACAACTCATTTAAATACCATATAAATTAGTGTACTGATGATATGGGGTGAATCATTAGTTCTATATTTCTTTTACAAATTCTTATATTAGAATCAAACCCATGTGAATGATTATAGCTTTGATTTACTATTTAGTATATCTTCTACACTTGGATAAATATTCATAAAAATATTGAAAAATAAATATTTTCCCAAGGATTGACCTTAGTGGTAGAGCCTACACATTTCATTATTTTATGTTTCACTAGTGAACTGATTTTTTATCACTATGAAATTTTAGTTATTACAAATTCCTTAAATTTTCACACCTAGTTTGGGTAGGAAATTTTATATTCTCCTTACAGGAATGATCACCATTTTTTGATTTTAATTACCTAATATTCAATGATTTATCCTTTAGGATGTAGTGAATTATATCTTCATTGTGAAAAAGGATTCAGATACCTGAATTTTAAGACCATATTCTAGATATTCATCAATTTCCAAAATGTTTCGAGTGAAGCTACAACTGATCAGTCATCCAATCACCAAAAAAGAAGGAGAAAAAAATTTGTGGGTGAATACATGCACAAAATATTCATCATCCTCAATATTAATATCTATCTATGTCAATTGTTTTAGTAATGATTTATTTCATTATTTTCATAAAATATAATAAAACACTTGTCAGTTATTATCCAGATATCTTATATTGACATAGTATTGTATCACCACTACTAATATTATTCAATCAAATGTATAATTATATATTTATCACATTTATATTGAAATTAATTAACAATATATATTTCCATAATTATTTCCTAGATATAGAATAATATCTTATACATAAATAATTGTCCCTAAAGAATAATTACGTTGACCATGGAGACTGATTTAAAATATCATGAATGAAATCCAACAAAGAGCCACAAACCTTATCATTATACCTCACACAATCTTTTATATGACCACAAATAGATCATCTCATTAAATATTTCAATTGTTTATATGATATACTCAATCACTAAATTACAGTCATAATTATATCTATTTATAATTATAATTTATTAAAGGTCATATTTTCAGACATCAGATTCAATAATATTTCTTTATGTACATGATAGAACCTGATTCTAGAAAATTAATTTAGTGAGTATCCATAAAAAAGGTGACTGTGTAAAGTTACCACACAATTCATGGTCTAAGACATAAAAGATTCATCGTTTTTCCAATGTGATGGATATACAACATGAACAATTTCAATAATTAATTCAAAAGGAACACTTGGAATCAATGGTAAATGGATTGAATATGTGAATAATTTAATTTTTTTATTATTGAAAGCGTGTTTTTAGAAATAATTAGTTGATCAACCAATCCTTCCTCCTGGATTAACAAATTGAAAATAGTCTAGATTGACCAAACAAATTTATACATTTATGATTATTTTACCATTACAATTTTATAAGCTTTGTAATACCAGATGCTATTTACATTTATATCTATATTAAAATGTTTTTCATACCCCCAAATAGCTTGTGCAAATCATTTAATACCATTAAAAGTGGATTTTATTAGATATTTTTCACCACTCAAATCAAAACCTTCTCAAAATCACAACAATCCTTCTCAATTAGCTTGATAAGAAATATAATCTCATTGAAAATATAGAAAATAAACAAATATAATTATATTTTTATTAATATATTCATGGGTATATAAATCTTCACCATTATCATTAGTTGGATCATTTATGAACTCTTAAAATATCACGACTAGTTCAAAATTATTCATGATTTATGAGAATCACACATTCACATATTATCTCTTAAGATTAAATTTTTTCATCACATACACATATAAGGTTCTGTTTTAAAAAATTTCATTCCTCTGTGAAAATAAATATTCTAGAAAACTAATAAGACAATATAACCCAAAACAATTAACTCTATATTTAAAAAATCATTCCTTTTTAAAAACAATTACATAAAATTATTTTTTACAGGTTGAAAAAAACTGTCTTTTAATTGTAATGAGACTATCACCCTTAATCACAGTACATCAATATACAACATCAATGTGCAAAGGTTATTACCCATTATGTATAATAATGTGGTTGGTCATGAACATCCATATTCATTCTCAATTACTCAAATATTTCCTTAGGGAAAATGATGATGAATATATCATACACCTTATCATGGATGTGATGAAGTTCAATATTCATATATCTAACAACAAAAAAATCCATAATAATTTATTTACGATATCATGGTTAATTAACCTAGAAATTTTAATAGTATTTTTTAGAGAGATATACAGATCATTAATTAAAATAATAAATTCTGATTGGTTTATAAATTTCTCCCATAATAATCGTGTTTAATCTTTATCAAATACATTTTAGTAATGGGGATAGTGCCAATTACATATTCTACTTATTTAGTACACACTAGGATGGAAATAAATTTCTTATCATCCCAACTGAATGAAAAACATCACAACATAATAATTAGCACTAAATTATATCACATACCATCACAATATACTAAAATATCATAATTTATACAACATTTAAAATATAAATTTCATTCTATTTTTTAATGTATCCCACATCTCAATGTACCTTTAACATACCTCATAATTATCTTTGCTTTCAAAAAAGTTTAATGTTTAAGGTTTCTATGATATATTTCACAATTTATAACAATAAAAACAATATATATCCTTGAGGCTATGAGATACATTTGGCTACTTATCAAACTTTTATAGTTTATTTGGTTTAAAATCACACCACTAACATCATTTGATTGTTTAATTCCCACATGAATTTCTGTAAATAATACATTTGAAACCTCGAGTGAATTTTTTTCAAAAATTATATTCAATACATTTATAGGCATAATAACCAAATTTATTTTTATTTAATTAATTTTAATAATTAAAATTTACATGACTTCTCTATAATTTAAATATAAAAATATTCTTTCAATTTTTGTGAAAACACTTAAAAACAATTCTCACAACAGTATAAAAATTAAAATCATAATGTATACATTTTTAAGAAGTTTAATTTTAATTGTTTATCTGATATCATGGGTTTTTTAGACTTTTAAATTTATTATTATTAATTCTATTAAATAGTTATCCAATAGTGAATACCAAACCCATAGGGATAATTTTGTTCCACAAAAATATTTCATATAATTAAAACTTATTTTGCTATCTTTTTCAAGTATAAACCCATTAGGTTGATCTATCTATAAATTCCCTTGAATCACTCCCATTATAAATATAGAATTGACATCCATTAATTATAATTTATTTTATTGACTTCTACCATATTATCAATGATTATTATTTAATAAAATCATGTAACAAAATTTTGGACCCTTAAAAATCTGCATCTTAAATTTATAATTACTCTTTAAACATTTTGTTTTGTTCTGTATCTGACAAATTTCATTGAAAATATGATTTTTTTGAATGAAAACATAGTTACAATAATATTTTTTTCAATAAGTCTAAAAAAATTCACATGTGGAATTCTTCTCGATCTAATTATGCTCATCATCCATTTTCTGAATCTATTCATTTTTCTGAATATATATATCTCCATTGAATGTAGATCAAATTGAGATATTAGTGAAATATTGTTTTCAATATTTAGTATCATTTGGTTTATAATGGTTCCTACTAATATAAAATAATATTCTATGCCACAAAATTCTTCTTCAACATTGGATTTTTCTGATATTAATTATCAACAACCTATACTTAATAATTTTAAAAATCAGATTTAACACATCAAAAACTTGTTTTTGAGTCATGGATTTATTGATTGATATGTTTAAAAATAATTATGTTATTTCCACTATCATCTACACTAACTACTACACCATAATCAATCATCCTAGGTTGGTTTAAAATAATTTTAACATCACCCATCTCATCCACACTGTTAATATTTTTATTTCCTCATCCATATGACTTTACATGTGATATGTATCAATGAAATATACCTTCACCATATCGTTCAATAATATTTCCATTTTTATGAATTTGATTCTAATTATTATTATTCTCCCAAATTATATAATTAAATTCACTATTTCCTTCATATTATATGAAATCTCATACGATGTTATACATTCATTTGTCATTAGAATGCATAGATTTATATATTTCACTAATATGTTAACAAACATGCTTAAAATATTTAATAAACCATAAAATTTAGAAAGAATTTTTCTCTCCAATTACAAAATAGTCATGTTGATCATCTAATAATGACCATTATATTATGTTGTGTTGATAATATTATATTTATTTTTAATAAAATTATTTCCAAAATTTGAGTCAAATTCATTCAAAGTATTATTCTTTGCATTATTATTTTTCTATATCTAGATGGTAATGTCATACCCTATTTCAAATACTCTTCTATATATTCTAATCATCTGCAACTCTTTTGACATGTGAATTGTTAACAACATTATTACCATTCATTTAAAATCATTTATTAATGGGATGAAATACATTTCACATTTTATGGATATGCATCTCAATGAAAAATAAATAAAAGAGATTTATTTCATGAACTATTGTGGTTTCTGTATCCTCTCTTTTATGAATCCCTTTATGTATTTTACATTTTTAAAATGATAATCATATATTCTTATCAGATCTATTTGGGAGGATCCCATAGTTAATTTATTTTAATAAAGTATATAAAAATTATTTTGAAAAAAGAACTCATGCATTAAATTCGATAGATTTATCCCTTCTCTAACATCAATACTTCATAAATTATTAGGACCTGTAATTTGAAAAAATTCCCACTAGTTCATTTTTCTATGGTGATTATATAATAATTTTAAAACCTATTGATAATATAAGTGTACACAAAAATCACCCCATATATCTCATCCCATAACATACTCAAACATAATAAATTGTTTTTTATTAGATCAATATATGAAAACTCCGTTGAATTTTTATTATGAAGCTCAATGAAATTAGGGATCAATTAAATAATTTTTATGACAATTAATTTACAAAATTAATTAGACTCCCTCTATCATTATTGATGAATTTAATGATATTGGTATTTCCAATCTTTTGTGAAGTCCAACCACTATCTAAAATATAGATTCTGTTTATTATTAAATATTTTAGTTCTATATTCAGAATCAATTATTTTCACCCTTTCTTCTCTATGATTTCTTCTTAATTATATAAATGTTATAATATTGACTTGAGATCATCATCAAACATTCCATGTCGCATTTACATTGATAGTCACACCTTCCAAAAACCACCTCAACACATTTAAAACAATTTAGGACTAGAATCAAATACTAATTCTCCTTTTGTTATATTTTTATAGGTCTAAGGGTTGTTTATGAAAGTATTCCCATAAGAAATAAAATTATTTTACTCTATGATGGATACATGTTGTATCATTAAACAAATGTTTTTTATATAGTATACCCAACACCAATAAGAGAAGCTAAGGTTAATTCTTCTTATAATATATTTAATTTCCCCTAGGAATAATCATAATATATTGACAAAAAATCAGGAAAATATTGAATATATTCATGAAAATCCTGAATTATATATTTTATCATTATCTCCTTAATTGAAGTGGAATTTTTTATTTGATTTTTTTCAACCTAGGTTTTATCAAGAATTCTAAATAAACATGGAATATTAGTTTAAATTGTTTTTGATGAAATTTATGTAACATGTTAATAAATTATGGATTATCTATAAAAATTTATGATTGTATAATTATTCTTTTAATATATAATATTTTCAAAGTCATTATTAAATTTTTCATCGATCTTTATATAACCAATACACAAATATTCCATCTTCTTCATTTAAATATATTTAGAAACAATATTTTTCTCAAATTCGTGAGAATCTCTTTCATTCTCAAACACATTAATCTACCAGAACACGATGTCTCCAATATAAAAATTTTTATTTATAAAAAACTCATAAATTTCATAATATATCATTAAATATTTATTATTCAATATATTCTCATTCTTATGAATATTATATTTCTTTTAAATAATGATTTCACAACATATATTTAAAATGTTAATCATATAGGTATCATATTTATAGTCTTCTCAATTAATAGATTTGAATTTATTCCATTTAACATGTGTCAAAATTTAATGTATTTTCAAGAACATTTTTTTGTCTCTCCACATGAAGAAGAAATTCTTTCTTCATATATACTCAACAACATCCTCTTTATCCACTTTTTTATCATTTATTTTTTAAATTTAGATGTTATATCTTTATTTTATTATTATAATTAATTGTATAATACTATAGATTTATTCTTCATATGAAACAATAATATAAATTGTCCAACTAATCCACAAATAAATAATTTTTTGGGTCATTTATCAATATTTTCCTTTTCCTATATGTAGATTATTTTATATGTTTGATATGAATTTATTGTGATTATCCTCACTCTCATAATCCCCATTCGAGGCACACATTGGATAATATTTCTATTCCTTGATCAATAATTTATTAATGGACTAAATGGTGTTTTCTACCTTTTCATCTGTATTGAAAATTAGGTATTAATCTCATAATTCAGTATGGTGTTTACTATCTTATCATGGGAAATATAATGAATCACCACAAAATTAGATATCTCCATTAAAATTTTACTATAAAATTCCACATTAAATTTTTTAACATATTTGAATTACTAATAATTCCCCCTAATCCTCTTATTTTAATAACTATACAATTCTCCTTACTGAACCAATTATAATAATTTTCATCTTCAACAATTCTAACATGATAAAAAAATTTACTCTAGATTTTCAGTTTTCTTAGTTTTTTTGATCATATCAAAAAAAATTCATGCATATCCTATATGTTATTAGATGATGGTATCAGAGTAACATTTATATATAAAATATTCAAAAATAGTGATGGTATTTAATTTTTTGACTTCCCATCTATCTCAGGATTCCTATTGTATTAAAATTTTATTAAACCAACCCATTTAGTTGTTGGATATCCCATATTGATAGAATCACTCACTATATTTAGTTGGAGTAGAAAACTGATAATGCATGATTCATCCACCCATGAATGTCCTTTGAATGGAAAAATGAAAAACCATTTTTATTAACAAAAATTCATGTTCACTATGATACAAATAGTAATAGTTTTTTAATATTATTTATACTACACATATAAAATTTGAAGATCCAATATCAATTATTTTACTACTAAAAAGGGCATAAGTTAGTAGTACATTGTTAAAAAAATTATATATTTATAATCATACCCCTATAGACATTTAATTTCTCAATGAACACCTATACGTTTTTCTATATAATCTGAGTTTTATTTATAAAACTAGAACAAATTTCTTTTTATATGGACCAACCTTAGTGAGAGATCTTAATAATGTCCAAATTTGACTAATTTCTAGTGCATTGATTTTATAATCCATCTAAATTTTATTTATTTATAATTATATTAATTATGTGACTAAAATTATTAATGTAATATCTAATTAAAAATAAAATTTATTCAATGATGTTTATAATGGAACAAAATATAAAAAAACAATCATACATTAATCTAGGATGAATCTGTTCTTCAAAAAGTATCATGATTCTTTTGATTGAAATATATGATAGCCAACTAGAAGGCTATAAAATAACTAGACGATTTGAGTAAAGTATAATCAAATCAGACATTTAGATGAAGAAACTTCTACGTGATATAATAAATGAAATAAATGTTCTTTCTCCTCCTCAACATCTTGTTTTTTGATCAATCAATTTAGTTACAACATTCCTCTTCCTATTTGGAGTGAAAAATGCATTATATATCCTTTCATATTCAGATCTCTAAATTTAATATTGAAGAAAATTACCCTTTATAAAAAATCATCATCCCAACACATCCTTCACCATTTCTACAATTTATATTCTCATTCCATTATAATTATATGATTCAATATTTTTTGGATAATGAAGGGTTATATAGATTTAGAATAATTCCAATAAGAATCAAATAATTAACATCAAATATTAATTTCAAATTTGAAGACTAAAAACTGATTAAAAAAAGAACCAAAATATCACATCGAACCCATTAAACCTTATAAAAAACTTAAGTTTAATTATACCTTTTTTAAATCCTATGATATTTAATAAATACTAAATCATAACTTCATTAATTTTTCTAATTTAATCTGAATTAAAAAATTATATAATATCAAGTATTTACATCGAAGATTCATTAATATTTCACATTTTATATTAATGTCCAATAGTTCTACCTACAATAATAGGGTGAAATCATGATGAATTAAACCATGTAATATGATATCACATTTCAAGACCAATAAATAGAAGCATTAAACATTTTCCAAATTAATGGATTGTCCCCACAAACAATTTTAATCGAAAATGCTTGACCGACCTATTGAATAGATAATTACATGATAAAAAAGGAAATAAATTAAATCAACCATGCAACTTGACCACACTAATTAATTGTTTATGTCATGAACCAACCCGGGTCGACCCTAAACTGGTCACACGAACCGGTCCACGACATGACCCGAGAGGCGTTCCCGATCCTCCCGGGCTGGTGACAAGCACCAGGGCATCAACAGGGAGCAAGTGGGAATGATTTCTCCCAATAAAAATAAATAGAGCAGCGGAAATAATTAAAACATGAAGTAAATAAATGATACTAAAAATAAAGAGCAGCCAAAAAAACACACTAACCTGTTATCGACCAAAAACTCCTCGCGACTATGAGAGTCACTCACCAGACCACACCCAACTCTCTCCCACGACGAGCAAGCTCGAGCCAACCTGCAACATAACTAAAAACAAGAAAACACTATAGGCGTGAGTATTAAAAATCAGTAGGCGTGCCCAAAAAACTATTCCCAATGCACTACCTTTAAATGAATATTTTACCAATTATAGGTTTGAACTAAATATGCAAAAATATTGGTTTTTACACACACACACACTTTAATTTCTAAAACAAGTATCAGTCCATTGCCGGTTATAATTTGAAAACAATTTTTAAATGTTGAAAGGAACAGGTGCATTTCATTTTAAAATATTTTTGCAAACAATTTAGAAATCCAAATTTTAGTTTTTAGTAAAAAGCGAAAACCACAAAACATGCAACACACACTAAGGGCAATGGAAAAAGTGGCACACAAGGGCCAACTACCAAACTAGACCTCCCAATCATCTGCCACATTCAAATAAACACTAAAGGAAACATGGGTCTAACCTAGGAGCTCGTGAACAATCCAGAACGTACTATACATGTGACTCATCCTGAAAGCATGGTCTAACTCGATGACGTCATAACGCCCTAATGCTCGGCATAGCCCTGTATGGCCTAACTGAGAGGCCCAATCCCCATAGCAGCAATAACTCAGTATTCCCCTACTATGGGGCCACTAGCTAGTACATAATCTAAACTAGTGCAACAATCATTCTCAAAAGATTCACTCACTATGCCAGGTTCCCATGTCAACACAAGAAATAAAAAGGGGTGTGTCCGCAATGTAAATCAATCAGTTATGATGCACAAATATCACACACAACTCACGCAATCAAAGCACACCACAGAACACCCCTTACTAACCCCAAAGTGAGTTTTTCCAAAATAGTTTATTTTATTAAAGTTCCAAACTGGCCTTCACCAACTTTAAAGAAGAACCTCATTTCTCAAGAAAACCCGAAACACTTTTTCAGAAGAAACCATTTATATTTAAAACTAGAACCACATTTGAAATTACGTGAATTATGTTTAAAGGCCTAACTGGCATTCTTTCACTTTTGGGTGTCCACTCATCAAGAAAATATTTCAAGAGACGTGTATAAATTAAACGGCTCTTTTTTACACCAAATAATCATTTAAAAATTAATTATCTTATACTATTTATTATTCATTAAAATTAATAAAACGACAAGAAATTAATAAATTCTAAACTTAAAGGTGAGTGAAGTGGGGGACCTACATCGATTTGAAGCTTCAACACGATGACGTGACAGAACTCGTGCGGGCACATAGTCACGTGTAAATTGACAACCGCAGTGTTATGGAAATGCCTTGCCAATGCACTGCAACCAAAAGTAAAATAATCTAAAACACATAAACACTGACCAGAAATAACCCAAAAATTAAACATCGCAAAAATAACTAAAAACAAACATAAACATTAATTTAAAATAATCAAAACAAAATACAACGCATACCTCACCTGAACCCCAGTGCATGCGAAATGACCTGAGCCCAAACCACTCGCCTTCGGCGGTGGACGCTCGTCGCGCGCCCTGTTGAGAACAAGGTGTGTGGATGGTCACGTGAACAGAGGTGGAACAGAAGCTGACATAACTGGTCGTCCCGTCTCGGAAGGTCGGTGAGGGGCTGCGGGGCGCCGGAAAAGTCACCGATAGGAGGGGGCGCGGATGAATAGTGTTCGCAGTCAGTCGGAGGACGCGTGATGTTTCAGAAGGCACACGACAGGAGGGAACTGGTTGGTCGGAGTTACACGGCGGCAGGAAGGCAGCGAACCACACTGGAAAGGAGGTTCGCTGGTCGAGGAAACGTGCTCGTCGCACCGGCGAGGGCTGGCTGGATAGCGGGTGCAAAGCGGGGGCGCGCCGTAGGGTGCATGCGCCGTTGCTGGACACGGGGTGGCGTTGTGCGGCTTCTAGGCAGGAGCCGAGTGCGCCGGAGTAGGCAGGGGGTTTCAGTGCTGGGCGTGCGGCGCTGTAGGAGCCAGGCGGACTGGGTTGATACCGGCTAGAGGGTGCAGGGGGTAGGGAGCTGCGCTGCAGGAACTGCTGGGCAGGAGGCGGTTCATGTGGGGGTTTGGTGATGGAAACGGGCGCTACACCAAGGAGAAAGGGGGGGGGGGCTGGCGCTGGCGCTGTGTAGCTGAAGCCAGAGGAGGGCAGCGATGCATCCAGGGGTGAATTACTGGCAGAGGGGAGGAGTGCTGGTGCAGGATTGGGGACTGACAGGCGGCTGGGGTGTGCACTGCGGGGAACTGGCAGGAAGGGGGTGCAGTAAAGCTGCTGAAGGGAGACTCGACAAGGGAGCAACAGGGGAGCGAGCCAAGGGGGTGCGCTGCAAGGCTGGCCGACGGTGCGGGGAGATGGAGAACAGGAAGGAGATCCACCAGGCAGCAGGGCGCTTCAACAAGGGAGAGAGGGAGGCATCCGAGATATGCGGATCAGGCTGGGAAAAGTGGGAGAAGCAGGGGACATCCGCGTGGAAGACACAACAAAAAAGAAATGAAATGAAACAATAAAGAAGAAGAAAGAGAGAAGAAAAAAAAGAATAAAATTAAATAAATTTCATATTAATAATAATAATAATAATAATATTATTATTATTAATCATAATAATAATAATAATAACAACAACAACAATAATAATAATAATAATCATAATAATCATAATAATATTAATAAAAATAATACTAACCTTGATAATAAAATAATAATAATAAAACGAATTCATATCATTTTAATAATAATAAAATTAACGAAAATGCCACGCAGTTGCATGTGCGAAGCTGCATGGCGCCATGTTCTGCCCGTGCATCCAACGACGTCGAACCCAAAGCGCACACTCTTTTATCGAAAACTCGAAAACTTTGTCCAGGACTCACCTCGGACCCCGGAAAAAAGAATATATATATATACATATATATATATATATTAAAAGGTAGAGAAAAAAAATTATTAAATAAATTAATCACATAGGTCGGGGTGTGACAGTTTATAACTGAACCTATATTTCTACAAGTTCAAATATATGAACAAGATATAGATCATCCCCAGGCCTTTCAACCATCAGATATCATCAAACATTATCCTTATGATTGATGTGGTAATAAATTGTTTCCTATATAGATCATGGTTATTTTATTTACAGAACCTATTTAAATTTGAGAGTACCTTTATATTTATTTTGTGAATAAATTTATACTATTAAAAAAAATGTTCATCCAGGTTTTAATCTTCTAAAAATTGTATATTCTTTAACACACTCCATGTCACATCAATTTACTCCAACACCTTTCAAATATATTCGTTCATGTTGATTTAAAATAAAAACTGATACCATCATCAAAAACAACAAAAAGGGTACATCTAATCCCAAAATTATCAATGTACTAAAACCCTTCATGAACACCAAATGGGTTTTCAGACCTTATTTTACTTAATGTGTTTAGGGGAAACACATTTGATGGAGTTAATGAATGTTTATGATAAATATATCCATGTGAATTGATTTGATATAGTTCTGTTTAACTTCATGTAACATGGTTATTACTGTTTATTTAATTTTTTATTATTTTAAAATTTACTAAAAACTCCTCAAAAGATAAGACGCATTTTCGGTTTTCTATCTCATCCCTTTGTATCAAGGAATCCTCAGTTTTGTCCCTTAATTAAGTTATCTATGATTATAATTTTTAATTCTTCCATTATTATTCCATTGTTATTTTGTATTTCAATGATAATTATTGTTAACTATATTACTAATTCATGACTCATCAATTTATAGTGTAGTCATGTCATGTTCTTGGATTGAACAAACAAGTAAAATCATTGGGGGAAATAAATCTTAAAATTATTTTCCATGTCATATAATTAGTTAAAACCTTTTTCTAATTGATAATTTCTTTTGGTAATTTCTCTGGAAATATAATATTTCTTCAGTTAGGGGTACACCAGGTTAGAACATGACACTAAAAAACTAAAATTTCTCATAAAATAAAAATCAACATTAACTAAAATTTACAAATTTTCTCAAAATTAAAATTATTTTATTGGAAAATCTAGTATATATATATAATAGTATTTTAATTGAAAAATAAAAACTTATATAATTACATAGTCATATTTTTCTTATTTATTTTCCTGTAAAATATATTTTTTTTATGATATTTAATTAATGAATCATTATAATATTAAATTATTTGTTGATGTGGTTGGATTCAATGTATGATTCAAAAAGAATAAAAAGTGACAAATATAGTGTGACAAAACGACTTTGCATTTCACCGCAAAGCGGTGTGCCACATGACCAGAGTTTTGAAGCAGAATTGGAGATGAAGTGAAGTCAATACCTAAATATGAAGTCTCAAAATGAGGAAACAAACTAAAACATAGGGAAATGGATAGACAATAACTTTATATGAAATGTAAGTGATATCTATGGTGTGAATATAAAAGTAATACAAATAATGAAATAAGCTTAAAAAAATCCATGAAAATAATTGGTATGCACATTACACGTCTTGAATCCATGGTTCCAGACATGAAATATTTTCAAAATATGAGGTATTTTCAACACATTATACAAAATTAATATCTGAATCATGATATGAAACTCTCATACAATGACTAGAAACATTTTTTTACATCAAAATTTGAGAAGAATTTCCATTAATCACCCAAGAAGACCCATTATGATGGGAGACCCATTAATGTGACATCAATAATGAAGAAAATGCTATTCCATACTAAAAATAATTGGCCAAGGGTGTCTGGTAGAGTGTTAATCGGTGATGGTAGTTTTGGAATATAGAATTTTATAAAAACAAATCATTTCATTCTTTTTTATTTCCATTAAATATTATGATGTCTCCCCTCCCACAAATAAACTCAACTTCCCTCTCCATAAAATGGTAGTTTTTTTTGAGTGGTCATTAAAGGGAGAAGATGGAATTATATTATTTTCATTATTTTGTGTTATTCAAATAAATAAAATGTTTTTATCTTTATTCATTAGGTTTCAATAATTAATTTAATTCATTAATTCTAAATGTGGTTACATTAGTATTTTATTTTTTAATATTAATTTCCTTTGACAATGATCCATGTCTCCCTTCTTATAATTATTTTATGTATATAGTGAAACAAATTAGGTTTGGGTGGTGAGTGCTTGAGGATCAGACACACATGTGTGAAATTGTATTTTGAAATATTTGTGAATTAGGTAATAACAATATCTAGGTAGGTATTTACATATTTAATAAATATGACATAAAACAATGCAACCCCCATGTGAAGGTGGTTGGAGAAACATAGTTTTCAATAAGAAATATTCAAATCATAACCATATATACAAGGTGTAGAGAGGAATATGATGATGAATATCTCCCTTACGAACTAGAAAATGAAAAGGGGGAAATATTTGGAAACCATGATAGCACATCACTAGTTCTACCCAAACATGTTATTTTCACCACCTTTGTCAATTATTTTAAAATCAATCAAATTAAACTCATTCCTTCTATCAATTTATAAAAATTATCTAAAATTAAATTTTCAGAAAATCATAAAAATCTAACAACCTTGTTTTTTGTACACTTATACGTTAGATAAATTCTAAGGGCTGACCCTTAACTATAAATTTGTAATAAAAAAGAAATTATTATTCTACACTTGACTATAAAAGTGTGTCAACATAATTGCATTTGAAATCATTTCCCTATAAAAATTATTTTTCATTAATAACTATAAAATAAAAATATGATATTTTTATTTTGGTTTACACTTCTATATAACGCATAATATTAACATTTCTGTTGGGATATTTTTATTAATTGTTTACTATAATGATTAAAAAAACATGTATTATTTAATGTTTATATTAATAAAATATAAATTTATTTGAATAATTTTTTTAATAAAATGTCTACTATTTCATGCACATCCATTTTATTAGCATGTATTCCCACTTAAATGAATCATACGAAACTTTTCATTCATACAAATATTATATTTTCAACTATATAAAGAAGATAAATACCTAGGTGATTAATATTTCATATAGGTTTAAAAATATCTATCCCTGGGTTTTTTCCCAAAGTGATCAATAAAAAGGATCATTCAGTTTATAGTTTATATCATCCTTCACACAAATATAATTGTTTGAATTTTAATTAAAATAATAATTATATATGATAATAATATAAAATTACATATATATATATATATATTTATATTTAAAATAATTAAAACTAAAATTTTAAACTATCGAATCACGTGATTTAAATTTTTTTAGAATATGAACATTATTTCCTTAAATAAAGAAATTAAATATTTACAAATAAATATTATCAACTAGATTAAGCTTAAATAACTAAATAGCATCAATAAAGATATTTATTATAGAAATAAATTACTATTATTAGGTAAATTATATCACTAATATTCAAATTAAAACGATCATTTATCATTACATAATATGTATCTATATTACTATACCATTTAGTCCCCCCGTATAATAACAGTCTCATAAGTTTTCTAATAATGGAAGTATCAATATTGAGGTCTATTGATGTCTATAAAAACATTAAATAATGAGAAATAAAAAACACGATACACTAAATCTGGTTAAAATAATGAAATGGATATTATAATTTTTAGATACATTAATATTTAACAATATATTAAATTTTAAAAGTTTGATGAAAATATAAATTATGAATATAAGTAAGCATATTATTATATTTAGAGAACATTTTATGTTAAATACATAATATAAATACCATAAAAAATAATAAAGGTGATCCGAATAAGAACACCCATTGTGTCTTTTTTTAATCATGGATCCCTTGTTCACATTCTTATAACATCATCACTTATTATCCCAATTTTTGGGGGGTATTATTCTAAATTCATGGTTATTTGAATTATCTTCTTAGGATACCAATTTTTTAAATAATTCTTTCAAATAAAAATCATTATTTTATGCCATTTGAAAGTGGATGTGGGATTTATTTCATATAGTGATGGGTTTTTGTTTATTTTTAAATTAAAGAACATTTTTTTGTAAATAAGGTATGAATAATGTTGAAAAAGGTAAAGAAATAAAAAAATCAATGAGATAAAATATCTCCAAAATTGGTTGATTTTTACATGAATTTATATAATTATATATTTTACATCATCACACAGTGTGAGGGTTTTCATGACAAAATAGTATTCAATTTTTTTTATCTATAGTTCTTATCAATCTATATATATTTGAAAATATATTAACTATATGATAGTGTTTTCCATAACATTGAAATTTATAAATCAATAAATTTTTAATGGGAGACACAAAAATAAATATATCTTCTTAGTGTTTTGTTCAATTATTAATTAATATCGATACTTTGTAAATATTTATTAACTATTCATCTATAAGATTAATTATTCTTTAGTAAAAGCTTCATTATTTTTATCAAGTATGATTTTTAGCCAATTATAGTTTTGGTGATTAAATACATAGATCAAATCATTGATTTTTAATGAATTATTCTAATTATATATTCATGTATCCCATAAATAAATTATTTTTCTATATTTTTTAATAACTTTGTTATATTTTAACTATTTTTTTTATTTTCTTTATGTTATTCAATATGTGATTTTATAATGTTTATTTGATAATGATGATTAATTATATCATTTATTTAATAAACCAACCTATACAATCACTTTATCCACCACCCATACTGGCCTATCACAAGGCCCGAAGGGTATTTTGAATCACGAAGGGTTGGAAACTAGCTCCTATGAATAAAAAAACACTACCACGAGGATCATTTGTCTCTTAAAATACATAAAAAATCAAGAATTAAAATACCAAGAAACTTCTTACTAATCACATAAATGACATTATATTTAATGATAAACAAAATAATAAAAATTAAAAACTAAATTAATGAGAAAAAAGAATAGTTAAAAAATAAAATAAATCTTGAAACATACTACAAGATCTCCTCCATGAATCCCATGATTTCTATAAAAATAAAAAATCAACATTTCCATCAAAAGAGATAACTAAATCAAAAAGCAACATGGATCATGATATATAAATATATTTTCATGAGATATATACCTAATTATTTTTACATCTATAGAGACAATGAAATTAATTTATGTAATAATTACATGAAGGATTGTTTCATATAAAATAATTTAAATAATCCTTTTCACAATAAAATTGAATTTAAATGAAAATATCACTACTCATTTTATGAAACCAATCATTGTTTTTTAAATAATATTAACCCATTTCATTTTAAATGATTCCAAAAAAAATATTTTCAAACTAATTTTAAATCCATTTATAAATATGAAATAAAACCAATCAAATATTAAAACAATATAAAATTTGTCCCACAAATAAGGAACAATGGAAAAATAAAAAGGAAACCATAATAATCAGAATAAATAATCATGTAAAGAATAAAATATATATTCCCATTTTACATGAAATAAAAAGGATATAAAAAGAAATAATACCCTACATTAACCATATATCACAGGGTAGTGTCATTTTCTACAATAAAGGTCCTAACTAGAGAAATTCTTGAACAAGATCTAGGATTTTTTGGTCATGTATGTGACTTTGAAAAAAAATTAATCTGAAATCTCACTTAAAAAGTGTTAGGGACCTACAAATAGTGAATCATTGGAGGGTTAAACACTATTTCATAATAATCCATATATCACAATATATAAAAGTGAAACACACATCTATAACCTATATTATTCATCCAAGGATAACTTAAATTCCATATAAATATAATTGAATGTAATTAAACAAATAATGTTCAATTCAAAACATTCGATAATAACTCCCTCTAAAATTATACACCCTCACATAAAATAATCCCAATTATCATCATTTGATCAAAAAATATAATAAAACCTTAACATTTGAAAAAATTATAAGGGAAAAAATCTTCATGAGAAACATGAAATCAATTCTAATGTGTTGTCTATGTTATTTATAGAATCTTGATAATGAATTCCCTATTGTGTTCTACATTCGATAAACATGACCTCTAAAAAATCAATTATCAAGAGACCATAACCTCATCTTAAATCTAATTTACTCTTCTAAACATCATTCTCTCCATTTTTGAACAAAATAATGATCAAAATAAGGTTCACACCATTAATTTCAACTAAAAGAGACTTATAAAATTCTTTTTAAAGGATTTTCATAGAAAAATATCAATATTTAAAACAAAAAATGAAATTATCAAATAAAAACCTATATTACAAGAGTAATATAATATAAACTACTCGAAAACATGACATGGATATCACAAATTCTTTTAGGGTATGTTTTGAAAACAATATAACACACCTGATCTACAGGGAGACCTTATATTATTGTACCAACCATATAGAGGCTATGTAAATATTAAATGTCATGTTTAGAGATTACATTTAGAGTTAATTCATAGTTCATTAAAAACATTATTGTTAACAAGTGAAACTTATTAATTTCCAAAACTTATAGAATTTGAAGCCAAAAATTCTATGAAATGAAATGAAGCTCACAATAATAAAAAATTAAAAAAACCAAACTATTGTAACATAAAGGTGTTACAACACTCTCTAATATGACACATTATTTCCCTAAAACATCCTTTTTAAAAGTATATGGTAAATGGGAGAACTCAACATGAAAAATAAATCAACACCACACACTAACCATCCATATTAATTATAACCAGTTTCACTATTCAATGCCCATGAATCCAATAAAAACTATCTTAAAACATCTTAGTTGGAATAATATGTAAGAATCAAACCAAAATAAAGTTGAATTACCATTTAAAAACCATATAAATGGTTAGAAAAAGGTATTCCATTCTAATTTTTAGAAAACAACCACTAAAAAGAAACACTCTATCTAAAACTTATGAAAAAAGGAGTTTCTAATAACAACTTGATAATATTAACATGAAAAAATCACAAATTTTGATGAAATATACATAATAATTTGAATGTTCATGATAATTCACCCATTTAACAATCACATGATCTATTAAAAACCTTTATTGAAAAAAAGAAAATCTAAAATACCACAGAATATTAATCGATGATTGAAATGTGATTAATATCTTGTAAAACAGAATGACTGATGTGTAACATAAGAGTTTATTCATGTAACACCTTAATTTGGATAACTCATATATGTCAATTCTGAAAACTATTTACTGTGTCATTTAACATTGTGTATTATAGTTATTTATCACACTAAACAAGAATATGTTGTTCTCTTAATATTCTCCAATACCTAGCCATGTATCAACATAATATTATTCCGTGTGAAGATAAAATATTCCCACTACACATTGGAAGAGCCACAGAAATATAACATTCTACAAACAATCATAAATACACCCAAAAGAAGCATCCAACATAAAATACCAACAAAGTACCGGTCTTCTTCAAACCCACCAAAATAATACTACAAGATCATAAGTCATCAAAAAATACAATCTCAAAGAAAAGACATTATATTAATTCCCACATTAGTGTGAGAACACTATTTGGGGTGGTTGTTCAGGAACATATATTATATTTCTCATATGTAGTTGCTCTGAAACATCCACTATATGGATCAGTTATGGTTGTTCTAATAACTTATATTATATGACTTGGTCAGGGTAAATGTGATATGCTTGGTTGTATAGAAAGATCATGGTTAATAAGAAATTATTGATTATATAGAAAGTCTATGAGTGTTTGATTTATCAACTATAAAAAATGATCGTGGTTATTTGACACAAATGTTATATGACAAGGTCATGGTTGACATGATTTTTCTAGATGTACGGTGAGGTTTTGGTAGTTATATTTATATGTTTTGGTAGATTCCTTTTTATAAGAGCACCCACCTTGTTTTGCAGGGAGCCTCATTGGGAAATACAATATCACTTTTAGTAGTGTTCATGACATGGAACATTCTATTTATTTGTTTCTCACCGGTGATATATATAAATATATTTAAAAATAGTTATCTTATTATATTTCACATATTGGATTTTTTATAGACCTATATGTGTCTACCTACTGGGATTGTATCTCACATCCAATTTAGGTTGTCGTTGGGTTCCCGGGATGAATATTTGGACTGAGGTAGGGACCGAGGAAAGCAGTAATAGTTAGATTATATTCATTGTTCCATTTATAGAAGCATGAGAGCATGAGACCAAGATGGGGATTGTGATTCTATCTGGATATAGTAATTTTTGGAATTTTGGGTATTTTGTTACATTTATTGTACCAATTCCATGTGTACTTATTTTGGATTCTTTGTAGAAACATGACATGATCATCATTACCTATGATATTTTTATAGGGATTATTATCTATTCATGTTGTTTATATATTCCTCACTCCTATAGAAATTCTATATATAATCATTATGATTGATACTAATGTGATATACTATGGTAAGAGGGTATACTCTTCCTATATACAGACCATAGGTCATCACTTCTAGTCAAGATCCACTGGTGTTTCAGGAGATGTTCATGAGGATATGTAGTGAACCGTGCTCAAGGAACTATTGAGTGGAATCTGGTTCTGAAATGTTACAATGTGATATCAAGGAATTTTCTTTTCTAGTTTTATTTTATATATTGAGATAATAAAAAGGGATATGAAGAAACAAGAATTTGGTAACGAGGTTCTCTTCATATTAGCTTACCCACATATAGGAAAGAACCATATAGTTTTCAATAAAAATTACTATTTTCAATTTTTTGGTTGTTAATGTTGATTTTAATCCACAATTGGGTGATGATCATGAATTATGATGTTATTATTTATAATATTTTAGGTTCTATTTTGTTGCAACCTGATGAAATGAGGGTCTTCCATCTCATTCATTATTTTAGGAACTTTATCGGAATTAAATGACTTGAGTTATGCCTTGATGTAGAGGATTCATTTCTTGTTTAGATGACGCTTCCATGAGTGATAAGATATATATACCTTCTGTTGTGGTAGACATTATCTGTAGTTTATTGTGAAACAAGGTATGTACTAAATGTTCCTACTATAACTTAAGAAGTGATTTCCTGATCAGGATACAGGAGACACCCAGAGAATCCAACTATTGTATGTTGAGTCATTGACCATGATTCTAAAGGACTAGAATTTTTTATGGTGTATATTCAGTGGACACTATATATTGGATCATAAAGAGTACTGACCCTTATGGATTTGAATTTTTTGAACCATTTGGTTCAAAAATTTAAAATGAAATGTGAAATGAATAAGAATGAAAATGGATATTGAAATGATGAAAGTTAACTCATCTTAGAACCATATTTTGAATTGGAATGATGTAGTGTTTCAAGTATATTTATGAATGTTTCCTTTTACTTATCCAGGGTATAGGGGAAGGATGTGTGGTATGACCTACATATAGAAAGGTTTTGGGCTTTACTTAGATTTTGAGCATTTGACACTGATATCTATGTTTTTTTAGGAGTGTATTTGTCATTGTAGAGGCACTCCACCATGTTGACCTCCCTTAATACTCTAGTATGGTTGTGATGACCAAACATCCTAGTAATGCGTCATAGGATTCCAATAGAACATTATTTACTTTCATATGTGGCACTAGAAGTTTTATCAAATATAGGTGGTAAGGAAAAGCTCAACGTGGGGTTTTTCCTCATCATGTAGAATTTACATGGATCACTGCAGACTTAATTTACTATGGATGATATGGTGCATTCCTTCTAACTATAGCATCCTCCAATGTTTTTTGAGGATGGTAGTCTGTAGGCTCTTGAGAAAATGCACTCCTTTTTAGAGCATCTGGAGTGACATTCTAAGTAGAGATTGAATCTCGTAGCCTATATTCTATGTGGAGAAGTAAATAATTGGTGGTTTGTTTTGAAAAAGGATAAAAACATGCCTGATATGGTTTTGGTTGATTTATGAACTAAGTTATTCGACTTATTTTACCCCATGACTCCAAGGGAAGAGAGGTCTAGTGAATTCTTTCATTAGGAGAAGGATGGGATGAATGTTATGTACTATTTAGAAAACTATAAAGTGTTTAATATTTTCTCAATGACATACCTTGTGGATGATAATTTGAGGGAGAGACACTATGAGAAAGGTCACTGATCTGCTATCAGATCTCAGGTCAATGTGTTCTAGTTGACGACGATTACTAAGATATTAAATCAAGAGCTAATTATAGACAGGAACTAGGGGGATCATGGGGGAGAAAAGTATATTAGTGAGGTATCTTTAACAAATTGATCGAAAATAATGGTAGGAATCGACATTTTGAGGATTCCCATGAGATGATCACTAGCCAGGACGTTAGTGATGGAAGTGCAGTTTTCTATCATTAGTGTGGTAGACAAGAAAACAGGAGCAATCGTTGTTATCACAACCCATTTGAGTGTTGGTATTATGAAATAATGATCCAAATGAAATACTGCATTACAACCATCAATACAATATTGAGTGGTAGTGGCTCATATATGACACTAGGTTCCGGAGAAGGATTCACATCTCCAGGTCAGGTTGGGAGCTGGAGTAGTACTATTTTATGAGGTTGATGGTGGCAGGGGCCATGGATAAAGAATTCAAGCATCATTTTTATTGATATAGTAGTGTGGGCCTACTATGGGTAGTTAGGTTGTGTTAGAGTTCCATAGTTCAAGCTAGCTATATTCTATGCATCTTACCCACGGAGAGTAGGGAACCAGACTATCTACGGTTAGAGGTACAATCTAAGTTGCCTCAAATATTTTATCATCCCTTTTTGATATAGGTAAATAACATAGTTTTATATATGTACCCATTTTGGAAAGACCATTCCTTGTGGTTCAGTTTTATGAGGGCTTTAGGTCCCTTGGCACTCTATTAGGGATATGAATGTAGGATTTACATGAGGGTAGGGACTTCCACCATTAGATTTATGGGTGTAACTTCATCTTTAATCATTTTTTCCATGAGATGACCTGGCTTGACATCGTACTCGAGATGTACTGGCTAGTGGATTATTTATCCTATGTTGATTTATATCACCATAAGGTAACTTTCATATCACCGTATGGTAGATTTTTTATTTATAAGGGTGAATGGTATGCCTAGATGAGTAGGGCTGGACCAGAGCCTCATGGGATGAGTGGAATGAAAGTCTATATTTCTAATTTGTATTCAGATGATTAGTGAGCATGAATCTAAGATTTTAATTTAGTGTTTCATAATTGTATGTATTTTTTCCAAAATAGATTTCTTTTTGATCTTCTGATAGAGAGAATGAGTTCTCAATCCATCTAGTTCCAAAACCTAAAGTGGCATCCATTCCTATTTACAGGATGTCTACTATGGAGTTTCAGGAGATCAATATAATGCTAGATGATTTTTTTAAATAGTTTTATTTGACCCTGTACTTCTCCAAGGAGTTCACTGTTCCTTTTTTGGAAATGGAGGATGGTACTCTTAGGCTATTTGTGGATTACTAGAAATTAAACCAGCTAACAGATAAGAATCATTATCCATTTCCCTAGATATATGATCTTATCAACCACCTTCGAGGATATCGGGTGTTCATGAAATTTATTTTGGATATGGAAATCATATTATGAATGTTCAACCTATAGAAAACCCACATAAACAGTTTCATAGAAGATTTTATATTTATGACTATCTTTTTATCTTGTTCAATCTCAGGAATATTCCATTAGTTTTCGTGGGGCTGATAAACTGAGTTTTCCATCCTTATCTGGATTCATTTTTGACGGTTTTCATGAAAGATATATTAGTGTATTATCACAATCAACATGACCATGAAAATAATCTTGATATCATGTTAGATACACATATAGATAATTATTTATATTATATACCCTCAATGTGCCACTTTTGGATAGATAATATTGAATTCTTAGGTCATATTTTCATATAGACAGAAGTATCAGTTGACCCAAAGAAGGTGAAAAATGTATTATCCTGGGAGAATCCCAATAAACTCTTCAATATAAGGAGTTTCTTGGAGAAATTAAGACATTTAAGATTTTCCCACAAGACTTATCACAAATCGAAGAGCCACTAACTGGTTTGACTAAGAGAGGTATTTGGTTTGTATTGTTCTATACCTATGAGACATCCTTTTAGGAGATGAAAGGGATTTTTAATTTAGCACCAGTCCTGATTTTTCCATAAAAGGGTAGGATTTACGTTGTGTATTGATGTGCATTGGGTATTAGGATATGAGTAGTGCTAATGTAGGGATATATATTCATGGTGTATGAGATTCAAAAAATAGAGCCATAAAAGATAAATTACCCAACACATGATCTCTATTTAGTAATTGTGGTTAATGATTGGCGCTAATAAAGACATTACATACTAGGAGAGTGTTTTTTGTCTACACATTCAACAAAATCATCATGTAAATATTTACATAGTATGATCTTGATTTTATGTAGAAATAGTGAGTTGAGTACCTATGGTATTTTGACTTCAAGCTTACCTATAACCTTGGGAAGGGAAATGTAGTGGCTGGTGAACTGAGCATAAGGAATCAAATACATTATGTTTATGAAGCCATTAGTGAGTGGAAGCATAAGAAATTTGTACTCTAAGATACACTTGGAGGTGTTGGATTATCCGGGAAATAATTTTCTATCATTCTTAGTAGTGACCTATACCATAAGAGATAGAGTGAGGATAAGGTAACAATCAAATTCGTGGGGCCTAGTCCCATGAGAGAGTGTTCTAGGTGTGGAATTACCTACTATTTAAACTATAGGTGAGGAATAGATCCTGAATATACATGGTTGTGTTTTTGTTCTTATGGATATACGTGCGGAGATGACGTGGGAGTTTCATGAATTATTTTGGGTAGTGCATCCCGATATCACCAATATGTACAACGACATATGCTATCTGTACTACTGTCTGTGTATGAATACAGAGGTAGCTAGTTTTGATACAAGGTGCTCCACCTCACAATAGGTGAATACAGAACATCCATGACCAACATGACTTTTACTGTATTTACCTATTATCAACTGGAAATGATATGATATCACGAAAGATTACATAACCAGTTTTTTGAGTTGTCCTTGAGGTAGAAATGTTGTGCGGTTTTTAATGTTCTTTTAATGGTTTAACATTTATTTACAATCAAGGAGAACATCAATGTGGATGATCATGAGAGGTCTTATATGTGTGATATAGTAAGCCTTCGCATCATCCCATGTCCTATAATTTCACTTTGAGATGTTAGGTTTACGTCTCATTTCTGGTCGGGTTTATAGAGGGAAATATGTATACAGGTTCTTTGGAGCAAGGCATACCACCCTCAGATGGATGGCCAGTCAGAGCCTATGATACATGTTTTTGTGACATGTTTCTAGAATGTGTCCTATATTTTTGGGACCCTTAAAAGTAGAATATTTCCATGGTTGTGTTCACCCAAAATAATATCAATTAGGATATAAAACATATGGAACCTTATAATGAAATGTTTGGTACTCCATGACAATAAAACTTGTTCTAATTAGAGATAGGTGAAGCAACATTACTTGGACCATGTCTTATGATGAAAAATTTTAATCATGTCCCTAATGGTCGAGATGCAGATGGCTACTGAATAGTCATGATATAAATTTTATTGTGATCATTAGAAAAGACTTATACAGTTCAATATTGGGGATCATGAAATTTTATGTATCTTAATGAGGGTGGAACACAGATAGATCTTGATATAGGATAAAATTTGTCCATGATATGTTGTGTCATTTTATATTCTAGAGAGGGTCGAGAAGGTAACATAATATTCGAATTTACCTCATAGCTACCAAACCAAGATTGATGTATTTATTGTATCTAACCTACACCATTATCATTTAGAAACGTTTCATGTTCTAAAACTTGTGGAGGTGGAGTTATAGGTAGTTTATTCAATTGAGGAAAATCTGATTCATATAGTTGATAGGATCATGAAGGTTCTTTGAGGAATGTCAGTTCAACTAGTATGGGTGATATGACTATAAGACCATTTATAGGACAATACTTGTTTTTGGGAGGTCAAAATATACTCTCAATAGAAAGAGTTATTCTCAAATGGGTCTTGAACACCTTTGAGAGGGAAATATGGTGTTGAATCTTATTAAGGAGGGAAGAATATACGATCCTAGATTTTTATTCAAGGATCTAATTCATTAATTTTTTATTAAACTCTTGTTTATGTTTACTATTTGGATTTGACCGTCAATTTGGGCCCATGGGATGGTTGGGTTGTTTAGGAGGAAGGAAGCATGGGGGAGAAAAAGGTAGGTTAATAGCCTATTACATGATGTGTAATTGGATTTCATGGTGTCTAATCATTACACAACATGTAATGTTTTGGGAGGAACCTTTCTTTCTGTGTAATGAGTTTTCCTAGGGGAAAGGACCCCAAGCTCGACACTATGTGTAATTAATTTCCACACCTTGTAAATTCGTAAGAAGTTTTTTTAAAAAATATAGGTAAGGAACTCTATTTTTTGACATAAATCCATCACATATTTTCATTGACATGAAGTAAGACATAAGAAAGCATAAAGACATTCTTATCTCTCGTTTTCATATCTAGACTCTACTGCCTCTCATATTGGTCTAGTTGGGTCAGTAGTGGTGATTAATCCATTCATTTTATTCCATTCATCTTTTAACATGGAATTGGTTGTGTTATTTAAGTGATATATCATATGAACTATTTTTAGGGTTCTCATCCATTTTTTATTTTTTCTGATATGAGTTGAATCATAATTTAATACTAGATAAAACTAAACTATAGACATAAGTTAGGTGATATATTCTTCTCATGAGTTTTTTGGTGCTTTATTAATCTAGATATTGTTATGCCGACCGAGGGAACATCTGGCGTGACCCCCAAAATCAATTTATTATTTGAATTAAATTTAATGGAAAATTTTAGAGATTCCCTTTAGCTCCTTTAGGATGTCTTTGAGGTTGTTTCCACAACCATGACCACCCATGGGATGTGCAATTTGAATTTCCTTTTCCTTTTCCTTATTATACCCGCAAAGGGATGTTTTTAGTAGTTTTCTAGTTATAGCAAGATTTTTAATTTATGAATTGACTAAATTTAATGAATTTGAGATGGGTTTTCTTTATTGATGTTGATTATTTTGATTAAATAATATATATGATTTTGTGATGTGAGTAGATAAACTCATGAAATGACATAAAATGTGAATTGTTAAAATGGTAATGGATTCCTTGTTTGGTATACCTTGAATATTGATTCCATTAAACACTAGGTTAGTTTCTATTATGGGTTTTATACAAGGAAGTGGACGCCTTGGATATATATTTCTCCTTGGATCTTGAATACATTGAAATCCTTAAGACTTTCTACCCCTTATATCTTGTTTGTTTGGGATCACAATGGACATGGTCAGTAGATTTTCTCATTGGACCTCAAATCAAGCCTATCTGAGTTTCCATTGAAATACTCATAGGACTCAATGAGGATTCCATGGTTGGATAAACCTTGGATCTGACCCCAATGGGATTGACACTTATATTATATAGATCATAAATGGTTTTTTTGGATCTTATGTTATACGGATGACCCATGGTTGTTCTGACACATTAGTTATAAAGCTCAGTCATGGTTTTTATAAAACCTAAAATTATTTGACTCGGTCATGGTAAATGATATATTCTTGGTTGTACATAAAGGATGTGGTTTATATGAAATTATTGATTATGTGATAGGGTTAAGGTTTTTTGATACACAGGTTATATGTCTATGTCATGGATGATTAATACAAAAGTTATAAAATCGGGATGTGGTTGAAACGATTTTTATGGATGTATGATGAGGTCATTTTAGTTATATTTGTAATTTTTTGATGACTAATTATATGTGATTGACCCTTATATTATAGGAAACAACATTGGAATATATTGTATCACTAGTAGTAGTTTTTATGCCACATGCACTTCTGTTTTATTTACTACTAAGCTGTGATATATATATATGTAACTCTCTTATTTAGCTTGTTATATTGACCATCTTGGATTTTGTATAGAAATTTGGGTGGTAAAATACTCGGGTTGTATATCTCACGCTATTCAGGACATAATTTAGTACCTAGAAAAACTATTTGGGTGTAAGTTGGTATTGGGGTAGGCACTAATAATTTGATATTTGGATTTGTGCCACACATAAAAGAATGAGATCACATGACCGAGATGAGTCTCGTGATGCTATCAGAAGATAATACTTTTTTTTGGATTGGTTGGAGTTTTGTTACATGTATTGTTTTGATTCTATGTATACATGTTTTGGATGCATTATAGACAAAGTTCATAATCATCATTATATATGAGATTCCTTTTGTAATTTTTATATATTTTTACTAATTATCTATTGTATAACTATTATACTTCTTCTTCTATTAAATTTTTATTTTTTCCTACCATTTTATTATACAGTAGTAAGATGGAAATGTCTCCCTTGAAACCCAACCTAGGCCCTCCCTAAACTATCCCACCTTTGGAATTTGTGGAGATACAATTGTGTCCATGTAGCCAATCGGGACCGGGTCACTATTGAGTGGCATATGGGTCCAATATGTTGAAGGGAAACTAGAACAAAACCACTTACCATTGCTTGATCACAGAAGATAGATCTCTATATGGGAGGATGTCTCTCATGAATTTCCAATAAAGTGACCTACTGTCAATGTGAGGAATCTTCATGCAAGGTGAAATAAAAATCAACAACATTTAATACATTAAAACTGCAGGTCGGGGAATTACACTTCATGTAACATAATTACATGTCATATAGTTTTTCTAACAAGATATACAAACAAACCCATCACCTCTGATGAATATTAAAATCACTTGAACATTACATGAAATGTAATCCATTTGAAAAAAATTTAAATGTTCTTAATATGGGGTTTCATCCAATTTTCTTTATAAAACAACCAAAACCCCAAATAATTATTGTTGAGTTTCCAAAAACACATGGTAAAATATAAATAATTTTCTCAGACTCCATTAATTCAAACAAGCATATATCTTTGGAAATTAAGTCATTTTCCCAAATAATTTCTCTCTATCTCTAAACAGGAACTGGCCACTAATTCTCAAATGAAAATATCAAATGGGGACGTACCTAGAAAAGATGAGATATTACATATACTTGCATCCCCATTTCGTTTAAAAAAATGTTTATACCACACAAATATATGATTTTATTACATTGTTATTGGTCAACTAAAAAAATATCATCTTAATTACATGTACTTCCCCTATATGTCAGTTGTTTCACATTATACTATTTAAAAATTATTTCAGATTGTTAGTATCTTTCTAAAAATAATTATTATCTCAAAACAACTTCTAGATCTTCTATAAACTGGATCTACTCAGTTCTCTATCATTTAAATCATTGTTCTAGAGTATTTGTTGGAAAATTTTGATACATTAACACTCTATCTTGTATGTTGTGTTTAATTATTCATTGTATGGGGTTCGCTAACTAATTAACCTTTTTCTGTTACTCCTTGGTCTATTGTTCATTTACTATTTCACTTAGATGGTGCCACCTCTTCTTTGAATGGATACATCTTATAAATCTATTTCAGTGACACCGACATCTAAAAATCTTATTTCCAATCAGCCATTTGACTTTAGTACCATATATCTAAAATACATATTGATATGGAAGACATTTTTTGATAATAAACAGATATCATAAATGACGAATATCAGCCGACGTACAAATTCGAAGCCACAAAGGAAAATTGTCCAGCCATAACTGGTTAGACTCGAAGGGGCCTGATGTTGTCAACTGGTGGGATGTATTGTTGCCTTCCCTTTTGGTAAATGAGAAGGTGGAGAATGAAAAGCATTGGCAGAGCGAGAGAATTCTCCTGATGATGAGGCCAAATGACTGGAGTCTGCTGTTGTTGTGGTTAATGGCATCGATCACTGTGAGCTAGTCAGATTCAATGCTAATATCATCCCACCCACGTTCCAAAGCCAGCATCAAGGCTGCCAGGATGGAAATATCCTCAGTTACAACAGCTTCCCAAAAGGAATGATGTGATTCATACTTTTCTGCGATGATTTTCCCTAGATGATTTCGAGCCAGGAGGCCGAGGGAGACAAGTCCATCCTTGGGGAGGGACTCGTCCCACGTTGATCTTAAGAGTACCTTCCATTGGGGGGTTCCAATGAGGGGGGCAGGAGGGTGAGCATCAGGTATTTTATGTCCATTGTGGTGATGCCATCCCTCGATCCATGAGGTGTCCCGTTCTGTCCAGAATTTAGGAGGTTTATGCATGTGATGGAAAACAACATCGTTACGCTGGACCCAGATGATCCAGGCCAGGGTGCAGAATGAACCTGCATTAGCCGATGAGAGAGAGGAGCACCATTGTACCAGGAGAGCGGGGAGGTCATAAGCTATATCCAGTGATGCATCTGGGGTCAGGTCCCATTTATTCCAGATTTCCTTAGCTCCCTGGCAGTGAACGATGGCATGAAAGGGGGTCTCTGGGATGTTCGGGAAAAATGGGCAGAAAGCGGCATTGGACATATGTTGGTAAACGAGAAGGCTCAATATAGGGAGGGTGACCGTGCAGACCTACCACCAAAAGTGACATATTTTTGGGGGGACGTTGAGCTTCCAAAGATATTTCCATGGTCCCTCGTTCTAGTCGGCTGGGTGGTTTCCAAGAGAAAATCTGTATCTGGATCTCACCGTGTATTCTTCTGTCATGTCATTGCTCTAGAAGAGATGTTCAGGGCCTGCGTCAGGGACCCAGGGGATGCTTAGGATAATTATTTGGTATCTTTCGTTAAACCATTCATAAATCTTATCCACACACCACCCCATCCCTTGGTCGGAAAGGAGGCTTCTGACAGTGGCGTCTTCAAAGCTAGGTTGAGCATGGGATGTAGCCCGCATACCTTCTGTATCGATCATCCATGGGTCTGACCATATGTTCACAGATGAGCCATCCCCAATCCTTCATCCCAGTCCTTTTTCAAAGAGATTTCGGGCCCCCTAAATGCTTCTCTAAAAGAAGCTGGGACGCAGGAAAAGTGAAGAAACATGGAAGTCCGTGTGGGGAAAGTACTTAGCTCGTAATACCCGTACACAGAGGGATGATGGACGGTTAATATGGAACCATCCTTGCTTGGCCAATAGTGCATCGTTGAAGAGAAGAAGATTCCGGAATCCCATCCCTCCCTCCATCTTAGGGATGCAAAACCCCATGTCTAATGCACTGAAAATTTCTCTATATTATGAATTCATAATTATGTTTTTGATGACATCACATTCTTTCTTCTGATAGAACTTTCAAGAGTTCCTAATATAACATAATTTGGTGACAAATTTCTCTTTATATTTGTTATTCTTTATCACTATGTCCGGATATAGTGATGAAAAGTTTTTTCCAAAAAGTTATTATATTTCTATCAAAAATAATTATACATATGATCACAACATTGATAATCAGGAATTACATAGTTGAAACTGTATGATTTCATAACGTTAAAGGTTGAATAGTTCAAAACATCATTAAAATTTGACATAAATATATTAAAATCTATATATGTCTACCAAAATGAATCTAGTTTTCTTTAAATCTATCCATATGAGGATATTCATATATTTACTCTTCCAGTACAACTATAAAACTAATTTTTTTTCTTCCTAACAACAAGAACACTGTAATGATGCCACAACATTCAAGAAAACTGTATCTAGTAGACTCTTTCATTTATCCCTAGTCTAATATAATTTCTATACTCATTCTTGAAATTTTTTCTTTAATAAAATGTCCCATAGAACCATGCTTTTTGTGATAAAATCCATCTTTTAGAAAAATTTAGGATCATTAATGAATCATCAGACTAAATAATGTTTCTCTAAACTAAGCAGAAACATTTCCCTCAAACATCTCCATGTAAAATCATTGACAAAAATTATAGCGACCCGAACTTTTATTTCATTACTATTACATCATTTCAAAGATAAACAACATAATAGTTTTACACATGGAGGATCCAAAGTTTTAGTGTCTTGGGAAAACTAGGACCACACATAACAAATACAACATCAACCACAAACATTTATTTAATTTCTTCTTCACAAGATTTTTAGTGGCACTTGTCCTCTCATTAGTACATGTATCCACCTATGGATATACATCAAAAGGGGTGATCTAGAAGCCTAGTAATAGGATAGATAAGAACAATATATCATGGGGTGAGCATAATCATGAGATAGGAAGAAGATCATGAACATGAGAGGAGCATAAATAATAGACTTGAAATGTGGCAATGCATAAAAATGAAACATCATGTCTTAGTGGTTAAATAACACACATATTTGTGAAACAAGCTAGCATCTTGTTCACACATAATTTCACATTTACTCATGAGATTCATTGCTTTACCCAATGCATTGGAGCACTATATAATTCTGGGCGCACCCGTCACATTTAAACATTCATATTGTGCTATATAATTCTGGGCGCACCTGTCACATCATAACATTATCATTTATCATGATTTACACAATTAACATATAAAATAAATCAACACAATTAACCCATGAAAAGGAATGTGTTTCATCTCATATTAACACCTTCATAAGCTTTGGTTTCCCAAAAGAAAGAGGGAATAACCCACATGTTACAAGAACCGTCCACTTTGAGTGAGAAGTAAAAGGAACATTCTTAAAAGAAGAGTTCTTTTGGAAAACATTTTTTTGGACATAAAAACCAGAGAAAAACATTTATATCCCCGAAAATTAAAGTAAATGATGAAAAAATTATCTTTGAGGAGTAACCATATCAAAAATGGAGTGAAAGAGGGAGAACCCGATGGAAGAAAATTATGTTCGAGATTTCCCCTTACCTTGTACCTGAATGCCTCCTTCTATTTAATGTCCTGCATAATGACATTATATCCATTAATTAGAAATTCCATAACCTTTTATACATTAATATTGTTCATTCTGGTTTCATTATGTCATATTATGTACCTTTGGAAGACTTATAGAGTTTAAAAACGTTGTTCGGGGATGTTCGTTTTTATGGTTTTCTTGAGCGGTCCACTTGTATTCTTAAATTGATGTTTGGTTAGATCATGGGTAAACATCCATAACTGATATTACATGTTATTTAAGATATTACAGAAGCTTTAATTATTTTATAATGAGTTATATTAGATCCATGTGGATGAATCATTAGATAAGATTTTAGTGATGGTTATTTGGGTAAATTTGCGCGGTTTTTGGATCACAACGAACTTGTTTTAACTTTTCACTTAGTAATATGGCCATGGGTTATTTCCAGAACATAAAATAGAACATAATATATATAAAATATTCTGGTTCAACCATAAAAATGGTTTCATGACCTGATCTGAAGGTATAAATGGAAGAAGAGAGCATGTTGTTTTTGAAGGTGATAAATTAACACCACATGAACAACGTTCTCTTTAATAAAAGGAAGAGGGAAAAGGTGTGGGGTGATATAATATACCATTAGAATCGTAAAATTACAATATATGCATAATAATGGAGTTAAAAAACAATTTGGATGAATATAGGTGGCGAGAGATCAAGAAAGGAACTTGAACTTGAAAGGAAATTAAAGGAGAAGAGGGAGGGAAATTACTTCTTGAATCCTTCACTTGAGAACCTCCTTAAGGGCCAAAGCATGGTCTTTTGATGAGACCAGAAGCTCTTGGACGTGGGGACGGGGCTAAGGGAGATGATTGGGTAGATATTAGAAAATGATTGAAGCTTGATAGGTGTGGTTTGGCAAGAGGATGGGGAGGGCTTATTTATACATGAGGAGGGAGGCGTTTTTGGCATAAAATATTAAATAAAATAATATATCAAGAGTTAGACTTGTAATAGTAGGTTTTTGACATCCTAAATCAAATATAAATATAATATAATTATTTTTAGGCTTTAAATATTCTTTATAATTCGAATTCATTAATTTATTAAAAGGAAGGTGAAAGAAAGATAAAAAGACACTTTAAGAAATCAC
This sequence comes from Viscum album, assembly GCA_963277665.1. Lineage (NCBI taxonomy): Eukaryota > Viridiplantae > Streptophyta > Magnoliopsida > Santalales > Viscaceae > Viscum > Viscum album. The sequence continues at coordinate 1,899,621,833 of OY728135.1, read as the reverse complement.
TTTTTGACTTTAGGATTTGGAAAGTTCTTTTTAGGTTTGAGAATTGGATTTATTGTATTTCAAGGAACAATTTATGAAATTTAAAATAATTTGGCCGAAACTAAGGCTCTAGAATTTTTATGTCATCATTACATCATTAATGATGGAATTTAGTATATACCGATTATACGAAAAACTGTATTTTTTACTATTCACCTGAAAATTGAAGTATTTCAGAATAAACTCAAAAATTTACCCCTACCATTTTTCGACGTGTAGAATCCAAAAATGATGTCCATTTTTAAAAAATAATTCTCTTATTACTATTAATTTAATGTATAATTAAAATAATAATTTACTTAAAAAACAGTTTTTAAAATTAAACCTGATTTTGTAGTTCTTTCAAAAATTACGTAGGGTCTTATAAAATTATCTAAAAACTATTAGACATTGATTTAATACTTTATGAATACATTTCAGGGAAATAAATATTCTTTTAAATTAATTAATTAATTATAATTAATTATTTTGACTTATAAAATACCAAAAACGTTTACTAAGGTCAAATTATCACTTTCTATGATGTATAAATTTTATTTTATTATTAATAGGTAATGTTACTCTTATTTAGTATTCATTAGGGTCATATTACTATTCATAAGGGTAGGTTACTATTCATAATGGTAGGTTACTATTCACCAAAAAATATTTTTGTTTCATTAGACTCCAAAAACTATCTTGAACACAACCGTTTATGTCAGATTTTTAAAATTCCAAACATAGGGGTGAAAAAATTATGTTTAAAGGCCACTTATCACTTAGTAGTTCATTATTTTGTGTTTTGATGACATAAATATAAGAAGCGAATTTTCCATTGACATACTTTGGGTCGTTACATTCTCCCCCTCTTAAGAAATTTCAGCCTAGAAATTTCACTTTACACAAACAGGTGAGGGTACTTCTCCTTCATTGCCTCTTCGGGTTCCCAAGTTGCTTACTAAAACTTATGGTTCCTCCAAAAAACTTTGAAAAGGCGGGTTGTCTTGTTGCGTAGACCCTTATCACTTCAGTCCAAAATTTTTATCGGCTGCTCCTGATAAGAGATATCATCTTCCAGCTGTACCACCTCGGAGTTTAGTACATGTGAGGGGTCTGGTATGTATTTCCTCAGTAGTGATACATGAAACACATCATGAACATGAGCCATATTCGGTGGAAGTGCCAGACGATAGGCCACGTCTCATATATGGTCAAGGATCTCAAAGGGGCTAGTGTACCTTGGGCTTAGATTCCCTTTCTTCCCGAATCTCATGACTCTCTTCCATGGAGATATTCGAAGGAAGACTTTATCTCCAACGTCGAACTCCAAGTCCCTTCGACGGTTGTCAGCATAGCTCTTTTGCCAACTTTGAGCAGCATTGATGTGTTTCTGGATGACTTGAACCTTCTCTGTCATCTCTTGAACAAGATCGGGGCCAAGTAGCTTTCATTCTCCAACTTCATCCCAATAGGTTGGAGTTCTACATCGCTTCCCATAAAGAGCTTCATACGGAGCCATCTGAATACTCGAGTGGAAGATATTGTTGTATGAGAACTAAACCAATGGGAGATGCTGATCCCAACCACCTTTGAATTCAATAGAGCAGGATCTTAGCATATCTTCAAGCGTCTGAATAGTCTTTTCAGACAGCCCACCAGTTTGGGGGTGATAGGCCGTGCTGAAATTTAATTTAGTACTCAAAGCATGTTGAAGGCTCCTCCAGAATTTAGATGTGAACCTTGGATCACGGTCAGAGACAATCGAGAGTGGAACACCGTGCAATCTCACTACTTCCTTCACATATATCCTTGCAAGTTGTTCAAGTGAGAGGTCTTCCCTAATAGTGATAAAATGGGCAGTCTTGGTGAGTTGATCAACCACAACCCATATCGCATTATTTCCCTTTGACGTCTTTGGGAGACCTGTGTCAAAGTCCATAGTAACATTTTCCCATTTCCACATGGGTATAGGCAATGGCTGCATCATACCTTTGGACTTTTTCCTCTCAGATTTAACTTTCTGACATACCAAGCACCTTGATATATATTCTTCAATCTCTTTCTTCATGTTATCCCACCAGAAGTGTTCTCAGAGATCACGATACATCTTCGTACTTCCATGATGGATAGAGAAAGTTGAGCTATGTGCATTATCCAATAGCTCCTTCTTTATCCTGGGTGATGAAGGCACACAAAGTCACGTTCCAAACCGAATCACACCATCATCGTCGATATGGAACCCTTGCAGCTTCCCTTCCTTTACTGAATTCACCCTCTTTTGTATCTCCACATCATCCCTTTGTGCTTCCTTAATATTCTCTTGGATGGATGGTTGCACAATCATCTGGGCAAGGTAGGATGTATCCCCTGCCCTTATGATTTCAAAATCCATTCTTTGCATATCCAAGAAGATAAGGTATTTCTCAATCCTCAACATGGATAGAGTAGCAGGTTATTTTCTACTTAGAGCATCAGCTACCTTGTTCGACTTTCTAGGATGATAGTGAATAGAGCAATCGTAATCCTTGATTAGCTCTAACCATATCCTTTGACGCATGTTGATCTCCTTTTGTGTGAATATATACTTTAGGCTCTTGTGGTCAGTGTATATGTCGCACTTATCGCCATAAAGGTAGTGCTGCCAGATTTTCAAGGCAAAAATCATGGCTGCTAGCTCTAGATCATGCGTCAGGTAGTTCTGCTCATGGATCTTCAACTGCTGTGAGGCGTAGGCTATCACATTATCATTTTTCATGAGTACACAACCCAAGCCTTTCTTTGATGCATCACTGTATATCACAAAACTTTCTCCACTTTTCGGTAGTGTGAGTACAGGGTCAGTGATCAGCCTTATCTTTAGCTCCTTGAAGCTTCCCTCACATTCTTCCGTCCATACATACTTTACCCCTTTTCTTGTTAACTTAGTTAGAGGGATTGACAATCATGAGAAGTTTCTCACAAAACATCTGTAGTACCCAGCTAATCCAAGAAAACTACGAATTTCTGTGACACAAGAGGTCCTGGGCCATTCCTCAATTGCCTTTGTCTTTGAAGGGTCCACATAAATTCCCTCACCTGTGATCACATGTCCCAAGAATGTGACATGATTCATCCAAAAGTCACACTTGTTAAACTTTCCGTACAACTTATCCTTTCTCAATGTCGCTAACACAAGTCTTAGATGTTCTTCATGTTCCTCCTTGCTCTTGGAGTAGATGAGAATATCATCGATAAACACAACCACAGATTTGTCGAGGTAATGTATAAAGACTCTATTAATTATATCCATGATGATTGCATGGGCATTAGTAAGTACGAAGGGCATTACCAAAAACTCATAGTGCCCATACCTTGTATGGGAGGAAATCTTCTGAATATCTTCATTCTTCACCTTTACCTGATGATATCCAGAATGAAGATCCACCTTTGAGAAGTATTGAGCTCCTCTTAACTGATCGAACAAGTCATCAATCATTGGGAGAGGATACTTGTTCTTTATGGTGATCTTGTTGAGTTCTCGATAATCGATACACAACTGCATGGTTCCATCCTTCTTCTTCACAAAGAGCACTGGTGCACCACAAGGTGATACACTAGGGCATATGAACCCTTTCTCCAAATGCTCTTGAAGATGCTTCTTTAACTCCTCCAGTTCGATAGGAGCCATCCTATAGGGGAACTTTGAGATAGGAGTAGCTCCAGGTATGAGTTTAATTGAGAACTCTACCTCACGATCCGGGGGAATTTTGGGTAACTCTTTGGGAAATACATCACTGTATTCCATTACAATGGAAATTTCCTCAAGGTTGGCACTTTCCTTTGACTAAACCATTTGGGCGAGGTATGCTTCTTCATAGGGAATCAACACCCACACCATTGAAGAATTTTTCAAAGGATATTCATGATCTTCCTTGCATTTGTAGTGGAGAATGGGATGGTTCGGAATATGAAAATATATTTCTTTTTCCCGACAGTTGATATGTGCTCTATATAACGAGAGCCAATACATTCCCATTATAGCGTCAAATTACACTAAGGGAAGTATTACGATATTTTCCGGAAGAATCGTCCCACATACATCAACAGGAGAAGAGTCAAACACATGGGTTGAAAATATTGCACGACTTGGTGTTTTTACAAATATCTCTACTTCAAGGTTTCGGGGTTTCGATTCTATAGTTCTAGAAAACTTGCAAGATATAAAGGAATGCATCGAAATAGAATCAAATAAGACTTTCGCCATTATTGAGTGAATAGGAAGTGTACCTTGTACGTCTTCATTATCAAGTTCCACCTCCATAGTAGTTATGGCATAAGCCTTCCCTTGTTCCTTTGGCTTTGGTGGTTGTTGGCGTTGATTACCCTCGAGAGCTCAAGGTTTAGTGCACTGGTTTGAATAGTGCCCTAGCTCCCTACAGTGGTAGCATTGAACCACGAGTGGTTCTCTCCTTTCATCGGCTACGTTATCCTTCCTTTTCATGTCTTTTCGACACTCTTGAGCTTGGTTTCCTTCTTTTACACACTTAAAGCATTTCCCCGTAACTTTGAGGCGGTTCCCATGGTGCAACTTCCCACATTTTTGGCATGTGGGTCGTTGATTTTTCTTCCCACTTTTGTCACTAGATCCACCAGCTTGAAACTCCATCTTTCTTTTCTTATCACCATAGCCATGGGACCATTCTCAAAACTCCATCTCCACTTTGAGATCACACCGAAAAACTTCTTCATAACTCCCAAAGTCTCAAATTTCAAGAGCGTTTCGAAGATGTTGTTTTAATCCACTAAAGAATCTATCAATTTTTCTATCATTGTTGATAACAAAACCTGAAGTATACCTTGCGAGCCTTGTGAAATTTGCTTCATAGGTTGTGACATATTCTCCTTCTTTTTGCTTGAGCTCTATGAATTCTCTCTCCATCTTCGTGTGAAGAGTTCGTGGGAAGTACTTATTAAGAAACATTATCTTAAAGTCTTCACATTCCATCTCTTCAATTTCCTCCCCTGGCTTGGTGTTCTTAATCAAAGCCCACCATTGATCAGCTTCTCCATCTAGACGATAAACGGCTAGAGTCACCTTTTCCGTCTCGGAACAGTGAAGAACATAAAATATCTTCTCCATGGAGTTGACCCACTGTTCCATAACTAGTTGACCGGAAGATCCACGAAACGTCGGTGGTCGTTGCCGCATAAAACATTCGATAGCTAGTTGCTCCCTCTTTGGTGAAGGAGGACGTTCCCCGTTATTATGGATATTATTCATAACCTGAGATAATTGGGTAAGCATCTCCATAAAGTTTTGAACTCCATCTCCAAAATCATTGGGGATGTCGTTCGGGCAATCGTTGCATTGGCCCTCGCAAGAGTTGTTGGCTTGATTTCTCCCGGTTCCCACCATTTTCTAAAATAGAAAAGGTTAGAAAAAACATATGTAAACAAGTCATGAATAACTTATTCATTTAAACAATTATACCAAAAACATAACATATGGGATCCCTAGGTAAATATTCTTTTGTACATATTTGTACTTATTCTCATGCTAGAGGTTTACTCTAGGGTTTACTAATCCTAATTAAAAAATTAACTAAACCTTTCCTCTGATACCAACTATACCGACCTGGCCTTTTCATTCATTACTATTAAATCATTTCAAAGATAAACAACATAATAGGTTTACACAGGGAGGATCCAAAGGTTTAGTGTCTCGGGAAAACTAGGACCACACAAAACAAATACAACATCAACCATAAAAATTTATTTAATTTCTTCTTCGTAAGCTTCTTAGTGGAACTTGTCCTCTCCTTAGTAAATGTAGCCTCCTGAGGATATACATCAAAAGCAGTGAGCTATAAGCCCAGTAATTGGATAGATAAGAACAATATAGCATGGTGTGAGAATAATCGTGACATATGAAGAAGATCATGAACATGAGAGGAGCATAAATAATAGACTTGAAATGTGGCAATGCATAAAAATGAATCATCATGTGTTTTTGGTTAACTACCACACATATTTTTGAACCAATATAGCATCTTGTTCACACATAATTTCACATTTACTCATGAGATTCATCACTTTACCCAATGCATTGGAGCGCTATATAATTCCAGGTGCACCCGTCACATTTAAACATTCATATTGCGCTATATAATTCCAGGCGCACCCATCACATCATAACATTATCATTTATCATGCTTGCCACAATGAACATATAAAATAAATCAACATAATTAACCCATGAAAAGGAATGGGTTTCATCTCATATTAACACCTTCATAAGCTTTGGGTTCCCAAAAGAATGAGGGAATAACCCACATGTTACAAGAACCATCCACTTTGAGTGAGAAGTAAAAGGAACGTTCTTAAAAGAAGAGTTCTTTTGGAAAATTTTTTGTTGGAAATAAAAACCAGTGACAAACATGTATATCCCAGAAAAGTAATGGAAATGATGAAAAAATTATCTTTGAGGAGTAACCATTTAAAAAATGGAGTGAAAGAGGGAGAACCCGAAGGAAGAAAATTGGGTTCGAGATTTCACCTTACCTTGTACCCGAATGCCTCCTTCTATTTAATGTCATGTATAATGACATTATATCCATTAATTAGAAATTAAAGAACCTTTTATACATTAATATTGTTCATTCTTGTTTCATTATGTCATATTATGTACCTTTCGATGACTTATAGTGTTAAAAAATGTTGTTCAGGGATGTTCGTTTTTATGGTTTTCTTGAGCGGTCCACTTGTATTCTTAAATTGATGTTTGGGTAGATCATGGGTAAACATCCAGAACTGATATTAAATGTTTTTCATGATATTACAGAAGCTTTAATGATTTTATAATGAGTTATATTAGATCCATATGGATGAATCATTAGATAAGATTTTAATGATGGTTATTTGGGTAAATTTGGGCGGTTTTTGGATCACAACGAACTTGTTTTAACTTTACACTTAGTAATATGGACATGGGTTATTTCCAGAACATAAAATAGAACATAATCCATATAAAATATTCTGGTTCAACCATAAAAATTGTTTCATGATGAGATCTGGAGGTAGAAATGGAAGAAGAGAGCATGTTGTTTTTGAAGGTGATAAATTAACACCACATGAACAATGTTCTCTTTAATAAAAGGAAGAGGGAAATGGTGTGGGGTTATATAATATACCATTAGAATAATAAAATTACAGTATATTTATAATAATGGTGTTACAAAATAATTTGGATGAATATAGGTGGGGAGAGATCAAGAAAGGAACTTGAACATGAAAGGAAATTAAAGGAGAAGAGGGAGGGAAATGACCTCTTGAATCCTCCACTTGAGAACCTCCTTAAGGGCATAAGCTTGGTCTTTTGATGAGACCAGAATCTATTGGACGTGGGTAAGGGGATAAGGGAGATGATTGGGCAGATCTTAGACAATTATTGAAGCTTGAGAGGTGTGGTTTGGAAAGAGGAGGGGGAGGGCTTATTTATACATGAAGAGGGAGGTGTTTTTGGCATAAAATATTAAATAAAATAATATATCAGGAGTTAGACTTGTAATAGTAGTTTTTTAACATCCTAAATCATATATCAATATAATATAATTCTTTTTAGGATTTAAATATTCTTTATAATTCGAATTCATTATTTTATTAAAAGGAAAGTGAAAGAAAGAGAAAAAGGCACTTTAAGAAATCCCCTTTTGACTTTAGGCTTTGGAAAGTTCTTTTTAGGTTTGAGAATTGGATTTATTATATTTAAAGGAAAAATTTATGAAATTTTAAATAATTTTGCCGAAACTGATGCTCTAGAATTTTTATTTCATCATTACATCATTAATGATGCAATTTAGTATATACCGAATATGCGAAAAACTGTATTTTTTACTATTCACCTGAAAATTGAAGTATTTCAGAATAAACCCAAAAAATTACCCATACTATTTTTTGACGTGTAAAATCCAAAAATGATTTCCATTTTTCAAAAATAATTCTCTAAATATAATTAATTTAATATTTAATTAAAAACATAATTTACATAAAAAACAGTTTTTAAAATTAAACCTGATTTTGTAGTTCTTTCAAAAATTACGTAGGGTCTTATAAAATTATCTAAAAAAATTAGACATTGATTAAATACTTTATGAATAAATTTCAGGGAAATAAATATTCTTTTAAATTAATTAATTAATTATAATTAATTATTTTGGCTTATAAAATACCAAAAACGTTTACTAAGGTCAAATTACCACTTTCTATGATGTCTAAATTTTATTTTATTATTCATAGGTAATGTTACTCTTATTTACTATTCATAAGGGTCATATTACTATTTATAAGGGTAGGTTACTATTCATAAGTTTAGGTTAATATTCACCTAAAATTATTTTGGTTTCATTAGACTCCAAAAACTATCTTGAACACAACCGTGTATGTCAGATTTTTAAAATTCCAAACATAGGGGTGAAAAAATTATGTTTAAAGGTCACTTATCACTTAGTAGTTCATTATTTTGTGTTTTGATGACATAAATATAAGAAACTAATTTTCCATTGACATACTTTTGGTCGTTACAAAAATATTTTGAAATTTTAACTACAAATGAAACCAAAACTACAAGAGAATAAAAAACTCTACAATTGTGTTTATTTTTAAAAATTCCCTAGATTAATGAAGAATTTATATGTTCTTGAACATCATTCCCCCTACATGTGTGTGAATTTTCTTTATCCCCTTTATTGACATTCAACTAAACATGGTAACATATGGGTCATGTCAATTCATCCTCCATCATATGAAATCCTAGGAATTATTACCAAGAGTTGAATAGTATCACATTAAAAAAAACCCTTTAATTAGTAAACTTCATTTCTATATAAGTGATATAGATGTGTAAAATAAGTGTGTATATTCAATGAGTTGAATGTTTTCCATAATCATTCTTTTATGTAATAAATTCCTAATGCTCATTTTGTCATCTTTATTTTAGGGAAAATATGAGTAAGCTTTCACAGTTAAAACATAAACCCATATTAACAATCACATCAAAACATTTTAACTATATAAAAATAATCCCCCAATATCTCAAATTCCTAAAAAATATTCACTTTTACATAATATCAGTTTAGATACAAACTATGATAGTGCAATAGTCCTATATATTCATTATCATATCTTCCTATAAAGTGTATAACAACATCCATCATCTGGGAGATCGTAATTCTTTGATGGATATATATAAGTACATTAAAACCAATAAATCACTCAACAATCACCTCTAATTCATCTATTTAAATTAGAAACATGTTATTAACATAAAAAACAATAATGGGGATAAAGAGTATCATCAACATTCAATAGAAATATAATTCATAATGAAAATCATTCCTTAACCGAGACTTATTATTCTTATTTATAGACATGGTATTGGATGTTATTTCTTCATTTTGATCAACCTTAATATATTTCATAACAGGCTTCCTCTCATCGACTAAGTCATATAACAAATGTTATCATATTCACTTTAGTATTTGAATTATTCTCATTAAAACGAGTTTAAAATATCCTTTAAATGATTTAAAATAGTATAGTAAGATAATATTTTTTTCAATCATTCCTAACATTCTCCCATATTTCACTATTTTCTAGAATCATCAAACCACCATTTGTTGGTAGCTTGTCATCAATATTATTTTCATATTCTAAAACTAGTCTATTAATTATTTCAATTGTAGGATTTTTTTATTAAATCACATTTTAGACTTTTCTACTTGTTCCATCCAAATAATCAGGACCTCATTTTTCCTTTCTCATATTTCAAGATCTACTCAAATGTATCACCAGAAATATTATCATTCCTTACATTCTGAACAATATTTTCATTATCATTTTTTATTTCATATGTTTTTATTTTTATCTTTTTATCATAGCTTCCCCTAGATTCATATTTTTTCCCAAAATAATCATATGGGAAATTTTTGAGTGTTATTTGTGCCAATATTCCACAACAAAAGTATTGATGTCTGAATCATTATCTTTGTTTCTAATAGTTTTTCATCCCAGATGTTTCAGGTTATTGAATTTTTACAAACAGTTGGAATCATTTTAATGGTATAAATAATATTGATTATTTCCAATATTCATTTATATAATATGATTTCTGACTAAAATTTTTAGTCTAAGCATAATAAATTTATTATTTTAACAGATAATGTTCTTAAATAGAAAAATAATATTTCTTTTTTTTAATGAATAAACATCTCACTTTTGACCTATGTTTTGACCATTTGAGAAGATTAACCTTTAAGATTGACTAATTTAGTAAATTATTCTCAAATATTATTTATCTAAAATTATTTTATAAGATACAGTGATTGTGTCACTAAAATATCATTCACGTTGATGGGAATACATTCCAAGAGAACCTTTACCATCATCTCAAATTGAAAAAAAAGATCAATAATTTTTTATTATATTTTTTAAATACGAGTTGTTTAATCGTTGACTAGATTATCCAAGTAGGTTAGTATATCTTAATGATATTTTAGATTAATTTTTATCTCAATAGAATTCAATTTTTATTCTCAAAACACATTATAGAATGTCTTTTCCTTGATTGCATACTCTCCATTATAAAAAGATATATCCTTAGTATATTTCTTTAGAATTTTCCTCCCTTTATAGAGTTGTAATAAAAAACTCAAGACCTTCATTTATATTTTAATTTAGGAACCATTAAAAATATTTTATATTGTCTTCACCTTCATCATTTCTTTGTTATAAATTTCATTATTCAGTGAATCAAGCTAAGATTTTTACATAATTATCATATCCACTTTCATATTGTGAATCATTTATCTCTCATATTCTCAAAAAAAATCTTCTTACTAGGAATAAATTTCAATTTTTTCTTTCAAATATTTTTTGACACCTTTTTTCATATTCATCTAAATCAGAATCATTGATCTTAATTATTGGGGAAATTTTAATCAAAATAAATTGTAATTATAATTCAACCCTAGAATTTATTTTTTACCTCTTCTTATCCAATTTCATTATTTTTATAACATAGAAAAATGTAATATTATTGTTTTCCTATTAATTATCCTAAACATATAATAGATATAATTTTTCTTATTATTATTTATCAATGAACCATTTTAACATATAAGTAAATGATATGTCTTGATTTTACATCATTTTAGTGAAAATTTCCTTTCAAATTTCATGTCACAAGAATATTTTGATATTAATATTGAGATATAACCTCTCGATTTTCCAAGTCCAAAACCATAATACTAAAACAATCTATATTTCCTCTCATCATATTCATAACATTTTTACAATCTTATATATTCTTCTAAAACCTCTTCTATTGAAAAACTATCATTCAATTTTGTAATGTGTTCATGAATGTAATCATCTTCATCCTTATTAATAACTTAAAAATCATCTTTTGAAATTTATAACATATACTCATTGACTTCCATATTTTAAAATTATTACTTCATAACTTTTCACACATTTAATTATCTATTTGTAAGCCCATATTATATGTACAAACATTCTCAATGGTAACCATAAAAATGGAATTTTGATATTTTCCATAAAAAAATTTATCATATTTTCATCTATCATATAAACTTCCTTAATGGCTAAAAATAAATCTTTATAATTGTCTCTTGCATCTATCAAAAAAATTGAAGATTAGGTATAGTCTTATTCATTCAATTTTGATTTTTATTTCCATTGAATATATGGAAACACCTACTATATAGTAAGTATGAATTATTTATCTTATATGGATAGTTGGAGCTATTCAATGTATCCTCCACTAATAAACTTATAGTTCCCCAATAAATGTGAGATCCGTAAGAGTGGGAATGGGGTTAATTGGTTTTCCCTTTATTTTATGAGTTCTTATGTAAACTATAACTTTGAAACTTGTTAATGTTTCCATAAAATCAAAAATATTTTCAAACCTCACATAAGTTATTGAAATATAAATAAAGAGATCTTTACATGATATTTATATGGTTTAAAAAAACATACTCTTTTCCATTATGGGTTTTCCCACAACATTGGACCTGTTATATATTCTTTAGGATTCCCAAAGATGATGATGTAACTGGTTCTATAACCCTAATATTTTTTTTACATTACACCCTTGTTCAAATCCACATCAATCAACACTTTTGTTTAAGTAGGTTATAACCCCAAACTATCATGCATTTGTCCTCTTACTTTCTAATTTATTAACCCCAAACCATTATACATTTTTAAAACTAGTTATACTCCCATATACTATATCTTATTTCTTCTTTATTGATATTATGTAGAGAGATATAATTCTTCTTATGTTCTTCCACCATAATCATTTGGATTTAATTTTACCATGTTCAACATCTTCATGATATTCTGTAGACTTCAAAAAATAATAATAATCTTCAAACATCATATAGATCCTTTAAGACCTATGTCAACTCTCATTTAAATTTTTTAAAACATTAAAAAAGAATTTTTATAATAATTAATCTTTAAATTATCACTCTATCTAGTAATATAGTAATGATACTCCTTGGTTTAGTGTTATCTATATGATATACCATTTTTATGAAATCCTCTTCCCATTCTAATCCATCTCATACAGTTTTTCTATTCTACATATACTCAGTATTCCAGCATCTAATTCACCTAGATCCAGTGTGATTATATCTAATCATCCTTTTGTGGATTCACCTTATTTATTTTATACCATGTGTTCCTAGTACTACACTTTCATGAAGATATATACTGATAATGCTTATCTCTAATACTCCTCTTTTTCAATAAAGTTGAATATTAAATATAACATTTATTTTTCACTAAAAAAACATTATAATTTCATTTATTTGTAAATAGAAACAATATTCACTCAAAAAATCAATTACCCCCTTTATAGGCATTTTCAACCACTAATTATGAAAAAAATTTGATTTTCAATTTTAAATTTTCCACTTATTTCATACTTCATTTCATTACATTCTATGATTCAAAAACATCAAAGTCATAAATTTTCATTAAAGGATATATAAATCACAATTTAAATGATCTCATTTATATAAATCCTTAAACTTATTTGTTATTTATGGAAAATAAATAAATAACTCAGTATTATTATAATTATTAACACTGCATTGTTAATTCATTTTTCTACAGTTTTCTAACATGTGTTTCTCTATCTAGTAATGTTGAAAATCCTTACACAATTCATTATTTCTATAATGATTTAATGTTATTTTATATTGATATGATTATCATTTTCTACTATTAATAGGCTTTCCCCATCTTATGAACCCAAAAATATATTCTCTATCTAAAATATGTTCACATGGTTCCACTTTAATAAAAACACATTGTATGGTGGTATCTACATTTTTCTATCTAATGAAATCATAATTTATCAAATGATGAAATTTTATTTCATAATCATATGGATCATTATTGATTCTGACCAATTAAATATCATTTGGTTATCATCATCTCTCTTTTTCCAATGTGCATCTTATATCTCTATATAGTTGACTGATTAAATCCTTATATTAGAATTACTCAAAAATGGAGAGGAGCCTCTGAGCGGAAGTGGATTACTCTCCCTCTCTCCCTAGGGTTCTCTTGAGGGCGATTTGGAGGGCCGAGGAGTCTCCAGTGCCTTCCCTCTCACCATTTCCCCCTTTTCCTATTTTCCCATCCCCTTTGTATTCCTTGGTCTTCCCTGATGTTGGGCTTCTGTCCCTGTTTCTCCTCGGCGGTGCTTCATTCCCACACATGCGATGGGATGATGACCGACTTCGATACTCTCAATCTTGTTAGAGAATTCAATGTGATGTTCAGGATTGACTACTCTACAGTGAGGTATTGGTGGTATTGTTTTAGGTTCATTGATGTTTCTGCCCTTTGGCCACTCATACCTTGCTCTGGATTCTCATTCCTCTACTCCTCTCCAAGTCAGATCTAGAGAAGTGGAATCTAGGTGGTTTTGGGTTCGTGGGTCGGCGGTCGAAGGGTCTTTGTCTTTTTTTCACTTGAAGTCTTCGTTCTGTGTTTTTTGACCGCTCTTATCTCTTCCATGGAATCGTGTTCCTTTGCACCTCTCCCTGTTAGAGCTAGAGCAGTGGTACTAAGAAGTTTTGGGATGTGGGTTGGAGGCCATCGATGGGCGCGACTGGAGTTGGGATGGTTTCTGGTTTTTGGTCTCTAAAGCTATGGACTTGTTCGGTGTTGGATTTATCAACATCAATGGTGGTGTTTCTATTTCTGGTTTGCTTAATTGTTCAGTTTTCCCCTCAAAGTGGTGATACAGGCAACGATGGCATGATGAGGTTGATGACGGTCTTCAGATGGGCACAACGATGGAACGATGGTCTTCATATGGGTATGATGTTGACATGGTGTATGGATGATTGAAATGTTGAATCTACATTATGTTTTGATGTTTGAAGATGTGGTGGCATTGGCAGGTAGGGTTCTCACTGGCATTGTCCGATGATGGTGACGACGAGGTGGTTCGATTTCAGGGGCGCGACTCTATAAGGCTCACTGCTCAAGGATCTGTGTCTCTAGGAATACTGGTGGTGATGCGATGATGGTTTTTGGGTGATTTTGAATTTTGAATAAAAAAGCAGATCTCGTGAAAGCAGTTTTTGAATTTGTATTTTGGTAATCTCGTGTATGGCTCGACCCAATTTTGAAAATCAAATAAAAATATAATTTTCAGTCTGTCAAATCCTTATATTCATTACTTACTAAATCTCTATCAAATCATTCAATGAATGATCATCAAATCAGATATCAATATTCAAATAATTTTTTTTAATAAATCATAGTATTATTTATTATACATTTTCAACAACATCATTCTATAACATAATCGTTTTACAAAATTTATATATTCACTATACAAAATCGATTGTATATCAAAACTATCCATATGGTGGTTTTAAAATAATTACTCTTTCTATTAAAAAATTATAATAGGTAAATCATTATTTCCCTAGAAATTTTATATTTCAATGCTAAAAAATATTTCTATGTAATTATATTTTTTGGATTAATTTTGATATCCCTAATCTAGTATACATGGAATACCCATTTTCAACATTTTTTCTTTGAATGAACAAGTCACAGAACAATGATCTTTTTAATGAAATAATGATATAGGAAACATTGAGCGTTGAGAAATAATATTACGAATTAGTATAGATACACCAAAATAGGAAATATGTTTTATATCATTTCTCTCCATCTATGTTTATATATGAAGATATGTTGACATGTTGACAAACAATCAACCAAAACAACCAAGGAATAACATTTTTTATTTTATTTCATACGATATCATTGAATATGGCCTAATATCCACATAAAATTAATGACCATGAATATTTAGAAATAAATCAAACTTTGATTCTCTTAGATCCTTTCATTAAGAGAAAACACGTGACCTTTTCTTCCCATGAGTAACAAAAAATCCTTAATATGAATTAATGTCTTGAACTTCTTGTTTATCCTTGTCCACGATGTTCATCACATGATAAATTTTACCTTATTCACCAATATATGGGATCGAGGAATAACCCATATCATTCACATTGAAAAAACATCCTCTAAAACGATTTCCACTTTAAATATACCATTAAATAATGTCAGGTATAAAAAAGATCATCTAAATTTATGTCTCAAGAGATATCCGAATAAAAAAAAAGATCTCTAAAGGTCAATTGTGACTATCCTGGGAGAGGAAGCCACCAAATATGAAAAATGATCAATAAAACCCTTCCTCTTTCCTCAAGACTTAATTAATTCACTAAAATTATATATTTTTATCAGATATAAAACCCTTATTATAGAACCACTGATGAAATAACATCATTATTAACACATATAATTAGTACTTCTACAATAATAAGTTATCCAAATTCCCCACCCATGATTGTATTCTTCTTACGAGAAAGACATTAATTTCTCTCTCCTATATTTCTTCCTGATAATTGAGATGATTTAGGCTTCCCAAAATCCATCTAGTCACCCCACCACATAATAAAAAACATGAACTCATCAATAGGACGATGGAAGATGATTAAATCATATTGAGATAAGGCTTATATGAAGAGAATAATTAAAGTCCACCACTACATTTAGATTTTGAGTAGAGTCTATAAATAGATTATTCTTTTCTCATTATTGTTATGATTTACATAATAGGTCATCGATATTGATAATCCTTCTACTACCAACATTTCACTTCCAGGTGACTTTTTAAAAATGATAGAAAACATTAACTCAAACACATCTATTCAACCTTAACCTTGATAATTATTCTTTTTTCAACTAGGGACAAAATCAACTAAAAATTGATAAATCAACTGATTTTAGGCTTAAAAATTAATCAATAGTGAATTTTTTTAATCTCTATATACAAAGTCCAAAAATTAAAGAAAACCCACTATTCAAAGAAAATTAATAAAAATATTTTACTATTTTTCCTCATAAAATTAATGTAAACATTAAACAGGTCCACATAAAACAATTACCTAAAATGATAAAATTAAAAAAAATATTTTTAAGATTCACTCAATTAAAATAATGTATTTCTTTAGTATTAAATATTACATTATACTAATTTTTTCAAATAATAAATAAATCAAATTGTAAAATTCATTTTCCATAAAATATATTGTTTTAGAGGACACATTGACCAATAAGAGTGGGGGGGGGGGGGTGCATCTACGATATTAGTTTATGAATTACTCTATTATTAAAATAAACAACTTAAACATATTGGACATCACACTATACATGAAATTATGTATAGGTACCACTTCATATGCAATAATAACAATGAATAATGAAACTGATTAAATATACAAGGTTATTTATTAATCATACTCACAACGATGTTAAACATACACCCAATGATTTACTATCCACTAAACCACTAATTTCCAACACTAGGATCACTTTAATCGCACAATCCCAAAATGTTAGCATTTGATTATATACCTGAAGAAAATTTCTCCACAAATGTTTTGCATAACCCATTTATGATATTATTCATTTTGATCCAAGGATAAAAAGTCCCAAAAATTATTCAGGTTTTTTCTACATCAATTGTGATGTAATATTCCTCTATATGTAGGTTAGATCAAAATGTGTGATTAAAACATTATATAAAATAATAAGAATCAATGATAAACTAGAAACACTTCACAAGTTCATATGTAATTTTTGATAACCACTTTCTTATCTCTTCTATATACAAATTTTTTTTATCATCAATCAATATTTTCATAATGTTCTTTGATAGTTACCTCATATATACTATCAAAATAAAAAAAATTATGTTTAACACATCTGGTAAAATATATATTTCATTATTCCCAATCCACATAAAAATATAATAAAATTTATATAATGATTTTAATATTTATCCAAATAGATTCTAATTTTATCTCAAATTTTATCATTATACAAATTACATTAAAATAGAAGTAGTTATTTCAGTGAATGTATAACAAATTATATCATCATTTTATTTTTTAATTATTTTTAGTTTCATACCAATGAAAAATGACTCAACTAATATAAAATTAAATTTTTAATAGAATTCAAGAAATAATCATTTTTTGATTGAAATATTTAATTATATAGATTAATTATTTTGCAATATATTCATTACGTACTTTTTGTGAATATGAAAACATTATTTACATGCCTGTCTATAAACATATATGACCCATTGAAATTTCTTCATTCAGAATACCATATTACCAAACTCTTTACCAATCTACTAGGATATAATCCCTTCTGTTATTCTAAAATTACAATGTGAATTCCATATATCACCTGAATCCAACTATGTCATTTACATTATGCCTATAGAAACATTGAAACAAGCAGAATTGACCGACATTGTTTACTTGGATAATTATTCTACATCCACCTATGGAGAATTATTCTATGTTGTTTACATCAGTTATGTGTCTACATTAACTTATGAAACATTTTACTATATTTTTTACATGGGATATACAAATACATTCACTAACTCAAAACATTATTATTTATTTTAATTAACTTATATAAATGTATATTCCTACATGGATCTAAATACATGCATAAATTCAAGGTTATCTCATCAAATTATAGAATGTATGTGTGGTTCTCATGAACACTCCATCCACACTCAAGGTCAAATATAATATTCATTGATGTTCTTGGGAGTTATTTTGATGGATGATTCATGGATGGTCTTTATATACATGGATGATATATGATTCACATTACTCATGGAGGTTTCTCACTCACTATCAATTGGCACATGGTCTCAACCACCACTATATAATTTCTTTAAGATATTATATTCACAAACATTTTTCATTAATCATGTATGAACCAAACACATCTTGTAAAATTACATGGTTGTGTTGTCATGAATTTAATCAGATTATATATCATTAATCCATAAAATGTCTCCAAAAATATGATCTGTCTTTAATAAAAAGATACTGATGCATTAATAAAAAATGAAACACAGAACTAGGCACTTTAATCCACCAATAAAACTAAATTAAAGTACCATAACTCCAAACTGTCAATATTTGTGCATGAATGGATTCTTAGTATCCCTTATTGATAATAAATTTAAATTTTAATATAAGTATTATTGAAACCTTTTATATTTTTTAATGGGAACACAAATTCTCTTCCTCCATTTTTAGTAGAAGGATTATACAACATTATTATTTTAGGAAATATGATTTTCATTTTCTACTCTAAGTGTATGTAGAAAAACCATATTTAGAATATTAGATATATATAACTAAGGTTGTCAAGGAAGTAAAATAAATACCTTTTACATGATGCCCTGCTATGAATGTTTTTATCTATCAATTAGGTGCTATATAATGTTTCTTGAGAAATAAGTAATCCTAAAGGATTTATAAATCAAATAAAAATATTCTGATGAGTGATATTCAAATACCAATTTTCTCATCATTTTTTCTATTATCACTCATCATGGATTGGTGAATTAAATATTTTAATAAATTGGGATAATGACTGATTATCACACCTCAACCTTCATCATATTAAATCCCTATAGAAATTCATGGTTTACAAACAACATCATAATGGTAAATTAATTTTATATATTTTTTTTCTAATGCTATATATTAATTTATTATATCTTGGGGAATTATTTCTTATATTAATCCATGTAATGAAAAACTTCTTCCTTGTTTTAAATTGTTCACATCCCTCAAAACATATCCGTAAATTCCATGAATGTAATCATAATAAAATAAAATATATTATAAAAAAAGACATGTTTTTTAATAAAAATGTCATTAATGATGTGTGTTTTTTAAAAACTAATTCCATTATTTATATCCAATCATAGATTTTAATTTCCAATAAATATTTTTAACAGATTCTTATCTTGTTTACCCTCCATGATCTATCAGCATCTGAGATATAGACATCATTTACATAAAAATAAAAAGCAACCTCAAATTCATTAGATACTAATGAAAATTAATTCAAATCTATTAACGAATAATGTTTATAGATTCAATTATTCCTATAATTACCATAATCCTAAAAAATATTGCATGACCTCTTATATATATTTATTTCATTTCTTATTAATGAATTCTCAACAACATTAACCTTTTCTTATTCAACCTCATAAATTTGTTTTGATTAACTAAATTTGTGTGCTTCCTCTATTTTTATAACCATTATAAATTATAATGAAAAATAAATAAATAATTATTGTAACATCCCAAGTATGTAATGAATAATAGATATTTTTATCTATGTCTATTAATTATTAAGATAGTGTTTTAGAGGCTTAAAATGAAAATAAATACAATCTTATGCATGGAATACACTAATATTCTTAAAAGATTGTTTTACTGCCTTTTGATGGCAAACACTTTTTAAATCTATATTTTGACAATTTTATAAGCTATGTTTGTCAAAATAAAATTATTATTTATGATTGGGACATCAAAATTTACTTTGTGTGAATTTTTGGTATTTTTCCGATAAAGTTCATTTTTTAATGAATAGTGAAAAATGTTGTATTTTAATTCAAAACCTCTTTTTAATCTAATTTATTTATATAATTAGATTATCTTTTGAATTGGTTTTGAAGTGAAATTAGAATATATTTTTACCATTTTATCCAATGGTGGTCATTTGAATCAATTTCACTTTGAAACTGGACTTAAACTAGTGTCAATCTTTTGATACTTATTGTTTCATAAAAACACGCTATTTATCATGACATCGGGATTTAATTATTAAATTAATTAATGTGACTTATATGTTTTGAATTTTGTAAAATAGAAATCATTTTTGAATTCAGAATATCAAATATACCTTAGGGTGAAGTTTTTGTATTTTTCTGAAAAACTTCAATTTTTGATGAATAGTGAAACCACTAAGTGGTAGTTAAAGAGACTGATTTTTCGTTTAAATGAAACTTTGCCACTTCTGTGATTTGATTTTCAAAAATCCGACATAAATGGTTGTCATTAAGAAGTAAAATGTGGTTCAATGAGATTAAAATAATTTTTTTTGGTGAATAGTAACTTTTAAGTTCTTAATCGCGATTAGTGGTAATTAGTGTAGTTTAAGGTAAAAATAATGTTTTAATAATATGAGATGAGCTTGAAACATGTCCTACCCTTATTTTATGTGTCATGGCCGACCAAGACAAGCCATGGGTAAACTTGGGGACCCCATGGATCCACTTTTGTTGGGAAATGACATAAATAACTTTTTATTTATTGTTAAAGTAAAAATGACACAAACATGAGTAATGTTACTAAAACAATTTTTATATGGGGTTATACAAGTCATATTTTGACTATAAATATTCATTAAAAAGATAAAAAGATTTCCTACATCATAGTATTTTTTAATAATTTTTAGACATTAAATAAATTAAATTATTTATGACATCATGATGATGCAGCGATGACCTCATTATTTAACGATTTAAATAAAATGGAATGATAATGTAAAATCTAAGACCTACACATGGACAAAACCAATTGTATGAGATTATTTTGAACCCTTATCACATTATCCTAGAATTATATCAATGTGGGACCTTTTGAATCTGAAACTCATTTTAAAATAAAGTAACTTATCTTTACTTTCCAAGAGTGCCCCTCCTCTCCACTTATAAAAGGACCCCACCTCTACCTCCTTACCCACACTTCCAAAGCCTTTGGCTCGGCCAAACCCTGCCCATTTTCTCTCTCCACTTCCCTCTCTTACTCCTTGAAGCCTCACTTTGGGCAGAAGTCTTCCCAAGGAAGCCTTTAAGCTCAAACCAAAGGGAGTTACCCGATTTTAAGGTAATGTCTTCTTTTGAGTCCTTTTGTTTTATTTTGCTTCTCCAACCCCCTAAAATCTTTCATATTCTTTTATTTTTTAAAAACTCCAGTATCCTCAATATACTAGGATGTTTTTATAATAATGATTCGAGCTACACTTACACACACCTACATCTAATGGTTAACGAACATACTGTTTCCGTGGATGGTGAATTTATGCCTCCCGAAACGATGATTGTTCAACATTCTTTTAACACCTTCAAAGGTGGCCATTAAGATGTCACTATATTTATATATGATATATAATATGTTTATGTTTTCCTTAAGCTTCTGTATTTTCCTTTTTGGTCATACCTTTATGGTTTCCATTGTGGGTAAACGCGATATCTTCATTTAAGGAAGTGCGGACTACCGCCCCCTCAAAGTGATTTGATTCGTTAAATACCATATGTGGGATGTATAAAGGATGTAACTATGATATTATATATGATATTATACTGGAATTATAATATACCTTTATATCATTATGATTCCATTCTATAAAATACGAAATAGAAATGAAAGTAGCGTTCATGCGTACGTACGGCTTACCGTCTCCATGAACGGTGTATTTCATTTCTTACCTCTAAATGATTATGTAATATTACAAATGCATGCATGTACTGGATATATATGACATATATGATATATATATCATTAATACCATTCTGGATATAATGGATACATGAACAACTTGTAGTTATAAAGGGTTTATTTTTGACTCAAGTACCAATGATCGTTAAAATGACCGTTATTAACTTAAATAATTACGTAGTGTTCATGACAAGGTAATAAGTGATATAAAAGGAATAATGAACTTGAAAAAGGTTCTTAAGTAAGTAAAAATTAACTCAAGTTTATTATTCAGGACATTAAAGAACTATCGAGTCAAGTCGGACCCGAGGTATGGGACTTCGTCTCAATCTCCTTTCATTGAGGCATATTTTGTTTTATACACAAGCTTCTTTTATACGGTGTATAAACCCCTTTGAATTTTACGTTTATTCAAAAAGAATATTTTTTATATGAAGTGTATACTAAACGACAAAAGGGAATGTTTTTTTTCGTACGTATGTGGCGACAACGACTTCTCCGCCACCGTGACCATTATTTGAGTTTCGGCTTCCTCTAAAAGCCATACTTTTTTTTAAAAGAAAAATAAATACCATGTTTTACTTTTCTTTTATTTTGGTATTGAAAATGGTTTTCATAATGTTTTTATATCAATGTGTTGTATTGATATCTTGTGATTGAAAGGTGGAAATGTTATGTTTCCTTTATGCATGTTTTATGTGATACGATTATGTTGATGTTCTTGGGCATTATTATGAAGACGGGTGGTTCCGTGATAGACTAAGGGCGGGTGAGCCCGATATAGCTCTCCAATGCATTGGGTAACGCGAAGGAGTGAAACGTTAAGGTTTCTCCGAAGAGATTTAGGGAATATACTATGATGGGTATTCCAAACGTAACCAAGAGGGTTACTCCCTACGTAAGGATGTTATGAATGTCTCAAGTTACCTTTATTTCTTATGATTTCTATGAATTATTCATGATTTGATGAGGTATGTTAAAGTGCATATGTTTTATGGGTATAGTATGATTTCATTCTTATGTATATATGTACCCATGTTTCCTTTCCATATTTTTATATCCCTTACTGAGCTTTTTATTCTCATCCCAAGTTTTTTTGAAATGTTTTTCACAGGTCAAGGGAAAGGTACATGATACGATGAAAGTGTCAAGGAAGTGTCAAGAAATAATCCATGTTTTATTTTAAATGTGTTTCCATTGATGGGAATGAAGAATACTATCTTTATGTAACCACTTTGTTTATATGTGGAATGTAATGCATGTTTTATGATCTAATTCTCTAAAACTCTAAACCCGAAAAGATCCTCAATGTGTAATCTTAATAACTCAATATTAAGTACGGTTTAAGTCTGGGGCCTTATAATTGGTATCAAAGGGAGGTTTAGATAACTTTAGGAGTTAGAATTATATTAAATTAATATCCAAAAATATTTTTGAAATGATATATCATTTGAAGATTACCATGTTGCTTCATCTAAGACATGTTTTTTAAGAATGGTTTTCCGCAGAGGAAACAGGGAAGCAGTTCTTGGAAGGCATACAGAAGGAAATAACCTTCCGAATCAGCATCCTGAGATGGTCGGAATTGGAACTGAATAGTTTGTTTCAGTAATGGCGCAGTTGACTCAAGCGATAAATGGCGGTGGTATCCATACATGAGATCAGTCAGATCAACCGCAGAGGAACATGTCAGTGGTGGAACATTTCATGAGGCAACATCCCCCATCATTCAGAGGATCATCTTACCCTATGCTAGTTGAAGGGTGGATTAAAGTACTGGAGAAGATTTTTGATGTCATGGGGTTTTCAGACAATCAAAAGGTTAGTCTTGCTATTTATCGTTTGGAGGGTGAGGCAGATCAGTGGTGGTCTATGGTTAAAAATATCAGGGACCCCGATGAGATTGATGCTCTTGACTGGTATGAATTCAAAGGTATGTTTCTTGAGAAGTATTTTTCTAAGGCTGTTCGACTTAGGATGGAAAAGCAATTCTTTGAATTGAGGCAAGAGGGAGACTAAGTGGCTACCTGTGAAGAAAGTTTCACTTGATTGGCAAGGTATGCTCCAAATTTTATCTGAGACCTTGATAGTAAAATCAATCGTTTTTACTCAGTATTAAAGCCTAAATATCGAAGGGCATTAGATTATCATGAGTTTAAAAGTTATGAAAAGCTTTTTCGATGTGCTGAGAAGGTGGAAATGGAGTTTGCCGATGATCAAGTGTTCTATAACAACCAACAGAAGAAGAGACTGAGGTGGTAGGAGAAAGGTAAGAATTCTTCAAAAAAGTATGATGGTAAGAAAACTATGTTTCCAGTTTGTGATAAATGTGGCAAAAGGCATGCTGGGGAATGTCTTCTGAATTCTGGAAAGTGCTACCGATGTGGTAAGATGGGACATAAGGCTCGTGATTTCACTGAAAAGGATCAAGGTGAAGGTAAGAACAAATTTGATTTACAGTTAGTGAAATGATTTAAGTGCAATGAGATGGGTCACTATGCAAATGAGTGTCCGACAAAGGGCTTGAGTGATGGGAAGCAGTTAGACTACAAGCAGAAAGGGGTGGTGAAATCCTTTGAAACTACTTCAGTAGATGTCAGACCATCAAATGAAGTTGTATCAGGTACTTTATTTGTTTTTTCAGATTATGCCAGTGTGTTTTTTGATTCGGGGTCTACACATTCTTTCATCTCTGAAAACATTTCTAGTAAAATGGGAATACCATCTCAAGAAATGACTCTTGAACTTTTGGTAAAAACACCTGGGGGAAATGTTGAGGAAAAAAGAATTTATTAGAATCTTCCTATCCTTATCTGTGGAAAGAACCTACTTGCAAACCTTATTGTTCTACCTCTAGTAGAGTTTGATGTTATCCTGGGTATGGATTGGATCTCTATTTACCATGCTAAGATTGACTGTAGAGCTAAAGAAGTTTCTTTTCAGAAAGACTTTCAATTTGTGTACAAGAATGAACCCTTACTGTTGATAACTTATCAAGAGGCCAAGAAACTTGTAAAAGATGGAAATGAATGTTACCTTGCACACATCGTTGAAAATAAAGGAACTGTTCAAATTAATGATGTGCCCGTGGTAAATGAGTATCCTGATGTATTTCCTGATGAGTTTCCTGGAATAATACCAGATTGGGAAGTTGAGTTTACTGTTTACTTAGTTCCTGATGCTAAGCCAATTTCAAAACCCCCTTATCGAATGGATCAAATTGAACTTTTAGAGTTGAAAGATAAATTGCAAGATTTATTAGGGAAAGGTTTCATTCGACCTAGAACATCACCATGGGGTGCTCCTGTTTTATTTGTTAAAAAGAAAGATGGTTCAATGAGACTTTGCATTTATTATAGAGCCTTGAATAATATCACTATTAAGAACAAGTATCCTTTGCCTCATATCGATGATTTGTTTGATCAGCTCCAGGGAGCTCAGTATTTTTCAAAGATTGACTTGAGATCGGGGTACCATCAGCTGAAGGTAGAGGAAGAAGATGTTCCGAAGACTGCGTTCCGTACAAGATATGGCCACTATGAATTTGTAGTAATGACTTTTGGTATAACCAATGGACCTTCTGTATTCATGGACTTAATGAATAGAATTTTCCATGAGTTCTTGGATAAGTTTTTGGTGGTTTTTATTGATTATATTTTGGTGTTTTCCAAAAGTAATGAATAGAATGAAAGAAATTTAAGGGTTATCTCACAAACCTTAAAAGAAAAGAAATTGTGTGGGAAATTCAGCAAGTGTGAGGTTTGGTTGCAACAAATTTCTTTCCTTTGTCACATTGTTTCTAAAGATGGGATAACTGTTGATCCTGCAAAAACAAAAGTTGTGGAAGACTGGCCAAGACCCCCAAATGTAACTGAGATTCGTAGCTTCCTTGGTTTGGAAGGCTATTACTGAAGGTTTGTTAGAAATTTTTCACAGTTATCTAGTCCAATGACTAAGCTAACTCGGAAGGGTGTTAAGTTTATCTAGACAAATGCATGTGATGATTGTTTTCAGGAATTGAAAAGAAGATTGGTGAATGCTCCAGTTTTGGCACTACCTTCTAGGAATGGTGAGTTTGTTATCTACAGTGATGCTTCATTGAAAGGACTTGGTTGTGTCCTAATGCATAATGATCAGGTAATTGTTTATGCTTCACGACAGTTGAAAACTCATGAGTTAAATTACACTACACATGATTTGGAATTAGATGCTGTTGTTTTTGCTTTAAAAAGTTGGAGGCATCATTTGAATGTAGTAAAGTGTGAAATATATACCGATCACAAAAGTTTAAATTATATATTCACTCAGAAATAATTGAACATGAGACAAAAGAGATGGCTAGAATTAATCAAGGATTATGATTGTACAATTCATTACCATCCGGGAAAAGAAAATAAAGTGGCTGATGCTTTGAGTTGAAAAAGTAATGCTTCATTAGCAATGTTGTGTTTAGAACGTGATCCTTTGGTTAAGGATTTGATGAACTTTGGCATAGAAGTTGTTGGTGCAGGAATTTCTTCTGTTTTGTTTCAGGTATCAGTGAGAGCATCTCTATCAGATAGAATCAAGCAAGCACAAAAGCAAGATAGTGAGTTGCAGAAAAAGGTAGATCTGATTCAGAAAGGTAAGTTGCCTGAATTCAACATTGATAATGATTACGTTTTGAGATGTGGGAAGAGATTGTGTGTGCCTTGTGATTCACAGTTGAAGAGAGAGTTGTTATGTGAAGCTCATAGTTCTTAGTTTTTAGTTCATCTTGGCAGTAGTAAGATGTATAGAGATCTGCGGGAGTATTACTGGTGGGATGGAATGAAAAGAGATATTGATGATTTTACTGTGAAGTGTTTGACTTGTCAGCAGGTTAAAGCAGAGCTGCAGTTACCAAAAGGGATGCTTCAGCCTTTACCAGTGCCAGAGTGGAAATGGGAGAATATATCGATGGACTTTGTTGTGGGATTACCGAAGACATCTCGAGGTAATAATGCAATCTGGGTTATTGTTGATCGCTTGACTAAATCTGCTCATTTCCTTGCTATACGAGATACTTTTTCCCTAGATCAACTTTCCCGTTTGTATCTTAAAGAGATAGTCAGGTTACATGGAGTTCCTCTCTCCATTGTATCTGATCGTGATCCCAGGTTCACTTCTAACTTTTGGAAAGGCCTTCAGAAGTCGTTGGGTACTGAATTAAATTTTAGTACATCTTTTCATCCTCAATCAGATGGGTAGTCAGAACGAACAATTCAGACCTTGGAGGATATGCTATGAGCTTGTTATATGGATTATCAGGGAAGTTGGGACAAACATCTTTCTTTGGCTGAATTTTCATATAATAACAGTTTTCATTCCCGTATACAAATGGCACCATTTCAGGAATTATATGGGAAGCAGTGTCGAACTCCATCTTTATGGGATGAAGTGGGTGAAAGGAAGTTGATGGGACCAGAATTGGTAGAAGAGATAGCAAAAAAAGTTCAGCTGATTCAGAAACACATAAGAACAGCTCAGAGCAGGCAGAAGAGTTATGCGGACAACAGGAGGAAGGATCTCTCTTTTGAGGTAGGTGATCATGTTTTTCTCAAGGTTTCTCCTTGGAAAGGTCTGATGAGATTTGGTAAGAAAGGAAAGCTGAGTCCAAGGTTTATTGGACCATATGAAATTCTGGAGAGAGTTGGATCAGTTGCATACCGGGTGGCTTTACCTCCGAGTTTATCTCAGGTACACAATGTTTTTCACGTTTCGATGTTGAGAAAGTATATGCCAGATCCATCTAATGTTTTGAGTCCAGAAGTAGTTCAGCTGGAAGAGAACCTATCTTATGAGGAACAACCAGTCCAGATTTTTGAACACAGGGAGAAAATGTTACGGAATAAGGTGATTAAGCAGGTAAAGGTTTTGTGGAAAAATCACATGATGGAAGAGGCAACATGGCAATCTGAAAATGCAATGAGGGATAAGTACCCCCATTTATTTGATAAGTAAATAAATTGCAGGGACACAATTTTCTATAGGGGGGAAGGATGTAACATCCCAAGTAAGTAATGAATAATAGATATTTTTATCTAAGTCTATTAATGATTAATATAATGTTTTAGAGGCTTAAAATGAAAATAAATACAATCTTATGCATGGAATACACTAATATTCTTAAAAGATTGTTTTACTGCCTTTTGATGGAAAACCCTTTTTAAATCTATCTTTTGACAATTTTATAAGCTATGTTTTTCAAAATAAAATTATTATTTATTATTGGGACATCAAAATTTACTTTGTGTGAGTTTTTGGTATTTTTCCGATAAAGTTTAATTTTTAATGAATAGTGAAAAATGTTGTATTTTAATTCAAAACATCTTTTTAATCTAATTTATTTATATGATTAGATTACCTTTTGAATTGGTTTTGAAGTGAAATTAGAATATATTTTTACCATTTTATCCAATGGTGGTCATTGGAATCAATTTCACTTTGAAACTGGACTTAAACTAGTGTCAATCTTTTGATACTTATTGTTTCATAAAAACACGCTATTTGTCATGACAACGGGAATTAATTATTAAATTAATTAATGTGACTTATATGTTTTGAATTTTTTAAAATAGACTTCATTTTTGAATTCAGAATATCAAATATAGCTTAGGGTGAAGTTTTGGTATTTTTCTGAAAAACTTCAATTTTTGATGAATAGTGAAACCACTAAGTGGTAGTTAAAGAGACTGATTTTTCGTTTAAATGAAACTTTGCCACTTCGGTGATTTTATTTTAAAAAATCCGACATACATGGTTGTCATTAAGAAGTAAAATGTGGTTCAATGAGATTAAAATAATTTTTTTGGTGAATAGTAACTTTTATGTTCTTAATCGCGATTAGTGGTAATTAGTGTAGTTTAAGGTAAAAATAATGTTTTAATAGTATGAGATGAGCTTGACACATGTCCTAACCTTATCGGATGTGTCATGGCCGACCAAGACAAGCCATGGGTCAACTTGGGGACCCCATGGATCCACTTTGGTTAGGAAATGACATAAATAACTTTTTAATTAATGTTAAAGTAAAAATGACAGAAACATGAGTTATGTTACTAAAACAATTGTTATATGGGGTTATACAATTCATATTTTTAACTGTAAATATTCATTAAAAAGATAAAAAGATTTCCTACATCATAGTATTTTTTTTATAATTTTTAGACATTAAATAAATTAAATTATTTATGACATCATGATGATGCAGTGATTACCTCATTATTTAACGATTTAAATAAAATGGAAATATAATGTAAAATCTAAGACCTAAACATGGCCAAAACCAATTGAATGAGTGTATTTAGAACCCTTATCACTTTATCCTTGAATTATATCAATGTGGGACCTTTTGAATCCGAAAATCATTTTAAAATAAAGTAACTTATCTTTACTTTCCAAGAGTGCCCCTCCTCTGCACTTATAAAAGGCCCCCACCTCTACCTCCTTACCCACACTTCCAAAGCCT
Source organism: Viscum album (assembly GCA_963277665.1). Lineage (NCBI taxonomy): Eukaryota > Viridiplantae > Streptophyta > Magnoliopsida > Santalales > Viscaceae > Viscum > Viscum album. The sequence goes on along the minus strand of OY728135.1, from coordinate 1,899,592,319 downwards.
TTGGCTTGGCCAACCCCTGACCATTTTTTCTCTCCACTTTCCTCTCTTACTCCTTGAATCCTCACTTTGGGCAGAAGTCTTCCCAAGGAATCCTTTGAGCTCAAACCAAAGGGAGTTACCCAATTTTAAGGTAATGTCTTCTTTTGAGTCCTTTTGTTTTATTTTGCTTCTCCAACCCCCTAAACTCTTCTTATTCTTTTCTTTTGTAACAACTACAGTATCCTCAATATACTAGGATGTTTTTATAATAAGGATTCCAGCTACACTTACACACACCTACATCTAATGGTTAACGAACATACTGTTTCTGTGGATGGTGAATTTATGCCTCCCGAAACGATGATTGTTCAACATTATTTTAACACCTTCAAAGGTGGCCATTAAGATGTCACTATATTTATATGTGATATATAATATGTTTATTTTTTCCTTAAGCTTCTGTATTTTCCTTTTTGGTCATACCTTTATGGATTCCATTATGGATAAACGCGATATCTTCATTTAAGGAAGTGCGGACTACCGCCCCCTCAAAGTGATTTGATTCGTTAAATACCATATGTGGGACGTATAAAGGATGGAACTATGATATTATATATGATATTATAATTTAATTATAATATAACTTTATATCATTACGATTCCATTCTATAAAATACGAAATAGAAATGAAAGTAGCGTTCATACGTACGTACGGCTTACCGTCTCCATGAACGGTGCATTTCATTTCTTACCTCTAAATGATTATGTAATATTATAAATTCATGAATGTACTGGATATATATGACATATATGATATCTATATCATGAATACCATTCTGGATATAATGGATACATGAACAACTTGTAATTATAAATGGTTTATTTTTTACTCAAGTTCCAATGATCGTTAAAATGACCGTTATTAACTTAAATAATTACATAGTGTTCATGACATGGTAATAAGTGATATAAAAGGAATAATGAACTTGAAAAAGGTTCTTAAGAAAGTATAAATTAACTCAATTTTATTATTTAGGACATTAAAGAACGATCGAGTCAAGTCGGACCCGAGGTATGGGACTTCGTCTCAATCTCCTTTCATTGAGGCATATTTTGTTTTATACACAAGCTTCTTTTATACGGTGTATAAACCCCTTTGACTTTTACGTTTATTCAAAAGGAATCTTTTTTATATGAAGTGTTTACTAAACGACAAAAGGGAATTTTTTTTTTCATATGTATGCGGCGACAACGACTTCTCCGCCGCCGTGACCATTATTTGAGTTTCGGCTTCCTCTACAAGCCATACTTTTTTTAAAAGAAAAATAAATACCATGGTTTACTTTTCTTTTATTTTGGTATTGAAAATGATTTTCATAATGTTTTTATATCAATGTGTTGTATTGATATCTTGTGATTGAAAGGTGGAAATGTTATGTTTCCTTTATGCATGTTTTATGTGATACGATTATGTTGAGGTTCTTGGGCATTATTATGAAGACGGGTGGTTCCGTGATAGACTAAGGGCGGGTGAGCCCGATATAGCTCTCCAATGCATTGGGTAACGCGAAGGAGTGAAACGTTAAGGTTTCTCCGAAGAGATTTAGGAAATATACTATGATGGGTATTCCAAACGTAACCAAGAGGGTTACTCCCTCCGTAAGGATGTTATGAATGCCTCAAGTTACCTTTATGTCTTATGATTTCTATGATTTATTCATGATTTGATGAGGAATGTTAAAGTGCATATGTTTTATGGGTAAAGTATGATTTCATTCTTATGTATATATGTACCCATGTTTCCTTTCTATATTTTTATATCCCTCACTGATCTTTTTATGCTCCTCCCAAGTTTTTTTGAAATGTTTTTCACAGGTCAAGGGAAAGGTACATGATATGATGATAGTGTCAAGGAAGTGTCAAGAAATAATCCATGTTTTATTTTAAATGTGTTTCCATTGATGGGAATGAAGAATACTATCTTTATGTAACCACTTTGTTTATATGTGTAATGTAATGCAAGTTTTATGATCTAATTCTCTAAAACTCTAAACCCGAAAAGATCCTCAATGTGTAATCTTGTAATAACTCAAGATTAAGTAAGGTTTAAGGCTGTGGCCTTATAATTATATTATGAAATTATAATTTTGAATAGGTTTATCATGTGACTTCTTTGTAACCATAACATGACTTGGTTCACATTATTTCATTTTTTTATTTGTTCAAATAATTCCAGTGAACATTTTTCTCAGACGAATAGTACTGAATACCACTATATGGTGATTCTTTATTCCATATCTTTCTCACACCTATTATAATAATTAATGTTTTTTTGTGTGAAAATATTTGGTTTAGAGTTATAAGTATTATTTTATTAAATTTTTTGTCTCCTTTTCCACAAAATCTCCCTTATTGTTCTTTAATCACACTTTTAAGAGACATATTAAACCAAATACATCATCTATTTGTATAAAAAAACCATTTATTTTAAAATTTGATCATGGATTTTGATTCATGAATTTTTTATTATTGAGTTTTTCAGGATAATACATCATTGTAATCTTTTATTTTAATATCTGAAATTTCTCTTCATAGATTCCATAATTACAGTAACGGAGACAAGTGTCTCTCAATTTTATTCTAGATCCCAATATGTACCATATTTTTTTGAGACCAGTATAATTTATAATGGAATAAATACCATGAGATTAAAATGATAATGATTTTAATTTATAGTTATAACAATTTATCTCAATGCATGGATAATCATCACTATTAACCTTTATTCATGGGTTTAAGTCTTCAAATGACATGTTAAACTCCTGTATAATTATAAAAAATATGTCATGTGTCTAAAATAACTATTCTTATATCTATGTTAATAATTATTTAATGGGGCACATTATTTTTTAACATAATTTTAACCTTAATTTTATGTGTTCTAATTTCATCAACATAGGCTATATCCATCTTATTTATATCATCCTTTTCAATAGCATCCCATTATTTCTCATCATTTTTTTAATTCTTAAGATTTATAATTTCATAAATAAATACACCATGTTCAGTTCTATGTTTTCATTCTATATCTATCCTTCTTTCACTATTATTATCACTTATTGATTAATCAAATGAATTGTCTACTTTTCAAATACCATTATTGCATATTATGATTCTTGACATTAATGTGAATTAATTTACTCTTGATTTCTCATCAAATTATTTTTCATAATAATGGAGAATTTTTTTCTTCTTATACTCGTTCCCTTATTGATGTTTTTAACTTTCCAAATCAGATTCAATTTCTTCCAAAATTGTATTTGACTGTATATTTATAAGGGGTTCAATCCATTCACAACTATATTATTTTAGTAATTATTTTTCTTTTCCATTACACCTTCTCTATTTGATCCTAGTTAATATAAGAGAGATAACTTATTTAAACCCATAACCCTTAGTATCAAAATAATTTGTTTTAGTAATATATCCTTCAATAATATATCCTTTTTATAATTATGTTAATGGCCATTTAAAATATTTATTTATTAAATAATTATAGTGTTTTCCTAATCTCATAACATATGAGATCTTTTTTAACTCATAGAGTGTTAAATAATCTCATTATTTTATTAATTTAATTATTTAATAAAATCGATATGAAAAATTAAACTTTAATTTTTTAACTATGATGGATGTTTATAGATTCTATATATTGTCACAAATATTTATCACAATCTCATTGAACCATTTTTTGTTTTTATACATATTTTTATTATCATTTTCATTTTTATAATTTTGTTGGATCCTCTAAAATTGTTTATTGGATTAATAGACTTTGATATTAAAAACATTACTATGTTTTCATTTTTTCACAAAATTTAATGTTTATTTGAAGACCGATGACCATTATATATATATATTTTATTATAGGGAAATTAAATTTGAATTTTTATACTTTATATTTAACACCATATTTATATTACCAAAATGAGTCATCACAATAACTTTAATAAAGAGAGGAAACCCAAATGTTGTTATATCACTGACACGTAGGCTGAGTTATTGGTGATAGGGTGGAATTATTTTCCTCGAGTAAAAATAATTATCCAATCAAACATGGGAACACCTAAGTTATTGATTAATTTCATACTTTATATTGTTCAAAATTAATATTGTATAATTATAGGGGACTCCCACTTTGATCCCACATATATATCATCATGCCATATAGGCCACTAAGAGGGGGAGTGTGTGAATCAGTTTTCCATTTATTTCAAGCATCTTCCTTTGTATTTTATCATATTTCACCTATAATTTATATTGATACACTAAATACTATCTCGAAGTCTCAATTCACATGTAGTAATAATTATATAGAACACAAAACACAGTATATAAATATTTTAGCATAAATTACTACACCAATCTATATTGGTCTAACATCCAAATATATAATCTATACTAAATCCCCATATTATTAAAATTAATTGGATATACATCCCAATACCATAACAATATAGTTTTTTATGACCACCATCTAAAATTTTCTTAAAAATTGTAATACACCCATATTAAGATCTTCTTAAACATTGATACAGTAATAGAAATGATGATTCAAGGAATATCCATGGATGGTCCAAGGAATATCCATGGATGGTCCATGGAATATCCATGGATGGTCCATGGAAGATCCATGGATGGTCCATGGAATATCCATGGATGGTCCATGGAATATCCATGGATGGTCCATGGAATATCCATGGATGGTCCATGGAATATCCATGGATGGTCCATGGAATATCCATGGATGGTCCATGGAATATCCATGGATGGTCCATGGAATATCCATGGATGGTCCCAATACCATAACAATATTAATTTTTTTCAAATTCATTATTGATCTATAAATTTCATATCAAGGAATATCCATGGATGGTCCCAATACCATAACAATATTAGTTTTTTCAAATTCATTATTGATCTATAAATTTCATATCATGGAATATTCATGGATGTTCCAAATACACATGGATAATCAGAGAATCTCATCAATGATGATTTATTAGTCAAATTTATAATTAGTGATTTTTACTCGCATTATATTGTTACTTTATTAAGAGATTCATTAAATAATTTATTCAATATAGAAAACTAAAATGGATTTATATTATTCATCGATGCAGCTGACCCATACCCAGCAAGCCCAACCAGAAGTGATGCTTCTAACTATTTATTAAATAAAAGAAAAGAGAACAGAGGATGCTGACTGGGTCAAACAAAGGGACTTGCCCTCATCTGTTAGATCACAATGCTAAAGATCATAATAAGTCAAGTCATTCCCATAATCAGAGTCATTGGTAGTTTCCAATTCAGAGTGGGACTTAACCTAATTGAGGAACTTAAAAAAATTAGAATTACACTTACCTAATTTATTAGAAGAGCGAGTAAAAACAATGCGAGTAGTATTAGATCAGTCCTTCCTCGTCCTTTATTTCGAGGGAGTAGGAGTGAAATCAATTTACCCTTTTCCAGAAATAAGTGCATCTTTGAAAGAAGTAGGGCCACCACTACCTGCTGTAATCCCTTCCGCCTTCGAGATGTCACCCCATTTCCCAGATATCGCAGAGGATTTCAAGAGCGTCTGGATCTCTTGCTGGCAATCAACCTGTGAAAGAAACCCCGACATTAAGAGTCATTTCAACAGTCTCATCACCTTGAAAACCTGTACTAAGACTATCATTCATGCATATATTCGATGGGACAACGCAAGTAGGAGATCCAACAACAGAGAGAGGGGAATGATTTCCAATCCCAGCTAATCCCATGGGAGTAACAACACTACCTTCCCTGGGTATTTCTATGGAAGAGTCAACCTGAGCAGTGGAGGGACCACGTATTGGGGATGCATAGTTATCATGAATATTAGAAGAACCACTATTGGCTCTCAACGGTGATGAGTCCACCATCTGCCCCTTCCCTTTTGAAGGTAGCTGACGTTCTTCCTGAGAAACCACCACATCAGCCTTATTGGAGGATGGTATGATGTTACGATCAGGGTGTTGTGAAAAATCCACATCATTCCTCTTTGATCTCCTTCTACAGAGGTCGGTTGGATGACCCCCTATCCCATAGTTCTCGCACGAAATTCATCTTCGACACAATTCCAATGAATTCCCAACAGACATACACTCATTACAAAAAGTGGCTTTCTTTCATACTCAACATCAATTTAAATGTCATTCGTTGGAGTGGAAAGAATTACCTTGTTAATAATGACAGAGCTATGATCAATCTAAACCAACAACCTTGGAAATGTCCAAACTAGACATTCTCAGTCTGCTTATCAAGACGTATGGGGGTTCCAATTGCCATGCCAATATCACGCAGAATATTTGGGTGCCAAAGGACCCAATTGAGACCATGAAGACAAACCCATACCTAGGAAATAACATTCCTTGCATGTGAAGCATTGAAGTCCAGAGACCATTCATGAAGGTGAAGCCACCCAGGCTTCAAGAAAAGAGATCCAGTGCTCCACGCACGAATTTAAGAAGCATCTGAAGGAAAAATACAATGAAAAAAACCACGTCCAGGAGATACACACCTCCAATCAGAGAAACCCCACAAACAATAGATCCGTTGGACCAAATAATCAAACTTCCAGGATTTCTAACCCTTAGGTAAGACAAGACGTGCAATTAGGGAAGATTTCCCAATGGAAATACTTTCAGCCAAGAACTCAGGATTGTCCTCAACGTGTGTAGAGGATCCCTTTCAAAGAATTATTTGAGATCACAAATCAGTATAAGAAGAAAATTCAGGTTTCAAAACAGCATTCAGATTTATCCTCTTCGAAGCAGGAAAAAAAGAACCAGAAGTCAACACTGCAACATCCAGTTTACCTGGTCCATCACAGACAACCGAACATAGGTCCTTCTTCAGCGGATGTCCTGGATTGGACTCAGTAGCCCGACCCCGCGCGCCAACATCCCCCAAAAGACCACGCCCATCATTAAAGTCCGAGATCTGGGATCAGCACGGGTAACCTCCTGGGTGGCATCACGATCCTGCAAGACACACTCAAACATCCAACCGCGGACAGCGCAGATCTGTGATGATTCATCCACCGAGGGAACACAACCTCAGGGATTTAGTGTACCATCACTTCGGGTGACAGATCAAACACCAGCGGCCCGACAAGCACAAGATTGAGACGTCGGAAAACTCACTGTATCTTTGGGACGCCGCGGACCATCCTTCCCGATGGATCCTATGCCGCCAACCACAAGTACAGAACCGAGGAAATGGGGAACCGACATCAACAACCCTAATCCTGGCCGCCGTCCTCACGGAGCTCCCACACACCCCAACCCATCCGCAGCTGACCCATATTTTAGAATTATATGGATACATTATAAATCATAAAATTCAATTATTTCTTAGGAATCAATATAATTTTTTTTAAAAATCACCAACACCATTACTAAACACATATTGTTTTATTGATAAGGATTGAAACACTTACATGGTATCTTCAAAATTTCTTCTTTCATATGGAAATAACCATATTTAAATTAATCACACAAACATGTCACCAAAACAACTTCAATCAAAACCCATCCAATAATATAAATATATCACCAAATCATCCTTGATCCCCTGCCCCCCATAAAACTATAATTGAAGAACAAATAATAATTAGGCCCAAATAAAGAAAACATGTTGTAGAAAACCACTTAACTATGACATATGTTTTGGAAGTTCATGTTGAAATCATGAAACACATCACATAACATGTTATAAATCATGATTACTATCATTGTATGCTTTTCCATGCCATAAACTCAAACCTCCTATCACCAGATGTTCTTTACTTCCACCCAAAAAAATTCATGAATAATCACAAGGGATTATCATAAAAATTCATGAATGATCAATATAAAAAAAATTCAAATAATATAATAAATTATAATGGAATACATATTTTTAATACCCCTAGAAACTCATGCATCATGTAGAGAAATATATTTTTATTCTCTCAATACACCAACCTCTCGAGTTCCAAAGGAATTATTCATGTTTCTACCATATACTATAAAATATCAAGATATATATATATATATATCATAGATTGACTATTTGGATATATTACCATTTATATGTAACCAACCAAGTCAACAACCTAAAAAGGAATGAAACCTATCACATCAGTTGGTTTTATTGGTGTTCTTGATCACCAAAGATACAAATTAGTTCATAAGAATCACAAAACACTCTATTTAGAATGATTTTGTGATTAAAAAATAAATAAAAATTCTCAATCACGTAATGACCAAATAAACATCCCACTCTTCACATAAATATTATAACATGGATTAATGATAAATAATAAACATTAAAAATAATATAATCAGAAAAAAATAACCAACACAAAAAAACAACCCAAACCATTCCACCATACCTCATCTACACAACCTTTGGTTTCTCTTCTTATCCCATCTCTCTATTTTCTTCCCAAACATATAACCACATATGAACAAAATATATAACACGAGATATATATATATATATATATATATGTTTGTGTGTGTTTCTATTTTTGTTTTTGTGTGTGCACGCATGTGTGAGATATACATCCTTGTAGGTCATTACTCCATAAGACTATGAAAATACACTATATAATATTTTCATGAATTCTATATTGAAATTAAATAATGAATATATGTATTTATAATTTATAATTCATTACCAAAAAATTAATTCCATAGATTTTATGGGGGAAAACATTTTTTCAATTGAATTCAGCTGCATTACTTTTAGAAATAATCTTTATAAAACAAAATTTAGTTTAATTTTAAAAACAATACTGATATTAGAATAGATCTATTCTATTTTCTCATTAAAAATTTCTGAATAAATTTTAAAACTATTTTAAACAACACCCACCCATGGGTAATATAACATCAATAGAAAGGCAACCCCGTGGTTAATTATCAATTTGAAAAAAATAACATAAATGCTTCCAGTTATCATGAAATTTTATGGGGATACAATTATGATAAGAATCAGCTATGTAAAAACTATATCAAATATCTATTTAATAAGATAAACTCATAGTTCTAACTAAAAACATACTAACCCATTTTTTTTATTTTTACTCGTAGTATATGTCTCCCAATAAATATTATCATCCATTAATTCCCTTTAGGAGTTTCTTTGTCTAGTTAATATGAACCCCTAAGAAGGTGAAAAACTCTAAATTAACAATCCATATTATTCAAAATATCCTATAACAACACGCAGCTCAAAAATATACAAGTTAAACAATTATTCTATCATATTAATACAATTATATAGGTGAAAAAATAGACAATATTTCATCAATAAAACATATTCAAAAATATCTGTACATTGCCACTGACACTCATGCCTTGAAAATACAAATTCATATCATTTTCCATAAAAATATAATATAAAACCATCAACCAGTGTACTGATTATAAGGTAATAGAGTAGAGAATCACAAATAGAAACCAACTCATTAAAAATTTCCTACTTTGACTTTCAAACCAAAATAACATGAAATCCATAACAGTTTCATGATATTATAAACAAAACATTTAAAAATAATCTCTAAAATCCATGAGTGATCAACACCTCATTGGGAAAAACATTTTTATTAAAAACACAAGTCCCAAAATTTTATAGTAATGAATACTTTAATATCAAACAAACACCATTATACCTATTTTAATATGCCAATAATGCATTTAACTAGGGCATTCCACATGAAATATTTCCATTTAAATATAAAAAATTTAGATAAAATAATGAAACCAATAATACTATCAAAAAAAAAAATCATATGATACACCTAAAAACCCCATTAATATTACATATTTTCATACATTAAATGTAACGAATGTATATGTCTCATGAATCACACTAATTTTACAATATAAATAAAAGAAAAAAACCTGCCCCAAATCCATCAGAATAATGTCATTACATGTGACCTTTTTTGATAGTGACTCTACCAATCATGTAATTCTCCTCTAAAATAAATAAGAGACCAAATTTTTTTTTACAACAATCCTAAACCCCAACAGTATCTCACACAGTGGATTAGGGTTCTATGAGTGAGAAAAATATTGATAAAATGAATGAAGCATTGATAGCATAGATAATGAATAAGGATAAGAGTGATTGACTTGAAAAATAACATAAAATGAGTAAATAAGTCTACTAATAATATGTAATGGAATAATAGGATCTCCCATTAGTGGACCAACATTGGATTAATAGAATTATCGGTGGAGAGGGGTCAAAAAATGTGAAATCAAATATTATTTTATGGAAACTTCAAAATTTTAAAAATTTTGTAGAACACAAGGTTTAATAACGTTTTTTCACAACCATGTGTCAATCAAGGGGGGGGGGGGATAGTGTCCCACTCATAAAATCTAGAACAATATTCTAGGAGACCTTATACAGTTGGAATAAACGTATAAATTCTATAAAAATATTTACTATCATATTTGTATCCCATCTACACAGTCTTCACATGGTTACTCCTAATTGTGCGAGCTATCCATGAGACACCAATAAAAGACCATGAAATTTAAATTATTCTTTTAAATAATACAAGTTACAATATTTAGCCTAATATAATATAAAATACCACATTATCACCCAATACATAAATATTAGTGTTTTATATTAAGTTATGATAAAAGTTTCTATAAATTTCATCCAATTAAATAATATTTCCAATAAAAAATATATTTTATGATTATCAAATTTGATAAATTTTATGTTCATTCAAAAATAAACAATATTTTAACCCATCACAATCATATGAACACATTGTTTCATTAATTGTTGATTGAAATAGAAATTGTCAAAAATAATATCTACTTTACTAATATGATCATCCATATTTCTTTAAAAAATTACAATTTATCTAATTTCCTCATATTTTTATATAAATAAATAGGATTTAGTTTTTAACATGATATATTAATTTAAAGATTTGGGAGAAACATACTTTGAAAACCTCGTAAAAAATTACATACTATTACTAATTTTCTATAAATGAACAAATTTTTTCTAAAAAATATCTTATAATTGATACATGGGATATAGAACATTTTATTCATCTCCAATGAAATTATATAGATTAAACGAATAATTTTTTTAGGATATCCAATTACATTTTATATAGGTTATGTTGTAGCATATGTTTTTTTAGTTAATAAAAAAATTACCCCAGATGAAAGGTGTTGAGTGATCCATGTGTGAAACTTTTAGGAAAACTATTGATCAATTTAATAAGGGTGATTGGTGTTATGCTAGCATCAATTTTGTAAATAATTATATTCGTGGACATAGATGATTTTTTTGATCAATCTCATATACCATTGTGTTTCTATCATGTTGGATAAGGTGGATTATTTTGTTGGATGTTTTATGGAAGGATGAGTGTGGATAAACACTATGCTAAAGGTGGTAATTGTCTTATAGACGGATATTTATGTTTTATTATAGGTTTTATAAGATGGTTATTGTTTTTAAATATTTCTCAGTGTCTGAACCTATGTAATATGAAAAGAAAATTATATTGATTTGGGAATGATGAAGTAATTAAGGGGTCAGTAATGGGATACTCAGATTATACCATAATCTAGTTTATGTTTTCTGAGAATGTGTTATTGTTACAATAATGAAATTGAACTTTGGGATATGATAGTTGATTGAAATTTTTGTGGAGGAAAATAGATGGTTCTGTTTGAGAAATAGGAATTCTAAGAGAATTGATCATAGTTAAGGGATAGATAATGAAGTTCCTTTTTTAAAATAAAAAATATTACCTAGAATGGTAGTTATAATAGAAAAAAATATTGAAGGTATTTATAGTATTAAAATTGTGGTTTTATTGATAATGGTAGGGTAACAATATATTAAGATCAAAGGGTATGATATATGGATTCAAATAAAAAGTTAAAAGTGCAATAAATGAGGAGGATATGGAATTATTGATGTTATAGATGGATATTTTGATAGTATATGGATAGGGAGGAGATTTTGTTGAATATATTTCTTTAGGGGATATTTAAGATGGAATATGAATAGGACATGTATGAGGTGATGGTTGTGGTTATAATTCATCGGATGAAAAAGATGTGGGTGTGTGATGAAGGTGATGGTAAGACGTTTTGGGTATATAGGTGGGAATTGGAAGATTACCTCTTCTAAATTTCATTAAAACCATATCAATATTTTAAAATATTCTACACATTATAGGGTTTATTCCAATAATATCATCATTTCCTTCAATTATGAAATGAGTTTAAGAAGATTTTCACTTCCGAGATAGGGAGAATGAGATGAAATCCATGGGAAAAATAATATCAACAAAATTTTTATGTTTTATAACTGACACTACATTAATTAATGGATATACAAGGTCTATAGATATTGATGTTGAATAAAAAATTAAAGGACTTGTCCTATTACAGTTAATAATAAAACCTTTTTTATTTTAATATATAATTACATACATGTGTTTGACATGTTGTTCATTATATAATGAAGGAGGATCAGTCATGATAAAATAATTGGTATAATGTAGTAAATTAATAATTTGGATGTAATTCACCGATAGAGTATAATAATGACCTTCACCTATTGAGAGATGATGGTGTGGACCTATTCATACATGAGTTTTATGATATATTTTTATTTTGTCAAAATCATGTAATTTAGGTTGTTTATGTCATATAACATTAATGTTTTGACATCCCCATTGTTTTGAACCAAAATATTTTTCATCCATATGAATGTCATAAAAAAGTTATCATTCCTGAGTTTTATATTTATTGAATTGGAAAAAATAAAAAAATTTCTTCCCTTGATTAATTATTATGGATGGAGATGAATCAATTAATATATTCATAAGAGATTAGTCGGCATTCACTAATAATAAATTCACGTAGATGGTAAAAAAAATTATATAAATAAATATAGAAACCAATAACTTAGATAATTATTGAGAACCATGGATATTTCAATAATATTTATTAAATTATAAAAGAAAAGGTATTATTTATTTAACTCTATATTATAGGGTTGAATATTTTTATTAGGAAGAGTTCCATGTTAAAATTTCTATGGTGCGATTACATAATTATTTTTTGAATGGTAGGTATGATACCATATCCTACCTTTTATTTCTATATATCTAGATTATCATTATCAAATTTTGCATCGCTTTTATATGTAGTGATTTTTAGTTGATAAGGAAAATGAACAAAACCACGAGAATGAAATGGTAGATAAAGTTAAAAAAGTATATTTCATGTGAGATGATATGAAGTAAATGATATATATTGAGTGAAATTGGTGATCGTCATGGACCACTTCTCTAAAAAGTATATAATTTCAAAATTGAATCTAAATTTTATATGGTGTCATAATAATTGGGTTTTTAGTTGAGTCATATCCCATATTAAAAACAAATTCAATCATATCTTGAGGTAAAATTTCGTGATATAATCCATATAATGGTGAATGTTTAAAAATTGATGTTTCAATTAATATTTTAATAATAGAAAATAATTAAAAATTTTGATAAATCATGTTTACTATCTATTAAAATAATAGTTCTAAATTGTTAATTTAATTTCAATTATTTAATGCAGTAACTATGTTTTATAATTTTTTAGGAAACTATAGCTCTATTAATTAAATGAATTCAGAAATATTATAGTGGATCTGAAAAAAACTGCTTTCCCAAAATTCCGAATTTTAACACCATTTTCTAGTAATAAACTTTTAAATATTTCATTATATTATTGGAGATATTTGAAACATTTTAATTCAAAAAATTCTAAAATATATTTGATCATTTTTATCTTATCATAATTCAATAGTTTAAGAATACAATTCAAGTTCATAGAATATTAGCATAAACAGCATAAGGAATTCTTATTTCTTTATGTAGTTAATGAAATTGATATCAAATTTCAATGGATTTCCATTTGAGTGATGTAATAAACTTATATATATATATATATCAAACTACTATTGTCATGAATAATTAGTACATGATTGTACTGAAAACCAAAATGGACATGTATATGTTTTATCAATAGTATCTTTTTGAAGTGACATATAACGTCCATATTTTAAGGTTTAGTATTCATGAAGGTAATTTAATTGTTTCTTTATAGTAGAATTAATAAAGTGAATTTTCATGAAAATTGAAGGTACTAGAAAAACACTTTTTTATCTAATCTAGTTTATCCATTTTATACATAGAAATAACTTTTAACATTGAAACCTCACCAATATGATTAGAGAAAATCATGTTATTACTTTCTTTTTTTCATATTGAGAAATTATTTTTCTACTTCCATAGTTAGGAATGTATTATATTTTCATTTAATCAAGTATATGAACTTCAGAAAACTTATTTTTTGTTTACATTTTCTGTATGTATGATATAATTTTGATTATTCCACTATAATTTTTTTGACTCTTAGTTTTATAATTAAATGATAATGTAACCCATTAATGTCTTATCTAGTCATTTCATATCCTAAAAATGTTGAATTGTAATAGAATAATTTCTTACAAGTATTCATTTTGATATTTTTTTTAAATTTAAAAAGCATGTAAAAAATTGGGATTACCATCAGGCCAATTTTTAATTAAGACTATATAATTTTTTACATGATTTTTTATATTTGATTAAAATATATTTCATCAATATGTATTCTAAAAAATATGGTTTACTTTTAAAAATAGTCAAAAATATGTTTGGATCATTCAATGAATTTGAAAATTATTTTTTAAAATGAAATTTCATAAACTGATAATCAAACACCTACAGTTTTTATTTATATAAAAGAAAAATGGAATGTTTAAACACATTATAAAGTTTAATAATTATTTAAAAACTTTATATTTTTTTTCAATAAACACCATCTTCAAAAATAATTTATTCATTTAATTTTTAAGTCCATGTGAAAATGGTTGATGTTTAAATACACAGTAATTACTAATAGAATTTAAATATATTCAATTCAATATAGAATATTTAAGCTGAAATAATAATCGATTTTTATTTCATTTATATATTCTTTTGGTAATTTACCTATATTATTACATATAATTAGGAAATTTTCAATACACATGTTTTGGAATAAAAATTTAGATTACATAAATTGAGTGCAATTCTATCTCTCATAAATAATCTAGACCTCAGTCATCTTGTGAAAATCATGTACGTAAATCAATTGTATTTTATTTTATTCATCATTAATAAATGTATATTATTTATTTTAATTAAGAATATATTAAAATGAAATATGATCACAATAATTTAAAAGGATATAGTTTTTAAAATTGGTTGATTGGTATTACTAATGGAATAATAAATTCTATAATACAAATATTCTTTTTCCATATACGATTTATATATGATTTATTATTCTCTTCTAGTGTATCACATCAATTTTTTCATTTTCTACTTCGATAATATAAATTTTAATTTTATGAAAATTTGAAATCATATTCACATTATCATATGAAAAGGTTGAAAAAAATTAAAAAATTTCAACCATATAAACTTTTATATGTATTTTTTACTCAATTGAATGATACAATATGTAACAGTTTTGGGTTAAAATATAATGATACCTTTTTTGAATTTAAAATCAATACAAAATTATATAATTAGTGATTATATTATATATTTTACATCTACATATTCTAATGTATCCAAACATCATCTCTCTTCTAATCGAAAATTATGAATTTATTTTTAATAAATACAAATTAAGTAAAGTTGGATTTATTGTTTGGTAGAATAAATTCGTAAATATATCCTATAAATAAGATATATGATTATATTTTAATCGTATCATAAAGTAAAAAATATATGATGGTATTATATTTTTGTTTTATATTAAAATTTAATTATAATTCTTTTGGTTTTTCAGACTTTGGTATCTTATATTTCTCCCAAAAAAATGTTTAAAATTAAAATAATTATTATAATCCACTATATTCTATTTTGATAGTAATGAGAAGTGTCTTTTTTCAATTTTCATGTA
Source organism: Viscum album (assembly GCA_963277665.1). NCBI lineage: Eukaryota > Viridiplantae > Streptophyta > Magnoliopsida > Santalales > Viscaceae > Viscum > Viscum album. Next base: position 1,899,576,222 of record OY728135.1, on the reverse strand, counting down.
AATTATAAAACCAATAAAATACATTTAAATCCAAAATGACATATGAATATTCATTAACCTGAATAAATGATTGTGATTTGAATTGTAAAACATGTTTTTTTCTTTCAAAAAGGCATATCTCTATAAGATAAAGTGTATTAAAGGATAAAAATGTTATGGTATATTTTTTATAATCATAAATCAAATTCCATAATACTAAATAATTTTATTTTTAACATAGTCACTAAATTTTATTGTTTATATATTATCATATTGTTTTCTAGATGGTAGGTGATATCATAAAGTCTTACATTTGAAACATTAGTTGATTCTAACCATTATTAATATATTTCATATTATAACTAAATTATATATATTTTATTCTTTTTATTCTTTATAACATGATAAAAATAGAAATTAGGGTTTTAAATTCTATAATAACATATCTTTATCCCATAGGTTTTCTTTATGCATTATATCAGAATTTGGAATTCCCACTTTCTATTTTCTTAAAGTATTATAGATTAGATTTTTTATATATAATTATTCATGAGTTGTAATTATTGACATACAAGATGATAATATTTCATCAAACATATTAAAAATAATTATATTGATTATTTATATCATAAAACCGGATCTATATATTTTAACAAATAATACCTTTTGTTAAATGATATCATTGGATTCCGGTATAGTGTTTTTATACATCCTAGAATTTTGTATAAAAAATAGTTCATATGGTAATTATTTTTTGTGGATATTGTTGATTATGTTTCACATTTATTAACAGACAAATGTATTTTGATTTTATATTTTTATTGATTTTAAATATATAGGTTGTTGTTGTTTTCTATGCACACATAACTTTTATGTGTGTATATGGTGATAGGACCTTGGTATCCTCCTGGAGTTTTTATGTTGATCGATATACAGATAATGATTGAAAACTTGATTAGTGGATTGGTGTTAGGTGGTAGTAGTTGAATTATCATTATTTTTATTTATTTTCATTTTTCATCTATGTTCAAATTATAAAAAACAGGTGTAAAATTTTATGTTGCACCTATGGTTGCGTGATTCTCCCCTTGGTGTATATAACATGGAATAATTTACAAATATATTTTACGTTCATGTATTAAAAATCCAAAAATCCTACGTTGGTTCCTGGGGAGGATCTTTCATGCATAATAAGAATTCATTGATCTAACCCCTATCACTTGTATTATTCCCTATTAAACGTATATAATGACCTATGGGGAAAAACATGTTGGTGGGATACCAAGAAAAATAGTTTTATGAAACTCGTGAGTTCTCATGGATAGATGCATGGGCCTAGACAATGTATTATATCGATATAATAAGATTTAAAAACCCAACTGTGGAACTAAGGAGGATATTATTTCACCCACTATATTCAGTTCCCCCCTTAGTGAATAAGATCGGTATTAAAAACTCTTTTCTTTATTGGTTCACATGCTAGGTAGTCACAACACTAACTATAGAGAATGGGTAGAATTTTAAAATCCAAAAAACAACTATTTGACGCAACAAATGTTTTGATCAAATTTCAATATTGAATGGTTTTCAATCCCTGTAAGGATAATTTCATATAGGTGGGATGTAGAATGATGGTTATTTTGTGGCACCCACAAGTTCTCATGGATGCAAAAATGCACCTTCACCAAAAATTAAAATTCCCAAATAAGTATGTCATTTTGTTTAAATAAATCAATTTATATTTGGTTATGGAATGTGGTTATAATTGGATTATTATTTTATATCTATCTTTGTATGTTATTTATTTTTGTTCTAAAATTGGTTACCATACTTCATAATGAATCCCTATACATAATATTAGTTATTCTATTATAAAATATTGAAAAGGATTGAGTTTTTTGAATTGATTAAATTTTTTGAATAACATAATTAGAACAGTTTAGAAAAAATTCGAAAATGTTAATGTGATTATTGATGTAAATATCCTTATGAAAATAATGGAAAAATATTTTGAACTCATAGACATTTTATAATAAATACTGAATGAGGTTTTGAGTTTATTATGAATTATTGGAGAGTTTATGGGGATTCTGTGATTCAATGTGAAGTGAGTAAGGAATTTTCACACTGAGTCTAGAAGATTATACATGAAATTGATCTATTGAGGCAGTTTCATTTATAATTATAATTGTCTATTTGAATGGTACATTTTTTATATATTTTACTATTCGACTATTATGGTCACCTTTCTACTTCCCATATAATTTCATCATTGTAAGAGAATGTATATATAGTCAATCCTAATGGTATCTTAACATGGTAGATCTTCATAATTGAATGTCTGCATATTTAGTTAACTAAGACTGTCTCATTAGATAATATATTTTCACAGTCTATCTACACAATCGGTATAATTTTTATATTATCGATAAGTATTTGGTCTTATGTCACCATCATGGTTAATCATCATAATTTATTTCTAATAATTATTTGAATATCATAATGAGATCAAATAAATTATTATTCATGTTATGTGAACATCATCAGTTTGAAGGTAATTTTATAAAGGATAAGAGCCTGATATTGATGTAATGAGTATCACACCCTAGGTTAATTTCAATTAAATATTGTACCTTGCTATAGTGAAAATGCTAGAATTGATTCGGTGGGAAATTTAGACAGAATAATCTCATGTGAAAAAATGTGGAGATAGACCATGGCATGGTCCATTTTTTTATTTTAAGGATCCCATGATGCTGGAAAGCATTCAATGGTTGTGCTATAACATTGAATATTTCATGTTGTTTTCTGGAATCATTCATTTGGTGAATAATTTATAAGCATTTTGATTTTTTAGGATGATGAGATCTTGGTTATTAAAAAACATGTAATAATAAATCATTATTCATCTAGAGATTATATTTTTCAATAGCCTAAAGAATTTATGGATGAAGAATAAAAATGAGATATTATGAAGAATTAAGTAATATATAATATAAAATAATAATCTAAAATAGATGATAAATTCTTCATTCTAATATTTTAGTGGAAAAATCTAGTGTATGAATTGAATAAGAAATTATCCTAAGATTATTGAGGATTCCAAAAACTATGAATGAGAATTATTAATCCATAGTACTAAAAATTATTTTAGAGATTTAAAAAGTATGGTATTTTAAAAAAATTATAATGAATATTACACATTTCTTGATTAATTATAATAAGGAGTATGAGTTATATCATTTAGGATTTGGAATGTGTTTTTATAATTATAGTATGGATTATTTTTTCCTCAATATAAGGTTTATGATTAAGATGTGAATGATTGAACATGATAATGTTTATATATAAATAAATTTCATCATAAATTAATACATAATAAACTAAAAATATGTTGTAGATATTTTTTCTATTGGATCAGCTCTTATGATAATTTTATTAATAATGTGTCTAACCAGTAACTAAATAAGTTATTACAGTTTTGATGTATAACTTACAAGAGTTTATAACTATGGAATCAAATTATAAACTAACAGTTTTTAGTATTAGTGTTTGAAAAACTATTATTATATCAACTCTGACATTTAGTACATAATACATGTTGGTGTCGGTAACCAATGGAGAAGTAGTAGTTCTTTCATCTAAACTATGTAAATATATTTTTTATCTTTAATCTCTACTACATAAATTGTGAATATGTAAGATATAATTTTTCATTGATTACATTAAAAGGATGATGTGGTTATATGAAAAAAAAATACAATTCATAAAATAAGACCAATAATTCACTCACCCCTTATGGTTAGCCTATCTTCTAGGACAATAATTAGTATTGAAGACAATGTTCCTCCTATATATCCAAATTATTTTCCTAAGTAATGGAGAATTCTACTTTTATAATGATTATAGGTTTTCCAAAAATTAATAGAAATAATTATCCCATCTACAATAATAATTTATTACCATTACTCGTAACAATTATAATAGAAGGGACAAACATTAGAATAGTGGGGTTTCTAATAATTTTTTATGATGATTCAATGATTCATTATGAGAAGATAAATATTTACTTAAAATAAAATTTATAAAAAATTAATCTTGATTCCACTAACAATACTATTTTAAATATTGATAATGGATGTGTATATAAAAAAATAGATATTAGAAAAATAGAAAATTTCCTATGATGGTAATGTAAAAGTAAATAAATCCATGATACAGGTCCATAGTATAATAAATAATCTCATGGTAATATATGATGATGAGATTATTGATCACTACATTACATGGTCCAATTTTATTTTGAGAATCATCTATGGTTAATATCGATTAAAAAGGATTTAAAATTTTGTAATGAAACCAATGAGGAGTTACCCATAATTATTTTATTCAATAATATCATCCATTAATTAAGTAGAATAAATGAAACATGATTATTTACAAAACATACACATAGTTTTTTATATGGGGAAAAATATTACCTTCCGTATAAAAGTAAAATATTACGTAGCAATTAATGAATTATGAAACAAAAAATTCAACGAATATGTGGTTACAAAATAATGTAGATTCTTAGGTAGATGATGATATTATTAAAACATTTACCCATATAGCAAGTTCTTTCAAAAAAGGTAATTGTAATGGAAAAAATGAAATGATTTTCATTCATCTAGAATTGGGATAGTATTGGAAACATTTACTTTACTATTCTAGATAAAAAAAATTCCTAGATATAAATATGAAGAATAATTTTAAAATTTTATAAAATTCATTTGAAGAATAATAATTATCATAGAATTTGGAAAAGTAATTTTATGTTCTATTAAGTGAAACATAATTCATCATCAATCATATTTTCTGATCATGAGTTTTTCATTTATGAAAATGTTGAAAACTATTTGATTAATTATGCAATGATGACTATAGAGAAGAAAGGAAACAATGGGTGTTATATTTTAAGGAAGATTTAGAAACAAATATTTAAGTGAAAAAAAAACTAATGAAAACAATTATTGGAGATTAGTAATGTTATTAAGGAAAAGAAAGAGTTGATAAAAAACTAAACAACCTATGATAATGAGTTCTACATAAATAATATAAAAGTGGATGAGAATGAGATGATGGATATAGATCATGATGAGATGTTAGCTATAAAAGACATGAGTTTGATAATATATAAGATTTTTTTCTCAATCAAACTAAAATAATGATGATTAGAGAGGATGAATCAAAATCCATAAGTACTAACATAGAATTATATCCAGATAGTGGAGTTAAATTTATTTATCTTGAAATTACATATATAACTAAATATACAAAATTTGTAACCCAAAATGCATAGTTGATAAACACAATAAAAACCCTATGTGTAAAATGAAGTAATATTTGATGAAGTCATCCACACCAATAAATGGAAAAAATATCCATGAAATTATATAGAAATATTCTAATATAGGCCTTAATTATAACATGACAAAAAACATAGTTTTAGATTTATATTGATTCTTTATCAAAGATCAATTATTTAGGGTTTTTTTGTTGGTAATTATATAGATATAATCAAATAACTTTCTTGTATAATATGTCTTCTTCTAGGATGATGAAAGAACCAAAGGGAGTTTCACTAAAGAAATTTGAGAAAAAACTAGGGATGAATGGTTTCACTAAATCTAACCCAAAGGAATGTAATTCAATTTAGATTTTAAGTTTTATATTAACTATGTAAAATATTTTAACAATATGTTCATGAGTATGATGTGAACAAGAATTGATTTCTTGTAGAGACTCTTTATGTTGTTAAATGTATGAAAATTAAAATGGAAAAATATGATGATTCATGTAATATTATGAATTTTATGAATACATGTCAAAAGATAAATGAATGATTAATGTTTTATCCATAGTATTTGGAGACCAAAATGAGAATATAAATATAATAAATAAATGATAATGTTAATGAAAAACTTCTTTTCAAACATCACGAAGTTGGAATTCTTGAGTTGCAGTCCATAAATCATGATATAGAAATTAATTTAAAATCATTACAAGTGGTGACATGTTTATTTGAATGAATCATTGTATAATATGTGTACATGTTTAACATGATTCAATGTTTCTAATGAAACTCCTATTATCACAAGATTTTTTTTATAGGACATGAAAGTCAAAAATCATAATTGAATGTTCCATAAAATCAAAAGTGGGAAAGAAAAATACTTTACCAATGAATTAATATGATGAAATAAAAATTACGGAAAACCTATTAAGGTAGTTTACAAGAGTAAATGTAATGAGAATTTAATATGTTAGAATTTGTGGTTGATAAAAACCACAAGGGCTAAAAAATAATACTAAAATAACTAAATTTTCCTTTCTTATTCCTTATTATTACTATATATTTTTTCAATAATATAATGAATAAAATTATGCAATGGGTGATTTACACTATGGAAATCATGTATGACTTTCTTCATGGAATATCTCAACATCCATGAAAAATGATAAATATGTAGATCAATTTATGGGGTGAAATTATAAAGAGGGTCATTTAAAAGTCATAATATATTAAAAAATAAATTCCTATAAGTTCCCATATATCTTGTAATATGAATATTTAATATAAAACTTACAATAAATATTCTTGATAATATCAAATATTCATATATAGAGGGAGTGTTATTTTTGGAAAACTTGATAGAAATGGGAGGTCTTATGAAATGATCATGTCTAGTTTCATGGGTATTTTGATATATATTCCAGTTATATATTAATAGGATAAAATATTAATTTTTTGCCTCTATAATGATTATAATAATTATATACCTTGTATATCATTTAAAAAAATTATTCAGTCATATTTTCTAGCATGGGTTTATTTGTTTTTTCATAGAAATTCATGATTAAATGATATTTACCAAGGAAATATTGTTATATCTTATTTCCAAATGATTCAAAAATTATAATTAATATTTGAAAAATGGAGAGGAATTTTATTTTTTGTAGCAGGTAGATGAGATAAGAAGACCCCTTATATTTAACATTTCATTTATTTTCAAAAATTAGTGTGTAAAGAAACTGTAAGTGTAAAGATATTGATGTTTTTTGGTATTGAAATTTAATTAATATTCCAAGTGAAAGATTGATGTTACAATGTATATAATGAATTTATTTTCAATACATCATTTTGTTTTTTAAAAATAATAGATGTGATGTTGGGTGGATTAGTATTGGTTCATCATAGTTAAATTCAAAATTTTATGTTTGAATATTATATAATTATAAAAAATCGATCAATATTCATAAGATCAATAGATATTTTCAAGGCATTATGTTAAGGAAAAAGAAAATTTTATTGAGGCTAGCTCTTTATGAACTCATGCATAGATCAGTATGAACATATAGAAAATTGTAATGTGGTGATTATTTTGATGATCCCCATGTAAATCATGGTATTTATTTGTAGATATAGAAATATTTTCCATAACTTCTTACAAGAGTCTCATATATGATTAAATAAGTATAGAGATGGTTTAATGAGGAAATAGTTTTAAGTGAATAATGTTTTGAATTTCCCAACTATGACATGACATTTATACAATGGGTATATCATTAAAAATGATCATATTTGTGTATCACATGGTCAATCATCGTTATTAGAATGGGGTACATGTGTTTGATCCTTATGGTCACTTATATTAGTTTATTCATATAGTTAGTCTAACATGTTTATATATTTTTTATATAGTTCATACAGATGGTCTCTTAAAATGGTCACATCTTGGAATCATTCAGAACGTCTAGTTGTATGTTCATTGGTATATCTTATTGATCCGATAATCTAAATTTTTTAAAAATAATTATGAATTAAAACCCATTATGGTTCATTCTATATAAACAACATCATGATGGAGTAGAATTTGTGAATGATAACTGATCCCTTATAATGAAATGGATATCTCACCAAATTTTTATTGAAATATTGAAAATAAAACACAATAGTGAACATTTTATATCTATTTTTTGGTTTTTAGCACAAATTTACATATAGAAAAAGTTAAAATGGACCTTATAGTATTCCATTATATGTGTCCATTTAGAAAAATCATAATCTATGGAATCCCAACATGAGGATCTTTTTATGCATAAAATGTCATCATTGAGCTTGAATATATGCATTAGTGGAATAATTTAAAAGAGTCACAATTTGATGATATTATATGTCACTGGTTATTCAAATACAATTGGATAAAAAATCTTGAGCCATTACATGATTTAAAACTTGTAAAACCTTGTCATTTGACTAATAATAAAGAATATGAATATTAAATAATGATTTAAATAAAATTAAATATGAATATTTTCATTATCAATTGAAATATTATTCAAGCTATTTTTTGGTGAATTATTATATATCATGTTTCAATGATGATAATATAATGAAACTATTTTTGAATAACAATGTGAGTGAATTTCTGAGGTTTTGATACTATATAGTATATAAGATAGAGAAGGAGTTTATAGCTAGAAAATTACATAATAATGAAGAAGAAATACTACTAGTGTTTTGATATGTGTGGTGAGGAATTAGATCATTCTTGAACTAGACTATATTTTGATACTAGTATTTTTTACCAACATTGAAACCTTATAATGTTCGAGAAGTATTTATATATTGGTTAACCAGATCATATTAATATGTTTTGGAAGAATATCATAAGGATATCTATATATATCTCTTAAGAAGACAAATATATTTCTACTGTATCATCAATGCTAATGAGTATATTGTGATTTTATTGTCTAACCTTTCACTTAATGGGATATTGTTGTTATGTTTTATAACCAATAGTGGTATTTAACTAGTGTTTCATGAAATTTGGTGAAGTAATATATATAGGGTTCCTAAGAATCTATTTTTATATACACATGTATATTTAATAAAGAATCCATATTGAGTTGTTTGAGCATCACGCTAAGGAAAAATCCACAGTGATAAATTATTATTACACTTGAGGTGAGGCTGTAAGAATTTAATATATAGACATGGAACATTAAAATAATCAATATATAGAATTTAGAATAAATAAAATTAATAAATGTAGACCATATAATCACCCCTTTATTTTTTTCAATCTATATCGGGGGGATTATAAGGGATATAGTTTTGATTACTATTTATGATTGCATATTATTATAATTTTAGAGAATACAAGGTTGGATTTATCATGGTGATGGAGAGCCTTGACCATTAGTTATTTAATGGATGGTATGGATCATTATGAATGAAAATATATTTCTTTTAATTAAGCGGCATGAGACATGCACATTAAAACTCTGAAGAGCTGATTGGACTATGATCCAAAGAACCTAGAAATAATTTATCTATGTGAATCGTGAATTATTGGTTTCCAAAAATGAAAATGGAAACCCTTTCATGCTTTCTTAATGGCGTGAATTATAATTTTTATGGTTTAATATAAATATCTTTCATATATCTTTAATTTATTGTTCATATTTTTTGATGTTTGATTTCATAAGAAAAACTTAAAATATGTTTCTATATAGAAAAAAAAAATTAATATCTAAAATTTTTGGTTTATTAAAAGATCATATGTCATTAAAATACCTATTAGTCTAATACAATATTTCAAATTGTATACCATACAATATAACATTATTATTGTATAATGTTTACATATTAGAAATAAAGAATTCCTATTTGATTTTTAATAAATTATATTTTTTATCAAGAAAATTTCTCGAATTTTTATTCCCATTACAGATAATTACAATGGAAATTTTTAGATTTTATTCCCTAATAATTTCATAAAAACTTTTTCATGGTTAGAAACAATTTTTGAAATGTTATGTTTTCATTATAGTTCATCATTTAGTGTTAAATATTATTATATTAGTCATTTCACATTAAAAATTATTTAACAACTATTTTCTCTTAAAAAACATTTTTTATAGTATATGATCTTATCATACATATTATATTTTCAAATAGATGGATTGTTTTATATATAACCACCATTAGGTCAAAAATATAAATAAAAAAATGTATGTGTTTTGACCGACAATTCCCAAAAGGATTAAATGTATAAATATTCTAATGAACATGTAAATATTTAAATTTTCATTTCAATTTATATATATTGAAGATGATGTACCAATATTTTAATTCATATTTTCTATATTTAGTTCCTCTTTTACTTTAACTTTCATCAAAAACCAAGTATACATCGAAGTGATTTTGGTTTAGTCTTATGACGACCCTTCTTTTTATTACAACTTAAACACGATTTATTACATAAAACATCACTTGATAAAAAAAAGAAGATCGAAAGTTTTAGTGTTATTGGGGATTAGGATCATTAAATAAAAACATAAAACATGAAATACAACATCTTTATTGAAAACTTCTTTTACATGACCACTACATTACCTCGTACTTAGCATTGCATGGGATAACCTGAGGACATGCATAAGAAAAGGGTGAGCTATAAAGCCCAGTAAGGGAATACACATGGAATAACATGAGGAGTACAATACATGTTAGGCAATAGGCATATCAATAGAGTATAATAGGAACATGAACATAAAGGCATGATAAAGCATGATAATCATAACATGGAAATGTGGCAACAACACTTAACATGGAATTAGCATGAGCCAAGGCTCATTGCACATGGAGCATGAGTAAATCCTCATTGCACATAAATCACGATTAAACCCTAATTTCACTTGAATTATCATGAGTGAACACTCATTACACATGACGTATCATGATACTATACTTTACCCAATGCATTGGAGCGCTATAAGGGTGCACCCTTCTTAAACATTTCATTTCATGTATAAGTGTGCCACATGGATCATAAAACATAGAGTCATAAAACATAATAATTTATTCCACGATAAAGGAATTTGTAAATCATACATGAAACTTTACAATAAATAAGTAAATGTGAATAAAGGTGAATACCATTTATGGAGAAATGGGCATGGTATTCACTACACAATGACATTGGTTTAGAAAATCGTTGCGATTTCGGCAGCGTAACGGTGTGACATAAGAATTCATAAAAATGGTTGATGAGAGAGAAAGGGGTTACTCATCATATTTAAATGTAATGGACAGTAAGGAGATCATATAGATACATGTCCCAACAATTTTAATGGAATTTAGATTCATGATACAAAAGTATTGCTTCAATGTAAAAGAGGAGAGAGAAGTTCCTTTCTGAATTTCGGCATAGTAACTGGTGTACATGGGAGGCATTTAATGAGAGAGAAAGGTTATACCATCATTCAAACATAAAGAGTTCAGTATGATGGAGGTTAAAAACCATACCCCAACATTCATAATTGAAATTAAAAGGGAAAAACAACATAATGAAAATTGGACAAAAATGAGAAAGGAAGAAAAAACCCTTACTTGGAAGTGTGGTTCCAAAGGCTAGAGAGAGGCTTGTGAGAGGCTTCTTGGGAGCTTGGGGAAACATTGGAGGATTCTATAGAGAGTAGGGCAGAGTTTGGACGATCTCCAAAGGCTTTTAGTGAGAAGTAAGTGGGATCTTGGGTGGGTTTATATAGGAAAGGTGAGGGAATTCTTTATTATTTACGTTTGGGACCCCTTATATTAAATTAATCCAAACCACAAACCATCCCATGGTTTTTGCCCATGGTTTTTGGAAAAGGGAAGAGGAAAAAATTATTTTATAAGGCCAAATTCCGAACTTCTTAAAATATTAGGGTTTCTTATGTGGAGGTGAGTCACACTCCCATGGAAATTAATTTAAAAAGACAAGGTGTTTAATAAGTCTTGAGGGGTCCATTAATGTTTTGAAAAGTAATCCAAACAAACCCAAAATCAAATTATTTTAATATTAAAACATATTTTGGACGAAAATAAAGATTATAGTATTTTATTACATCACTATTGGGTCATTATGATGTCATAAAACACATTATATATTTAAAAGGTATTTAATTTTTACTCAAAAATTTGATTGTCTCATAAAATTATGAAAAATTCACTATTGGATAATTTTGACATCCTGATTCCAAAAATAACATTTATTTTATCTAAATAATCTTCTAAATATGTTAATTTTCACTTTAAAAAAAACAGACATTTATCGAAAATTCACGGGTTTTGAGAAAAATGGCTTTCAAACCTTAATAAAGATTATAATTGCATTCATACATTTATATGATCATTTATATATAATAAAGTTAATTTAATAATTATAATAATAATATTTTATTAAAATATTATTTAATTCAAAAATCCCTTAATTTAATAAAATATATTTCTTAATTAAATAATAACTGAAAACACTATTTGTACTTTAAAAACTATTTAAAATGTATCCATAATGACACGAAATTATATTCATTATTATATACAAAAAAAATGTATCTGAACATAATACTATCAATTAGTTACATAACCCCTTATAATAGACGCATAAGACCTAAGGGTAAGGTGTGTGATGGTGTCGGACTCTTGGGGTGGCTTGGATAACATCGCTCGAGTGGTAATTTCTATAAACTTACACTTTTCCTGTAGACAGTCCCGTTTTTGCTTGACATGATGAAGCTCAGCTTGGGCTTGGTCAAGAGAGAAGCCCAAGGATGCCACCTCTTTTCCGAGATCTGACAAATGGGCTTCGTATGGAGCAATTCTACTGGATGAGGCCATCGCTTCTTTTGTCTGAGTAAATTTGGATTTGTTAAGGCCCTATATTTATACTAATCATGTGATCACTGTTCAACGACTATATTAGAAACGGTCAAAATTATTAACATAAAACTAATGAAGTTGAAATTTTATATAAACATAAAGAGACATTTAATTAGATCAATAGGGATTTCCATTAATGAAACTTTGGGTCGTTACAAGTCTAACTTGATTTATCGATGTTTACAGCATTTTGAGCATATTTCCACTGGATTAATCTTTCTCAATTCATTATTGGGAAGAATTATATGTCAATATCATCTTATTATTATATGATATATTAAAATCTATCACAAAAAAATCATTAAAATTCATATAGATTGATTAGTGACCACATTATTTGTTAATTATGAAATAAATGTGAACATTAATTCATTGAAAATGTTTAACCCAATGGTTAATCAAATTTTAACAATGTTTTCATTCTTAATGTCATTTTTAATTGATAGTTTATATATTATTATTCCATAACAAGTTCAACTTTTAAATTTTTTCTGATACTGTAATATCATTAATAGTGATTCTATTTGGAACCCAAAATTTTAGTTTGATATTGATAGTGATTAAAACAATATTTTCATATTCAATCACCTTTTTCATTATGAAACCAGTTGAGAAACTAGTACATTATATTTTGAGAATTACTAATATTATTAGACATTAATGGAGTTATTGGAAGTTAGAGTTTGATAAACTATATTTTTTAGGATATATGATTTTGGATAGGGAAAATTAATGAATAGTATAAACCATTAATCTAACTAATTGAGATATATTTTTAGGGGATAAATGGGGTTTTTTCAGTGGTTAATAGAAATATTTCTGACCATGAGGTTGATTATTGAAAATATTTCTATTTTATTTTGGGAAAAAATGGTTCTATCATGTTTGGAAAATACTTTTCATAATATTATAATCAAACCATTAGGGATTTATAATTCATTAAAAATAGTGGTTTTCATTACCATTTTCCATTATAAAATTTAATACCTTTTTATATTTAATTCCCTCCCACATTGGGTTAAGCCTCTCTCCAATTCCTTGGAGGGTCTTCCCCATTTTATTGCGGAATTATCCCCCTGGCATATTTATTTCTTCCAATTTGAGCTCAATTTCACTTAATTTCATCAAAATTTTCTCTCATTTTAACTTTGTTCGCAAAATTTTATAGACTAATGTAACCCTAACATAAATTTTTTTATAATCCTATGTTTTCTTGTGGGGGATATTTTTATTTTATTTTTGTTTAGGTGTGTGTGGACACTTCTTATATCAATCAAGTTTTTTCATCATAGGAATTAATAATTAATTTTATTTTCTATATAGATTCACTATTTAAGGGAACAATTCCATTGAAAACATTATGTTATGATTTCAATTTTTATGATGAAATTTACAATAATTGGGGTCAATAACAGGGGTATAATAAATTTTTTTTCAATCATGTTTTTTTTAAAATATTGGGTTTTAACATGGATTATATAAACTTATGTGATTTATAGTGACAAGATGTGTGTGGTAAAATTACTACTGAAATATTTTTTGTTATAAAATTATTTTTATTACTAAAAAAACAGTATAAAAAGATGATTATGATTATGGAATTGTTTAATTTCTACAATTGGACAATCTTATTTGTTTACATTTTTGTTATTAAGGATCACATTGGAGACCATGCATGGGGTGAGGTGAATTACATAAAAAAACGGATTCATATAATATTATATATACTTGAATGAGAGTTTTATCCGTGATACTAGGGTAGAAATTGTGGGTCTAACCAAGGGGGAATCCAAAACATTTCAATGTGGATTGATAATGCCCTTGAATATTTTTTAGACCTGGGGAAGACCCGAAAAGCTTCAAATTGATTGAATTTTTCTAGTTAGGTAATAATTATTTCATATTCTAGGTAATACTAGAACATAATTTTCATATACTATAGTGATTATTACTTTTTTACTTAATTGAATTTTATGCCCATGAATTTATGCTTAAACCCCCTTTATGTTATGTATATGATATCATCATTTCTTAAGCCATGTTTTTTTTGTTATGTATGATTAAAATATAAGGAATTAATTCCAACTACATGATCCTAGGTTTTTCAAATATATTTTTGGATATATTTTTTTATAAAATTAAAGGAATAATTAAATGATTAGGCCTTCAAGTGAATTTTTTTCGATGTGAATGTGTTTTAAAAGTTTTGTTTAAAATATGGTGATTAATTTTCGTGTATAAATCCCTTCTGTAAATTTAGGGTGTTATCTTACTAGTAATTTCTACTAACAACATGAATATTCCATTTGACATAGAAAAAAGGTTTTGTATGAAACATGTAATTTATCGAAAATGTGTAGTTGTGTGGCTCTACCTATTTACTATAATCTATGTTATTTATTATAATGATGTATTTTAATATTTATTTCAAGGTTTTACCATTATAAATTAACATTAATTGATATTCCATTTTATATTAAATGTTTTTATATATTCTTTCTATATAGTGACTCACAAAAGTGCCACTTATTGACAAAATGGAATTAATTTTTGAGTATATTAGAATGTAATCCCCTCAAGTAAAACCTTTTTTCGTGAATAAATGATTTTGAATAATTTATTACATATGAAAATAAAGGGAAATGGGATAGGTTTGAGTAGTGTTCCATGTATAGATGTTCAAAAATAAAAAACCATTGGTTATCATAAGTGATAATTGAATGCATGAGCTATAGGAATGGATCCAATGGATCTAGTGTATATTAATTTTTAAATAAAACTGGGGAATAAATGATTATAATGACCATACATATATCATTATAAATCTATGGTGAAAGTGAATAATCATGGGGATCTCACCTGGAAAACTATCAAAAATTATTTTTATTATTACTTTTTATATAAGAACAGATGATTTTGAATGAACATGTGATCTTTAATATTTAGATGGGAGAAAATTATATGATGAATTATTATACACTTATTTCTATGATAGTTCATTTTTATCATGGGATCTTCATGAATGACTATATTAAGGGAAGATTTTTTCAAATGGGTCAGAACATCAAGATGAAATCGATGCATAATCCCATTTTCCAGTCAACTAAATCCAAGGTAGTTGTTAAAAAAGTCATGGATGAGCTCTAAATATTTGGTAAAAAAATTCCCAATGATTTTTTTTAGTTTTTATATGTATCTATAGTTTTTCCTTAATCCATAAGAGGAGTCATCATAATTCTCATCAGAATAGGGTTAAGGGGGATCAATATTAAATATTTAGTATAGTGACTTATTCTTGGCATAATATACTAACATGTTACAAGTGTGGGAAATATCATTATACTAGACTTTCATTCCAAGAGGCTTTGAGGACATGTCACTATATTGGCACCCAGTTCATCTGATGTGCATCTAAAAGTCATCCAATCAAGGGAGTTGAGTTGGTTTTTATTTATATAGGCATTCATAAGTTAGATCAGAACCATATAATTGTGTGGTATTTCACCCTTAGTCTATAGGGGAATCTTATCTGGCTTATAATGAATACGGTGGGATTAAGTTAAGTATTATTTGTATAGTAGATATATATATTTAGGATAATGACTCTGGATAGGCCACCATGAGAGGTCAAATGTTAATTACCTTTTCTATGGATTTATACATGTTTTATAAGGGGGATTACCATTTTCCTTATATTAATTATGTATGTTCCTTCATTGGGTATTCAAGAAGAGATAGTGGAATTTATGATTGACCAACATAAATTATTGTGATGGAGGTTAGATAAAGGTTTTAAGTGACAAGGTTATTGTTTTTGAATCCCTATCATTGAATTTATTTGGGACATTATCCTATTATTCAAAGACATTAATGTTCTCATCATGAGTACAGACATGTTGATCAGTTGGAAAGTACATATTAATAGTTATTGCCAAAGGTAACTTTTTTTGTATCCTTGTGGGAGCACACACATCATCAAGTGTGAGATAGATAGGAGGAATGTGTGGAAATGCATGTTTCTATTGTTTTAGGGTCCATTTCATGTTTATTGACATGTTAATCACATGAATATACTTATCATTATTCATATTTTCATCTTATAAAATTTTTCTACTATTATTTGGAGGTGTTCCAAGATTTTTTCCCTTTATATCAAAAATAGTGAGAGGATGGGTTAATAACCGATATACTTACCAAAATTATGCATAGAACATTACTATAAAAAATTAATACATCTTACAATGCTGAATGTTCTATGGGTTTAGTTATATTACCATGATTTAAATGGGTTTATCCCTCATAGTGTGTCTCTCTAGTTGTCCTATATTCCGTTTTCAATATAGACTGATGGGAATATCCCAAATTACATATAATATTATAGGTACTAATGGGTGGCCTATTGTCCAAAATTTATAATATTTATTATCAACTTAAGAGATCTATATGGATTTTTAAAACCCATCCACGGTACGAGTACAATCAATTGATGTTTCATGTGGGATATTTTTCTGAGACCACCTTCATGAGCTAGTCATGGAACTATGAATATATAGATATGTATTCCAACAATATGAATTATCATAATATGATTATGGATTTCCAAAAACAAATTCACTCTATACATAAAATATTAGTTCATTGTTGGGTTCATTGATAACATAAAGATGTATTCCAAGATGGTCGAGGGACATTGAGATATCTAAGAGTTAATTTTTGAGTCATAAGGGGGAGTAACATGTATTATATGTTTTTCGTGTTTCAGTTCTAGTTATAATATATAATGTTAATGGGATATGTAGTTTTATATTTAGATATTTCAATAGACATTGATAATATCCAAGTGGTCATGTTTTGGGATCATCCAAATTATGTGTATGAGATCATGATCTTTTTGGGATTCGGTGGATATAATACGTCTTTCCTGGTCTAGTTCATGGAAGACTTATTATTAATAGAGTTTCTCAAAATGGTGTAATGTTTGTGTTTATTGGGAGGTATGATTTTTTTGATGAGTATATTTTGTGGTAGATACGAGCTCTAGTCATAATTTATATATAAACTCTTCCCTTTATTACACATTAACACATTATTCATTTAAAAAAAATCATTTAATTCAACCTCAAAGATCAAGAAGTATATTTTCATTGTGAATCTGTTACATTACATAACAATTTAAAACATAAATAAACAACATCTTTATTGATATATTCCATAACATGCTCGCACTTAAAGCTGCACGAGATAACATGAAGAAATACATAAGAAATGGGTGATATATAAAGCCTCATAAGGTAATAAACATTGAATAAGGTAAAAAAAATTTACAATAGGCATATCAAGGGGAATAAAAATAGTTTTAATCATAAACATGAATGATAATAAAAAATATTACAGGATATCAAAACAGCAACATGGGAAATGTAATCCTAAAGTTAAACACCGCATTGTATGTCAAGGTTAACTACCAAGATATCATAATATAAATATTACCATAAAGGAATAAGGTTTACTACCTATCCTGACATGACATATCATGGTACTAATCATTACCCAATGTGTTTCATCACTATATAATTCTGGGCACACCCATCACTTTTATTTCAGTCTCATGCTTAAGTGTTCCACATAGATCATACAACATGAATTCATTCATCAATATATTTTATTCTAGGAATATAGAGTTTGGAATAAATACATTTAAATCCCCAATGAGAATTATTATAAGTTTATAAATGTGAAAACCTTTAATTGAAATTGAGTATGGAATTCACAACACAATTGTTTTGGAATGGATTCTTATGGGGATATTTAGACAGCATAACAAGGAAGTGTAAATATTCATCGAAGGAGTTAATGAGAGAAAAATGGGTCTCTCTTTATTTATAAATCATTAGTATAGTCTGATGAAGGTGAAAAAACTTACCCCATCATTAGGAATTAAAAAATAATGGTCATAAAATGAATAAGATTCTTGGATAAAGAGGAGAAAGATAGATTTCCTTCTAAAATTGAAGCAGCCTAATGATTTTAATTAAAATTTCATAAAATGGGTTGATGAGATAGAAAGTATAATATAATAATTTTTAAATCAAATGGGATGTAATAGGGACATTTAAATAAATATATCGACATTTGAAAATGGATAATAGAAGGGATAGAAATATAAAGAAACATATATAAAGAGGAGAAAGGAAAGAAACCTTACAAGAGTGTGTGAATACAATATCATGAAAAGGGGTTTCATGAGAGATTGGAGTTCCATAACAGGATTATATAGAGGTGAGTTAATAATATTGAAATTATCAAGTATTTTTACTGAAGTTAAATGGTTTCTTTTGTGGGTTTATCTATGAAAAAAGAGGTAGTTCATTAATATTTTGGTATTGTACTCTACAAAATAAAATATTCAAAACCAGAATCCATACCATGGTTTTTGAACATAGTTTCAGTAAAATGGGAGTGTTTTTCATTATTTTTTTAGGTAATGGTCTGAACTTATTAATATATTAAACCTGCTTATGTGGAGGTGAGTCATACAAATAAAGAAATGAATTTAATATTATAAAATATATTATATCTATTACCATATTCATAGAGGATTTTAAAAATTCATAAAATAAACCTAAAATAAAATTATTTTAAGGGGAAGAATATATTTTTCTAAGGATTCACATTACTATATTAATTACCTCATTTTTGGGTCATTATGATTTTATATAACACACCGTATATCTAGAAAGTGTTTAATTTTTACCCGAAAATTCTATTCTATCAGAAAATTAAGAAAAATTCACCATTGGATATCACTGATAATATGATTCCAAAAATAATAAAAATTTTATCTAAATAAATTTCTTAAATTTTTTAATTTTCACTTTTAAAAAAATAGTTGATATTTATTGAAAATGACGAGTTTCTGAGAATATCCTTTTTTAACACTAATAAACAATAAATTTGACTTCACAAAAGTATATTATTATATATATTTAATAAACATAATAATTTATAATTAATAAATTATTTATTTCAAAAAATAGATCAATTAATAAAAATAAATTCCTTAATTGAGATGAATATTACCCAAAAATAATATTGGTGATTTCTATTATCAAAATAAAAACATATTCACTATTATTTACAAAATAATGTACATGATCAATTTTCTAGGGTACTGGTACATATATTTTTAATACACCAATGTAAGACCTATAAGTATGGCGTACGATGGTGAGAATTTCATGGGTGTATTCGGCAAACATGGATTAGGTCGTGATCTCGATGAGATCGAACTTCTCTAATTAATGGTATCCCACATGACTATGTTGTTGGATCTCATATTGGGATTTTCAATGGAAAATCCAAGTGATTATATCTCCCTCATAAGATCTGATAAATTCTATTAATAGAGTAAAATACTAATGTATTAGGCCATAAATTCCTTTGTCTATGTCAATTGGATTTTTAAAGACCTGTATTCATAATAATAATGTTATCACTATTCAATGGTTATATTAATGATGGTAAATATTCTTAATGGTCCTTTGAATCCAATTGGATATAATAAAATAAAATAACTAAATCTGTTTTCTATATTCATATTACATACTGAAACATTAAATCATAAGGAAATTTTATTTATAATAGGTTGGGCTGTAACAATTTATCCCAGGACATGGAATGCATATTCAATGTTAGGTTATTTTTTGGGTTAGAAATTGGGGTGTACGCTGATGTCAGATGATCATGTGTTGGAATATGGGAATCATCAAACATTCATAGAAGATATGTAAGACACCATCCACATTCTCGAGTTTGATGTTAAGATTTTGAATTAAAGACATGGAATAAATTCATCTTTTGCGGTTGTTATATAATGTATTTGTATTATAATATCTTAAAGTATATTTTCACATATATAGATTTTAATATTAGGCAGAGATTCTTGGTGGAGTGTATTTAGACCTTTCCATTTGATATGACATTAACCTCTAATATGGAAAATTTAGTCCATGATCATTGAGAATAATGATATTAATCCCAGAGGTTAATAAATCAGTGGATGAGTGAAGTATGAGGGGTTTTATTATTGATCTGATTTTGACGGTAGAGGGGAATAGAGAACATGTGATTCTTAATAGTTTTTTAGATTACACACACTATTTTTCAGGTATTTTTCTATGAAAATGAATATTACCCTTGTTGTGATAAGACTATAAAAGTTTTTAATTGAGTGGAATGTTCAAATGATTAGTCTCTGTCTCCCAATGGTTCCCTCATATTTGGAAAGTGGTTAGTGGTTCCATTGATCGCATGGCAGGAAGTGATGAATATGTTGAATTTTTCTTATTAGATCACTCACATGAGGGACACCAGGTATTTTTGTATTAAAATTTTCTAATACTATCAAAAGTTACAATATTTACCCCTAGAGAAATTTATCCTTACAAATTTTCATTCAACCCACAAAAAATAGATGTGGGTAATTCTGTCTAATCGCTTCCCCCTATTCTCTTGTTATTTCTTCAACCTTATTATTTCTCCATAGAACTTGAACATGGTTCTTTGTCTTATTTAGTAGAACATTTTCTCTACAATCTAAGATCATCCTCGGATACTCCTCATAAAAAAGATAATTCTTCAACAGTACCACATCAGGATTGATTAAACGTAAGGGGTTAGGTTTGTACTTCCTCAAAAGTGATACATGGAATACATCATGATCTCGAGATATCATAGTTATGAGTGCATGTCTATAGGTCATCACCCCGATGCAATCAAGGATTATAAAGTGGATGATGTATCTAGAACTAATCATTCCCTTCTTCATAAATATTATCACTTTCTTCCCTGAATATATGCAGTGGAACACCATGTCTCCAACATCAAACTCTTGGTCTCATCGATGACTGTTAGCATAGATCTTTGGTCCACTATGATAATCCTTGATATTTTTCTAAATGGTCTTAACCTTTTCCACGTTTTCCTAATCCATTTCAGGACATAGCAATTTTCCTTCCCCAACACCACCCAAGCATGGAGGTTTCCTTCACCCATTTCCAAAAATATCTTCAATGGGAGCCATTTGGATTCTTGAGTGGAAACGGTTGTGGTAAGAGAACTCAACCAAAGTAATGTTTATATCCTATACCTATTTTAAGTCAATTGAGAATGTACTCAACATGTATTAAAGTATCCAGATTTGCCTCCCTTATTATCTTTCATTTTGTGGGTGATAAGACTTGCTAATGTTCATCTCCGAGTTTAGAGCATGCTGATGAATTTTCTAGAACTTAGAGGTGAATCTAGGATCTCAATTGGATAAAATAGATAGGGGAACTCCATGTAGCCTTACCACTTCTTGGATGTATATTTGCGAATGTATATCCAGAGATAATTACTCTGGTGTCACAAAATTGTGTGCATTATTTGTAAGATGATCCACCCCAGTGCATATAGAATTATTCCGTCTTGATGTATTTGTAAGACCAGTGACAAAGTCTATAGTGATGTGTTCCTATTTCCATATAGGTAAGTATAACAGATGCATCGACCACTAGTATTTTGTCATTAACACATTCACTTGCTGACATATAATAAATGTTCATGTATATTCTGTGATATCCATCTTACTTTCCAACTAATAGTGTCCTCATAGATCTCGATACAACTTTGTTCCTCTTTGGTGGATGGATAAGGTAGAACTATGTGAATCATTAAATAACTTCATCTTTAACTCATTATTTGATTGTGCACATATTCTTGACCCCAATCTAACAACACCGTAATGATTAAAATTATAATTTGAGGATTTCCCTTTTCTTATAGCTTTCTCTTTCCTCTGAATTCCATCATAAACTCTTAGAATATTATTTAACCTCTCTAAAAGAGATGGTTGAGAAATAATTTGTGAAAAGATTGATATTTTTTCTTAATTTATGATTCACATTTCCATCCTTTCCAAATCTATGAAGATCAGATCCCTCAGAATTTTAATCCCTGAAAAAATTATTGGATCATTTCCTCTTAGAGTGTCTGCCACATTATTCTCTTTCCCAAAATGGTAGTGGATTGAGCAGTCATTGTATATGATCATCTCTAACCATCTTTTATGGTGTATATTTAGAAATTTTTTCTGAATATATACTTGGTGATTTATGGTTCGTACACATTTCACACATATCTATGAAGAGATAATGCCTCTAAAATTTCAAAGAGGAGATCATTGCATCCAACTCCAGATCATGTGTTCTGTAGTTCAGTTCATGAACTTTCAACTACCTTAATACATAGGCTATGAAATTGTCATTTTTTATTAATACACAACCCAAGAACTTTTTCGAAGCATTACTAAATAACATGAAAATTTCCCCTCTTGAGGGTAGTGTACGAATAGGGGTAGTAAAAATAATCCTTTTCAAACTCCTTGAATATCACTTCACATTCAT
Organism: Viscum album; assembly: GCA_963277665.1. Taxonomy (NCBI): domain Eukaryota; kingdom Viridiplantae; phylum Streptophyta; class Magnoliopsida; order Santalales; family Viscaceae; genus Viscum; species Viscum album. The sequence continues at coordinate 1,899,553,047 of OY728135.1, read as the reverse complement.
CTTTCCAGGAATGCTTTACTCTCTTCCGAGTTAGCTGGAAAATAGTTTTTTCCAATCATGAAAAATTTCTCACAAATCAGTTATAGTATATAGATAACCCATGGAAAGTAAACATATCTATCATAGATGTTGGCCTTGCCCATCTGTAAATTGCTTCTATATTTGAAGGGTATATAAATATCTCATTACTAGTGATGATATATCCCAAGAAAGAGACTTCCTTCAACCAGAACTCACATTTTTTTTACTATTCATAAAGCTATTATAATCTCACTGTTTTTAGGACAATGCTGAGATACTCTTCATGATCCTCCTTGATTTTGGAGTATATTATAATTTAATCTATAAATACAACAAAATATTTTTCGAGGTAATCCCTAAATACTCTATTCATAATGTCCATGCATATTTATGGAGAATTAGTGAGTCTAAAAGGAATCACTATGAAGTCATATTGTACGTACCTTGTAAGAAAAGAAGTCTTGGGGATATCCTCCTTATTCATCCTAACATGGTAATATCTCGGACGTATATCCACCTTAGAGAAGTATTGTGCTCCATATAAATGATTGAAAAAGTAATCAATCCAAGTAATAGGATACTTATTCATTATCTTTATCTTGTTGAAGTCATGATAATAAATGAAAAGGTGCATTGAACCATATTTCTTCTTGAAGAAGTGGACCGCTACACCCCACGGTGAAGCACTTGTGCATATGAACCCTATATCTAGATTCACCAGTAGTTTCTTTTTCAGCTCCTCAGGTTCTACAAAATCCTTTCTATATAGAGTCTTGGATAATGGTAATTCCCAATGTATAAGCTCAATTGGAAAATTGACCTCTCCGCTAGGGGGAAGAACAAGAAATTCCCTAAAAAACACATCATCTTATTCCCTCACAATAGAATGTTTTCAAGGATGGTACTTTACTCAGACTCAATCATTTCAAAAATATATTCTCTCTCATAGTGAAATTATATCCATTCTTGAGAAGATGGAACTAATGAAGATTCATCCTTCTCTTTGAATTTGTACAGAATATGGGGATCATTCACAATACGAAGAGTGATTTTCTTATTAGGAAAACATTTTATATGATCTATATACGGAAATCAAATCCATGCACAAAATTGTATCAAATTCCATAAAAGGGAGTATGAAAAATTTCACAGGGAAATTCAGACCAAAAAAATTGTTGGGAGTAGTTATATAATTGGGATGCAATAATTTCCTGAATTTCCATTTTCATTGTTATCTCTACTTATATATTTGTGGTGTCATGTGGATGGTTTTACAAAACTTTAGTGATATAAAAAAATACGTAGAACCTGAATAAAAAATTATGGTCACTATTATTGAATGAATAACTAGTGTACCTATCACCACTTCGTTTGAAAAATTCTATTTGGTGGTAGTAATGGAAAAATCTCACCCTTTCAACCTTGGAGGTTTTTGGTTATCTCAAAACACCATTTTCTTATTGAATCAGTTTGCAACGTGACCTGGTCCCCTGTAGTTTTAGAAATGAATAATGTGCTGAGGGTTGACTAAATCATTCCTTTCCTCTATCACATCATAAGTTTTTTTCAATCACTAATCATTGGCATGGCGCCCCTTCTTCCTGGACATAATGAATTTACTTATCCCCTTCAGTAAATTTCAAAGGTTCTTCTTTCCACACCTTTGACAATTGAGGTGTTGTAATTTCTTGGAATTGTTAGATCTCTTTATCATATTGATATAATTAAAATCTACTTTCTATTTATTATCCCAATGATACCCCTGAGATTCATTAATATCAATATCTAATTTGAGGGAACAATAGAAAATTTCCTCATAGCTATCAAAGTCCCAGATCTCTAGGGATTTTAGTATACTATGTTTTAACCCACCAAAGAAGTGGCCAACCTTGCATTCAAGGGTAACAACATAACTGGAGGTGTACCATGAATGTCTTGTGAAGTTTTTCCCATACATCTCGATAGATTCTATGTCTTTTTTATTATAGTAAAGTAAATCCATTTCTATGTTAATATGGATAGTGAGAGGAAAATATTTATCAAGAATCCTTTTCTAGAAATGCATCCTCCCCATTGCATTGATCTCTTCCTCAGGCTTGTTATTTTTTCTCAATGTCCACCACTGATCATATTTACCATCCATATAATAAATATCCATCTTTACCTTCTATTATTAAGATCCTTAACAGATAGGTAAGATATTTTCAAGAGATACGATCCATTTTTCTTCAATTATGGGATCATATTACCCATTGAAAGTAGAAGGCCTTTAATGCATAAAACTCTTAATTGGGGATTATTCCCCCTTATGGGGGGTTGGATTCTTTTCCTGATCATGTTTTTTATTCATATCCAATGTTAACTAAGAGAGTAAAATCATGAAGTATGTGATTCCTTCCCCCATTAGGTTGGGCATCTCATTAGGATAGTAATCACATTGATCTAATAATTAATTATTTACCAAATTCCTCCTTTATTGGCCATTTTTTTGATTAAAATAAAAATCAATAGTGATTATATTTATATTTTGAACCTCGAAATCTAAATTTAATGGCATTAAAAGGATAGCTTATAATTTATATGTATTTCCTCAACATATGGATTTCTAGGCTTCAGTCGTTATTATCCATGATCTATTTCATAACATATACTATTATGGAAATATTTTTTACTCCATTAATAATGGTTCATAATGAGATTTTGAATTAAAAAATAATATTCCCAACGAGAGTCAAACCAGGTGCATAGTATGACCCATTTTTATGTACCATGTTACCTTGAGTAAGGCCTAGAACACTTTTTCTGAGTAATTAATCCTTGTTACAATTGTTCCCAAACCACATCAACCTATAGTTTCTATAAATGGATGCATTTCCTTGATAACCCATTTACTCTATACTAATCAAAATTTAGTGATGTTTTTATATAGTTAGTCTTATCCATAAGGCTTTATTTAGATTTTTCTTATCATAATCTGAAAAATAAATATCCTTTTCGTCAGACACTATATATAAAAAATCATCCCATTATTACACAATAACACATTATTAATTACAAAATATTTCACTTAATTCAACCCAAAAGATCAATAATACTAGTTTATTTTGTAATTAGGTACATTATATAACAATTTAAATCATAAAAAAAACAACAACTTCCTTGAAATTATTCTTAATAGGGTCACACTTATATTGTCATGGGATAACATAAATAAATACATAAGAAATAGGTGAGCTATAAATCCCAATATGGGAATAAACATGGAATATGGAAAAAATGATAGAAAATGGGAATATCATGGGGCGTAAAAATATTAAGAATCAAAAATATGAATGACAAGACATGATATAGAATGATAACATAAAGGAAACATGAGAAATGTGGAAAAACATAAAACAGTACACCATAGGCCAAGGCTATCTTCCAACAAATAATAATGGAAAAATTACCATAATGGAATCAGGTTCGCTGCCTATCCGACTTGACATTTAATTATACTAATCATTACCCAATGCATTGGTGCACTATATAATTTCGGATACACCAGTCACATTCATTTCAATCTCATACTTATGTGTTCCACATAGATCATACAACATGGATTCATTCATCTTCATATTTTATTCCATGCACATGGATTATGGAATATATGATTGTAAATACACAATAATAATGAGTATAAGTGCATAAATATTAAAACCCTTGATATAAATTCATTATGGTATTCACAACACAATTGTTTTCTCCTGGATTCTCATGGTAAGATTTCGACCGCATAATAGGGAAGTTTGATTATTCATGAAAGACATAATGAGAGATAAATGGGTTTCTAATTTTTTTTGAAATCATAATTATAGTATATAGAGGGCCTGAAAACATACCCCATCATTATAAATTGAAAATTAAATGGCACAAAATGAAGAATATTTTTGAATAAAGGAATGAAAGATAGGTTCCCTTACAAAAATATTGATTGCCTAACGACATCACTTAAAAATTCATAAAATGAGTTGATGAGAGAGAAAGGGGACTCTAATAATTTATAAATTTATGGGATATAATAGGTTCATGGAAATAAATATACCAAATTATTAATGATAAAACAAAAGGCATAACATAATAATGAAACTAGTATAATAAAGAAAAAGTAAAGAACCCTTACTTGAGTGTGTGATTCAAAAAGCACAAAAAGTAGATTATTGAGGGTTTGGGGTGCCTTGTATGGTTTCTAGAGAGAGGAGGTAAGTGTATGGATGTTTTCGATGGATTTTATGAATGTTAATGGGACATTCGGTGTGTTTATATAATAAAAGAGACATATTTATTTAATATTTAGGTTTTTGACTCTATAAAATAAAATATTCAAAAACCTAAACCTTCTCTTGGGTTTTTCCCATGAATTATTCCAATGGTGAGTTTTTTCATTATTTAATTATTTAATGGTCTGAATATATTAAAATATTACTTTTTCTTATGTTGAGGTGTGTTATACATATAAATAAATAGATTTATAATGATAAAATAAATTATATGATTGATAGGATTATTAAATGCTTTATAAAATTAGTCAAATAAACTTAAAATCACATTATTATAATGGGAAAGTGTATATTTTTCTGTGGATACCAGTTATAGTTTCTGTTACATCATTTTTGGGTCATTACAATGTCATAAAATACACCGTAAATTTATACGGTATAAAATTTTTAACTAAAAATCCACTGTCTCTAAAAATTATAAAGAATTACCCATTCCATAATTTATATGTTCTGATTCTAAAAATATTGTTCATTTTCATAAATAATTTTCTAAATTGGTTATTTTTCACTTATAAAAATATTAACCGACATTTAATAAATATAACGTGTTCTTAGTAATAACAGTTTTTTTAACCCCAATAAACATTACATTTGAATTCATAATAAGTATATCATTATTTATATTCAATAGAATTAATAATATTTAATTTATATATTATTTATTTTAAAAATTCATTAATTCATAACAATAAATTCCTGAATTTTATTGAATATTACTTAAAAATATTATTCATGTTTTATAGTTTCAAAATAAAAATATATTCATTATTATTTACCAAATAATGTATGTAATAAATTTACTACAGTCTTGATACATATCTCTATAATAAACTAGTAGACTCCCTAAGATTAAGGTGTGTGATGGTGATACTTTAATGGGGTTATTCGGAAAATATGTTTTGTTTCGTGATCTCAATGATCTTGAACTTTTCCCATAAATAGTTTATCTCATTGATAAGTTGTTGGATCACATATTGGGATTCATCAAGGGAATATCCTAGTGATGTTATATACCTCATATGATTAGATAAATAATCTTTATAGGGTAAAACCATACTAAATGAGGTCATCACATCCTTTATCTATGTTAATTGAATTTGTTAAAGCTCTATATTTTTACTAATCATGTGATCACTGTTTAACGATTATACTAACAATGGTAAATATTCTTAATGGCCTTTTGAATCTAGTTGAATATAATAAAATAAAACAATTTCATGTGCTTTCTATAACCAAATTACATAATAAAACATGAAATCATAAGAGAATTTTATTTATAACATTTTGGGTTGTTATAATTATTCCCAAGAGTAGGAGGATATGTTTTGTGTTATGTTTTTCTTTGGGTTGGTGGTTGGGGTGTATGATAATGTAAGATGATTATATGTTGGAATATGAGAAACATCCACCATTCACATAATTAGAATTAACACACCAACCACATTGTAGATTTTGAAGTCATGATCATAAACTGAATACATTGATTCAATTCCTTTTTTTAGTTGTTATAAGATATATTTGAATTATAATAACATAAATTATTTTTCTATATATAGATATTTTAATATTGGATTGATATTTTAGAAGCAATATATTTAGACCATTCATTTTGATATCACTTTCATCTCGGATAAGGGGAATTTAATCCATGATCACTCAGAAAAGAATTAATAACCTATGAGATTAATGAATTAATGGATAAATGTAGTGTGACTAGTTTTATTACAAATCTGTGTTTAGAGGTGGAGGGGAATGGAGAACATGTGTTTCTTAACAGGTTTTAGGTTAAACACACTATTATTTATTTAGTTTTGTGTTAAAAGTCATATTACCCTAGCAATAATAAGACTATAAAAGTTTTTAATTGGGCATAATCCTCAAATGATCAGTCTTTTTCTCCCAATGTTTCCCTTATATTCAGAAGGTGTTTGGTGGGTCACTTGTTCAAGATGAATGAGGTGATGCATATGTGGAATTTTTCTAGTTGGATCACTCACATGAGAGACACCGTGTTTTCTTATACACTTATTAGTTTGTAATAATATCAGGGATGAGGTTATCAGTTTTGAATTTAGTTTCCTGATATATTTCCTACTATAGGATAAAATCATTAATTTAGATATTATGTGGGTTACTTTGTACTCTTCTCATTTTAATTTGGTTCTAATATGAGATCTATAAGATAGATTGATTGGTATACCTTATAATACCACTATGATATATGTTATATCTGTAATTTTTAATTAGTTGAGAATGTCAAGCCTTCTTTACCACAGTAAATAGTTGAAAAATGTTGCTTATTTCTTGTACAGACAATTCATTAATATAGTTTAGCTTCACAGGGTGCATTTAGTGATATATTCTCAATAAGAAACCAATTTTATGTCTCTATTTTTAGAATTGTACAATATAATTAATTGAATAATATTCAAATATGAACAAGAATTATCAACCTTATATGGATGGAGTGATTAAGTGATCAATCAGGACTCCCGAGGATATAATTCATGCATGTGGGATTGATATTGATGTTTAATGGGAGATATATATGTCATTGGTTTATATGAGATACGAAAACATTTACGAGGCTTCATTCAATAGGGAAAGGTTGTAGAAATTTAAGGGGTGGATATTTTGGTCCCCATCCAGTTCAGATGATTTGGTTGAGTAGTCCTTATCAGGACCAACGATCATCTATGATATGATTTAGAATTTTATATTGATATATAAGTTATAATATCTTAAGGACACAGAAGATCATATTATAATATTGATCATCGCATGTTAGAGTTTGGAGGTGGTGATTGGTTGTTCCTCATAATATCCATTTCTTTATAACATTTCATCTTGAAGAATAATGGAAAATTGGGGTCATTTTACGTCATGCCATTTCATATTTTTGTGGGTTTCTGTAACATAACATATATGATGAATATTCCTCCATTGTTGAACTTGAATATTGAAAACATACACGTTTCGAAGATAACAATTTACTATATTGACCCATATCTTGTAGAATAGTGAAAAGATTTTTAGTTACAGGATGAAATAACCATTATGAAAAAACAAATTCACATTATGAATTTTTAGGAAAAGGTTTCATCTAGAAAATATTTTTTTTTTCCTTTGTGAAGTTTTTAAGAATAGTGGCCAAATCCATGAGAATTAAGGGTGGGATATTTGGGTGATAGAAAACAATATTCACATGTAATCTTATAATTATCCTTCATGACAATATCATATAAAACATTTGTATGGGGGGGATGATTCATGAACCTTTTGGTCCAATATTTAATATTATTTTGAGATTCAATTATTTTTTATTCATTCATTTTACTATAAGGATAAATGGTGGAAACCATATATTTTGGGGAAATAGTCCATGAGTCATGGGTAGTGGATGGTTAATAGAAACCATGTGGATAATAGTTCTAAATGTATGTTTGGGGGATTATTATAATTTCATATATTGATGATGTTTTTTCAAACCATATTAATTTTTTAGAAATCATATGACATATCTTTTAGGAGATAGTAGATCCTAGAGAATTTTTGATTCATTTTTCAAACCATGCAATAAAACTATTTCATCTTTCAAGGTCATTAAAATTAGTTTGTTTTACCACTTATCCCTACCAAGGTCAACTTCCTTCTACCACATTTCTCTCCCCCTTAAATACATTCATATACTTCATACCATAGAGATTATTCCCTTACATATTTTTGTATTACACATGAATTTTTATTGACTTCCATCAATTTTATCTCGATTTCTCTTTTTTCGACCTCATTTTCCCATTTTATACATTTGTTATTTTATTTTTATTGAATGATGAATCCCTATACAATGACATGGTCGATCCTATGGTTATTTTGGGGGTATTTGTTTTTAATTAATATTAATTATATTTTTGAGGAATCATCCTATGATAATCTAGTTTTTTAAAATGATGGTGATATTTCTTTCATTTTATTTTTTGGTAGGTTTCTCTATTTAAGGAATTTTTTCAAGTTATGACTCTTGATTATAGATTCTAGGCTGATTTTTTATAAAATTACATTAATTTAAAATAATAATCATGTATTTTAAATGATATATTTTAATAATGGTATATGTATATTTCTTTCTAAATGGTCTCTTAATAGTGGAATAGATTTAAATGCAGATATTGTGTTTGATAAAATTCCTCAATTATGATTTATGAGTATTTAAACAAGGGTAAGAAAAAAATTTAAACACGAAAAATTTGATCAATGGTTGTATTCATGATTGGTTCATAAAGGCTTTACTCGTTATATGTCTATGTGATTAGTGTTGAGGAGAAAATTTGGGAAATTATCTATATGATCATGCTTTATTTAGATAGATAGAAGAGTATCATTTTTTGTAGACAAGCTAGGAATTTTTTTCCTAGGGACCATGGGAGAATTTGGGAAGAAGGCTGAGGGACCTTCCAATGCATGTCCATGTGGACCAGGAGTGCATATAGAAATACTAATTGGTCTAAGGAAGAAAGAATGATATTTGAAATGGTTGAACATTCATAGATTGAATAAATATTGTGTCATAGAATATCTCATAACAGACTCTAATGTTTAAAGATCATGGATTTTATTTCTTATTATCATTTATTATTTGGATTCACATTCTTTGAGACATATTAAATTTTTTATACATATAATTTTCTCTATAGTTGTACCTTGTTTATATATTATGAATAAATATGTATTATTGATTTAATTCATTTTTCTGGATCCATGATTATTTATATAATTTTTTAGGAAATATTTATTTTTTAAGGAAACCAAGAGAATCATTTAACATTAATTTTTTTAAAATAAAGTTCTAAAACTAGAGTTATTTGAATTGATATTGAAATTTCACATATAAATTTTGAGTTTAATATTACTTGTATTTCTTCCTCACAGCCTGTATATTACATTGGGTGTATAAATATGTTATTTTATAACACATAGGTTATATTATGGGAACAATGATGTTCAATGGATCTTCTGGTTTACAAGAGTACCTTTTTAATTTGGGATAGGGGATATGTTATGACAAGTAGTTTTCATATGTAACGAATTTTGTGATTATATTTAGTTGGGTTGTTAGGAATTTTCCATACAGATCTTGGTCTAGTTTTTTTCATTTGACTATGGATATCATTCATTCTTCATAATTTTAATATTTAAACTTGTGATGTATATGACATCTCTTTTTAGTCGTTGTTTGTTCCACTCTTTCGAGTGATTTATATCATCTTATTGTGAATTTGTTTGGTTTGGGAATATAATTAATCTTTGTGTAATGCTATTATTTTTTAGAAACCACTCTAATATTATTTAATTTGATGTCTTCATGCTTCAATAAATCCATTTAGATTATAAAACCTATTTAATCCATGGGGTGTTCCATCTCATGTTAACCGAGGATAATTCTCAATATGAATTTTGATGGAAGGTTGTTATCAATGGAAGTTATTTGTTGTCACGCACCTTATATTTATTATCCATATTGAAAATATAAGCTTAAGTATTCATAAAAGTAAATACATATATATTTTTATGGGAATGTTTTTTATTCTATAAAAATTTATCTTTATATTTGTTAAAATTTTGTTATCTATATTACAATAAGGGTCATTGTTATACATGTAATGTGAAATATAATACATGGCTGAATATTTTTCCCGGTTTTTTAGGAGAGAATTTATTTTTTTATATACTAATGAATATATTTTGCGTCATTTTTTTTTAAATTTTAATTATGAAAAAAGTATTCTAACTATAATTTTATTATGATCCCCTCATCCTTTACTCTTTAATATTTATATTTTTATTCGTAAAATAAATTTTTTATGTTAGCATTTATTAATTCACTATTTTCATTATAACTCTTTAATTCAATTAAAAATAAATTTTACCAAAAATATATTGTTGTAAAAAATGACATAGTGACTAAAATATGATACCAATAGTCCTTTTAAAATGGAAACATAAAAAATGGAATAATTCATGTACATTGAGAAAATTTGATGTCCTTTTATTTAATAAAAATAATATTCAATATGATCCAATGTTATATAAAAAAATTAATAATTTATTTAATGTAGCTTGTAACTTTAATGTTTTACAATAAAGCTAATGTTAAATCATAGATAAAAATAATTGGTCAAAAAATTGGAAATTTAATGAAATTTTAATAAAAATTAAAATTTAAATATATAATGTAGGGACAGAAGAAATAAAAATGGAATTCTAGATATGAATGACCAACATCTTTTAATTTTACTAGTATAATATCCAATGTTAAATTTTTCAAAAAATAATTAAATATATTTGTAATGTTCTAGGGGGTCATATTCCCATATTTGGATAACCATTTCTATGTACATGAAGTCACAGATTTATAACAATAAATTTTCAAAGACTTAGATATGTCATAAAAAGATATAGATAATTAACGATTGATTATATAAAATAGAGTGATAATATTTTTTTATTATATGAATACACTTAATATATAGTTAATGATGGATAATTATTACAAATTTTGGAAATAATAAACTATTTGGTTGGGAACATAGTGATTTGATATCCTTTTTTAAAACATGACTTCTCTATGAAAATATAAAAAAAATTAATTTCATAAACATAAATTATAATATAATTATTTATTTGTTAAATTCTAAATTCATATGTGTAATAAATGGCAAGTTAAACAGAATTGAAAATATAAACATAATAGGGAGTGTTAACTTGAGAATTGAAATTTATGACACAAATAGTTCATTATAGGATTCAAAAAAGTCTTCATAATAATTTCTAGATTTTTTTCTATAATTTTTCTTGTTATATCTATGAATTATATTTTTTTAATTAATTAATAATTTAATAACATTGGGATATTAAATAATCCCAAACATTTCTTTAGGATAATTAATTTATTATATTTATCATAAAAATGATCTATTAGGTTGATTGTAAAAATTATTTTATTTATTTGGATGATATCGTAAGTGAATTTATTAAATCTACATGTATTTTTATTGAGTTTTTATGAACATTATGTTATGTATTGTAATAAATATTATTTACTCAATTAATCTATCATATAATGTTATGATGATGGTTAGAAAATGAAATTCTATGAAATGGATAATGAAAAATTAAAATTTATATTAATTATTGAAAATTAAATTGATGGTGTAATACTATTTAGGTGTTATATTTATAACAATTAAGGGAACAATTGTGTGAATATTGAATATTAAAAAACAACACAATCCTAAAATAAGATATGGATATTAATAAAATTTTATATTTGAAAAAATAAATTATATAAAATAATTCTGGCAGTGTTTTGATCATTATTTGTTCAATTATGGGTGACTATAAACTGGAAATTCATTATTCTACCTTCAAAACATAATTGTAATAAATGGTGGAATAGAATAATATTTTTTGTTCTATAACATAATTACCTAAAGAATACATCTATTAATATATTTAGATTGATGTAGTGAATCATGAAGGTGGATTTTCTTTTAAAACAATCTATATTATATGATCCATTTCAAAAAAATCATAAATAAAATTTAAAAATTTTAATATCATATATTTTCAATAAAACAACATTAATATTTATAAATAAAAAAATAACATTTAAAATATATTAATAGATAATGCATAATTTATTTTATAGAACAACTGTATTATATATTAAAAAATTTACAGTATTCTTCAATAACCCCCTAACTACCATGATAATAGTCCCATGAAAACAAAGGAGAAAGTGAGGTAATGTTTTCTAATGATGTCCTCCAACAAGACATTGGTTATAAACTAGAATTGCGGGTACATCAGGGACACACATGAGAGGAATATCCCTATATATATATAATTATCAATAGACCAAATGAGAAGAACTACAAACCAATAGAGTTGATAAGTAAAATAATAAATCTTATTACCTAAAATTTCATATATAAAATAAAAAGGATTATAAGTACCAGACGCACTACTAGTCAATGACAATGAAAAACAAAAACTATTGATGTCTTATTAATAACTACTATGAGTAAGTATCATCTAACATGATCATGAACATGGTTCCAATGTCATTAAAATTATTTTATATATACATGATGAAAAAATAACATTTTACCAAGTATGATCATCCTAGAAAACTCTACTAAATTATAAGGATAGAGAATACTAATTCATAATGAATAAAAAAGTGAAAGTAACTCTTCACCAAATTAAGTATGACTATATTCCCATAATTCCTATAGACCAACCACAATATAATTCATAGTTGCGAACATTATATATACTATATATAACAATAAAGGTATAATGATTTATTTTTCCTTAGGATGGTCACTCTCACACCCCAATGAAAACATCATGTGATCATACAACAAATATATCATCCTACACCATATTAAATATTATCACCTCTGTTAAATCATTATATGAATACAAGAATATCATTACTATCCAATCGAAGTAGTGAATATGGTTTTTCCTATAATCCATTATAGTATATATTCAAGAATTATACCTCCAGCTAGAACCAACCATTCCCACACCCTAGTGGAAAGATGAAACAACCATTTTAGATACAAATACTTTAAATATAGTAAGACATTCCATCCATAAAATAAATTTATAGTACACCACTATCCATAACATTCCTGGTAGGAAATAAAACTATAAGATAAGACATTATACCTTACGAAACAACTACTTGACAAAGACCAGAGGGAGATCATGGGAGAGGTACAAGTAAACCATAAATTACCTTGTCTTCATGGATGGTGGAGAAAAAAACTCCCCCCAAAAAGAAACATTCAGAGTCATTTTACCAAAATATATAGAAGGGGTATTAAATGAAATTTGAAAAGTATAAATAATTTCAAAAACATCCTTACATTTTGATATGACAATTACTTATAATTATCTACCACTCTCTTTATAGTAGATACTTAGATACAACTGATATGGTTTAGAAATCAAACAAGTATATATGAAATTAAACATGATATTAATTATTTCATTATCATTTAATTAATATATTATTCTTGTTTCAATTCTCAATAATAATTTTATAAATTTTTTAAAAATATGTTAGGGGAAGCATTAATTCAGTACACAAATTATAATGTATTTCATTATGGTCTATAAACACAAAAAACAATCCATATTCATATAAAGGTTTAAATATTATTTTATAATAATATATTTTTCTATGACTCATCATAAACTAACATTCCAAAGATTCACTTTTTGTTCATATCATCAAAATGAAACTTCTTGTGTGAAGTTTCTTATGTAAATATCATCTTTCGATCTCAAAATCATGAAATTATAGTACAAGATTAAATATATAGATTATAAATCCATCCTTATCAAAATATTTCTTGATAATTTATACATTATAAACTAAAAAATATTAATCAATAATTATAAAATTAATTATCATCATTGTAATCACAAAAGGAGTTGGTAATGACTCCTTGTTAGAAGCATCATATATAGACACACAGGAAACAAAAAACTACATTAACTATTTAAAAAATAACATTTAATCCAATATTTCTTTTGTAATATCAAATCATTTGAATATGAATATATTAATTATTATTAAAAAATTAATTCCCAACCATGGGGGAAGCTTATTAATATGAATGGTTATATGGGATATACTATGTGATGTTATCAATTTCCTAAATGGATTTAAACCATCACAATATAGGCCCAATCACATATTATGTCCTTATAATATAAAAAAGTATATATTTTAATATTTTAATTTTCTAATAATAAATAAATAAAATACACAATTTCATGGAAATAATTACATATCATATACTCAATAGATCATATATTTTTTTCCTTTATTTATATATTAATAAACATTGATTTTTTGTAATCCTTGAAATTGTAAATATTAATTTTTTGATACATTAATAATTCCCCAATGAAAATTAATCTTATTCCAATATGTATCATAATTATTCCACTCATTGATAAAAATATATTTCACCTAATGATAACTATTTTGTTTAAGTAACTAAAGGATTTTAGTCATAAATAATCCATAAAAATAAATAACACGGATTACATATAATGAATCACTATAATAGATAAATCATTAGGATGTATGTACTTATACTATATTAATATATTTAATCATATTACTAGTAATTCTATATGTCATTTTTAGATTATATAATCATTTTTAAAATTCATTTTTTATCATAAACCATATTTCCAATTCACTGGTGACACTTATATATTTCTTAAAATGTTTTACTCTCTCAAAATCATTATTCTTTTTGAGTGGATAAAAAATACAATATTCATCCATTAACTATTGATTATATAGAATCATTGGACATTAATTTTTTCAAACATAATTTCATAGTAAATTAATTACATTAAATATTTATTGTAGAGAATCATTCGATTCATTGATAAATAAGCTTTTATGAGCTAGTTAACACATTGAGAGAAAGGAAGATACTGACAAAAAAGTGGAATCAAATGAATTGTATGAATTACACTTATTCTGATAGAGTGTTTGATACCAAAAAATTAGGTGTTCGATGGGAAATAGTTGTTATATCTCCTCAGTAATATATTAGTGAGGATACCTCCTCCTTAAATGATGAAGATTATGCCACCTCTTCCTTGAAAAAAAACAGAGATAGATAATGTCATTATGATGATGAATTAAAACCATGCTATTATAGATAACTATAATGAGGAATTAAACCCCTTTATTGAGGAATAAGAGAGGAATTAAATGGGATCAGATCTTAATAAGGATATAACTTTAGATTATTATATATGTATTAGAGGGATCATTTTTTGATTGGGTATAAATTTTACTTGAAAAAACCCTAATTCAAATTGTATAAACAATAATTTTGAATATATTTTCATGGAAGATGGAAAAATGATATCATTAACTAGTATCCAATCTTTGATACTAAATTTCATATAAAAAATAGGATATTTGTTCTTGTAGCATCTCATAATGAGTTCCACTCACCAGTTCCCTGAGTCGGTGTGCCACAAGGCCTCAACCGCTCATCCCCATATGCTAGTAGATGTTGACTAGTAGATAGGGCCTTCAGTAAGTCCATTGGGAGACTATTATATCATTGGGAAGAGTAGAGCCCAATAATAGATTCACATGAAACAACATAAATAATGAACACATAAAAATGTTATTGGAAATATAAATTTATAAACATGAAATATAAAAAATAAATTGAATAATTTAAATAAATACATAGAACAACTGATGATGTCAATGATAGTATATCATGTGTCTATACAAAAAAAATAAAGCAAGGGGCATGTGATATAACAATATAAAACTTTCTCACAAGCATACGAAAATCAAAAAACTAATAGAGCTATTATATCGAGCATAAGATCGATCCTCTAATCCCAAATACATCCATGAAATGAAAATCAATCATTGAATGTTGTCTTCTACCCTTTATCAACACCTAAAATCATATAGAATTCTTGGGTACTAAAGGTGCTCGAGTAAGGTTAGATACACAATCATTATAGGTTGACGCCCACAATCTCTAGGAATTTCCATTTAATCAAATAATAAATAAGAACGATTCATTAACATTTTAAATGTATTGCAGAATATATAAATAATTACATTGGAATAGCTTCCACTAGAAGACTCGTCAAATCTACCGGCTTTAGCCTAATTCAGTATGCCTGAACTGAGAGATCAAGAAATTAAAAATTGATTAAGGTATGTTTCCATAGGATAGACTGTCCCCATGTTTTGATTGGGATTATAGGATACATATCAAGGTTTTCAATTCCAATATATAAATAATAATTTGAAAAAAAAATATTCACCTTCCAGAACATTTCTATCATTTCATTATATAACATGTTGAGACCCCTTGAGACCGTCCATAGAAATCCAGAGGGACATTCCGGGTATCTCTCTAAGGTACCAGTAAAGACCAATTCCAAGTAGCCCATCCAAGGAGACCCATGAATGATATACCATGTGTCATGATAGAATATATGATAACATCATCAACTAACCTCTATATATATACCTCGTACTGGGCCTAAAGTCTCTCTCATGGAATGATGTAACCAATCAAGCCATCGAGGCCATACAAGGGGTCTCCCCTACATAACTGGTGTCACTCATATGGAGGTAAACAAAAATAACACATGCTAATCATGGCTCAGGCATGGTTGATGCCACACTAATGTATTCAATAAGCATTAATCAAAGCTAACTAAGGCATGAGTGTTCGTCTAAGGGGTCCTTAATTTGGGACTTCTCATATCACCCTTGGAATTATGGAAACATAAATTTAACAAAAATGGTATAAATATTTATATTTTATAATCAAATTTCACTCCATTTATTCAACCATTTATTTCCATGGGAAAATTAATCAAAAAATTTCATAAGGAAAACATTCCTATAACATATGGAACAGGGCAACAAGTTCTTAGGTAACTAATTAAATTATACAATCTCATCAGGGTATGGTGTATAAGCTCTAACTCTACTTTCAAATATATATTCAACAAAGGAGTAGCTATGAGGCATTTATTATGTAATGACACACCACAAGACATTAATTCAATCTAGAATAAAGGTTCATCATGGCCTCTAAAGAAGGGAATATCCAATTGGATGTCACAACTCAAATCGATATACCCAAAGGATTCATTTTCCACACACTCAGATCCTCAAGGGCACAGTAAAACCTAAATATAAATTTATTTTGACAAATTAGGGGTGAAGAATAAAAATACCAACACATGGAACATCAAAATAAATTATGAAAAAATGAAATGATGGGAATATTCCTTGATCAGCCAACATATCCTTGTAGAGCTTCCCTCACCTATTATAAATTATTGGGTGAAGATAGGTTGAAAGAATTTGCTGATACTATGAAATGAAATGTAAATGGGAATAATGAACATTAACTTAAATAGAGAAATGAATGGAGGAAGAAAATTTAAAGGGATTGGAGATGATCAAATATCATACCTCTAGGGTTACAATGGATCTGACGGTGGACGATTCAAAACAACAACATAGGCTTAAATTTGGTTCCTATATTATTTAGGGAGGAGGTTTTCAATAGAAGGAGATGAAGGAGCTAATGGAAAAATATATGAGTAAACCTTTAATCCACTTAACAATGATGTTTTGGTAATTTCACATAGTTTTGAAACTACAGACGGTTTGGTTGCACGGTTTACCAAAACTATGTGCCAACCATGTACTATTCACAATTGTAAGGGAAATATCGCAATGGTGTATTCCTAGGGTTAATAACCATCCAAAATCAGTGAAAAACTAAAATTTTAATGATTTTAGATGGCTTTCATGGTTGTGAAACCTACATCGCAGAGTTGTAGACAAACCATGTTGCATAGTCTACTTCTTGTTTTTTGAGGATTTAACTTCTAATGTTCCCCAGACACCCCTAAACCATTCTTGAACATTTTATGATTATTTCTTAGGTGTATTTAATGAAATTATAACAAAAAATTAACAGTCCTTACCTTTTTCAAAATTCGGGACGTTACATCCTCCCCAATTTAAGAAAACTCGTCCCCAATATGCCCTTCTGTGTGTCATAGAATATCGTCTGAGAATTGTTCTGACCACTCAACATGTACATCATCTTCCCACTCCCAGGTTTTTTTCTATATGTGTATATGCTTCCATAACACCCATAACTAAATAAATGAACCACCTCAATGAAACTTCATTCTATGATCAATTATATGTATTAGAGACTCCTTGATGGGTGAATCTGCTTCAAACTTAATATCACCAGGGTCAAATGAATGAGATGGGTCCTCACTATAAATATTGAGATATATCTAATACATCGTGCATGTCATGGGACTTACGAGGTAACAAAAACTGATAGACTACTATCCCAACTCTCTCCACTGTCTCAAAAGGCCTACATAACGAGGAAACAACTTTCAATGTATCCAAATTTGTCTGTAACCCATCCTGGGAAATTCAAATTGAAAGAATTTATATCCCACCTCAATTCATGAGGTCTATGGAAATGATTGGTATAATACTTCATCCTTAACTGAGATGTATCCATATGCTTCTGAATCATCTATACATTTCTTGAAGTCTCTTAAACTAGTGGGGGACCTAGTATAAATACCTCACTTACCTCTATCTAGTATTGATGTGAATGGTAGTATCTTCCATATAGGTCCTCTTATGTAACCATATGAATTTTTTCCTAAAAATTATTGCTATAGGAAAATATAATGAGTAGAAACCTCTCACAACAACCTCTAAAATCAAGGATAAATTCACATATCATATCCTCTAAAACTTGTATCATCTACTCAGACATCCTGTCGGTCTAAGGGTGATATGAAGTACCTAATATCATCTGTGAACCTAGTGCCTTCTACAACCCTTCTCAAAACCGTGATGTAAATCCTACATCTCGATCTGATAGGATTGAATGGAGAACACCATGAATTCTCCCTATATCTTGGATATAAATACATTATAACTCACCAATAGAGGACTCATGGATAGGTAAAACGTGTTTTAATTTTTTCAACCTATTGATGATCACACATACTGCATTTCTTTCCTAAGGGGATCTCTGAAAACCCTACACAAAATCCATGGTGATTATTTCTACTCAAGCGTGGATAATGGTTTTAGAAGTATGGAATGTCGCTAGTTATCTACCTTCACCTACTAATAAGTAGAT
Organism: Viscum album; assembly: GCA_963277665.1. Lineage (NCBI taxonomy): Eukaryota > Viridiplantae > Streptophyta > Magnoliopsida > Santalales > Viscaceae > Viscum > Viscum album. Next base: position 1,899,533,912 of record OY728135.1, on the reverse strand, counting down.
AACTGATTTATTAAACCTTATATCTTCCTCTTCATACATTTCTACTGGTACTAACAATGTAGGTCTTGATGCATCATGGTATGGTTAGGATGAACGTCCAAAACAGTGGCATGTGATTACCTCATAATCTCTTCATATATATCAGAGGGTAGCAATAATCATCCATAAAAGAGTATGGTATTAATTCTATAAAAAATGAAACCAAGAAGTGGGATCTCTCCAATGATACTCTCCAACATTATGAGCCCCTCAGAATTTGATAACTATAACCTCTAGACTCACCCAAGAAGTGAGGATGTCTGTTCCAAAGCTACTAAGACTGGTTATCCAAGCTATTCCAGAACCTCCAATTGCATCTCAAAAATAATTTAATCAAATGTCACACACTATTGGATTCTGTAATGGCTTGTATATGAGTCTCCTACCTGAAGGAATCATCTATAACATTACCCTTATCATGTATTTATGAAATCTCACAGCCGAATAAATGTAGTTATTCCAAACACCAGCACTACCTCCGATTTATGTTTCTCTGAGTGGATATGTTTTTGAGACTCTTTTGATCCGTGTAAAAAAATGATATATCACGAAATATATAGTACCTAAAACAATTTAGATCATGGAACACAACATCAAGATCAATGTCATGTATAGGATAGTTCTACTCATGAGGCCTCAGCTGGAGGGATCCATATGCCCTGAGTCAATAACCCAATATCAAAACTAACACAAACCAAACTGGGATGTCAACCAACCAGACACCCAACCTGATCGGGGCTAAGGCCCTTAGGGTGTTCCCAATCCCCACAGGATGGAAACTAGTGTCGAGCATTAAAAGTGAACACATGGGAATGATTTGTCCCATAAAAGAAATAAAAAAATAAATACAAACTAAATAATAAAAATGAAAGCTATAGGTAAAAGAAAAATAAAACTACACATAACTCCTTGTGTCCCTATGGGTCGCCACTGACCTCAAACTAATGCCGCGCTACAAAAACTGAATCTAAGGAAAAGGCTGCACACAAAGCTAGAAACAAAGATAAAACTATAGGTGTGAGTATTAATACCCAGTAGTCATTCCCAAGTAGTCTATTCCCAAATGAATTTCCATTAAACAAACGAATCATCAATTTCTGGTTTGAACTAAAATATATAAATATATGTTTTTAAAAATGTTAATTTTAAATTTAAAAAATCATGATCCATTTACCTCATAATTTTAAAAAAATATACCTTTTATAATTTAAAATTGAGTTCATATGGAAAAGTGAATGGAAAAAATAGGGAAATGTTCATTTTTCATTCAATGGGAAAGAGGGAAAACATTCATTCATTCAAAACATCTTTCTTGGATCATTTTTAAGAAAAATATAATATTATATAATTACCAAGGAAAACCAAACATTATGAGTAGAGACTATGATCACACAATGTGGGAAATAAAATAACGAAACATGTTCTAAAGAAAACATGAGAATACAAATAAACTCATAGGAAAACCAGAGCATACTATACATGTGACTCAACCCAAAGGCATTCGCTCCTTGATGACATCATAACACCCAAATGCATAATCATTCCATATGAGTCCTGACCGAGTGGTCTAATACCATAACAATAATAACAAAATATCTACATGCTATGGGGCACTAGATATTGATTTAACTAAACTACTGCATCAATCATTCTCAGAAATCCTCATAGCTATTCTAGGTTCCTATGTAATATTCAGAAAGGGGTGTTTTAAACAAATCTAAACAATAAAACACACTTATAATCCATTAAAAATCAACAAAAACAGGCACCATCCTGGCCAACCTAAATAATTTTCCCTTTCTATAAAAACATTAACACCCAAAGGAAGTCCCAAAAAGAGGACACTCCCATCTATTCATCAACCAAGAATGAATGTGACTCATTCCGATAAGGGTTTTCCAACAAAACCATTTCTAAAGTACCAATTGGGACTCACATAACCTTCACATGTTAAACCATTTCTTAAAAAACCATACACACACAACTTTGAAAACCAAAAACCTACATAGAAACTCATTTAATAAAACCAATCCATCACTTTAAATTAAAAACAAATAAATAAGATCCAACCAGACATTTTATCATACACTTTTTGTTTAAAACAAAATCAAACCATTTCATATAATATAATACTAGAGGTAAACCACTTTATTTAAATTCAATCATTTGTTGTAAAAACTACACATCACTAATTAATATTGAAACTAGGTAAAAAACACAAGAAATCAATAATTATTAGAATTTAGCAATTAATGTATGGGGGACCTACATCAAAAAGGGATGTGGAGAGAATCAAACACTTTGGCACTCAACAAAATTAGGCGATGACCACTCGATACCACCCCACACTCACATGCACATACCCCCTTATATATATATATAATTTATTCCAAGGTATGTATTCCCAATTACATGTGAGAATACACTATATATATATACATACCTATGTGTGCATGTACAATCCCCCAAGGAACCGCTGAATGTCTTACAAAACATTTCTATGTACCTTAAACCACAAAAGGGAACAAAAGTAAAGGTTAAAAATTAAATATTGGATAAAAGAAATTACCCCCATGAGGTGTTAGAAAGACTATACATGCAAATATTCTTCGCCTTTGGTATCAGACATTGGAACACACCTGAAGATGACCTAAGGAAGCCTTTATATATCCTAAAATCGAAATAAAAAAATATTCGAGTAAACTCTCACCTAAGGTTTTAGACAAATCAAATGATGAATAGAGGAGAACTAAAATGGAAGAGCCTAATGGAAAAAATGGGGGAGAAGACCTTACCTAGAATATTTGACTATGTTTTGTGAAGAATTCCAGTGGAATCATCGGACTGAGGGGGCTCAAGAGGAGGTAATGATCTCATCGAGTGATAGCCACTACCTAGGCCAGGTACCCTCACACGTTTACCCGTATTTAGAATAATGGTTGATCAAACCGTGCTCCAACCATTACAAATAGAACTATCCAGATGACATACACTCATGAATGTTTTTCACACTATTACTCTTAACCATGTGCAACTCGAGCACAAGACTCTCCATTCTTGAAATTTTTTAAATTTATCCCAGAATAGATTATAATAAAAAGTGAGGATAAAAATAAAAAATGATTAAAATAGTTAGATTTTTGAGTTCATGGTTTCACAATTATCCCCACCACAAAAAACATTCTTCCCCCAAATACTCACCCAACTGGGTGATACACTAAACTAAAATCCATGCCTAATCAGAACAAAGAGAAACCGCAACACTTGGGGGTAACCTTTCTCTCCACAAGTCACACCCGAATAATCAAGAAGAACCCAAAATTCCATAGTTATTGGAAAACATTAGGGAGTTCTCCCCACTATAAGGACTCAACTAGTACCGACCATCTTAGAAAAACATTTGAATTTGAAAAACCGGATGACTCTAGAATTACCAATGCAAACTGAGACGAGAACCCTCAACCTGGACCAAAACTATAGTCTCATGGATAGACCAAACCCCACAACAAGAGGGCCCCAACGAAAACCCAAAATCAATAATCAAACCAAACCATGATTTGTCACCTCCACAAGACACAAGCGTCTCCAAGATGAGCACAACTGAAAGCTAAACTCAATACACAAAGAGACCACTTTTCAAGGTTTAGCAACCATAAGGCATGATTACGACTACATAGGTTTACAAGGATACAAGGCCCCCAGAGCTTTCACTCCCAAAAGGGAAATTTAAAAAAATACCACATTGATGAAATGAGGCCTCTATGCCTTTTAGGACAAAATGGAACATTCTAATATGAATATTCTAAAATAGATACTTAAACTATTCCATTACTACAATGAAGAAAAAATTTAGAAAAAGGTTTTTCATTCCCTTGTAAATTTCATAATTTTTCATGAGCTTCACTCTAAGACATATGGTTGCTGCTCTGATGACTGAAGCATCTCCTGCATCACAGTCAGGCACTGACATCCACCAATCACAATGTATTCTTCGAGTGATTCTTCCTACAAAACTCTTATAGGTTACCCAGATAGTTGCAAATATGACATGCTTTCAAAGGGTTTCAACATGATTGATTTGAATGCCCAAACCGGCCAGACTGGTGGGAAAAAACTGAACAGTCTAAAGAACTGGAGATCACACCTAATGAGGGAAATCTTTCCAAAAAATGGTCCTATAAAACACTGATATTTATATATAAGGAAACTTCATGAGAATCAAGAGACTCTATATTGCCAACTAACTACACTCCAGAAACTATCTAATATAAAAACACTTCACTAACCAACTTCCACAACTGATTTTATAACACTACCTTTGAAGAAAAAATATCTATCTCCTTAAAATGGTCAACATGAGCCTTCATTATCCACTGAACCTTTTAAATTCTCATGAGTCCCATCACATTCCTTGAAATTACCCCACTATGCACACATCACTAGATAAAAGTTCTCTTAAACACTCGCTATGAAACTCTAACTCGAAATGATGTAATGATGATCACCCTCCACAGTTTCAAAGTAGAACCTCTAAACACACTCAAGAAAACATGAACCCTAACCACTTCGAGAGTTCATGAAAATAGTTTCGAGTTCCTAAAGCCACTCTATTGCTTCTAACAAACCTCAATCACCATGTGAAACATGAAAAAACCAAAATGGACATGATAGAACCACTCCACTCAGTGTTTGGGATAGGCTAAACACTGAGGGACACAAGAAACATTTGGGAAATTTCTGGGCAACATAATCCGAATAACAAAAGAATACAAAACTAAATCCACACCTAACAAATTCTCAACCAAATTAGGAAATCTCCAGCCAAACATCAAGCTCATAGACCAACACATTATAAACAATATGGATGTTGAATAAAATATCAATCAATATAAAACCAAAAAAAATCAAAATACATGTCAAGAATTATCTCTTGAAAATCCCCATCTTCCAAATTCACCCACTTTCTAATTTAATCCCATTTTGAAATAAAATCTCATCTTATATTTCCAAAATAATTACAATAGATACAATTAAAGATTAAACACACCATCACATTTTTTCCATAAAAACCACAAATTGATTTATAAAAGAATCCTCTTTTTATGAGAAACCATTTTCCATTTCTAAAAAAACTTTTTAGAACCAGATCAATCATTGATTTTCAAATACTCACCCATGGTATCCTATGAACCATCACATATGCATTTTTTCCCCACTTCTACTTATATCACACACACATACATGTTAAAATGAACTATCCCTACACATGTACACGTATGTGAACATCCATAAGTAACACAAAGGGACACACATACCCATTCTCCATCAAAACCAAGAATTTTCAACATATTTCTCATTTCACATTTTATAAAACATTTCAAAATAAAAATAGTTTCCCTTCCATTCTCAAAACAACCCATGGTTTTCTTCTTTAAAATACAACCTTCACAACTAATCCTCGGTTCATAACTAATGAAAGCACACAAAAAAAATTTAAATTCACACAAACCAAAGCCAAACCAAAACCAATACACTCACCGAAGCACTTATATGGGGAACTAGTTTTCATGCCTAACCTGACTACATGGTTCAGTAGACCATGATATAAAAAATCACCAACCACTATGAGTGTCTCAAACCATACACTTTGTCTCTACATGGGTCACTACTCAATGTAAGTCTGCAATGAAACCCCGGGTCACTCCCTTGGTCATCCCCCATCAACCAAAATCATAACCAAATACTCAAATCTTTGACTACCACTAGAAGCTCGATTATCAGAACAATAAAGATATACTGAAACTCTTCTCTTACCTAACTTCCAATTCCTGAAAGTTCTAGTCTCCAACTACTTGAGACCCCAAATAACAAAGGGTATCCTCTGATACCATTTTCACATGAACCAAGTTGGGATGTCATCCAACCTAACACCCTAACATGTCCACGATAAGACCCAAAGGGTGTTACCAATCCCCATGTGATGTAAACTAGTGTCATGTACCAAATTTAAACACATCATAATGATTTGGACAATAAAACAAAGAAAAAATATAAATACATACTGAACAATAAAAATGAAATCTAAGAATGGAAATAAAAATGAAACTGCACATACCTCCATGTGACATTATAGGTAACCGACAACTTCAAACCAATGTCATACTACAATGAAAGAATTTGAGAAAGAAGCAACACCCAAAGCTAAAAAAATATAAAACTATAGGTGTGGGTATTAAAACTCAGTAGGTGTTCCTAAGTAGTCTATTCCCAAATGCATTTCTTTTAAACAAAGGATCATCAATTTCATGTTTGAAATAAAATATATGAAATATTTTTTTACACATATTCATTTAAATTTAAACAAATTAAAATCCATTTACATCATATTTTTTTAAAAATCCACCTTTCTGAAAATAAAATTGAGTTCTTAGGGAAAATACGAAAAAATGGGAAATGTTCATTTAACATTCATGGGGAAAAAGTGAAAATATTTATTCCTTCAAAACATCTTTCTTGGAACATTCTTATGAAAAAAATGCACATTCTTTATTTTCAAAGAAAACACAATGAACCTAGATCAAAGAATATAATCACACAATGAGGGAAATGGGATAGAGATACAAGTTACAGAGAAAGAACAAGAATACCTAGGAACACAAATGAAAACTAGAACATACTATAAAAGTGAATCATCCTGAAGGCATTCCCTAACTGGTGAAAACATGAAGCCCAAATACTCAATCATTGCCCTTCCTGGCCTCAACCAAGGGGAAAATCTCATAGAAAAAATAAAAAAATATCCCCCTTTAATGGGACACTAGATATTGAATAAACTAGACTAGTTAATCACTCATTCTCAAAAATTATCATAGCTAGTAGAGGTTCCCATTTCATGTTCACAAAGGGGTATTCAAAAAAAAGATAAGAAAAAAAGCATACATATAATCCATCATAGAATCCACAAACACCAGCACCACCTAGGGAACCCCAGAAGATAATCCCTTTCCCTTAACCAATTATCGCACACGTTATGTCTGAATCTAAAGAAACTACTATCACTTCATCAACTAACAATGTAGGAGAGGCAATATGAGGAGGGTTTTCGTACAAAACCACCTAAAAGGTACCAATAGGGACTCACATAACATTCACATGTTATACCATTTCTTAATTATATATACTCATGCCACTTTGAAAACCTAAAATCTACATAAAACTAATTTAACAAAACCCTACCATCACTTGATATTCAAAACAAACTAATAAGATCCAATGGAGCATTTCATCGTGCACTTAGTATGCAAAAAAAAGTAAGCAATTTCAAAAAAATATAATACCAGAGGGAAACCACTTTATTTCAAGTCAAAAATTTATTCTAAAAAAAATAAATCACAAATTAATTTCAAAACTAGGTCTGAAAAATAAGAAATTAATAAGTATTTGAATTTTAAACCCATTGCAAGAGGGGATACCATCAAAAGGGAAGTAGAGAAAATCAAACACTTTTTTCACTGAACAAAATTATATGGTGACCAAACAAAATTTCCCTGCACTCACATGCACATACAACCTTATATATATATATATATATATATATCCTTTAGTTCGAGGCACTTATTCGCCATTCTATAAGGGAATACACATAGTGGATATATATATTTATATATCCTTATATATGCAAGTGTGCACCACCAAAGAGCCACTACACGTCTTATTTAACATTCTTATGTACCTTAAATCACCAAAGAGACCCAAAATAAGGATGAAAAATTAAAAAGTGGAAAAGACAGTTACCCCTAGTGGAGTCAACATGATGATGCACTCCAATCTACTTCGCCTTCAGTGGCAGATGTCATAACACACCTGAAGATAACCCGAGGAAGCCTTCTCACACTCAAAAATAAACATAACACAAAAGAAATGAAGTGATCCCTAACTAGGGTTTTGATCAAATCGAATGGGGAAATGGGGAGATGAAAAATGGATAAAGTGAATGAAATAAAGGAGGGAAAAGGCCTTACCTTGAAGAGATGACTAAGATTCATGAAGAAGTCGGGTGGAATCTCCAGATGGAGAGGGCTCAAGAAGGGGAGGTGTAAGCATTAATTGGGGAGGAGGAAGGAGATGTGTGAGGGAGAGGATAAAAGAGAGAAAATAAATATAAAAAAATAAAAAAAAAATTAGGTTTAAAAATACAGAAAATCCCAGATGGTTTGTGCCCGGATATCCAGATTGTGTGTCGGCAACTACCTAGGATACATACCCTCACACTGTTATATATAAGAAGATGCCTAGTTGAGAAAACCATGCTCCAACAATGCAAAATGGTATTGTTTCAATGATAGATCCTCACACACAATTGTCACATGGATAATATTAACCATGCGTAACCCATGGTCAGGAACCTCCTAGCTTAAAATTTTAAAATTTACCCTAGACCAGCCTGAAATAAAAAATGAGGATAAAAATAATAAAAAAAATTAAATTAGTTATATTTTTTAGGTTGGAGATGGAAAATAACTACCCCCATCCCAATTCTGGAAGCATTATAATAAACGATATGGATTCATCCCACCATAGCCAGAATAAAAATCAGAGCTAATGAGAGTCTTCTATTTAACTTCTGAAATATTGTATCACAAGCTTCGATTAAGTGAAACATCAAACCCTTCTTTGTCTAGCCCGTAATTGGTGATTCCTTCGTAAAAAATTCATGTATGAATGACTTGTAATCTCCAGCCAACCCCAAGAAACTTCTTTTGTAAAACACAATATTTGGATAGTCCATGGAAAAAATGCTACTAAAATTCTTGGGCCAACTGATAAGCCAACATTAGATATTATATGACCCAATAAGTGGTCTTTTTTTACCCAAATGTGGAATTTTCTAAGCATATCATATACCGGGTTCTCTTTTAGTGTACTCAACATGATCTCAAGATGATTAGAATGGTCATTTCTATAGCATGGATACACTCAAATGTTGTCTACAAAGACTACCACAACAGAATAATGATACTAGAGGAAAATAAAATTCATCATATCCATGATGGAACCATACATGTTCATTAGAAAAAATGATATAAGCTTCTAATAATACAAGTTGTACTAACTCCAGAATGTTGTAGATAGTATTTCGGATAGCCTCACCGGAAACTGATGGTTTCCAAACCTAAAATTAAACATAGATGAAACATTTTATCTTCAAAAAATGTTCTAATATTTCATCTATACCTGGAAGTGTATTCCTACTATTTATAGTAAGATAGTTTATATTTCGGCAATCCACACATATTCAAAGAGTACCATAGGCCTTCATGGTGAAAAGTATTGTTGGCCCCCATGAGGATGTGTTGGGTCATATGAATCCATGGTCCTCAATATCTCTAAGATACCTCTAGAGTTCCTAGAGCTCTCTAGGGAGATAATGGACATTGCTGTCACATCTAAAATAAGCTTGATAGTGAAATCAATCTCTCTATTAAGGGATAATCCAAAGAAATCAACAGTGAAAAAATCCCTAAAACATTCCACCAATGGAAGGGATTATACTAACTTCATTCCCTAATCACTCATAAAGAGACTAGAAATATAGAATGTCACACCAACCCACCTATTGCACTTAATTCCAGATCAACTATCATAGAGATCCCATTTTTTATTTATGGATATATGTTTTTTACTTAGGTGATGTGAACTACACTTACTGTCAATGACAATATGCATAGGCTTGAAAAGTCACATTCTAGTCCATGTCGAGAATGATGTCGAACTAGTCCTATTGAGGATAAAGAAACTCCACCTAAATCAATAACATCATATCATAATGGGGACTCCATACACAAGAAAATACCCTATATATAAATTTATAATGCCACGTTGAGGGTCATAACACCACTAGAGTATTCGATCAATGAACCCATACTTCTCATAGTTTCAGCAAATATAAAATATTGTGATGTGTCTATATCAAATAAGGAAGATACTATTGTATTGGATATAAAAATTGTACATATAAATTTATATGTATATAGAATCATCCCAACTAGAGTATGTTGAGAATCATTGATATGGAATGAACTATGGCCTCACATATTTCCAAATCAGCCTGAGAAGGTCTACTCAACTGGTGAATTAACATTGAAGCCAAAATGCCTCGGTCGTGACAACCTGCTTAGCCTGAACAGCATGCATAATACCACATTCATGCCAGATGAGGATTCACTGACCCTTCATCTGAAAATGGTATTGGAACAGAAACTCTTTTACTAGGAACTAAAGGGAAATATTAGAAGAAACAATGTTGGTAACCAATTAGGCCCTTATCCCATCACTTGATTGATTTCCTTGAACACTTGGACTTTTTCGACCTATTCTGCCACACTGGTGACACGCCGTAAATATGTCGATGGGTTCACATTGTAGAAACTACCCCCAACACCCCCATGTAACATATAATAGTTTCTTCATTACTCTAGATAAACTAATGCATGTATTCGTGGTAGCTAAACTACCCTGCATTACATCACTCGATTTGATCAGGCTCTACTCAGTTATGATGGAATGTTTGACTATTTCATAAATAGTGGTCTACTGGAATATTCTCAACTACGGTCGAATAGAATAATATATCCCATAATCAAATCTCTTTATAGTACTTAGCTGATCATCGATCTATTACGGTGAAAAACATTTGAACTCTACAAAGAAATATGTTTATTCCATTACTAACATGTCACAATGCTCAATGTGACTAAATTAAAAATTTTGATTCTTTATCATGGTATAATGTAGGAAGTATTCAAAACATGTTTTCCTAGATATATACTAAGTCCATCCCCTGATGTTGACCACCCTGAGTCAGAACATCCCACTAACACTTAGTAGAGTTGCATAGCACATATGTCACAATCTTTACCCTTTTCTAGGGAGGCATCTCGATGTGATTGATGTTAAACACCACTGCCTATAACCATGATTCGCCATTTAATGTTCTTATATCCACCAACATGGTGGGAGGATGCTTTTTTTTAATACCTCGTCAAGTATTCCATATAAGGGGAATGTCGAGGAGAACCTTTCACAGATTTCATAATGTGAAGGTAACTATCTTGATACAATGAATTAACACCCAAAGGAGGATCTGGAGGAGGAACCTCAGGGGAAAATATAGGGGGTATCTTGGGTGGCTTGGGTCCCACCACCTTAGGAATATTCTCATTTACACTTTCTTATCAAACAACATGATGTTGTAATACCGGCATAGCTCTAAAACTGAAAAGTTCATGACTCATGTAAGATTTATACGAGATATCGAAATAATTTAAAAAATAAAAACAAAAATATACCCCACTTAATAATCACACCCCTCTATATACTCTAGGATCTAGGTTTGGGTGATGAGAAAGGGTCACAAAAATAAATCATAGGAGACATTGCATACTTCCAACCACTTAGTCGGAATAGGAAAAAGGTCTCACGTAAAAGGTAACTGTTTATTTTAAAGATTCATATTAATTTGTTTCATTAATATTAATTGTTATTTAATTGGTTATTAAATACATGATCCAATAAATTTTGTCACCAATTACAATTAATAAGGTCCAATACCCATTATAAATTCCAATCAACAAATCAACTAACTTAATCCTAACCATTAAACCAAACAACAGTTGTAATAGGCCATGATACTTGTTTGATCAAATGATATGCCATTCAAACTCACCAATAAATCCAAATCAAGTTTAATTAATGGTAAATTAAACCAATTCAACCATATAAGAGAGTACTATAACACTTAAGAGCATAAAATCAAGGCCCAAATTGAAATATCATGCAATATAGACAATTCATGCATAAAATTGATATGTTATTGCGTAATTCTCCCATTTTAAGTCCTATTGTGCCATGTATGATGCATGAATCTAATGTTTTATCCATTAATTAGAAAAATTTAATAAATATATTATCAAGATAATTAAATTTAATGAAAATTGTGTCAATATATGGTGGAATCCATGAATTTCTAACAATGCAATCAATAACCAAATTTACCCATCCCGGGTAATTTGGGATTCCCCTATACATGTGTTGGCTACTTCCAAACATACACCCACAACCAAATTCAATTGTGGTAGTCTTCTATCTATCCAAAATAATAAGATAAAAAGGGGGAATATCTTTGATACCACTTGGTAGTGCCCTGCCCTGAGTGCCACTCAACAATGCTCCGAGAAGGTGTGTCATAGGGCCTCATGTGTGCCTCCCGGAATGCCAAAGGGTATTGACTAGCAGCAAGGGCCTTTAGTAAGTCCATAGAGGTATTATTCAAACATTTAATAGAGTAGATCACAATAATTGTTTTAAATGAAACAATAGGAGAAATGACCACATTCATATTGTAGAAAAAAACAAAATGTATAAACAATACATATAATAAATAAAGTATAGAAGATGAACAAATAAATAGAAAGATTGATGATAAAGATTTTGATAGTATGTCATATATCTACGGAAAAATTAATTATCAAGGGGAAACAGATACATGTATATACAACATGATGATAAGTATAAAAAATCCAAAAAATACCACAACTAGTATGCCTCTAGGCCTTCAGGTTATGTTTTGTGAGTCGTGTCGGGCCTTTTTCCTTGGGCCTATAGCTCATGTACCGGTTCCCCTTCAACCCTTAAAAAGGAGTATTAACTATAATAAATCAAAAAATGTAAGGCCTTCAGGCCATCCTAGAAAGGTAATTCAATCATTAGGAGCTGGATACTTCCCTTTATCAAAACCTAAAATCACAAATACTACTCAGGGACCCAAATAACTGGAGCAGGGTATCCGATACAATCTCATTAGGCTAGAATGCATAGTGTGTATTCCATTCTATTATATGAAAAAAGGAAGTAGTGTAACTTATTATTTTAAATGTAATATATAATATATAAACAATCACATTGGACTGGGTTCCCCTTGGAGACCCACCAATCTACTTTCATCAGCCTAAATTGGTATTTCTGAACCAAGATATACTAAAATGGTAAAGTGGAAGATTCTATAGTCTTAACAATCCCCATGATTGTGATGGGGCTTAGAAGAAATCTATCAACGTTTTCTAAGCCAAAATACCAATTCTATTTTTGAAAAAAATTATTTACCATTGAAAATATTTTAATCGTTTATTTAAAAAACATGTCAAGAAACCTTGAGCTCATCCAGAGAATCATGGAGAGATGTTACAAGTTTTTCTTAAGGGTCTTACTAAAGACCAATTCCCATGACTCCATAAAAGTTAACCCATTAATGAAGTCCCATGTTTCACTCTTGAATGTTGTGAAAAAAACATGAACAGACCTCAGATTTGATACATAGTATCGCTCATTGGGGATTGAGTCTCTCTTGTGGCATTGTAAAACCAATAGTTCCATTTAGGCTATCCAAGGAGTTTCCCCTTGTTAACTGATGTCAATTTTCTATAGGTAAAGATAGATAAATAATTGATATCCCTTCTTATTATTGGATGATGTCTCGTCGGATTTATTTAACAAGAATTAAAAAAGCTACCTATGGCATGATATTTCGTCCATGGGGACCTTATGTCGAAACCCCTTGTATCACGCTTGGAATTATGATAACATAAATTTAACAAGCATAGTGTACATATATAGAAATTGTAATGATATTATATTCTATTTATTCAAAAATTTATTTCCTTGGGAAAATTAATCATGTAATTTAATATGGAAAAACCATTTATGTCTTACGGAATAAGGAATGAAGGCTTATCAAAGTCATTCAACACTATTATATCAATAAGTAATGGTGTATAGGTTATAAAATGTTTTCAAAACATAAATTAAACTATAGAATTGGTACAAGGAATTTATTAAGTAATGACACACCACAATGCATTAAGAAAATTTAGAACAAAGGGTCATTTTTTCATATAAGGAAGGAAACATCCAATTTGATATAACAACTCAATATGATAAACCCACAAGTTTTCTTCACCACTTAATCAGGTCACTAATGGTAGGTTAAAACATCCAGTTCAATTTAATTTGAGAAATTATGGGTGAAGCCAAAAAAACTGGCTTATAGAATAATAACATTATTTATAAAATGCAATGAAATGATGGGAAGATGACATCACCATGCACATTAGCGTCATAGAGATTCCCTTATCTTGTATCAATGTTTTATTTGAGATATGCTGGACTAAATGGAAGAAACCATCAAATTCATTATAAATGTGGAAAATGATATTTCACCTAAATTGCACAATAGATGGTGGAATATCCTTGAAAGTGATTATATAGGATTGAATATCATACCTCTATAATTCCAATGGATTCAATGACGAACAAATAAGATGATGAACAGAGGCTTCACAAATATTCCAAGATTCTTTATGGAGGATTATTTTCAATGATAAGATATAGAGGGGCTTCTTGAAAAAATAGAAGAGGAATGAAATAAAGGATTTAATTCATTCTATAGGGAAATTTTGGTAATTTTTCCCATTTTTAACATTTCCCACGGTTTAGTCATATGGTTTAGTAAAACTGTAAACCAATTGGGCACCATTCACATCTATATGGGGTACATCTCATGGTTTTCTTCATCATTTCACTAAACAAGGTATAACCAAGAAAAACTGCACTATCAATGATTTCAGATGGCTCATACTTCCATGATCCATAGGTTTAATGGTTATACGCAACCCATGCGGCCCATACTACTTATATGATGAGGATCTGGCTTTGAATGAGCCCTGGATGCCTTAAAAACATTCTTGAACATTTTAGGAATAAAACATAGGGCCATAAAAAGGTAAAATGATAATAAATTAAAGGTTCTTACCTTTTATAAAATTTTGGAAGTTATAGTTGTGATCAACCCAAATTATGGAACTATATAGGAACCCAAATTTAAATTCACTCTTCTTAGTCATCATTTAATAACACATTTACATGATTCTTCATTTCTTATTCCACTTCTCATTATGTATTCTGAGATATTTTTTGTGGACTATATTTTAGAACATCATTGATTAGATAATTTTCATATCCCTAATATAAATATGGTTTAGTCTCACACAATGGTTTTCCTACTATAGTAATAGAATTTAACCATACTATCAATTTATTTTCATGACATACCAATTTTAATCTAAAGTGATGTACTCATTTAAATTACATTCATGATTTGTTTCATGGATTATTGGGGTCTATTTGAGTTTGAAATATGTAGTACATATTAGAGTTCATGTTCTTGATATTGTATCTTAATGGGGTGGTATAATAGTTGTGTCTCGTATCATGCCATTTGTTATTACTAAATGATTTTTTTTGTTTTGTTTTTAGTCCCAGGATCATTTTTCAATTTCTGAATGTTTGTTAAGTCCTAAAGGGTGGTACCTTAATTTATAATTATTCTTGATGAATATACGAGAAGTTATTTTCTTTATATTGTCTTGGTTTCTTGATTTCATATCCTATAGTTTTATCTCAACTTCTAGTTTGTGAAATTTCATTATATCTCATGAATTAAAATTTCAATTTCTATTCTATTTAATAAATTTGGGGGTGTGGGTTTGGAAAAAAATCACATTTTATTCTTTTTTATTATAATATATGATCAATGGATTAGTTATATGTGTTTCAAAAAAAATTGGGGATATAATTAGATGATTATAGATTGGAAAATTCATAAATAATTAATATATTTTAAATGAGTAATATAAATATCTTATAGAAATTTTTCAAATAAATAATGGAAATAAATGAATCTACATTGATGATTTTTCTATATCATAAACATGATGAATAATATATATACTATATTATAAAATGATGATTATCAAGGGGTTTTAAATTAATATTTTTTTTGGTTTTATAGATAAAAATAAGTGATATTAGAATAAGTAATGATAATACGTAATAAAATTTTCATATAAATACATAGATATATAAATAATAAAAATAGATATGTCACCATGGGAATAATTATTTTTAAAAAACTCTGTGATAAAACTACGCATTGGATCAATATATTAGTTCTTAGAAAATGGTATAACAATTTATATATATATAAAAATAACAAATATATTCATTTTTTCTACTTAGAATATCCAATTTTTGGAGTATTTATAATCCAATTGCCTGATGAAATTCTCACACTTTGAATATAGGTGAAGTAACTTATTTAAATATTATAATTCTACATATAATATTTTTGTTCTAGTTATGATTTCATTTATTATGACATGTATACCATTTACATTTATTTGATTCATGTTTATTAAAATACATTATTTTTTATATTAATGATTAAATGTAATGATTTATTTCTATGTTTTATGAATGTATTATATTAAAAAAAATAAAGGAATAATGTCATAGTGTTTTGGAAATTGTTGATTGAACCGTGGACATGTGTACGTGGTTCATGTAATGGATTAAATATATTAAATTTTATCTATGGGTTCCTCCCTTTTGAAATCCATTTTATATTTTATTTTAAAATTGATGATTTTATTGTTATTTTCTAAAATGTGTAAGAATGAAGATGAAGTGTTGTAATACTTCTATTAGGAGATGATTCTGTGGATTTTATGGTTAGTCATGGGTGGTGAGTATTTGTTGTCGATTTAATGCACCTTACTGATTGTTTGAAATATAAGTTACCCTATTGGAGATAAATTATTTAAATAATATCAATTGATATTTAATGTTCATAATATCCATGTTATAGTATAATATGCACAATATTTTTTCATTCGTAAGGTTCATAATAACATTATAGAGTTTTTTATTTGACAATCTAAATAGTTTTGGGATGGTAGACATTAACATAGTAACATTATAAGTTGTTCTTGGTATTAAAATCTACATTTCATTTTTTTTTCTTGGGTGGAATCAGTATTTATTTGAGGTCCATATTTTGTTTTGGTGACAGGAGTGAATGTGATATTCACGTTTGGTATAGGTAATATTGGATTTCATTTCTATCCTTAATTTAAGATAATAGATTTGTGAAAAGGGGTGTATAATGTAGAACAAATATCCACAAATGGGTGTTTAAAAAAATGGATTCTTGACAATGATTAATACAAACACATGTTTCCAAATTTTAATACGGCCATCTAGAGAGTATCATAGAAATTCATTGACAATGATATATTTATCAGTGATATGTTTAGAGAACTCTTCAATTTTATTAAGTGATTTAGTATTGGATCAAATGGGTATAGTTACCTATTTTAGTGGCCCAATAAATCAATGTAAATATTTCTAGGTTAAAATTATAGACTTTTATGATGTTATCTAATACATTATTAATAGTTTGATATCATTTTATTATATATGGTATCGTGAATCAAGAACACATACTATATTAATTTTTAAAATAATATTTCGTCATTATCCCTAGAACCTATATTTGAACCCTAACACACATAAAAATATTTCATATTATATCAATTATTTTAATGGTGCCCTGGGATATGAGCTATGAGATATTGAGGTTCTGTATGATAACATTAAAATTTATGAAAATGATATTTATATATATTTGAAAAAAAATTCTTTTGTATATCATTATAATTTTATATGATCCTAAGTACATACATGCGATTTATTTCTAGAAGGAGTTTGTATTTATTTTGATTGTAGATGGCGTAGTTTCAGAAACGGACATGAAAATAGAATAATGAGGGTTTAAACCTCTAAAAATACCCAATATGTGGTTAAAATTTTGTTTTGAGAAGGGTTTATGGAATTCATGATTGTTTAATAGGTTTGAGTCCCAATGTATGGTTTTTCTTGTTTTATAAAGTGGAACAAATTTAGTGATTTTTTTTTATAAAAAGGATACACAAACATGTTGAGTAAATTATAAAGGTGTATAGTTTGTGAAACCGTGATGTAGGTTCCGAGAGACGATTTGATGGAAATAGTAGACTACAAACATGTCACATAGTTGGTGTATAGTCCATGAAACTAGGAACCATTACCATGTGGGGTGGCTACTTGTGGACTTTAATAGGTACATGGTTGTTTCATAGTTTGGAAAACCATGAAAAAATCATTTTTTACCTAAAACATCATTCGTTGTTTGAAATTAATAGAATACATACTTGTGGTTTTTGCTAATTCCCTCTCATATTCATACCTTATGAAAGCTTGGACTTGGAGAGTATCCTCCCATATCTGACTCCATCCTACTGATATAGTGCGGTTAATTTCTTCTTCTTTTAAACATCTAATCCATCCTCCATGATTTGTTTTAATGTCTATAATTCCAAATCATCGTGAAATTTCACATTCCTCATCAGGTTTTTTCTTATATATCCGAGTGTGTATCCTAATATTACTTCTAAATTTCATTGCTCATTTTTTCAATAAGGTATGAGACTATGTTTTGTTTTTATAGGGTTAACCATAATTTTGGTTTTTAATTAAACTTTAATACAGTGTCACCACTTTTTTCATTTCCCTAAAATGTGTTATGGGGTATTCCCTAAAAATTTATTATACCTATGGAATTGTATTTTGTGTGTAATTTAATACTATATGCATTCCATAATTATTCCTAGTTGGAGTTGTTTGTTAAATTTATTTTAATTGATATTTATAAATAATTTTTAATGTGATTATAGATTTATATAAATAAATAGTTTTTGAAGTGAGTTTTGGGGATCCTTGTCAAGTTTCCATCCCTTGGATTTAATGTGTGAACTTTTCTAATGATTTATGTAGTATAAGAGGTTCTACTAATACATTTTAAAATATTATTTTTCTATTATATTAAAAAATTTATTTTTTTGTTTATACCTTAGTTAAAAATGTAACTTTTTATTAAAGGGATTCTGTAGTCCTTCCACAGACATCATCAGATCTATCAACAATTATGGGACTGAACCAATGGCATCCCATGGGGTGTTACAACCTTATTGTTTATAGTAAATCAGGGTTTAAAATTATGATATTTGTGGGTTTGAGTTTATCTAAGATATAATCATTTGATAGTTTAATGGCATGGTTAAAATAATATTCTGATTAATTTGGGAATAAAATATTTATTCCATGTTATGTTGATGAAATGATATTTTTACATATTATGCTTATTGTGAAATGCCTATGGGGATTTCTGAAATACCATTAATTATGTAAATGGTATTTTGATCCATTTTTGGTTTTTAAAAAGTTAAAATGATTTTCATGGTGGAAAATGGTTTAAAATGAGGTTTTGACCACATATATATTTAAATGGGAATATCTATTTTGATACATGGATTTAAAGGAAGAAATGGTAAATAGTGATATGAGATTTTTAATGATAATTAATAGACTTGAATATCATTTAATTTATGGTTTATATGGGTAAAGGATGAAATTAGTACCTTGTGTCACTTGGTTAAAGCTTTTTAATATAACATTCCATAGGGAATAATGAATGTTGAAAAGGATAACACTTTTTATTTTTATTTATTCAAATGTTAATAATGATGATCCTAGAATAGTGTATTATGATGTAATGGGTTGGGGATAGATAACGTGGGACTCAAAATCTCTATAACTGAAATGGTTGAAATGATGCTTCAAAATCATGGGTAGGGATGATTGGAATTAGTGACCTACAATCCATTATTTTGGATGAATAGACTTGAATCTCAACATCATTGATTAGGAATGTTAGATATTTCACTATGTATCCCTAGTTTAAGTTCATGTTCATGCTTTGAGAACTAGTAGTGTTTCATATGGTATAAGTACTTGGACTAATGATACTTAATCACCATTAATTTAGTTGACTAATGAATGATACTATTTGACTTAATGTGTGTTACACCATTTGATTTTGGTTCATAATAAAAATAGGTGCCAATGATGGTTTGGTTGGACAAGGTATCACATTAGAACTTATGGTCCAAATTGGCTCTTTAATTAAAATTTGTTAGAAAAACGCATTTTTCATTATTACCATGCATATGATTCATTATAAAATGAAGTATACAAGTTTTTGGATTAGTTATTGATTTAAACACTATTTTCAACATACTGTTACTCACATTCTGGTAATTTCATTCCTTTTAAATGTTTTTCTCTTTAATTGGGTGTCTTAGGACTCCTCAAGTTGGAAAGAATTTTTGGGGGAAATTAATTAATTTTTTTAGATGTATGTTTGTTTAATTAAGGGAGTTTAGGTGAAAATATGTTACTATCCTTGTGATGTTCTTCCTAACTACAAATCACCTTCGAGGTATTTCAGGTTTTCATGTAAAAAAACTAATGTTTTCAAAGACTGATGTATAAATACACACCATGAAATGGGAGTGCATGATGTGTGAGTTCTTCAGGGTACATTCTATAGACTTCATACACATAGTTCATATATTACACATTGTATAATGTAAAAAAGTCATTTTTTATAAAAAGAGATACATTTTTAGCATATTTGAGTGCCTAGGATTACAGAACATGTAATATTATTACAGTCCATGTAAATTTTGCAATGTTGGAATTTATGTTTTCACTATATTGATATTATATTTAATTATTTGATAGGTATTTTACCTCTCGACCTAGATGAATTCACTAATGATTTTTGGAGTCTCTTTTCGATACATATTTTCCTATTTGAGGATTTATCACCATTTATGTTGGTTTTCATCTCTCTGTGAGAGTAAGTATTTATTCTTCTATGTTCCTTTGATCATAATATCATTTTTGCATTGAATTATTAGATATCTTAGTCCATAGTGGTGTTTCATTTTTTCTCTCTAGATCCATTGCCCAATTATGTTCATGTGGCCATTTGCTTTTTGGTTATGGTATGATGGGTGTGTGTTCATGAGTTATTTATCTTCTTCCCTACTCCACTAACCTTTCGAATGAATTGAATCAATTATAAGATTTTTATATTGTTTTTACATCCTCTTTGTCGTTTTTATGATATTTTTGTTAGAGGATTTGTTGTGGGAATGTACAAGACTATGTTTTAAGGTAAGTGGTTATATCTATAAATTGATATATACATAACAACTGCATTAGTCCTATCTCTATAAATTGATATATACATATATTTATAATGTCTTTTTGGGTGTGTTAATGTATTTTTCAGAAAATGTGGATTTTCTTTTTTTTTCTTAATAAATTTAAAAGGGGGTATTTTCAAATCATTGAACCGGAATAAGAAATTGAGAAAATCTGAATCATTGCGTACATAGGTGGAAGAGTTATCCTAGGGACATTGTCCATATTATCAGTGGTAGTTAAACTCCTGGTTATTTTAACATATCCCTATTTATTTTATTATTGTGAATTTTTTTTGAAACATTTGGTTGGTTCATGAAAGGTGTGTTCCTCTTCTCCTTTGGTCTATGTTCTAGGGACTTTCTCAGCTCTTTTCATAGTTTTGGAATGAGTAGACTTCTATCATGTCCTTTTGAGTTCTTTTTCCTGATTTATCTGTACATTTTATTTGTATAATTTTTTTTGTGTTATGAATTCTTTGAATTTTGATAAATAATAATTGAAATTATTCATGAAAATCATATACCTACCATTTATTGGAATTGTTAGAAAAAGTGAAATACTTACAATGATTTTGGTAAAAATTATTTACTTCTAATCATCCAATTTTTTATTTGAAATAATGATAAATGATATTTTTTTACAATGAAGTGTTTTTAACAACCTGGGTGAGGCCCTACAGAGCTTGTTATCTCAAACTCAGCATACCCCTTCAGTGGTTTGAATGCCTATTTAGGTATTTTGATGCATGGAAAGGAAATTTGTTGTAGTGTGGCTATATGGTTTTCAATGAATAGAGTTGAGTAGATGGTGTTGGTATGGTGGGTGTCTTTCTAGGCTATCACATAGAGTAGTTTTTTTTCATGTTTGGTAATCCATTGTGGTTGGACTTGTACTTGGAGATAGCTTCTACTCTTCATTTTTTGGGATTTTAATTTCCAAAATTATTTAAGGGATATAATTATTTTCTCTGTTGTTGTTACCATTGTATATATGTCACATGTTGTTACCTCATATTTGAAGAAATATTACCATGTGATTATTTATGTGTGTATTCTAGTCGCCAACTCGTGGGGATGGGGGATGCCCTTCGAGTATGTTATAGTTTGTGTTGGGTACTAGTTTGAGAGTCAATTCCTGTTAGTTTGTTACAGTATGTTATTAGAGGTTCTCCATGATCAAGATTCATTGTCATTGGATGTTTCTTAGAAAGAATATATGATTTTTAGAACATTAAAGGTATATTGTGATGAGTTACATACCATCTTATTTTGTGATGAGACTTATGTCATCATGGGATATTATGATGTGTGTCTCACAATTTGATTTATTGATTATAATATCAGTATTTTATTATGGTTTTTCTAGTTTGAACTAAAATTTTCCTATTTTATAATTGTTTATTTTGTTTCTATATGCACAATTATACCTTTGAGATGTGTTCTGTGAGTTCCTTAGGATGGTAGAGCTAATGCTCCTCAAATAAAATCCTCTAATGGATCAAAAAAATTATCAAGGATATAGTGTGAGAAATTTATTATATTCATCAAAATGTGAAAAATGTTTAAAACATAGCCGAGGAGGTATAACCAATGACGGGAGGACATATATATCAGTCATGAGAGTTCTTATTTGAAAATCCACCATCCATTAAATATAAAAATGAACAAAAAGAGTTGTAGGATAGGCTGGACATGATCGGTCTAATCAATGACTTCCTAGATACACATGACAGTATCAAAGGGAAGTATGATCCAAATTGAAACATGGGTTCATGAAATAGGTGGTGAGAATCCATGGAACATGATGATAATATTGTGGGATCATACTGAAAGGGTTCAAGACTTCCTTCTTCTAGAAGTTTTTTCCAGATTCTATAATGATGGAAATACCTCTAGAGTTTATCTGCCTGTAGTAGAGAGAGCATGTGGTGTCATCATACTTGAATTAGTTTACTTATCTAGGTCAATTTGAAAAATTATTTATAACGAATGACCAACTTAATGCTCTGAAGTGCCTCTAGGGATTGTGACTAGATATTATATCTCATGTATTTATGCTAAATATTTCAACCTATGTATAGATTGAGGATAGGGATATGATGGAATAAATGAATATGGTATGTAATGTTTGATTTTATTCACCTTCTATTCCACCTAGTGGTTTCTTCAATAAAATTTCAAGGAATATGATGATGTGGAAAGATCATTATTGGAGTGGCAGTGGTGGTTCTCAGTGGAAGGCATCTTGGGTACCTCCTGTTGCAGCTAGTGGTGTGCCTATGACTTGTTATATTTGTAGAAAAGATAGACACACAAACATTCATTTCCTTCACCTATGAAGATGTGTAATAGTTTTTGGAATTATGTTCATCCACAATGTTTCAATATGGCCTTGTCTGCTCCTTGATATGGTCATGGTTATCAGCTGTAATGAATTCAGTGGAACAGTCTAATTCTTGAATGTATACAAGGATCCAGCCATAGGCCTCAGGAGATATGGACCTTCATGTAGTATATTAGTTTCTAGTGGAGGTAGATGTGGGTCTAGTGAATGTGAGAGGTAAAATCTTTGTTGTACCTTCAGTAACAGTTTCATTATTTGATATTGGGACATCGCACTTGTTTATAACGGTTCATTTGGCTGGAATTCTTACCCTTATCAATTAAATAACTACCATTTTTATGGACATAGTGGAACCTCATGGGATTATAAAAGGGTATGTTTTTCTATTTCCTTTTTGTGAACCATCAATAGCTCACATGAAGATAATTTGATATTTTCTTATTCTCAATTTAGCATCATTTGGATGGATTTGCTTGATGCGCATGATGATGAGGTTGATTGTTGTTATCATCATCTAACATTTAAAAAACTAATGGGATTTCATGGATGTTTTAGGGATAGTGGGATCTGAGGTCTGGTCCAGAAAGACATTCCCTCCCAAATATGAAGAGTTTTTTGTCTTCTATTATAGAAGTGTCTTATGATGTTTACTCTATTCTGGATCTTCCATCAATTTTTCATTATTTTTCTGATGCTTTACCAGATAATTTCTCTAGGAGTCAAACCTAAAAATAGGTAGAGTGTGAAATTGAACTAGTTCTAGTGGTGTAGCTAATATCGATACCTTCGTATCGTAGGGTTCCATAAAAGATGAAATATATCTAGATTTAGTTGGATGATCTATTGGTGAACTTATTTGTTTTCCAGAGTGATTCATATTGGGAGTACCTAGTGATATTTTCTATAAAGGAATATGGTTCACTCTGATTTTAAATAGATTAACAGATATTAAACATGGTAAAAGTTAAAAATAAATATCATGGTTCTTATTTGGATGGTTTTTTACCATTTAATGGGAGAAGTGTGTTTTTCATGTTTGATATTTTGTTGGGTTATCATCCCCTATGAGTTGGATAGTGTGATAAACTGAAGATATATTTCCAGTGAAGTTGTGTTCATTATTATTTTCTTGTTATTCCATTTTTCAAGATTAAAAATCTTTCCATTTTCCTGGATTTGATGAATCAAATATTCTATTAGTATCTCATAACTCTTGTTTTAGTGTTTGTAGATGAAATTTTTTTTTACTCAGGATTCGAGGACGATCTGAAGCATCATCTATGGTTTTTTCTTTAAATCCTCACAAGTCACTATCGGTATGGAAATAATTCACAATTTACTTTATCGATTAAGGAACTGATGTTATTGGGGAACATGATCTCTAAATATGGATTATCATTTGATCCTAGGAATTTCAAGGTTGTCTTATCATGGGAAGACCCACAAAATTTCTTTGAAATTCAGTTCTTCCTTGGTCTTTCTAGTTACAATCGATAGTTCATCAAGGAAATCTCGACGTTGGTGTCACCTATGACATGACATACTATGAAATTTGTGAAATTCAAAAGGTTTGAAATGTTCCAGTCCTATTTTGACAAGCTAAACAGACATCTGAAATCAGATCCAATTTTGATCGTACATGATCTTGGTAAGGGGTTTGTGGTTTTATGTTATTCTTCTGATGCTAGTTTGGGTTGTGTGATCCTACATGAAGATCATCCAATGGCCTACAGTTCTCATCATATTAACAATATGAGTATATTTACCCTACTCATTATTTAGATCTTTCTCAGTTATGTTTAAACTTAAGGTTTAGTGGAAATATATTTTTTGGTAGTGGTTAGAAATATATTATGACTATATAATCCTATGTTATAAATTTTATCGAAAATATGTGAATATTGGATAGAGACAATGGATGAGATACAATTATATTTTTGAAAATGATATCACCAAAACCCTAGGGAAGGGGAATATCATTGATTATTCACATATTACGAAAGTACCATCGAATGATTTTGTCGAATCGAAGGAAGAGTCGATCCTTATAGGGATTTCATGATTAGTTTCATCTGGATGATCATGATAATCTTTTAGGAATATTTTTTTATAGTGTTCAATTATTTTCATCCCTTATTGAGTCAATTATAAAGATTCATCAGCATGTTTTTATGTTAAGAATAATTTTTTTAACCCAATATGGTGAAGTTTTTGTTTCGGGTTAGTCTCTATCTAAAGATGGTATGCTCCGTTTTGGGGATCATATTGTTATCCTAGTACTATTATGGAACTCTTCTTTCATTTATTCTGATCATTACTCATGGGACATTCATTCGGGCACTAATGAAGAAGTATTATGAAATTTTATAGAGATTCTAGTGGTGGGGTATCAATCGTGACATTGTAGAGTATGTGTCCAGCTATTACTTCTTCCAAAAGATAAAGTCATAACATTTGAAATTTTATGGTTATCTCCAAACTCATCCAGTGGCTATCTAGATATGGGAATAGGTATACATAGATTTTTTTTTGGATTTCCAAGTAATACCTAAGAGAGGAATTCAATCTATGTGTTGATTGATCAGTTGAGAAAGTTATCTTATTTTATTCAAATCAATGACACTCTAAATGTTGATGATCTCGGTAATATGTATGTGAATGAAATTTTATGGTTACATTGAGTTCCTTCGGCAATTGTTTCATACATGGATCCTAGGATTACTTAGAGGTTCTATAGATGCCTCCAAGTGGATATGGAGAATTAGGTCAGATTGATCCCAGCATATCATCTATAGAAGTATGTTCATATAGAACATGTTATTATGGTCTGGGAGTATATTATTTATCCATGTGTCTTGGATTTTGGGGGTCATGGGATATCCACATGAGACTGCACAATTTTTCATATATTTATATTCCTCATTAATCAATATGAATGACTCTTTTTTAGGATTTTTATGTCCATCTATATAGCTCACCTATTTGTTTGTAATAGGATGTAGAAGCTTCTTCGGTGGCACTGAGTTTGGTTTAGGAGACGTATGTGACGATTCAGGATATAAATTGGTTTCTGGTTATAGAACCATTTCAGATAAAATATTTTTTAGATCATTTGTGTAGTCATTTAGAGTTTTCTATAGACGACTAGTTTCTCTTGGATTTTTCTACTCAATTGTGTCACTATAGGCTTGGAAGAAATGGAATTTTAGCATCAACATATGTTAAACCATTTGATATCACTGAGAAACTTGATAAGGTTTCATGAATGTAGGAATTGGTGGTTTAGTTTACCTAAATTCATGATGTTTTCTATGATTTCCAACTCAAGAAATATAATCCTTAACCCTCTCATGATATATGTTGGGAAGATATTGAGCTAGATCTAGATGTTTAAGATATAGAGTTGCTAAAAAGAACTTGGACTCTCATGTGAAAGTATTTCCTTGGATTTCTATTCAATTGGTTAGATTTTTTTGGCAGTATGTATCATATTCTCATGATACTTGGTAGAATGATTCATTTATGAGGTAGAAATGGCCTCACCTCTTTACCAGACTTCATTTTTTCAGATGGATTCTTGGGGATAAAAAGTCTTATCCTAGGGAGTTTATAATATCAGATTACACACTTTCAGGAATGTCCCTTACATTTACTTATTTCTATCATTAATTGGGTGAGTATTGGGACTCCTATGGATGGTGAATTTTTTTTCAGGGAAATGACTTAACTTTATGGGGTGTATGTTTTAGGAATTAATGGACTCTATGTATAAATGAGTTAATATATTTATGGGGTTCATCTCAATTTTGGGGGACACCCGAGGTTTTTTTTGTTTTCATGTAAGAATATTTAGTTTTTCTATAATGTAGAAGAAACACACACCATCTAATGGTAGTATAAGTCCTTTTAGTTATGTCAGGAAGATTCCATGAACTAGGTTAAAAACATGCATGGATTACACTACATGTAAATATTACATGTTAGGTAATGTTAAAATTTTAGTTTTCAATAAAAAAGGGTGAAACTTTTTTGACGTATTCGAATTGCTACGATTACACTGCATGTAAAGGGATTACACTTCTTGTAAATTTCACAATGATGTATTTTATGGTGTTTCTCGAGATAAATTTTATTTCATTCTACCTCATATACCTTATATCTCAAACAAAATCCTTCTCTATAACTATTTAGAGTTTTTTTTCAATACAGATTGACCCATTTGGTGATTGATCATCATTTTGGTTGGTTTTTGTCTATTAGAGTTAGTTTTTCTTTCATCTTCTTCATTTATTTGATTATGGAAGCACCATTGTGCTATGTCATTGGATCTATTAGTCTGTAGTGATATTTCTGTTTGACTCTCTCAAGATCCTTCGTGCGATATTATTTTGGGGACCATTTTCGTTATTGTTTCTGGTGTGGTGGGTGTATGTACTTGAGGTTTGTGTTGTTCCATGTTATCCACCAACCCTTTGGTATAATATGTTAAATTATTATATTTTTAGCTTGGTTCTAGAGCCTCTTTTTTATTGTAGTTATATCTATTTTTGGGATCCACGATGTGCATGTACGACACAATGATTAGATATCGGTTTTTCTATCTCTAGACTATGTTAGATGAATTTTATTTCCCTTATTTTTTAAATTGAATTTCAAATAAAATTTGCATGATTTTTTTATGTAAATAATATTTTTAAAAAATATTTTTTTACCCTTATTTAGTAAATGAAAAAAAGGGCTATTTTCAATGAAATTTATCTATTTCTAAAATGCATCATATGGGATAACTTGGGTATGTAGGTGGATAGTTTATAATAGGTCCATCGTTCATATTACCAATGGGAATTTAATTAGGAAGATTTTATATACTTTATAGGTCTATCATTTCAGGGAATCATTTGTGATATTATTGTGAGGTTGACTCATGTGGTGTTCCTCTTCTTATTAGGCCTATGTTCTAGGGGTTTACTATGTAATATTTATTATCATTGTTTGAGTGATCTGTGATCCTAAAATTTTTACTTCATTGGTGTGACTTACCTATTCATTGTCATTGTATAGTTTTGATTATGATACACATGCTTTGATTTTGATAAATGTTAATGGGAATTATGATATAAATAGATATAATTTCCTTGGTTTTTGAATGTGTGGAAAAATGGAAATATTCACCATGCATTTTAAAGATATGATTTACTATTACCATTACATTTTTTATTTAAAATGATCATACATGATATTTTTTAAAAGGGCATGTTATGGAACACCTAGGTGAGACCCTATTGATCTTCTCGTCTCACACCCTATGTACCCCTTCAGTATTGCATATAATTGGTTATGTATTTCAATACAGGGAAAGGAAACATACTATATTGAGGTGGCATGGTTTTTTATCATCTTAGTTGAGGAGGTGGTGGTGAGATGATGGAAGTCTACCCACACTACCACGTGGAGTAGTTTCTTTCCTATTTGGTAGTCTATTGTGGCTTCAATTGTACATGAAGATTATTTCTACTTTTGAGTTATTTGGTTTACCATTTATTATTTAAGTTGTGGAAAAAAAATTTAATCGATTATTTATCTTGTATATATGTGGCATTTTGATTTGAGTAGAGTAAATCATTCCCACTAGTTGTTTTTTGATGTCTATGTGCAAGTCTCGATCCCGTGGGGATCTAGAATTCCATTCAGGTATGTGACAGGTTAGGTCAGGTACCTGTTTATGATGGTATTCGAGTCAGTTCATTACAAAGTTTTTTTGTTTTATATTTAATAGTACTCACACCAAAATCAATCTACCATGGAACTGGGGTGCATGATATGAAACTATTTTATTTCAGGTACATGTTCAGGGTGGGGTCCTGGATATTGGTTTTTTTGTTGATCAGATGGATCATGGGATGTTAGAATTAGTCCAATACTTGGTACAACATTATATATTATTCATAGTGTCACTAATTTGGGTTTCTTATATTATTCTTTCCTAACATGTTGTGTATCCCTCTAATTTTTTTCATGCTCCACCTAGATTACTATTTTTAAAGTTCATATTTTTTTAACATTTAACACTTATAAATGTTGTTATATATGCTTGTTATTATTTATTATATTATTATAGTATGATAAATAGGTTATAGTATCCCTACATTTCCCACTGAACCCTGAATTATAGTTAGGAACCAGTACCATATGGTGAGGCATGCTCGAAGTGGTGTTGTATATAGGCTCAAGGCGTAAGTTTATTTTTTCTAATAATGGTGTTATATAAAGTGGTATAAGAGGTTTTTTAATTTTGATTACTATTTTATCATAATATATATAATTATGGGATATTAACAATTATTATTAAGGATCTTGTTCATTTGTTCCTAAATCCATTCACATGGGGGAAAACTATGTTTTATTAGGTTGGAAATTATTGTGTTTTCTTTTCAATTTTTACAATTGATCTCTTATCAACGTATAATATTTTACCTAGAAGTGATGTTTCCAATATATGGGGTTTTTTCTATTGGAAAAGTATGATAATATAGGGTATTTCTCATGATTTAGGATAGACATATAGGATTTATTTTTCATTTATAAGCATCATATGATTAATAGTTTCATTTTTTCATTTTTCTATTGGTTAATTTTATTTTTTTGTTCTCTGTATTATATTCATTCATATTTACTTACAACTGTTAATTATTTATTGGGTTTGTTATGAAAGGTTTATTAATTTATTAATATGGTTTTTATATAAGTTTTTGGGGGCACTCTACTTGACCAAATCCCTAGTTTACTTCAGTGTAATATATAGGCATAAATTAAATTTAAATTGATGGTTCTAGTGAAATAATTATTAAATAAGAAAATAACATGGGATTTTCTTATTATATCATTTGAATTAAATTACATCAAGAAAAAGTAAGGAATCATGAAATTGAATACTGTTGAGAAATTCTAAAGGTCGGTTATGTAAAAGTTTTAAAATATGAATCCTTATGTTCTAATAAGTAATTTATAATAAATGGAAATGATAAATGGTGGATCCCAAGAGAACCTAGTTTTGATTATCCATTTCTATATTATATAAACCTATATAAGGGATTTTTCTTATCAAATATTAACTTAGTTTCTAAACCATTGATCATGGGTTTTGTGTCTTTGATGGGGTTAAATGTGTTGTATAAGGACATGTTAGTTATTGTACAATCATTTAATCTATGAACATGGGGTTGTGATATTTCATCTAATAACATGGATTTGGTGAACCTCATGGGTTGTGATAGTGATGGTTGTGCATTCGACCCTAAAATGGATGTATTTTATTGTGGTGTTGTCTATTGTTGTTTTGTAGCTTTGGGGGTAGGACCTAGAGTAAGTGGCTTCCTTAGCATATAAAACATATTCTGTATTAGAATCAGGATTGTATTTCTATAAATGAGTTTTAAAATTTGTAATATTAGATATTTACGGATCATTTTGAGAGCCTAGAGACCATCCTTGATGTGTCAACATTATAGTTTGTTAGTGCCCTGTGACCTTTGAGGGCGATTCATGATAAGGTCCATTCATCTAGTGAGTGCCTTTGGGTACGTGATATAGAGGGTGATATTTTTTTAATTTTAATATTGGAACATGAATGGTGGTTCTTTTAGTGGTTTTTGACATAAGGAATATGTGGTACAAACCATTGTTTTGGGAGTGTTAATCGAGATGTGTATAAGAGTAAGTATTTTTGGATAATCAAGGGTAACCATGAGAGAGTATTTCCCTCTGTAGTATGTGAGTTAGAATATGAATCATTTTTGGATTCTTCTAATGAGTAATAGATGAAATCTAGTTTCGATATAATGTTTTTAAATGGTATGGGTATGAATTGGTTTCCATTCTATGTAACTTGCATAGAGTGCTTGTTGATGGATTTAGGACATGTTTTGAAGGGAAATATATATTGGGTTTCTGACCCTACTATTAATAATGTATTCAATGTGGGAATATATATTTAATATTTCTATACTAGAAATGTTAATCTATAGAGTAGATAGATACTTATGATGTAGAAATGGTTCATAGGGTAGTGGGTTGTCATGTTATTGGGAATGACATGTTCAAAATGGATGGTTGTTGGAAGGGAACATTAGGGATTCCCCAAGCCCGGTGAGGCTGAAGGGAAAGAGGAATAGTTGGAATCATGATTGGGAATTTTATCCCAGTCTCATTGATTCATAAATAAGGGTATTTGGAACTACTTTTAGTGATTTTTCAAATGAAATTTTCAAACCACCAGGTTTCTAGTGAGGTCATGATGGTATTAAAGTATTGGACATGGGTGACTTTGTATGAGATATGTGAACATGTGTATTGATATCATGAACTCATCATATTATATGAAATGAAGGTGATATTATCTAGCACTCATCATGAATAGTTAGTACTGTATTGGTACTATGGGAAATTTATGTTTCCTATGAGAATTTTTTGGTCATGTTGAAAGAAATCAAGTAGTGTGGTGGTGGTATCGCCACATAAAATGTTCATTCATGTATGCTTTGAAGAGAGTTGTGGGGTGGTAGATCATTTTTAATGAATCTCTCTTGAGTTATAGAGCGTAGGATTTGATTAGAAGATTGTGGTAAGGGAGTCCTGGGACCAATGAAAGTGTTTATGTGTCCTAGCAAGGATATGTGACAATGGAACTATATCGACTATAGTAGTATTCATCGATGGAATCTTATCGTAATTTCATTCTAGAGCTGATATTTACAAATAACATTACATCATCCCGAGTATGATGAGAGAGAATCAACTATAAAAATATATCTAAATTACATTTTCACTATAGTGGTGGACCTTCTATTAGATTACACTAATAAATTGTTTTAAATGTAGTCATATGGTGTGAAGTGGTCCATCAACGATCTGTGACCAAAGTATTTTTAATGGGACATATGTTATACAATGAAATTTATTTCAATCTTAGAAGAATAGAAAGGTTTATTTTTAAATTTTAATTTTTTTCCCTCAAGTGAGAGATATACAACCACATCCACTTATTAGGTTTAGTAGGGATTATATTTTATTCTTTGGTCGTTAGTCATGGTGGTACGACCCTTATGCTGGATGGTTCACGAGCATGTGTACCTGATAGTGGGTATATAAATTTGGAAATAGTATACTATTGAGGAATCAAAAAGCTGAATGATTGAATATTGTCAGAAATTAAAACATGTAAAGAGATGTGTTAGATGATAGAGTCTTGAATTTTCACCTATAACATGTTGGTTCTAAATGTTTCCCAACCTTATTTATATAGAGGAATGTTAGTGGGTATAGTTTTCCATGAAAACATCATTACTATATTATAGTATTTATCTGTGAAATCATAGTAGGATTTAGTTATGATTTTAGGTGGTGAATTTTAGGTGGTCGTGTGATGCCTCTGAGTACGAAGTCATCATGGCCTGGTAATATAGAAATATTTCGATATTGGGAGTTAAATTATTTTTGGTACGAGTTGGTTAGGGATAGTCTACCTTGGGATAGTATTTGGAATATACGTTATAATATACAAATAAAAACTGGATTTTCATCTAGGAAATTATAGCTTCATTTCTGGAATAAACCTGATATTTTTATGAAAATTTGGATTATTCACAATTTTTCCATTGATAGGGGGTATGCATCCATTTTATTAGGTTATTTGATGATTATTGTGTGTTTCAAAGCTAAGTAAGGTTATTTTGGGTTTTTGGACACTGTATTTTACAACAACATTCGGTTGATTGTGGGGGAATGATTTGGCGGTCCTAATGGAATTTTCTAATGGAGTAGGTTCCAAGCATTAGAAGTCAATGATTATAAGATAAATTAAATAGTTGGGAGAGTCATAGGTCTGATGGATAAAAATAAAAACACCATCAATGAAATGTCTGGATGGGATTAGGTAGGAAACATATTTGTTTTTTATTTTGGATGATTTAAATTGCATTAGCTTTTGGTTGTCCAAGCACTATGAGTTGATGTCTTTTTCGTGGACATATTTTGAGCATTCAATTTGGAACAATGCCTTTTGGATTTTGATTTGTAACATGAGTAAGTCATATAGTATGGGTTGATGACCATTGAATATTTTTTAGATTATCTTTATTATGGTTTAGATATTATAAGATTTCATTTCTATATGAGTCGTCTATTTAATGAATGAGTTTGAATTGTTTTTGTTTGGGGGACTATCATGTTTCAAAACTGGGCATTAGAATGGAATATCAAGGGTATAGACATCCCAGATTTTCTATATTATATTTTTAATAATTTGTCATGGAGGTTTGATAATATTTTGAAGTTTTCTTAGTGTTTTTGGCCCAAATTATGAGTTTTTGAGGTTATAGTAATATCTACACGGTTAGTTCATGGTTATGGATAACTGTGCACCCCAACCATGTAGCTTAAATTATACATGTCAAAAGTTTTTTGAAGCCATGAAGTTGGTAATAAGATTCCGTATAGATATATCCTAAGTAATATAGTCATTTCACATGATTGGAGTGTGGACTGTAAAACCATATGCAGTGATCGTGTGGGGTTCCTGGTCCAAGATGATGATGGATGCATAGTTTGTGCACTATTTAGAAAACCATATAGAAAAACCATAATGATGAAAACAAAATTATTAAATATTAGTAAATAGAAAACAAGATATCATTTTTTATCCACTTACCTCCCCTCTATATCCCATGTTCTTTCCCAAAACCAGATGCCCCCTTCTTTCTTATTATCCCCCCACCACAATTTGAGGTGGTTTTAGATTGTTCTTCAAAGATTTTAAGGTTATGTTGTTTTATCCTACATCTTCCATTACTATTCTTGATAACCATATCATTTCCTAGTGTTATCTAGTTTAGGTATTGTTGTATATTTCACAAAATCAGAGTGTAATTGAAAATTCCCCATGGATCACATAGTAAGCAAATATATATTAGTTTCTATGAAGGCATATTTTTTTCATTGATCATTTTTCAGGATTTTATTAGATGACGGTGCATTTTTCATAGTTTTTTCTATTAAGTGGTTTTTTATTAATAGAAGGATTGGATTCTCATTGTTAGGAATTGGTCCATACTATGGTCAGGGGTATACAGTGAGTATTTGGTAGAAGGTTGGCCTCAGTTATAATGTGGAAAATATTCCTCTAGGTTTTATTCCCATTATCTCAAATATAGTTGTTTGATAAATTATTTATAATTTATGTTTAAAATTAATTTTTTATTTTCTATCGAATTACAGTGGTACCCAAATGAAATTTTGATTTTTGATGGGCCTTATAATGTTACCAACCCATGAGGAAAAATTATGAAATCATCAAATGTGGAAGTTGGTCTAAGATATTTTAAATGTAGTCTAAAAATATCATAATATATGTTTTATATGATATATAAATATGATTCAATTTTCCCCATACTTTAATAGAGTAGTGTTGGTATTAAATGGATCCCTTAAACCATCAGATGGTTTCATCGGGACTATCATTGAAATTCCTATGACAGTTTTTGAAAGAGTTTCTATAGTGTGTGTTGGATGTGGATCCTATTTTGGTTTTCAATGCTTGAAAATTATGTATTTATGGTGGATAATACATTAAAATGAGGTTTAGTCCTTGGACTGATTTAAAGGGATGGTTTCAAGATGATAAATTATTTCAATGGAAGTAATGATAAATGGTTAAAGGGTATACATTTTGTAGTTATTGTATTTGATTAAAATTTATCAAATGTGTTATAAGAACAATTGATTAAATGGTTCAACTGTGTAATTTAGTTAAAAATGACAAATATAACAGACCATTAAGAAAAATTAATGATGAGAAGGTGAATTCATGTTATATTAATGTGTTATAATGATAATTATTTTGAACTAGGAAGAGTGGACCATGATTGAATGGTTTGTGGATAAAGGAAATGGTACTCCCCATCATTGGAATAGAAATTGTGGACATGATGCTTGACACCCATGGGTAATGATGGTTGTAAATACCCTTCTGCACACCATTGTTTTGGATGGTTAGACATGATGAACCACATCATTTTTTGATAATATCATACATGACACTTCATATCACTAGTTTATGTGCCAGTTGATACTTCAAGAACTATTGGCATTTGACATTGTTTAATTTCTTGGGATGACACTCCTCGAAACCTACAAATTGAATTATATAATGAACATTATTATTGAACGTAATATGTGCATCATTTATGGTAAATTTTTTTGGTTAATTTTATGGGATGTTACGAGGCTAGTTTTCTAGTGTATCATTTAGGAAGACGTAGACTATAGAGGTTAACTAGTTATTATTTATTTGTAAAAGCATTTTTATTTTACTACCATTCCTATGATTTAGCGTAAAAAACATAAATTGTTCATTAGATTGGTTTTTTTCTTTAAACACCATAGGTAGTTCCATATGTAGTGTTATAGACACCCTACTCAGGCTGCAATAGATATTGGGTACTAGAGAAGACATTATTTTATATATATAGGATTACAGATGGGAACTCTATCTTGGTTACTATTTAGGATAAGAGGATTCTTGTGGGATTTTAGGATCGTTCCAGATCATATAATTGTGTTTAGTGTTTTCATTTGAATTTTTATTTTTGTGTTTTTATTAATACCAAACATGTTGTGTATACATAACTTTTTAATCTTAGGTTTCACCTAGATTATTTTTTTAAAAATTATTTATGTTTTAATGTTTAACTCTTTTATAGGTTTTCCAATGATTTAGGTATTATTTGAACTATCTTATCACCTTGATAAATATGTTATATTCTCTATGGTTTTATCATTAGACCCTCATTGTTATTCAAAAACCTCCAACATATGATAAGGATCCCTTTAGTTCATGTTGATAAATAGACCGGGGAACCGGTTTAGTAACTCTAGGGTTAGGGTGATAAAAATTGATTATTTATGTATATATAATGATCATTATCTATTATTACTCTATCATAGAGAATAATAGGCATGATTTCTGTTTATATTTTTATTTATTAATACATCATGGGTTAATTAATAGTGTTCAGTGCACATGATAATGTTTATGTATATATATATATATTTAAATTATTATTTTTGGTTATTATTTATTCATTTTTTATTAATATTTATGTATTGTCATGCCAATGATTTGTTAATAACCTTAAAAAATCCTTAACAGATTATATATATGGTGGGATACATGAATAATATTAACGAATTACCTGATGATGTTAAATTTACATTATGTTCATGTTGTTAGGTAATGGTATTTTAATAGTTGGTCTTTCTATGAATGTGAATAGATAGAGATAAGAATGTTTTGGGAACTGAGATTTAGCAATAAAAAATAAGATATTAATTTATTTATTTTTAATCTTCATTCGATATAGATTTCAACAAATGTTTTTTCAGTCTTCATTATTCCCAATTTTCGTAGTTATTAATTTATTTGAATTTTAATTATAATGGAATATATTTTGTGGGGGATTTGAAACATTAATAGGTGAATATTCATTATGGAATATGAATGCATTACAATTTTTATAGAAAGATGTTCTTTTTTAATGAAAATAAATTGATTAATTTCAACATAATTTAGAATAAACAATTAATATTTCTTGTTTTTTATCTAGAATATATAATGTTATTCCAATCCTCAAAAAAAATAATAATAATGACATTTAAATAGAATCACTTAAAAAAATTTATATGTATGATAATTTTATATATATTGATATAATGTAAAAATATATATTTTTTATGGTAATGATGATATATAATCTCTAGGAATATATTTTGATATAAAATAGAATGAAATAATTTGTTTCATGCGAATAAGAATATTTTATTGTAAAGTGGAGGGGTATTTTGGTGAATCAAAAATTAAAAATATGGAATCTTTTATTGAAAAAATAGTTTATAAAGATGTCATTATTGTTAAAATTTCACACTATAAATAATGAATTAATGATGATGGAGGTGATCAAATGGGGTTGTTAATATGAATATTGAATTAAAAAAATCTGTGGATAGAAATATTTCTTAAAAGAAATGGGAAAATAAAGTCAATAATTTTGTTATTGATTATAATATTTCTCTAGAAAGACTAAAGGATATTATTCATAGTCTTATTGAATGTGGATAAAAATTATAAGATAAAAAATTAATGGGGTCTAATGATATTACATATAAAAATCAACTTCTTTTTTCACATTACTTTTTCACAATTATTATTTAGATCAAAATTTAAATATTTTCC
Organism: Viscum album; assembly: GCA_963277665.1. NCBI lineage: Eukaryota > Viridiplantae > Streptophyta > Magnoliopsida > Santalales > Viscaceae > Viscum > Viscum album. The sequence continues at coordinate 1,899,496,201 of OY728135.1, read as the reverse complement.
TTAAAAGGAATATATGTGTATACATATGTGGGATTTATCCCATTAATTGTACTATTTTACAATAAAATATTTGGATTAAACTATAAATGAAATACTACTCACCTATGATTACTCAGTGGGGACCTCGATGATACATGGTGGAAATCACACCCCTTACCCTATCATCAGGGAAGATGGATTTTTTTCTTCCATATGAGATACATTCTATTCATTGGATTTTCTATTTAGTTAAACTATAAGATAACTATTTCGGGATTGGTTTTTCTATTGTTTTATGGGAAACTAGGCCATGGATTTTTTATTATTGGAATTCAGTGAGCCTTCATCTCATTTTTGTTTCTTATTGGTGGGTTTTAATTGAATTGGATTTCCATCAAATAATGATGTTATGAAATTATTTAATTCTGAATAAAAATTGGTACTTAAAGTAACAGAATACCTTTATGACATATGTAACATTTTGATTTATTTTTTTATTTATGTAGATTTTCTAATTTTATGGTTCATGGATGTAATAATTTATAAATGTCTTCAGTTAACTATTTCTAGATGGATAATTGGTATTCAATTTAATAAATATTATTCTTCATATTTTTTTCATTTGAATCCAAAAATTCAACTTTCATTTTACAAACAATAAATTTTAAATCTTTATTAAAAACATATTTAATTGTATTTGTTTTTTAAATATATTACAAAATCCTTTATGAAAAAAATTTCATTATCTGTTTTTTTGAATATAATAAAAAAAATTATCCACATGATTACACATTGATTGTGTTCTTTTGGGTGTATTTGGATTATAATTTGGGTTTCTTAATAATATTTTATAAGGGTATTTCTTATTATATAGGGGTTTTTTCCATTTATATTTTATAAATACTATAATACATCAATATTTGAGTATTTTTTTTCATATAAATTTAATTTCTTTGATAGATTATGTTACACAAAACACTATGTTTTAATCAATAATGATATACTATTAATAATATTATCTAAACATGAATGTTAAAATATAACCACTAAACATTAAAGTATGAATATGAATACTAGAATCATAAAAATAACTACTATTTTTTTATATAATGAAAACATATTGATAAAAATGTACATATTTTTATAGCAAAGGCCTTTTGTAATTTAAAAATATATTTATTAAAAAATCATTTTTTTCATTTAGTGAACAAATATAAAAGGTTAGTTGTCTCAATTTTAGTTAATTTATTTCAAAATAAAACATATTTTTCGATATATACATGTAAAAATTTTATTTTATTTAATTTTAATGTATTTCATGAGAATATAAATTTTTTGATGAATAGTAAGAAATTGATTTTTTGTAAAATAATCATTTCTTTTATTTTATTTACAAAGTTACATATCTTTTTAAAATGCAATAAAAATTAGATTAGGTAAATTTTTTATGATCATTGTAATTTATGTATTTTTAATATTTTTAATATTTATTTTTAAAAAAAATATATATTGTAAATATGAGATATTTATCTCTATAAAACCATTTTTTTCATAACATCTATAATTTAAATATTAAATGAAAATTTTCCACTTAAGTGAGTATAGTTTGATAAAATGGATTCCATGTTTTGAATCATAATTATTAATAATAGCTGATAGGGTCCATGTATTTTTTTTAATAATGAATAATTATAACAATAAAATTAAATCAACGCGATTGTGGTTAAAAATATGGATCGGGGTGAAAGACGCATATGTCTTGAAATTAATTTACCTCAAACATAAATTTTATATTTGGTAAATTATATATAATATTTAAAATAATAATGTAAATATTTTTATTGTGGATAATTTTTAGTTTAAACCAATAAATCGCATTATTAAAAAAATCATAAAACTTGTTATCGTAGTGAAAACTAAAATGGTATAAGAAACTAAGCTTAACAGATAATTAACAACATGTATAAATGATGACTAATTTCTATTTCATGTGTGGATATACAATGTATTTCAGGCAATAATTTAATTATAGAATTTTTTACGAACATGGGGTGCGCGTTACTTCATATTATTGAATAGTTTTGGGTATTTATAAAAACACCACTCCTCCCAAATTATATAATTGGAAACTACTAAAATAAATTATTCATACATATTAATCCCTTTTTATTGACCAACCCCATATAAAATATTTCCCAAATACCCTTAAACATGTCATATATCTGATGTTATGATAAAAATACCACCGTAGTGTCTTTAATAAGTTATCTGATGGCAATTTTTATGAGAGAAGGTAATTGTCTTCAATATGATATTCCTTTTATCATTTTCTTTTATCACCATCATTCTTGTCTTAAAAATTAAAAAATATTAACACAAGTATGTAAAATATAATTATATTTTATTATGTTGAAGAAATAACCAATATCCATGTCCACATCCATCAAATTGTAAATGAAACCATCGATTGGGTGCATCGAAACTATCTCCTTGTAATATGATGTAATTTATTTCCAGAACCACTTCTCAAAAATAGATAAAATTATGTATCTAAGCTATATTTATGAAATTTATGACATAATTTTTCTTTTTTAATTATAATATCACATATTCCTTCTTACTTTCCTTTTATTATGAATACGACAATGTTGATCGTGTGTATAACAAACTAATGCCTTACGAAGCAATCTATTATGATTTTCACCAATTCATTGAATTGAAGTTAATAAAGAGAATTTTAATTAATATTTGTGATATATATGATATTATAATGAATCTATAATTGTTTTATATTTTTTACCTTAATATTGTTACATCTATCAAGAAAAATGAAAAAATTATCCATGCGTATATATGGCTTACTATCTCCATGAATTATGTAATTCAATTTTTTCCTTTAACTATTATAAAATACTATATATACATATATAATTAATATATATTATATTTATATCATTGTAAAAATTAGGTATATGGTTATATCATTATCAAAGTACATGGAAATAAAATACCAAACAAAACATATATAAATGATGAAGCAGTAATCACCGTAAATAATTTTCTAACAAGGAATTGTTATTAAATAGTTTATATAAAAATTTATAAAAATCATATGTAGTATTATACATAAGATTATGGTTATGTGATAGATGAGTAGTTAACCTATATTTATTATATAGGATGTTAAAAATTGTATGAACATAGTCGAGACTTATGGTGATGTATTTCATGTATCTCCTTTAATTCTGGGAAACATATGCCATATTCACCATAGCTTTATTTATTGCTTCATGTATATACATACAGTTTAAAATTTTATATCATTAATATAATTATTTTAATTATACTTAACGGTTCATTTGATGTTATTCCTTATTTGTTCTTACTATTCAAATTTGACTAATGTGGTAGGGGTTTTTGGATACAATCTCATTGTTTATAGGGATTGTTCATGATTGAGATTATATTAATAAAATCATATGATATACCTATAAAAATATTTTATTTTATTTTTCTGTATTTATTTAATTAGTATAATTTTTTACATTGATTATCCTATATTTATTTAATCTTTATTAAAAAACGTTTTTATGGAAAACTAGTTTATTTTTCTCTTTAGTCGAACACCCTTTTTCTTTATTGTCCATGTTTTGGAAAAATGTTTTAAGAAATATGTTTACTATTATAAAATGAAATTTGAATGTATATTTTATGAATTCTTAACTTTTTACCAAATGGGTTTAATGAAATACTCCTTTCATTTTCAAAATGACGTACTTTTGATGATTTCCAACAATGTAAAGGGAATATTTTCTTAAAATGGGTATGTCAGAAATGTAATTTTTTACTCGTATGCCGACTAAATGTTATATAGATTAAAATATTATTTTACAAGAATATTTTCAATGAAATTATATAGATAATTCTATGTGAAATTCCTTTGTTTAAAAGTTCATTTTCAAATTTTAAAGGTTATTTTCCTCAAGAATACTCTTTGTGGTCATTAAAAATAATTTTCCACCTAAGATGACATCCTTTTATTTTACATAATCATTAGTCTGGTTATAATCAAATGATATAATCCTTACTCATTGACTATACATTTTATATTGATGATTATAAGATTTTTATAAAATTCGTTCCTTTTTTATGCATGATGCTATGATGAAATGAGGCATTGTTGGTAAAACTCATTTCATACCACAAGTTATGATTTTATAAAATGTTTATTAAAACAATTTATTTTCATTGTTTTTTATGAGATGAATGTTTTTAAATCATGTGCCTAAAATATGATTGGTTTCTAATGTTTTTGGGAGGTTACATTAAAACCAAGGTAATGGTTATGTTATAATCATGTATGGTGGTTATGATATAAAAATGAACGATGGTTATGTTGTAATCCAGTATGGTGGCCATGTTATAAAAAAGTACAAGTGGAACTTATATCTCCCCCTAATTCATCGGTTAATGGTTTTATACTCATGAGATAAATATGGTATGCATAAACCTATTTTCAAGTTCACATGTTCATACATGGAACTGGATTTCATGTCCATAAGGTAATGCGTAGACCATATTTCATGTCCATAGCATAATTATTTAATTTTTTTCTTTTTATACTGGTTAAAATTTTTATAATGTTATGTGTATTCCAAAAAAAACAATGTTTTATGATTATTTTATGTTCTTATGGATAAATTAAATTGACTACTTTATGGTTATAGTTTTAAGAATGCCAGTATTTATTCCATGACTCATGTTTATAATCTATGACATAAAGGGCATGGTTTTAAAATGTCATTCTCTTATTACCATGCAAATATGCTCATGATATGTTGATTTCTAACATATTTACCATTACTAAGAATCTAATCTCACCCTTTCATGTTTTTATTTTCCCCACATTATATTGAATGGTTTTGAATGGGGTATGACTATGAAGTATAACAGATTGTTGGATCATTATGGGAGATGTTGATTATATTTGATGATATGAGAATACTTTCTATCTATATTCCAATTATATTAAACCATTATGGTATTCCAGCACTAAACTGGGAAATTTATTGAATATTTATGTAATATTGTCGTATTAAAATACATGGAAATTTTATTTTCTAATAGAGAAATGTTTAGTTATCATTTGATAAATATGATGGAAAAACTAATGGGAGATCTATATGAATAATCCTATATCTATGAAAATATCTTGGAATTTTATTAGATCAGAGAGATAGTGGTTTCCCTTAAATTGTAATCTAGTCTGTATTCTACTGGTGGATATGATACTAGAATAAAACTATCAAAGAGTAATTATGTTAAAATGCTAATATTGGAATTTGACTTGATCATCACCTAGTGTTCAGCAATGGGCCTTGTTGGACACCTAGTTTGGGACTCTGTATGGGGCATGTCATAGAAATTCTCAATCATTTTAAAAATAATCACAAATAATTAGAATAAAGAAATCAGATTACATAGGTTATGAATTAGGTGTCAAAGATCAAAAATATGGTGTCATGGTAAAGATATCCTATGATTTATTGGTCACTCTAATCAAATATGTATGATGATCATGCTGAAAAGTTTGGTTTTAGTAAAAGCATGATGATAGAATAATGAAGTTGGGGTGGTGAGAAGTATGCTTAAAAATTAATTTATATTATTTAATATTAGTTAAATGAACCCCCTTATATCATGAAACAAATTTTGGAATGTTAATTCCTATTCCCAATAATTATATATATATTTAATTGTAAAAATACATAATGGTATGATGATAACATATCAAGTCATTGATTCTTCTTTGGCTAATGTTTCTTGATAATTGTATCCTACAAAACTCACTATTCTCCCTATGGATGAATTTCATGTGATCCTAGACATAGATTGGAATTGTCTACATAAATTTTACATCAATATCTATGGAAGATATTTCATATTTTATATTCCAAACCAACCGTTGATCATTGGTATATGTGATGATATACATGCACATTTTATAGAGATCAAATCCATTTTATGGTCTCTATTACCATTCAAAAGGGGTTTTATCTAAAAATATTGGGAAGAATATTAACACTAATGTCATTCCGATTGTGAATAATTTTGTTGATATATTTCTAAAAGTGATTCCTTGTCTTCCATTTAATCATGAAGATGAGAGATCAATAGAACGCAGTCCTTGTGTTATAACCATTTCAAAGTATCCATATAAAATTCAAATGATGTTGATTCAATAATTGAAGAATTATCTATAGGAGATTCATGCGAATGAATTTATTTATCCAACTATGTCACCTTAGGGTACAATTTTTATTTTTTTTATAAAGATATATATATTAATATGAATCTATTTTGATTACCATGTATTGAACATGTTAAAAATCATGAGCAAGTATCCTCTACCCAATATTTATGAAAATTTTATCCACTATTTAAAGCTCAATTCAATTCCAATATTGATTTTCATTCTTTATATAGACAAGATAACATTCCATAAAATGAAAATACACTATGAGTATATAGTGATGAAATTTTCTCTTACTATTTCCCCATCTATGTTCATGGATTTAATGATTAGAGTCTTTATATATTACCTTGATGAGTTTCTAGTAGTATTTATAAAGAATATTTTTATAAATTAAATAAAAAATAAAGAGTAAGTATAACAATTGATAATAATAATAAAGACCATAAGAAATGAAAAACTATATTAAAAAATTAGAATGTGTGATTTTCTTATAAATATATTATTTTGGGTTATGTAATATAAACTGAACATATATTAGTGTATCCATGAATGATTAAAGTAGTTAAATGTTGTACTAGGCCAACCATAGAAGCATAGATTTGAATTTTTTTTTGTTTTACTCGATTTTATCGGTGGTGTTAGAGAATTTATCATGAATATCAAATCAAATAACCAGTTTAACTCAGTAGGTATCCATGTCCATCTAGATGGATGAATCTGAGTAATTTTTCAATGATCATTAGAGAATATTATTAAGTGTAATCGGGCTTACATTACCTAGTAGTGGATAAGGGTTTTAAATTTATAGTGACGCGTTTATAAAGGTATTGGGTTGTTTTCTCATATAGAATAACATTATTATAGATTATGCCTCATGAAAATCAATGTTTCATCTATAAAATTACCCATATAATTATTGCGAGTTATGTGAAGTAATTTATTCATTAATGATAAGATGGAATTATGTTTAAATGAAAAAGTTATATATATATATATATAGTAATATCAAAACATTAAACTCTATACTAACATAGAAGGAGTTAAAAAATTTCCAAAGAATATGTTTAGAGTATATTAATGATTTAGACTACTCAAAACATTACAACCCTTAGAATGTGAAATATGCGGTGTATTCTCTGAGTTGAAAGGATCATGCTTGCTTTTCCATGATGATAATCACAAAATTTCTATTTTTTCTTGGATTTTCAATTGATGGATAAGGGAATATTGAAGGAATAAGATAAAAATACATTACTAAAAGAATTGTTAAACTATCTATATAAGGGAATTATGAATCGATGTATATAGAAGATGTAGAGCTACAAAAGAAGGTGAGTAATGTTCCTGAGATTAACCTTGGTTGTGCATGAATGATAAGATTTATGAACAAGGTATGTGTTCTATCCGTAATTGATTTTAAGAAAGATCTATTTGAAGAGACTCATAGTTATTTATTCTCTATTCATTATTGATGTGTAAATATGTATATATATTTGAAAGAGTATTTTTGTTATGATTCCATATAATGATATATCATAAGGATATTATCACAGTTGTTGGTATGTCAACATTTCATGAATGATAGAAAAAATTCAATGTGGTATATTACAACCATTACCCAAAATAGAATAGAAAATTGATAAAATAACTTTCGGTTTTTAATCGGATGAACAAAAACATCTAAAGAAAACAATGCTATATTGTTTGTAGAGTATTTACTTACAAATTCATCACATTGAATATCTAAAATTGGAGATTAATATATGGATTACTTTTCCATGATATACGTTATGGATATTGAAACGTTTCATGGAAGAACACATTCCGTATTATCTGATCAGTGTGTGAGGTTTTCCTTGTTATTCAAGAGAAGTGACTATTAAGATCATGATAAAGAGTTATGTTTCTAAAATATGTAAAATCTTTATATATATGGTTATTCTGATAGAAAAATTAAATCCCTAGATGATATTATGATATCGTTTTCTATAGAAAGTAATGGTGGTTGGGATCAATACCTTAATCTAGTTTTCTTTTCTTATAACAATATACATCACTCTATCATTAAAATGGATCCGTTTAATTTCCTCCTTAGAAAGAAGTGTAGGATTCCAACATGATGGTAAAAGTTGGAGAAAGAATGCTATGGGGACCATAGATTGTCGAAGAAATATCATAGCAGTTTATTACTTTTAATAAATACATATGGGTGGAACAATTTTTTAAAAAAAAATATTCATAACTGTTAACATTATCCAAAAGATTAAAATGGTGAAAATCTGTTTCAATTAATTTATCTATTAAATAATGTTATGATAATAGTAAATAAGGAAAAATTATTTCCAATGTATATTGGTTCCATTAAAATTATTGATTATATCAGGACCACATCTTATCGCTAAGAGCTTCCACCAAAACTCTCTCAGGTTCATGATGTGTTCTGCATATCAATATAAAAGAAGTATATTCCAAATCCATCACAAGTAATGAACTCAAAGTAAACACCAAAAAACCATGATCATTATTATGAGGAATAACCGATTGAGATTTTGGATAATAGACTGAATTTTAAATGAAACAAGACCTCTAACCTGGTCAATGTTTAGTGGTGAGACCACTAATCTGAAAAATCTATTTGGGAACCTGAGTATTTAATGAGAAAGATATTTCAATACTTTCGTTAATAAAATTGATGGAATTTCGAGGGGGAGATTCATTCTTTGGGGGGGGGGAATGTAAACGCATATAATATTTGGATTTTTTTTAAATTAATTAAATATAATTGATAACTTCTTGTATAAAAAACACCATGCTTTAATGAACATCAATCTATTATTAATATTATTAATTAATCATGATTTTATACAAGTGAAATGAAAATTGGTGGTCTGAATTAGAATATACACATTTTTAAAACTAACTATATTTTTTAGATAATGAAAATTAATTGTAAAATAATGCTTACTTTTATTTTATTGTCTTTATATGATTCAAAAATAAATTTCCTTAAAAAATAATTTCATTTCATCTTTTTGGAAAATAGTAAAATTATTTTTTTTAACTTTAATAAAATGTATTTGACCAAATAGAAATAATTTTATAAATCTAGATGACTACATTATCTTTTTGTTAATTTTTAGAATTCTCAGAATATATTATTTATTTTATGAATAGTTAATTAATATAGAATTTATTTAAAAAATTCAAATTCATCTTAATGAATATAAAATGATATATACTATTTAGAAATGGATTAAAAGAAAAAAAATTATATTATATTATTATTAAACAAATTTATGTTGTGGAAATAAATTTCATACTTATATTCTATTTAAAAACTTGTATTGATTTTTAGTGATTTCACATTGGAAAGCTGTTTTTTTTTCATCACTTCTATAGGTTAAATTTTAAATTAAAATCTGTCACCAATGTCAAATAAATTTAATAAAATAGATTAAAAAATTTAAAAACTATAATTATTATTATTTAATAAATTAAATATAATTTTTTTTCATAATTAATGATAAATAAAATAAAAATTAATTATAGCAATTAAGGTTAAAATGGGCTTTCATTCATTACTTTTGCATATGTTAACATTTATATTCCTCACTCTTGGGGTATTTATTTGATACATTATTAATAATACTTTTAATCATTTGATTAATATTATATAAAAAGGATCATATTAATTTTCTTCTTAAGGGATAAGTCACCAAGGTAAATAAAAAAACTAGTTACAATGGGGAAACCTAAAATGGTAAATATTTGTAATCTTAATGGATAAAGAATAACATTTTTAGAATTTAGTTTTCTATGTGTAGAATGTGGTTATCGACCAAATCATCCCTAAAATTCTATAATTATCAATTTCATAGTCACGTTGGATGATATTTACTTCAAACTATTGAGTTGTTTGGTGTATTTGCTGAAATGACACTCCCTTACATTTATCAAACTGGCAATTCATCTCCTCACTTATTCACACAACTTTTTCTTTTTGGATTCTCCAAAAACTAAAAAACTCTCCCCCAAAACATTCATATAATATTTTTATAGATTCTTCTTATAAGGCCCCAGCCTTAAACCTTACTTAATCTTGAGTTATAAAAAGATTACACATTGAGGATCTTTTCAGGTTTAGAGTTTTAGAGAATTAGATCATAAAAATTTCATTACATTCCACATATAAAAAAAGTGGTTACATAAGGATAATATTCTTCTTTCCCATCAATGGAAACATATTTAAAATAAAACATGGATTCTTTATTGACACTCCCTTGACACTATCATCATATCATGTACCTTTCCCTTGACCTGTGAGAAACATTTTAAAAAACTTGGGAAGAGCATAAAAAGCTCAGTAAGGGATATAAAAATATGGAAAGGAAATATGGGTACATATATACATAAGAATGAAATCATACTTTACCCATAAAACATAAGCACTTTAACATACCTAATCAAATCATGAATAAATCATAGAAATCATAAGACATAAAGGTAACTTGAGACATTCATAGCATTCTTACTTAGGGAGTAACCCTCTTGGTTACGTTTGGAATACCCATCACAGTATATTCCCTAAATATCTTCGGAGAAACCTTAACATTTCACTCCTTCGCGTTACCCAATGCATTGAAGAGCTATATCGGGCTTACCCGCCCTTAGTTTATCACGGAACCACCCGTCTTCATAATAATGCCCAAGAACCTCAACATAATCGTATCACATAAAACATTCATAAAGGAAACATAACATTTCCACCTTTCAATCACAAGATATCAATACAACACATTGATATAAAAACATTATGAAAACCATTTTCAATACTAAAATAAAAGAAAATTAAAACATGGTATTTAATTTTCTTTTAAAAAGAAGGTATGGCTTGTAGAGGAAGCCGAAACTCAAATAACGGTCACGACGGCGGAGAAGTCGTTGTTGCCACATACGTACGACAAAAAAGTTCCCTTTTTTCATTTAGTAAAACGCTTCGTATAAAAAAGATTCCTTTTGGATAAACATAAAAGTCAAAGGGGTTTATACACCGTATAAAAAAAGGTTGTGTATAAAACAAAATATGCCTCAATGAAAGGAGATTGAGACGAAGTCCCATACCTCGGGTCCGACTTGACTCGGTCGTTCTTTAATCTCCGTAATAATAAACTTGGGTTAATTTCTACTTGTTTAAGAACCTTTTTCACGTTCATTATTCCTTTTATATCACTTATTTCCATGTCATGAACACTATGTAATTATTTAAGTTAATAACGGTCTTTTTAACGATCATTGGTACTTGAGTAAAAAATAAGCCCTTTATAATTACAAGTTGTTCATGTATCCATTATGTCCAGAATTATAATCATTATGTATATATCATATATATCCAGTATATACATGCATTTATAATATTACATAATCATTTAGAGGTAAGAAATGAAATGCACCGTTAATGGAGACGGTAAGCTGTACGTATGCATGAACGCTACTTTCATTTCTATTTCATATTTTATAGAATGGAATCATAATTATATAAAGTTATATTATAATTCCAGTATAATATCATAGTTCCATCCTTTATACATCCCACATATGGTATTTAACGAATCAAATCACTTTGAGGGGGCAGTAGTCCGTACTTCCTTAAATGAAGATATCATGTTTACCCATAATGGAAACCATAAAGGTATGCCCAAAATGAAAAATACAGAAGATTAATGGAAACATAAACATATTATATATCTTATATAAATATAGTGTCATCTTAATGGCCACCTTTGAAGGTGTTAAAATAATGTTGAACAATCATCGTTTCGGGAGGCATAAATTCACCATCCACGGAAACAGTATGTTCTTTAACCATTAGATGTAGGTGTGTGTAAGTGTAGCTAGAATCCTTCTTATAACAACATCCTAGTATATTGAGGATACTGGATTTTTTACAAAAGAAAATAATAAAAAGAGTTTATGGGGTTAGAGAAGCAAAATCAAACAAAAGGACTCAAAAGAAGACAATACCTTAAAATCGGGTAACTCTCTTAGATTTGAGCTCAAAGGCTTCCTTGGGAAGAATTCTGCCCAAAGTGAGGCTTCAAGGAGTAAAAGAGGGATGTGTAGAGCCAAAATGGGCAGGGTTTGGCCGAGCCAAAGGCTTTGGGTGTTTGGGTAAGGAGGTAGAGGTGGGGGCCTTTTATAAAGAGGAGAGGAGGGGCACTCTTGGAAGGTAAAGAAAAGACACTTTATTTTAAAATGGTATTCGGATTTAGGAGGTCCCACATTGATGTGTTTCGAGGATAAGGTGATAAGGGTTCGAAATCCACCCATACAATAGGTTTTGTCCATGTTTAGGTCTTATATTTTACATTATCATTCCATTTTATTTAAATCATCAAATAATGAGGTCATCACTGCATCATTATGATGTCATAAATAATTTAATTTATTTAAAGTCTAAAAATTATAAAAAAAATACTATGATGTAGGAAATATTTTTATATTTCTAATGAATATTTATAATAAAAAATATGATCTTTATAACCCCATGTAAAAATTGTTTTAGTAAAACATCTCATGTTTGTGTCATTTTTTACTTTTACAATAAATAAAAAGTTATTTATGTCATTTCCAACCAAAGTGGCTCCACGGGGTCCCCAAGTTGACCCATGGATTTTCTTGGTCGTCCATGACACATCCAATGAGGTTTGGACATGTGTCAAGCTCATCTCATTTTATTAAAGCATTATTTTTACCTTAAACTACATTAATTACCTCTAGTCGCGATTAAGAACTTAAGAGTTACTATTCACCAAAAAATTATTTTAATCTCATTGTACCACATTTTACTTTTTAATGACAACCATGTATGTAGGATTTTTTAAATTCAAAACACAGAAGTGGTAAAATTTTATTTAAACGAAAAATCAGTTTTTATAAGTACCACTTAGTGGTTTCACTATTCACCAAAAATTGATGTTTTTCAGAAAAATACCAAAAATTCACCCTAAGCTATATTTGATATTCCGAATTCAAAAATTAAGTCTATTTTACAAAATTCAAAACATATAAGTCACATTAATTAATTTAATAATTAATTCCCGTTGTCATGACAAATAGCGTGTTTTTATGAAACAATAAGTATCAAAAGATTGACACCAGTTTAAGTCCAATTTTAAAGTGAAATTGATTCCAATGACCACCATTGGATTAAATGGTAAAAATATATTCTTATTTCACTTCAAACCCAATTCAAAAGATAATCTAATCATATAAATAAATTAGATTAAAAAGCAGTTTTGATGTAAAATGCAGTATTTTTCACTATTCATTAAAAAATGAACATTGTCTGAAAAATACCAAAAATTCACACAAAGTAAATTTTGATGTCCCAATCATAAAGAATAAGTTTATTTTGACAAACATAGCTTATAAAATTGTCAAAAGATAGATTTAAAAATGGTTTTCCATCAAAAGGCAGTAAACCAATCTTTTAAAAATATTAGTGTATTCCATGCTTAAGATTGGATTTATTTTCATTTTAAGCCTCTAAAACACTATCTAATTCATTAATAGACATAGATAAAAATATCTATTACTCATTACTTACTTGGTATGTTACATCCTTCCCCCCTTTTGAAAATTGCGTCCCCGCAATTTATTTACTTATCGAATAAATGGGGGTACTTATCCCTCATTGCATTTTCAGATTCCCATGTTGCCTCTTCCATCATGTGGTTTTTCCACAAAACCTTTACCTGATTAATCACCTTATTCCGTAACACTTGATCCCTATGGTCAAGAATCTGGACCAGTTGTTCCTCATAAGATAGGTTCTCTTCCAGCTGAACAACCTCTGGACTCAAAACATGAGATGGATCTGGCATATACTTTCTCAACATCGAAACGTGAAAAACATTGTGTACCTGAGATAAACTTGGAGGTAAAGCCACCCAGTATGCAACTGATCCAACTCTCTCCAGAATTTCATATGGTCTAATGAACCTTGGACTCAGCTTTCCTTTCTTACCAAATCGCATCAAACGTTTCCATGGGGAAACCTTCAGAAAAACATGATCACCTACCTCAAAAGATAGATCCTTCCTCCTGTTGTCCGCATAACTCTTATGCCTTCTCTAAGCTGTTCTCATGTGTTTCTGAATCAGCTGAACTCATTCTGCCATCTCTTCGACCAATTTTGGTCCCATCAGCTTTCTTTCACCCACTTCATCCCAAAAAGATGGAGTTCGACACCGCTTCCCATATAATGCCTGAAATGGTGTCATCTGTATACTGGAATGAAAACTGTTATTATATGAAAATTCAACCAAAGAAATATGTTGGTCCCAACTTCCCTGATAATCCATCGAACAAGCTCGTAGCATATCCTCCAAGGTCTGAATTGTTCGTTCTGACTGCCTATCTGATTGAGGATGAAATGTTATACTAAAATTTAATTCAGTACCCAACGACTTCTGAAGGCCTTTCCAAAAGTTAGAAGTGAACCTAGGATCACGATCAGATACAATGGAGAGAGGAACTCCATGTAACCTGAATATCTATTTAAGATACAAACGGGAAAGTTGATCTATGGAAAAGGTTTCTCGTATAGCAAGGAAATGAGTAGATTTAGTCAAGAGATTAACAATAACCCAGATTGCATTATTACCTCGAGATGTCTTCGGTAATCCCACAACAAAGTCCATGGATATATTCTCCCATTTCCACTCTGGCACTGGTAAAGGCTGAAGCATCCCTTTCGGTAACTGCCTCTCTGCTTTAACCTGTTGACAAGTCAAACACTTCACAGTAAAATCAGCAATATCTCTTTTCATTCCATCCCACCAGTAATACTCCCGCAGATCTCTGTACATCTTAGTACTGCCAGGATGAACTGAAAACGGAGAACTATGAGCTTTACATAACAACTCTCTCTTCAAATGTGAATCACAAGGAACACACAATCTCTTCCCAAATCTCAAAACACAATCACTATCAATGTTGAATTCATGCAACTTACCTTTCTGAACCAGCTCTACCTTTTTCTGCAACTCACTATCTTGCTTCTGTGCTTTCTTGATTCTATCTGATAGAGATGATCTCACTGATACCTGAAACAAAACAGAAGAACTTCCTGCACCAACAAATTCTATTCCAAAGTTCATCAAATCCTTAACCAAAGGATCACGTTCCAAACGCAACATTGCTAATAAAGCATTACTTTTTCGACTCAAAGAATCAGCCACTTTATTTGCTTTTCCCGGATGGTAATGAATTGTATAATCATAATCCTTGATTAATTCCATCCATCTCCTCTGTCTCGTGTTTAACTCTTTCTGGGTGAATATATACTTTAAACTTTTGTGATCAGTATATATTTCACACTTTACTCCATACAAATGATGCCTCCAATTTTTTAAAGTGAAAACAACAGCAGTTAATTCCAAATCATGTGTAGGGTAATTTAACTCATGAGTTTTCAATTGTCGTGAAGCATAAGAAATTACCTGATCATTCGGCATTAGGACGCAACTAAGTCCTTTCAATAAGGCATCACTTTATATAACAAACTCACCATTCCTGGAAGGTAGTGCCAAAACTAGATCATTCACCAATATTCTTTTCAATTCCTAAAAACAATCATCACATTCTTTTGTCCAGATAAACTTAACACCCTTCCGAGTTAGCTTAGTCATTGGACTAGATAACCGTGAAAAATTGCTAACAAACCTTCGGTAATAGCCTACCAAACCAAGGAAGCTATGAATATCAGTTACATTTGTGGGTCTTGGACATTCTTCAACAACCTTTGTTTTTGCAGGATCAATAGTTATCCCATTTTAGAAACAATATGACCAAGGAAAGAAATTTGTTTCAACCAAAACTCACACTTGCTGAATTTTCCATACAGTTTCTTTTCTCTTAAGGTTTGCAAGATAACCCTTAAATGTCTTTCATGCTCCTCTTTACTTTTAGAAAACACCAAAATATCATCAATGAAAACCACCACAAACTTATCCAATAACTCATGGAAAATTCTATTCATTAAGTCCATGAATACAGTAGGTGCATTGGTTAGCCCAAAAGGCATTACTACAAATTCATAATGGACATATATTGTACGGAACGCGGTTTTAGAACATATTCTTCCTTTACCTTCAGCTGATGGTACCCCGATCTCAAGTCAATCTTTGAAAAATACTGAGCTCCCTGGAGCTGATCAAACAAATCATCGATATGAGGAAAAGGATATTTGTTCTTAACAGTGATGTTATTCAAGACTCTATAATCAATGCAAAGTCTCATTGAACCATCTTTCTTTTTAACAAATAAAATAGGAGCACCCCATGGTGATGTTCTAGGTCGAATGAAACCTTTCTCTAATAAATCTTGAAATTTCTCCATCAACTCTAAAAGTTAAATTTGAGCCATTCGATAAGGGGGTTTTGAAATTGGCTTAGCATCAGGAACTAAGTCAACAGTAAACTCAACTTCCCAATCTGGTATTATTCCAGGCAACTCATTAGGAAAAACATCAGGATACTCATTTACCACTGGCACATCATTAATCTGAACAGTTCCTTTATTTTCAATGATGTGTGCAAGGTAACATTCATTTCCATCTTTTACAAGTTTATTGGCCTCTTGATAAGTTATCAACAGTAAGGGTTCATTCTTGTACTCAAACTGAAAGTCTTTCTGAAAAGAAAATTCTTTAGCTCTACAATCAATCTTAGCATGGTAAATAGAGAGCCAATCCTTACCCAGGATAACATCAAACTCTACTAGAGGTAGAACAATAAGGTTTGCAAGTAGGTTCTTTCCACAGATAAGGATAGGAAGATTCTTATAAATTATTTTTGCCTCAACATTTCCCACAGGTGTTTTTACCAAAAGTTCAGGAGTCATTTCTTGAGATGGTATTCCCATTTTACTAGAAAAGGTTTCAGAGATGAAATAATGTATAGACCCCGAATCAAACAATATAATGGAATAATCTGAAAAAACAAACAAAGTACCTGATACAACTTCATTTGATGGCCCGACATCTGTTGAAGTAGTTGCAAAGGATTTCACCACCACTTTCTGCTTGTAGTCTAACTGCTTCCCATCACCCAAGCTCTTTGTCGGACACTCGTTTGCATAGTGACCCATCTCATTGCACTTATAACATTTCACTAACTGTAAATAAAATTTGGTCTTACCATCACCCTGATCTTTTCCAGTGCAATCACGAGCCTTATGTCCCATCTTACCACATCGGTAGCACTTTCTAGAATCCAGAAGACATTCCCCAGCATGTCATTTTCCACATTTATCACAAACTGGAAACTTAGTTTTCTTACCGTCAGACTTTTTTGCAGAATTCTTAACTTTCTCCTGCCACCTCGGTGTCTTCTTCTATTGGTTGTTATAGAACACTTGATCATCGACAAACTCCATTTCCACCTTCTCAGCACATCGAACAAGCTTTTCATAACTTTTAAAATCACGAGAAGATAATGCCCTTCGATATTTTGGCTTTAATCGTGAGTAAAAATGATTGATTTTACTATCAAGGTCTCGGATAAAATTTGGAGCATACCTTGCCAATCGAGTGAACCTTTCTTCATAGGCAGCCACTGAGTCTTCCTCTTGCCTCAATTCCAAGAATTGATTTTCCATCCTTAGTCGAACAGCCTTAGGAAAATACTTCTCAAGAAACATACCTTTGAATTCATCCCAGTCGAGAGCATCAATCTCTTAAGCGTCCCTGATATTTTTAACCATCGACCACCACTGGTCTGCTTCACCCTCCAAACGATAAATAGAAAGACTAACCTTTTGATTTTCTGAACACCCCATGACATCAAAAATCTTCTCCAGTGATTTAATCCACCCTTCAGCTAGCACAGGGTTAGATGATCCTCTAAATGATGGGGGATGTTGCCTCATGAAATGTTCCACCACTGACATGTTCCTCTGCGGTTGATCTGGCTGATCTCATGTATGGATACCACCGCCATTTATCGCATGAGTCAATTGCGCCATTACTGCAACAAACTGTTCAGTTCCAATTCTCACCATCTCAGGATGCTGATTCGGAAGGTTATTTCCTTCTTCATTTCTTCCTAGCACTGCTTCCCTGTTTCCTCTGCGGAAAACCATTCTGAACAAACATGTCTTAGATGAAGCAACATGGTAATCTTCAAATACTATATCACTTCAATTTGACCATAAAAAATATTTTTGGATAATCATTTAATATAATTCTAACTCCTAAAGTTATCTAAACCGACCTTTGATACCAACTATAAGGCCCCAGCCTTAAACCTTACTTAATATTGAGTTATTAAAAGATTACACATTGAGGATCTTTTCGGGTTTAGAGTTTTAGAGAATTAGATCATAAAACTTGCATTACATTCCACATATAAACAAAGTGGTTACATAAAGATAATATTCTTCTTTCCCATTAATGGAAACATATTTAAAATAAAACATGGATTCTTTCTTGACACTCCCTTGACACTATCATGATATCATGTACCTTTCCCTTGACCTGTGAAAAACATTTCAAAAAAAAAATGGGATGAGCATAAAAAGCTCAATAAGGTATATAAAAATATGGAAAGGAAACATGGGTACATATATACATAAGAATGAAATCATACTTTACCCATAAAACATAAGCACTTTAACATACCTCATCAAATCATGAATAAATCATAGAGATCATAAGACATAAAGGTAACTTGAGGCATTCATAACATTCTTACGTAGGGAGTAACCCTCTTGGTTATGTTTGGAATACCCATCACAGTATATTCCCTAAATCTCTTCGGAGAAACCTTAATGTTTCACTCCTTCGCGTTACCCAATGCATTGGAGAGCTATATCGGGCTCACCCGCCCTTAGTTTATCACAGAACCACCGTCTTCATAATAATTCCCAAGAACCTCAACATAATCGTATGACATAAAAAATGCATAAAGGAAACATAACATTTCCACCTTTCAATCACAAGATATGAATAAAAAAAATTGATATAAAAACATTATGAAAAACATTTTCAATACCAAAATAAAAGAAAATTAAAACATGATATTTATTTTTCTTTTAAAAAGAATGTATGGCTTGTAGAGGAAGCCGAAACTCAAATAACGGTCACGACGGCGGAGAAGTCGTTGTCACCGCATACGTACGACAAAAACATTCCATTTTGTCATTTAGTAAAACGCTTTGTATAAAAAAGATTACTTTTGGATAAACGTAAAAGTCAAAGGGGTTTATACACCATATAAAAGAAGGTTGTGTATAAAACAAAATATGCCTCAATGAAGGGAGATTGAGATGAAGTCCCATACCTCGGGTCTGACTTGACTCGGTCGTTCTTTAATCTCCTGAATAATAAACTTGAGTTAATTTATACTTGTTTAAGAACCTTTTTCAAGTTCATTATTCCTTTTATATCACTTATTTCCATGTCATGAACACTATGTAATTATTTAAGTTAATAACGGTCGTTTTAACGATCATTGGTACTTGAGTAAAAAATAAGCCCTTTATAATTACAAGTTTTTCATGTATCTATTATGTCCAGAATTATAATCATTATGTATATATCATATATATCCAGTATATACATGCATTTATAATACTAGATAATCATTTAGAGGTAAGAAATGAAATGCACCGTTCATGGAGACGGTAAGCCGTACGTACGCATGAATGCTACTCTCATTTCTATTTCGTATTTTATAGAATGGAATAATAATTATATAAAGGTATATTATAATTCCAGTATAATATCATATATAATATCATAGTTCCATCCTTTATACGTCCCACATATGGTATTTAACGAATCAAATCACTTTGAGGGGGAGGTAGTCCGCACTTCCTTAAATGAAGATATCGCGTTTACCCATAATGGAAACCATAAAGGTATGCCCAAAATAAAAAATACATAATATTAAGGGAAACATAAACATATTATATATCATATATAAATATAGTTTCATCTTAATGTCCACCTTTGAAGGTGTTAAAAGAATGTTGAACAATCATCGTTTCGGGAGGCATAAATTCAAAATCCACGGAAACAGTATGTTCTTTAACCATTAGATGTAGGTGTGTGTAAGTGTAGCTCTAATACTTCTTATGAAAACCTCCTAGTATATTGAGGATACTGTAGTTGTTACAAAAGAAAAGAATAAATAGTGTTTAGGGGGTTAGAGAAGCAAAATCAAACAAAAGGACTCAAAAGAAGACATTACCTTAAAATCGGGTAACTCTCTTAGATTTGATCTCAAAGGCTTCATTGGGAAGACTTCATCCCAAAGTGAGGCTTCAAGGAGTAAGATAGGGATGTGGAGAGACAAAATGGGCAGGGGTTGGACGAGCCAAAGGCTTTGGGAGTGTGGGTAAGGAGGTAGAGGTGGGGGCCTTTTATAAGAGGAGAGGAGGGGCACTCTTGGAAGGTAAAGAAAAGTCACTTTATTTTAAAGTGGTATTCGGATTTAAGAGGTCCCACATTGATGTGTTTCTATGATAAGGTGATAAGGGTTCGAAATCCACACATCCAATAGGTTTTGGCCATGTGTAGGACTTATATTTTACATTATCATTTCATTTTATTTAAATCGTCAAATAATGAGGTCATCGCTGCATCATTATGATGTCATAAATAATTTAATTTATTTAAAGTCTAAAAATTATATAAAAAATACTATGATGCAGGAAATCTTTTTAGATTTCCAATGACTATTTATAATAAAAAATATGATCTTTATAACCCCATGTAAAAATTGTTTTAGTAAAACATCTCATGTTTGTGTCATTTTTTACTTTTACATTAAATAAAAAGTTATTTATGTCATTTCCCAACCAAAGTGGCTCCATGGGGTCCCCAAGTTGACCCATGTATTGTATTGGTCGTCCATGGCACATAAAATGAGGTTAGGACATGTGTCAAGCTCATCTCATTTTATTAATTCATTATTTTTACCTTAAACTACACTAATTACCTCTAATCGCGATTAAGAACATAAGAGTTACTATTCACCAAAAAATTATTATAATCACATAGAACCACATTTTACTTTTTAATGAAAACCATTTATGTCGGAATTTTGAAATTCAAAACACATAAGTTGTAAAATTTCATTTAAACGAAAAATCAGTTTTTATAAGTACCACTTAGTAGTTTCACTATTCACCAAAAATTGAAGTTTCTCAGAAAAATACCAAAAATTCACCCTAAGCTATATTTGATATTCCGAATTCAAAAATGAATTCTATTTTAAAAAGTTAAAAACATATAAATCACATTAATTAATTTAATAATTAATTCCCGGTGTCATGACAAATAGCGTGTTTTTATGAAACAATAAGTATCAAAAGATTGACACCAGTTTAAGTCCAATTTCAATGTGAAATTGATTCCAATGAACACCATTGGATAAAATGGTTAAAATATATTCTAATTTAACTTCAAAACTAATTCAAAAGATAATCTAATCATATAAATAAATTATATTAAAAAGCAGTTTTGATGTAAAATACAGTATTTTTCACTATTCATTAAAAAATGAACATTGTCTGAAAAATACCAAAAATTCACAAAAAGTATATTTTGATGTCCCAATAATAAAGAATAAGTTTATTTTGACAAGCATAGCTTATAAAATTGTCAAACGATAGATTTAAAAATGGTTTTCCATCAAAAGGCAGTAAAACAATCTTTTAAAAATATTAGTGTATTCCATGCTTAAGATTGGATTTATTTTCATTTTAAGCCTCTAAAACACTATATAATTCATTAATAGACTTAGATAAAAATATCTTTTACTCATTACTTACTTGGGATGTTACACTTATCTACCCAAAACGACTACCGTATGGTCCATAATAAGATACCCAATGAGGTTTTCCTATGTGAGGTTAATTTTCTTCACTATTCTCTTTCTCATTACATATTCTATTACAACCTTAATTAAATTAAAAAAAATTAATAAATAAAAATATATATCATAAAATATAATGTTAGAATTATTATGGAATAACTTATATCTATATCCTCTACCATAAAATGTGAATCTAATCCATCGATCATGTATACGGAGGACTACTGCCTCAAAAAATGGTTTAATAAGTTTTCCCTCACCACCTCTAATGGATGGAAATAAAAATAGATTTAATCTATGTATATGATATATATGAGAAATTATACATTTATAATTATAATTTCTTATATAAATTCAAAAATTTGATTCATTGGGAATATAATAATGTCACTCATGTGTATGAAAAACTGTCGCCTGACGAAGTAATGTGAGTTGGTTTTCAATTATGCATCACATGGAAGGTTATTAGAATAAAATAAATAAATATATGTGATTTATATGATATAATAATTACTTTATAACAAATATATTTTTTTTACCATCCTTTCATTACATCTGTTGAGAAAATAGAAAGGGATTTCATGCGTACATATGACATATTGTCTCCATAGATGACGTAATTCATCTTTTATCTCTATATAGTATGGATTACTAGAAATACATAAATAATGAATATATAATATATTTATTTCATGTATAAATTTTTTGAGATGATGGGTCAAAGATCAATATACATGGACATAAACTATCGAACTAGAATATATATAAAAAGAGAAGAAATTATCACCCAAAATAGTGATTTTCAAAAATAATTTTCAATTAAAAGGAGATTAAAGGTTATATATAAATAAAATATGATATGATAAATATTTGTATGGTCATGTGAATGATTTATATTTAACCTATATTTATTTAATATGAGGTTTGACGTGTATGAATTATGTTGGTAATTTAGGTAATGGATTTATATTCCTTATTTTAATTCTGGGATTAATATGTCATATTCACCACTAGGTTCTCTTGTGTGGTGTATATACTAGCAATTTTTTTCATGACCCATCCTCGGGGCCCATGTCGTGACTACCCTAAGCCCACCATTCATAGGCCAGGGGCTGGCGACTAGCACCAAAGGCGTAATCCCAATAAAAAGGGAAGACATTGCCTTTAAACCTGTAACACATACTATCTAAACACAATATGTAGAAGCAAAAAGTAATAAAATAGAAAATAAAAGTGTGATGAAAGTAAGTGGGCCAGTATACAAGCCCAACTGAACAACAAGTACAAGTAAAAAAGGAAATCCGCTCCTGGATCATCCACCGGGGAATCCTACCAGAAGGGTAGGTACAGAACTCAAACAACTCATCCCTGCAGTACGTACCATCTATTCCAGCTCCCAGCTGCCTCTCGTCCATCACCCTCAGCCTTGATCACTGCTGACCATCATCTGCACATAACACAACAAGGTGCGGGTGAAACCCATGCAGGGGAGAGTATAACCATACTTAGTAGGAGACCCCGAGACCCCCGAAGGTCTCCCAGCTTCCACAAAGGATTATCCACAGAATAAATATACAATCAAAAAGTTTCAAAAAACCCTACTTAGGTATATGCCTATACATATACCTAAGTTTTCAATCACAGTCCAACTCCAACTCTCAAACCCAAGCACAAACCAATCCACAAAGGAAGTAAAGTCAATCACCAGAATGATAATGGTTAAAAGACATGACTAATCATACACATGTATACATATTTAGTAGAGTGATAGAGATGATCAGATTTTGTCACTGATTCATCTAAGTTGTCGAACCCACACAAGATACAGGACCGACTAAGCTTTCAGACCCACATATGATACATGACCACCTATTCTATCGGACCTACATGGGATATAGGAACAGAAGTCAGAATAGTCGGACGCATGGAGGATCTTGGTACATTAGTCATCGTTGTCAAACCCATAGAAGTTTCCAGTACAGTAGTCACCACTATCGAACAAAATTAAGATCCTGGTACAGTATCGTCACTGTCGAACCCACGGAGGATCCTGTCATCTCAGTCGCAGCCAGCCCTAGAGTTCCCGCACACGACATGCTCAATTCTAGGAGGGTCTGCTCCTCGAGCCAAGTGGTGATACATCAATTACCACAAAGTCCTGATTTGATGTATTATTTAGTTCTGCCTCATCATAAGAAACCCAACGCGACAGATGGCACATCAATCGGACGCCGGGTTTGAGAGTTATTGGCATTCCGTTCCAGGGGCCGGATGGTTTTTAGGCTAAAACCAACCCGTCCATACTCCAACTGTGTCCAAAACTCAAGTGGAGTATTCCAAATAATCTTATCACTCCCAAAATTCCATTACTGCAGGCAGTACGTCAATCAGACACCAGTAGCCCTAGATGCGGGCTAAAAGGTGTAAACGACCCAAGCGGGTTCGGGTCCAGTCTGATCCTGTTGGACTGACCCGGCCCAACCCGGTCTGAACTGGGGTCTGACCCAGACCACAGGTCCAACCTAGTCTGAGGAAGCGACCCGATACGAGCGGATGTCCCGACCTGAGGGCAGCCCAGCCAAGGGGCGACCCGGCAGAGGGCGGCCGGGCGAAGGCGGCCTGGCCTAGGGGCGGCCAGGCCGAGGGCAGCCTGGCCAACGGCGGCCCAGCCGGGGGTGGCCTGGCTCGGTGGCAGCCCGACTGAGGGCAGCCCGACCATGGGTGGCCCAGCTGAGGGCGGCCCGGCCAAGGGCAGCCCAACCTTGTCACGCCAGGGGGGGAGGCAGGTGCCCCCTGGAACCCGAACAACTTATCCGTTTGGGTAGAACCGAACCAGCGCCTGGTGGCGCTGGTCCGGCCCATGCGGGACCTGACGGGGTCCCCCACATCCTGGTTGGCTACTCAGACCAGCCGCTCCCCATCATTGGCATGACACGGTGGCACCACGCCCAACACCGCAGCCCAGCCAGGGCACGGTTTCGCATCGCCGGCACGGTGCGATGGCGATGTGCTTATTCCACTACGGCCCGCTTGGTCGTGGCTTTTCGTTGCGTGGTGCAACGGTGGCCCTTACGCCATCGACCTCTTTCGTGATCCGCCTCCTTTTTCTACACAATGAGAACAACAACAAGGGGGAGGGTCGGACCGTGTTCATGCGGTCCGAGACCTCCTAGTTAAAGTTGTTAACATTCGGCATCAAGAGAACAACACACGATGAGGAAAGGAGAGTATAACTCATACATAAAATAATCCAATTTCCCCTTCCTTGATTATTTGTATGTTGTCGAAGTTGCGGAAAGCGGGCGGATGTCGATTCGTTGAAGAACTGTAAATGTCCAAGGATGAAGCGTCATCAACGTTCCTCACGACGGATCCTTCTCTTGTGTCTTAGATGAAGATCGAATATAGTACCATCGATCTTCAAAGATGAGGAGCATTCCTCATCAAGAGGATGATGTTCTTCCCAGAGTTCTACTAAGCTCTCAAAGGATTATGCCAACCAAAAATAAAATATTCTTATCTCTTATTTTAATGTTGACATAATCGATTCAAAAGAATTAAAATCACTCAAATCAATTAATTAAGTCATTAATTAATTTTTGTTGGCACCATTAATGGTAATACCAAGAGTTTCCCCTATTAATGGGTAGCTTAAGGGTTTAAAAGGGTGTTTAGAGGAGTTAAAGGGTTCGGGTGGGCCCCACCCTAAAACATCCTCCCAAGGGTGGTTAGGGTGTGGTGAGTCCCACCTCCAACCTCACATTGGAGGTTTTAACAACCTTTCCAATAAAAATATGTCACCCATATTTTTATTTAATTTTTATTTAGAAACCCCAATAATTAACTACCAATCTCTATAAAATGCAACTGTGGTAATGGTCTCCTTAAGAAAATACCGGCGCTGCGAGTTCAACAGTGCCCTCATATTTCAATTCTAAGCACCTCTTCAAAATATATAAAATCCCACATGTACGTTTATTGAACATACTGAAAAAAACTTTAGAAATTGATTCTGGGCACACCGGGCCTCAGAATCAAGCACCGTCAGAAACTACGAACTCTAAAATTCCCACGTATTTAAAAAAAGTTCCATGTAATTTCAAGGTCTTTAAATTCTCCCCACATTAGGGGTTTAAATTACCATAAGATTCAACTCACACTAAGGAAATAAATTGGGGTACTGAGAATGCATCTGAGCCTCGCGCTCCATGTGCTTTCCTGGAGGTTCTCGTGTATCCAGCGAACATGCACCAGAGGAATCAACCATCCACATAGTACCCACTCCTGTCGATCCTCAATCTCCACTGGAACCTCTATGAATGTCGCCCTGTAATCGATGTCCATCTCTTCGTGGTTGGTGATGTGGGATGGGTCATGCATGTATCTTCTCAGCTGAGATACATGGACGACGTCGTGCACCCGGTGCAACTGAGGTGGAAGAGCCAAGTGGTAAGCCACCTCTCCTACTTTACTGAGGACCTGGAAAGGTCCGATGAATCGTGGAGATAACTTACCGCCTCAGCCAAATCTCCGTAGACCTCATCGTGGTGAGACCCGTAGAAAGAGGTGGTCTCCATTTTTGAACTATAGTGGTCTCCGTCTCCTATGAGCATAGGACTTCTGTCTGCTCTGTGAAGTCTTCATCCCCTCTTGGATGATCTGAATCTTCTCGGTCATAGCCTGCACCATCTCTCGTCCTACAAGTGCTGACTCCCCTAGGTCAGTCCAGCACAGAGGTGATCTACATGTACTTTGGTACAGTGCCTCGTAAGGTGACATCCTGATAGTGGAGTGGTTGCTGTTATTATACGCAAACTCTACCAAGGGTAAGTGATCCTCCCAGCTGCGACCGAAGTTGAGGATGCATGCATAGAGCATGTCCTCGAGAGTCTGAATGGTTTTCTCAGTCTGGAAATGTATCTGAGGATGGAATGTGGTGCTTAAGAGAAGTTGCGTCCCAAAAGCCTCCTACAACCCCTTCCAAAGCCGAGAAGTGAAACGAGCTTCCTGACCGTAGATGATCGTCGATGGCACACCATGAAGTCATACGATCTCCCGTATGTAGAGGTGTCCCAGGATCTCTACCGATCCCTTCTCTCTGATCGGGAGGAAGTGGGCCGACTAGATGAGTCGGTCGATAATCACCCAGATAGAGTCGTGTCCTCTGGATGTACGTGGAAGTCCTATCATGAAATCCATGGATATCCCGTCCCACATCCACTCTAGGACCTCTATGGGATGAATCAAGCATGCTGGAACCTGGTGCTCTGCCTTCACTTATTGACATGTGAGGCATCATGAGACAAACTCTACTAATTCCTTCTTCATACTTGTCCACCAGTGCTATCATCGAAGGTCCTGATACATCTTCGCTACTCCTGGATGTATCGTCTATAGGGAAGTGTGGAACTCCCTCAAAACTTCCGCCTGAGGTGAAACTCATAACATGATCTGTCCTCTGAAGAGAATGACGTGCTCCCCACCTTCAGAAAATCCATCAGGTGCCTGCCCTGAGGATAATTGAGCATGTCATGTCTCACAGTCAAAGTCCTCACGTTGTGTCTCCCTGGCCCATTGAAGATGTGGAGGAGTGACTGTGAAAGATAGCAGAAAGGTTGTTCCATCTCTATCTACAAAGTATATCTACATCGCGGCCTGTTGCTCCGTCGCCTCTCCTAGTAGCTAAATTCCTGATCTCCTGCTACGAGCATCTGGTACATCGTTCCCCTTCCCAACAGTATAGAATATATCAAATTCATTGTCCTGGAGGAACATGAGCCATCGCCGCAGTCTCAGGATTAGGTCCTTCTGTGAGAAGATTTACATGAGACTTTGGTGGTTAGAGTAGATGATAAAACGCTCTCCCATCAGATAGTGTTGCCACATCATCAAGGAGAAGACCACTGCTACTAACTCTAGGTCATGGGTATCATAGTTCTGCTCATGCTGTCTCAAATGCCAAAAACCATACGCGATCACTGCTCGCTCCTACATCAGGACACACCAGAGTCTGGTCCCTGATGTGTCACAGTAAACCATATATCCAATGCCCTCCTCTGGTATTCTCAAGATGGGTGCACTATTCAACCTCTTCCTCATCTTCTGAATGATCTTCTGGCATATTTCTAACAACATGAAGGGTTTCCCCTTCTTCGTCAATGCTGAAAGTGGTGCTGCAACTCTGGAAAAATCTGGCACAAATCTCGGATAGTACCCAACCAATCCCATAAAACTCCATACATCTGTCACACTTCTGGGTGGCTCCCAAGCAAGAAATGCCTCGATCTTCACTAGATCTAATGCTACTCCAGCCTCCGAGATGACGTGTCCCAAGAAGTGAACCTCTTGAATCCAAAACTGGCACTTTGAGACCTTACCATAAATCTGGTGCTCTCAGAGTGTGTCCAGTACTACCCGCAAATGGTAGGCATGCTCCTCCTCAGTAGTTTAGTAGATCAGTATGTCGTCGATGAAGACTAAGAAAAAGAGATCGAGGTAAGGCTGGAAGATCCTGTTCATGATACTCATGAACACTACTGGAGTGTTGCTTACATCAAAGTTCATAACCAAGAACTCGTAATGGCCGTACATACATCTGAAGATTGTCTTTTGCATATCCTCATCCCGAAATCTGAGCTAGTGATATCCTGACCTAAGGTTTATCTTTGAGAACCATCGTGCTCCCTTGAGCTGATAAAAGTGGTCATTAATCCTCGGGAGTGATTACTTGTTCTTTGCGATCACCAGATTCAGGCGACGGTAGTCAACACACATTTGCAAGCTCCCATCCGCCTTCTTAGCAAACAAAATCAGAGATTCCCAGGGTGAAACATTGGGTTGGATAAATCGCTTCCCCTGCAAGTCCTCCAGATGTACCCGCAGCTCATGAAGCTCGATGGGAGCCATCCGATATGCTGGAGTAGATATATATGTCATCCCAAGTTACAGGTCAATGTAGAAGTCTACCTCTCTACATGGAGGTAGTCCTGGAATGTCATCAGGGAAAACATCTGTGTACTAATCCACCACAAAAGGAAAACTCAGACTACGCACATCAACCGCTCAGAGGACGAGACTAGCCAACTGATGTGTGATTGGCTACCCCCTTCTCTATGTAAGTCCATCCTACACTGAAAAGGCTCCCTTATCACTGGTGAAGGTGAAACTGGTCCCATCCATGCCAACACACCACACTTTGCACCAAATACATTCAATCTGGGCATGAACTGTGGATAACTAGTCCATACCCAAGATGACATCATAAGGCCTCGATGCCATTACGAGGAGATCCTAGCCAAAGCTCTCACCTCCTAGAGTAAGCTCACACTGCCGGCACCAGTATGTAATCATCGAGCCTGCTCCCACAAGAGTCTCTAGCCATAAAGATCGAGCCAACAACTCCGTCAGAATCTCCGATCTCTGAATGAGGGCAGTGGCAATAAAGTAATGACTCGCAGCTATGTCTATAAGTAATGCAACAAGGATGGATTAGTCTCATAAAGTACATTGAATCATCTTAGGTGAACCGTGGTCATAGGCCTCAACTGCCTGAAGCTGAGCCCACTTCTGTCTGCTAGCTCCCTGTGGTCGGGATGGTCCTCTAGGTGGTGGTGGTGGTAGGGCCCCGAAATGTCGTCCACCACCTGCTGCTTGGCCAGATCCTCTGCCATGTCTGCCCGCTCCCGACGGACCACAACGGTCAAACCTATGTCTCTGCCTGGGAGGTCCCTCTATGGTTTATTGGTCATCTGCATGGCCGGTCAGGCAGTCATGAGCCATGTGGCCCTACCGACTGCATGCATAACACTGCCTACTCCTCGTATAGCTGGCACTGTCTCGTGTACCCCACACAACCGAACCTATATCGTGGGGTCACCCACCTGATGGCCTGGTCCGCTTGGACCTCTATGACATTTGTCTACTGCCGGCAGTAGAAGACTCTGCTATGTTTCGCCCTGTGGTGGGTCTCACTACTAGTGACTGCCCACTGAGAAAACTCTCCATTAGAAGGGCTCGCTCCCGCACCCTCGCCTACATAGGGATGCTGAGGGGGATCATCGATGCCCTGATCTCATGCCTGCATCCCTTCTCGAAGGTCCGAACCCTAAAGAATGGGTCCTGCACTATATCTGTTGAGTATCCCCAGTGGTCGGTGAACCTCACTTAGTACTCAGATACTTTCATGCTGCCCTACTATAGATAAAGTAACTGCTGAATCTGCACAGCACGAAGGGTGGCAGGAACAAACTCTGAGCGAAAGAGACTCTCAAAATCCATCCAAAGTAATGATTATTCCTCATACACTTAGAGCATCAAGATTCACCATCTGTCTGCTACTACATGCAGGAGACTCGCGACAAGGATCGCCATGAGGTCAGCTGGTGTCTCTACCAATCTGAAAACTCTCACGACAGCCTCCAGCCAATCCTTAGCTTCATGTGGGTCCATCTCTCCCCGTAACCTTAGTGGCCTCTGAAACTGGAACTCGTGAAATGCAATCAGTTGGCATGCAATCTCTACTACTGAAGTTGGTGGTATCGGTGGCCCAGTAGGTGGTGGTACCGCTAGTACCTCCGTTGTGATGGGGCCCTGCACCGAGGCCTCGTCGCTCGGTGGGCTACCATCTCGTACGTAACTCGGAACCCCAGCTGGCTGCCTTTGTGGGGCTATCCTAAAAGGAAACAGGTGTGCCACAGTTAAAATAGTATACCTGGTGAGCTGACACAAAGTAATCAAGAAGAATAATTTTTCATAGGAAACACACATGCAATCTGTGTTTTCGTGTACTGAGTTGGAGATCAGAAGTCAGAGTCCTAGTGTATGGATATGTCGGCCACTTCACCAATACCAGTTTTCCAAAACTGATAACCACGACAAAAACACTTAACACTATTTCCATTAAAATAATTAGAGTTAAATTTATGTGGTAGAACCGACTCCTATGATACAAATTTGTCACGACCCATCCTTGGGGCCCGTGCCGTGACTACCCCAAGCTCGTCTTCCATAGTCCAGGGGCTGGAGACTAGCACCAAAGGCGTAATCCCGATAAAAAGGGAAGGCATTGACTTTAAACCTGTAACACACAATGTCTGAACAAAAGCTATAGAAGCAAAAAGTACTAAAATAGAAAATAAATGTGTGTTGAAATCAAGTGGGCCAGTATACAAACTCAACTGAACAACAAGTATAAGTAAAAAAGGAAAACAGCTCATGGATCGTCCACTACGGAATCCTACCTGAAGGGTTGGTACAGAACTCGAACAACTCATCCATGTGGTACGTCCCGTCTAGTCCAGTTCCAAGTAGCCTCCCGTCTTTCTCCCTCAGCCTCGATCACTACTGACCATCATCTGCACAGAACACAACAAGGTGCGGGTGAAGCTCGTGCAGGGGTGAGTATAACAATACTCAGTAGGGGACCCCAAGACCCCCGAAGGTCTCCCAGAATCCAAAAATGATAAACCATAGAAGAAAGATACAATCACAAAGTATCAACCAACCCTAATTAGGTATATTCCAATACATATACCTAATATATCAATCACAGTCCGACTCCAACTCTCGAACCCAAGAACAAACCATTCCATAAAGGACGTAAAGTCAATCACCAAGATGATAATGGTTGAAATAAATGACTCACCTCACATAGGTATAAATATTTCGTAGAGTGATAGAGATGATAATATGTTCTCACTAATTCATCTAAGTTGTCAGATACACACAGGATACTGTACCAGCTAAGATGTCGGACCCACACAGGATATAGGAACATCTATTCTGTCAGACCCACAAAAGATACATGAACAAAAGATAGAACTGTCGGAACCACGGAGGATCCCAGTACAGTAGTCATCGCTTTCGAACCCACGGAGGATTCTGGTACAGTAGTCATTGTTGTTGAGCCCAGGGAGGATCCTGGTATAGTATCGTTGCTGTCGAACACACGGAGGATCTTGCCATCTCTATCGTAGCCACCCCTTGGGTTCTCGCACACAGTACGCTCGATTTCGGGAGGGTCTGCTCCTCAAGCCAAGTGTAGATACATCAAATATCATGAAATCCTATGTTGTTGTATCCCGTAGTTCCGTATCATTATAAGAAACCAAATGTGATAGACAGCTCGTCAATCGGACGCCCGGTCTGAGAGTTATTGGCATTTCCATTCCAGGGGCCCGGTTGGTTTTTATGCATAAACCAACCCGTCCGTACTCCAATTGCGTCCAAACCACAAGTGTAGTTTGCCAAAGAATTGTCTCGATCCAAAAATTCCAGCATGGAAGGTGCTACATCAATCAGACACTCGTAGTCCTAGATGCGGGCTAAAAAGTGAAAACGACCAAAGCAGGTCCAGGTCCGGTCCGACCCAATCGGACTAACCTGACCCAACCCGATCTGAATCAGGGTATGAACCAGACCACGGGTCCAACCCAGTCTAAGGAAGTGACCTGAGCCGAGGGGATGGCCCGACCCAAAGAGACGGCCTGACCCGACGAGCATCCCAGCTACGGGCGGCCCGATCGTGGGTGGCCCGGCCGATTGCGACCTGGCTCAGGGGCGGCCCGGCCGAGGGCGGACCAGCCGAAGCTAGCCCGACCTTGCTGCACCAAGGGGGAGGCGCTCTCCCCCTATCACCTGAATGGCTTAGCAGTTCCTATAGAACCAAACTGGCACACGGTGGCACCGATCCAGTTCATGTGTGACCCGATGAAGTCCCACACCTCCCGGCTGGCCGCTCAGGCCAGCCGCTCCCTATCACCGTAGCGGCGAGACAGCGCCACGCCCACCACTGCGGCCCAACCCGACTGTGGTTCTGCATTGCTGGCATGGTGCGACGATGTCATGGTTTCTCCCCCGCAGCCCTTCTCCGGCGCGGTGTGATGACACCACGCCCTTTTGGCTCTATTGTGGCCCCCTTGGCCGCGACTTTTCTTTGCGTGGTGCGATGACGTCCCTTGTGCCACCGGCCTCTTTCATGATCCTCATCCATCATCAACACAATGATAACAACAAAAGGGGGTCAAACTGTGTTTGTGCGGTCTGAGCCCTCCTCGTTGCATTTTTAACATTCGACATCAACAGCACATCACACGATGAGGAAAGGAGAGTATAACTGAGACATAAAAAATCCAATCTCCCCTACCTCAATTCGAAGTACGACGTCAATGTCATGGAAATAGGGAGGACATCGATTCGTTGACGTTGGGAAACGTCTGAGGATGAAGCGTCATCGACGTTCCTCTCAGCAGATCCTTCTCTTGTGGCTTGGACGAAGATCGAAGAGAGTACCATCGTTCTTCAGAGATGAGGAGCGATCATCATCGAGAGGATGATGTTCTTCCCGGAGTTCTACTAAGCACTCAAAGGATTATTCCAACCCAAAATAAAATATTATTATCTCTTATTTTAATATTGACATAATGAATTCAAAAGAATTCAAATCACTCAAATTAATTAATTAAGTCATTAATTAATTTGTGTTGGCACCATTAAGGGGAAGACCAAGATTTTCCCCTATTAATGGGGAGCTCAGGGGTTTAAATTGGGGTTTAGAGGAGTTAAAGGGTTCGAATGGGCCCCACCCTAAAACATCCTCCCCAGGGTGGTTAGGGTGTGGTGGATCCCACCTCCAACCTCCCTTTGGAGGTTTTGACAATCTTTCCAATAAAAATATTTCGCACATATTTTTATTTAATTTTTATTTAGAAACCCCAATAATTAACTCCCAATATCGATAAAACGCAACAACGGTAAAGGTCTCCTTAAGTGAATATCAGCGCAATGAGTTCAACGGTGCCCTCAGATTTCAATTCCGAACACCGCTTCAAAAGATATAAAATACCGCACGTACGTTTACTGAACATACCAAACAAAACTTCATAAATTGATTCCGATCACTCCGGGCATTGGAATCAAGTGCCGTCAGAAACTACGGACTATTAAAATTCCCATGTATTTAAATAAAAATCCACAGAATTTTCAGGTCTTTACAATTTTTATGTCATATTAAGAATATGATTATTTCAATGATATTTAATATTTCATTTTATTTTATTTTTTATGGATAATAGGATTCAAAATTTACCAAAGTGGTAAGGTTTTTATGAAATAATCTAACTATTTTTCAAGATTTTCTATAATTATGCTTCTAATTGTGAAATATTATGATATATATCTCAATAAAATCTTTACTTTTCTTCTCCTATGGTCATTACATGGATATATATTTCATTACAATCCATTTTCTTATCATTATGTGATCGAGAGTCCAAATAATTGTTTTAAAGAAAAACCATTTTCATTTCCCTCTTCCGTCAACAGTCCTTTTTATTATATACCTTTGATTTGATGAAAATGGTTTAATGAATGTTTTTATAATTATAAATTCTTTTCAATAATGTTTTATTATTATTTTTGTATTTTTTATAATGGATTTAAGGCAATCTTATTTTAATTTTTTGAATGAGAGGGTTTGAATTTAATTGAAAAATGCTATAGGAACAATTGTTTTAGTGTGTATGGAATGAACAATATTTTCTATCATCAATAAGTCTCAATGTTTTAAATATTAATTAATATTTTTTAAAGGATATTTACATGGATGACTATTTTTTAAATTTTATGTGAAATTAGATTTTTTATATGGTTATTCTTGAAACAGAAAGGTAATGTTCTTCATGAAATGTCTAAAGTGTTCTTTGAAATCATTTTCCTTCTAATATTACATAATTTGATTTTATTTTGGAATTAATGGTTATATAATATGATGTTACCATTATTATTATTTATATATATGGTTTATATTTATGAAGAAAATATATTTTGGAAATTGATTACTTGTTCCACGTGTTAAGCAATGTTAAAATGATGAAATTTTTATGAAACATTTTTCTTTTCCAAGAGTTTTGATATGATTATTTTTTATATGTCCCCTTTAATTTTATTAGTTATAAGATGATGAATAATTTATGAAATTGGGGTATATATATGTAATTTTTTCATTATTTAATAGTGGTTATGTTATATTGAAGGTGGTGGTTACACTATAACCATAGACAGTGGTTATAATATAACCAACTACAATGGTTATGATAGAATAAAAAAATGGCCATGCTCATACCCTAGGATGGGTGGGACATATATCTCACTCCAAAACATTGGATAATAACAGATTACTCATGAGATAAATATGTTATGTTGGATCCTATTTTCATGTTCACATGTTTTTGTGTACACCATGATACATGTCCATAATGTTATGTGAAAACCAAATTTCATGTCCTTTACAAAATTGGTGATTGTTTTTATACTTATACATGGTCATAATGTCATGATATCAACTGAATGAAACTAAATTATTAATTTTTGGATTTTATTATGACATCATTAATGTTCTTTTATTCCATTATGATTCATTTCCCTTGAATTTCCATGATATATTCCAAGATTCACATTTATGATCTATGATATACAAGGTATGGTTTAACAATTTTATTATCATGTAATCATATCATTATTATCATGTTATGTTGTTATCTCCCATGTTTACCCTAATAGAGAATCTTTAATCATCCTTTCATATTTATTGTTTGCCGAGGTTATTATAAATTCATTTAAGTAGGGTATGTCTGTTAAGTGTACAATGTGGGAAGTTATTTTTGGGTTATATAAAATATATTTCGAGAAATAATATGATTTTATATCTAATTAACATATAAACTATAACATTACAGTCTGTGTTTGAAGAAATATGATATGTTTTTAATATTCATGTAGAGCTTATGTATTAATGTTATGGGTCAATTTATATTAACAGATATTATTGTGGCGAATCAGAGAATGTGAACTTAATCAAATGACTCTCAGCAATGATCATCACACACAAAATGAAAAAAATAGATCTCTCCCTCATGAACTATATTATGTGATTATAGAAACCCATACTTTTCATACATATATATTACATTTTTTAGATGAATATTTATTACATAACATTACGATCCCCACCAAAATGTTATAGGTCTAGTGCCTTTGGAAACTAGGATACAAAATGAACCCATCCATTGGTGCACTACATCATCTCCAAATACATTTTTCTAAACTAAATCCCTTCATGAAACTATCATACATACAAACATTATTTATAACTTGGGGAAAATAATCATTATAAATGGTGGTCTTAGATACATAGTATGGGTAAACAAGGGATATAATAATAGAACCTAAGAATCATGGTTTGATAACATGATAATAACAATTTAAAACCAAACCCTATATATCATAAATCATAAATATGAGTCATGGGATAAAACATGAAAATATATAATTTATTAATACCAGAATGTTTACGGAAAATCTATTTATTAAAAAAAAGAATTAGATTTTCTTTTGAACTTGGTTAATGGAGACCCATTACATGCCCAAAGGCCAATGGCGTACAATCTTAAATTGAGAGGCATGAGCCCAGTAAAAATTAACCCAAGTGGTCATGACAGGCCCAAAACAAATTCAAAATCAGTAAAAACCCTAAACACAACCACCAATCCATCTAGACTGTCACTACTATTATAGAGAGAACATCTCACACATCTCTTCTAGAAGCATGCCTTGAACATCACCACCCAAAATCTACTCAACTATCACAGTTCTTACGACCTCAAAGTCTCCCTTAAATTTTCCTCATGATAATCGTCGTAGAAATAAAGCATCACAGAACCATATCACCTCTACGTCATCATGATAGGGATCAACACATGCTTCCACCTTCATCCACACCCTCTATATCCCACCATGTCGGTGTGGTGCCAACATCCCAAAGGATCGACAATGAGGAACGAATCCAACCAAATATATTATGAAAATAATATCTAGACCAGATCAGACACCACGGAGGCTAACCCCCACCACCTGAGACACCATCGAGGCCGAACCTGCCCATTGCGCCACTGACCAAGCACCCGAATACCCATCCCTAACTACATCCTCAAAGGAACAGAACTAACAAACCACCACTGAAAGCTTGTTCAAGGCCTCATCCACTTGTCTTGTACCATCCATTGAGGATCTCTATTTTGCACCATCTTTCATGACACCAACACCAGAAGCTATAACCATCATAGATCCCATACACATATTCCAAAGGGCCGAAGAATCTTGAGGAAAACCCTAGAGGAAATGGGATCTCTCAAATGAAGCTGAGAGCCCCCCCCCCCAAAGTTTTCGTATAATAAAAATGGAATAATAAAGGAATAAAATAACCTGATCTAGGACAATAAAATATTAAAATGAAGCATAGATTTTTGTCTTACATATTTTCTTCTAAAATTAATTACATAGTATACAAGGATCATTTACAAAACTATCACAGTGGATTGGTTTCACACCCAAACCATCTTATTAGTCAATGTTAAGTCCCAATACCATCATAGTGGAAAAATACCTTACTAAACTAGGTTTAATCCCCACTCTATTATTAATTATTTCATGATATATTAGTATTTATCAAATTAATTAGAGAGAGATAAATATCAAAACCATCACATAATCCATAAAATTGACTTCCATGACATCATAAAACATATATCCAATCTGAATCCATTAAAATAAATGGGATTCATAAAAATTTCATTATATAATAAACCTTGTAAAATAAAGTGATCACATAAACGTTTCATATTTTTCTCAAATTTAAACCAGTGGAAAATAAATAGGTTTCCTAAACATAGTTTCATAATAAATAAAAACCATTATAATTAAAAAAATATTTTTGGAGTAATTGGATCATATCTATAGTAAGAAATATGTAATAATAAAGTAAGTATGCATTGATAGAAAATGACTTTGAAATATCGCATGAGAATTTTTTTGAGGAAAAAACATTTTAAATTTTTGAAATTACTTATTTACAATATAAAAAAATATAAAAAATATTTAATAACATAGTTTTTTTAAGTAAAACTTGATACATGAAATGTAATATTTAAACCATTATGAGATCATGATGGTGGAAAATTATTTACATGATGTGTATATTGAAATTGATATTCTTTTAACATTCCTGGTATGAATTCCAATGAACCATGTTCTAAAAAATAAATTAAGAATCAATTTAAACCATTTTTTTAAAATTCTAACAATTTTTATTTTAAAAAAAATAATTAGAAAATTTTTGAAGCTTCTTTTAAAACACAGAGAAAAGGATTTCAAACATAAGAAGGACATAATGTAGTTTTTTTAGAAAAAAGTTTATTTATAATCTTCAATACATGAAGGGATTAAAACAAGTTTAAAAATTTTATTCACCCCAAATAAACATAGGTGAATAATTTTATTGAGATTCTTGGGGGATATATCATATGATTTAATCATCAGAGTTATAATTATAAATAATCCTGATAAATATGATATTGTAACATTAATTCATTAACAAATTGATAATATTTTAATCATAATATCCATGAAATAAATAAACATTTAGGGATATTTATATCAAATAATTTTCATGAGAAAAATACTAATTGATTTTTTTTCACTTATATACAACACGAAAAATAAAGAAGTGGTGAATATGTCAATTGTCCTACAGAAATAAACGTGAGACTAGATCCCTTAACTAAAGTCTATAAATTTTTCATATATGATCAAGCCTCCTATATAATCAATTTAGGATTATTATTCATATATTTTAGAAACATTATAATATATATCATACAAAATATTATTTACATATTAAATTTTATTAAATTAATATTAACAATTACTTGTCAGTAGAAAGTTTTAGCAAATAACTACTTCATATTCCATTTATGTATTAATTTGTAATTTTTATTACATTAATATTGATCAAGGTTAAATAATATTTATAATTTTATTAGTGATTTAAATATCATAACTATTCATTATATATGTTTTTAGAGTAATCAGTTAGTGGTAGATATTTAAAATGAATTACACCATTCATGGAGATGATAGATCATACATGCGCTATAGAGCTACTTCAATTTTTTCTTTGGATGGAAAGATGGTAAACATTAATTCACAATTATAGATTCAGTTTAATATCATTTATATAATTTATATTCATCTAATGTATCATTATTATTATCCATGTCAAAATAAAAATAAAAACATGTCACGTTACTTCAAGGAGGTGATAGTCCACCCGTACACATGAGCAACATTGTGTTTTTCCAATGGATTGGATGGTAAAAAAGAGGTCATGGAATTATAATGGAAGAATTATAATTATGTATTAAATATAAAATATATAATTTTAATCTATATTTATATCCACCTTTGAGTAAGGGTGATAAAAAAACAATGTACACTGTTTCACAGGGCAGCAGTTCATCTGACAAATGATCGACTTATCTGTTTTAAATTTTTGGGAAGAATATATTGATATTGATCATTCTAGTAACATTATAAAGTAATATTATATACGATAATTTTATGTTTTTATATAAATATTTTTTATTATTATTTTAATTTTCTATAAGATGGGATAATATAAAAACACATGGTTCTGAACAAATCCTCTTATTCAAACTACCCCTTAGGCTAGCCTAAAACGCCTTCATAAGAGAATTACATAATTAAAAAAAAGGCTTGTAGGATGTGATTACGAATCAAGGAAGATATTTTATAAAAAAATTTCATAGACAATTGTATTTTAATGAGTAAATAAGAGAGGAGAGAGGATACCTCTTATAAGTGAGGGAGATGACACAATTCTAATTTTTGAAAAGAAAAAGTTATAACAATTATTGAAACATGCCACAGGGGCCCAAATTACCTAAATATCTATAAATAGATGATATAAGTTCGTAATATTGATATATAATTTTATTTAAATATGTTTTTAGGTTATTTTAATAGTTTACCTTTTAGTCTAACCATCTGGTAAACCTATTTTATCCTTCACATCAGTAATTATATTTTTCTATTTTTACTATTCATTTTGACGAAAAATAATGCTAAAAATAATATATAATATTAATTATTTTACATAGAAGTGAGGAATAATATTTTCCATATTCAATCTGTAGAATTGGTATAATAATATTTAAAATTATACCCAGTGACACGATAATAAAACAATTTTCCAAATAATTTTTTTCCTTAACTCTTGGTATTTTAATATCAAAATTCAATACTAGATTGGATTATAATAACCTAAATGGGTTTGATTACGTTATAATTGAACTAATGATATATTTGAAACCATTTTTAAAAATTATATTTTAAATTTATTTGATGATAATACAGTATTTAATAAAAATATGTAGTGACAATATTTATTTAAAAAAACTAAATTGTTATAAAAAATTAAAAAAATCACCAAAAGCTAATTTAGACATTTTTTTTTCAAAAATTATATATAATTTTTAAAATATGTTTTCCCAAAATGAAAGAAATTAATTTTATTATATGTTAACAAAAGGAAGTTATAACCATTTTTTGATAAAAAATATTTCTGAATCATATAAAGACATTTCCCACAATGAAGTACGTATTTATCTATATATTTTAATTATATAAAAACATTATATTTATTTTCTCAAATTCGGTTATTCATACTCATATATCCATGTATAATGGTAATAATAT
This sequence comes from Viscum album, assembly GCA_963277665.1. NCBI lineage: Eukaryota > Viridiplantae > Streptophyta > Magnoliopsida > Santalales > Viscaceae > Viscum > Viscum album. The sequence goes on along the minus strand of OY728135.1, from coordinate 1,899,455,473 downwards.
AATCTTATTATTTTAATAATATTAATAGTATATCATTGTTCATTTAAACTAAATTTTGCATGTACTTAATGATATCAAATAAATTAATTTTATCTGTAAAAAATGTATTTAATTCAATATTTTGGTTTTATATTATACCCTATTAATATTAATTTCCCCTGAAATAAAATTACACTGAAAAAAAACTAAGGATGGTTTTACCTCAGCTTATCCTCACATTCCACTGTAGTTTCCTTATGTTGGTGCTTTCACCATAAAAGCATGAACGAGTGAGTAGTATTGTTTCATATCAATTTCTCTATATGATATGGACTATAAGCCAATATTTTCCAAAATAATAGATCGTGATCCAGTGTCACAACATGTTTGTTTCATACATTTGATGGATCGTGTCTATACTTACTTTGGAGATATATATAGATCAAATCGTGGACATAAGAACGGTTTGGTGGATGAACAAAGAAATAAGATAATATACCTACTAAATCATGAATATAAAGGTAGAAAATATATCTATGGATAAAAAATTATTTCATCCATAACATCATAACCTTCTTCCATGATGTAAATCATAGAAAAAAAGTTCCTCCACTTCATGCTCCAAATAATACTAACGATTATCATCAAACATTTATATCGACTCAGAACTACCTTGATGTGTTGTTTAATGGCACTTACATCATCTTACATTTAAAAAACATTATCATGTACCATTATATTTCATTCTATACTTTCATCCCAACACGTTGGATTTATAAAATACTTTCTATATAGGTATTCATAAGGATCCATATAAATGATTTTCTGAAATCTATTATTATAAAAAAACTCAACTTGATGGATGTGTTGATCCCAAACATCCATGAAATAGAGATATGAATTTGTTAACATATCCTCAAGAGTTGGAATATTTCTCCTAGCCTACACATTTATCTGAGGATGATATAAAGTGTTGAAACTCCACTATGTATCAAATTATTTCCAAGGATTTCTTCAAACCTTGAGGTAAACCACTGATTGGGATCAGATGTTATACTCAATTAAACCAAACCACCTTTATTGTGTATATCCTATAATAATGGTATAAAGACAATTACACCCTAATAATAATGATTTCTATTGTATTTATAATGATATTGACTTAAACCCAAATATAATTGTTCCCTTTATACAACTTTTGCGGTCTAGTGAAAAAATATATAGTGCTGTTTTCACATTTCTATTTTGGTATGGGTAATAGTTGTATCATCCCATTAAACATTTGTCTCTAAAACTAACATAATGATATACTAAGCATGTGGATACAAACATTGAAATATCTCTTTTAATTTTTTCCAACTAGAAACACTCTTTCTAATCTGTATATATCTCTCTAATTTGATGATGAATATAAATCAATGAACCCTGAGCATCCTCTAACAACTCCTTAAAATATGGCATATATAGGACACAAACACGGTTACTGAAATTTATATTTCCATCATAATCAGGTTTTATCATCGAACCATTTCTCTCCTTCTTCGACGTCTCCACATATATCTTCTATACCGATTTAATCGTCCCTTGTATAGATGTTCAAACGCTCAATTGTGGAAGATAATATTTGTCACCTTTATTCAAGATTTTTAGATCCATCTGTTTAAAATAATGAAATATTAGATATTTTTTAAAACATGTCATAGTAGTCTATAATGATCATTTTGAAATAAATCATTATCCTGTATGTTTTTCTTTCCTAGGGTGATAATGTATTTATAAAAATAATATTTAATCGGCTTTAATAATATATTGTATAGAAAATTCGACTGAATCTATGTGAAAATATACATTAATAGTTTATAGTTAGAATATATATCCCACATTTCATTGAAAGAATAATGTCTCTATGTCAATAGTAAAATAAATTTAATAGGTAACTCTAAATCATGAGTTTGGAAATTTTTCTCATGAACATTCAATAATTATTGGAAAAAATCTATAACCATATAATTTTTGTTGAGTAAAAAATATAGTCCATTATTCATTGAATTACTATAGATTACAAAACCTATTCTACTATAGGTAAATGTATACCTAGATGTAGTAGATAATATTATCATTAATTCCTTGAAATTTTCTCAAATTCTTATATCTACTAAACATGGGACCCTTTTGGGTTAACATATTAAGTACATTAATGATCCATGAGAAATATTTCAATATGAATTGATAACATCCTTACAATATAGAGAAACATTTTATATTGTTCCTAATGGTTTGTCTAGAATAATTTTCAATAGCTTGGGTTATTGATGGATTCATAGATATACCCTCTATTGATAATATATGACAAAAAATTGAATCTTTTTTATCTAAAATTTATATTTGGTAAAATTTCCATATAACTTATCTGTCCTCAATGTCTTCAACACAATCCTAATGTTATATTCATTTTACTCATTTCTCATTGAATATATATGAATTTCATCTTTATGTACTACCATACATTTTTAAAGGAAATTTATAATCTTTATCTAATTAATTTAATTAGGATAGTAGAGTAATTAGTAAGAAAAAATGGAAACACTAAAAATTTATAGTGTACATAACTTTTTTGGAATTGTGTTTTCAGTGTATCCCCCTTCTGGGCCGTCCAGTGATAATATCCAAAATTATAGTCAATCCTGGAAATGTATTGAGGTCCATAGATGTAAGAACCCGGTTTTTGCTACAAAAGACTTTGGAATATTCTTGATAATATTCCAGAGCAGCGCATTCAGACGGCGTGCGATTTCGAGCCCCGGAGTGGCCGAAATTAAATTTTCAGTGTGTTCACACTGGAAATGCTAAATAAATCGGATAACTCCTAAACGGAGTTCCGGATCAGAGATCTGAGTGTACGGATGGGTCCGGAATTGGGTGTTTACCCTAGGAATGACATAAAACATGTCGGCGCGGGATGTTTGGACCCCTCGCTCGCTTTCGGAACGTTAAACGGATAAATTAATTAATTTATTTATTCGTTTAATGGTTAAACTCAAGTATCTCTTAAACAGTGGCTCAGATTAAAAAACAGAGGGCACGGTTGAGTTTGGAGCGTGCCGTTTACCCTAGGAGGGGTGTCAGTTTTGCGGGCGCGGCCCGTCTGTGAAAAATGTCCCCAGGGGCGTTTTCGTAATTTGGCGGCTTCGGGTGCTAAGTTTAATAACATTTGAACGGGGTATAGAAATAAAATTCTGAGACCACCGTTGCGCTCAGAGCATGGTTCTTAGCCTAGGGAAGGCTAAATCACGACCCCGTCGGGAGTTCGGGTTCGGGGTTGTCGGGCGGGCGTTTAAGTGATTTGTACTTAAGCACCCCCCCCTTCTTCTTCTTCTTCTTCTTCCTCAAACCCTACCCCCCTCCTTCACCTCCAGCGAGGCAGCTCCGGCGAGGCGAGCTCCGGCGAGGCGAGCTCCGGCGAGGCACAGCGGTTTCGACGGTCCGCACACGAAGCGTCTGGCTACGCCCTTCGAGGTAGGATGTTTCTGTTGCGTTTTCTTTCCCGAGCCTACATTTGGGTCAATTTTTATGTGTCAATTTGATGTTGAACCTTCAAAAAAATACGATAGATGCGTAGTATACATTTTCATCTCTCCAACTCATTTTTCGGAATCAAAATCCGAGCTCGGAGAAGGCCGGGGTTGATCGTTGAAGGTTGCGGGTTTTTCCGGTGGTCCGGTGAGCCCTGGCGCGGCGGGCGGCCTCAGGCGGTGTCCGCGGGCGTCGGCACGGGTGTCTGGTGGAGGCGCTGGGTGCGGCAGCGGGGAGCTCGGGCGTCGGCGGGGGTGTCTGGTGGAGCACCCGGCGAGGCGGCGGTCGCCACGGAGCGGCGACCGAGGGGTCGCGGCGCGCGACCCCTGTGCGGCGACAAAGACCCGCACCGTGCGGGTCTTCACGCGGCGGCCGCGACCGGCCCTTGTGGCCAGTCTACGCGCGGACCGCGTATCCGCAGCCGGCCCGCGCGGCTAAGTCGCGGGCCGGCCCAGGCCGGGCGGATCGGCCGGTCTAGCCCCAGGGGTCTTACCCCCTCAGTGTTCGGACACCCGTATTTTCCGCTACGGGTGTCCGTTTTGAGTGTCGTCTATGGCGGTGGAACCGTATCGACGAGATGGACTTTTTGAGATGGTTTCGGGAATTTTTAATTCCCGAAACGAGGGGCCTCGGTGGCGCGACACGTACGATGAGGGGCAAGTCATTTCTTCGGGGGATTTTGTTTTGAACGGCGCGGACACGTACGACGTCTGATTTAAGCTCCGTTAGTGGCGTTGGGACCCTGGCACCGAGGCGGAGCTTTCTAGGGCAGTTCCAGGCATTGAGGCCGAAGTTGAGGCGTGGGCCCCACGGCCCGTCTTTTGAGCTGCGTGCAGCTTTTAGCGGCTTTTTCCTCGGACATCCGTACGGGGCATACGAGCAGTCGATGTTGGGTGTTCTTCTGAGGGCATCGCGTTGGCGCAGTCTGCCCGCTGTAATTCCGCACGATGGTGCGGGGCCCAAGAGGGTCGTCTGGGCGTCGACGGTGATTTTCCATCTTAATCACCAGGCGACCATTTTGGACAAGTGTATAGTCCATCATGTGTGATTTTTCGAGAGGATCGCAACGGTGTGATCTGTTCGTTGAGTTTCGGGAAAGGGTTGCGGGTCCCACGTGGCACCCCTCATGTGCGGTGTGCCAGAACGTATCTTTTTTTCCAGATGTCTGTTGCACTCAAGTGAGTAATTCTTTTGACGTGTTTTCCTGAGGGGATCGCAATGGTGCGATGCGCCTGACTGTTTTCGGGGCTGAGGCTCGGGATCACGGGATGTCGTACGGGCGTGAGGCGGTGTTGGTGACTTTTCCGTTGGATATCCATTGGAGACAAGTAAGTAGTCGACCTCGCGTGTTTTTCTGCGAGGATTATAACGGTGCGATCCATTTGGTTCTGCGGAGCCTCTTGCGCGATATTGTTAAATGTGGAAGCATGGAAGGTGCTCCAGTGGTGGTTCTCCCTACCTTGTTTGTAGCGGACCCTTGGCGTGTGATCGATCACTCTTGGGAGAGTGATGTAAATGGTTCACGAGATGTGGTTGGTCATGCCTGGACCTTTGAGGTGGAGTTGTTTACGTCATGCCTCCGCGTTGATGCAGGGTTCCGGGTGCACGATAGCCTTTGGGCTGGAACGAGGTATACTCTGGGAGTATACGGGAGCGCTTGGAGGTACTTGTGGTTTCTTGTACCTGAGGATGTTTGTGCACTCAGTTGGGGTTGACTTGGGGCCACACGTCGTGTGGGCCCCACGTGCGTGTCGTGATCTGCTTTGCGTACTTGGACCTCTCGCGGCGTAGAGGGTCCCTTTGTGCTCGTTTGTTTGGCTAGCAGGGTGGAGTTTATTTCCCCTGGCTTTGTGCTCGTTTGTTTGACCAGCAGGGTTGAGTGGTCTCCCCCTGGTTTCGCTCGCGATGGATTGGCCGGTAGCAGTGCTAGTGACACCCAGTGCTGGAGCAGATACTGCACCTCTTTTGGGAGAGTTGTTCTTGAGTTGGGTGGTTGCGCGACACGCACTCCGTGTTCGGTTGGCCAGTGTTGTACCATCCTGTAGAGATGGCCAGAGCAGTTCTGAGTTTTACCCTCTAGCGGGGCTGGGCAGTGGGTTACTCATCGACTTCCCCGGGCTTACCCTCCAGCAGGGCTGGGCAGTGGGTTGCTCACTGACTTCTAGGGTTTACCCTCCAGCAGAGACTGGGCAGTGGGTCACCCGACGCTATTAGGGTCTACCTTCCAGCCGATACTGGGCAGTGGGTCACCCGACGACCTCTTAGGGTCTACCATCTAGCAGGGCTGGGTAGTGGGTCACCCGTCGTCTAGCTCCAGGTCTACCCTCCAGTAAGGCTAGGCAGTGGGTCGTCTGTCGACTTATTCCATGTCTACCCTCCAGTGGGGCTGGGCAGTGGGTCGCCAGATGATGTGTTATGGTTTACCCTCCAGTGGGGCTAGGAAGTGGGTCGCCGAATGATGTGTTATGGTTTACCCTCCAGTGGGGCTGGGCAGTGGGCCGCCGGATGATGTGTTATGGTTTACCCTCCAGAAGGGCTGGGCAGTGGGTCACCTAGTATCTTATTATGGTTTACCCTCCAGCGGGGCTGGGTAGTGGGTCTCCTGACGATGTATTAGGGTTTACCCTCCAGCAGGGCTGGGCAGTGGGTCACCCGATATCTAGTTATGAATTAATCTCCATCGGGGTTGGGCAGTGGGTCATTGGTTGGCATTCCAGACTCAGTCCTTTCTACTAGCCTAGTCTGTGGGTTTTCCTCCGTGTTTACTAGAGCGGGACCCTTGGTTATACAGGTCAGTGTTGTGACGGCTTGACTTTGAGGAGACCTCTCGACTGCAGAGCAGTGACGAGGTGTGGTTTGACTTTCCCTAGAACTCTCAAGTTCGAGGGGCACTTTCCCCACCGAGACGCGTTCTTGTGATGCGATATAAAACCATGTGGGTGAGTCAGTTCCGCCCAAAGCGGATAGTGTCAAGGTCTGGTGATTGAGCCCTTGGCTTGCGGTTCAGGGCAGACGTGCGGGATGCAGGGCATCAATGATGGGGTTATGTCTAGGACTGTTGGCTACTCTTTTCTTGGGCTGAGCTACGGGACGGAGATCCCCTTATGACATTGTTCAGGCTTCTTGCGGAGCATAAAGATATGTATATACCTTGTACGAGCACCCACTTCTTGATCTTGGTTACTCTCCCACCAGGAGAGGCGAAGACGCGCGCGGTATGCCACGTTCTTTCCGTGTCTATCTTCTCGTGGTTGGATGAGTCTACTCTCCTGCTATAGGTAGCGAAGACTCAACCGTAAGTTCATCTTCTCACCGTTTCCAGCTCCTTATTCCTAGACGAGTCTACTTCCTTTCTCTTGTTGGGTTGAGCTAGACTCTTTACTGCACTTTCAGTTGTACTCCTCTACTATTCCCTGTTCGCTCTACTACTCACCATTCGGTACCTCTTTTGTTACTCCCTCGAGCCTTCGGGGTATCCTACTTAGTATTCTTATACTCACCCCTTCCTGGGCTTTGCCCGCACATGGTGTGCCCTTGCAAATGACAGAAAGGTGGAGCGTGACTTCCGTGGAGCGTAAGAGCTTGGGAGCTTGGACCGTGTGCGGTGGTCGTGGCCGTGTCCCAGGTGGGAGACCTGTCAGCTGTTTCTTTTTGTTTTTGTTTACCTATTGTTGGGTTGTGGCACTTTTTGGTTGGGAGCGTGTTTTTCCCCTTTTCTTTCCAGTGTACTTTCATCTTTCTTTTTACATGTAGAGGTCGATACACTCTTGTGGTTATATATACCAGTTGCCCCTTTTCCTTGCTTGTCTTTTCTTTTACTCTGCACTTTTGCATTGAGTGTGCTGCGTGTGTGTGTACAGGTATTTAGGCAAAGGCCTCCTTGAGTTATTGTGCCTTCGGCGATAGTCGCCAGCCCCAGGCCTATGGAGGCGGGCCTGGGGTAGTTGTGGCTCGAGCCCGGGTAGGGTCGGGTCGTGAAAAAGTGGTATCAAAGGCGGTTCGTTCCTTGGGGCTTTGTGTGGACGTCCCTAAAAAGGAATTGGTTGGGATTTAGGGCAACAGTGTTAACATGTCTCGAGAGAGGCTCTCATGCCAGGGAGTCCAGTGATGGTGCGGGGGCCGACGTATCCATTCACCAGGACCTTGATAACCCGCTTGTCGACTCGACATGCTGAGACACCTGTTGCAGGGTAATTTGTTTGTGCATCACATAGGACTGAGTCTTGACTGTCCTTCTTGAGTCAGCTCCCCATCGTTGTTTTTGTTGGTATATACATATATGCTCATTTGACTGCGGAACTCCTTGATAATATTCAGGATGTCTCCACGAAGACAGCCAGCCAGGATACCAGCTTTAGGTGCATGACAACGTCCCTGTGAGCTACGAGGCCACAGTCTAGGACCCATCATGCGAGCCCTTTCTCCGAGTGGGCTGGTAGCAGCACCCCCACTTGTTGAGCAGCAGGCAGTTTCAGCGGAGCAGGCTGAGCTTGAGCACAGGTTGAGCGCGCTCTGTGAGTTCCAGCGGTAGAGACCGCTGAGGTTCAGTGGTGAGCCAGACCCTTAGGCAACAGAGGTTTGGCTCGAGGCAGTGGTTCACCTTTTCAGTCTTGTGCAGACGCCGACAGATCAGAGAATGGGTTTGGAATCCAACCTTTTTTGTGGATCAGCATGGCATTGGTTGAGTCTGGTGACTCACCTTCTTGACAAGTCGTCGCTTTCGTGGGGCGACTTCCAGTTTTTGTTTCGAGAGGAGTTTTTCCCATCCTACTTGCGCTCCGTTCAGATTCGGGAGCTCCTGCAGTTTCAGCAGGGAGTGATGACGGTGGCCGAGTACGCAACTAGTTTTGTAGACCATGCACGCTTTTACTCGGACTTGGTCCATGACGACAACCTCCGAGCGTGGAAGTTTGACCAGGGTCTCCACCGAGAGATTCGTGCTGTCATAGTACCCTTGGGCATTTCCACATATTCTAGGGTGCAAGAGCAGGCGCTGGTGACAGAGGGATTCCTGTTATGTTTTGCGGTTGGTAGTGGCAGTGGGCGCGACGGAGCCGGGATGTCTGCAGTAGTTAGCAGGTGCCGGAGGACGGGACCTCGATACAAGTGGCCTTCCCACTTCCGTTTTTGGAGATGTGGTCATATACCACTATGGTGAAAAGGCGCAGGGCCTCAGTCGAGGATGCCCTTCCGTGAGTGGATCTCGGGCCATGGCCGTACACCACAGTGGCGCTGGAGGGCACCAGGGCAGCCCAGAGAGCATCTGTGCTATGCTTATGACGGGCGAGGTCACTTGGCATGAGACTGCCCGACCCGAGTTGCTGAGAGCTTCGGGCAGGCAACAGGCACACCACCACGGAAAAGGCAGCGCCATGATCGGAGTAGTGGCCAGAGAGGTGGTGCTAGTAGAGGAGCGGGAGGAGCTGGGGGTGGGGGACGACGTTACGAGATCTCCCCATCACCACTAGGCGGTCCACGTCACGCTCCGGGAGCTGGCGGTTGGGACCGCGGGGAGCCGCGAGCTTTGGATGTCTATGATTCTGTAGAGCATGGGATGGTGAGAGGTACCCCTTGTGACTCTTCTACTTCTTGCAGTAGAATTTTTAAGCTCTGCGTGTGAAAGGCTTTTCTCCCTGCTCCTTGTTTGAGGTGTTACCAGGGCAACGCAGTGCTGTGCGTGGATTCTTCTGGGTATGGGAAAGCCAGGTATGGGCTTAGTACCCTGTGTTGCTCCCTAGTTTTTCTTTTCGAGGATGAAAATCTTGAAGGAGGGAATGATATAAGAACCATGTTTTTTCTACAAAAGACTTTGGAATATTCTTTATAATATTCCAGAGCTGCGCCTTCAGACGGCGTGCGATTCCGAGCCCCAGAGTGGCCGAAATTAAATTTTCAGTGCGTTCACACTGGAAATGCTAAAAAAATGGGATAACTCATAAACGGAGTTCCAAATCAGAGATCCGAGTGTACGGATGGGTCCGAAATGGGGTTTTTACCCTAGGAATGACATAAAACTTGTCAGCGCTGGATGTTTGGACCCCTCGCTCGCTTTCGGAACGTTGAACGGATAAATTAATTAATTTATTTATTCGTTTAATGGTTAAACTCAAGTATCACTTAAACGGTGGATCGGATTGGAAAACCGAGGGCACCGTTGAGTTTGGAGCGTTCCGTTTACCCTAGGAGGGGTGTCAGTTTTGCGGGCGCGGCCCATCTGTGAAAAATGGCCCCAGGGGCGTTTTCGTAATTTGGCGGCCTCGGGCGCTAAGTTTAATAACTTTTGAACGGGGTCTTGAAATAAAATTCCGAGACCATCGTTGCACTCAGAGCGTGGTTCTTAGCCTAGGTAAGGCTAAATCTTTACCCCGTCGGGAGTTCGGGTTCGAGGATGTCGGGCGGGCGTTTAGGTGATTTGTACTTAAACACCCCCCCTTCTTCTTCTTCTTCTTCTTCCTCAAACCCTCCCCCTCCTTTACCTCTGGCGAGGAAGCTCCGGCGAGGTGAGCTCCGGCGAGGTGAACTCCGGCGAGGCACAACGGTTCTGACGGTCCGCACACGAAGCGTCGGGCTACGCCCTTCGAGGTAGGAGGTTTCCGTTGCATTTTCATTCTCGAGCCTACCTTTGGGTCAATTTTTATGTGTCAATTTGATGTTAAACATTCAAAAAAACCCATATATGTGTAGTATTCATTTTTATCTCTCCAAAGGATCTTTCGGAATCAAAATCCGAGCTCGGAGGAGGCCGGGGTTGATCGTCGAAGGTTGCTGGTTTTTCCGGTGGTCCGGCGAGCCCTGGCGCGTCGGGCGGCCTCCTGCGGTGTCACGGCGTGTGGAGGGCGGCCTCAGGCGTTGTCCGCGGGCGTCAGAGCGGGTATTCGGTGGAGGCACTGGGCGCGACAGCGGGGAGCTCGGGCGTCGGCGGGGGTGTCTGGCGGAGCACCCGGCAAGGCGGCGGTCGCCAGGGAGCGGCGACCGCGGGGTCGCGGCGCGCGACCCCTGTGCGGCGAAAAGACCCGCGCCACGCGGGTCATCACGCGGCGGCCACGACCGCCCCTCGTAGCCAGTCTGCGCGCGGACTGCGTGTCTGTGGCCGGCCCGCGCGGTTAAGCCGTGGGCCGGTCCAGCCCTAGGGGTCTTGCCCCCTCGGTGTTCGGACACCCGTATTTTCCGCTACGGGTGTCCGTTTTGAGTGTCGTCTGCGGCGGTGGAACTGTATCGACGAGACAGACTTTTTGAGATGGTTTCGGGAATTTTTAATTACTGAAACGAGGGGCCTCGGTGGCACGACACGTACGATGAGGGGTTAGTCGTTTCTTCGGGGGATTTTGTTTCGAACGGCGCGGACGCGTTGGATGTCCGATTTAAACGCCGTCAGTGGCGTTGGGACCCTAGCACCGAGGCGGAGCTTTCCAGGGTGGTTCCAGGAGTTGAGGCCGAAGTTGAGGCATGGGCCCCATGGCCCGTCTTTTGAGCTGCGTGCAGCTTTTAGCGGCTTTTTCCTCGGACATCCGTACGGGGCGTGCGAGCAGTCGATGTTGGGTGTTTTTTCGAGGGCATCGTGTTGGCGCAGTCTGCCCGCTTTAATTCCGTACGATGGTGTGGGGCCCATGAGGGCTGTTTGGGCATCGATGGTGATTTTACATCTTAATCACCAGGCGACCATTTTGGACAAGTGGATAGTCCATCTTGTGGGCTTTTTCGAGAGGATCGCAACGGTGCGATCCGTTCGTTGAGTTTCGGGACCGGGTTGTGGGTCCCACGTGGCACCCCTCGTGTGCGGTGCGCCGTAACGTATCTTTTTCTCTGGATGTCCATTGCACTCAAGTGATTAATGCTTTTGACGTGTTTTCCCGAGGGGATCACAATTGTGCGATGCGCCCGACTACTTTCGGGGCCGAGGCTCGGGATCACGGGACGACGTACGGGCGTGAGGCGGTGTTGGTGACTTTTCCGTCGGATATCCATTGGAGGCGAGCAAGTAGTCGATCTCGCGTGTTTTTTCGCGAGGATTACAACGGTGCGATCTGTTTGGTTGTGCGGAGCATCTTGCGCTATATTGTTAAATGTGGAAGCATGGAAGGTGCTCCAGTGGTGGTTCCCCCTACCTTGTTTGTAGCAGACCCTTGGTGTGTGATCGATCACTCGTGGGAGAGTGATGTAAATGGTTCACGAGATGTGGCTAGTCGTGCCTAGGCCTTTGAGGTGGAGTTGTTACATCACGCCTCCGCGTTGACACTGGGTGCCGGGTGCACGATAGCCTTTGGGCTGGAACAAGGTATACTCTAGGAGTATACGAGAGCGCTTGGAGGTACGTGTGGTTGCTTGTACATGAGGATGTTTGTGCACTCAGTTGGGGTTGACTTGGGGCCACACGTCCTATGGGCCCCACTTGCGTGTCGTGTTCTAATTTGCGTACATGGACCTCTCGCAGCGTAGAGGGTCCCTTTGTGCTCATTTGTTTGGCTAGCAGGGTGGAGTTTATTTCCCATGGCTTTGTGCTCGTTTGTTTGACCAGCAGGGTTGAGTGGTCTCCCCCTGGTTTTGCTCGCGATGGATTGGCCGGTAGCAGTGCTAGTGACACCCAGTGCTGGAGCAGACGCTGCACCTCTTTTGGGAGAGTTGTTCTGGAGTTTGGTGGTTGCACGGCACCCACTCCGTGTTTGGTTGGCCAGTGTTGTACCCTCCTGTAGAGATGGGCAGAGCAGTTCTGAGTTTTACCCTCCAGCGGGGCTGGGTAGTGGGTTACTCATCGAATTCCTCGGGCTTACCCTCCAGCAGGACTGGGCAGTGGGTTGATCACTGACTTCTAGGGTTTACCCTCCAGCAGAGACTGGGAAGTGGGTCACCCGATGCTATTAGGGTTTACCCTCCAGCAGAGACTGGGCAGTGGGTCACCCGACGACCTCTTAGGGTCTACCCTCCAGCAGGGCTGGGCAGTGGGTCACCCGTCGTCTAGCTCTAGGTCTACCCTCTAGCAAGGCTGTGCAGTGGGTTATCTATCGACTTATTCCAGGTCTTCCCTCCAGCGGGGCTGGACAGTGGGTCGCTGGATGATGTGTTATGGTTTACCCTCCAGCGGGGCTGGGCAGTGGGTCGCCGGATGATGTGTTATGGTTTACCCTCCAACGGGGCTGGGCAGTGGGTCGCCGGATGATGTGCTATGGTTTACCCTCTAGTAGGGCTGGGCAGTGGGTCACCCACTATATTATTATGGTTTACCCTCCAGTGAGGCTGGGCAGTGGGTCACCTGACGATGTATTCGGGTTTACCCTCCAGCAGGGCTGGGCAGTGGGTCACCCGATATCTGGTTATGAATTACCCTCCAGTGGGGAGGGGCAGTGGGTATTCTGTTGGCATTCCAGACTCAGTCCTTTCTACTAGTCTAGTCTGTGGATTTTCCTCCGTGTTTACCGGAGTGGGACCCTTGGTTATACAGGTCAGTGTTGTGACAACTTGACTTTGAGGAGACCTCTCGACTGCAGAGCAGTGACGAGGTGTGGTTTGACTTTCCCTAGAACTCTCAAGTTCGAGGGGAACTTTCCCCACCGAGATGCGTTCTTGTGACACGATATAAAACCGTGCGGGCGAGTCAGTGCCGCCCAAAGAGGATAGTGTCATGGTGTGGTGATTAAGCCCTTGGCTTGCGGTTCAGGGCAGACGTGCGGGATGCTGGGCATTGATGATGGGGTTATGTCTGGGACTGTTGGCTACTCTTTTCTTGGGCTGAGCTACGGGACGGAGATCCCCTTACGAAGTTTTTTGGGCTTCTTGCGGAGCATAAAGATATGTATATACCTTGTTCGAGCACCCGCTTCTTGAGCTTGGTTACTCTCCCTCCAGGAGAGGCGAAGACGCACGGGGTATGCCACGTGCTTTCCATGTCTTGATTCTCGTGGTTGGATGAGTCTACTCTCCTTCTATAGGTAGCGAAGACTCGACGGGAAGTTCATATTCTCACCGTTTCCATATCATTGTGCCTAGATGAGTCTACTTCCTTTCTCTTGTTGTGTTGAGCTGGACTCTTTACTGCACTTTCAGTTGTACTCCTCTACTATTCCCTGTTCGCTCTACTGCTCACCCTTCGATACCTCCTTTGTTGCTCCCTCAAGCCTTCGGGGTATCCAACTGAGTATTCTTATACTCACCCTTGCTTGGGCTTTGCCCGCACTTGGTGTGCCCTTGCAGACAACAGACAGGTGGAGCGTGACTTCCGTGGAGCGTAGGAGCTTGGGAGCTTGGACCGCGTGCGGTGGTCGTGGCCGGGTTCCAGGTGAGAGACCCATCAACTGTTTCTTTTTGTTTTTGTTTACCAGTTTCCGGGTTGTGGAACTTGTTGGTTGGGCGCATGTTTTGCCCCTTTTCTTTCCATTATACTTTCAGCCTTATTTTTAATTGTAGAGGTCGATGCACTCTTGTGGTTATATATAGCAGTTTCCCCTTTTCCTTGCTTATCTTTTCTTTTACTCTGCACTTTTGCATTGAGTGTGCTGCATGTGTGTGTACAGGTACTTAGGCAAAGGCCTCCCCGAGTTATTGTTCCTTCGGCGCTGGTCGCCATCCCCTGGCCTATGGAGGCAGGGCTGGGGTAGTTGCGGCTCGAGCCCGGGTATGGTCGGGTCGTGACAATAAAATTGTTCAAAAATCATCAATTCGGGGTAGATTGTACTTATTATTTATTGTTATATTTATATTTCTTGGTAATAAATGCATAGTCATGTCGATCCATCTTTCATACTATCAACAAGAATTGTTTTACAATAAGGTGACATAGTTGGCCAAATATATAATTATTCATTATTTTTGTAGAGTGACTTATTCAATTCCAATAACTCAATCAGTTCCAATCAATAAAATTTATTTGACATAGATGTAGCTCGTTGTTTAGTATCTATTGAGAAATCTACCTTAGGATTCGGTGGATGACTTATATACTTTTAGGAAAAACATCTATAGTCTTTTTCACAATACATATACCATTGATGATAAGTTTCTCCCTAGCCATCTGATATAAACACTAATTTGGAATATGAATCAAGACACATAAAATGGAAGTGATTTCCATCAGTATTTATTTTTTATCATCACATTTATAGATGATCAAAGGGTGGTTTGGATGATCAAAATAACTTCTCTTCATTTTTAATTATTGTCAGATTTATGTACCCAAATCCAATGCATACCAAATATAACATCAAATTAAAATAGAAATAGAAAAATGTGTCTTATAGAAATCAAATTTTGACAAAATTAAACTGGAAAAAAATCATTCATTTTTTATAATTCCACAAATCCATTAGATGTTTCAATGGAAATTAATCATCTTAACGTTGAGTATAGGTAATTACTTTCCAATTTTTTTTATGAAATTAGGAATTATTTATTACTAAAATCAAATAAGATTCATGAATGTTGTAGAATACCTATCACCAACCCAAATTAATGTTACTACCGTCAATGATTTACTATAACCAAAATGGTCATAATAACAATACTAAATCCTTGACCAGAGTGATCAATCAATCATTTGATGTATAAATTATGAATCCTCTATTTAAATATTTGATATATAAGATTTAACATAGGTCACTCAAGGTAATCATATATTCAAATACATCATCATGAATCATAAAGTGTATATGAATTTCAAAATAATATCCCATTGGAGTGTTAATCAAGGTGTATATAAAATCCTATTTTAAGGAATCGGGAGATAATAAGTCCATCTCAATTCTCCCTTTTTGGATTTTTAACCCACATGTATAACTTTAAAAAATCCACATCCAGTTTTACTATATATACATGAATATAATTTCGTAGAAACCACGAGCTCTATATTTCACCAAGATTGTAGGATATTTTCCTATAAATAGTCATACCCTTATATTTCTCACTAAAGATTATTTATCCTAGTTTCCAATGGTAAAATAATACTTCCTCTAATACAAACTATAGTGTCTAACACTTTTTATACATAACTATTATAACTTATTAGAATATTATTAATTACATATTATAAGGATCTATAGAATAATGATATAGTTCTAGTGACACTGGAAACATGGATATATAAACAACCCGTTCATGGGTGAACTGCATCATCTCCTTCTAAGATCTTCATAGCTAGCACACTTTCAAGAAATATAAAAAAAAAATACAATTATTCATAACCTTGGGAGTGTAATCATAAAAAAAGTGTGAGGTCATATTTTCAATAATGGTAAACAACGGATATAACAACAAAATATAATTATAAGGATAGGAAAAGAAGTTAAGAACGCATGAAAACTATACCATGAAAATAATATATCATAAAAATGAGTCACAAGATAAATATTTTTAGTTTTTTAGATATGAATCACAATTAAATCAAATAACATGAGCCATTATAACATATCATTAGTATAAAGCATTAATTTTTTTAGTAAACAATAGCATGCAAAATAATTTCCAATGTAGTCAAGGATCATTGAAAAAATCATTTTTGAATGGGTTTACCCCTAAATATCATAGTATAAAATGTTCAGTCCTTAGATTTTCTTACTAGAAAAATTAAATTACTTTACTGGGATTAATCCGCATTTCATCCATTCTTAACTCATGAAAAATAAATGTTTAACTAATACACTAGTGGGAGATATAGAAACAAAAAATCACATAACCCATTCATTTTTGTTACTCAATTTAAAAATAATTAATCATATCAAAATCCATGAAATAAAATTTTTATAAAACAATTTAATCATAACATAACCCCTTGAAAGGAAATAGGTTTCAAAAAAATTTCATCTTTTCATATTTTCATAACCCATGTAAAAGTAATGGGTCTCATAAATATATAGTCAACATAATGATAAACCATCCATATAATGAATAAAGATGTTATTGTTGGATTATATCACCAGTAAATCTTAAGTGACAAAAAAGCATGTCATCTTAGATGAAATTTTATTTTTAATGATCATTGTGAAAATTTAATTAAGAAAATAAACAATAAAATTATGATATCACTTATTTAAAATAAAAAAATTTCCTAAAAATTATAGAACACATTTTCTTTTCTCATAATGTTGGGAACATTCAGTAAAAAATTTAAATCATTTTTTGATCATTACAGTGATAAATTCTATTAATTTCATGAATGTTAAAACAAATATTTATTTTATAGTCTTAGAAAAGAGTCCAAAGAAACATTTTCTAAAAAAGATAATAAAATTACATTTAATCCACTATTAAAAATCTAAATCATTGTTAATTTTTAAGTCAATTAATGTAGAATTCTAAAAATATTGTTTAAAACATATAGAAAAATTATCTTCAACCGATGATTGAAATAATGTATTCTTTTAAAATAAAATTTTTGGTACCATTAATCCATATAGAGAGGTAATCACAAGAAAAACATGAATTGTTTATAAATATCCATAATTAAATAATATTTACATGTTTCTTTATAGATAAATAATAATATTTAATTATTTGAATAATAAACATAAACAATCCTAATAATAAATAAGATTGTAACAAAATATCTTTTATAATTTGGTAATATTTGAATCAAAATCTCCAAGAATAATTGACAAATATATGGATATTTATATCCATTAATATTAATGATAATAATCATTATAGAAGTTTGTGGGTAGTATATACCTTACACAAAAGAAACATTTGTTGAATATAGAATGTGTCTCGTGAAAATAAATGTGAGGTTGAAATCTCATACCACAAGTCTCAAAATTATTTATACACATTTGAAACTATAATATAATTAAAATGGGATTATTATAAATATATTATAGAACTATAATATTTTATATTATACCATAGATTATTTATTTACTGTCTTTTATTACATGCTTATAAGGGATTCCATGTTAAAATCATGTTTCAGTTAATAACATCTTCATTTTTCATGTATTTTTAGGTTTAGTGTATTATGTACATTTAATCTAACCATGGATAAATCATATAATGAATTTTAACAATGATATATAGATCATATATATTTATTATATCATTTTTTGTGTAATCCTTAAGATTTATAGATAATAAATGAATTTCACTATTCATGTAGATGGTTGCATATTTGTAAAACGAACATTATTTCCATTTTCTGGAAACAAATGGTAGAAAAAAAATTGACCATTGTAATTCAATTTCTATATCATATATATATATATATAATTATCTAATCTATTTTTATAACTATCCATGTAAAAGTAAAATGGGAAATATATCACATTGCTTTATAGAGGAGGTGGTGCACACATATTCTTGAGCGAGGTTACTATATTCCCAAGGATTTATATGAAAGTAGGTATATGTGATATAATAATTAATTAATTTTAATTATTTCATAGATATCATATAAATAAATTGATCATATCATTATATCTACTTATGAGAGGCAGTGATGGAAACTGATGTGCATCAGTTCGTGAGTCGTTAGTATGCAGTACAGATAGTTGATTATTTCTTTCTCAATATTATAGAACATGTGATATATATTATTTAAAAAACTCTAATAATATAATCTCAGTATATGGTATATTTTTATATTATTATATATCTATATTTAAAAAATATTTTAATTAGGTGGAAGAAGAAATAAAAGAAAAATTCTCGGTAAAGAATGATAACACTTAAAGAATCTATAAGTTTAAACCAAATGTCTTCACATGAGGGTTTTTAAATACTGAAAAGTAATATAGTATCTGAATAGGGAATTATGGAATATAATTATTATGATATCATATGATCTAAAATGATTTGGAAGTGTAAATTAGAGTGGAGTGGGCGTTCTCACTTATATGCGGGGGAGAGGACACACATGGAATATTTGAAATCAAAATGTTAAAAACAATATTTTCTAGATTTTAAAAGGCCCCAAATGGATCAATACCCAACCTCAGATGACATAAGGTCTAAATATGGAACCAAAATAAAAATTTTACAAGTTATTATGTCATTTTAACTCTCACCTTTTCAGTTTAACCCCTTGTAAACTTGTTTTAACAAAAAAATGTTGTAAATATTTTTTTTTCTTTTTACTACTCATTATGGACAAAGAATAAGTTAGAGATAATATATATAATAAATTAATCTCAATAAAAATACTGGATCCATTTGGATAAATTCAATTTTTTTATTTTAATATCAAAATAAAACCTTACACTTGATGAAAAAATGGTTTTCCAAAGAAAACTTTTTATTAAGTATATAATGTTTTAATTTCAAAAAAGATTAATATTAACTAAATTAACATAAATAGTATTAATTGTGATATAATTGAACTAATTTTACTTTTTATCCCATATTAAAACAATATTTAACTGGTAAAATCTTTAAATGAGAATGATGTTTTTAACAAAATCATCATTTCCCACTAATAAATAAAAAATAATATTTACAGAAAAAATACAAAAAATTCATCATATGCCAATTTTTCCATGTTAATTACAATTAAAACATTTATTTTTTAAAATAAATTTACAAATTTTGTAAAAAATAATATTTATAATTTTTTCAAAAAAATTAATAGAAATCGTATTTGGAGAGAAATTCATTTTTGAAAGATATAATATTTTTATGAAAAATTATATAATTATATATCAATATAATTTTTTATCTAAAACATTTATATTTGTTTTCAAAAAAATTATATTATTATTAATATCATGAATTGTTATGTATATGGTATAACGATATTGTCTATATAATATTAATTGTACATTGCGGTTCGTTAACACTCGGTCTTACATGTAACGAATGATATTTAAGAAATTAAATTCATTTAATAAATAATCAAATATCATTATTTTATAGTGATAAATAAAATAAAGGGAATCATTTATTATATTTAGATCATCATAAATAGGTTTTTTCTTAAAAACATGCAGGGGTGTTTTTACTAATGTACCTAGATTCCTAAGGAAACACATAGTTTTCTATAATTCATACTATCCACACTAACCATCTAGGACTGAAACCCTCACATAAGTAGAGAACACACATCATTTGGTGAATTGAAAAGATCAATGCTAAACCATGGAAAATTTTCATGATCCCTAGAAAATAATTTTGATATTACATTTTTAATGGTGTATCCATCGTCTATGTTTTTATTCAAATATTGGTCTCAATGAACATACAGTGAGAGTGGTTCCTTTGTCTCCCTTATATTTCAGGTATACCATTTGAACATAGATCAAGGGAATTTATAATCCTTTATGATCCGTCATTTACCTTTTATACATAAATGTATATCACAACTCATGATAGTATCTCCATGTATCCCTCTTATTTTATAATTAATTCAAATTAATTTCAAAATGTTATTAATCCAATTACACTTTAAAATAAATTTAGTACCCCTAATTTAAAAGATAAGATATCATTCTTAATTGAAAGGAACACTAACCTTTGGTAATTATCTAATAAAACAGCATTATTAAGTGATCTATAACATCATCGTATATATCCCTTAAACTCAAATATTCCCAACTCATTTTCTATGAATCATATCATGGGAAAAAATATGGATTCTCTTTTAACCACATTACCATGGCATATGCCCCCTTCAATGATACATGACCCTTTAGTGTTATAATGAAACCAAGATAACTATAGTGTTTTCAACCATTGACTATTCAATATTTAATCTTAAATAGATCTTATTTAATGAAACAAAAGATGTCTCATGAAGTGAATGTAGCCTCAATGTAACAACCAATCACCAATCATTATATCGATAAAACCATGATATTCATCTGGTCCCCCTCATAACATTAACTATTAACAATAATAAATTTTTTAAGACCTTTTTATTCCATCATAGAGTTATGTCATAATCACCTAACACTTTAGGAAATTACACACCAAAAAAATATTCTTCCTCCAAGATTTATTGTTTTGTAGCCTCATCATTATCTAACATATTATTCTCATGGTTATTCCATAACCAACACAGTTATTAAATCTAGTATACAAAATTAATATAATAAAATATTAGTGACACTACTAATCTTTTGGAGGGGATTTATTATTTATTTATTTTAAAAATTACACCATGTTCTTATAAAGATACTCTAATATGTATGCTGTATGTTTTTCATGAAAACCAAAGAATAATTGGATGTATTAATAAACTCATGATAATTAAAAAAATAAGGAATACTCAACAAGGATCATTTCTATTATGATGCCCATTTTAGATCATTTAATATCCTTTAAAAATGATTGAACACATCCACATCGAAAAAATATTTTAATTCATAAGAAACGTAGTTGGGAACATCATCCCTTCTTATAGTGTACCAATGATTCACAAAGAACAAATTATATTCTCTATTGAATAAATATTAATGTTATAAATAATAATTAAATGAAAATATCTTCATGAAAATACATCCATGATAAACATAGTATACAAAACTTTTTAAAAAATATTCTTCTTATTAAATAATCAAATTATCTCCCATTTACAATTCATTTTGATGGAATATATTCCACTTTTTCATTTAGAAAGAACGATCCAATTCATATTCAGCTTCAATAATTTAAAAAATATGGGAAATAAATCATCAATTAATTCTTATACTTTTCCAATAAACTCTAAGAATACTTCTATAAATGTTTATATGAAAATTTTATAAAACTAAACAAATAATTTCATAGAATATTTATAATTTTCTATAAATAAAATTATTGGTAAGGGAATGTGGTATCTGTATCTAAACCTTCATGTTGGATTGAAATTGTGAGATTCCAATTGTTAATATATGTTTCATGAAAAATACTTTTGGTTGTGAACTTTTTTTGGATAATTTTTTGATGATTATGTGTTGAAAAATATTCCATTATGCATATAACTTTCTAAACATTAGAAAAAAAGGAAATTATACATTATCTTGATCTTATTATTCCTTCAATTATGGGAATTATTTATTATACGATTTATAGAACTTGATATATCTCATATAATTAAAATAATAGAATTTATATCAACTATGACATCCTAATACTATTTCTCAATCCAATATAATTAAGTACATTCTTGTGTATAAACAATATAAACATCATCCACGATTCATAGAGAAAAAAAATCATGACTATTTCAAAACTATGAAATAAACATACCTCAAAAATAATAAATATCAACCAATAGATTCTTATAATCAGCTACCAAAAAATTGTAATCTATAAATTTAAATAAAAATAATTATTGTTGTGATATTTCATGAGAAATTTTCTTATATTTACTATTTTTTTAATATATCCATGAATCTTGTTCACTAAAGTTAACCCATTCTCCTTGTTAAATCATCAGTATCGTTTATGAGGAAAGTAATAATAAATAATTCCATTTCATGTCACTATAAAAAAACACATGCTATTGTCTTCCTACATTCTATCACAATACAATTTTTGTAATTTTTTATCCTAATTACTATATCCAGGTATCAACATGTGTTTTACTATCCATGAAATACTTTAATATAATCAATTTGCATACATATTTAATCATTTTATATTTAAAAGGTACCATTAAATGACTTCCATGATATTCCAAAACCAAAATATTAGATGATAACTCACTAATCAGGAATAACTCAAACAAATATCTCATGAATTTTAGAAACAAATACTATTTTGATCCATCAGATCCTCTAAATAATGCCACATCTACATTATTGTGAAAAAGTATCATTTTTACATTATTCTTCACTATATATA
Source organism: Viscum album (assembly GCA_963277665.1). Lineage (NCBI taxonomy): Eukaryota > Viridiplantae > Streptophyta > Magnoliopsida > Santalales > Viscaceae > Viscum > Viscum album. The sequence continues at coordinate 1,899,433,186 of OY728135.1, read as the reverse complement.
TATTTTGATCAACTCCTCCCCAGTTAGAATCCAATATAATATATGTGCTGAAACATACTATAATTTTTTAATATTGAATCTTATTTCATCCCATAATATTCATTCATTAACTGAGAAACACATATCTGAACATAAAAAATAAGAAATATACATGACAACTTGATATTCCCTTCAACTACATTTAACCTACTAATGAATGATAATTTTACATATATTTATAAATATATTTTATAATATTTGGACTATAATTTCAACAAATAATGTTATTTTTAATAACTCAACAAAATGATAAAATGTATCATCCACATAAATACAAAATTACTAGAATACCGATAAAAAAATCAATATATCTTTAAAACTAAGTTATAATATGTATTGAGTTTTTTTGGAATACATGATTAGTTCTATTGATATATTTCGCTTCCATCATAGAAATAAATTCCCTTGATTGGTATTTCACAATTATATCTCTTTCTTCATGAAATGATTTTAACCCATGTAACATCTTTATCTTACTCCTAATATTTATTTGGAACTAACAAATATAATATGAACTTTTAGAGTCCTCGTCATTTTCATTATCATGGGTTTTGTTCAGTCACCGACAATATTATTATCATTTATTTCATATTTGGTATTCAACATTCACACAACAATGGAGCATTCCATATCTTATTTTTTTTATCATTGTATTATGTTTAATATACTCCATCTCGATTTATACAACTAGATTGCTCACTTCTTTAATTTTTATAACAATTAATTATCACTATTTAATAGTTTTAATTTATATGTTTTCTTAGTTACATTAATTTAATAAATTTAAATTTCATTTAGTATATATTATTAATGTTTACTAGAAATATCTAAATTTTACAATACATTTTTGTAAATTTTTTTAAAAAAATAGAAATTAATGAAAAATATAATAAATTTTTATATCATTTAAAAAATAAATATCAATAAATATCAATTGAAAAATAATAATAAATTAATATAAATTAATATAATTTTGATTTAATAGATGTTAGTTAATAATCATTATTGTACATTATTAGAAAATTACAATAAAATGATATAATTAATGATAAATTCATATCAAATATTATAATGATTGGAATTTTAGTATAAATTTTTATAATCAAATAATATATTTAAAAAATTGTTAGAATTTTTTACAAATTAATAATGGTATATAAATATATTAAAAAAACAAAAAATTTAATTAAAAAAATTATATATTGCAAAAAATTATTTAAAATTGATATAATTTATTGTATATTTAATTAAATTATTATTTAGTTATTAAAAATTAAATAAATGTGTAGGAATATTTATATACTATTTAAAATTGTTTCAATTTAGTGTAAAATAATTACAATTCGTATAAATAATTATAAATTAAAATAAATTTATACATTTTACAATAAATTGATTTAAGTTACTATATATTAATATAATTTGTTAAAGAATAATATAAATTATATTAAATTTCTATAAATTAATACTAATTCATCTCAAATTAGGTTAAATTAATATGAATTTACATAAATTGACAAATTTACATTAAATTAATATAAATTTGAATAATCAAATGTAAAGTGAGAATAAATAAATATAAAATTAAGCAGTTTGTATAAATAAATTTATGATTTTGGAATTTAATATATATTAAAGAATATTGACATATATTAGTATAAAATTTTGAACAATTAGTATTAGTTATTACAAATAAATATAATTTAGTATATATTATATTAAATTAAAATATTTCTTTCTAAATTAAATTAAATAATAATTTATTCATTGAAGTTATTAAAAAGTAATATAAAATAATATAAATTAGTATAAAGTTAATAATTAATAAAAATGAATAATAATTAGTATAAATTCATAAAAAATCATTATAAATTTATATAATTTATTACAAGTATGTAGAAATTATTTAAAAATTATATACATTAGTAATAATAAAAAATGATGTTATAAATTATTATAAATTAAAATATATTACTATAAATTAGTATTAATTCCTCATATATTAGTATGAATTAGTATAATTTATTATAAATTGACATAGAATATTATTAATTAATATAAATCACAATAACTTAACAAAATATACAATAATTTCAAAAAATTATTAATTTAATACAAATTTATATAAATTAACATCATTTTTTATAAATTAAAAAAATTGTTATAAAATAGTATAGATTTATGAAATAAATTATAAATTAATATAAATTATAATGAAATAATATATATTACTACTACTTAATATTAATTCTTCTCAAAATATTATAGATTAGTATAATTTAATATAAATTATTTATTTTAGTATAAATAACAATAAATTAGAATTATTACACAAAAAATTATTATAGGTTAATATAAATTAGAATAATATAGTATAAATTAATAAGAATTAACACAACATACTATAATATTAAATAAATAGATATCCTATATCATAAAATAATAAAAAACAGTATTATTTATTTTGAATTTGTATTAATTAATAAAAATTAATATAAATTTTGATAATTTATCATATATTGATATAATATAGTTTAAATTTCTATAATTTCATATTAATTACATCAAAAATAATACAATTTTTTTAATTATATATTGAAAATTTTAGTTTTTAATAAAATAAAATAAATTACCCTAAAGTAATAAAAATTAATATAGATTGGAAAATAATTTGGGTAAATTAACATAAATATATATAAATAACTATAAAATTGAGTCATATTGTATATATTAACAAATATTTACATATATTATAATATTTTTATTTAAATTAATTATAAATTAATATAATTTAGTTTAAAATACTAAGTATTAAATTAAATTATTTTCAATTCCTCGTAAATTCGTATACATTTTTATACATAATGAATGATTAGTTTAATTTTAATAAAAAATTATACATTTTTGCACATTAGTGTAAATATTTATCATTTAGTTTCAATTTTTAAAATTTATATAAACTATTATATACTATAAAAAGTTACTATAAAATAGTAGAAATTATTGTAAAATAATATAAATTATTATAAATTAGTATTAATTCCACTTATATTTTAACAAATCAGTAAAAATAACTAAAATTTATATAATTGTGTATGAATTACTATATATTGAATAAAATTACCAAATATTTTTATGGAATTTATTAGGATTGTTTTAAATTTAAATAAAATACATAAAACTGTTATCATTTAGTAAAAATTAATACAATTTTTTACCTAAATATAAAAAAATATAATTTATTATAAATTAGTATAAACTATTATAAATTAATATATAATACCGCATGTTGATTAAAATTTCTAAAAAATTAGTATCTTTTAATATAAATTACTATAAATTGAAAGAATGTACTAGAGAAGACTTTGAATACGTATGATTTATTAAATACTAGTTAAAATTAATAATTTAAAATTTCAGAAGTTGAAATAAAAATTAAAATGGGATACTTAATTAAATATATTATAATTAAATATGTAACTATTTATTTAAAAAAATTTATAAGTACTTTTTTATATTAAAATAAATTATTTTATTTTTTTAGAAAATAGTGGACATAGAAAATAGAATAAATTTTACTAAAAGGTCATGATTTGATATATCATCAATGAAATCCAAACATATCTACAATATATCATTTCAAAACTATGGGTCTTGAAGTGTTTCTATCTTTTGCATCATCAAATTTAGAAATTTTTTAGTGGGTAAAATTTTATTCCCAAGTAGGAAGCTTGATCTCAAATGATGTAAAATGTTTGATAATGCTGGCATTCATCCTCTATGTTTTGGGTTTCAAAAGGATTATGTCTTTTGGTACAAAAATGGTGATTTATATTCCTAAGGAATGTAGATTTTTCTATTCCATTGGCATTCTAGTTTCTAAATTTTGTACATTATGTTGTTGGACCATTATTTCAAGAAAATAATACTCAGAATGCCGAATATACTAATGAAATAAAACCATAATGAATTTATGATTTTTTTATATATATCGAGGATTACTAATATCTTAGATGAAAAATATGAAAATTTAAGATATTGGAATATTTTGGGATATTAAATGAAAAATTTAACTGTAAACAATTTTCATTAATCAAATGTTTTATTTGGAAAAATTGTTTTTCACTGAAGGGAATCTAACAAAAGTAAATTTCTATGAATAAATAATATATATTATATTTTTCAAACTACATTTAAAAGGCTTCATTCATGATCAAATGGATACATATTATAATATCATGAACATGATAAATTATCTTTTTTTTTATAAAAATAATCTTGAGGTATAAAGTGGAAAATTAAAAAATGTCTATAATTTTTTCCAATTAAATGATTGAGTTTTTTTATTACAAAAAGAAAATAAAATCTATTTATTACTCCCAAAGGTACTTCATTAGAGGAAAATCATATATTCAATGACTATTTTTGGTATAAATATAAATCATTCTTATGTTTATGATTCTTGGAAAAAAATATTATGATTGTAGCGACATATATTTTCCATGTATTATTTTGAGATATCATATAAATTATTTTTGAGACTAAGAGTTGAGAAAATGTGTGATTATAAGGCCTAGGGTTCCCAAAATAAATGTTTCAACTGTATTAAATATATTAAATAAGAACATGTGAATAGTTTTCCCAAAAATAGTGAATAAATTCTATACTAGGTCCCTGATATGAAATCTAAGAGAACCATTGAGTTTAGGATGTGAGTTTTTCCTGAAATGTGACATACCTCTGGTCGAAGTGGGAAATGTGTGGAAAAGTAATCATGGGAGTGGAAATGAATAAAATAATTAAATAAATTATTTAAAATCATTTCATTGATGCCATGATTGGAGAGTAATTAAGTAGAAGAGTTTTACAAAATGTTGAGGCTAGCCTCAAAACCATGGAAATAATGGAGATCCATTGGAGAGAGAAATGTAGGATCTCTCTCAATTGAATGAAAAATTGAACATAAATCAATGATCAACATGTAACAAAATTGGATGATCACACCAAAAACATTGACACTACATCATGTTTCAACAGTGATCAATCTGAATCGAGGTAGGATGTTTGTTTATTTTAATTCATTACCCATTCATAAATCAATAGGATTTACATGGACTAATAGACAATCTTATTGATCCCTATATCATGTGTATTGCAGGATTGGTTTAGGGAAGGTATTTTATTAAGAGTTTGTTGTTTATTATGGTTCATCATTTTTCATTCTAATTGAAACAAATTGAGGTAAAATGAACAAGGAAAATGTTCATTCCTATAATGTGTGTTTTTATATTTTCATCCATTTTTTTACGTGTGTTCATTATCATGTTTAATTTTCCTAGTGATTTGATTAAAATAAAAAGGAATCGAATGTTGTGCACCAGTTTCTTGGCATAATGATTCAGTATCGTGAAACCGAACTCGGGGCGGTATGGGGATTGTGCGAAGATGGTAGCGACTAGTGGATTGAGACTGGTTGGGAAAGCACACGCATAGTTCTTGGATGAACAACGATGACTGAGGATTGATATTGTTTCTGAACAAATGGAATCACCATAAATCCCTTCTCAAGATAAGGGTTGACTCAGTTGAATCAAATTTTAGTTTTACCATCTTGATTGGTGGAGATAGAGGAATATCCATGTGTGGGAATAGAGGTTGGAAACACATGAAACCAGATCTATAAATATGGAAATTTTCAAACTACATGACATGGAAGATGGATCCACACACCATGTGGACTGCTATAGTTTCTTCTTGGGTTTAGGAGAGATATATCAATCGAACGACATGTGATACTATCACACATCATGTGGTCTCTCCCTCATGGTTTGGAATATACCTTAGAGGGTACATGTACATGGGTTGGTGTAGATGGGTTGGATAACATCATGTACTCCCCTACACAGACATGAGATGAGACATTGACAGTTAACATGGAAATCTAACCGAAGTCAATGGACACAACATGTAACCATTCTACATGTCATATACATCCTAAAACACGGATTATATCCCTTTTCATATGCATCTTGGACAAGTTTAGATAGGCTTTGGTCCCATTATCCATTCCCAATGGGTTTGCTTTGAATTTCCTCCCATGCACATGATTGTGATGCCTTCATCAGGACATATTAGATTGAGTTATTGGACTCCTTCCATGAGGCTCTAAGTGAGATCCTTTATTCATATTCATTCCCCAAGTGCAGTTCTTGGTATCTTCATATCCAATACTATGTGGGTGTGAGTCCTCTGGATATCAAGTTAATTCGGAATGATTTTTTGGTATACCACATGTCCTTGGGTGTGATCCTCATTTATGTATCATTTCACTTCACTCCTTTAGTGTGTACTTCTAATGGTGTGACGTGGTGAGAATTTCATATTGGACATATGTATTTTGTGTTATCAGACACATTAGTCTGTTCTCCAAGAATATTACTTTGTGGATCCCTCATGTTGTAATCCTAGAATGACATATTAAAATTTTAATTTACCTCAAGACTGTGTCTATTTGTTGATTCAATAACTATATTATTTTTATATTTCCAATAGACATATACCTATGAGGATCTGAATGTTTTTATTTGTTGTATGACTTATGGTTTTGTGGTGTCATTTTGGGTATTTTTATACTCTCCCCTATATAGGATTTTCCCACACATTTCATGTCTGGTGTAGATGATCAACCTTTTGACAAAGTCTTTAACGGACAAGGGTAAAATGGTTGTTTTTGATACTAGACAGACTGAGGGGTGTTCTTGTGGTATCTTGACAGTATTATAACTTTTACATTCAGGTTGGAATTGTCTTCTGACTCTATCTAGAGGGATTCTAATTGACTATATTTACTTTCCTTCACAACCATTCGTACTCAAGTTGGGGTATTTATATGTTTTCATGAATTATTTTTCTATTTTTTTAACATTTCATAATTTTATAGTAATGGAGATGTGTTCATGTGTACATTTACTTAGTCTAAGGCCTTTGATGACAGTGATAGGCCTTAATGAAACTATTTGTCATTCTCTAGCTGATTGGAGGTGGGATTACAGAGCCACGACATGGTTCCCATGGGATGGTTCATGACAGAGTGGTATGAGAGGAGTCAGTTCTACCATTGGAATGGATTCTATAAGATTGATTTGGGGCAACAATGTTTAGTGTTTGGAGTTTGAATTTCAAACCAAGGACTCTAGTGTCAGTGAGGAGGAAAATATATCCATACACCAGGACTCTTATCACTATCTTTTCGACTCGGTACATGAGAACAAAATCTTCAGGGAAAAAATTGTATATGTATCATATCAGAATGGGTTGTGATTTCAATTTCATTCATTAGTTAGTCCTCTACATATAAAAATTGATATCATTACATCTTAATAACATTAGGATGCCTCCGTGAAATATTCCTTCTAGGATCGAACATTAGCACCACAAAAAGGAACCCCTTTGTTATGAGGTGTCTATACAAAGGCTCAATTCGAAGATGTTACCTCAAAGTGGCACACCAGCTATACAACCTCCTATAGAGAAGAACATGGTACTTATAGTTCCAGCAGATGAGGTGCACAAGATGAGTGCACTTCATGAGTTTTAGTGGCAATGACCCCGGAGGTTTCGAGGAGATCCCAGTCTACAGGAAACTGAGGACTAGCTTTAGGCATTGCCATAAGTTTTTTGTTTGTTCAGGACACCATCTGAGTAGATGGTGATCCTGGTGGTGAGCCCTATTCATGGATTAGCTGGGAGATGGTGGGGTTTAGTGACCCAATCATACGATTAGGCAAATATACCATTATTATAGTTTAAACTTATTTTCAAAGAGGAGTTACCTCTAAAAAAATTTGGGGATGTACGAATCTAAGAAATTATATAGCTCAAGTTGGCGATAATTATTAAATCTAAACATTCATCATTTTGTTAAACTAATCAAGGTACCTGAATGATGTGGTTCATCACTAGTTCTTTAGGGATCAAAACATCTTACAAGGTCTGTTTAAAGACATCTGACCTAGTGTTATCCCCCTATGATTTCATAACTATGATTGTGTGATATAGATATCAATTGTGGTTAAGAGTTTCCTGGAAGGAAAGATATGTCTAGAAGTTTATGGTAGTAGGAAATCATGAGTAGAGACTTTAGTAGCAGAGATTGGATGCCATTTTTAGGTACCTAGATGAGTGAGACATTTCAAGAGAAGGTCCCAGGATATAAATTTTATGTTTCATGGCTAATATGATCAGTCCAATAAACCTAGATAGAAGTGGCGGTAGTCATGTGCTGAAAAGGGAAATATTTCTCATTATTTTCCCACACTCCGTCTAGATAATAGGGATACCATGGATGGGCCACCAAGGAAGAAGTGGTGAATGGAGAAGACATATTATTAGGATTGTTGAAGTGGAAGACGATTTGGTAGAGTAGTTTTTGGTTGTAGGATTCATGAATTATTACCACCACCACCCCTAGGCGGTCTATTCTAGGTATATGGAGATGAAGGAAAGGGGTGAGGATAGCTGTTGTTGGTCTAAGTATATGACCTAGAGGCTCCTAGAATGATACGAGGTATGATCCGTGTGTTTTCTACATTAGTTGTAGTGATGATAGATATAGGTTTTACCAAAAAATTTATTTCCACTTACATTTTATGAGAATTATATATTCAGGTTGAGCTATTTGCTCTAACCTTCTTCTTAGATAATCCTATAAGACATGACTTAATGATAACACACTTTTTCCCACAGTGTGACCTGACTCTTTGTGATGATATTTTTTATTAGAATTTATTTATTTAAATGATTATGACTTAAAATATAATCTTATATGTAGAATGATTTTCCACATTTCATACATATATTGACTATTCTAGGTAGAGGATGTGGCATCTCTACTATTATGGAACTAGGTTCTCCTTTTTTGGGGGAAAGGAAACGTAATCAATTCAGGCTAAACTCCTTAATAAGAGGTTTCATCCAATTAATTTTCATTTGGTTATAATGAACCTTCGTTTAGTGTTTGTTGTGAGTTTATTATTTCTAAAAATGGTGTCAAAGTAAGAGAATGTCTTCCCCAAGGATGTTCAAGGTTAACCTCCCTACGAAGTGATGGACTACTGCACTGATCAACACCCTGGAAAAAAATTGATATATATACTAACATATCTGATTTACCCCACTTAGATTCACTATAAGAGCGTGTAGTTGGAGGACTTATTGAGGAAGGGCATTGTTAGACCAGGTGTTTCCCCATGTACAACCTCAGTTTTGTTACCATATAAGGAAGACATGACCTTGAGGTTATGTGTGGACTACCGAGGCATGAATCTGGTGACAAAAATGAATAATTATCCCCTGCAAGGATGGATGACATTTTTTATAACATGAGAGGTGAATGATGGTTCTTATAGGTCTACACCGGGCGAGGTTATCTCAAATTATTAGTACAAGATGAGGATATTCTGAAGACAGAATTTAGGTTCCTCTACATACACAATTGGAAAGTATTGATTCCCTTCGGCATGATGAACTCCCTAGAACTGTTCATGGGAATCATGAACATTATCATTATAACTTTCATAGACAAGTTTATAGTGTTATTAATTAATGTTATCCTCATGTAAATAAAATACGAGGATAAGCACACAAGACAATTGAGGATAGACATGGATGTAATCTAAGAGCACTGACATTATGAGAATCTCACAATGTTCCAATTATGGATTTAGGTTTTCCACTTTCTAGGAAATGTTATCTTATTATATAGTGTTAAATTTGACCCAACCAAGTTCAATGCAATGTTTTTTTGGGATCCACTAATGAGAATTATAGAGGTGTAGAGTTTCCTTGAGTTAGAAAGATATTAATATAGATTCATACCTTATTTCACCATGATATCAGTATCCATTATATATTTTTCTTGAAATTGGAATCCATTTATGTGGAAAGAAATGTTCCAGTAGGCTTTTCAATGGTTGACATAAATTTTGATGAGTTCTCCCATATTGAGTATGTCATAGGAGAGTGTTGAGTATGTAGTGTTTTGTGATGCATCAAGAACATAGATTGGTTGAGTTCTGATATAGAAATAGATGGTTATTGCTTATAGATCATGTAAATTAATACAATATTAGAAAAAATATGATACCCCTAATCTTGGTTCTGCATTGGTAATCTTTGTACTAATGATGTGGTGACCATATCTGATAGTATAGTGTCTTACCATCTATTCTGATAAAAAATTCTCATGTATATCTTCTATCAGAAGGATACTAACATGAGGTAGATGTGATGACTTTATTTACTCTAGGATTACGACTTCAAGATTGCCTATAATCCTGGTAAGGGGAATGTATTAGCATATTCTCTCAACATGAGACCTTTTCTTCAATTACTGAACAAATAATCAGAGAAGTTGGACTGATTATAGTTATCCTTTGATGATGGAGATGGAGTATATTACCTCTTTTAGATGGGTGATACCCTTCTTATCATAAAGAAAGTCATGGATTTATAGCTTAGATATACCAAAAATGATAACCTATGTAGTAAAATATCTAATTGACAGGTTGATGATTGATTTTTAGATGGTTGGGAGAATGTTGTTATTTTAAGAGGATGCATGGTGGTTTTAGTGGCATTGTGAGAGGATATTTTTATAGGATTTCATATATCTTCTTTGTAGGTACATCCAAGTGTGGAAAATAGGTACTGGGACCTCCAACATTAGTTTTTGTGGCATGGAATGAAGAAAAAAGTTGTAGAGTTTGTCTCTTGATTCCTTACTTGTTTATAAGTGATGTCTGTGCACGATGTTCTAGATGGTTTATTTCACACCCTTTAGGATCTATAGTGTATGTTGGATGGGGTATAGATGGACTTCATAGTGGTATTACCATATAAATATTTGGTAAATGATGACATATGGGTTATCATAGACCAACACACCTTGTTGGTCCACTTATTATCAATTCAAGAGAAATGTTTAGTAGAGATCATGGGACACCTCTAAATGGAAAAGATAATATGAAACCATTGAGTTAAATCAATGATGATTTTTTATCATGATTATCATTTCACATAAAAATATTGTAATTTATTATATGAGTATTTTTTGGACTTTTTTATGCTCGAGAACAACATTTCATCCCTAAAATGATGGCCAGAAATAGTGGGACATTCATTTTCTCCACTATATGCAATATGATTGCATGTTAGACATTTTATATAGTTGGTAGAATCACCAACCTCTAATGGAGTTTTCATACAATAACTGCTACCATTCCATAATCGATATTCCTCCATTCAAGTATTTGTACATATGACCCTTCAAGTCTACAATTTTCTAGACTGACCAAGGAGATTCAGTACTCAGGGCCTATAGTTGGTGTAAGAAACTATAGATAAGGTGAAGAATATCTAGTATTGGATGACTATTTCACAGAGCTGTCATAAGTTGTATCTATACAAACACTAGAGGCCATTGGAGTTCGAAGAGGGAGACCTTGTGTTCTTATATATTTCACATCAACTTGGACTATGATTATTTCTTTAGTGTGTAAATCTATCTATGAGATTAATTTGACCTTTACAGCTACTGTGAAGTGTTGGTAGGGTGGTGTACCTCTTAGATCTACATTCTTATTTTGACTGGGTACACAATGTAACCCCCTGAGTTTTTATAGACCTTTTTCCAAAAAAAAAATCTTTTATGTCTTTCAATTTATTAAGTCAGGAATTCCTTTCATATATAACATTAACATGACATACATTGAACAAAACATCTACTTAGAATATGTTAATGGCTACAACGATGTTTCTACAAAACATCATTTTATTGTTATAATTATTTAAATGAGATAATTATAACTCAGTCATTATATATAGTAATATGATCATTAATAACTACTTTCAAAATATTTTTTATAATTTTTCTATATAAATAAATAATATTGATAATGAGAGATATAATTTTTTGTGATGTACTTATATGTTTCTAAATACAATTTTCCCCAATAAACTACTTTTCATACCCTTCTATAAAAAACAATAAAATTATTTTCCAACACATTTATAAATTTAATTTGATTATAAAAACTTAATTTTTGAATTTATATTATCAAAATATCTTAGTGTGAAATTTTTGTATTTTTCAATGAATCTTCATTTTTGGATGAATATTGAAAAATAAAAGATTTTAATTCAAAAATGCTTTTTGATATAATTTATTTATAAGGATAGATTATATTTTAAATTTGTTTAAAAGTTTAATTATATTATATTTTTATAAATTAAAAGAATTTTGGTCATTAAGGTCAATTTAACATTTAAATTGGATATAAAAAACATAGAAAAAGTTTGATCATTTTTACTTTAAAACCATGCATTCCCACCCCCCTATGAGATTAATTTTATAATATTTTCTGCCATTTCAATTATTGGAATTTGGAAAAATGGAATACATATTTGGCATCAGTTTATTTATAAAATATAATAATTTTAAATTAGTTTTGACCAAAACTAGTACACACCCGTGCATACGCATGACATATTGAATTAATGTTGTTTACTAAAGACAATACTATTTGTAATAGTTACCTAATAATAGTAATGCTTATAAATTTCTAATAATGAAGTATTGATACAATATAATGGTAAAATAGTCGATTGATTATGGACACACTAATAGAATACTTGAATAATGGAAAGAAATATACAAAGTAAATAAAGATTTTAGAGGGATAGTTTATTGTATTTAGATTATCATTCATGTCTTTCTTGTCAGTCGTAGTGGGTATATAGCATAAACTACTTATTTTATTGCATTAACATTCATTTCATACAAAGTAATTCATGATGTGTAAATAATACTGAAATTCACAATCACTATATGAGTCATTATAATAATAAAAAATGTGAACAACACAAAGGATTCATTTGAAAAAAGAAAGATAAAAGCCAATCTTCAAATTGCACAATATTTTATGAAGTTCATGTTTGAAGAAGTGTTGCAGCTAACTAAAGTTACTAAGTCTACAGGAACATATTGTGGTTGAAATATGTCTTCAGATTATTTATTATCCATAAAATGCATCTAGTAGTTGAAAATCCAATTATATGCATTAATAAAAATTAATGAATATTTTAATATGAAATTCTAATGTAACAGGTAAATAGAATATGGTTGTAGCAATATAAATGAATGTTCTGGAAATACACAGTATAGGGATCATAAGATAGCAATATACTATGACCTAATTCATATGTGAATACTTTTTTGTGAATGGAAAGTATAAAAAAATATAAAAAATCATACATTTGGATGTAATTATTCTGACTATTCGATAAATTTCATACAGCTGAACAAAGAGGGAATTTTTTTGAAGTAAAGTTAAAGTAAAAAAAAACCAAAAATTCATTTCTAACATGGTGGTTATTATAGTACCTCAAATATAAGGAATGTAAAAAAGTAGAGTAAGATATAATGAAAGAAAAAACTATCATTTATTTTATATTTTCTGGTAAACAAAATAGATTTTTAGAATAGATAATACCCACAACATTTTCTGCAAATTAATAGTTAAACAGAAAAATGGACCAACAAATGAAACATTCTAACAATGAATGACAAAGCTGTGCGTATATAAAAACTAACTATTATTATGGAATACTAATAGTTTATGTCTGTATAGGATACAAACAGGAATGCGAAATAAAATTAGGTATCAAATAGTTCATGTTTAATTGACTCACCCTTGCATATGCACTAAATATTGAATAAATTATTTTTATTTGAAAAGATAATTATTTTAATTAAAGTTACCCACCAATAGTAATTTTTAATAATTTTTAATCAGAAATTATTAGAACATAAAAATTTAATAGGAGTGGATAAATTATGGACACACCAATAGATTACTTGAAAAATGAAGGGATATATAAAAAGTAACTTTAAATTTTTTTAGGGAGATTTAAAATCATTTTGAAATGCATTAAAGTCCTGCATGATGGCTATAGTGGGTCAACACCTACACTACACTTCACTACACATCTTCACAGGGTTCATTCAGTCGACACTGCGAAACACGCTTCAGAAAAAGAGTAATCCTTGTATTGTAATTCGAACTGAAAGACACATATATTCTAGAAGTGGTTGAAATAAAAAAATGTGGACTGGGCAGAAGATTAATTTGAATACATAATGAAAAACCCCAATCTTTAGATGTGCCAAATATTTATAAATCCAATGTTTGTAGATTTTTACCAACTAAATTAAGTTACTTTGTCTTCTAGGAAGAATGTGTTTCACTCTGAAGGTAAAAAATAATTATATAGGTTAATAAATAGAAATTCATATTTAAATATGAAAATACAATCCAACAATAAACATTGTAGTAGTAATAAAAATGAATGTTCTAGAATTTAACTGTATATAGAACATAGGATTGTTATATATTGTGTCCAATTTCATCACTAGATAGTATAATAAAATATTAAAAATTCAAACATTACAAAGGTGGTGTGTTTGTACTGTATACAAACAAGAAACAGAAATAAAAACATGTAAAAAAATTGGTGTTTTTTTAAGTATACAAAAAAAAGTCAATGTAAAAATAAGTTGTATAAGACCGGAAATATATATGTCACTTAGTAGATCATATTTTTCATATGTAGTAATACATACTTCGTAAAGGAGGAATATTTGATTCATAATTATCCAATAGTTTTGATTGTTTGATTCACCTTAGGTCGATGATCTACTTCGTAGTCGACAAGAAAATCTAATCTGATGTGCTGCTGACAAGGAACGTCAACAAAGTCATGAAAACATGGAGGATCATTAATGAAGTAATTAAAAGAAAATATTAAAATTTGTTTTAGAATGAATTTAATATAAAAACATTTGTATAATATTGATTTAATAATAGGTTCAAATGGATTTTAAGGAAATCATAGATTTGAAGACCAAATAAGTTAAAAATATCCGAATAGAGAATATAACATTTCAGAAGAAAATATAATAAATAAATTATCATGTTAGGTAATTTAAACAGAAACATGATTAGAAATTTAGTTCAATTATAAAACATACAGTGACATCCAAAAAAGTTTAGGTAAAGGTAAATAAATGGTTCTAGAAAAAGTAAAACTTATTATTAGATGACTAAAAATTAGATAGGGTGATATTATGTGCATGGTTAAAGAAAGAAAGGAAGAGTGGAAGAGACATGGGTCTATATAAATATTTTCTTTAATGATTCTAAAGTAAATGATGGTATATTTAAGGGGATAGAATCCAATAAAAATATGTGGTTGTGCATAATATAGGGAACCATCATTATATGTATCCAAAATGTAAATTGTATTCAAAAAGATAAATTTTGAAAACACCACATTTTGAATTCAAACCAAGAGGGTTAATGTTTGTGAATTTTATAAAATCTAAATTAGCAATAATAAAAGAATTGATCACTTGTGTAATACTAATAATAAATTGTTGGTTGAGTAGTGAAAAACATACCTAAAAAATAAAATTGACAAGTCTAACACAAAAAAACACATATAATGTAATGAAAACAGTGTGGAAGAGCACTATTGATGAGTGAAAGAATTATAGGAAGGGAGGATTTGTTTTTATAGTTTAACTACTGTCCAAAATACCAATGAAACAACATCCAACACATCATCATTACCCTTATGAAGGCTCGTTCTTCTCGAAAATGAAATCATGTACACACATATTGGAGAAGTACTTAAGTCACTATTTATAACACCAAGACTCTGGTATGAAATATATATGGTTCCCCTACCTAGATTTGTTCATCCAAAAAAGTTACATTGATTTATGCATTTATATAGTATAAAATATGCATAAAAATGTTCTGTACATATATGCTTGTTTTTTAAATTGTTTTTGTATGTAATATTTGCATATTTCAATGTATGAGTCTTATAACACAATTTTTGAATATTTCAGTGTAATATTTAGTAATAGAACATATTGTAGTCTAGTGAATAATATTACATATTACAATGCAAATATATACATTACCTCTATAATATGAGCATACCATATATTGTAGAGTATATATACCTGTTTCATGGAGTAAATGTTAATGAATATTTAGAAACAAAAAGAATAATAATATTGTAGAAGGCAACACCATTAATGTTCTGTTAAATGATGAAGTATTTCTAAGTTCAACTTCCAGAGTGTTGTTGCTTGAAGGTTCGCGATAGGAATGATCATAAGAAAAATTTGGGGTCAAAATAGTTATAAATTATGTGTATTTTTCTAATATAGATTATAGAAAGTAGTTGAAGATTACACATTACATACAATGTATTTCATATTTAAAAACATATTACATATTAAATTATTATTGTATATATAACAGTGCGTGTAATAGGATGAAAATGTGGAAGAAGCACAAGTCAATGTTCAACATGCCATAATAATAAATCAATTTTTCATCATCTTCCACCTCAAGGTGGGTTATTGCATTGTAAATCAATTGGTTATATATATGTGTGTGTTTTTATAAATATGTAGACAAATATTTTTCATGTAGTTAATGGGGACATCATGGAATTTCTAAATGGAAAAAAGGAATCTTGACAAAAACAACACGTCCTTGATGACATCCTCCAAGATTGTGACTGTTTTGAAGTCTCATGTAGTTTATATTGACACATATATTTTTTAATGAACATTATATATATATATAATAGGATAGGGGAACAAGTAGATGGAATACAATACATCCACCACATTTAAGGATTTAACACTATTTGGTGGACCTATAATAGAAGAAAACGTAAATTTTTTGATATAATGGTTCATTCATGTCTATTACAAACATCCGAGATTATTAATAAACTATAATGGAATTCATAGTAGAGATGGGAATATAAAAAGAAATCTTAATCTTCTAGAAATCATCAAATAAATGAAAAGTGAGTATTTTTTGTTTATTTCTATTGACACTGAGAGATATGGATGGGGTGTGGGAGTTATAAAACACACCTTATAGAGGGTGTACATCAATGAAAAACCAAGTGATGTCTTGATAATAAGTGTGCAGTAAATGACTAAAAAAATAAATATACAACATTTAAAAAACTATACATCTCACCTCAACCTATGTTATTAGTAACAATGTCAAATAATTAAACTTTTTTATTCCTTAGAATCCATCATTTCGAAATCATATTTTACATATCACCTCAAAATAGGTTCTACTGGGAAGAAATTATCCAATATAGTGGAAGGAAACCATTAGAAATATAGATGACAACATGCTTCATTCTCATCTGAAACACCAAACCATCCAAAAATGTTTAAAAATATTCAGATAAAACACTTCATAATTAACATGTGTTATTTGTTACATACTCAAAAAATAGACACTAATATTCCATAATAGGTCTTGTAAATCACAATGTTGCTGGGTACACAATCTCAATAATGAGTTACTACTCATGAATGCCCCTCATGAATCCCAAAATCACTACTTGAAAAGTACCTAAACAATATACATCTTATCTACATGCTAAAACCTTTTTGTATAGTGAATATTATTTTCAATTACATATGTTTTCAATGAAATGGAATGAAAATGAAATTAATTTTCAGAATAATACATTATTTACCCTTGAAACATGCCAAAAATAATTACAGCATCAATGCCGCTATGACCAATTGCCTGAAGACCAATTCCATCACCCTGGATCACAACCTCCTATAGAAAATATATTTAATTGAAATAATATTATTTAAATGATACGTAGAAATGAAATTTGAAACAATAAGAATTCGAAGAATCTACCTAAACATGTAAATGAATTTTATTCCACATTTTCATCCTATTACATGCACAGTTATATATAATAATAACTCAATCTGTCATCATCTTCCACCTCAAGGTAGGTTATTACACTATATATCAATTTCCTACATATATATATGTGTTTTTTAAAATATATAAATATATATTGTGTGTGGAGTTAATGGGACCATCATGGATTTTCCAAATGAAAAAAATAAATCCAAATAGAAACAACATGACCTCAATGTCATCCCCCATGATTGTGACTATTTTGAAGTCTCTCATAATTTATATTGATGCAATGTTTATTAATGAACATTATAGATATATAAAACAGGATAGGTGAAAAAGTATATGGAATACATTACATCCACCACATTTAAGTATTTAACACTATTTGGTGGACCTATAATTTAATAAAACATAAAATTTTTAATATAATGGTTAATTATTGTCTATTATAAACATCTGAGTTTAGTAATATACTATATTTGAATTCATAGCAGACATGGACATGTAAAAGGAACTCCTAATCTTCTGGAATTCATCAAATAAATGAAAAGTGAGTTTTTTTTGTTTATTTTCATTTGGTATGAGAGATATAAAAGGGGTGTAAGTGTTATATAAAATACCTTCTTAAGGGTGTACATCAATGAAAAACCTAGTGATGTTTGATAAGAAGTGTCCAGTAAATAAGTAAAAAAATATAAATACAAAAAACATAAAAAAAACTACACATCTCACCTCAACCTATGTTATTAGTTGCATTCTCAAATAATTAAACATTATTATGCCTTATAAGTCACCATTTCACAATCATGTTGTACAGATCACTTCAAAATGTGTACTAATAGTGATAAATTTTCCAATGTAGTGGAAGACAACCATCATAATTTTAGAAGACAACATGCTTCATTCTCATCTGCAACACCAAACCATCTAAAAATATTTAAGAAGATTCAACTAAAACTCTTCACAATTAACATGTGTTATTAGTTATATTCTCAAAAGATAGACACTAATATGTCATCATTGGTCCCATAAATGACAATATTGTTGGGGACACAATTAAAACAATGAATTAATGCGCAAGAATTCCCCCCATGAAACCAGAAATCACTTCTTAAAAAGTCCTTGAACAATATACAATGTATCTGCATCCTAAAACCATCCTTTATAGTGAAGATCAGTTTCAATTACATAATTTACCAAAATCAGGGTATTAAAATGAAAATTATTTTCAGATTATTAAATTATTTAATCTTGAAACAATCTGTAATCTTTGCAGTATCAATGTCGCTACCAAAAATTTCATGAAAACCAATTACATCACCCAGGAGCACAACCTCATTATTGTAAATATAATTAATTTCTATAAGAGAATTTAAATGATACCTAGAAAAGAAATATGAAACAGTAAACATTAAAAACATCTACCAGAAGAGTTAAATACAATACTTTGACATAATGTCGCACATGCAAGGGAATGTGAGGGTGAGGCTTGGAGAGAAGGAGAGACGTAGTGGGGAAACAACAAACAGCAGAGCAATGGGACTCTGATTAGAGGATGTGATGGCTAGAGAAGGATATAAAGAGATGCTGATTTGATGCCAAGGAGAAGAATGTGTGTCAATAACAAATATACTGTATACATAGGGAGTAATGCAGGGAGCGGGGAAAATAAAGGCAGGATTCTGTTGAGCTGAAGTTGTCTCGTATGATTCTATTGATACAATATGATATTGAAAGTTGCTTAAGTGAATAAAGTAAACTTAAAATAGAGTCGATGGTAACAAAAAAAATAACACCAATGAATGGACATTGAATCCATCAACAGTTAACATTAAATTAGGTTTTGGTAAATACGGTGTTACCTTCAATATATCCAACACAATTCTTGATCTGAAGTTGTCTCACAATATTCTATTAATATCGTATGAGAATGACAGTTGCTTATGAGAATAATTTGTAGTAGACTGTGTGAGATCATATACAAATGAAATTAGTGTTGCTGGTAATAACACAATGAACTTCAAAGAATGGAAAATGAATCAATCAATAGTTAAGATTTAAGAACATTTGGGTAAATATAGGGATACCTACAATATAGGTGAAACAATTCCTGAGTTGAAGTAGTATCAATTGAATCAATTGATATTTTATGAAATCTGTGGATGTGGAATATCGCAAGCGGGAGTTAGTGGGAATGGGGGAGATAGACGCTGAGCAGACGAAGGAGGAGAAGGTAGAGATGGAGAAGGTGGAGGAGAGGGTAGAGGATGATGGACCAAAAGACGGAACGGGGGAGAGAATAAGTGGTTTGTCGACCTACAAGAAGGATAAAATAGCGGTATATTGAGAATTCTATGTGAGTAAGACAATGAAAGAAGGTAACACTACGCATGAAGTTGGGTCACGATAATGTGTCGCTCGGAGCCGATTTGCGAGGGGTTTTGCGAGGGTGCGATTGTGAACTGGAGGGCTATTTTGTAAATGGAGATGTGAAAATGTTGACGTGGTTTGTTCTGGAGGTGACATGTAAGCAAATAGACACCAAGGATTAGTATATATAGTACATTATTTGGGAAAGTATTTAAAATTAATTCCATCGGTTAAGGTATAATTAAGCATAAATAAGGATAAGTCCTTAAATATTGGACATAAAATAACCTATTAACATGTAAAACACCCATTTAATAGTCATTATCCATCCATTAATTTTAAACAATTTATTTTGATTTATTTTTTATGAATTATGGTAGGTAAAAATGTGGGTACACCTAACTTGTTTTAAAAAATGCTATGTTTGTCGTTTCCCTTCCCTATAAAAGGACACCGAATCTCCCTCTTTGTCACACCTCTCAAACAACTTAGGATCAACCATGATATTTACAATACACTTTTTGAAATCCCTTTATTCCCCATATAATCCTTTCCTTGTTTGGAAATATATACAAGGAAGCCTTTTGGAACAAACCAAAAGGAGTTACCTGATTAAGATGTAACATCTTCTCTTAATATCAATTCTTTTATTTTCATTCTCTATGAACTAAACTATATTTAATAAATTATTTTATAACAAAACAAGTATCCTCAATATAATTGGTTGTTTTTATTCTAATGGATAGACCTATAATTACACACACATCTATCTAATGGGTAACGAATGTATTGTTTATGTGTATGATGAACTATTAACTCACTAAATAATGATCGTTCATTTTTCCTTTACCACCTATAATGGTGGATATTATGATGGAAAATCTATTTATATATTTCATATATTTAATTTATTTTGAATTTAAGCTTATTTATTCTTTTTTTCAACACATATATATTTTTACATTCCATTTTCTAATAATACGATAATTTCGTTTGAGGAAGTGTGGACTATCCCCCCTAAAAGAGATATGATTCATTCATACACTATATGAAATGCATGATGGATGGGTTTAGTAAATATATATGTTATATATGATATTCTAAATATACTTTATTAATGATATATATATATATATCTTTGTGTCATTTACTTTCATTCTTTCAACATGGAAATTAAACAAAAATAGCGTTTATGCGTACGTACAGCCTACTGTCTTTATGAGCGGTTTATTCCATTTCACATATATATAATAAATGGATTATTATAATATAAATATTATGAATATAATTAATATTTAAATCATGTTTTACATTCTAGAAATCCTGATATAATTAGAGGGACCAAAGATATGACAAATTAAGACACATGCAAAAAACAAAGCGGATATTACCCGATGGGAAACCTTAACATATAATTGTTAACAAAAGAGTAATATAAAGCTATAATAAAACCATATATAGTATTATAAATAATAATATTTTTCTTTCATAGATTTATTCTTAATTTATATTGATTATACAATATGATGGAATGGGTATAATGAGAGTCAAAAAACAATGTAAGGGGATTTCATCTCAGTTTTTATTTCTGTAGGCAACATGTTTTTTTCACCATAGATTCCTTCTGTGTAGTGTGTATACTTACCAATGATTTATTAAATAATTATTATACATAAATATAGGGTTATTTACACATCTATTTGATGATATTTATTTCATGGGGTTTATGTTTTAAAAGTTACTAAATCGGTAAAATAGTTTTGTCTCAGTTTTTCTTCTTAGAGACTCATGTTTTTTTATAAACCTCAAATCTTTTATCAGAGTGTATATACTTAAATTTCACATATTATATCATGAATATAATTATTTTAATTATATTTTATGCTTCATGTAATTTCCTTTTCTTAAATGTAAATTGTTATCCCATGTAACCAAGTGGTAAGAGTTTATTGAAACTATCTCGTTACTTTTCGAGAAAGCTAATGATTATGCCTCTTTGATGAAATCTTACAATTAATCTCTCAAAAAATGTTAGGAGTTTCCTTATCCTATTATTATTAAATATATATATCCATGTATTAGTATTATTTAACATTATTTGTAATATACTATAATTAAGAAACAAAATTATGAAAATATGATGGTATATCTCTCTTCAATCAGAAATATGTTTTCTTTAAAAAACCATGTTTTCAAAAATGATTTCAAAGGATACATGAAGATTATTTTAAAAGGAAAAGACTTTTATATTTTTTTATTGTTTTCAAAAATTACAATAAAATTTTTCAAATTTATTTTCAAAGAAAATGGTTTTCAAAAGGTTTTATATTTTAAAAAATTCATTTTTCTAACAAGAAAATATATTTTCATCAAAAAAATATTTTTAAAATATCTTTAAAGAATTTTTACCATCAATGATAACATTAATCGGTGTTTCCAATCCCATTCTGGTGAAATTATTCAATGTTTTCATTTATATTCTTTTTTCTAAATGGATTATGTTTTGATGACATGATGTTTCTAAAGTATGTTTCTCTTTTATGGGTTATATGCTTTTTAAACCTACTTCTTTTCAATTTATATGTTTTTTATAGCATGATTATGAAACCTTTATTTTTTCACATGTTATGATATTACTAAATTTTTATAATATGGATTTAATTTCATGGGTTATTATATGATTATTTATGTTCTTGTGGAATATTTTTGTATGATTTCTCTATGAAATTGGTGGGACCTACATATCCCTCCAATGAATTGGGTAAATATTTATATCTAATGAGATAAACATGGATATAATGATAAAATAACTTGGTTCAGTATTAGAGGGATACAATGGGAGATGAACTCATTTTAGTATTACAAGGCTAGAATGAGGAGTGGACTCTGTTCAGTAATACTGGGCAATAATGGGGTGTGAACCTAGTTTAGTAATGTACATTGTATACTAAAGTGGTCTATGAAACAACACATTGACTACTATAAAAATAATTATAAATGATTATGTGTATACCACAATTCTAGTTTGATTCCTATACTATTCTTTCATGGATTATATTCTTTATTTCCTTAAGATTCATGTCTAATGAACTTTAATGATTTATTCAATGATTCAAGATTATGATCATTGATATATAGGGTATGATCTTATATTTTCATGATCTTGTTCTTATACCCTTAGGATCATTATTATGCATACATATCTCCCTTGTTTATCCTTACTAAGAATTTAAGATCACCCCATTTTATGTTTAATTCACCCAGGTTATGAAGATATGTATTATGTTTTATGTGTCTAAGAAGGATTCTAGTCAAGAAGAACCTAGTGGGAGATGATGTATCTCATTTATGTCCCAATGTTTATGTTTTCCTTATTTCTGAAGGTACTACAATAATACGGTCTTTGGGAATTTTTTTGTATAATGTTTTAAGTATCCAGGAGAAGTTATGTGTTTTCTATGTATGAAAAGTGAGGATCACTATAGTTGTTATATGATAAATGGTTTAGTTAATCTTTTAAATCTAGGATGAGAGAACCTTAGTGAGAACCCAATGGATATGTCTACGGAAAAGTCTAATGATAAAGAAAAAAATAGGAAATGTTTTTGAAATTTGTGAAAGGATAAAGGTAGTGGTTTCTTAGAAATACATCCATTATTTGATACTAGAAGTCGATGTGGATCTATCATTGATGTACCAAGGAATAAAAACAATAACAATATGTTTTGGGCCTTACTCAGGTTACTCAGGTATATGAAAATGATCCTTTCTCCAAACATGTTTTGACACTCCCATGGGATATGCTTTGGGCATTCACAAACTCTTCACAAACAATCCTGAATGATTTAAAAATAATATATCTTTGAATAAACATGGACAAAACCAAGGTGTTATATATTATGTACGGGGTCAAAATTTTGACATCATATATGCGGGTTTTAATGATGATGGGGTTCCCTGATATGATGCCTTTTTCTCACTCTATGCTATTTTGTTTTAGTCAATGGCTGGAAACTGAAAGAACCACATTAATGGTGACTGTGATAGTCAATGAAAAAGTATTTTCTCATGAGAAACCAAATTTTATGGGAGATAGAATGAAAATCCTCATTGTTATACTCACATAAAATTCTCAAGCTATGAATCATGGTGGACTTACAAATGAGTAAAGAAGGTAACAACATTCTATTGATTCGTTCATGAGGAAACATTCACCTTCATTCAGGGGGTCTTCTAATTCACTTATTTCTAAACAATGGATCAATACTACCAAAAATATATTCTCTATTCTCCAGTGTTCTGAGCATTAGAAAGTCATTCTTTCTGTCTACCTATTATAAGGTAAAGCATATCAATGGTGGACTCTAATCAAGAATAAGAGGTATAAAGATGATATTGAATCAATGGATTGGGCCGAGTTCAAGAACTTATTTTTAAATAAGCACATTCCAAGAAATATTCATAGCAATATGGAGAAATATTTCATATAATTGAAGAAAATGGGTGATAAATTTATTAGTACCTAAAAAGATAACTTCATGAGACATGCGAGGTATGATTCAGTAATTATCTTCCAACCTAAAAGTAAATTTGAGAGGTCCTTCATTGGCTTAAAGACAAGTCTAAAAAAGGTGTTGGCCATAAGTGATGTTAGTATCTATGAACAGATTTTTATTTGTGAAACCAATTCTGAAATTGATGTTGGAGTCACATATCAACATCATGGTTTGGATAATAAAAGGAAGATATAGTTTAAAGGAATCCCTACAAACCATGGAGAAAATAATATTAGTTTTTCTGTATGCTCTAAATGTATAAATAAACAAAGAGGAATTTTTCTCAAGGGGTCTAGTAAATGTTTTATGTGTGGAAAAGAAGTTCATGGGGAAATTGATTGTTGAAACTATGGGATAATGTTAGCTCAAATTCTAATAAAGATAAATCTACCCAGAATACACCACCCATGATTTAGTGATACAAGTGTGAGGAGAATGGAAATTATGCTAACCACTTCCCAAACCAAAGGGCTATAGAAGTTGATTGACATCAATAACCACTTAAGATGACAGAGAAAGGAAAATTTCATGAAATTGATATTTCTATTGAGGGTAGCGATAACGACATGATGAAAGGTACCCATACCATCCACTCAAGAACTTCTAATTTCATATTTTATTCTGGATCTACCCACTATTTCATATATAAATAATTTTCAAATTGTGCTATGATTCCACATAAAAATTGATCTAGAATTATCAATGAAACACCTTATTGGTATGATGATTTCATCATAAGTATATGATTCCTCTATTGTTTAATTTTTTTGGAATGTGATTCTTGAAAATCTTTTCATTTCGTCTTTGGGTTAAATTTGAAGTCATATTTGGAGTGGATTGGATTTATCTAAAAAAATCACACATCAATTTTCAATTTAAAGGAAGTTACTTTTGATATTTCAAAACCTCCTATGATGATCCATCAATGTGATGAAAACTATGAAATTACTATAGATATTACATAAAGTGTATGTTTCATAATTCCCATTAAAAAGGGTTGTTATCTCAAATAGTTGGGGAGAAAATAAACATCGGTGATATGCCTATTATTTG
The DNA here is from genome assembly GCA_963277665.1 of Viscum album. Lineage (NCBI taxonomy): Eukaryota > Viridiplantae > Streptophyta > Magnoliopsida > Santalales > Viscaceae > Viscum > Viscum album. Next base: position 1,899,407,331 of record OY728135.1, on the reverse strand, counting down.
GAATTTTTTGGTTGACTTTTAAAAATAGTTTTCTAGCCTTCCAAAAAAATCTGAAGTTTTGTTCTCAATAGAACTCAAACCTGGTTCCAAAAAAAATTGAAATACTCTTTATAAAATGGCTCTCATTTAGTTGGAGGAATTAAAGAAGAAACTCCATGAAAACCTTGATAATGGATATATTTGGCCAAGTGTGTGACATTGGGGTGCACCCATTATTTTTGTGAAAAAAATATAGATCGATGATACTCTGCATTGATTATCAGGAGTTAAAAAGGATCACAATCACCCATATTGATGAATTTTTTGAACAACTACATAGATCTCAATACTTTTCCATGATTGAACTTTATTATGGATAAAATCAATTGAGGTTCAAGAAAGATGATATTCCAAAGATGTCATTTTGTATAGGGTATAGAAACATCGAATATATAGTGATGCCTTGTGGTCTTAATAATTCCTATGTTATCATCATTGATTTAATGAATAATTTCTTTATAGATTACCTAAATAATTTTTTTGGTAGTCCTTATAGATGATATTTTTATATGTTTAAAGTGCAAGGTAGATCCTGAATATCTCTTTATAATTGTACTGAATACCCTATGGAAGGATAAGTTATATGAAAATTTTAAAATGTGTGAATTTTGGGTGCAAAAAGATTCATTTTGGGGTCACATAATCTCAATACATGGTATAGAAGTAAATCCAACAATGACAGAGGATATTGAATGTTGTCCTAGTCCAACCATAATGACTGATATCTATATGTATTTGGTTTCTCTTGATATTATCGACCATTTTTTGAGAATTTCTCATGAATATCTAATCATTTCACCATGTTGACTCAGAAGGGAGTCATGTTCCTCTCGACAGATAAATGTGAGGAAAGTTTCAAGAAACTGATGATAAAGTTAGTTAGTGCACATATAATTACATTACCCTATAGTGGATAAGGGATTGTAATATTTAGTGAGACATCCAATAAGGGATTATTATGTGTTATAAAAAATAACATGATTATAGAATATGCCTTATGAAATTTGAAGAATCATGAGAAAAATTACCCAAGCCAATATTTGGAATTAGCAGTAGTAATATATTCATTATTGATATGGAGGCATTATCTTTATTTAGAAAATTTGATATATATACTGATCATAATATTTTGAAATATGTATTCACACAAAAGGATTTGAACATGCACCATAGAATATGATTAATGTTGAGAAAGGATTCTGACTGCCAAATACATTACCACCTTGAGAAATAGAACAAGGTGGGTTATGCTTTGGGTCGGAAGGATCATGCTAGCTTATCCATGATAAGGATAAAAAAGATCCAATATTTATAGATTTGGAAAGGATGGATCTAGAGATCCTTAATAAAGGGTAAAAATTTTATCTTTCTCAAATAAATATTCAACCCTCAATCTATGTGAAGATTAAGGAGGTGTAGAAGGAAGATGTAGATCTAAAAAATAATTTTACAAATGTTCATGAGTTAATCCTTAATCATGATATAATGATGTGGTTCAGACAACTTGTATGGGTTCCTTCCATACCGTATTTGAAGAAGAAAATATTAGAGGAAGCAAATAGTTATTAATTATCTATTAATCCATGAAGTATAAAGATGTTTAAATATTAGATATTATACTTCTGACAGGATAGCATGAAAAGAGATATCACAAAGATTGTATCTCGAGGCTTGGTATGAAAATAAGATAAAGCTCAAATACAAAATTTTAAAGGGATGTTGCATCCATTACCCATACTATAATGGGAATGGGAGAACATAACTATGGATTTTTTCATTGAACTACCCAAAACCTCTAAAGGGTTTAATGATATATGGGTGGTAGTCGATCGCCTTACTAAGTCGACACACTTCGTCACTATTAGATAATAGTTCTATCTGGATTATCTTTCTAAAATATATATTTACAAAGTGGGGAGGTTTAATTGGATACCACATTCCATTGTATCGGATCATGATATGAGGTTTACATAAAAGTTATGGTGAATTATTCAGCAACAACTTGACAAAGAATTAAGTTTCATCACTTCTTATCATCCTCTGATATATTTTTAGTCTAAAACAACAATTAAAACCCAAAAGGATATGTTGAGATCATGTTCTATTGATTTAAAAGGTTGTTGGGATCAACACCATCCTCTAGTAGAAGTTTCTTACAAATATATATTAGCATCAATAATTCAGATGGTACCATGTGAATCCCTCTATGGGAATAAGTGTAGTGGTCCAACATACTGGGATGAAGTTGAAGAAATAAAGATATTGGGAACTAAGATCACTAAATAAATTGTTGATGAGGTTGGAACCATTCATCATCATATCAAGGCTGCTCAAATATATTATAAACGTTATGCTGATAACCATCAGTATGATTTATAAATTAAAGTTGGTGAAAGTTGATTCTACAAATCTCACCCGGGTATAATGTTATGAGATTCAAGATGAAAGGGAAATTATTCCCTAAGTATATTGGTCCATTTTAAATTCTTGATCATATTAGTTTGGGATGGTAGAATATCTCTAAGAATATCCTATTAATATCTCTCATGTCCATGATGTGTTCTATGTATCTCTACAAAATAATTACATTCCTCACCATTCATATATAATGAACTCATAGGTCATACCGCTATAGTAGGATCTTACTTTTGAGGAGAATCAAGTTGATATTATTGACCATATAGAGAAATTTATTAAAAAAATACCACTCACTTGGTCAATGTTTTGTGGATAAATCACCAGTTAGATGAAGCTACATGGGAAATTAAGAATATGATGAATCAGAAGTATCCTCATTTGTTTTTACTTGAGAGATGAATTTTAACAGATAATATCTTTTTAAAGGGTGTAGAATGTAACACCCCTAGTTTTTATGGACCTTATTTTTGAATAAATTATGTTTTAATTTGTATCTTATAAATAATTATGTCAAAAATTCCTTTCACATAAAACATCTACTTGGTTTATATTATAAGGAACATCAACTTGGTGTACATTACACACAACCCCAATCATTAAAAAAACATCATTTAATTGTTATAATTTATAAATGAGATAAATATAAACTAGCAATTAAATATATAATATAAACCTTAATAAATATTTTTTAAATATTTTTTATAATGTTTTATATAAATAAAATATATTTAAAATGAAAAATATATTTTTGGTAGTGTCCTTGTATGTTTAAAAATATAATTTTCTCAGACAAAACACATTTCTTGTACTTCTATGAAAATTAATTAAATTAATTTTAGACACATTTAAAAAGTTAAATTTGATTAAACAAATTTCTTTTTAAATTTTTAATGTTTAAATTATCTTATGGTGAAATTTTATGATTATCTAAGGAATGTCATTTTAGGACGAATAGTAAAAAATACTGGATTTTAATTCAAAGATTCTTTTTATCTAATATATTTTAAAGGTTAAGTTAAATTATAAATTAGTTTCAAAGTTTTATTATATAATATTTTAATCAATAATACAATTTTGGTCATTCAAATCAATTTTAAATTCAAATAGGATATAACTAACTTATCAAACTTTTGATCATTTCTACATTAAAAACCTCCATTGTCGATCAGATTTTTGGGATTAATTCTAAATTAATTTCTTCCAATTATATGATGGGAATTTTTCAAAATATATTCCATATTTAGAATCATAATTATTCATAATGTCTAATTAGGTCAACATAGTTTTGACCAAAGTGATTATCAAATGTAATTAAATTTAATTACATCGGTTAAGGTAAAATTAAGCATAGCTATGGACTAAACCATACATTTAATAACTAAAACTACATATAAACATGTAAAAAAACCCATTTTATTGCAATTATTCATCAATTAACCTTAATTTATTTGGTTTTTTTGTTTGGTGCGACTTTGTTCAGGTAAAAACGTAGGTACACCTAACCTGTTTTAAAAATGTCAAGTGTGTCTTTTCCATTCCCTATAAAAGGACAGCCCCTCCTCCACACCTCTCAAACCAGATAGTATCATCCAATATCTACCCAATAAACTTTATAACATCACTCTATTCTTTATAGAAGCCTCTACTTGGGCATAAATATATCCAAGGATTCCTTTTCGCAAAAACCAAAAGGAGTCACCCGATTAAAAGGTAACTTCTTCTCTCAAGTTCCTTTTTTTTTATTTCTACACCCCTTGAATTTTATTAATTAAATTATTGTATAAATGAATCATTATCCAAAATATAATATAATTTTTTAATTATATGGGTTCTACCTACACTTTTAAACACCTCCATCTAATGGGTAATGAACATATTTTTTATGTGTAAGATGAACTACGGCCTCACTAAATAGTGGTTGTTCACTTTCATTTAACTTCCTCTCATGGTAGAAATTATAGTGGGAAAATATATTTATATATGTATTATATTATATTTATTAAGTCTTAAAGCTTATTTATTCCTTTTTACAACACATATCTTTTTAAATTCCATTTTTAACATGGTAATTTTGTTTGAGGAAGTGTGGACTATCGCCCCCTCAAAGCCATATGATTCATTCATACACTACATGGAATGTTTTAAGGATGGGTTCAGTGAATATTTATGATACATATGATATCATAAATATACTGTAATAATGATTTATATATACATATATGTATTTTACATTCATTCTTTCTTCATGACAATTAAACAAAAATAACATTCATGCATATGTACGACCTATTGTCCCTGTGAAGGGTGTCTTACATTTTATAGTTATATATTATAAAAATTATTATAATACTAATATAAATACTATGTTTTATTTTTAAATAATTCTTTAAATTCTATAAATAATTATATATGTATAAGGTCAAAATATATTACAAATTACGACACGTGAAAAGAAATAAAGCGGATATTACCCGATGTGAAACCTTAACAAAGAATTGTTAACAAGAAAGTAATATAAAGTCATAATAAAACCTTATATGGTATTAAAAGTAATAATATGTTTTTTAATATATTTATAATATATTTATATTTATTATACATGACTTTTTAATGAGTATGTTGAGTTTCAAGACACAAGGTATGGGGATTTCATCTAACTTTTTATTTCCGGGAGATGCATATTTGATTCACCATCCACTCACCTTGGGTAATGTGTATACTTCCCATGGATGTATTGAATTATTATTATAATTCAACTTTAATTTACATACATTTCCATTTTAGGATATTTATTTCTTTTGTTTTATGTTTCAAAATTAATCAAATCGGTAAAATATATTTCTCTAAATTTTAAATCTTTGAGAATCATGTTTTGTTATGAATATAAATTATTTTTAAGGTGTATATAATTCCATTTTTCATGTTATATCATGATTATAATTCATTTAAAGAAATTTTAATCTTCATGTAATTTTTATTTTGTACATGGATAGTATGATCCAATGTAACCAAGTGTAATGATTTTATTAAAACAATCTCATCTCTTTTCAAGATTGTTAATTATTATGATTCTTTGATGAAATATTGGGATCCATCACTCCAGAAAACTCCTATGATTTATTATACTATGTTTATTAAATATGTATGTATTTATTAGTATCATCTTTCATTCTTTGGTATTTAAGATAACTAATAGTGTTTTTTAATAAATATATGACCATATTTCACTCTTCAGTTGGAAATCTATTTTATTTCATAAACCATGTTCTCAAAAATGATTTTTAAAATGTTTTCAAATGATATTTGAAATTAATTTTCAAGGTAAAATGATTTTAAAATTGTTTTATTATCTTCAAAGAGTACATTATATGTTTTTCATTCCATTTCCTATGAAAATTGTTTTCAAAATGTTATATGTTTTTAAAAAACAATTTAATGAAGAAATGATATTTTTCATAAGAAATGTTTTTAAAGAACATAAAAAATTATTTCCCATCAAACATGAAATATTTTTCTGTTACTCATATCTTTTTTGTAATAATATTCAATGTTTCTATCCATATTCATACTCCGAATGGATTATGTTTTGATGGAATGATGTTTATGAAACTCGATTCTCTTTTATGGGTTATATAATCTTGAAAAATGATTCTTTTCACAGGTTATATTTATAATGAATTGATTCGTAAACCTATCATTTTCCAGGTGTGATGATATTATTACATTTTTATAATACTCATTTTAGATCATGGGTTTTGATATTATTATTTATGATCTTGTGGGATATATATATATATATATGATTTCATTATGAGATGGGTGGGTCCTATATCTACCTACAATTTATTGAGTAATGATTTAAAAATCATGAGATATGAATGGATATAATGATAAATGAACTCAGTTCAAAATTATATGGTTGGAATGTGAAAAGAACTCAATTCGATATTACAAGGTTGGAATGAAGAGTAGACTTGTTTCAATAATACTAGGCTGGAATGGGGGGTGAAACTGATTCAGTCTAGGACTTTTTTCACTAAGATGGTATAGGAAGGAATCCTTGAATACTATGGAAATAATTATATATGATTATGTGTTTACCATAATTCTATGTTTCATTCATATGTCATTCTTTCCTATCTTATGTTCATTATTTTATTATGTTTTTTGTTTTATGAACTACTAGGCTTTAAGACATTATTGATGATTATGATCTTTGATATGTAGGGTATGATATTTTATTTTCATGATCATTTTATCGAACCTTGTGATCATGATTATGCATATGTATCTTTCATGTTTACCCTTACTGTGCATGTGATCTCACCCTTTTTATGTTTCATTTCTATATTTTATAATGATACATATTACGTTTCATGTGTCTAAGATTAGTGCAAGTCAAGAAAACCCTATTGAGAGATTATGTTACTTATTTATGAACCAGTGTTTATATTTTCCATGTTTCCAAAGGCACTAGACTAATATGGGTCTTTGGGCATCCATTTTTATAAAATTTTAATTATTTCGCAAACGTGATGTAATTTTTATGTATGAAAAGTGAGGTTCACGATACAAAATTTATTCCACATGTCATAGCTTAGGAGGTACATGAATGGCACATCGAACGTTATTGATTGGGGTGATATAGACATTGTGGATGGATCTATTTCTTCTGAGTTCTTAGTTGAGATCTAGGATCAACATGAGAGGATATTTTATGGGTGATCAATTCTTTAGGTGAATGTAAAAAGATATAATGATATTCTATAAGAGAAAATATAAGAGTGTGAGGCTCATATTCATACTCAATACCCACATCTCTTCTTGTAGACCTTGTATGGGATATTTTGGACATAAATCCTCAAGGTGGGTAGAATTTAGTGTCTCATATTTTCCATGTGTTATTTTTGGATATTATATAAATTATTTTCGATAAAAAGTTTTGAGATGGTGTGGAATTCTAAGACACGGCGTTCCAGATATAAATTTTTGAAATATGTTAAATATTTTAAATTAGCACAGGCATGTAGTTTTCCAAAAACAAACTGGAAAAAAATTTAAACGGGGGCTAAGATTTAAATTTTGAGAAAACCATTGATTTTAAGATGTGATTTTTACCCTATGAGTGAGATAACCTTGGTTGGTGAGGGTTGTGTGTGTAAAAGTCCTCATGTGATGGAAATGAATAAATAATAAAATAAATTAATTTACTTCTTTTCATTTACATAAAAATTGGCATGTTTTTAATTATATTTTTTTAATAAAATTCCATGGTTAGATGCATAAATTTTTTAGCATCGGAATGAAATTGTAGATAGAATTAGAGAATATCTCTCATATGAATAATGACCAAATCATAAATTGATGATCAACAGGAAACATAATCTAAGGATCTCACCAACCACTATGACTCTATATTGTTCTTAGTTTTAGATAGATCAAAATTAAGACAAGATGATGGTTGATTTGAATCAATTCATTATTCATATTTTTTATGATAAAAAAGGATCAATCGACTGACATATTGATTCATAGATCATGGGTATTATGGGATGGGTTTTATGATGGGAATTTTAGTGTTTTTTATTATTTATTATGTTTCTTCAATTTTACTTCTAAAGGCAAAGAATCAGTGCCAACTAAACATGGAAATGGATCATTCCTACTTTTCGTGTTTCTTTCTTATCTCTCAATGTAATAAATCAGTTCATCATTGGGGTTTTTCTCTATTATTATACCATAATACTGAGTAATCCAATGTTTCACACCTATTTCTTAGAATAATGATTTGGTATCACGAATCTTAACTCAGGGCGGCATGAGGATCAGGTAATGATTTAGGTGGAGAGAATATCATGATCTGCTAGTCATTTATATTCTTATTTCTTAGATTAACGGTGATAGTGGAGGTTTGGAATTGTTTCTGAATGAATCAAATCACCAGAAATCACTTCTCTTGTGAAGGATGGACTCAGTTGACTCATATTTGAGTTCTATGGGAATGATTGGTGGTGAAGGTAGTGGATCCAGACATGGGAAAAGTGGAAAAAATGCATGAAACCAAGTCTATAAATCTAGAAATATTTGATCTACACAGCATGTAACTAGGATCCACACCCCGTGTAGACCCCCCTAGCGATGACTAGGGTTTTAGGTGGATGATAAGTGTAACCTGGTGTGTGAAACAATGAAACTATGTGTGGTCTCTCTTTGGTGGCTCGACATGTACCTTTGAGGGTAAAAATATATGGGTTTGGGTACATGGGTTGGATCGTGTCGTGTACTCTAATACATGGATATGGGATGAGACACGATTTATTTACATGGGTAGGGCCCAGGGTCAAGGGATATGGGGTGTAACCATGCTACACACTGTGTACTCGATAAAACATGTCTTGGAGCCCTTGTCCACTACATCTTGGTCTTTCTTAGTTAGGGTGTTCTCCCCTTATCCATTCCCAGAGTTTTCATATTAAATCATCTCCCATGAACAACATTTTGTTCCCCTTTAGCAGAAATTCTTGGATAGAGTCATTGGAAACCTTCCATGAGGCCCAGAGTGAGATCCTTTATTCATATGTTTTACCTTGGTGATGTTCATGGCATCTTTATTACCGACATTATGGAACCACCGATCTTATATGTATCAGGTTAGTCCTTATTGGGTTGATGGTATACCCCGTGGTCTTGGGTGTGGTCCTCGTATTTGTATCATATATCTTCGTACCCACAACATGTACTTATAATGGAGATACATAATGATAATTACCTCTCATAGGCATGTCATCCATGTTATTAGACTCAAGAGTGTGTTCTCCTGCATAAGTGATTTTTGGATCCTTCAAGTTGGAATCCTAGGATGGAATATTAAGGTTGTGACCTACCTTTAAACTACATGTAATTGTAGAGTATATATAGATTTTATTGTTATATGTGTTATATACATATGTCTATCTAGAGCTAGATTCAATTCTTTATTGTATGATTTTTGGTTTCATGGTGTCATACCTGGTATTGTTGTACTCACAGATGAACATTCTTTTCTCGCACGTATCATGACATGTGGTGATGATCAAACTTTTGATAAAGCCCTTGACAATCCAATAAAAAATGGTGTTTAGTGAGACTGAATAGACTGAGGTGTGTTCCTGCAGTATCTTTACAGCAGACTCAGTTTAACTTTTAGGTGGAATTTGTTTTTAGAATATTTGTGGTGGGATTTTATTTGGCCTTGTTTACATACCATTACTTGTTATCAAACTTTTTTATGGGATTTAGATGTATGCATGAATGGTTATTCAGTTGTTGTTATATTTTACTATTTTATAGGCTTGGAGATGTGTGTGTGTACTTGTACTTAGGCTAAGGTATCATGTGATAGTTATTCTCCTTCTTAGAGCTCTTTTCTAGCCCATATACTATTTGAGGAGGGCTTGGGGAGCCGTGGCTCGGGTCCCACTAGCACATGTTGTGACAATGCGTGTCCTTTTTCTACTTTAGAACCTTGAAAACTATGGTTTAGTATTTATATTGATTGTTCAAATCCATTATATTCATATGGATATTAATATTTTTTGTTTGCTTTTTTATAATATCATACAACATACCTTATAGAATATTAATGATGGAACTATATTTAGATTTTTTTCATTACTAAATTCATGGAATTTGAAAAATAATATTGGTTTCAATTAAAAGACATTGACTTTTGAGATAATATTATATTATAATTATTTCTTGAATACATATAATTCAGTTAAATGACTAAATTTTATACTAAAATTTTATTAATGTGGATGATTAGTGAATTTTTTATCAATGTTATGTTATATGGATAGAGTACACATGGTAAGAAATATTATCTATACAAAAAGGAAGAAATTTAAGAATATATGATTATTAATGGAAGAATTCCATTTCTTTTATTATCATTGAATATTTTATCCTATTGATCATCCATTATGTAATATTGAAAATGATTTTAAGAAAGGAGAAAAAAATGGTAAGAACCTCTATCAATACTCTTAGGTGTTTAGGTAAAATATCTTGTATATATATCTCCTCATTATACTTTTATGCTAACTATAAACCAATAAAAAAGTTGTTTTGGAAGACAATATTATTGGATAAAGTGATTTTTGGGAGTTTCCATATTTGAATGATTGGATCAATAATAACATGTTATATATACTCACTATTAAGAGTAATTATTTTAATAACATATTATATAACAATTTTGATACAATTGGAAGGAAGATTAATTCTTTTATAGAGTGTTTAGTTCCTTACCAAAATTATAGGTTCCTTTAATTTGATTTCTACAAATATAAATGATGAAAATAATCAATGAACTTGAAATACTATTGTTAACATTCAAATGAAATTCAGTTATTCTTTTGGTAGTGTATTAATGATTTGAGGTAACTAGATGGATATGTTTATTATTCTCATCATTGCTTCATAGTTGGATGTATTAATGAGTCAAAAAACATGACTTCAATTTAATAAATAAAATATTATTTACTTTTGTCCTCAAGGAAATTTTTTATTCTATAATAAGGGATTTATTAAAATATTCATTGAACTTCCTAGAACCCACACTCTGAGATTTGTTCCTAAAATCATAAACATTAAATTTTATGATTTGATGCTGATAATTGTGACCTAGTATTTCTTATTCAAACTATACAATGTCAAAAGGAAAAATTGGATCACTTACATTCACGAGGACAATTTATTATTATAGTTTTAGATAATTAGGATAAACTCTTTCATTAACAATATTCATGTCATTAAATGATAATTTCTTTAACTTATCTCAGCATTTCTTATTTCATGTTAAGTTGTCATCATCATCCATATGAAATATTTTCTAGACATAATTTGGTCAACATTATTCATTATAACTTGGGTAAGATGAAACATATTCAGGGTGAGCTCAAATTTTTAGAAATGGTTAAAATAATCATAAACAATTGAATATCATCAATGACCATAAGATGTTCATAATGATATGATGACATAATCAGAGTGCATATGGTAATAATAAAAGAACTTGTACACATTAATACCCAAATAATAAAATATGACAACATGAAAGAGGATTAATTCATTAGAATCAATAATCAAGAAACATTTTATATCAATATTGATCATAAAAAACATTATAAACCAATATAAATCATAACAAAAACAAGTTGGTATCATGAATATTTTTCTTCATAAATCATGTTAAACTCTGGCTAGAAATAGTTGGGGACATTAAATCCATAAGAGAAACCCTTTTGTAATTAGACATTTATTTCCTCTGATGGCAAGGTAAATTACCCAATTCATTTGATCCCTATCTGGGACACCCAATTGTCTAAGCTATAATGGGCTCACCAAATGATATCTGTGTTGCCCCATCATATATGTAATATTCATGATCCAGAACATGAATAAAGTAAAATGAGCATGAATTTCATCATACGACTCATAAAAATAATTATTATTATAATGTATCCTAATTATATAAGGTAAATGAAATGGATTTCATGTAAATATATTTAAAATATCATTAACCCCTGGAAAAGAAATGAGTTCAGTTACAATATCTTTGGTAAATGGATACCATATGCAAAAGAAATGGGTTCCATACAAATTTAATTATTAAAATCATAATCCATCCAAATAATTAATAAGTTTGGTATTATTAAAAATATTTCCCATTTTATGATAAGTAATAACATGTTTTTTCACTATAATGATTTTAAATACCATTAAAATATCATTAAAATCCTTTTTTGGAAAATATCTATTTCATTTTAAAAATCACAATTTAAAACCAAAAAAAATGAAAATCCTTCTCCTTGAACCCCACTTTTATAAATTATGAATTTCCATATTATTATGAAAAAATTTCCCCTAAATATTATCTTCTAAACATGATAAATAAGATTAAATGAAATGAAAATCCTATTGGTGGGTAAATATATACATTCTATAAAATTAAATTTCTTTTTCATAGTAAAAATGTTATAAACGTTCCTCCTTCAAAAAGAGATAAGATGATTCCATTAAAAGAAATTTGAAAAAAATGAAAAATTTGGTAAAAAATTATTTATTTTATCGTTTTGAAATGGATAAAAACATTTTTGGAAACATGGTCTTAGATGAAAATCAATTTCTAACTAAAGAGAGAAATGGATATGTATTTTCATAAAAAAAAATTCAATATTTTTAGGTACAATTGTGGAAATGTGGTACAATTACATGAAAATATCAATAATAACAAGATAAGAGGTGAATTCAAGATAATTATTAGATTTAACAATCATAGACTTAATCATACACAATCCTAATAAATGATTGTATTGTCAGAAAAGACTCTTACTTATTTTTCAATATTTACTCAAAATACCCTTGAAATAATTAAATTAAATGAAACATATAATAACATAAAAATATGGTGATTCATGATATAACATTTAAAATTAGTATTATATACACCACATAAAATAATATAGGTCTATAACATAACATATATCCTAATGAAGGAAAATTGAGACAAATATTTCTTACAACATTGGTAACACTAAAATTGTAAACCCCATGAAATAGAGATCCTCAAATGGATATGAAAATCACTAAGAAAATTAATTATAATAATTATAAAATACATCCATGGAATTATTATAAACAAGAAATTAAAATAAATGGTGAATGTTCTATATATATTACAAAAATAAAATAGAGATGAGAAAAAACAATTAACATCAGTCCAAAATTTCTTCTGTGTATTTATATTCATGATAATAAACTTATGTTAATTATTCAAATATTTGAATTCATATTATAATATTTATCTTTAAATTTGGTACACTTATTATCATGTTTTATATAGTCCTATAATAAAATATTTTTACGTTGAATGATTTGGCCATATTTATCTTTTCTGTCAAAAATGACAATGGTAGGTCGATTATTATCAAAGGGATCAATATCTAAACATTTACACATTAATAATCATTAAATAATTATCAAATTAATACATAAATTATATTTTTAAAACCAATCATGAAATATGTGTTTGAAAAATGGACTAGTATTTCTATCATGGATATAGTATGTTTTATGTATACATGAGTAAAGTTTCCTTATTTCTATGGTAATTTGGAAATAATTTATATAATATTTTATATTTCTTTAAGGATCATTATGTAGTAAATAAAAAATATTTATTTATATATTCTACTCTTATGATGTAGTGATGAGAAAAGGCATCACATCACTTTGATGAGGTGGTAGTCCCCATGACAATGAACGATGTTATCTCATTTTTAGAGAGTGAAAAGGTAAGAAGTAAAATGATATGTTATAATTTAAAAATGAAAAATATGTATTTAATTTCAAAAATATTTCTTGTATATCACATATATAAATTATATTTATCCTTATTTCTTTTAGCTTAAAGAATTTAGGAATAATGAATCACATCGCTTTTTGAGGTGTTAATACCTCACACACACGAATGATAATCTTGTATCCCCAATGTAATAGATCGTAAACAATTATATATGATCTAGTGAATCCAAATTTATAAATATTTTATATATTTTATATAAAAAATTTAGATTTTTCATCATACAAAACCTTAACTGGTGGTAATTGAAAACATACTGACATCATTCTGTGAGGCGGTAGTCCTTTGTACACATGAATAGTCACATTATGACCCATTTTGTGGAAGAGGGAAATGATTTTGGTTATTAAATTAACATAATAAATATAAATTATATGTAATATATAGAGCTTATTATATCATAATGGCTCATGAAAAATTGATGAGGGTGGGGAAAAAACAGAAATTCTCGTTGATGAATGTTACATATTCACTGGGTAACACCATTTGGTTTTCACCAACAACCTTCAATGGTTATCATTGTACCCAAGTTAAGGCTTCTAGGATTACTGAAGGGATGTTAATAAATTATTTTATCAGGTATTTTTGATCAAAAAATGATTGAATGTGTGCTGTGTGGGGGAGTGGTGGTGGCCTTTATATATTGTGTGAGTGGCATACTTGTGATATTTATGATTGACTATAGACCCCAATAATGGTCCATTCTAGAGAATAGAATGGATACCTTCTAAATATGTCCAGAAAATTTGTTTCTAGTTGATTATAGGTCATTTTTCAAATTATTATTAATAATTAATCCCTCAGAAAACTCGTTTTTACCTTAACCACTATGATTAATTTTAACTATTTTCAAATAAAATTTGGGTTAAAATAATATTTGAGTTATTAGAGATTATAAATTTATATAACTCCAAATATGGAATCCATATTAACAAATTTAATTCATATAAATAGAAGAATTAAATTTAATATTAATCATGTAGATACAATCATATGATGGGCTTTTAAGAAGACTTTTTTTTATAAAAATATATTTATATATTAACTATAAGACAAATAATAATAATTTTTTGAAAAAATATTAATATTTATAGATATAAAATATATATATATATCATTCCAAACATTATCTATTAGGTATTTTTTAATTAATTAAAAAGAAGAAACATCGTTCATTTTAAAATAGTTTTTAGACAAACCTCATTTTTAAACATTAAAAAAATTTACTTTTAAAACAAATATAAAAATGAAAAAATTAATTAAGTGGATTAAATATAAATAAATAATATGACTAACACATGAAAACATTTTAAAAACTTATTTATACTTTTAAATTTCTAAATTTATTAAAATTAAAATACATTTTATAAAAAGTTTTATTTTTCACCATTCAGCGAAAAATAAATATTTTCCGAGAAACCCCAAAAGGTCACCCAAGTAAATTTTGTTACTCCAATTGAAAAATGAATTAAATTTTATAAAATATTTTTTCTAAAAGTTAAAATAATAATTATAATAATTTTTCATGAATATTAATAAAAATTAGTTTTTAAGAAAAAACATCTCTAAATAATTAAATAACTTTTCCAAATATTGATTTATTATTTAATACAAATTTTTAATTATTTATATCATGTATGAATTATATATATATATATTATAAGGTAGTTAATATTTTTCCAATCCACCAGTTTAATGTCTAGGTTGTAACTATAATATATTTAATTGGTCGTTTATGTTCACTGTTGTGTGTTGAATATGCTATCGAGCATTAAAAATATCAGGGTTGTGCGTAACTAATGCTAAACTC
Organism: Viscum album; assembly: GCA_963277665.1. Taxonomy (NCBI): domain Eukaryota; kingdom Viridiplantae; phylum Streptophyta; class Magnoliopsida; order Santalales; family Viscaceae; genus Viscum; species Viscum album. The sequence goes on along the minus strand of OY728135.1, from coordinate 1,899,391,660 downwards.
CTAGTTGTCTATAAAAAAGATGAAAAGAATTATTGCATGTAACACATGATAAACTTAGTTTTTTCTTCACTTTAAGATTTTGAATATAATTTTCTTCTTTAAATATTTTGAGGTGTTACATACTCCACCCCTTAGTATATTGTGTCCTCGCAATTTTAACTTTATCTTTGTAATAAGAGGTTAGAATTTTTAAAATAATTTTTTTGTAAACTCATATCATAAAAATGGTTAATAAAACAACCTATTAATAATAGAGAAATTGGTATAAATTTTACATTTGGAATAACATATAACAAGGATTCAAAATAGGAGAGCATAGGTGGGAAAGGAAAAAAAGAATAAATAATTAGAGAGAGTGATTGAGGTCATTGATAACCACAAGTGAATGATCAATGTATATTAGGGGCCTAAAAACTATAAATATGTGATAATCTAAAAGACCATCAGTTTATCCAAAATTATTCAATCAGGATAAAAATTTATGTATCAAGATACTTTTCTAGAGATGAGTAATTCTCTTACCATCTAAACTATAAGAATATTGGATTATACATCATGAGTAAAATTTCATATATTAATAAATTTACAATGAAATATAAAATTTTTCTCCAATGATATTTATTTAGCAATATTTTTTCATTCATAAAGAAAAAAACAAATTTTAAAGACAACGTAACTATAAAAGGGATACAAATCTATTCATCATGTCATTAGTGATTAACCAACCCCAAAAATGGTTAAAAAATGGTAAGATAATTCAAAAAATGAATAAAAAATCATAAATTGATCTCAAAATTACCATCATAACAAATAGATTTCAAAAAAATTATACAATAAATTAATAACCATAAAATTAATTAATCAATTCCAGTTTAATTTTGAAACCCAATTATTATAAATATATGATCATATATTCTTCCAAGATAAATCAACTGTTATTTTTCAAATAAAATACCATATGCTTACAAAATGAATTTAATATTTACCTATAAAATTTTCAGGTTATCCAATACATCACACAGGTCTTTTGATAGGACAAAAAAACGTATCGTTCTCCATTCATGGCTTCAAGCCCCACTATCTTACCAAATGCGATAGATTGACACCCATCATACTATATTTATTTTTATTCTTTAAACAAGAAATATATTTACCCAAAAAATAACAAAAGATATTTATCCTTGGGGTTAAAAATAACTCAACCCAATATAACCTCTCCCAAAATGACAATTATAACCTAAATAATTTTACTACCTAATACCCTCAAATGAGGTTTATATGAACTTGGAAATTTGATCAACCTTAATATTATAGTATAATGATGGTAACTATAAATCGTAAGACAACCTCACATGAAAATATTATAATATCCAATTTATCTAAATAGACCTATGATGCCTAATTTAACATCCTAGAACCCGCACCCCCGGATCTGGTGCTGAAATCATAAAAATATATTTCCTACTTTGATGTAGATTATTGTAACTGATTTTTTAAAATCTGACCCATAAAACATCAAAATGATAAATTGTATCGCTTAAATTCTCATGGATATTTTGGGTTTATATTTTTGATAATTGGGATAAAATCCTCCATAAACAATACCCATGTTGTTAAATGAGAGTTTCTCTTACTTATCTTAGATTTTCATATTTCATATTAAGTCATTATCATCATCCATGTGGGATATCTTCTAGAAGTAATTTTTTCATCCTCATTCTTTTTAACCTTTGAAAAAGGAAACTTAACAATGGCTAGATCAAATTCTTATAAAGGGTAAACATAAGAATTATAAATTGAATTTCATCATTTAACAACAGAAGGTTATTACAAAATAATCAGAGTGCATGAATGTATAATTAAATAACTCATACCAATAAGTACCTGAATCATAATATAAAAACATATGGAGAAGTCCATAGTTGTCATAATCAATATGAATGATCCATTTGATATTAAACATGATCATAAGAAACAATATAAACCCATAAAAATAATAACAAAAATGGGTGGTTATCTTGGAACGTTTTTTATTATAAAACATGTTAATCCCTTTTCCGAAATAACTAGATCTGTATTAAATCCAAAGGATAAAAGATCAGATGACTCCCTCCTTCATTCATCTCAAGACAAGGTGTATTACCCAATACATTAGAGCTCAATTTGGGCACCCAAATCATTTAATCTATAAGGATCTAACCTGACACAATCTAGTCCACCGCCTAATATATGCTATAAATATATCACCCTTTACTATCAAAGAATTTGTATTGTATAAGATGTATTTATATCCCCAAGGTATTTCTGGTCTTCCGCACCATATAATTAATGTCACATAGCTAGAAAATGACTAAATTACAAAGAACATAAATTTCATCATGAAACTCAAAAAATCATACTTCATTCGTAACCAATTTACCCATTGGAAATTAAATGGGTTTCTTGTAAATATATTCAAAACATGATTGACATGTGGAAAAGAAACAAGTTTCATAACAATCTCATTGAAACATGGTTAACCAGTAGAAAATGAATGGGTTTCAGAACAATCTTATTGAAATAATTTGAATCCATTTAGATAATGAATGTGGAAGGTGTCATAAAAAATTATTCTCATCTGATCATAAGAAACAACATGGGTTATTTAAATTGAGGAATAAAAATACCAATAAAGGATACAATCTAAAGAAAAATATACTTTTAATTTTGAAAATCAGTTTTTAAAACATAAAAAAAATTAAAATACTTTTCTTTGAATTCCACTATTAAAAACTAATAATTTTGATAATATTAGGAAAAAAATTCCATAAAAATAATTTTAAAAAATTTAAAATCACGATTCAATGAAATAATAGACATGTTGGCAGGTTTTTCCATACATGTTTAAAAGGACATTCATTTTTCAATATAAAAAAAGTTTTAAAAGTGATTTGTTTAGAAATTAAAAGAATATTGCATTTATTTTTTGAAGGATTTTTTTTAAATTATCTTTAATAAATATAGATGAAATTATTATAATAATTTTATAAAACATTTTTAGAAAACATTATTTTAAAGGAATATATATTTTTAGCCGAAGAGGGAAACTAATTCATATTTTCATAAAAACATGTTCTCATACATTTTACGTAAAAAAGAGTCGAAATGGTAAAATTTCCAAAAAATCAAGAATAATAATAGGATAATAGAATTCATGAAAATTGTAATATATCAACCTTAAGGAATTAATCATGCAGAATCTCGATAAATAATTAAATCGTAACAAAATGCTTTAATTTTTTTAAATATTGATTCATAATCCCCATTAAAGAATAACATTAAATGAAACATAAAATATCATGGAAATGTGGATATTAATGATATAACATGTCAAAGTAGAATAATATAGTTTAATAACATAACATACTTCTCAAAGAATGTAAGTATAGACAAAATCCCTTACCGATAATGTACCATTGAACCCATAAAAATGAATGATATGTCCCCAAATTTATATATATGTCCCCATAAATTTAATTATAATAATCAGAAAATAAATTCATGGGATTTATATACACTTACCAAAAAAAGTGTTGAATATGATATATATCACATAGAAATTAATGTGAGATAAGAAAAAACCATTACCTTGTATCTGACTTGTTATGTGTGTATTTATCTCATAGAATACTATACCTATTTTAATTATTTACAATATTTATAATAATATTAGAGATTTTTTTAAATTTTTTTTAATTATTAATATGTTTTATTCATATAATTAATTAATTATGTTTACGTCAAATGTATTGACCATATCAGCTTTTGTTTCAAAAAGGACCTTGGTAGGTTGACTATGGTCAAATGGGTCAATATTAAAACAATAATAGAAAAAAATTACATAATTGTAATATATACATATAAATTATAATTTTAAAATAATCATGATATATGGTTATTACAAATGAACTAATGTTATGATCATATAGATGGTATTCCATATATATATATGAGCAACCTTTCCATTTTTCAGTGATCATTATGGAAATAAGGTATGTAATATATTATCTTTTCAGAATAATAATTATATAATTAATAAAATAAAATTTAATTATATATAATTATATATATCATTCTTGTTATTTGGTGATTAAGAAAAGGAATAACATCGCTTTGATGAGGTGGTAGTCCATACGTCGATGAAAAATATTTTATAATTTATAGTGAGTGAAAAGGTATGAAAAAAGTTATATATTTAGCATAAAATGATATATATTTCTTGAATATAATTATTAATTCATATATATTGCATATATTATATATATTTACCCTTATTACATTCCATTTAATGTGTTTGTAAAAATCAAATTACATTTCTTCCCTAGGCAATAGTCTGTTTTACACATGAGCAACATTATCATATACCATACGGAATGTAAAGTAAAAAATTATATATGATGTAAGTAGTCTATATGTATAATTATTTTTTAAGTATCATATATAATCTTCAGATTAATAATCGTACTCAAACATGATATGTGATAATGGAAAAATGAAAAACATCATTTCGTGAGTTGGTTATCCTCTGTACACATGAATGATGATTTCATAATGAATTTGATGGAAGAGAGAAATAATTTAGGTTACTAAATTAACATAATAACACATCAAAATATGGAATATACAAATTTTATTATATAATCATGGTTTAACAATAATTGGTATGATGGAGAAAGAAATAAAAAATGATTGGTTATAAACATTGTCTCTTCTTTGTGTAACTTCTTTAGGTTTTCTCAAAAAACCTTACATGGTTAGCTTTATACCAAAATTAATTATATTAGGATGATACAATGAAATTTTAGAAGTGATTTGGTTAGTACCCAGCAACAGGAGAGGATCAAATGTATGAATATGGGAGTATATGTGGCATCCTTTTATAAGTGATGTCAGTGGCAGAATTGTACATTTTTTGAATGAGTGAATTCCACCAATGTTTTTTCTTATCACTAGGCCCTAATAATGATCTATTTATAATATAATATGGAATAAGGTGTAAATATTTACATCCAATGGATTTTGAAAAAAATTATATGTAAATTTTCACCTTATGTTTAAAGATGAATCCCTCACTATATTCGTTTTTAGCATAATTGTTAAGATTAATTATAATATTTTTCAAAAATAATTATCGTCAAAACTTATGTTGAAGATATTTATGATCATAAATTATTCCTATTCGATATTTTTCTAAATTAATTTTACAAAAGTGGAAAAATATAATTAAATATTGTTGGTTGGAGTATATGACTCCAAAGGGGGTGAATTGAGTGTCTATAAATATTTCTGTTCAAATAGGTTCTTTAAAACAACATCCCCCTATAAAAATAATAAACAAATTCAGTTTATACTGAATTTGTAAATTTCATGAAAGTTCAACTAGTTTTTCATAAGATTGATTAGTTCTTAGTTTTACCAATCTATGATTAGTCAAACTTTTGAACCTAAGCTACTATTTCAAAATAGATATAAACACTTGTTAAACTAACTCTCAAGGATCATTTTGTCTTATTGTATGAAATACATATCAAATTAAAATAAAAGACAAACAGCAGCACAACGAATAAAACAAGAGTTTCAGTCTCAAGTTGAAACTTAGTACTCTCCACTTGGTTGTCACATACCACCAAGAAGTTTATATTAACAATCTTTTGATTTAAAACATGAATTGGGTTCACAATATCCCACAAGGTGGGCCAGGTCACACTTGAACTCTACCACACTTACTCTTGGGAAAAACTACTAAACAAGTCACACATGACCTCTTCCACAGTTCTATGTCGGATACAAGTGTAAAAGGAGATTGAGAGTGAGGATATTTTGATATTCTCCCGTTATTCTGCAAAGATAGTATGTGTGATACAAACATATATACACACTACTAAAAATGTAATCAGAATAAAAAAACATAGTTATTAAAAAGAATAGGGTTTAGGAATCTATTGGTGTTTTGTAGAAAAGCTCTGGACTCAATTCATGTAGATAAAATGATATTTGAGTCATCTTTAAGAATTTGTCTCCAAAACAGAGTATCATAGTCTCTGTAATCTATCTTCCATATGTGTAGAGGTTCATCTCTTCAATGTCAGGATGTTCAGCAAGCTTCATCAGGATACATCTTGTAACATTAAACTTCTTGCATACATAAGTATCATGTTATTCTATTTACATGATCTTGCCTATTCTCACCGCCATCTTTTTTGTTTTTCTAGAAGGTTGAGAGAGCAAAACTTTAGGTTGATCTTGTAATCCTTTTATAGTTCCTGGTCCAGTATGTGTGAAAATCTTTCCACGTGCATGTACCTCATACTGTCTACATATAGTCCAAAAAACATCATGAAATAATTTCAGAAACATTAATTTTTCTAAATATGATTGTTATAAATAAATTTGACATAATAAAAATGAAATAGTTATTTATGACTATCGGTGATTCATTTGCATCGGTCAGCCATCTTTTGTCTATTAGCATCTGTCTGTCATCTTCGGTGTGTCATCTTTGGTGTGTCATATTCATTGTGTCATCTTCGGTGTGTCAATCATCGATGTGTCATCTTCGGTGTGTCATCTTAGGTGTGTCATCTTCAGTGTTTCGAACCTCAGTGTGTCGAACATGAGTGTGTCGAACATCAGTGTGTCATACATCGGTGTGTCGAACATCAGTGTATCGAACATCGGTGTGTCGAACATCGGTGTCTCAAACATCGGTGTGTCGAACATCGGTGTGTTGAACATTGGTGTGTCGAGCATCAGTGTATCGAAAATACTATCGGTTCCAGGGACTCAAAAATCCTATAAGTGTATGTCTCACACAGAACATTACAAGACTAAATGATATCCAAACATACATGTACGAATACACCTGTAAACATATTTATTCAAGAATATAGGTTATTGACTTATTTAAGAACATTTTTCTGTATGGAATAATAGATTTACGTGGATATTAAAGAGCATGAAAGAGTTGAATATGTAGTTAGGCATTATTTGTTATTATGAAAACTACCATATCATAGAGGGTCTAACAATCTCCCCCTTTTTGATAATCACAAATTATAGCATACATACACATATAGAGAATACAAATAAGTGGATGTAGCATACAACACTAAGTGAGATTATTCAATATAAATAATGCCATCTCTTGTTTGAGTTTTTTTAAAACAAGATCCACCTAAATAAATGAATTATGACGAGTATATTCCATGATTTATATACCATAAATTATCCCCCTAAGATTAATAAATTATGCCTCTTCTTAGATTAATAATTTATGCCTCTTCTTTTATCCCCCTTTTGGGATTAGCAAAAAAGGAGAAAATAAGAGAATAAATATCATAAAAGAAATACACCATAATTATTTCGATGAAGATGCAGAAAATTATAGTCAATCAAAAAGATTAAATCCCTATAAAAAAATACAATCCACCACTAAGGGTTTGGATGCTGTGGGGATTTGCCTTTATCTAAAGGATCTGGAATAAGATGAGATTGTTTGGTAGAGGTAGAGGGAAGAGGTGGTATGAAGATAACACTAGGCAGGACAAAACCTGTAGGGACATTTGCTTCAAGTCTAGGCCTTCTTTAGGACAAAACATGATTGGGAGTTTGCTCGGTGATGACCAGTCGAATCTGAGACAGGGCCTGAGAGACAGTTAAAAGAGCAGGAGGCTGAGAGGTAATACCAAGGGAAGTAGTAAGAGGGGCCACAATTGATTTAGCTTGAACATGTAAATATGGGTTAAGAATGTCGATGAAATATTTGATGATTTCACTACCATATTGCATGGTTTTCTCAAAGTCATCCTTATTCTCCATAAATATTTTCAGCAAAGGGGTAAACTCCTTAAATTGTGATAGTTTCTTCTTGAATGATTCTGTAATATGAGGTATTATGAGATTCTCTACTAGAAATTTGAATTTATTGATCAGATCATGTTTGGTATAAATCTTAGTGAAGTACTTATCCACTTTTTCTTGAATCTCTTTTTGATCAATAGAGGCTTCATTTGTGCACTGTATGACCATATTGTACACAAGATAAATATTTCTATGTGCCTTGTCAAGAGTTTCTTGGTCTGAAATAATATGAAGATGTTGGAGTTCCTCTCTCATCACGACCTTGAGAGACTCTAGATCAGCAATAGAACCTTTTCCACTACTAGAACTGGATGGTCCAATTAACATTTTTCCAAGATCTTCTTTTAACTATTTTAGATCTACACTGGGGAGATGAGTCACCAAGTTCTTAAGAAATTCTAGTAAACCACTAAAGGAGGTATTGAAGTCAGAGGTTTTAAAATTTAACTCATTTATCATTTTCCTTACTTTATCTCTAAGCAAATTATTATGCCTAATAATGGTTTTTTCTATGGTAATGAGATTCTGTTGAATCTTCTAGATCACTATTTTTACAATCTTCATTGCATCAACATCTAAAATACCAGATGAAGTGGAGGATTAACTTCTGGATCTCATTGAAGCTATCACTGACTCACATATATCATTTTTTAATTTCTCCAAATCATCCTTAGTGACATAGTCATTGGGCACTGAATGTGATACTGGTGCTACTGGTGTAGGTGCAGCTGGTGGAACAGGTGCAATATGTTCTGGTTCAGCTTGGACTTGTGGAGAAAGAGGAGGATGTACCCCCACCTCATCTGAATCATATTCTAATCTTAAAAGAATGTATCCTGGATAATTATTCCCATCTCTAGTACAAGTCTAGTCTCTCGACTCAATAGTATCAATCCTAATCATTCGTCCCTTAGGTTCAGGAGTAACTTCACCTTCATCAACTTCTTCATCCAGTCCTCTTGAAATAATAATATTTTATGTATAGGAACCAACTGAACTTCAGGTTCTGCATGAGCCTCAACCACTAATACTTCTACAGGAACTTCCTCAATTGGAGGTACATCGTCCTCAGCCTCTTCCTCATGGCCACCAGCCCAAAGTTCATTCTATTCCGGAATGATGTCTTAATTTTTAGTATTACTATTCGGTGATCGGTCTTCATGATTAGCATCCCTATGATCAACAGAATGTTGCTCAGCAAGATCAATACCATCACCAACCCCATGAATAAATTCTTAATTGTATTTGGAAACCACTTGTTGTACCAATTTTAAAGAATCACTTACATGCTCATAATTTCCTCCTCCTTCATCATAATCATTATCATCAGACTCCTCATCTGATTTACAAACATATCCTTCAATACCAGTAAACTCGGTCTCTTTATTATCTTCATCACCTAGAAGAGGTTATACTGAGTGTAAGTCTAAATGTGGACTAGCAGGTCGATAGGACATATCTTTGAGAATTTCAGCAATATCAGGATCACTTCTATCATCAAAAGGAGATCCTTCTTCTCTTGGAACATCATGCTCAGCTTCCTCGTCAAAATAAATAGGTTCTTCTCTTAGTTTGAGACCTGGATCAACTTAATCGTTTGGTTGGGTAGGATGGTAAATTGGATAGAAATTCTCATAGAGCCTTTCCTCATAACCTACCCAACAACTCTTCCATGGGTTCCAGAAGATTTTCATCCTTTTAAAAATGTCTTTTTGAAGACAAAAACACTACAAGAACCAATCACTTCATCTTCATCTTCCACACAACCTACCCTTTTCAACATGGCAGAGATTATCCTCAGATAGTATAAAAATGTTTCCTTCTTGGATAGTTTGATAAAATCAGACACATACACCGTTATATACCTACACATATTAACTTTTATCCCATATTTCGACAGATAAATTGGGAATATATCCTGATACTTCACAGTAGAAAAATCTATCTTTCTTGGGTAGATTTGATTTTCAATAACCTTAAACAACAATCTTACTTCTCCTTCAAACTCACTTTTAATAGTTCTCCTAGAGTCTACATTTACACTTACCTCCTTTAGAGCATCTTCATAAGATAAAAAATTAGATGAAGGAGGAATATTACCTGGATAATCAGTGTAAACACATTCATGAGGCATCTAAAAACACTCATCCCATTCCTTAGATGAAAAAGCTACATCATTTCCTTTTATTACTGACATCATCCTTGCTGCCTCAACTTCATCTAGAGATACCTTCAAATTTTGATAAAATTCATGCACTAGCTGGGGATAATATAGTCTTTCATTTTTAGCAATCCATTTGAATCACCCTTGAGATTCCAGTACCTTTAAATGAAACGATTTTCTTAACATTAGCCACTTTGTAGATACTTCTTTTTCAGTTGTAACCACTCAGGTTTTTAAACATAGTTTTGCAGTTCCACTGGACTCACATTTCTATATCTTAGTAGATAGATATTTTCTTGTCTCTTCCATAGTTCATTTGGCCCTTTCCATGTCAAGGCATGGAATTTCCAAAGCGTTGAGGAAAAGGGTCGAGAGGTAGAGTAAAAATGGCTAGAAATAATTACAACAGTGGTAAGATGAAAGGTTGGGATGGATTTAACTAAATATATCATTTTGGGATTGTAGATCATAAATCATAAAAAATTAAACGCGGTAAAAAGATGAATAAAAACAGCATCAATTTATTTAAAAACAGACTGAATTACAAAAGAATCCTTAACTACATCGGTTTCATTGAATCAGTATTATATGATCAGTTTCATGAGATCAGTTTCAGAGATTAGTTTCATGAGATCAGTTTTAGGGATTGGTTTCATGAGATCGGTATCAAGAGATCAGTTTCAAGAGAATAGTATCAAGAATCAGTTGCAGGGATCAGTTTCATGAGATCGGTTTCATGAATCAGTTTCAGGGATCGGTGTCATGAGATCGGTTTTAAGAATCAGTTTTAGGGATTGGTTTCATGAGATCAGTTTCAAGAATCGGTTTCAGGAATCAGTTTCAAGAGATCGATTTCAAGAATCATTTTTAGGGATTGGTTTCGTGAGATCGATTTTAAGAATCAGTTTCCGGGATTGTTTTCATGAGATTGGTTTCAAGATTTAGTTTTAGGGATCAGTTTGATGAGATCCTACTGATTTATCATTCCTAGTTCATGTCTGATGTAATTTATTCTCCCAGAATTTAGTGTTTTTGTGAATTTATCAACAAGTTGATGTTTAGTCCTAATAAATTCAAGAGTTATATGACCTTTTTGATAATGATCTCTAAAAAACTGATGTCTTACATCAGTATGATTTTCATAGAATGAGAAATTGGATTATTAGAAATTTTAATAGCACTTGTGTTGTCACAGTTTATGGGGATATGTCTGAACTGAAATCCATAGTCTAAAAAGGTGTGTTTCATCCACAAAATATGTGCACAACAACTACCTGCATCAATGTATTCTGCTTCAGCACTTGATTATGCAACTGAATTTTTCTTTTTACTACACCATGATATTAGTGACTTTCCCAAAAATTGACATGTTCTAGAGGTACTCTTTCTATATAACTTACATCCACCAAAATTAGCATCTGAATAGCTAACTAAATAAAAAGGTTGTCCTTTAGGATAGAACAATCCAATATTAGTTGTATATTTGCGGTATTTGAACATTCATTTAATAGAATTTAATTGTGACACTTTTGGGTTTTCTTGAAATCTCGTACACATACACACACTGAACATAATATCTAGCCTACTAGCAGTTAAGTATAGAAAACTCCCAATCATTCCTTTATAAGAATTTTGATCAACTAATTTTTTATTTTCATCAAGATCTAACTTACACGTAGAGATCCTAGGGGTTTCACTTATCTTAATTCTATCAAAGCCATATATTTTCAAAACATCGTTAGTGTACTTACTTTGATTTAAAATAATACATTCGTTATTTTGAAATATTTGAAATCCAAGAAAATATTTAAGTTCTCCCATTAAACTCATTTCAAACTCACTTTGTATTATGTTTGAAAGATCATTACATAAATATTTTTTAGAAGATCCAAAGATAATATCATCTACATATATTTGGGCTATTAAAACTTCATTTGAAATTTTTTTATAAATAATGTAGGGTATGGGAGTCCTTTTGTAAGGATTTTAGAAATAAGAAAATTACTCAACCTTTCATACCAGACTCTTGGAACTTGTTTCAAACCATATTAAGATTTCAATAATTTGAACACATGATTTGGAAAAAGTTGATTTGTAAAACCTGGGGTTTTTTCAACAAAAACATCCTCAATTATATAACCATTTAAAAATACACTTTCGACATCCATTTGAAAAAGTTTTAAATCCAAGTGTTCTGCATAGGAATGTAAGATTATAATTACCTCAAGTCTAGATACTGGTGTAAAGGTCTCATCAAAATCAATTCCCTCTTCTTGATTATATCCATGTGCAACTTGTCTATCTTTATTCCTAACTATATTTCCAACTTCACCTACCTTATTTCTAAATAACCATTTAGTTTCTATAGTCAAAGTATACTTATGTCATCTACAAGTTTCCAAAATTTATTTCTTTCAAACTGATTAAGTTCTCCTTTCATGGCCATTACCCAAAATTCATCATTGATTGCATTATTGATTTTTTTAGGTTCAATCTGTGACAAGAAGGCTTGATTTTCAACCTGGTTTCTCAAGGATGCTCTCATTTTTTGTCTCTATCTAAATCTCTAACAACAACATCTAGGGGCTTATTCTTGAGAATATTAGTTGGTATTCAGAAGGTAAGACTTGATATTTTCAGTTGGTCAGGTCGATGTGGTTCACTATGGTTTGGATCTGAAAAATTTCCAGAATTGGATGTTTTCACAGCATCGTTCACATGATGATTTGAGGTGTTATTATTAATGTCTAGATTTTACATATCCTCTTAAATATTTTCTAGTGAGGTCTTGGCCATATATGGATATGTATCATGAAACATGATGTATATAGATTCCACCACACATTTGGTTCTCTTATTAAAAACTCTATAGGATTTGCTAGATGTAGAATATCCATAAGATATTCCTTCATCACTTTTAGAGGCAAATTTATCTAAATTATCTTTATTATTCAGAATATAAAATTTACATCCACACACTTTAAAATAACCTAATTTGGGTTTCTTATTTTTCCACAACTCATAAAGAGTTTCTTAAGGATAGGTCTAATTAAAACTCTATTTATTATGTAACAAGATGTACTAACAGCTTCGGCACAGAAATAAATGGGTAGAACATATTCATTATTTATTTTCCAAGCAATTTCGGTTAAGGTTCTATTTATTATTTCTACCACACCATTCTGTTGAGGTGTCCTAGTAGAAGATAATTTTTGATTGTAGCCATTATCTGAACAAAAGACTTCAAAATCATGATTCTGAAACTCACAGACATGATCACTTCTTAAGGATTTTATCTTAAGTCTACTAAGAGTTTCTACAGTCCTACCGTACTTGGTAAAGTGTGAACAAGCTTCACTTTTGTGAGCTAGGAAAAAGATCCAAGTGTACCTAGAGAAGTCATCTATATGGACATAAACGTAGTGCTTCCCATTGAGACATGAAACTCTATATGGTCCAAACATGTCCATGTGAACCAACTCAAGAGGTTGATAAGTAGATACTTCCTTCCTTGATTCGAATGAGATTTTATTTTTCTTTCCTTTTTGATAAGGATTACATACTTTGTTGTTTGGAAACTCTAATTTCAGTAAGTCTCTAACTACGCATTTTCAAGTTAACTTTCTATGACATTGAATATTAAAATGTCCTAGTATTCTATTCCAGAGCTAAGACTCTTTGTGAATGACATTTAGAAAGGTGACATTCTGTGAGGCTAGTGTGTCTAAATTTATTGCATATACATTATCAGTTCTAAAAGTAGTAAATACTAAATTATTTCTGGAATAAAAAATGTGGAATTCATAATTTTTGAATTTAACATTAAATACATCATCACAAAATTGAGATATGCTGAGAAGGATATACTTTAATCCATCGACATACAGTACATTATAAATTGAAATAGAGTTAGGGTTACTAATCTGTCCTAGGCCGATGATTTTTACTTTACCATTGTAACCAAAATTGACATGTCCTCCATAAATCTTGATAATACTTTTAAATCCTGAAAAATACCCTATCATATGTCTTCAACAACCATTGTCCAAGTACCATAGCTTTTTAAAGGATCTCTTTAGGCAGTTTACCTACAAAAAATTTTAACCAAGAAACGAATTTGGTACCCATATTTGTATTGGTCCACATACATTAGTAATATAACCTTTCAGAACCCACAACTATCTTATGGGGTTCCTATATGCATGAATATATAGTGTTTGAAAAGTAAAATATATTTAGTCTTATAGAGTTGGATACATTAAATGAATTTATAGAACTAGAACTTTCTGTAAAATTCTGGTTTTTTAAACCAATAGCAGATTTTCCAGATTTGGTTACAAAATGTGATTTGGATAAATTACTTTGACCTGGTTGATATCCTATCCCATAAGTATACTTAGGAGGTATTGTTTTTCCAAGCATTTGAGTAATAGTATTTTTCCCATTAGTAAAAAATTTTAAGTACTTTTTTAATTGCTCATTAGAAATTTTTAACTCATTGTTTTCCTAGAGAAGTTTAGCATTTCTCTCTTTTTTAGTTACAATTTAGGTAGTAGTAATCACAGTAAGAGCATGTTGTTTCTTCAAATATTTGTACTTATCTTTCAACTAATTACATGTTTCATCCAAAATGTTGCAATATTCAAATAATTCATCATTTTTTATATTCTCATACTCACTTTTAGAATAATAAGAGTTATTTACGGGAGAGTGTAAGGTTTCCTCAGTTGTGTTTATCATAAAACACATATTTTCCATATTATCTTTCCCATTCTGAGAAGAGCCAGATTCACTTGATCTATCCTCGGAGGAACTCTAGGTGGCCTTCATTCCTTTCTTATACCTTCAATCCTTATTTTCATACTTTTTCTTGTATTTCATATTTGGACAGTCAGCCTTGACATGTCCTTTCCTTTTACATTCATATCAAATTATATCCTTTGATTTCTTAGTTTTCTTCCAATCCTTTTTCTAATTTCCCTTATTATCATACTTGCCTTTGTAATTATGATTTTTGAAGAAAATATTTTTCCAATAAAATTTCTTTGAATCGTCTAGCCGATAGAGCCATTTCTTTATCATTTTCTGAAGCAACTTCATCACTACTTGATCTTTCAATAGAAGCTTGAACATGATCTTTGTCTTTACCTTTCGATGCAGTTGTCTTAAAAGAACATTGACTTTAATTTTAGTTCATCCTCTTATTAATTTACCTTCAATTCTTCTTCATACATCATTAATTTTCAAATCAATTCCTTCACTGGAATCTTATCAATATCACATGATTCTCTAATAGACATGAACATTCCACACCATTATTCTAGTTAGTATCGTAGAATTCGCATGATCTGCTCCTTGGCAGTTACTTATCTTCCTAATAAAATCATGGTATTCACAATTTCATTAAACCATAGATACATATCAGAAATTTACTAATTAGGATTAATTCTGAAGTTATCATATTTAATAGTATATGTATTTAATCACATTTTTTTAACATAAGACGTTCCTTCATGAGAAACAGATAGAGTGTCCCAAATTTCATGTGCAGTTTTTCCAGAAGAGATAAAGTTAAACTCTTAATCTACTAGTGCATAGTATAGAGAATTCATTGCTTTATAATTATTATAATAGGTAGTCACGGTAGGTTCATCCCAAGTGTTTCTAGTAGTTTTGGTAATTTCATATTTACATTCAATAGTAGTCCAGATTTCAAATCCCATGCTTTCTAGATGTATTTTCATCTTACGCTTCCACTGAGCTTAATTAGTTCCATTAAAGAAAGGTGGTATATTAGTATAAGCCCCTTCTAATCTATTTTCCCTGATACCGGTTGTAAACGAATTTCAAAGAGCTGAATTTAAACTTATCCAATAAATTTTCTATGTTTTCCAGAAAAATATTATTATATTTATTTCATGAAAATTAATAATTCAATTTTGATTAAATAATTCTTTGAAAAATAGAATCACTTAACTAAAATTTTACTGATTATCTACTAAACATTTATCAATAATATATATTGAGCTATCCATTTAATTATATATATATATATATACGTATATATATATCCTAATTTAGTTTGTATATTCAAAACCACAAATTTAACAGCTAGGTTATAATGGTAATATATATCATGGGTCTCTTATGTTCAGTGTTTTGTATTTAATGGGATATCAAACATAATAATATCGGGGTTTCATGTAACATAATATAAACTGAGTATTGCATGTGACACCTGATGAACATATTATTGTGTGTAATGTAAGATAATCTCTATGTTTCATGACCTTTACACCATTGAATGTAATTTTCTTCTTTTCAAATCTTGAGGTGTTACAATTATCATATTTTTTCTATGTCATTTATGAAAAAAAATATTAACTCTGATGTAGTATATATAATGTAAAAATATAATGTAATAATTTTTGTAAATATTTTTTAAAAATTATCATCATCCTTGTTTGAATAAATGTTTCATTTAATATTTCATTATCTATAAGTAGGTAAATAGGTAGAGATGGTACATGTCTGATGTGTGTACTGATTCGAGATGTGATTAATTTTTTTAGAATTTCATTTATATCATAGCATTAGTTATGTTGTTACTTCTTGAAGTGTAAAAAATGGATGAAATTTTGATATTTATACTATTATTTTTTAATTAATTATTACTCAAAAACATAATTGAATGGGTAATAATGAAAACTATTTTCCTCATGCCTCATCAACATAATATCTTCATTTCATCTTCATAATTTTTTTGTTTGTTATCATGAATGAAGGCTACCCGATGAATAAATTCATAGAGCCCATACATATGTTTAGATGAATTCTTAATAATTTTCTTTATTTATATATAATGTCTTACATTAACACAATATATCTAAATATTTGATAAAATTAATTTCTTATATTATATATATATATGATGAAAATATTAAAAAATTACACAAATTACAACATATTATCTTGAGAAACCCCAATATAATAATATAACATATTGGATTCAAGGTGTTGTATGTTAAATTTATTATGACTAAATATATGAAATCATCTTTTTTATTTTTAATATTTTTGATTATTTATTATTAATCTAGGTGTCACAACATAAAATTAAAATTTATAATTTATTATATGCACTGAGTAACCCATATTCCAAATTGGTCAAATAAAATAATTATAATGTGATTAACTGATTTCTATTTTATACAATCACATATAGAAAATCATAAAATCAATGAATAATGGGGTTTTTTAAAGGATATCATAACAATGAAAGTGAAGTTAAATTTTATTGAATGATGTATAAATTAATTGAGTACTATTTCTAGGTTTAATTAAATAACAATATTTATATGTAATTAGTTTGATACTGATCAATAATTGTGTCTTTGTCCGCAACATGGAATCATTGTTATTAAATATGTAATGACTATATATTTCAATGTGAATTGTTCAAAAATAAATAAAATATTATATAAAGTGTCACACACACAATGCGCAACTAAAACTAACAATTATGATATATATTGAATAATTAATAGGATGGTTAAAAATTACCATTAAATTATCTGGTATGAATTGAATTAACAATATCAAATAATGAATAAATAATTTAGAAAGAAATGAAATATAGAAGAAGATTCATATCTTATGAATCCTATTTTTCTATGATCAAAACGAAGGTAGCTTCACATGGGTTTTAATTAGTCTTATCCTTAAATTCACATTATAAATTACCAGTTTATGAAAATCATATATAGTAGATGTTCTTGCTCATGGATATTTCTACATGATCCATGCTAGCTGAACTACCCCATGAAACTACAAGCAGATATTATATTATGTGTACGTATTATATAATGATATTAACATTTTATGTAATTAGAAATTAGTATCACATTGATATAGAAATGAAATATTTTCATTTATATATATATCCTGAATATTTATACTTTTCAAGAGGTTTTTTTCTCAATTTAAATTATGATTAAAATATTTATTTTTGTATAAATTGAAATTTAATTTCATGGAAATTTTTTTCTTATGATTAAATAATTAAAATATATTCTAATTTTATTAATAATAATTTTACATTGTAATTATTAAAAATTTATATGAAAAAGAATAATAAATATAAAAAATGCATCTTCCTAAAAACAAATATTTTATATGTTTTTTATTTTCAATTGAAAATAAAATTTTATAGTTTTTTGAAATGAATTTGAAAAGAAATAATATATTTTTTTGATTTATCATGGAAACAATAACATAATATTATATTCCAGGATCTATCTATCGTATTTGATTTTTATAAGAATACTAAAAAACATATTTTTTCCAAATATATATCATTTGTTACTTGATCAGTATAAAAGCGAAAAGTATAATTTTATAAATCCTTATAATTGATAAAATATATATTTAGGGAATAATTTGAAGAATTTTATATAACTTTTTTGAAATTTATAAAACCAATGTTTAAAATTTTAACGAAAATGACATATTTTAAATAAAATAAAATTTATTTCTCTTTTACTTTAAAAACCACAATTTCGGTAAAAAAAAATTTTTTAATTGATTTGAATTCCCAATAAAATTCAACATATTATTATAGACCTATTTATTTTAACAAAAAAAACCATTGATAATTTTATCCCAATAATATATATTTAAGTGAAACTGAATTTTTTCTATGAAACTCTTTTATATGTTATGTATTATCATACAGAAAGGATTTTATACAAATTAGTTACTATGTATGGATGTGGATTTTTCATGGTA
Organism: Viscum album; assembly: GCA_963277665.1. Taxonomy (NCBI): domain Eukaryota; kingdom Viridiplantae; phylum Streptophyta; class Magnoliopsida; order Santalales; family Viscaceae; genus Viscum; species Viscum album. Next base: position 1,899,372,810 of record OY728135.1, on the reverse strand, counting down.
TACCTAAATTAGAAATAAAAGGATTTACTTAGATTAAATTGACAAAATATAACACAAAATGTATGATATTAGATGGTGGATAGTGTATCATCTTTATATCTTTCCTGGTACCATTACTTTAATGTTTTTAGAGACTTTGAATTTGAATAATAGAATGAAATTATAGAAAATTAATTATATTTTACAATGAAAATCCAATCTCGTTACTTCTAAAATGAGGTCACATCATACCAAAATATCCACCTATCCCAAAGAATTAGGTGAACGTTAAAATTTCTTGAGAATACCCTAAACACCTTCCCCACTACATTTAATTCATTTTCTCACTTAAACACCACTCTATGGATCCTTGTTTAGTTAAATGAGGTAGAACGTCCAAAAGACATGTAAAACTCTCAAGCCATCATTTCAAGTTATTTTCTTTTTATACACCCTTCAAGTCACATTAATTCATAAAGGTATGATAAGTTAATAATTTTTTCAATTATTATGTGTAATTATTCTTCTATCGTATCCATTTTTCACCTTCCTTCGTAATCATTAAGAAAAATAAAATCACCTCGATAAATATGAATGAACTTCCACCTCCATTAGTGATGTGTTAAATTTTACATCATCACCTTAAATTTAATTACAAGCAATGTATATTAATTAAAAAATATGTTATTTATAACATATTTACAGTTTAAACTATTTAATTATATCTTCTCATACCCCCTCATAATCCTTGGAAACTAAATGTGTTGTTTGTATAAACATGGGAAAAATGACAACAAGAAAAGAAATATTTTATTATTCATATGTAAAAAAGATAAATTTAAAAATCTATTTATTATATAAAAATTATATTTTTTACACCATTCATATTTTTTTAATGATATTAGGCATTCAATATGCGTGGACAATAATAAAATGTTTTTTAACTTTAACAACCTTAAATTAATAATCTTGTAATGTATCCTAATTTAATTCCATTTATTGATGTCATTTGAAAAAATATAATTATAGATAGAATGGAATTTTAAAATAAATATACAAACAAAATATTGGTTTTCATGAGGTAATTTTACAAGACCATCGGCCATGAGAACCAACATGGAATTGTTACAAATATGTTAACTGAACCATCATGTGTAATCAACTAAATAAGTAACTATAATAAAAATTAAGATATAGATATTAAATAAACCTAATAAAATTAATTTTGTATGAAAAGTGATTTGGGGTATTTATGTAATGAAATTACTTTAATTATTTGTCATGGTAAGTGGAAGTGCATATATAATTTGGATATAAGGTTGGGTGTCTTCCATACCACCCTTATGACTTTTCATTTACAAGTTCTATTTCATTTTCAACACTTTATAAAATATTATTCTCAATGAAATCATATAAAAAAATTTATAATTACCTTACATATATAACAAGGTAAAAATATTTTTCAATATTGGGGTTAACAATGATTTAGTTTCCTTTTAAATCCTAACATTAAAGTAATCTTGATTTGACAGAATTTTTTATTTTATTACTCAAGTAAGGAATCACCCCTGTTATTGTTTTTTTATAAAAGGGATATCTTTTAAAAATTTATTTATATTATATATAATCCACTTTCGTCAATTATGATTTTATGGAAAATTATAATCTCTTTATATATATAAAAATACCCTCCACTTATTTCAGAAGAACCATCCAAATGTTCGTTTTTTATTCTTTCTTCTCTGAGTTCCTTATTATGACTTTTCAACATTGAAATTATATTTTCCATAACTATGTGTAAAATTTAATTATAAAAGTTAAAATAAATTAATTCCTATTTCTTTTGGGAATACCTTTAATTTTTCATTTGGTTAAAACATGACTCAAAATTATGAAACTCAATTCCTTCTCATGGGTTTGATTGTTCATCATAACTAAAATTTTTCCTTATAGTAATGTGTAATGAATATTTGTTTTATAATTATGTGATTTGTGGTAATGGAATTATTTTTCCTAAGAAAACATAGTGAAAAGATATATATCTTTTGATATTCTTTGTATGTGATTAGGAAGTGAAAAAAATAAATTATGTGAATTTTTCTACTAAATAAATGGTTATGGGAGTGGCACTTCACGTATTATTATTATGTAATGCAATATGTAGTTACAATGTATTCCGTGATTCTGTGATCTTACAATCACATTTTTATACCAACATTCTATTATTATAATCATTATATTTATGATATCATGTTTTCCTCTTGAAACTCATGCTATGATTTATTTCCCTATTAACAACCTTTATGGGATGTTATCGCACAATATTACTTATGTGTTTTCCTCATGGAATATAATTTAGTTTTAATATATCTAGGGGTTATTGGTTAACTATTTTGATTTTTGAATAAGTATGATGTTTTTAAAATTTAATAATATTTATATTTTTAACTAATTTTATAAAGACATGAGACCTCAAGATACATCATTTGTATTTGTTCTTATATTTTTTAAGTGATATTAATAAATGTTATAATGTCTTGGATTTTAAAAGATAATATTAAAAAATTAACTAGTTTTTCTTAGAGGTTATTATTATATAACTTTACAGAAATATTTAGTAATTTATTTTATAATTGGAAACCATCTTGATGTTTTGGAAATGTTTTTAATATATTGTATTCCTTTAAATGATGTCCTTGTGTATATTTTAAAATTCAATATAGAATCTAGATCCATTTTAAATAATTATAAAAATATTTAAAATAGAATATTGGTTATTAACTCAATCATCACCTAGTGCATAAAAAAGTTTCCTAACTATATAATTAATTTGAAACTGATGGGGGAAATGTTTTTCATGATCATATTGTCTATAAGAACAACAATAAATGATTCAATTCCAAGTTACCATGAGCCAATATATTGAGAGGTATAAGATAACCAAATGTAAATAACCTATATCAAACTATGTTTTATATAGATTAAATTAATTTTATTATGGGCTACCATGATTTAGTAAAAGGCTAAGTTGATTTAGTGTTAAATCATTGTTCTTCTATAGATTTTCCTAACACTGTGATGAAATTATATTTTCATCACTAATATTAACTTTTTGGATTTACATATCAAAATTTCAAGAAGTAATGAAGGTAATATGGGTTCGAGTGTAAATTTAGTGACTATATAAATGATCAAATAATTATAATGAAATATAGAATGAGAAATATAGTGATTAGGAAAAACAATCCATCCTGAAATATGATTTAAAATGTTTCCATTTATAAAATATGTAGTGCACCAAAGAAGATAAGTATAAAGACTCCTGAAAATTAATGTAATAAAGATGATGAAAGAAGGAATATTGAACCACCTAAATCTCAAATATTTAGAAATGAGAAAAAAATATTATCATGGGGAATAGAAGATTATTTAATTTAAGAAAATGGGGTCCTCAAGAATCAAACTAGAATTGGAAAATAAAGAAGCTAGTAAAAATGATTGGAGTATAATGTGTGCATTCAAACAAAGCATTAATCGTCCAATGCCTTAATTTTGGAAGATAATGAAATTATCCATGTAAGTACAAGAAACAAATGGATTATAATAATGATGGATGTAAACTACCCCCATAACCAAGGGAATATGTAATTTATTTTAATGACTGTATATGATATTTATTGTTATAACTAAATTCTCCATTTTCGAATTATGAAAATGAGATATTTATTGATTCCAATGCTTTTACCATAATTGGTTTCTATGTGAGAAATTATAATGTTCTTTATCAAATAAAATTGATAGTTATAATATTGTTTAATTTAAAAATTTATTTTTATGGGAAGATAAATTTTATTAGGGTATTTTGTATAGATTTCATGTGATTCTAAAAAATGAATAACTATTTCAATATAAACATCTGTTTCTTTGATCATGGTTATGTTTCCCTAAATATATTTATTATAAAAAATATATATAATGTGGTGGATAAAACAATATTTATTCAGAAAAAAATGTTCTTAATTTTATAATAATAGAATATGTCAATAATGGATCATCTCCATCATCATTTATTAATGCACCACCACTGAATGTAGACCATGATTATTTTAGATAAGTAGATAAAAACATGCCATTAGTGGATGCATAATATAAACCCCACGCACTACAATTAGTGCAATATAACACAATGGTTGTGAATAAAAGGTTAGTCCCAATTTTTCCCTTAGGTTTAGGAGTACATATATAATAATGTTTAATTTTTCCAAAGTATCAGATCACACGCAACATGTATAGAAAATAGTTAATGTCATGGATGGACTTATGTCGGAACATGATCAGCTAGCCATAGTGTAAATTGTTGGTTTTCCATACCTCTATATCCTTTAACTGTGTGGGCTCCATAGAGCCTAAAATGAGGGGAATGGTTCAACAAGAAGGCGTTGGGTTGGGTGTTTATCTATTAAGGCTAGTGACATTGGCGAGGGATATGTTAGAGAGAGAGTATGATGTTATGGTGGAGTATGTTACTCGAGAATGACTTGGGAGGGGTATGGAAGAGGATTCCAAAGATCCTTATGAAATTTAGGGCCATTCCTCATCAATATCAACATTCATACACAAATATTTCATGGAAGAACCATGTTAAAGAACCTTCGGTGGATGATAAATTTGGGATTATAGTGTATGTGTGGTTAAATTAGGTAGAATTGTAAATAACCTAGAATATTTTATGATAAACATCAAATATAAGAATTCAAAATAAATCAAGAAAAAATAAAATAGGTCATGACACCAAACCATTAGTGTTATTTAACTCAAGTGGTATTGAAAAAATAAATATTACTATTATTATTATTAAAAGTGAATAGATTTGATTGATACATCATTAAAAAATTAAATATTGATATATATTATATATACCTTTATCTAAATTCATTATTAAGAAATAATTTAAAATTATGAATATGTAATTTTTTTATTGGGGGATAATATAACGACCATTGAGTACACTGTATAATATCAATAAATAAATTATATATTAAATAGCATATATCAAACACTATAACCAACTGAAACAAAAAAATGTAATTTTAAGAATAAATAATAAGAAAATTAAAACATATCCATTAAATTATATGGTATAAATATTAATAACAATATCATAAAATCAACAAAGAATGTAAGATAAAATTTAATCTAGAAGTGGAAGCCTTCATTTTAAAAGACAATGTTTCAAAGATATAGAGGGAGTTGCATTATATAGTTATTTCCCTATAAAATTATAAGATTAAATCATGTATTTATTTTTTGAGTAAAATCATATATATTATATGTTCACTCATGATGTTAAATTACATGTTTTCTATATGATATGAACTTCCACCTGAAATAATAATTACCCTAACCTGAGTAACCCAAATATGATGTCTTCATTATTACGTTAGAATAATATATAAGTGATAACTTCATATTAATCTAATAATTATATTAATATTAGTAAACTAGAAAAAACATGATTAAAAAAATTAAATTTCAATAAAAAATTGAAAATTATATTATTTCCATAATAATATTATTCCCCTTTAAATATACTTTTATATCATTCTTAGTACACATCCTGGATTCTTGAGAAACAGAAAAAGTATCAGTAACATCAAATTCTCTGTAACGATTAAGTATAGAGTTTGTATCATGAACCAATAAAACTAATAACATGGAATGGTAAATAATTAAACACATATTCTATTTAATCAATAACATAAATATCATGACTAGAAAAGGAAAAATAAATATGGCATGGTAATTAACTAAACATACAATCCATTTAATGAAACATTAAAATATTTAATATATAGAGATTAATCAATAAGTAAAGTTAAATAACTTATAACACATTCTATTTAGTCAATAAATATACAATTAAAGTCAGCTAGAGAAAATATTATTATAAAAACATCCCAAATAACAATAAAAAATTTTATTATTATTTAAATTCTTAATTATTGGACCTGATGGTCTTAGAAATAATGATTTTTTTACTGTCTATAACTTCAATAAGGAAATTTAAAACAATATATAAAAAATCATTAACTTCTAGATTGTTAATTTTACTCATGATACTACCTATGCATCAAGAGATATAAAATATTTTCCTCACCCATCACTAAATGTTTAAATCATTCCTCATATATTGAATAATCAATTTAATTCATGAAATTTTTTCCTTATCATTAAATATCTTTATTTAGGAAAGTATATTATTTTTTAATATTTACCCAAAAAAATTAAATTTAGAAAACTCTATTTAAATATGTTATATTTTTTAATAAATAAACATATCCATGATAAATAATATGGATATTTAAGGTAAATATATTGTCTAGTAATCAAGGAAAAGTGAATATTTTAATGGAAAGTTAATGAATACCAAAAAATGAATAAAGAAAGTTAATGTCAATAATTTCCTAGGTAAAATTATTTATAAACCATCCTTATATATATATTAATGATGTTATCAATACAACAAATCCACAATGGTTTATAAGTAAAATAAATAGCTTTTTAATTTTTCATTCAAAAACCATAAAAATATCATTAAAATAATCCGTGGTGAATATAATCATTTCGCAATAGAAATAATCTTATTTAAAACTAAAAGTTCAAAAAATATTTTAAAAATAATTTACTTCAAAATAGTATTTTATCTTTATAATGTAATCATTAAAATATTTATTTTTCAGGAATTAGTAAGGTCCTCATAGGCTATACATGTTAAAAGATTATTTATTTCACGTTTTTAGTGAAATATATGTGGGAATTTTATAGAAAATTTCACGATGATTCGTTCAAAAAATTGTTAAAAAAGTAAAACATGGGTAACAATTCTTCTAATTAATAATTATGATTATGTATAATTTTTTTGAAAGAACTATTAGAGAAAATTATTTGGAAATAAAATGGTTTTCAATCAAAGAGAGAAATTATATCTTATTTTCTTCAAAATTTCTTCAAACTATTATGTAATATTGTCTAGAAAATGTAATATTATATTAGAACATCGTGAATAAACATTTTAAACAAAAAAATGAAATCATTTTTTATCCAATCGTCAAATAAATTAATCAATGGATGTTTAAGGATAAATAATCATGATTAAAATGAGATTGTAAAATAAACCTTCACAAATATCAAAACATTGATTTTAGAATTAATAAATTATTCTATAATGTGTAAAAAATGTGTAACCAAATTAAAAAATGAGAATAAACATGATATTACAAAAATTCATTACCCATATAATCATAGAATATATAACGCAATAAAGAATAAATATAAACAAATTAAAGGAAATTGAGTTATGAAATTCTTTACCACTAAGTAAATTTTAAGCCAAGTCCCAATGGTTGAAATAATCCAAATTGAAATATACAGTAAAATAAATTATAAATTAGTTGTGATAAAAAATTTCATCTAGTATTTATATAAACTATATAAAAGAAATGTGGGTGTATAATAATACAATATGTCTCAATGGATGGAAATTGAGACAATTTCCAATACCTCACATTTGTTGAATGTGCATTAGCATCCTCTATAATTTTTTTAATCATGTTATTATTTTATAATAGAAATATATTAAAATTTATAATTTTATATATTTTCCTTTTATAACATATTATCACCCTTTTGTTAATAATCTTGTATTACTATTGTATCGAGTGATAACTGCCATGTTTTTTCATTCATGTTTTAATGTGAATGTTATAGATGTTGATAAAACAATATAATTACATAATCTACCAAATTATCTTGATTTTATAAATATTTTTTTTCATTTGATAATCTTTTAGAATCATTATTGAATATTTACCATGGATAATGTACCACAATTATTTGTGGAGAAGGTCAGTCATACGTATAGACTAGAGACCTTATCATTTCGTTAACAGGTTATAAGGTAAAGAATAAGGTGATATATTATTTTATAAAATAAATATAATTTCATATATATCACATATATTAATTAAATTTATACTTAATACATTCCATGTAAATCGTATATGAAAAATGAATCACATCGCTTCATGATGCGTTTTCTTCCACACACACAGGCGACGTTACAATATTTTAAATGACACGAAAGTAGGCTGGTATATGAGATATTATAATTCTATAAGTATAATTATATCATAAATATTATATAAATGTTTTAAATATTTCATTATATCACACATTTAATGGAGGTGATGGAAAACAATTACAGTGGTTTGTGAGGTGGTAGTCTGTTATACACCCGATCGATAGATTCATTTCCCATTTTATAGAAGATGATATTGGTGTAGTTAATGAATGTAAAATAATAAAATCTCATTATATGAAAAATATTTAGGATCATATATCTTATTATATTAATAATATTTTATGTATTTTCAATAAGAAACAAAATAAAAAACTTAGTTTAGGAATGTTACCTCTTATTTGGAGAGAACATTATGTTTTCACCAAAAAATCTTCTTAGAAATGTTTTATGATCAATACAATTGATATAAGATCTTGGGAGGTGAGAAAAAAAATTTCATTATGTATTGGCAAAACCAAATGGTATTCGATGTGGAATGAGGGGAGGAAAATGGTGGCCTTTTATAAGTGTGGGGGAGGACACACATTGAATTTTCAAAAAGATTCGATTAACCTCATGTTTTAATCATTCCAATGGCCTTCAAAATGGGTCATTATCGACCATTATAGGTTATATGATAAATTTATGGTCATCCAATTGGTGTTTGACTATTTTTAGGTCATTTGTATCCTTATTTTATATAGTTTACCTGCTCATTGAATTACTTTTTAACCTAACATTGGTAAATAATTTTTATACACTTTACTATTCATAATTGTATAAAATTAATTTGATCTTTTTAGATAATATAAATTATTAATATTTAAAATATTTAATCCATTTTTATATATTTAATAAAAATATGTGGTGAAATATTATTTAATATAATACTCGTAGATGCAATGAAGAATCTGATTTTTAAAGAGAATGTTCTCATAATTATATAAGGGTTTAATGTCAAAATTAAATATTAAATTTATCCAGATGACCAAAATTAGATTTATTTTAATATAATTTAACTAATTTTTCATTAATAAATTTTTTAAAACATAATATTTCCTTTTAAATTATTTAAATGAAAAATTAGTTTTCATTAAAAATAAACATTTTCACTATTTATCGAAATATGATTCTTTAAAAAAATAACAAATATTTACCAAAAGATAATTATGATATAATTATATAAAAATTTAATTTTAATTTTCAAACTAATGTTTCTAAAAGTGGTGAAAATTAATTTTACATTTTTTTTAAAAAGCGTGACAAATATGTTTCCTTGAAACATGCATTTTTTTATGAAAAATATATTTTATTAATTACTCTAATTTTATTTATAATGAAAATAAATCCAAAATTTCCATAATTTAGTTATTACTATTAATTACCTATAATTTAACAACTATTTTATAATGGTATACTATAATACATTTCATTTAGGTATGGGGTTGTGTGTTCTAAATTTATTGAAGAATTTAAATTTAAAGATATATATCTTGTGAGTTTTCTATTATTCATGTTGTGTGTCACATAGACTATCAAATCCAAATTTATTATTTTAAAATTTTGGGGGGTTACATTTTCCCTACCTTAATTTAATTATTTCATTTGAATTAAAATTTTATCTTAGTAATCAAGGGTTTGACATTTGTAGATACTATTATTGAAAACCCCACATAGTGAAAGGGTGAATAAACCTTCATCTTGATATGTGGGAATGGAAAATATGCTGGCCATCGAAAATAACACAAAACTAGGTTTCCATGTCGGAGAAAATTTAGTAAATGTGAAGATATATAAATGGAAGATAATTATAATTAATTCTAGATAATGACTGATATCATTGATCAAAATAAATCAAATTATAAATGTAAAGTTAATGACCTAAAACCAATAAATATATGATGATTTAAATTACAATAAAATTATATGATATGTGGTTAATATGATAATTCTGTGTTTCAAAATACTTATTTTAAAGTTGTGAAACAGTTTAACTGTCTATGAATATTGGGAAATATAATTACATGATATCATTTAAGTATTATTTCATATTTTATTTATATATAGAAAAATTTCAACATCATTTCATACTCCATAAAATGAATATGAAAAATGTACTGTATTATACCTGATCTCATAAAATTAACATCAATGGATTTTTAGAACCATAAATGTATAATATTTTATTCAACCTATCATTAAATATTTACAAAAAATAAAACGGTTGCAACAGGATAATATAATAACAAAAATTATAAACCTTCATAATAAGAAATAATAATTTTTACTTCGAAATTTACACTAATAGTTCAGTAAATATTATTCCACAAATAAATAACAATATATTCAAATTATCCTATTTATTCTCCACATTAGTGAATTATTTTATGTAAAATTTCTTGTCTAACAATTTTAACTAACATCCCAATGAAATTAATTTCATTCTTCCTAAATAATCTACTACTTCAAACAAATTTGTTTTATATACCTCAAGCTAGAAAATTGTATCTGTAAATATCATTAATTAACCAAATTTAAAAATGAATTGATACTGTAATATTTTTTAAAAATCATATTAATATTTAACTGTCAGATAGTTTATGTGAAAAATGTATACTAAGCAGTACATCACATTTTCTATTGGTAGGCACAACACAATTATTGTCATTTGGTTGTGGGTTGAAGCCTATAATCATTATTTAATGTGATGTGTTGTCACCATATATATAGATTTTCCTGTTTATAAAATCAAAATAATATGATTCCAATAACATTATAAAAGTGTAATAACCCATAATTACCTCATCATCTAAGATAAGATAAACCCTAATAGTTAGAAATACCTTTACGCATAAGTTCAAAAAATGTAGGGCATTCTTCCTTAATTAAAATTTTCATATCCTTAACAAATATATTGAATTTTTAAATAATTTTCAAAAAATATCCTTATTCATTTTATATTCCTAAAATAAATATTTTCATATGGGGGGTTCATGTCTTTAAAATTATGATCAACCTTAAACTTATATACCCATTAAGGTATTAATGACTAGTATGTTGGTAAATTCATATATGTGTCTAAAATTTAACATAATCCTTATATATTACATGATTCTAATAACTTAAATTTCTCTATTAAAATTAAATCTAAAATTTAATTATTGAATTAAAATATATAAATACATCAATACTTTTTTTCAACGTAGGTCATTCCCTAGTCTAGGTTTTATCCATTAAAATGGATAATTAGCTAAAAAATTCCAAAGTTCCCCACATTTAATAAAATTTACAATAAATAGAACCCTTGGATGATACTTATATCCTTATATCAACATCTTCATTTTTTCATATAAATTCATTACTTTATACCCTTCTTTTCTACACATAAAATATTTTTCTAATTCCTTTGAGATCCTTTCCTAGGTGTCTCTTTCTATATATATGCCATGAAAGAAATGGTGCCTTATTTCCTACCACATCTACACCACTCAATTTCTTATTAAACTCCCTTTTCCTTTTCTTCGATGGGAACAAGGGTTTTTTAATGTATATGTTGTTGATAATATTTCTATAAAATGGATTTGTAATTATTCTGACACCATTCACTCTCGTTATAATCACATTTTTTCACATTGTCACCACATTTTCCTTCATATTAAATCTTATCATGATTCGGTTGGGTTCCAGCCATTGGAAAATTCCAAAAAACATAGTGTGGGATAACATAATAATATTATTAAAACCATATAATTATTAAATGGATTTATAAATCATGACACATTATTTTCAATATAAAACTCCTTAGGTTTATCCTAGGTCATTCATTTTCATTTTTTGTTCAAATAATTCATAATTTTTTGTAATTAAAAATGTGAATTGTCCAATGAATATTATAATTTCCCACCCTTAAACATTACATAATCTTGAATTAAGTTAATTATTAACATTAAAGATCTTTTCAGGTTTAGAGATTTAGAGAATCGGGTCATAACATAAACAAAACAACTTGAATATTACATGTTGACACTTCTACTTAGTATCCATTATTTTATAAAATAAAAACTATTTAAAAAAAAGAGTAATATCGTGTTCCATGTTTTAGATAGCATGACTTTTCCATGATCCCATCCTTGACCCTATTCCACATTATGTCCTATGAAAAACATTTCAAAAACATGGGGTGGGCATAAAAATCTCAGTAAGGGATACACAAAGAAGGAAAACTATTATTTTTTCAAGACTACAAGTAAACCATAAATAACTTATCATAAGTAATAATTTTCACTTTAATGAACTATTAAATACTCTTCACTGAATAAAAGATAATTTCTTAACAATTTTTAACCAAAACATTACCATAAAATCCATAGAAAGAATACATAACATATAAAGGTATCTTGGGACATAAACATACTTAAATGGAATAACCATACGGCCGACTTCCATACCCAATTAGTTGGAGGTTATTACATAACCACTCGTCCTGGTTTATGACAACACCACCCTTCATTTTGTTTATTGCGTAACAACCCATCAAATGTCCAAGTTCCATTCTAAAATCATGACAAATAAAATATTGCAAATATAAAAATTTCAATAATAAAATATCATTTTCAATCACAAGAAATCATTTCAAGATATTGAAATAATAAATCCATTTCAAAAAACATTTTCAATACCAAAACACTCAAAAATAGAATAAGGTATTTCTTTCCTTTTAAAAACATTAAGGCTTATAGAGGAATCCAAATAACGATTACGGTGACGGAGAGGTCCTAGTCACCAAAAATGTTAAAAAAATTCCTTTGGTCATTTAGTAATATGATCCATAGAAAGAATATTCCATTTTCATGAAATGAAATGTAAACGGTGTTTATACACCATATAAAAGAAAGTCGTGTATAAATCCAAATATGCCTCAATGAAAGGAGATTGAGACGAAGTCTCTTACCTCGTATCTGACATGACCCTTTCGTTTTTTAATTTCCTAAATAATAAACTTATGTTAATTTATACTTCATTAAGAAAAATTTTCAATTTTATTATTACTTTTATATCACTTATTATCTTTCTATAGCAATTGGTTAATTATTTGAGTTCATATCGGATATTTTGTTGATGTTCAGAACTTGAGTTAAAAATGAACTTGTTATAATTATAAATTGTACATGTAGTAAAAATTCCATTATCCCCAGAATTATATTCATTATTTAGATATCATATATATCCTATATATCCAGTATATATATATGTATTTATAACAGTACATAAAATTTGGAGATAAGAAATGAAATGCACCGTCCATGGAGACGGTAAGCCGTTCGTACGCATGAACGCTACTTTCATTTATATTCCTAAATTTAATGGAATGAAAAAATAATTAGAAATATGTATATTATAATTACAGTATAATATATAATTTCAGTAACTCCATCCTTTATATGTCCCATGTATTTCATTAATGAGTCATATCACTTTGAGCGGTGGTAGTTCGCACTTCCTCAAATGAAATTATCTTATTTACCCATTATGGAAACCCTAAAGGTATTATATAAATGAAAAATACATAAGCATAGAAACAATATAAATATAATATATATTACATATAAATATAGTTCCATTATTATGGCCACCTTGAGAGGCAGTTGGATATAATTGAACAATCATCGTTTCGTGAGGTCGTAGTTCACCGTCCATAGAAACAATATGTTCTTTACCCATTAGATGGAGGTGTGTGTAAGTGTAGATCAAATAATTCTCATAAAAACAACCTAGTATATTTAGTATTATGTTGATGCTATAAAATAAAGGAATAAAAAGTGTATAGTGGTTTAAAGAAGTAAAATAAAACAAAATAACTTAAGAGAAGAAATTACCTTTAAATCGGGAAACTCCCTTTGGTTTGACAGAAAAGGATTTCTTGAAGTCCCTTCTGTATAAGTAAGACTCTTTGATTGAAACAAGAGATGTTGGGTGATTAATTGGTTAGAATTTGGATGAGCCAAGGGGATTAAGAGGTGTGAGTAATGAGTTATAGCCGAGGGATTTATATAAGGGGGGAGGAGGGGCTCCTTAGGAAACATTGAAAATATTATTTTATTATAAAATTATTTTCGGTTTCTAAAAATCAAAATATCATTAAATTAAAAGATAAGATGACTCATGTTATAAATATAATAATCTAATAAGAATTTGATAGGTTTTGAATATTTTTTTAATCTTTTTAATCTTTTTTATTTAAATCATTCATTAATGAGGTAAACACTACATCATTATTGTGTCATAAATAATTTTATTTATTTTATTTTTATAAATAAAAAAATACCATGATGTAGGAATTTTTTTATATTTCTAATGAATATTTATAGTTTAGGTTATAATTTATATAACCCCATGTAAAAATTTATTTACTAAAAGATATATGTTTATGTCATTTTTATTATTACTTTAAACTAATAAATATAAAGTGTCATTATCACTCTTAAGTGGATCCATGGGGTCCCAAAATCTACACAAGGATGACCATGGTCGTAAATTTATCAACCATTAGGATTAGGACACATGTTAGGGAAAATTTATATTATTATAATATTAGTTTTACCTTGAATTTCCCTATTTAACATTAACTGCGGTAAATAAATGTCAAAAGTTACTATTCACAAAAAAATTATTTTCATCTTATTGAACCAAATTTTACATACTAATAAAAACCATGTATATAATATTTTTGAAATTAAATTTACTGATGCAACAAAATTTCATTTAAATGAAAAAGTCAATTTTTTAACTACTACTCAGACTTTTCACTATTCATCAAAACATGAAGTTTTTCAGAATAATACAAAAAATTTAGCATAAGCTATATTTGATATTCCAAATTCAAAAATGATTTCTATTTTAAAAAATTCAAAACATATAAGTTGGATTAATTAATTTTAAAATTATTTCTCACTGTCAAAACAAAAAGTGTTTTTTTAGAAATAATAACTATTAAAATATTGACACTTATTTCTGTCCAATTTCAAAGTAAAATTTCTTCCAATGAACAAAATTGGATTAAATGGTAAATATATAATATAATTGAATTTTAAAACCAATTAAAAATATAATCTAACTACATAGATAATTATATTAAAAAGCAATTTTCAATTAAAATAATGTATTTTTCACTATTCATTAAAAAATACATTTTATCAGAAAAATACCAAACATTTAGCCAATGTAAATTTTGAGGTCTTGAATCTAAAGAAGAATTTTATTTTGTAAAATAGTACATATAAAGTGACCAGAACTAGATTTAAATAGGGTTCTCCATTAAAAGGTAGTAAATCGGCCTTTTAAAGAATATTAGAGTATTTATGCTTAAAATTAGATTCTTTCACATTTTAGGCCTCTAAATTTTATTTGATAAATTTAAAAACAATTAACTAACATGTATAATTATACCGTAGTTAGTTTTGTTCATTCCAACCATTAAAACCGCTAGGTGTTAACTACCATTTAAAATAATGTTATATTATTATTTTTCAGTATGACTCAGCATTGTGTGAAACCTAAGATTTCAAAGAATCCCATTGTTGTGTATCATGTGCACCATTGGACATAGCATCCTCCTTAAAGTAAAATTAATATTTAGTTCCTAAATATTAATAAATATGAAAATATAATATTCTTTATTTAACTGGGATGGTACAAATATCCCTTAAGATTGGAAAACCAAGAGCATAGTAAGGCTCATTTTCGTGTAACAGGAAATGATCCAGTCATGTTTGACTCACATTTTTTGTATATATTACCCCTATGAATATCTATCATAGAACCATATCCACATGAATTACCCATACATGAATATATTTTATAGAAAACCGACATAATATCTACCTTATAGAAAATTAGGATTTTATTCAATACTTATCCTCAAATCCTATCATTGAGTTATATACCCAAATCTCTATTTTCATAAATACAGTTACCAAAGATTGTAATAAAAATTATCTGATACCAACTATACTAACCCTTACCCCAATATCCTTGAGAAAGTATCATATTTATTACATTGGCACTAGATAAAAGTGATAACATCCAGATGGATGAAAATGTTTGGTTGTCTTGGTAAACTTGAAACATACCTAATTCTAGTAATACATTTGAATTCTAATAATAAAAAATAATTGTTTTTCAGAAAAACATTAACCCCTTAAAAATATTCATTCATATTATTGTTAATATACTTCTAGGATTTCTAAAAAAGGAGAAAAATAATGATGATCTTAAATTCTTAGTATGGGTTAAGTATAATGGATGATATCATGAACCAATAAGATTAATAAAAATTGAAATTTATATAACTGGAAAAAAATTCTATTTCGTCAATAACATTACTACCCTATTAAGATAAAGAATAAAAAATTGAATGTTAAATAACTAAACACAAATTCTATTTAAGGGAGATCACAATCACCAAAACATAACTATTCATCAATAAAAAAGGTAAATAACTGAAAAACATGTTATTTAATATATAAACTAAGAATGAAATGCATCAGGATATAATATCATTTTTTAAATATCATTGATAATAATTAATGACATCTTTATATTGTAATTTCTTGACTATTGAACAGTATGATCTCAGGCATCATGATTCATCTACTATCATTTCCTTTCACATTAAGGTTAAAAAATAAATTTAAGAACTCATATAATGTTAAATTACAGATTATATTCATGAGACTACAAATTCATCTGAGGGATATATAATTTTTGACCCCAACTATCACTACATGTCTAAATCATTCCTCTTATATTGAATAATCGATTTAATTCATGAAATGTGAAATATCATCAAATATATGTATTAAATTAATAATATAGAAGTATAAATATTTACCAAAATAAAAAATTAAATTTTAATGTATAAATCCATAAGTATAAATGATATACATTTTATGAAATAATAATATCCATGATAGATAATAAGAATGTTTAAAGGAAATTTAATGTCAATGATCACAGGGACATGAATATTTCATGGTATATTTAATGAATAAAAACAATTAATAATGGAAGTGAATATAAATACATTACATGGTAAAAATGATCATAAAACATACATATAAATAATAATCATTTTATCAATACAACATATCCCAATTGGAGTATAGGTAAAATAAAGGGTTTCTATATTTGACAAATAATAATAAATTTTATAAATATCTAAAAACATTCCTGAGGAAAATTATATTTTCATATTGATAATACATTTTTATAAAACTAAATGTACATAAAATAATTCAAAATATATTTTCATTGAAAATAAAATTTTAAAATTATAACAAAATCATTAAATTATTTATTTATCATGATGTAAGGTAATTAAATACATGATGTATATGTTAAAACAAATATTCCTTTCACATTTTGGGTAAAGGAGAAATTGGTCTTTTTTTAGATAACGACATGAATATTCAATTAAGTAGAATTTTTTTAAAACACTGTGTAAAAAAGAAATTAATAAATAATGTTGGGATTGTTAAAATTATTTTTGAAACCATTTTTAGAAAAACTTGTTTTGGAAGACATTGAATTTTCAACAGAAATGTTAAATAAATTTATATTTTCTTTAAAAATTATTAATATATAGCATTAATGAGTGGAAAATATTTAATATTACTTGAAAACTACAAGAATAAATAGTTTAAAAGAAAATGTAAGGGTTTTATTATCCAATCATCATATTATTTCATTAATGTAAATTCCCGGATTAATATCCCCGATTAAAATGAGACTCTGAAATAAACCCTCCAAAATATAATAATGTTAAAGTGAGATTTAATCAATGAAATGATTATGTGTATAAATTTTAATTACACAATAAAAAAAATTATATAATATAAAATATTCAAAATTAGTTTCACACATAATCTTGTAATATCAAGTACAATGAAGAAGTAATAAAACAAATGAATAGAAATTGAATTATAAAATTATTTACAACTTGGTAATTGTTTTGTAAAATCCACATGGATGAATAAATTTAAATTAAAACAAAAAATACCATGTATTATTAATGAATAATTATAATATATTTCAATGGGGGTAGTATATACACTATATAAAATAAATTTGGTGCATTAAATTTCAATATGCCTTAGTGAAAAAATTGAGATGAAACCCTATAACTCATGATTCATTTTGCCTGAAGATGATTTGACCTCATATATACAGTATATGAGACTATTATTAATTTATTCCAGAACCATATTCATATAATATCCTATATGATCCTTTTATAACATCTTATCACTTTCTCATTAATAAACCTTCATTATTACTATAGTTTCGAGTGATAACTACCTTGTTTTATCATGTATGTATTAACATTAATGTTCATTTTCATGGGAATATTATATATAGACATCATATCTAGAATAATATTAAAGTTATGAATAACATTTTGTTTCCATAGATACAATTTTAGAATCAGTAATGTTATTTCAATGTGGAGGATGTATCACGTCATTTTGTGGAGACTTTAGCTCTTAGAAAGTAAGTAATTAGGTTATATAATAATTTTAAAAAATAAATATAATGTTATATATATAACCTATATTTGATAAATTTATCCTTATTACATTTTATATAATGTGTAAGTGAGAAAATAATCACATACCTTGGTGAGGCGATAGTCCACTGTACACACGAGAAAAATTATAATATTTTAAACAAAATGGAATGTTCGATGGTATATGTAAAATAATAATTCTATAAATATAATTATATTAAGAATATAATAAAAAAATTTATATCAATAATTAAATCATTCCTTCGATTATGGTTATGGGAAAAATAATCACAACAGTTCATGAGGCTATAGTGCTCTGTACATGGGATCAACGTTTTTATTTAACATTTAATAGAAGAGAAAATGGATATAGGTCACATAATTAATTTAATAACCTCTCATTATAAGGAATATAATTATGTTAACATGTAATAATGGTTTAATAATATTTTATCAAGGTGGATAAGAATAAAAATAAAAATGATCGTCTAAGAGAATTTCCTCCTCTACAAAGAACTTCTTTAGGATTTCAAAAAAATACTTCCACATTTGTCATTATGATCAAACCAATGGATCCACTGTGTTGGAAGGGAATTAATGATGTAATTTTTTAGAGAATTTCATAACTAAATTTAATTATAAGTTTGATTAGTGGTAGATAAGTGGTGTCCAATAATAAATGATGGAGAAGATATACCTGGAATTATTTGAAATATTAAATTACAACATTGTTTTTATCAACCCAAAGAAATTATATGGTAAAAATATGTCTTTCCAATTGGATTTGGAAAAGGTTTCTTAGTCCTTTGAAAG
Source organism: Viscum album (assembly GCA_963277665.1). Classification (NCBI taxonomy): domain Eukaryota; kingdom Viridiplantae; phylum Streptophyta; class Magnoliopsida; order Santalales; family Viscaceae; genus Viscum; species Viscum album. The sequence goes on along the minus strand of OY728135.1, from coordinate 1,899,353,335 downwards.
CTAATTTTTTTAGTTTATCCCCTAATTAATTTTTTCTTACCTTAACTATGATGATTATGTTTTAATTATTTTACTATTATTAATATTCAAAAATTATGTTTACCGTATTAGATAATATAAATTATTATTACTCCCAAAATGGATTAATTTTTTCCAATTTTAATTAACATATGTGTATGAATAAAATTTAAAATTATACAGAAAGACATGATGAGAAATTAGGTTTTTAAATAAAATATTCTCATATGTATATGAAATTTTAATACAAAAATTTAAGTTGAACTTGGTTCCAGTCACCTAAACTTTATAAATTGTAATATAATTGAACAAATTTTAAATTAAAATAGATATAAAATATAATTTATCCTTGAAAATTATTTAATCAAAAAAGGTATTTTCAAAAAAAATCGTCAATATTTCTTATTGATTGAAAAAACAAAACTTTTCAAAAAACATATTTCAATATATTACCCATTGATAATTTTGATATTATTTTCTGAAAACAAAAGTTCATTTTGGAAAATTGTTATTATAAAATTTGTAATTTTTTTAAAAAATTATGTTTTCAAAGAATAACTAAACTATTTATTACAATGTTTTAGGTTTTTAGAAAAAAAAATTCATTTAAATTATTTTTAATTAAATTTTAATAAACATATAACCATAATTTTATAATTAAATTTGTAATATTAATAATAATTAACTTAAATGTTTTTCTAACAATATATTATATTATGGACCATCAAGTATAAGGGTTTTGTGTTCTACATTCCATTGGATATATTAAATGTAAAGAAATATATCTTATTAGTTGTTTAAGATCGATGTTGTGTGCACATATGTTATCGAATCAAACACTATTTTTTTAAAACATTTGGGTGCTATATAAGAGAATATTTGATGCTCAGGTATAGCGTAAATAACATAATTGCTTATCAAAGTATACAATATGATTATATTGATATAAAATAATATATATATATATCATTAATTGTTATGATTTTAAAATAGTCATTTTAACTAAATTTTATTTATTTCAAAAGATATTATATTCTGATAATTAGTACGTAATTTCAAGGAACTTCCTTTTCAATGATTAGAAAATGAATATATATTATTATCGTATAAAAAATAATTTATGTCCATAACAATGATAAGTTTAAATAAAAAATAAAAATTAATATACTAAATATAAATATAATATAAAAATAACATTTTTATATATTTTAGTTTTTATTTAAAAGAATTATAACTTTTTGTATGTGGTTTTTTTAAAAATAAATTATTTTTTTATTTATCGCCACAATATTAACTTATGAATAATTTTTTGGATTTTTTTATATATTTATTTTTAGATGAATAGTGAATTATATAGTTATTTCCAAATAATAAATTTTTTTATATTATATGAATATAATCATGAAAAATAATTTTATATATAATTATAATTAAAAACATTAGTATTTAAGAAAAATCATTACCCATTTTAATGAAATTATTTATAATTTACAAAATATATTTTTATACTTATAAAAAATATTTTAATTTAAATAAAAAAATATTCTGTTCATTTCATTTTATTTAAATAAATTGGAAAATATTAATTTTGAATTGAATTAAATACAATATCAATTTATTTTAATTTATAGTTAACCATTTTGTGACTTGAAAATCTAAATCATTTATCATTTTATTCCACACATAAATTTTAACTATAAAATGAACATTTTCTATGTAACACCTCAAGATTTCATAGTACGTTATCTCTTCAAAGTAATTCAATAACTTGCGCTACACGCAACACCGAGTTTGAGTGTACCACTACTTACCAAACTAGCCGTTCAAAAAGAGGTTATGAATAGAATTAACTGAATTTTGAATTTTATATACTCCATATAATTTTAGAATTAATATTATCTGTTTCTTAGGCATAATATAATGACAAATTCATTTTTTCAAACAAAAGAGTATGTTTCAAAAAATGCGATTTTGCGGCCTCTTAATAGAGAACTCTTTTTTAAATCCAATATTTGACACATTTATATATTCAATATGAAAAAATAAACATATTATTTAAAATAATGACATAAAAATATAGTTTGGATAAATTTTTGGTGTTTTTCTAATAACAATAATATTTTGATGAATAGTGAAAAATACAAACTTTTAATTGATAAATTTTTTTTAAATAAAAATAATTAACAGTGATAGATTATAAATTTGAAATGTTTTTAAGTATAATTAGATTATATTTTTATCATTTAATTCAATTTTGGTCAATATAAGTAATTTCACATTTAAATTGGACATAAACACATGTTCATCTTTTGATAGTTTTTACTTTTTTTAAAAAAATGCTTTTTGGTTTTGACAACAGGAATTTATTTTAAATAAATTAATGCTATTTTTATATTTTTAATTTGATAAAATAGACTTCAGTTTTTAATTTTGAATATCCAAATTAGCTTAGGATGATTTTTTTGGTATTTTTCTGAAAACTTTTAATTTTTGATCAATAGTAAAAAAACATTGCGTTGTTATTTTAAACCAACTTTCATTTAAATAATTATTAATTTTATTTAAATTTATTTTATGTAAAAATATGAATATAATACATATATATGTTCAATTTAATTCATTTGATCCATTTTATATTAAGATTAGATGTAAAAAAATTTGTTGGTCTTTTTACCATCTTTTACTCACATTCTAGGCACATTTGCAAATTTGCATAAAAGGTAATTTTACCACTTATATAAATTGAATTTCAAAAATTCTAGAGACACAGTTTAAATAATTATGTAAAATTTTGTTCAATAAGACGAAAATAATTTTTGTAGAATATTAACTTTTGACTTTTATTTACAACGGTTAAAAGAAAATAGGGTAATTAAAGGTAAAAATGATATTATAATTAAACTAACATATGTATAAATTTTATTTAATTAGTGTATTTTGACCAAAAACAACCTTATAAATAAAATATGATCCTATTTATCAACATTGATTAGATTAGGATATTTATTGTTATTTTATTTAAAGAAGAGTTAAAACTTTAAAATTCAGTGTTTAATAACTAAACCATTTTAAATATATTGTTATACATAAGATAAATTCGACTATAAATATTACTTAGAAACATAAAAATATTTACTACATCATGGTATTTTATTTATAATTTTTAGATATTAAATAATTAAATTTATCTATGACACAATGACGATGAAATAATTACCTTATTAATAAATGAATAATGTAAAGGATATTATAAATATTAAAATAAATATAATTTAAATTTCTGATGAATTAAAATAATTTCATAGGTCAATATTCCATGTTAGGGTTGATTAAATAATTTTTTTGGAAGTGATAATTTTCATATGAATTTAACAGAAATCAAATACTAAATAGTGTCAAAAGTGACATAAATGAGTTTTTAAAACAAATACTATATTATTAAATTATATAATAGTCCTAAAAATCTATGTCTCATCCAAATGAATTATATAATAATAGATATGTCATTAATTAACCACTTTGGTTTCTATTGGAATATTATAGTGTGTTTATTAACCAAATAATATAAAAATACAAGGAGACATGGTAATTGTTAAACTATTTAACTAGGAGTTAAATCTAAAAGATAAGGTTAATATAGTTACCTAAACTTGCCTAAAACATATTGTTTGAGAGAATTTAGATTCATAACCACCTAATTCTCTAAATAATTTCATTTTTAACCATTAAAAACCAAATATGATTATATAATAAAATAATATTTCAAGTTTTTTCTAAGGTGCCCCTAGCCCCTCTTATAAAAGGGAACTTCCCCTACTCTAAAATTCACACCTCCAAATCTATTTGTCCCAGCCATCCCCTTCTCAAATATCCTCCCAACTTCCCTCACTTAAACCTAGTTTACTTCCCTTGAGAATAAATCCAACCTAAGGAGACCTTTTGTTCAAATCAAAAGGAACCACCCGGAGAAGAGGTAATTATTTTTTCGCCTCTTTCAATGTTTTTTCTTCTTCCACTTTCTCTTTCTTTGTTATTTCCATACAAATATAATGACTCTAGTACCTTCTACATACTGTGATGTTATTATAGATATGGAACAACCATATTAATTATCATATCCAACCTATTAATGATAATTTCACCATATATGCATACGTACGGCTTACAATCTCCACGTCGTGGCGTAATTTTTTTTTAAACACTATGTTATTTGGATGGATATAATGTTGAGTACTAGGTATGTAAATAATGAAAATAACATGATAATTTTTCTTTAAATTTAATATACCATACAATTCCATACCTTTTATTCATTAAAGAAATGATATCCTTGCTCATGTGTACGTACGACTTACTGTCTCCACAACGCGATGAGATTCATTTCCAGGTTCACCATTCAACGATGATTATAAAAATATATATTATTATTAAGTATGTAATATATGACATAATAAGGCTATTTGATATATATATATATATATATATCTTTGTGTGTGTGTGTGTTTGTGTGTGTGTATGTATGTATGTACTTACATATATCATATTCACTTACTTCTGTATAATATGATTTGAAAACTGAAACAACATTTATACCTACGTACGGCCTACCATCTCCATAAACTGTGTTTTCTATTTCATATATATATATATATATATATATATATATTATAGATATTTAAATTCTAAAAATATATTATATATAAATCATGTTTTATATTATGGAAGTAATTAAATCATTATCTAAATGATACGATCAAGAAACACAGGTTAAAACACCTCCGATAAACAAAGCGATTATTAACCGAAATGTTAATTTGTCATGGAAATCATTATTAAATGGGTAGTATAAAGTCAAAAATGAATCATGTATGATATAATAAATATTAATATGGTTATGGTATAATTTAATAACATAGTATGGTCATTATACAATAGGTTAAATGTACCCTCGACCGAAGGAATGTGCAAGGTAAGGGTTAATTCCTCAATCTCATTATTATCAGAGATTGTTACTGTGTAAGTATAATTTGGGGAATATTTATTATCCATGTCCATGTTAATCATTATTTTTAGTTATACTTTAACTAAAACACCATTTTAAATGTTTTATATATTTATTCTTTTAAATAATTCTCATTAATGACTATGTTTTCAAAATGGTTTTAAGGATTTAATTATATAGACATGATTGTTTTAAAATTTTAATTACTTTAAAAAGATTAAAAGTGGTATGGGACACTTTGATTCAAAAATCTATTTTAAATTACTTCATTGATAAATGTGTTACTTTTAAAATATTTCACAAAAAAATATATTTCTCTCAATAAGTTTTACTGATAATTTTCAACTATTTCAAAATCCTTTACTGAATATTATTCTTGATTAAGGTTGATTTATTATAATAAAATATTCCATATTGTATTGAATGACTTATGATATTTCTGACTATGGATGTGCTATTTTTATACCCTTTGTGTTTTATGGTTGATGTATTGACTTTTCGTATGCTAGTTTTAATAGGATTATTTATGTTATGTTTCAACATTTTCAAATGAGGAATGCAGTGTGCATAGTAATGGACGAGTGGGGCCCGCTATAGTCCCTCGATGCATCGGTAGGTCTCATGAGACAAACTAGCATCTTAGTACAAGGCCATGACAAAAATGTTATTTGTAGTCTTGGCATGAGGCCTTTACTAGGTAGTAATGATGTTCGGCATTAGGCATTCCCTCGTTATGAAATTAATTATTACATGTGATTATTTGACTAGTAGAATACCCAAATGACTGTTAATATGGTAATGTTTGATTTATTTTCTCTATATTATGTCCATGTTTTTATTTAAAAGGCTGTTCTTTTTTTTACACATCTTGCCTTCAAAATTTATCACATCCGCTAAATTATTTACCTTTATTGAGCATCGGAGCTCACCCCTTTCTTATGTCTTTTTTTCCCAGGATTCCAAGAAGTGTATTATGTTTGACAAGCAGGGTTAAGATAAGGTAATAATGAAATTATCAATGGATTATTTATGTTGTGTATTATGTTTGAATGCGTAATGTAATGTTCATGTATGTAATCTATCTTCCAAGACTACTAAATTGATCAGTCCTTAGGAACATGATTCATTGTAATCATGCTAATGTATTCAAATAATGCACTGGCTCTGAGCTTCTCAGGTCGGGGCGTTACAGTTGGTGTCATAGGAAGTTTAGTACAAACCTTAGAAACTAGAATTAGTAAAACTCTCATTAGATTACATTAACCTAATATAGACTTTGAGGATTAGTACAGATGAACTTCCTATAATTTTGGTAATGTAGAGATTTTGTGTATTTTCTAAGAAATACATCCATGTCTGGATATGAGCAGGTAGAGACGGCTCTGGAACAGATATACCTTGGAGTGAAAAATCTAACAAGGAGTTACAGGCATGACTTGGGGTATCCTGGTACACGACAGCGGGCCTTGCTTCACTCTTGGTTACGACACTCTCGGGGGATATGCTTAGGATAATTCACATTTTCATTACATGCCATTATGTAGGATTTAAGAGTAAATACATCCTCAAAGAAATTTTTTTTATGATTATAGATTATATGCATAATCTTTTAAATTTACATTAGGTAATTTACAAGTTTGAAATTATTCATTATTATTCATAAAGTAACCTAGTGTATGTCATTGTTTAGAAATGTCACCTAGTAGAAGGAATGAGAACTCCAACAATAGGAAAGATCCAAAGAGTAAGAAGGATCATATCTTTAATGTTATTAAGCCAAAATTTAGAAGGTAAATAGTCTCCCACGTATTCTCATCATGTGAAGAAATAGAATCATGTGTTAATAAGATAAGTAATGAATTCTCTGAGTCATATGGATTTGAAGGGAAGAAAGGGAAGAAAAGAATGGTAGAGAGAAAGATGGATAAATGGAAGAGGGAAATGAAGGATTTTTCCATATGTGATAATTTTAGAAAGAATCTCCATTGTGAATGCTTGAAGGGAATGAGAGTTTGTTAAAATTGTGGAGAAGAAAGACACCAAGTACGTGATTTCAAGGGTAAGAAAAATGTTTCAAATGTACAGTGCTTCATCTATAAGGAGTAGGGACACAATGTGAATCAATGTCCAAATCATCAGAGTATGCCCCAAATGATGATATTGGATAATAATCAATTTATGATACTACCACAGAAGAAGAGGAATGATAGGTGTTCTTATGTTTTTATTAAAGAATTATTTCATTTGAGTGTTGTATCAATGACATACTGGTTATATGAATTATGGAAATAAATAAGGATTGTACTAGAGTACTATTTCATTGAGGATTTTAGATTATATGGTTATAAGATAAGTGACTCAATAGAAAGTCAAACTTTTTTTAAAATAAATCATTGAAGGAAAGAAAAAACATTAATATGTTTCTGATACTGAGGTAATGATTTTGGAATAATATATGGTTGATTTGGATAAATTATATTCGATATTCTAGACTACTTTGAAAATAATTAATTGTTTTTTATTCCATTATTGTTGGATTTTACATCATTTTTTGATATAAGAAGTATATCCAATATACTATATGAAATAAGGGAACATGAATGTAATCAATAAGGTTTTATGAAAATTTAGGGCGTTACTCTATTTTAAGTGAATACATGATGAGGGTATTCACATGTTATTACGGGGGAAAAAATATCTTCGTTGTGTTTACCTTCCTTATAAATTTTGGGTTGAGAGTTTGGACAGAAGTATTTTGGATAAGTTTAAAGGTTGGAATGGATTAAGTATGTGTTTCACAGGTCCTTGACACATGATATTCTAGATTTAAGAATCCTTGTTTCCTTGTGGTTTCCATTGGATTTATTCATGAAACCAGAAACTTCCAACAGTTCTTTATCCAAAGAGTACCTGCTTTCCAAAGGCAGGCATTTGTTATGTTTTGAACTTTACGATACATAAGAACAAGCATTGGTCGAGAGGATGGTAGGTCAGACTCATCACACCCTTTTAGGGGGAGTTATTGTCTACTCCGAGACTCTCTTTGAAATTAAAATATTTTCATGAATCCTTATTAATTCACCATGCCTATCATAAGTATCTCTTGGAATTTAAAATCACTTATTTAACATGTGTAAAAACCTTATACTTATCAGTATGTATTTGAGGTTTTCCATCAATGGTATCCTCTAATATACTAATTAGAGATTCATTTAATCATCATTTTTGATGATACTGGTTTTTAATCCACTCAGTGGGACACTCTAGAGTTTATTTTCATCCAGGGAGACAAAGGTTTGATTTGATCTTGGGATCGTGCTCATAAAATGAGCTACCTATGTATCCTTGTGAAAGGAATCAAAACCCTCATATTTCGGTCTCTCTTAATGAGACATATCATAACTTTTAAGGTCATGTGATAATGACCTATAAGCGGAAGGTGCTTATTTACAATTTAGTGTGGGACTTATGTTAAAACAGCCCAAGGAACTTAGGAAGGATATAGGTTTTCAAGTAAGATTATACCCTTTCGTGAATATGGTTCAAAGATAAAGGGTTAGTTTTAAGTGTTGGGGTTTAACCTCAAAGATTCCTCCTACATACCCCATATGGATGGGAATCAAATCCCACATAGTTCGATGAATCTCATATGAGAGTATGGTCTCTGAGAGAAATGAGTTTGGGATTACTTCATGAAAAGGATGCCTTGATGATTTGAGGATTGAATTTGGGGCTTATTTCCTAAGGAGGATGCCTAAATTGGGGGAATTAGGGTTGGATTCCTGATGAGGATATCCAATGAGCTCGAGACCTGAAAGGGATTTCTTCGTATCCTGGTTTGAACATGAATTAGAGTTCTTGTAGTTCATTCTAATTAGTGTTTGTGAACATGTTTCAACCATCACATATCTTTAATCCCACGTGAGTCATGCTCGGTGTGAGAAACAAGAGGATGTGAAAGATTCAACAATGACATTCACTCATCCAAAATTTTCCTCCATGGTGATGGAAGAGGGTGCATCGACCGTTGAAGAGGGCGGGGTGACGAGCCTTCCCTCTGTTCTATTTACATTGGACAAGGGTCCAATGTAAGGATTAAGGGGTGAAGGTGAGGGGCTTATACCAGGATGGATGCCTTGATATTGGTTGGGGTTACTCATAAGGAGGATTCCCAAATGAGGTTTGGTTGGGTCTTACTCCTATGGAGGATTCCCATTTGAGGTTTAGCCTGGAAAATAAGTCAGGTGAAGAGGTTTTAGTAGTTTCATGAGGATTGTATCAACTAAAGGTACTTGATGAATCCATAAGGATATTCCAAACTCATAACATGAGAAAGGAACCAAGAGGAGTATGTCGACTCAAGTCACTTCATTGAGTGTGATGGAGTGTATCTGATCATGGTATTCCAAGTATGGAAGTATGTCTGTATAAATGGTGCAATGGAAAATTTCCTCGATTGGATCCAAAAGGTTCTCGGTGAGACTCTCCATTTTCATGGGGGTCAGTGATGGAAGAAAAGGGCCTAGCACTAAGCCAATGCAGGGGTGTGCAGGCATAGCTCCCGCGGTATAGACCAGTGGGGTCGCGCAGGTGCTCCGCCAAGGTGCCTCGCGTAGGTGCTCCGCGTAGCTACCCCATGAAAGTAATCCATGTAGGTGCGGCGCACAAGTGCTCCGCCCAGGTGCGCCGTGAAGGTGCTCCGTGCAGGTGCGCCGTGCGGATGCTCCGCGCAGATGCTCTACGAAGTCGCTCCGCGAAGCTCCATGTATTCTAGACCATGATGGGACTTTGAACAATTTTTCCCCATTTAATTCTCTCTTCTCTCATGTTTTAGAGAGCTACCTCAGAACAATTGGAGGATCTTGGAGAAAGAGCTACGCAATGGGAGCTTTGGGACGTCTTCCAAATTTTTTCCTCGTTGAAATGGGGAGCCCAAGCATCCTATTTATAGGCATGGAGGGGACCTGGGTGAAGGGAAGTGGCCCGCGTAGGTCCTCCACACAGGTCCTCCCTGTAGGTCTTTCGCATAGGTGTGAAAAAAGTATACTACCACGTAGGTCCTTCACCTAGGTTTTTCACATAGCTCATTAGGATAAAATTTGTCCATCTTCCGAGTGTCATAACTTTTGATCTGTAAGTTTTTTTAGGCTTTGCGACCCGTCAAACCGAAGGTATTGAAGATATCTACACTTCTAGGGATAGTAAATTCACCAAGTCTTCTTGAATGAAACTTAGAAACTGAATTTAATGTGTCAACACCTTTTCTTAATTGATCATGGAAATCCACTGCCTAATTCTGGATGGGGGATCATTCCACATATTTTGTTGGTGTGGAGTTGTACTTTGGCATGTAGAATTCCATCTTGAATCTGCTTCCTTCATGGTAAAAACATTTTTACCCATACATGTCAGTTGTCTTCTATGTGAGAATCATATCTCCACTCTATGGAAAAGTTCATGAAACACATTTCATGGTGTCAACAGTTTGTCATTGGATACTATTGTTAAGTTTAAAGCATTTCTTTAGATTTTTTTTGGATTGTTATAAAAAGGAAAACCCGGAGGTCGGGAGATAACCTGTTAGGTCCGGCAAGGTCGTGAGACTTAATCCTGCAACCGAAGGGTGACAAGGGTGCATCACCTACCACTGGCCATCTTGATGTCCAACATTGTATAATGTAGTTTTTTATAAGGTATGATAGATGAATTATAAATTTATTTTTTTGGAACCCTATATGATTGGGATAAATATAATATTTTTTAGTTTTATTATCTTTTGGAATGAAAGATGAGTTTGTGGAAGAAATTAGTTAAAGGATGTAACTCTACATATAATGTATATTTTTTTTCTTATTCTATGGATAAATTATTTCTTAAAATTTGGTTAGAGAATATTTAAACAAAAAATTTGTTATCCTAATATCTTATGTTTTGTTGAATTGATGATATTTTAAATCATCATATATTGATGGCTTTGAGGCCCTCAATTTCACACTTGTTTGTGATTGATGACCTCAATCACTCCCTATAAATATTTAAACTTTTCCTCCAATTATGTGTCTCTAATTTTCTCAAATGTTCTCTTAACCGATATCATAATTTGGTGGTGACTTTTTCATTTCAGTTTCCCTCTTATTAAGACTAAATTTCATTAACCTAATTTTCGATGTGGGTTATCCACAAATGTATTTTTATATTTTTAACCTTTTATTTTTGATGAACGATTTCAAATTTCGAGGACGCAATTTATTGATGGTGGGGAGAATGTAAGACCCCATGATTTCATATTACGTTGTCTCTTCAAAGTAATTCAATAACTTATGCTACACGCAACACCCAATTTGAGCACACCACGACTTACTAAACTAGCCGTTTAAAAAGAAGTTATGAATAGTATTAAATGAGTTTGAAATTTTGTATACTAAATATAATTTTAGAATTCATATTGTTTTTTTCATAGATATAATATTAAAACAAATTAATTTTTTTCAGATAAAAGGAGTATTTTTCAAAAAAATGCAATTTTACCGTCATTTAATAGAGAACCCTTATTAAATCCAATATTTGATACTTTTATATATTTAATTTGAAAAAATAAACTTTTTCTTTAGAATAATGTCATAAAAATTTAGTTTCGATAAATTTTTGGTGTTTTTCGGATAAATTTTATATTTTGATAAATAGTGAAAAATACTAAATTTTAGTTTAAAACAACTTTTTTTAATAAAAATAATTTATATTGTTAGATTATATATTTGAATGGTTTTGAAGTATAATTATATTATATTTTATCATTTAATAAAATTTAGGTCATTATAAGAAATTTCACATTTAAATTGGACATAAACACATGTCAATGTTTTGAAAGTTTTTACTTTTTTTAAAACAACCTGCGTTTTGTTTTTGATAGCAGGAATAAATTTTAAAAAAATTAATGAAATTTCTATGTATTTAGTTAGGTAAAATATAATTAATTTTTTAATTCAGAATATCAAAAAAAAATTGGGTGAATTTCTGGTATTTTTCAGAAAAAGTTCAATTTTTTGATGAATAGTGAAAAAATTGCGTTATTGTTTAAAAATGACATTTATTTAAATAATTATTTATTTTATTTCAATTTATTTTACATAAAAAACGATATATAATACATATATATGTTCAATGTAATTCATTAGATCTGTTTTATAATAATATTAGACGTATAAAATTTTATTGAACTTTTTACCATCTTTTACCCACCTTCAAGGCACATTTGAAAATTTGCATAAAACGTAATTTTACCACTTCTATAAATTAAATTTCAAAAATCTGAGAGATATGGTTAACATCAGTAAGTAAAATTAGGTTCAATAGGATGAAAATAGTTTTTGATGAATAGTAACTTTTGACTTTTATTTACCACAGTTAAAAGTAAATAATGTAATTAAAGGTAAAAATGATATTATAATTACCCTAACACATGTCCTAATTCTATTGGATTAGTGTATTTCGACAAAAAACAACCTTAGGAAAATATATGATTCTTTTGATCCACTTCGATTAGATTAGGATATTTATTATTATTTTATTTAAAGAAGAGTTTGAAGTGTAAAATTCAATGTGTAATAACTAAACCATTTTTAATATAGGGTTATAAATAAGATGAATTAGACTATAAATTTTCACTATAAATCTTAAAATATTTCCACCATCATAGTATTTTATTTTTAATTTTTAGAAATTAGATAATTAAATTTATTTTTGAAAAAATGATTATGTAGTAATTACTGTATTAATAAAATAATCAAATAAATGATACTATAAATATTCAAATATATATAATTTGAATTTTTGGATGAATTAAACTAATTTTCTAGGTTAATATGACATTCCATGGTTGATTAGATATATTTTTTGAAGTGATAATGTTGTTATGACTTTAAAAAAATCAAATACTAAATAGTTTCAAAATTGAAATAAATGAATTTTTAAAAAAATACTATATTATTAAATTATATAATAGTCCTAAAAATATGAGATTCATCCAATGAACTTATAAAAAAATATATAGGTCATTAATGGACCACTTGGGGTTCTCTTGGTATTTAACTGTATGTTTATTAACTATATAATATAGAAATACAAGGAGACATGGTAAATGTTAAACTATTTAAATAAGAGTTAAATCTAAAAAATGAGGTTAATATGGTAACCTAAACTTGTCTAAAACCTATTGGATGTGATTATTTCGACTCATAAACACATAAATGTTGAAATAAATTCATTTTGAACCATTATAAACCAAATATAATGGCTTAATAAAAATAATATTTCATGTTTTTCCTAAGGTTCCCCTCACCCCTCTTATAAAAGGGTACTTCCCCTTCTCTCAAATTCAAACCTCCAAAGGCATTTGGGTTGGACAAACCCTTCCCAAATCTCCTACCAACATCCCAAAATTCAATCTAGTTGACTTACCTTTAATATAAAGCTAACCTATGGAGCACTTTTGTTCAAATCAAAAGTAAACACCCGATTAAAAGGTTATTATTTTATCACCTCTTTCAAAGTTCTTTTCTTCTTCCACTTTCTCTTTCATTGTTATTTCCCTAACAAAATAATTACTCCAATAACTTATATATATTATTTTATGTTATTATAAATACGGTACAACCATATTCATTATCCTATCCATCCTATGAATGATAATGTCACCATGTGTGCGTACGTACGACTTACTATCTCCACGTCATGATGTAATTGGTTATTCAACACTATATTATTTGGATGGATATAATGATGAGTAATTTGTTTATAAATAATGAAAATAACATGATAATGTATCTGAAAAATTAACATACCATCCAATTCTACACCTTTTAATCATTAAGGAAATGATTTCCTTGCTCGTGTGTATGTACAACTTACTGTCTCCTCGACGCGATGAGATTCATTTTTAGGTTCAACATTAAATTATGATTATAAATATATATATTATTAATAACTATGTAATATATGGAATAATAATTCTACTATATATATATGTATGTATGTATGTATGTATTTATGTATGTATGTATTTATGTATGTATGTACTTACATATATTTTATTCACTTACTTCTGTTTAATAAGATATGGAAACAGAAACAGCATTTACGCATACGTACGGCCTATCATCTCTATAAATGGTTTTTTACATTTCATATATCTATATATTATACATATTTATATTCTAAATTTATATTATATAAAAATCAGGATTAATATTCCAGAAGTATTTAAATCATGATCTAAATGATATGACCAAGAATAACAAGTTAAAACGTGTATGATAAAGAAAGTGATTATTAACTAAAATGTTAATTTAACATGGAAATAATTATTAAATGGGTAGTATAAAGTCATTAATGAATCATGAATGATATAATGAATATAAATATGGTTATGTTATAATTTAATAACATACCATGTTCATTATACAATAGTTTAAATGTACCCTCGACCCAATGAAAGTGCAAGGTAAGGGTTAATTTTTCAATCTCATTATTATCCAAGATTTTCAATGTGTAAGTATTATATAGGACATATTTATTATCCATGTCGATGTTTCATAATACAAATTTTAAAATGATTATTTTAAGGTACTCTTTAACTAAAAAATCATTTTAAATGTTTTTAATATTTATTCTCCTAAATCTTTCTCACTAATGTCCATGTTTTCAAAATGGTTTTATGGATGTATTTATATGGACATCATTGTTTTAAAATTTTAATTCCTTTAAAAAGATTCAAATTGGTATGGGACACTTGGATTCAATTATAAATGTGTGACTTTTAAATGATTTCATAAAAAAGGATATTTCTCTCAAAAAGTTTTACTGATCATTTTCAACAATTTCAATACCCATTACTGTATATTATTCTTAATTAAGGTTGATTTTTTATAATAAAATATTCCATATTATATTGAATTAGTTTTGATATGTTTGACTATGGATGTTTTATTTTTATACCCTTCATGGTTTATGGTTGAAGTATTGACATTTTGTATGCTAGTTTTAATATGAATGTTTACGTTATGTTCTAAAATGTTCATATGAGGAATGCAGTAGACTTAGTAAGTTGCGGGTGGGGCCCGCTATATCCCCTCGATGCATCGGTAGGTCTCATGACACAAAATAGTTTTTTTACACAAGGCCTTGAAAAAAAATATTTGTAGTCTTGGTACGAGGCCTTGACTATGTAGTAATGATGTCCGGCATTAGGCATTCTCTCATTATGAAATTAATTATTACATGTGATTATTGGACTAGTATAATATCCATGTGACTTCCTATATGGTAATGTTTGATTAATTTTCTCCATAATATGTTCAAGTTTATGTTTAAAAGGCTGTTGTTTTTATTACACATATTTCTTTAAAAGTTTATAGCTTCTTCTAAATTATTTACCCTTAATGAGCATCTGAGGTCAACCATTTCTTATGTTTTGTTTTCCCAAGATTCCAAGAAGTTTATTATGTTTGACATGCAGGGTTAAGATAGAGGAATAATGACATTCTGAATGGATTAATTATGTTCTGTTTTATGTTTGAATGTGTAATGTAACATTCATGTATGTAATCTATTTTCCAAGACTACTAAACTGATTAGTCCATTGAGACATGATTCCTTGTAATCATTCCTGTGTATTAAAATAATGCACTGGCTTTCGGCTTCTAGGGTCTGGGTGTTACATTCTATGAAATGGATTTTACAAATTTTGTGCACTAATACTAATATTAATTTTTCATAATATTAGGATTTTTAAATTTTAAAATTATTCCCAAAACATTAATATTCATGTTCAAATTAATAAATAATTTCAATTATACTTTCATCCTATAGATTTTTCTTCTAAGGTTGAAAGTTTAGTTTCTTCTAAAATGGTAAATTTTTTAAAATATAGTATAGTATAGTGTATAATGTAAAATATTTGAAGTACATATCTGACATAGGAAGTTGGAGGTAGGGTCATTCTTGTATGTTTTTCCATATCATTATGGGCCATATTTGGTTTTTTTGACCTATATTAATTTAATTACATTATTGAAATGTATAGATATTTTACCAAAATGAGACTTGTTTCTTGTAAAATAATTTCAATATTTATATAGCCATTAAAAAGCGTTATATCATCCAAAAAATGACTAAATACCCTCTTTCATACCCTTCCAATTCCCTTTAATTCTTTTTCTCATTAAAAATGATATGTAACGTTAATGAGTGACCCAAGGGAGATTTTATATGGGAGAAGTAACATGCTTAACAAAACATCGAGAGTTATGTTCTACATATAAACCTATTAGGTCCATTATATACATGATGGTATGATGAAAAAATAATTTTCACTATATTTAATATTTATTATACTAATTTAACATCCCTTTTATACCTTCATCTAAAATTATTTACAATAATTAAATTTTCATCATTCAAATGTGTGGACTTCCACCTCCATAGATGACATGTTAAATTTTTCATCACCGCCCTTAATGGACGGTTAAAAAATATTATTTAATTAACTTTTCTTAAATTTATAACATTATTATAATTATAAAATAATTATTATTCATTTCCTTCCCCCTCAAATTCTATTAATAATGAAATTTATGTTCTTATAAATATGTGGACTAAAGTATATGGGAAACAACATGTTTTGTTATACCTGATCACCAAAACTAAATGGCTATTGTGTGGATATATATTGTAAATATGATATTTTTTACTCCATTATTATTCTATAATAATAATATTTTTCATTTTATATGATTGATTAAAATGAAATGTTCATAGCAACTTTAACCATATTTAATGGACTAATCAAAGAACCTTTCATAGTTTTTTTCTATTATGGATAACCATTGAAATTGTGTAATTTTAACTCTAATGGAATAAAAAAAGAAAAAAAATAAAAAATCATATAGATTTTGAAGTAATTTTAGAAAATATTTGACAGTGGTCAACATAACTAATATTTTATGTGGAAATTAACCAAACAACCCCCAGTAACCAACATAAGAAGAAACTACATTAAAAATAAATTAAAAGGTTTAATAAATTTAACTTTCAAAAAAATAGATGAATTGGTATCATGGGTATAAATTTCATTGACAAAATTTAATTATTATTTATTTCAAGAAAATATCCAGAGTGAATTCAAAACACCTGGTAAGGGATCATGTAATCCACCTTTATTTATTATTGGTTACACGCTCTCATTTTTAATTGTCGGTTTTTTAAAATTTCCGTCTCATGAGAATATTTTATTTTTATATATATTTTCCATTGTATATATCCTTTTATTTTCTAAATTTATCCTTTTTTAAGATCCCTTTGGAATTCCAACATTAATGTAAACTTGATTTAATGTAACATTACTACTATTATTATATTTTTTGTAAGTATATTAATGATCATTAATTTATATGTTTTTATGTTTAGGGTAATTGTAAAATATAAATGAATTTAGGAATCAAAGGAACAATTTTTTATATAATATTAACCACATCATGTTTTTTTTAAATTACAACGATACTTTATGAGATTAAAATTATTTGTGAAGTGTAATAAAAAAGTAATCTCTTCTATCCCCAAAAAATAAATGTTGTTCTATGGATGTGATAATTATTTAAAAAAATTGAAAGGTTTTTCAATATATTTCTATATAAATGAAATATATATATCAATTTTGATACCCCAATGATAATGGATTAAAGTGGTGATAATGTCAATTATGTAACCAATGACTTAGATATTCAAAGGGATGTTGAAATTTATGACTGTATAGAAATTGATGTGTTGAAGAGGAAAATGAAGGCATTTAAATGAATGATATTGAAGTTTAAATAAAGGTGAATATTAAAAATTATTTATTAATTATTATCAATAAATA
Organism: Viscum album; assembly: GCA_963277665.1. Lineage (NCBI taxonomy): Eukaryota > Viridiplantae > Streptophyta > Magnoliopsida > Santalales > Viscaceae > Viscum > Viscum album. The sequence continues at coordinate 1,899,335,402 of OY728135.1, read as the reverse complement.
TTTATAATGTTTTTATATTCGATATTATTAATTTTTGGGTATAATTATTTTCACCTAGTATTTATCAAAAATAATAATTTATAATTTTTAAAAAAATTATACATTTAATAATATATTGAATTTGTTTTAAATTTAATAATATGAATCAGGTGTCCCAATATGATTATGATGTCATGATTCATAGTTCAAATTAAGTTTTACTTCCTATTGATTATCCACCTGGTTCATCAACCGTGGATTTTACCTCAAATAAACTACTATGTGTGTTTTGGGCCTTTTAGGATTGATGATTTTGGATCATGCTCTTGGTTGAAATATACCTTTTAACTTTCATCCTTATCTAATTTTTCCTATTTTAATATGAATTTTATTTAATTTTAGTTTAGTTTATTTTAAATATTTATTATGTTACTAATTGTTCTTATTTTCATAGTTTTTCACATCTTTCCACTGGTCTTGTTAGTGCTATTTTGAGGAGATTTATTTACTACATGGGATTCATGGAATCATGTTCCTATTGAGTTACATAATTTTTTGTTTGATAACTAGTTATTACATCTATATATATATATATAAACATATATATATATGATGTTTTCTATTTTATATTCATATAATATATACTTTACTATATTATTAATCAAATTCATGGTTTATGGTCTACAATTGATGAGAGCATGAGTCACACTATTAAGGAAGCATTAATTAATTTCATGTGTGATCAATTCAATTAGTTTTTATATATAATTATAGTATATATATAGAGAGAGAATGTAGTACATTATTTAATTATTATTGTAGTCCACAACATCCTAAATATTCCACCACATTATCATTAGTGGGATTGTTCTTATACTTGATATGGGAGAGTTTCTAGAGGAGATAGGATTTGGGTACATATAATAAATGGACACAAGATTTCAAATATAGAGCCTAGATTTAGACATTTTATATACATCTAAAAAATTTCATATTTAATTTCTTATGAAAATATATATGTCTATTTTTAATACTAAATCTACATGATAAATTTATTTAGTCTACAATTGATCCAATCATTACATATATAGATGGGTGTAATAATACATGTATTCATTGTAGTACTATAGTGGTTATTATATATAGATAAGGACATATTATGGTCATTATTTTTTCATTATTTAATTTATTAGAAAATAAATTGTTCTATGGTTCATACTTTATATTTATACAGTCGTTTGTGGCTAATGATATAAGATTTCCTAACATGAATGAGATTCAATATGAGATATGTGGTGGCCCTCACGCCATATGTGTGTCACTTTTTGATGTGGTGTCTTGCATTTAGATGAAGGTAATTGGTCTTCATAAATGTCACATGATTAGTATCAGTTCATAATCAACCCTAACAACTAATTATGTAACTGAAGCAACAGAATCGTATGGATCATATTGATATTTTTCCTTGTCTATGTTATATACTATTTATGATTTTGTGGTAATGTTGTGATCTCCTTATGAGGGTAAATAGATATTGACCAGAGATAAGGAATAGAACCAATGAAAGAAGCTTTAATAATAATGATTATAAAATAAACAATGTGAGGATGTGATGGAGTATATGAAAAGTCATAAATGTACCTAAAATGTATGAAATGTTATTGAATTTTCCCCATAGAAAATAGAGACCGGGAGGTAAAAATAGTGTAGACCGAGAAAATTATCACAATCAAGATTTTCACACTTAGGGGGTCCCATACATGAAATGATCGTTCTATAATTATATTGATAATACATTTAGGTAAAAAAATCTACGTCATTATTCACTTTTGTCCATGTATTCATCAAGATGGATTGGTTGATGAGTCCCTTGCTCTTAGGGATGGTATGCACAATCAGCTAGGGAGTGATAACCATTCAATGTATATAACTGACAAGAATAGCATAATCAGATTCAATGACAGTCAATGATATATCCATAGTCCTTCATACCTCATGCCCAACAAGAATAGCCTTGGATTCGACAAGAAGCAGGTAACCTGGAAAAAATAAATTATTGATGGGAACAGTCATATGGACATTAGAGTCACACATAATACCACTTTTATGAATGAAACTGAGTTCACTAGATTCATCCATTTCAGATTTAAATCACTTTTATAAAGCCTCCACCAATCCCATCACTCATGAGAAGGTTCCCTCTAGTTTGTCCAAGAGTGACTCCTATGAGGAATCACCCTACCTAGAATAGCATAATACTTCCAATTCATTCATAGCTTACCCAAGTCGACAGTGACACAACGAGCATGACATTTCTTGGTCAACTAGGAACTGCTGAGATTATCGTAAAATGCTTGGTTCCTAGTCATCCAAAAGCACCAACTTCCTATAGAAAGAAGAGTGCACCACATTTTAAACTCCATATAATTACAAAAAACTCCATTGATCTTGGAATTTATAAAAATGGTACTGGCGTTCTCTTATATATCATCCCCTATAATTGCTAGGCCACTCCAAATAGCTAGTTATTATTCGATAACAAAGAATTTGTGGTCTAGAGTATCCCCTTTTGGGTTAGAGTAACATAGAAACTTCATCAATAATATAATACATTTTTCTTCATTTCATCTTCTATTTGGAGATCCCTATTCTAAATTCACTAGATAAGAAAATTAAATTTAATAATAATATCATTACACCATAGAATATTTCCCCATACTGTGTGAGCATGGATCTTATTCATAGAGTTCTTGTATGATTTGGAAGAGAATAATCTAGATAGGTATACCTTGATAAGAAGCTTATTGGAGTCCTTGGATAATAGAATTGTACTGTAAAAGTCATACAGGATGTAATCAAGAAAGGTGTCGATGGAGGGGTGATGAGCATATTCATCTGATGAGAGATCAAGTGCATCGAACCCTAGAAAACCTATATTTAAGCATACTTAATTATGTCCTCATGATTTAATCTCCCCACACTACATAATCCACCAGGAATGTCATTCAAGTTCTAGAATATGGACCCTCAACATATTCCATAATCTAAGAACGTTCCCATCTCGAAAGGCCAAATCATCTATATATTTCCCCATAAATAGCTTCCCGGGGAGGGATCTCCCTTCTAAAACATCCTAGGAGTGTTTCACATAGAGTCATTTCATGGATACCACAGGACTACTAACATTGATACCACCTACTCCCACTGGCATAGCCACCCTTCCCCAAAAATCCCAATGACACCTCCCATCCACAAGATAGTCCCAAAAAATATATGACAGTTTCTTCTCAATTCTATTGATAACGGTATTTAAGGCCCTTATGTTATCCAAAACATCAATAGGGATGGAAGAAAAAAATTTGGTAAGGGTATTGTGACACCCAAATGACAGTAAGTGGTTCCTCTAATTGGTGATGCGAACCAAGAACCGGTCAACCTGCCCATCAAATGAATAATGTGAAGCCTTTCATCAGTAATGGTATCTCTTAGATAATCCATAGAGAGACTTTCTCTTTTGAAAACCACATGGTTATCTATTTTTCAAATGCATCTATCAAAATATGAACATTCCATGTACATGCTTTTTTTTCAAAATTAATCGACAGACCACTCCATTTTCAATATTCTTGAATGATCTTGATGACACATTGAATTAATCTACTGAAACCATTCCTAAACATTCCAATGAAATCAGAAAAAAAATTGAGATATGCCATTATAATTATTTATGAACAATAAAAAGGACAATGGACTATTGTGCATGGGATTGTGTAAACACCTACCGAGAGAATCTAGGACCATAATAAAAACATTGGGTGCCATAAGATCCCCTTCCTATGTCGTAGGTAAACCTTAATATTTCTACTATTTAATCCCCTTGATTTAACCAAAAACTAGGAGGAACTATATAACCTTAAAGAGAGATCAACAACATGATCCAAGATACCCATGCAAGATATATGCTTGATAATTAATTCCCACACTAATCTATCATATTCCTTGTCTATGTCAATTATTATGGCCAAATTAGAACTGACCATCCTTTCTCTATATCCACAATCATTTCCTAAGAAATGGAAATGGAGTCCTGTGTAGACCTCCCTTGAATAAATACATATTTCTCTTTGGAGACCCACTTAAGGAGGTGTAGAGAAACTATCATATTATTCTTATTAGAGAGGATTTTTTATGTAATGTTACTATTGAAACTTAATTATGTTACATGGATAAAAAAGAAAAAATGGAAATATGTTAACAAGAAAAAAATAAGAAATGTGAAGAATGTGAAGGATTATAAAGGCCCCAAAAGACCATTCACCTAAATTCCCCAAAACACCACCATCACTTAGCGTACCTATGCAGAAGTCTACACGATTAGCATGAGTGAGATTCTATGATAGAAACCTAAGAAAACAACCAGATTGAGATGAACCCTTTGCCTAGGGTTCATCTCAAACTTTAAATAGGACCATGTAGACTTCATTTGCACAAATGGAAATTCTGGAAGGCAATCTATAGCTCTACTCACGCTATTCCTTTGGTCTACCCCTCAAAAACCTTATAGGTAGATTTTTAAAACCTAAAATAGAGAGGATTAAATATAGATAGTGAAATTAAATTATTTTGAGGGTATATAAATAATCAATTCATGCACATGAATTTTATCACCTTATAATTAAAAAAACTAGCATGTGGTCCCTTTACATAATAAGGGACCTATGTGAGCTACCTCTGGGAACACATGTTGAGGCCCTTAAAGGCCTGAGAAAGGTCTCACCCAAGAGTTGTTTCAGAAGTTGTTTTTCACCCAAGGTTCAACCTACTCTCACATACCTAGTTACGTGAAACACCCCATGTCCTTGCCTCCCTTGGTTCACCATAACATCCAATCTACGTGATCCACTCATTATGCCTTTTCAGATCCATTCATGGTAGTCCCTCTCATCTATTGGATCTATTTTTAAGAGGGATCATGTTATAGACTCTACCAAAAATTATGGACATTCACAACCATGGTGAGTGTCACACCAATGTGTCCTCCAATTAGGTGTGTATTCCTATGGTTAGAAATTTCATAGACTTGTTTGGTAGGTCAGTTAGGGTCCTTTGGGTAAAGTGAGTGTGTATACCTATGGTCATGACGACCATTACACAAGGTATAGTGTTAGGGATTTCATTATCTTGTTCATTATGGTTAACACCATGTCCTACTCTTCTCGTCTCGAAGACTTATAGAAACTAGTTCATAGAAGGGTGGGTGAGGATTATACTTACTTTTCCATTCAACATGGAATTCCAACATCCTCTGTAGATACAAGAAAAATTTTAGGGAGTCCTTCCTAAAGTAATCTCCTACCATTTCACAGAGGAGTTACACTCTTACTCATCTCTACCTACTGGCTAACACTAAGGGTCCTTCTTCCTTGTCCATACCCTAGACACATTACCGAGTAAAGTGATGAAAGAGAAGTTCCATAGCCCATCCTATTAAATTATAGAAAGAAGGTGAAAATTATATGGGCACAATCAACACCTCATCCCTCTCCCTTTAGGATTTTTCTCCATGTCCACAAGTGGAAAAAATCAGATTATGTGGTTCCTCAAATCATTTGTTTCCACTTTTTCTCACACCAAGAATGTTTAAAGTTTACTTATAGGTTAATGGATATAATGAAAAATATAGGATCCATTCCATTAATTGAACTATAAGAACAATGATTCCTACTATAACGAGAATATGTTGGATGCCTACATAAGGCATGGGCTCAATGATCATCCTCATCTAGAGAAATCCCAATCATATTCACCTTAATTAGGTTATCATCAGTAAGAGTAAGCCACGAAACATTCCTCCAAATCACTAAGAACTGAAACTCATCATGGTACCTTTTTAAGGAATACTCTTCAAGATTTAACAAAAACTTTATTCTCTCGATGGTCCATATTATCATACAAGAAAATAATTCAATGAATTCTACATGCATGGTTACTAAAAAATGAACTGTGTGGGCTTTAATTTTCATCCATATGGGATAGAAAAGAAGAATACATGTGGTCCAAACCCAAAACTCAAAAATAAAAACTATTATATCTGGGAAATACCCCTATTAGGGTTTAATACAACTTAGAAATTCTTATTCCTTTTAGTTTGCTTGGGTTACTTTGGAATTTGTCCTATACAGAACACGGACTGTGAATATTCCCCCTAAATGTACATGCCACATTTCACTAAACTATATGGTTGGGTCCTTATCCAATGAATTTAAAAGGTATGATGTTCCCCATTAAATGGAAGAGAACTATGTAGGTTATAATTATTTTTTCAAGGATACATAGGAATCCATTTTATGGGTATGATCCCAACAAAAAACCAACTTCCATCTCCCTAGATGATGATACACTATAGATTTCCTCAATAAGTGGCTTGAAACCCAAAATTTTTGTAATAATGACCAAAGAATCTTTAAGTAGTATGTAAGAGGATACCATATATAGAGAACCTCAGGTGCATATAGAAGTATCTATTGATGAAGAACCTCAATTACATATAGATTAATCTAAATTCCATACAAGATAATAATTGATTGATAATTCAATGGAAACCCACATCGAACATGGGAATTAATAAACGACTCATGATCATATCTAAAATATACTAGAGAGTCCTAGAGTAGGAAATAACCCCCTCCCCAAAGGTGTGATGATCCTAAAATACCATCTTTTTGAGCAATTTGAGCTCTTAATATTTTTTGGTTAAAATCCGTAATGATATATTTCAATTAGAAATTAGTTTCATTAGGTTCATAACCATTGGGTGTTTCCAATTCCATAAAAAATACAAATAGAAACCATCCGAAAATAATCATCCTAAGATGAATGATATCCAAAAAATGAAACCACTACAATGAATCAATAGGAGATCGATTCTCTAAGGGGAATCAAAAAATAGTGAACCCAATGTGAATCCACAACCATGATGGTGGTGTTTCCCATTTTCTAGGACCCTTTCAATTGATAAATGAGGTCCAAACAAGGAAATCAATCACACATGTGTTCATCGAAATAGTATGATTCATTGATAGAGTTTTCTTGTTCATTTGTTTCATATATTCAATGAACATACTCTCATTTATACCTTCAATACAATAGCTTATTTTCATCTTTAACTAACAAAATCCATAGATACTACTCAAGAAGGATCTTTTTCTATGAAAAGTTTGCCATCACCAACCCAGTTTCTTCAATGATGGGTCTCAAACTCATTGGTTTGTGAGATTTAGCTAGACTACTACTAGGGAAGTCCTTCTAAAATTTCATATGATAATCATCCAACATTTTCCTCCCTTTACCTTTGGATCTAACCCTATAATTTTCATCAGATCCAATCCTATTGGGGTTCTTTTATTGACACTCCCTTTTTCACACAGATGAAAAGGAAACAATTGGAAATAACCTAGAAACAAGAAAATAATGTAATTTAAGAATGAAAATGATTGTAAAGGCCACCAAAGGTTGTTATCCCATATACCCTAAAGCACTTCCATCAGTCAAGGTACCTTTGTAGTAGCCTGCACGATTGAACCGAGTGAAAGGCTAGATGATACACCTTAGTGAGATAGTTGATGGAGATGATCCCTTTGCCTAGGGTCCTAAACTTTAATATAAATATGATACTTTGGTCTTCGTTTTCATGGATAAAAGTTCTTGAAGGCCAAATATATCTCTTCTCTTCCTAGTCCTTCACTCAACCACTTTGAAACCTTTAAGGTGTCTTATTAAAAAAATTTAGAGAATTTAAGAGGGAAATTGAAATTAAAGTCCTCATAGGGTCTAGAAAAAATCAATACCTTCATGAGTAATTACCTCACCATATGATTAATGAACACTAGTGCGAGGTCCCTTTCCTTAATAAGGGATCTATGTGACCCAACTCCAGGAGCACCAGTGGAGACGCTTGAAGGAATGAGAATGGTATTCCCCAAGTTTAGTTGCCCAAATGGTTGGTCTCCTAGGGTTCAACTATCTCACACATTCCTACCTACAAGAACAACTCTTTGTGTGATCCTCTATTGGTGCGTAATATCCTCAAACCTATTCCAAAAAATTATTAAGCCTTATTACAAGACATTCATGGAAGGACCTTAAATCCTTAGGCTCCCTTGTCTGAGAAGGATCATGTTTAATCATCCACAAAATCCTCCAAAATTTCACAACCATAGAGAGTGGCACACCAGCGTGTCCTTTATTTGGGTGTGTATTCCAATGGTCAGAGGTTCCCCACACTTGACTGGTATTTTAGTCAGGTTCATCATAGAGCGTGCGAGTATTTATCCCAATGGTTATGAGGACCCGTACCCTAGGGATAGTGACGTGGAATTCCCATTCCTGGGAACTAGGGTTAGTACCATGTCATATCCTACTTGTATCTACTACCTGGAGCCTCTAGTTAATACAAAGGAGTTCAAGAATTATGCTTGATTTTCGATTCAACATGGAATTACATCCTCCTCCCATGGTATGGGACCCATTTTTGGGCACCCCTTACGGATTTATCCCCTATACTTTGTTTAGGAGGTTGCACTCCAGATTCACTCTACCACCTAGCCCCCACCGAGGGTCCTACTTCCTTATCCATACCCTCGACACATTCTTGGGTAAAGTGGATATGGTGAATTGTTATAGCCATAGCCCCTTCCATCGTCGTATGAGGGTTAGAGGATATGTGCACACTCAACACCCCAAACCTATCCCGTTGGGATTTTCTCCATGTCCACCAGTGGACAAATGCAAATTTTATATTACCTCGAATCATCTGATTCCTCTTGTTTCCTTCACCAAGCATGACTTACATGGGCTTTGAGGTTAATGGTGATCATAACATATGTACGTTCCATTCCATTAATTTAATTATGAGAATCCTAAGTCTTTCTATAACTAGCATATGTAGGATTCCTACCTAAGGTCCTAAATCAACAGGAATCCTCCTCTAGAGTAAGCCCCAATCATATTCCCCTTAATATGGGGATTCTCTTTTGGAGTAGGCCCCAAAACATGCCTACAAATCACCATGAGTTTAAATTATTTGTGGTCCCCATTTAGGGAATCCTGTCCAAGATAACACCCCAAATTAATCCTCTCAAAGAGCCTTATTACCCTATGAGAAAAGCCTTCAAGGGCCTCCATATGCATGTGTCCTCACAAATAAACTATATGGGAATTGACTCCAGTCTATATTAGAAATATAAAAAGCCTCTATGAGGTAAAAACCCAACACCCCTAAAATATACCATGTTCTATCTAGGATAATCTCAAGTAGGCCTTAATTCATCTAGGAAATACAAATCCCGTCTAGGTTCCCTGGATCACTTTGGAATATGTCCAAAAACAAATTTCATCTAGGAGTACTCAACTTAGACATCTTTATACACGACGCTAAATAGTATGGTTGGGTATTTATCAAATTACCATAAAGGTAAGATATTCCCCATTAAGAATCAATGAACTACATGTTTTCTAATTAATTTTTCATGGATATATAAAAATCCTTTTTATGGGTTTGATCCCATCATAAAAATAAATTTCATCTCCCTAGATTATGATACACTCCAGAGTGACCAACTAAGTGGATTAGATAGAAGCATCATTGTAATAATGATTAAAAAATATCTTTGTAGTTTGTAATATGAAACCAATGATGGAGAACCTCATATAAAAATATATGTTTCTATTGATGAAGAAAATCATATACATATAGATGAATTTAAATTCCATACCTACTAAAAATTTATTTCTAATAGAAGGGAATTCCATGGCATGATTGAGAATTAGTAAAGGATTCATCAACATATCGAAAATATATAAGAGAGTCCCAAAGTAGGCAATAATTTCCCCCAAAAGCGTGTGATGAGCCCAACCTCTCATCATATCAACCATTGCAATTTCATAATCATCATCAATTAAAATAACAAATGGTCAATTGCCTTTGGAAATTATGTTCTTTAGATATATACCAATGGGTGTTTCCTGATCCACAAACAAACCCAATGGAAGCTGTTCCGATATAGTGAACCTGAGAGGAATGATTTCACAATACTCAAACCACCTAAAATCAATCATCGGGAAACCGATTCTTTGAGTTGTAAATAATTACACAGGCTAATGGGTCCATATTTTTTTATGGGAGAAGGATCTTGGAACATTTAATGATGATCAAAGTTGTAGCATAAGAAAATCTAGGCATGCCTCCTCCTAAAAAAAGCTCTGATAGATTCAACCATCTTGTCTATGTTGAGGTCCCAAAATCCACATAGAAAGACCAAGGGAATCAATTTGGACCTGGGAAACTCTTGTGATTAAGGAATTTCATTACCTCACTGGTCTCCCTCTTCTACCTGGACTTTATCACCCACCACCTCAGTGAATGTATTATATTATTTTTCAATATGAAATATCATATAATATATTATCTATAATTTTATAATTATTGTAAGGTTCATGGTATTCAATATATTTTATATTTATTTTTTAATGTTAATTTATTTCAATAGAATTTATATTTTATCAAAATAATCATTGAAAATTACTCTTGTGATAAAATAAAAATTATGTGGCATTTTTTGTTTATTAAAGACGCTATATTCCATCCCAAAAAAAATTATTTGAGATGTACCTTCAATTTTTTGGAAATGTATTATAGATATAACTATTGTGTTAAAACAAATAATAAATTTAGAATAGTATCTCAATGAGGTTATTTTTATTGGAATTTAAAAATAATACTATTTGGGACACTCTTTTCCAAAACGGAACATTTTCAATAGACATGTGTCACAAATAAACCATTGAAAAAGAATATTTATCTAATATAATATTATATTAATTAATGATTCTATATTATTACACTCCAATATTTTATAATGTATTATCTATATCTCTTTATGTAAAATATATTTTTCATAGCAAAATATTATTCTTTGATGAATTTCATTCTTTATAAAAATGTTCTTTTGATAAATAAATCTCACCATTACTACTTTTTATTTCTCATTCATTTCCATATTGACACACACCACATATTCTTCCCTTTCGTATTTTCAAATACATTGATGTTTTATTATTTTTACTCTTTATTATTATATTTTTCTCTTATTAAAATTAATTTTATAATGTTTCCCTTGATATGGTATTTTATTAAAACATAATAAAAAGTTTCATATCACAATATATATTTTATATCATCCATTAAGTAATTTATTACATGCTTTCATAATATGAATGATCAATTAATAGATATTATTTTATTTTTATTTCTTAAAATTTCCTATTTTTTCATTTAAAAAATAGTATTTTCTAATAACTTGTAACTTTTAATTTTTATGTTAATGTTATAAATATATTTAAAAATAATTTTCATATTTTTTTTTTCCAAATTTCAATTTTTTTATAAAAAATATATATCTCATATTCGTAATCTTCCTAATCACCCTTAACATTCTCATGTGATTTATTTATTTTGGGAAATATAATTTTTTGTTTTATACAAACTAATTCATCATATAATATTATATAATTTGAATAAATAATGTTATGAAATCCATATTCAATTCTTATGTGTTTAGTAAAAGATAAATTATTAGTTTCATGTGCATCATATTTTGTATAATTTCTTCTATTTTGATAGGTTTTTATAATGTTAAACTAAATAGAATTTGTTAATATTATACATCTCATGAGATAAATATAAGATGCCACTTTTAAAGCTCAATCTACTATGGGGAATAGGTAGTGACACATGATCCTCTATGTTTTGGGACATGTGATTATATGTTTCATCTTCTTGGATAATTTTTTTTTCAAAATTTGTATGGATCTATATTTCTAGATTCCACCTTTTTGTTTGAATGTTTATGGAGTCTTATAAGGGATATATCAGAGGTAGTATAAGGGTTGTGGATGAGTTTTTGTATTTAAAATTCCACTACAATATAATTATGTATGTAGTGATTGTAATTGGAGTTCCATGGACTTACATAAATAGGATTGGTCATCAAGGATGATTAATTTAAAATGGTGGTCATTTTGGAGTTGTTCTTGTAGAATTGGGTAGACCACAATGAGTAAATAATCAATCATGGTGGTAATTAAATAAATTTAAAGGGGTTAGATAAATTTATCTAGTTTATAATTATGTTATAAGTTAATATGTTGTTAAGAGGGGGGCTTGGATAAGAAATGATTCGTGTGAATATAAAATATTATCTTTAGAAAAGGTTTATGACATAATGGATTATGTTGTGCCCTGATATCCATGTTGATGTCATGTGTAAAAATAATCATGGAATATAAGATCGATATGGGAGATTTGGGGTTATTCTTGAATTGAAAATACTACTTCGAGGGATGTAGGCTATCGTTTAAAATTTTAATAGGGATGTATTAGAAGTTCTTGTTTTCTTGGGATTTCTATTCATAGAATTGATTTTTGTAGTAGCCTTATTTATTAGGGTTTGAATTATATGTATTGTTGGTTAAACGTTTGTCATGGTCCTCATCCTAAAATATTAGATTGAGGACATTTCTATATCCATGATTGTCATGTTTTACATGAATATGTTTACTTAAAAAAATGTATTTCCTTAAACTGTAGTTTTATCATTTTTTAATAATGTTACACCATTTTTTTGGTTTCTATACTATGGACTTGTAATTAATATTTTTCTTATACATTCATGAATATTCATTGAAATTTTTTATCTCATATTTTCTTCCCTAATTATATTTTTCAATGAATAATTTTTTTATGGCCTATAAGACTATAATTGATTAGGTTTAACCAACACCTTCTAAATATCAATATTTTGTTATCTAACATATGAATCCCCTTTTTGTCGTGTAGTATTTTCTTCTACAGTGTTTTTCTCCATCGATATATATTTTGATAAAATTTAGGTCAACATACTTAATTTTTATATTGTTCTTTTGATTATTGGTGGCGTGTTTGGGGTTTAACGGCCATGTAGACTGTCATTTAGTTACTAGAGAGGTGATCATATATTTTTTTTCCTTTTTCAGTCATAGAACATTGAATTATTTCAGGTGGGGTATTTATTTTATATTCCTATTTTTATGTGAAATTAAAAATTTATAAATATTTATATCATTGGGTAATGATTTAATTGACATTAATAATGATTCAATCAAATCAAAGGATGAATTGGGCTTTTGATATTGTGATCACCAATTTTTTATGTTCAGTTATTGGTTAGTCTCTTGTTTTTTCTAAGAATGTGATATCATTTCTTACCCTATGGTTTAAAATGTTTTTTATTATTGGAAGTGGGTTAAGAATTTTATCTTGGTAAAGCTTCTTGGATAAATAGTAAAAGTCATGTGTATTTATTATTGTTATATACTAAATTTATAAAAATTGATGTTTTTCTTGATGCATGAATAAATAATTCAAAGTTATTTACATATGAGGACTGTGATTTCATATTTCTGTAACATGTGATTTTTGAATTAGTAAATTAATAATTGTAATCAATTGGTTTTTTGGTAAAAATAAAATCAGGTCTTAGTGAACTTTTTTTCCTATATAGGATAGATGACTTATGTGTAGGTCCTAGTTTCCAATGTGATTTTTGTATTTTTTATTACTTCCTTATGAATTTACTTTTAATGTGAAGCCTTGATATGTAATGATGTGAGCATGGGATGGTTGTTAGTTTAGTCAGACATGTGATAGGATACATAGTTTTATGGTATAATTTGGAACTTATAATGGTTGTGGATAGTTATATGCATAGTGGTGTGGGGATGATAATAATACTGAGGTAGGGGTTGAAGAAAGAATTTGCCATTATTGTTTCTGTGCAAAACTATGATGAATTCATATTATGAGTCTGCATTAATGGTAAGATAGAAAAATGTCACGTTTCTTCATTTTCATCAACTAATTATATTGTATCTTGATGTTTATGGTTTATGTAACACCTAAATATTTATGATATATATTTTTCTTTAACTAAATATTTTTTATTTGATTTCTTGTTTTACAAGCTACACCGAGTTTAACGAAACCCTGATATAAGTATTGTTATTTAAAAAAAAAAATTTCAAATTTATATAAAATTTATTAAAATTAATAAGAATAACTAAATTATAAAATATATTTATAATGGTTTTATATAATTTAATTGAACTAATCAATAGGTACTCAATTTCCTGTAATGTCACTTTATGATTCAAATATATGTTTTCCAAGAAAATTATTTTTACTGATTTGTTTGGGTAGAATTTATAAATAATTTTTATAGATTTAATAATTTTTTTTCATAAAATTTAATTTTTTTTAATATCAAAATATAAATATTATCTAAATATTAATTTTTCTGAATTTTGGGAAATGATCTATTCTTCAATGAATAGGGAATAATAATTTTTTTTAAAAGGATATTTGTTGTCCATGAATTTTTTTCCTAATGATTTGAAATTGATCATAAATTATCATAACTATTATTTAGTTTCAAAAAAGTATAATTAATTACATATTATGAATATTTATAATTTATTTCGGTATAATTTCATTTCATGTATTAAAAACATTTTTTTCAAAAAACTTGTTTCCATTACATTTCACATTTATAAAAAAATAAATTTATACCACTTATACAACCATAATTTTTTATAATTAATTCTATATTTTGAATCATTATAATAAATATAATTTAGTTGTGTAAGCATAATTTTTGGTCATTATGACTTGTAACCATGGTCAATATATGTCACCACTATAAAAGAGTTAAAACTCTGATAAATCATTGGGTTAAATTTGTTAAATCACTCTAAAAATTTTCATAAACCTATTACATGATTTTTTTTATACCAAATAAATTTTAATTCAGTTAAATAATATATATTTGGAATTATTTTCAAATTGGTATCCCGAACATTACTTTTTGAACATAATTTATATTTTATTGTAACTTAAAAAAACATTTGGGTCATTCCATTTAATTAAATGGTTGAACGATTCCATTAAATTTTTTTTCCAAAAAAAAGTATAAAAAACCATTCTTATTATTTAAAGAAATAAAATTGTTTTAATCCAACTGATACTTCATTTTAATCTATAATCATTTTTACTATTAAAATCTCATATTACCCAAAAACATTCTTTTTCTTCCATTTTCATATATTTTATTATAGGAAATTAATTTTTCATATAAAAATTGATAATGAAAATCTATATTTCAAATATATAATCATCATGTTCAATTTTTTTATATCACCTTTAATTTTTTATGATAAAATTTTGTTTTCATAGAATATTTATTTATCATGGATAAGGTTGAAATTGTTTTAAATTTGAGTAACTAATAGATCTTGCATTAAATTAATATAAAATATTAAAATATGTTATTTTGTAGTTTATTCATACAATATAACAAATTATATTGTAATTTGGGATCCCTTGGCACCATTTGAATTGATTATTATGTTTGTATTATTTAATATTTTATGTAATTACAACAATGTATTTTTTTCTCCCATATATAATGATACCACATATCCTCTTTTCACCACAATTAATGATCCTTATATATATTTTAATACCTACCATATTAACTTTATGGATTCATTGACCATACCTTAGAGCATATTTTATTTCCAAAATTATTTACTTTCAAGTCTTAAGGTATACTCCAAAAGGTGTTTTTCAACAAAGATATAAAACACTTAACAAAGAAATTTTAGTTTTATTACTTATTCTACCTCATATAAATAACTGCTATCAATTTTAAAATAAATTAATCAATATATAAATGATCGATAGTTGACATTATAATTTAACAATAACCATTATCCACCTTCTTTCGATACAATCAGAAAACAAAACATGACTCATGCATACGTGTTGACTTCCACCCCCTTGAAGTGATGTATTTAATTTGTCATCACCATTTCACAGTCATGTTTATTATGTTGGATTTATGGTTTATAATTTATATTTATGATATAATTATGGTTGTAAAGTTATAAATTTTTTGTATATATTTCATTTCAACATTTCTTTAGGAAATGAAAACAACGTTCATGGTACGTATGACCTTCTATATCCATGAATGGTTTCAATAATTTTTCTATTAATAAATATTATGGATGAAAATAAAAATGTATATAATTAAAACATAGGATATTTATATTCAGGATTAAAATATTATGATTTAACCAAGATAAAATTATAATCACCAGATCCATCAAACTAAAACATGCATGATAATAAAGCATTTATCACCAAGAACAATGATATTAATACATTATAGTTAATTAATGGGTAATAAGATTTTATAAATATAATATATATATATAGTGTGATATATATTATTTATTGTTATATAATAAATATTTATGTAATATTTATTTATTATATGAGAGTTTCAAACACGTATGAAGAAATATTAGAGTTTAGGTAAGGGGTTTATATTCCATACAATGTTATTCAGGATTATTTATGGCTGATTTTTAATTAATAAAACTATATTGTCATTATATAATATGAAAAATTATTTTTTCCTCTTATATTAATTCTTGGAGTTCTTATATAATCATAAAATTTTAAAATTTTGGCACTGAAAATGTCAAAAAAATATTTTTATAAAAAGTGAAATTATTTCATCTTTAGAAAAAAAATCATTTTCCTCAACATCTATTTATTATATAAAACATTTTATTAAATGATTTTAATATTTAATAATTAATATATAATTTTATTTCAAACTATTTTTTACTTTCAATAATAAAGTTTCAAGTAAAAAATGTTCCCATTTTTTTTATTGTATGTTTCAATTATTACCTTAAATGTGAAGATGGTTTTTTACTCTGAATAACTAAAAATGAAAAAAACCATTTTTTAATGACCTATCAAGGATTGTATGCTTTCTTTATACATTTACATGCTTCGTTTTAAATAAACAATTTATTAAAAATATATATTTATTTTTATTTTAGGAATGTGATTTCAAAATGGAATGGGTACTTTATATAATAAATATTCCAAAGATCTTTTAAAAAATCATCAATTATAATACACTTTTATGTTAATTATTATTCACTAGTGATATATTCCAATGATACCATCCTTATTATATTTCTAAAATGATTATTATTATTTGTATTAGATGCTTATGAAACCTAAATATTATCAATTGTACATTGTATAATGAATTGATTGAATTTTTATTAAACTAATTTCCTAAAAATGGGTTATGATATGATGAGTTGATGAATTATTATTGATTTTCTTACACACATATGAATAATTTTCATAATGTGATAGGTGTTCCCATAAATATATATCCCACTAATGCACTGGGTGAAGCTGTATTTCACATTATATTGTTATTGGAAAAAAAATTGATATGCCCAATCAACTATTTAAAAATTTTAGGGACATATAATACACTATGGGGAATATGAATTTATCTGTGATCTATTATGATATTTGAAATAGGTGTTGATTCTTAATCTGTTACGATATAGGAAACATGTGTTGATGCTGGGTTCACTATGATATCATCGTATTAGTAATTATCTTTAAATATTATATGGTTTTATACCATTTAAATTTCTATAATCTTATAAATTTTTTTATGATTATTTTTTGAACTAATGGTTCTTGAATCACTTATGATGATTTACCACTATTGTGATTCATGTTTTGTCAAATTATAATGTTTTGTACCATAATTCACGATTATGGTCTTTGATATATTCGGTATGAGAATTGTAATTTATGATCCTCATTTCATACAACAATACTTATCATATGATTTTATATGATATTTGATTTTAATCTCCCATGTTTTCACTTAATAATCATTTTATCTCTCCTTTACTTATGTTGTAATTTTTTATAATGAAAAGAAATGGTATAAGGTGTGCATGTAACAAAATCTATACAATGAGAATAAATTCACATGATATGATGAAGAATACTCCTATATAATATATTTTGGTTTTTTTGGAATAATGATGAATGATATGTATGTTTGGGGTCGAATTGAGTCCTTTTAATTGTATTAAAAAATTCACATCATCTCTCATGATGTAAATAAATTATTTTATAATTTTATTATTAATCATACATAGTGGAAAATTAATAAGGTTTATAATAACATATAGAGAGGTATAGTGGTTTGGGGAATGGAAACCTCATTGTCCATTCCACCCATTCTCTCCCCATTTTCATTGGGATTTCAATTAGTAGTCTATTTTTTCAGGAATCTCTAAAAATAAGTATAGGTAGATGAAACATTTACATCCACAATTTTATAGGGCCTTTAAATTCTTTTATTGGGAATAAATATATCCATAGAATTGTAAAATAAGATGAAACACCATCATGAATGAGTTGTGGAGTCGAAACATAAGAAAAATAATTTGAGATGTTGATGTTAATTACTAGTATAGATCACAGTTTCATCTAAAACATAAATATGTAAATGATTTTCAATGAAGAACAACATTATAAACATAATCTTCAATATTGTTAAGGATTTATCTACATCTTTAAAAATTTGTATTATTTTTTTTGTTTTGGATTTATTATTATTCTTGTTCTTTTCATAGATATAGAATAGTGTATATACAAAGAATTTTATTTATCACTTCAAAAAGAAAACAAAAAAATGAATGTTTTTTAAAACATTTATTTTCTTATTATTTTTTATGCATCCTTTCTTTGGTGTGTATTACAAAACCTATCAGTAAGAGAATATATATAAAGTAAATATCTAGATGTTTAAGTGTCTATTATACATTTTTCTATTCCAGAATTAATTAAGTCAATAGCTTCTACAAATTTCTCTAATAATAACACAACACTATTTAACTATTTTATTTCATAATAAAAAATTGAAATAATAATAGTTAGATAATTCTAAACTAATCCAATATTTTAGAAAAATTATGAAATTACCCACCTATAAAACATATTCAAAACTCTATTTAAATCTTATTTTAAAATATCTATTTTAATCCTTGAAATCCTATAGATGAATCAACATGTAAATTCCAATATTTGAATTACCATGAGTCCATGGAATTCATCAGAAGAATGAAATTTTAATAATAAAATAATTATTCCATTTATATATTTCTCTGGTATATTTTCAAATAGATTGATCATAATCTTTATAATTTATGATGAATTATCCCATAGATAAATCATTGAAAATGTTATATATAGAAATTATATAAAACCAAATACCATGAAACAAGTAAAATAGAGTACCATAATCTACATATGAAATATCCAAAAAAATTTAATATATATATATATTTTATAATTTCATAATCTAATTATTATTGAATAACATAATATTCAGACACCTCTTAATATAATGTTTTTAACCAGTTCCATAAGTATAAAGTTCTCCCCACAACAAATTTTCATATCATAATCTCCAACACAATTTTCTATTTTTTAATAAAAAATTATGTCGAATAATATTTAACAAAATGACACATATAGTAAGGTTCCAACATATGTAAGATCATACAAATGTGGTGATTAAATTCATACTCAGTTCATCAAGAAACAAAGAGTTCTGGTATTTTGAATATTTTGAAAGTCTAGTTATTAAGTAGTGATACCCCATTGGATTACTAAATTGAAGTTATTTATCATGCATGGATGTTTTGTATACTAGTGTATAGTAATGAAAAAATTAGACAGATGAAATAGACTTTTTCATATTCGTTTAGGTGTCTAAAGGCACCCTATAAAAACCTTCATCCATATATCACTCTAAAAATTCACCACATTTTTTATCCTATTCTTATTCATAGAACCTTTACCAGATATATAATTTCAATTTTTGAATATCAATAAAAGAAGTTTATCACATATTAAAAGTGAATATAATGTTATTGAATTGAATACAATATATACTATGCATTTATGGTCAACATCATCCTTATGATTCATCCCTTGTAAAACATGCATGAGAAAACCAACAAGCGTGATAATAACTTGTCTTTGTTGTTTTAGAAATATGTGGATTATCAACATTGGTGAAAATAAGAAATGTTGGTTTCTATCCTTCACCAAATATAGGGATCATTTCAAATGTAGGGATCATTTCAAGAAATACAGTGTTCATATACAATACATTTATCTAAAATCTATTGTTATTTAACCATACATTTACTCAACCATTGGGTAAATCAAAAGTAGAAAATATTGATAGAAAATTACTTTCAAACATATATTTATTTATAGAATACTATGTAAGGAATACATTTCCCTAAACAAAATTTAAGATCATGGATTTTTTCCCTTAATTTATCTATTTCATGGGTGAAGAGTGTTTGGAATGTTATCAGCCAATAAAATATTAATTTTCAAATGCATAAAGTTTTATTACATATTTAATATATTTTTAACAAAATTATAATTTATATTATAAATAAAATGAATAAATTTCATATGGTATCATGAAAAAATGTTTTATATGTGTGTAAATATATATTTACACGAGTTATGTTAATATTAAACATTGTAAAAATGTTTGTGTTGTGCAATGTTTTATGTATAAATATATATGAATGTATATATAAATGTATTTATATATAGCACATATATATATCATTACATATAGAAGATCATTTTTATACTTGAAGGTATATATATATTGATTGTAATATATATATATATATATTTATTTATGTAATATTTAAAAAAATAATAAAAAAATAAAATAAAAAATGTTTTATATAAAACCTTCTAAAATAGATATTTTAAAAAAAAATAAAGAATAATAAAAATATACACATATGGGTTGGTCATGTAAGAGAGGAATAATATAAGTAAAGTGAGGTTAATGCATTATCAGATAAGAAATACATGAAATAAATAAAGTGATGTTGAAAAATGAATGGAGAAAATATATTTTATAAATAATGGAATTCAACAAAACGAGAATGTGGAAACATGTGAAATTAATTAAAAATATTTTTCATGAATTAAATTTGTTTCTGAAATTAAAAATATTATAGTTAATTATTATAATTCATGTAAAAATCAGGTAAATAAAATACCAAAATTAATTATCTTGTCTCTTCAATATGTCCCTCAAAACTTGTCAGATTTATGTGCCAATAATTCCATTTGATATGACTCGATGCGTAGAAGGTAATCCGCATATATTTTTCAAAGTCTTAAAGTTATAATTTATAATTTTAATTCAAATAAAAAATTTTATCCATATTATTATAGATTGAGAGTGGAGTTATTATATATTTCTTTCTATCCTTGCAGGCATTGTTTCACGTTATTATTGGTTCTAAAAATTGAGGAATGGGATCTATGAGATATTTTACCATTCAAGTGTCAAATTATTATAATTATCATCCATTTTTAAATGAATGTGGTAAAGAATAATCAGATAATAATTTCATGATTAAGTTTAGTGTGTTAATCAGGAATGTCCAATGTTTTTAAGATGAAATGAATACTATAGAAAAATAATAATAGATTATCAGATAATTATTTAAAATAGTGAATATATCTCATACAAAGATTTTCTAGAATTATTTATGAGATTGTAACTGATATTTCATGTTATAGAAAATTTAATCCTCTCAATATATTTTTAGAATGTTCTAAAAACATTTTCTCAATTTAAAATGATCATCAAATGCAATAGTTTTATATTTAATTTTCGAATTTATTTGGAAATAATATTATATTTCAAAGATAAATAATATTATCTTTAAATATAAATTTTACTTATTTAAATGAATAGTTTTTATAATAATTTTAATAATTCTTTTTGATATTTTAATCAATGATATAGAAATTAATGATTGAATAATATGTAAGATATTTTGAAGAATAAGGAAACAAGTATTATAAATAGAGTGGAATAAGAATAATAAAACTAGGGAATTATCTTAGAGGAAGAAATTAATAATTTAATGGTATTTCCTAAATTATAATTGATAAAAATATAATTATAGAGTTTTTAACTATAAACAGATTATATAATGTTTATGGGTATTATGTTTATAATTTTGGATATTTGTAATTGAAATTATGATTATTTTATTCTTATGCCTTGTTATTAATATTTGATTAAGAATTTTTTATTTTTTTAAGTGATTTATTAAACATTCTTATATAGGTTACCATGTTTTATACTTTTATGAAATTCTGAGAACTGTAATTATTATCAATAGTGAAAATGCAAATATTCATATATGAATATTGTAGGACGTCTGATTGCTTGTTTATTAAATTTATATATTTTTTAACTTAGAGATTTACCAGATAGTCTTTTATATATATTTTTGTTTTAGTTATCATGTTTTTTATTCCTGTTTTACAATTTTTCGTTATATTAAATTGGTAAAAGAACATAAATCTTGTACTATTGGATTGATAAGGAATTAAAGAGGCTTGGTTAAATAATTATCATAGAAATGGATAATATATTTGAAATAGAACCTTATGGTTCAAGGACATATTAAATAAATAATATTCATACTTGGAAAAATTATAAGGCTACAACTACTTGGATTAATTGATAAACTAATTGATTTCATAAATAAAAACATGGAAATTGAATGATTTGTAAAATAATTTCCTCGAAGCTAAGAGAGCCTATTATTATCTAATTAGTAATGGGTTTCATTGTTTGTTTTGTCCACAGTTTTCTTAAATTTATTTTTGGAATAATTTATCTTATATGTATTTATTATCTATGGATTTATATTATTGATGTTATTAAAAGGTATCCTTATAGAAATGGAAAAATGGGTCGGGATACTCAAGGTTGTGATGTAAACCTATAATGGATAATAGTCGATGTGATGTGGGTAGTTATTGATCGGGATGTATTGGTGGAATGTTTTTTGTTATGATGATGGTTTATATTGGAATGGGATTAGAAAAATGTTATTATATATAACGGTTTTGGGGATGGCATAAGGGTTGATTTAATGAGTTGTAGTTAGGATTTCCAATTGATTTACTAAAATCTATATGCTTTATTGATAACGAATCTACATTATTAATTAAATTATGACATTTTTTAATTTGTATAATAAATTTATAACCATAATGAATCATTTTTATTCTTTTTACTATGAGTACAAATTTTTTGTGGTATCATGGGAAGCGACATGGAGTACCCAAATGATCAAGAAATGATAAATGAATAACTAAAATAATATAGTGGTTTGTGATTTTTTAATTGATGATGTCATACTTGAAAATTCAAGAAAAAAAATTAAATTTTTAACTCACACTATGCTTATAATATTTAATATGTTAATTATGAAAATAATAAAGGTAATAATTAAGTAATAGATAATTAATTCATTACATTGATTCTTGATTTTTTTGACCTCATAGGAAATCTAGTTCTTAGTAATAGGAGAAGAGAGTCTGAGAGATGTCAAATGAAGTTGAGTATAAGACGAGGTTAAGACAATAGATTGGTTGTGATATATATTATACCTTGTATATTTTCTGATTTCCTACACTAGTACACCCATATTAGATAGAGAAATTGATACTCATTAGACTCTGAGAGGGTATTTTCCCCAACATCCTGATGGAAGGATGGATGGATAACTACTCCCTTTGGACAAGTTATCCTCTCCCTGTAGTTAATTATGCTAGTAAGAAAGGTGATTAATTCCCCCATATATCTGTGTAGATAAATGTTATAGATAATGGTTATTTCATAGACATGTATCTACCGATTATGTATCCAAAGTATTATCACAGGTACGGCATTTATAGGTTGTGATGGATTGAGGTACTTGATCAATGTATGGGTTATGATGGGTTCATGTATAATACCTGATGTATGATACATTTCATATGGGATTTTTTTGATCTAGTAATCTACTTGGTTACTATATATGGATATGTGGATGGGATGATGTGATGCACAAGGTAACTATTCTAATACCTTTCCATTTTTTTCATGCTACTGTATTTCTGACAGAGATGGAACAGGATGTGAGATATTGGGGATGAGTGGAAAACCAATGTGGAAGTGGAAGTGGGGTACCCTTGTTTTTGTTATTATCTTTTATTATCTTTTTTTTGTGTTACATGGTGATAGGAAGTCGTGGTGGGGTGTAAAAATAAATGTAAACCAGTTTAGATGATGAGTTATTTTCATTTATTTACATACTAAGATTTAGTATGTTTCATTCACATTTTTTACGATAGGTTGTAGGGAGGATCCTATTTTTATACATGTTATTCTCACCATATATATATTTGAATTGTTTTTTAGGTTCAAGGAGCTAGTTGGTGATCGAGAAAGAAATTCTTAGTTCAAGGAGCTATTCAAAGTCATTTTGAACTTCAAGGTCAATGTTGAGGATTTATTATGGGTTTTCTATTCTTTTTTGTTGTATTATAATTTTATGGAATTACACATATGTACATGGTATTTTATTCCTTTATAATGTGAAAGATATTATTGGTGGTTTTCCTATCTTATCTAAAAATTCTCATATCATTGAGGTTAATGTATCCAGTATGATTTTATATTGTACCCTCAGAACCTGTTTCCGACCTATACCCTATTGGAGGTGGGCTTCAGGTGTCATTGTCTACCTTTACTTGTTGTCGTCCTAGAAGGCGTACCTTTGGTAGGAGGGGTTGTGAAAAACATTCATTGAAAATTTATCTTATCAAAATATTTAACATTCATCCTAGTAGACTTAGTTTTCATAAATCTCATAAGATTTGAAATATATTAATAAGCCCAACAATCCAAATTCATGATCACCTAATATCTTTTTAAAAATAGAATATCAACCATTCCAGAAAAATGGTATCTAGGAAATACGATTTCAGAACTTTAAATTTTTTATTGACCTTAAAAACAAAATTTTTATCCTTTTATGTAAACTGATTAAATCATTAAGAAAATTATTGTATTTACATATCACCATGATGTGAATTATTTTTATATTTCTGGAACATTAAGAAAAATAAAATAAGGTAACTATTGAAATAAATTCATTGTAGATACCATAAACAATTACAGTTTTATCAATGATTTTTTAGAGAACCAATGATATTTTTTGACATCCTTATAAACAAATGATTTTTAGATAGTTTCATGGATATACAACTTTATAAGTCACAAATAAATCTGAGATCAATTAATTATGTCATAATCAGATTACATAGGTGAATTTAAGCTAAAATATTTTACTTTAACAAAAAAAATTTAACTGCTTAATTGAATTTTTTTCCATAGAAAAAACTCAATTAGCTTTCAAAATAAACAACTAAAATAAACAAAATATTCTTATCTTACCAATAGAATAGTTGGAATAAAAATATTATCAAAATTTAATCTATTTTAAAATAAATATTGTGCCATATGAAATCGAAAACCACTTTATAGAATTATATGTAATTATGAAAAAATTGGCTGAAGTAATTATCAAAACAAAAAAAATATGACAATATAAAGTATCCACTAAAAAATCAACCCCTTTCTAGATAATTAAACAACTTTAATTACCTACCAATGTTTTCTCTCCCCTTTTAAGATAATAAAGATAATATCTTGTGAAATTTAAATAAAAATATATATTTTACCATTTTACAAGGAATAAGAATTAAAATTTTAACATGTTGTATCAAAGTGATTTAAAATTTTGAAATCATAATTATCTTCCACATTTAAATAAAGTTCATAAATTAAATTTTATTAGATGATAATCAAAATATATTTCCAATATATACACAAATATAAAATCACCCTCAATTCAAGCTTCATTAAAAAATAAATGTATATATTCCAAGAGATACTAAAGCATGTAAAATATTATTCTAATAATAATAAGATATTTACAAAACCTAAAAAGAGTATGAGAACAATTAATTAACTACATAATAATAAATTTTTTAAACACACGCTAATGATTTCAAATAACTTCTCTGTATAATATGAATTTATATGAATGAAATGAAAGGAATAAAATATTTCCAAATAATTATAAGTAATGTATTTTCATTAAATTTTGAATGAAAAATGATGAAATAAAATAAAATAAATTAATTTAAAAAATAAATTGTATATAAATAGTTTAATATAATTTTTTCATGCATTTAATAAATTACCAGAATAATTTTATATAACAATCTATAACTTTATTACATTCAATAATTGATTACTTTCTGACCATGAAATTATTTTAATCTATAACACATTAAACCCTTGCTTATAAGAAATAAATTTATTTATATAAAATATTAAGAGTAATCCAGAAGGTAATTGTTTAATAAATTAATTCAAATAATTAATTAAAATCATAAAATAATAGATTGAGAAAATATTTAACAGTTAAAATACAAGAATAAATAAATATAGAGGAGAAAAAGATAAAAAAATTAAATTTTTTTCCCATTTATAAAATATTTAGTAATTTTAAAATAAAATATTAAAATTGACATGCAATACATCCTCATTTAATTTTTCTAGATCTAGGGATTATTGATATAAAAAACTGCATCTGAGTTGGTCTCCTAATGTAAAATATATGGATAAAAATAGATATATAAGAAATCATCATAAATTTTAATTTATCCATTTAATGATATAATGATTAATTATAGTGGAAAACATCTAAATAATTTCAAACACAAGTTCCTTTTAGTACACATTTCCAATTGAGTTCAACAGTGCTATTAACTAAAGTCTTTGGTAAGAAAATCTATTTATTTTGAGGAGAAATTTCAAAATTAAATGAAGATAATTATTTTTTGTATTGAATACATATAATATCACTAAATTATAGATTTATAAAAAAATATAATTAGTTTAATTTCTATTAATACAATAATAAAAAAATTACATAACATGGGATTTTTTAATTCAAACCAAGGGAAAATAATTATTATATAATTTTATATTTTCTCCATTACCTTAAATACCATGATATCCTATGATAATTTTAAATATGAAGTAAATTTCATTAAAATAATTTTAATCATTAATAATAAATATAATGGGTTATTTTAAAGTATGAACATCATAAATAATATATTAATTATATTTGAAAGTACATAAGTAGAATTTTTTTGATGAATTTGATCTTAAATATATAATATAATTTCAAAAATCTATTTATAGATTGAAATAGTATCATCATATTCTCTATTTTTTCTCATTCTTTAAGGGTTCAAATTATTCCCGAAGCATAAAAAATTATCTATTATTTCCATCATCAAAAAAAAATTGAGTTAGAATTATATTAGAAGGAATATTTTACCTCGTTAGCATGATTCATAAGGCATAGATTTACCTTTTAATATTCATTCTAAAAATCAATGTTTGTAATAGATTCATCACCTAAACCAAAATGAAAAGAATCTATAAAATTCAACCATTGAATCTTCTAGTGAATCATTTTCCTTTTATATAGAAATTTGAGTTTCTCTTTCTCTTTCATCTCGGCTTCATACATCTTAAACAACTCCTTTAATGAATGATCTCGTTCTAAAATGTGTGAACCCATAGTAGAAAAATAATTGAACAAATATATCAAACATAGTTGTCAAATTTTATTAGTTCCTTCAAAAGAAACATTGATTGTCTTCCAAATATCATATTTAGTAAAAAATAATAAAACATGATTGAATTAATCCTGTCCATTCCCACATTTAATTTCATTTATGTATTTTTAATGACCATAATATTCATATTCCATTGTGTAATCAAACATTTATGAATCTTTGGGGATTATATAAGGATCATAAATATTCATACAGATGCTGAAATAATGATTTTGGAAATCAAGTGTGCCTTCTAGCATCTGTAATTAATTCGGTTAAAATAAGAAGCATGAATCATCAACATAATCTAATGTTAAAACTCCTCGAGATTTAATGTTCATAACTAGTTCCATAAAAATGAAGATACTCAATCATAGGATCTGTATATTATATTCTCCAACATGATTTATCAATTTAAAATATTAATTTATGTAGTGAAAATATTTTTCAAGATAACACATATTGTGAGGCTCTAGTAGACGTAAGATTTGTCATGACCCATCCTCAGCGCCCGTGTCGTGACTACCCCTAGCCCGCCTTCCATAGGCCAGGGGCAGGCGACTAGCACCAAAGGCATAGACCCCTAAGCTGGGAAGGCATTTCATTTATGAAAGTAAACAAACACAAGAGAGTACCCAACAGGAAGTAAAAAGTAAGTAAAACTGAATACAAAAGAGTGTGCTGGAAAGTAAATGGACTAGTATACAAACCCAACTGAACAACAAGTACAACTAAAGGGAAAAACAGCTGAAAGTAAAGTGTAGCTCCTGGATCGTCCTACAAGGATTCCTACCTGAATGGTAGGTATAGATGGTCAACTCAGCACCCACGTCCGTCAGTCTCCACCGTGTGCCGACTCGTCACAAGGTCCACCTCCGGGTATCGTCCAGTCGTAGAGCTCTCGGCCTCTGTCAGCATTGTCCATTGTCTGCATCCAACACAACGAGGTGCGGGCATAGCCCGTGCAGGGGTGAGTATAATGATACTCATCAAGGACCTCGAAACCCGTGAGTTATCACAATATCCACTAAGGATAAGAAAAATAAGAAAGATACAACCCCAAAGTATCAACCAACCCTACTTAGGTATATGCCCATACATATACCTAATTTTCCAGTCACAGCCCGACTCCAACTCACGAGCCCAAGCACAACTCAGTCCACACAGGAAGGTAAAGTCATACACCATGATGAAAATGGTTGAAAGACATGACTTAGATCAAACAGGTATACGTCTTTCGTATACTGATAGAGATTATCAGTTATAGTCACTGATCTATCTAAGCTGTCGAACCCACGTAGGATCCAAGTACAGAAGTCATCACTGTTGAACCCACGTAAGATCCAAGTACAGTAGTCGTCACGGTCAAACCCACATAGGATCCCAGTACAATAGTCATCACTGCCGAACCCACGTAGGATCCCAGTATAGTAGTCATTGCTGCAGAACCCACATAGGATCCTAGTACAGTAGTTGTCATAGTCCCAGCCAGCTCTAGGGTTCCCGCACACAGCACGCTTGATTTCAGGGGGGGGTCCGCTCTTCGAGCAAAGGGGTCATTAAATCATCTATCACGAAGTCCATATTTGATATACCCCAAATTCTTGTCTCATCAAAAGGAACCCAATGCGACAGACAGTGCGTCCATCGGACGCTCGGACTGAGAGTTATTGGCTTTACCGTTCTAGGGGCCCGGTTGGAATTACCTTCGTTCCAAAACCATCTATTTTCCAACGTTTTATAAAACTCACTTAGAGTATTGCAAAAGGATCGCATCATCTAAAGGATCCCAGTGCCGCAGATGGCGCCTCAATCGGAAATCGGCCCAGCCCGGCCTGTTAGTGTGTGGCCCACACAGGGACCCAGCCCGGTGGGTCCGACCCGGGTCGGCCTGACCCAGTAGGGTACGGCCCACCCACGGACCCAACTCGCAGTTGTGGGCCGGTTCGGTTCACCTGACGGCACCGACCGGCACTACACTCATTGCTGCCCGGCCGGCCGAAGCCGGTCGATTTGTCCGATGCGAGCGGCCCGCAGATGTGGGCCGTAGTTCATCCGCACGCGGTTCCAAGATGGTGCCATGGTCATCATGCCCGACCGGCTATGGATGGCTAGTTCATCTGCCTAGCGGCCCGTGGAAGCGGGCCGCGTCTCCTCCACAGCGCGGCGCCAAGAGGGCGACGTGGTTCTCCAGCCCGGCCGGCTACGACCAGCGGGTTCATCCAGCAAGCAGACCGCATAGCAGGCCACAGTCTTCCCGTAGTGCGTCACTAAAGAGGCATCATGGTCCTCCAACCCGGCTGGCTACAGCCAGCCTGATCTCTTCGTCTGAGGGGCCTGCATAGCGGGTTGTGGTCTTCCCACAGCGCAGTGCCAAGGAGGCGTCGTGGTCCTCCAACTCGGCCGGCTACGGCCAGCCGGTTCGCTTTGTCCGAGCGGGCTGCGGTTTCCTCCACGCGGCCGGCGCGACGGCACCGGTCCTCCACCACCATGGACCGGCCTGGCCACAACCTTCGGTTTCTACCTCCTTCGATCTCCACCACCTCATGGTCGTTTCCTCTTTCCCCAGCATGGTGCGATGGCACCTCACCCTTACGGCTCGACATTTGTCGCCAAATAAACCAATAAGCAAAGGCGGAACGCCGGGCCGTGTTAGTTCAGCCCGCGCCCACCGTATTAGATGATGACATTTGGCCAATTACTAACCAAGGTTTTCAATGAGGAATGAGGTACAATTTTATCCAATTAAAATTAATCATAACCCCCTACCTCGATTTCAAGAACGTTGCACGTCGATGAGCCGCATAAGTCGAGCGTCGCGGAAGTCGGGTGTCGCGGAATATGGTGTCGTTCCGTCAACGTTGGAGGGAGAGTCATTGTTATTGGCGATGTTCTTCACAGGTGGTTTCTTCCTTCTTGATACATAGGAAGAATAAATAATATAGGCACTCTTCGTGGGTGTCGCCGATCTTCGTCGAGAGAGGACGTCGTTCTTCGTTAGAAGAACTCTTCCTTTCCAATTCTCCCAAAGCTCTACCAACAAAACATGACCCAACCCAAAATAATAGCTTAGGCTATTATTTTATCCTCACATGAATTTCAAATTAATTCAAAAATTAGAGGAGCCAATTAATTAATTGTTCATTAATTGAGAGTGTGTTGGCACATTCATGAGAGGAGGGTGGAATGTGGAGAGTTTAAAATAAAAGTGGTGAGGTGGAATGTTGAGAGTTAAGGGGGGGTTCAAGGAGTTAAAGGGAAGTTTATGGGTTAGATGCACGTGTGGTCCCCACCACATATTATCCTCCCATGGGAGGTTATGTGGGAGTGGGCTCCACCACCAAGCTCCCTTTGGAGGTTTTAACTACCATCCAATAACTTTAACCACCTATTAATTAAAAATGTGTTGCACACACATTTTTATTTTTTTTAATAGAAACCCCAATTATAACTTCCATCCTGTGTAAAATGAAACTATAGTAAAGGTCCCCTTAAGCGAATACTGGTGTTACGAGTTCATCGGTGTCCTCGGATTTCGATTCCGAGCACTGGTTCAAAAGATAGAAAATCCCGCTCGTATGTCTATTGAACATACCAGAACAAAACATCATAAAATTATTCCGGGCACACCGGGACTCTGAATCAGGTTCTCTCAGAAACTGTGGACTCGTAAAATTCCAATGAATTTAAGAAAAAAATTTCCTTGAAATTTTCGGGTCTTTACATTACCCCCACCTCTAGGATTTATGCCCCCATAAAGCTACGACACACACTAGAGAAACAAATGTGGGTACTGAGCACATATATGAGCCTCCTATCCTCATGTGCTCTCCTAGAGGTTCCTGTGCTACCAGTGAATGCGCACCAGAGGAATTGACCGTCCATGTAGGACCCACTCCTGTCGATCCTCGATCTCCACTGGGACCTCCGTGAATATATCCCCGTTATCGATGTCCAGCTCCCCATGGTTGATAATGTGGGATGGGTCGTGCACATATCTGATCAACTGAGATATGTAGAAGATGTCGTGCACCTGGTGCAACTGAGGTAGAAGGGATAAGTGGTAATCCACATCACCTTCTCTGCTGAGGACCTGGAACGGCCCGATAAAATGTGGATATAACTTTCCACCTCGGCCAAATCTCCATAGACCTTGTCGAGGTGAGACCCATAGAAAGATGTGGTCACCATCCTCGAACTCCAGTGTTCTTGGTCTCCTATCAGTATAAGACTTATACATGCTTTGTGTAGTCTTCATCCGCTCCTGGATGATCTGCACTTTCTGCATCGTAGAATTCACAATCTCTAGTCTTAGAAGTGTTGACTCCCCAGGGACAGTCCAGCACAGAGGTGATCTGCAAGGTCGGCCGTACAGTGCCTTGTAAGGGGCCATCCCGATGGTGGAGCAGTAGTTGTTGTTGTACGCAAACTCCACCAAGGGTAAGTGATCCTCCCAGCTGCAACCAAAGTCAAGGACACATGCACTGAGCATGTCCTTGCGAGTCTGAATGGTCATCTCAGTCCGACCATCCATCTTAGGATAGAAGTAGGTGCTCAAGAGAATCTGCGTCCTGATCAATATAGGATATCTGCAACGCGGAAAACGGCTCGATCGCCTCTCCTAGTAGCTTAATGCAAGTTCTCCTACCGAGAGCATCAACTACAATGTTCACCTTTCCAGGAGTATAGATTATCTCGAGGTCATAATCCTGGAAGAATTCAAGTCATCTTTTCTGTCTCAAGTTCAGTTTCTTCTGAGAGAAGATATACCTGAGACTCTCGTGGTCAGAGTAGACTGCAAAGTGTTCGCCCAATGACCTATGGGTGAGACTATCCAATTTAATAGTACTCATCTACACCCTTCTTTTCCTACATCCTACAAGAGCTGCTAAGATTTCTCCTTTGCTGAAAAGTGAAATCTGGTCTCATCCCCTGGATGAACCAAGCCCATTCCCTAATACACTCTATCCTGACATTAACCGTACCAATTCATGCCATGGACGATGTCGTAAGGACTCGACGATACTACCCAGAGATCCAACAGTTACTCTTACCTCCAAGGTTTGAGTCATACTGTCGGCATTAGTGTGTGGTCACTGGGTCTCCTCCAGTAGGAATCTAGAATGTGAGGGTCATGTCAATGGTTTTATCCAAAATCTCTTAGTATTATCCACAAAAAAGATAGGAAATCAAATGTCACAATAACAAGTGCCTTTTATTACTGCAGCTCAAATTACATAGACACAAAGCAACCACAAACAATGACATCAATGAAGCTAGAAGCTTTATGAACAAGGACTCTATTCCTGGAACTAATCCCGCTCCTGTACACCTGCTCACAGAGCACTATGGTCATAGGACTCAGCTACCTGAATCTGATCTCTCCCCTATCCACCCGTCCCCTGCGGTCGGGGTGGACCTCCAGGTGGTGGTGGTGGTAGGGACTTGAAACATCATCCACCACCTACTACTTGGCCATCTCCTCTACCATGTCCGCCTACTCCCGGAGGACCACCATGGTTAAACCTATGCCACTACCTGGGAGGTCCCTCTAGTGCCTACTGCCCATCTGTAGGGTGGGTTGGGCAGTCTCGATCCATGTGACTCTTCCCGCCGCATGCATAGCACTGCCTGATCCTCGTATGGCTAGCTCTATCTTGTGTGCCCCACACAACCGAACCTGAGTCGTGCAGTCGACCACCTGTGGGTATGGTCCTCTTGAACCCCAGCGTCATCTTTCTACTTCCATCTTCTGAAGAATCTGGTGCGTGTCGACTAGTGGTGGGTCTTGCTGGTGGAGATTTCTCAGCAAGAAAACTCACTACTTGGAGGGCTCACTCCAATACCCTTGTCTGCGTCGGGATGTTGAGGGAGATCATCGAAGCCCTGATCTCATTCCTGAGTCCCTGATCAAAGGTCTGAGCCCCGAAGAATGGGTCATGTTCCATTTCTATAGAGTAGCACGAGAGGTCAGTGAACCTCGCTGAGTACTGAACTACTCTCATGCTTCCCTGATGCAGATGAAGTAACTCCTGTATCCGCACCTCACAAAGGGTGGCTGGAACAAACTCTGATCGAAAGAGACTCTGAAATTATTTCCAAATTAAAGATGCCTCGTCATGGACCTGGAGGATCAGGCTCCACCATCTGCATGCCGCTGCATACAGGAGACTCATGGAGAGGATCACCATGAGGTCAGCCGGTGTCCCTACCAATATGAAAACTCTAATGATAGCCTCCAGCCAATCCTCAACTACATATGGGTCTATCTCTCCCCGAATCCTGGGAGGCCTCTAGCGCTGGTACTCATGCAACGCACTCAGACAGCGTGCACTCTCTGCTGCTAGGGCTGGTGGTATCGGTGGCCAGGTGGGTAGTGGTACCACCAGTGCCTTCGCTGCGATGGGGCCCTGCACTGAGGCCTTGTCACTCGGTGGGCTACCATCTCGTACGTAACTCGAAACCCTAGTTGGCTACCTTTATGGGGCCATCCTGAAAAGAAACAGGTACGCCACTTTTAAAACAGTATACCTAGTGAGATGACACAAAGTAATCATGATGTAAACTTTTTCAAAGGAAAAACACATTCAATCATTGTTTTCGTGCACTGAGTCGGAAATCAAAGGTCAGGGTCCTGGTGTATGGATACGTCAGCCACTACACCAACACGAGTTTCCCGAAACTGGTAACCACACCCAAGACACTTAACTCTATTGCTTCACAGAAAATAATGATCAGAGTCCTAAGTTCTGCAGTAGAACCGACTCCTCTGATACCAATTTGCCACGACCCGTCCTCGGGGCCCGTATCATGACTACCCCAAGCCCGCCTTACATAGGCCAGTGGATGGAGACTAACACCAAAGGCATAGATCCTTAAGCTGGGAAGGCATTGCCTTTATGAAAGTAAGAAAAACACAATAGAGTACACAACAGGAAGTAAAAACTAAGTAAAAATGAATACAAAAGAGTGTGCTGGAAAGTAAATGGGCTAGTATACAAACCCAATTGAACAACAAGTACAAGTGAAGAGACAAACATATGAAAGTAAAGTGCAGCTCCTGGATCATCCTTCAGGGATTCCTACTTGAAGGGTAGGTACAAATGGCCACCTCAGCACCCACATCCGTCAGTCTCCACTGTGTGCCGACTCGTCACAAGGTCCACCTCTGGTACCATCCAATCATGGTTCTCTCGGCCTCTGTCAGCGTTGTTTGTCATCTGCATCCAACAAAACAAGGTGCGGGAATAGCCCGTGCAGGGGTGAGTATAATGATACTCACTAGGGACCCCAAAACCCACTAGGTCTCACAATATCCACTAAGGATAAGAAAAAGAAGAAATATACAACCACAGAGTATCAACCAACCCTACTTATGTATATGGCCAAACATATACCTAAGTTACCGGTCACAGTCCCACTCCAACTAATGAGCCAAAGCACAGCTCAGTCCACACAGGAAGGTAAAGTCAAACACCATGATGATAATAGTTGAAAGACATGACTTAGCTCATATAGGTATACATCCTTCATATAGTGATAGAGATGATCAGTTGTAGTAACTGATTCATCTAAGATGTCGAACCCACATAGTATCCAAGTACAGAAGTCGTCATTGTCGAACCCACGTAGGATCCAAGTACAGTAGTCGTCGCTACCAAACCCACGTAGGATCCCAGAAAAGTAGTCATCGCTACCGAACCCATGTAGGATCCCTATACAGTAGTCATCATTGCCGAACCAACGTAGGATCTCAGTACAGTAGTCATTGCTACCGAACCCACATAGGATCCTAGTACAGTAGTCTTCGCAGTCACAACCAGCTCTAGGGTTCCCGCACACAACACGCTCGATTCCGGGAGGGTCCACTCTTTAAGCAAAGGGATCATTACATCAACTATCATAAAGTCCAGAGTTTATGTACCCCCAAAGTTCTTTCTCATCCAAAGGAACCCAACACGACAGACGGCGCGTTAATCGGACACCCTGTCTGAGAGTTATTGGCTTTACCGTTCTTGGGGCCCCGTTGGAATTACGCTCGTTCCAAACCCGAATATTTTCTAAAGTTTCCCAAAACTCACAGAGAGTATCGCAAAAGGACTTACTCATCGAGAGGATCCTAGTGCTACAGATGACTCCTCAATCAGACGCGCGGTCTATATGATATTCGCGTTTAAGCGAAATGGGTGCGGCCCGTCAAGCCCAGTGGGATGGCGGGTCGGCCCGAACCGGTTGGGTGGGTTCGACCCGGTTAAGGGGTCGGCCCAGCCCGGTTGGGCGTGAACCACCCACGGACCCGGCCCGCGGTTGCGGGCCGGTTCGGTTTTCCTGGCGGTGGAAATTGGCGTCGCCCTCCTTGCTGCTTGGTCGGCGGATGCTAGTCGGTTTTTCTGGCGTGAGCTGCCCACAGTTGCGAGCCACAGTTCGTCTACACGTGGTGCCAAGAGGGAATCATGGTCTTCCAAATCGGCTGGCTATGGTCGTCCGGTTCATCTGCCGAGCGGCCCACGGAAGCAGGCCGCTTCTCCTCCGCAGCGCAGCGCCAAGAGGACGTCGTGGTCCTCCAGCCCGGTCCCCTACGGCCGGCCAGTTTTTCTAGCAAGCGGCAGGCAGAGCAGGCTTTGGTCTTCCCACAGCTCGACGCCAAGGAGGTGTCGCGGTCCTCCAACCAGGCCGGCTATGGCCAGCTGGTTCGCTTCGTCCGAGCGTCCCGCACAGCGGGCCGCGGTTTCCTCCACGCAGCCGGCATGACGGCGTCGGTCCACCAACGTCGTGGCCCAGCCTGGCCCAGCCTTCGGTTGCCACCTACTTTTATCACCTCCACCTCATGGCCATGGCTTCTTTCCCCGGCGCAGTGCGATGGCACCGCACCCTTCCGGCTCCGCCTTCGCCGCCAAATAAACCAACAAGCAACAGAGGAACGCTGGGATGTGTTGGTTCGTCCTGCACCCTCCGTATTAGATGATAATGTTTGGCCAATGATGAACCAAGGTTTTCAATGAGGAACGATGTACAACTTTATCCAATTAAAATTAATCATAACCCCCTACCTCTATTTCAAGAACGTTGCACATCGACAAGATGCAGAAGTTGGGTGTCACGGAATATGGTGTCATTCTTTCAAAGTCGGAGGTATAGTCATTGTTTTTGGCAACGTTTTTCATGGGAAGTGTCTTCCCCCTTGACGCAGAGGAAGAAGAAAGATGATAGGTGCTCTTTTTGGGTGTCGTCGATCTTCGTCGAGAGAGGACATTTTTTTTGTTGGAAGAACTCTTCCTTTCCAATTCTCCCTAAGCTCTACCAAAGATATTATTTTATCCTCACATGAATTTCAAATTAATTCAAAAATTAGAGGATACAAATAATTAATTGTTCATTAATTGAGAGTGTGATGGCACATTCATGAGAGGAGGGTGGAAGGTGGAGAGTTTAAAATAAAAGAGGTGAGGTGGAATGTGGAGAGTTAGGGGGGTTTCAAGGAGTTAAAGGGAAGTTGAAGGGTTAGATGCATGTGTGGGCCCCACCACATATTATCCTCCCATGGGAGGTTATGTGCGAGTGGACCCCACCACCAACCTCCCTTTGGAGTTTTTAACTACGATCCAATAACTTTAACCACATATCAATTAATAATGTGTTGCACACACATTTTTATTTATTTTTAATAGAAACCCCAATTATAACTTCCATCCTATGTAAAACGCAACTGTGCTAAAGGTCCCCTTAAGAGAATACAAGCGCTGCGAGTTCATCAGTGTCCTTGGATTTCGATTTTGAGAAACAGTTCAAAAGATAGAAAATAATGCGCGTACGTCTACTGAATGTACCCGAACAAAACTTCAGAAAATTATTCCATGCACACCGGGCCTTGGAATCAGGTGCTGTCAGAAACTACGGACTCGTAAAATTCCAAATAATTTTAGAAAAAAAATTCCTCGAAATTTTTGAGTCTTTATAAGATTATATAAATATAGTGATTATATCTATCCCACTATATTAAATATGAAACATTGAGTTATATTATTTTGAATACGAAGAAACTCAAGTTCTTAAGAAGTGGGCCTCAATCAAATTGATATATTACTTGTATTTATCATGTAGTAATCTTTAGTATATGGGATGCCAACAAGTATGTGTTTTGATCAATTAAATATAATTTTTTTTAAGTTACAGTAGGTGTGTGAAGACTCTCTATAAATTCTATTTTTCATATATCACCCTAAAAATGTAGCACTCTATTCATCATGTTATCATTTATCGAACCTCTAGTATATGCAATATTTCACTTTATAGAGAACTTTATAACAAATTTAACACCTATATGAAGTTAATACAAGGGATTCAAAGTCAATACAAGATGTTCAAAGAATATTTGATGGGAATAATCCATTGTTTCGATATCTTATATAATAAGTTTGAGAAAACCATAATGCATGATAACATATTGTGTTTCTTGAGGAATAAATATGTTTATGAACATTGATGGTGGAAACAACAAAGTTTTGGTTTCATACTTGACCAAATGTAGGTATCATTTCCAATGACAGATTATTTCATAAAACATTGGGTTCACATACCATACTTTAAATATAAAACTATGGTTCTTTAAAAATAATTTTAGTTAGATATAGGGTTCATAAAATGTAGGGTATGTTTCATTGAAACCTACATTAAATGGCAGGGATATTTTCAGCACACTGAATACTAAACAGATATACCAAAAAATATCTCTAAATTTTTTCACTCTCTTAACAAGAGATGATTCATTTATCATATATGAGTATTTTTCAGTAAATAAAAAAATCATTCCAATGTATCAATAAGTGCATCAATATATATATTAAATATCCCAATTTCATTAAAAAGTAGATTCCATTAAATTATGGAAAATTTGAAAATGGAAATCATAAATTCCAAATGTATGATATTTTATTAACCACCAAAAAAATTCATCCTTCGATATATACTAATGAAATCAAGATAAAATTCTTGGATTTTTATCACTCTAGGTTTAACATTATTTATATATTTGTCTCACATGAAACACATTAATGGTAGTAGCTATCGAATTATTTAAACTATAGATACCAGAAATTTTGCAGCATTGTAGATGATTTTTTAGAAAACAAAAGCGTTTTTTTATAATTCTTCATAAACTAATGATGTTTAGATTAATCTCTATTTAATCTAAAGG
This sequence comes from Viscum album, assembly GCA_963277665.1. Taxonomy (NCBI): domain Eukaryota; kingdom Viridiplantae; phylum Streptophyta; class Magnoliopsida; order Santalales; family Viscaceae; genus Viscum; species Viscum album. Next base: position 1,899,296,628 of record OY728135.1, on the reverse strand, counting down.
AATATGTCTCACCCACATCCATGAAAATTATCTTGAGATATAATACAAATACACATGAGAAAGTGAGATCAAAATATTTTCTATAACCGAATAACTTATTACATATTTGGTGATCTTTTTTAACATCAAATAAACTGAATTATCCTTTATCATCTTGAGATAAAATGATTATAATATTCATTTCCTTACAATGGAATCATTTTTTTATGAATATGGTCAATATATCTTATGATTTAAATTAAATATTGGGGAATATTAAATTTTAAACCACATAAATGAAACTAAAAAAATAATGAGGGTTTCTTGTAATTATCAAAAGGAAACCAAGATGATAATGGAATGTGTCCACTAAATAAATTATGTATCTTGTCTCTGAATTCATGAAATTGTTATGGTTCTAGAATGGATCATAATATTATCTATTGAATATTCTTCTAAAATTATATAATAAATATGTTCAAAAAATTTGGATTCTGTAGATGGTATTAGATTAGGTTTTAGATAATATTTAGAGAATAGGATTAGATATATTTGGTTAAAACCATGGAGATAAACCTATACATATGATAACAATTTAATTCTTCAGTTAGAGAGATATTATGTGGTTTTCTATTAAATACATTATTGTCTGCATACAAAAAGATTATTTCATTTTGTAATACATACATCTAGGTGTAAGAATCCCCCAAAAGTGATTGTTGAGTATATATTGTCCATCATTATGATACATGGGGAATGTCCCCTTTTAGGGAACTATGTTTTACACTCATGGTGTATATGTTTGGGTGAAATCACATTTTATATATGATAGATTATCATTTATTTTATATGATTATGACCATAGATGGACTAGATCAGACCTAATGTTTCATTCATTGAAAATAATGACTCATGATTTATCTTATAAAAAAATTTCATGATTATATAATTATCCACTGTGATATTTTATACTTCTAAAAAACATATTAATTTTTAGTAAGGGAATAAATATAATATTATGATGTTGAGATGGTGACATGCATGTTAAAATATTGAAATAATTTTTTTCAATATAGTTAAATTAATTTCTTTATATCATGAAAATTATATAGGTATTTTACCCTTAGACATGATGATTAGATGTCAAATTAGAATTAAAAACTTCTAACAGTATAATGATCAATGCTAATGTTTGAAACGCTTATCCGATAAGTGTTTGTGGGATTTTACATCTTTGAAATCATTTGATTTTCACTATTTTTGAATTTTATGTGCTTCTAGGGATGAATTGACTCTTTTCATATAGATCTCATAACAATTACAAACGAAGGGAAGTATCATTTCATATTCTGAAAAGAGCTATGATTATTTATTGTTTTGAGGATGAATACAAACATCCAATGGATATTATAATTTTTTGTGGGGTTGAATTCTTATCCATGAAGGGTATTAGTCTTGGATGGTTGGGTATAAACTCAAAATATACGATAACCCTTTTATGGGATTTTCTATGCCTTTATTGAATATTTTCCTAGTCTTCCACTGATTCATGAAGTTGATTTTTCATTAAAACTCAAACTTGGATCCTGGACATTTTCAATGACTCCATATTGAATTTCCCCAATTGAGTTGCAGTAATTGAATTAGAAACTCTATGACAATATTGAGAAATTATTCATATTCAAAATTTCATCGCCTAGGGGTTCAACTATTCTTTTTTATAAGATTAATAACGAGTTAATTCATCTTTTCATTGAATACTAACAACATAACAAGATCAATGTAATGAACCAAAATTTTATTAATAGAAATTCCTCTTGATCTATTTAAATGTCTTATTTTGTAAAATGGTTATATAACATATTCTCTTCATTGGTTTTATGTTTTTTTGGTTTTAAAATACCATTAAGAATTGTTACCATTTCTAATATAGTCATTGAATTGTGACCACATGATTAGTATAAATATAGGGCTTTAAAAAATCCAATTTACTCAGACAATGGAAGCGATGGCCCCATCAAGTAGAATTTCTTCATATGAACCTCATTTTTGGATCATGGAAAGGAGGTGCTGTAACTGGGATTCTCTCTTAAAAAATACCAAGATGATCTTCAACATGTAATTATTTAATGGAACCACCTATGAGAGAAGTGGAAGTTAATAGGGATTACCACCCGAGCGATGTTATCCAAGCCACCCCATGAGTATGTCACCATCACACACCTTACCCTTAGGTCTTAAGTGGGTGTTATAATGGGTTATGTAACAAGACCATAGCACTATGATTATGTGCATTATTATTGTATAGAATAAAGAATATACATTCATTTTTTATTGTTTCTTTGTAAATGATGTTTAGAAGCACCAATTATATTTTTAGTTAATATTTAAATTAAATTAATAAATATACATTGATGTGAATTAAATAATTTTATAATAAAATATTATAACTAAATTATGTTTTATTAAATAAAAATGGTTGTATAATTTTTATGAATACAACTATAATTTTTATTAAGGTTTGAAAACTATTTTTATCAAAACCAATGAATTTTCAGTAAATATCGGTTTTTATTTTGAAATTAAAAATTCACACATTTATATAAATATTTATATAAAATGAATATTATTTTTTAATGAGGATATCGAAATTATCCAATGGATAATTTTTTATAATTTTTTGAGACAGTTGAGTTTTAGGGTAAAAATTAAATACTGATTAAATATACAATGGATTTTATGACATCATAATGAAAAAATAGTGATGTAATAAAATACTATAAAAGAGATATTGGTAAAATATAAGTATTAATTTTAAAATAATGTGATTTTATATTTGTTTTATTAATTTTATAATGCCGTAGTGGACCCTCTAAGACTTTTAAAACATTTTAATATTTTAAAATGATTTCCTTGAGAGTGTGACTCACCTTCTCATAAGCAAGTATAATATTTTAAGAATTTTTGCCATTGGAAATATAAAATAATGTTTCCCACTCCCCTTTGGAAAAAACCAGCCAAAACCATAGGTTGGTTTGGGGTTTTGATTAGTTTAATATGAAGTATCCAATGCCTAAATAATAAATAATTCCCTCTCTTTTCCAATATAAACCCACCCAAGATCCGACTTCTATTCACTCAAAACACATGGAGAATGAATCTACACTCCATAATCTCTCTATAATACAAACAAGTCACCCCAAGATCCTATGAAACCTCCCCCATTCCCATCCCAAGCCTTTGGGATCACACATCCATGTAAGGGATTTCTTCCTTTCTCATTTTTCTTCAAATTTATTTATGTTGTTATACCCTTTTATTTCCATTTACAATTGTTGGGGTATGATTTCACACATACCCCATAATTCCCTCATTATTTTTGAATGGTTATATACCTCTTTCACTCTCATCAATTCCTCCCATGTACAGTTGTTACCATGCCAAAAATCCATAAGAAATTTCTCTCTTCTCATTTTAATTAAACAATTATTTTATATTATAAATCTAAATTCCATTAAGTATGTTGGGACATGTATCTATATAACCCAATTGGTTTCCATTTAATGTACATATTATGAGATACCCCTTTCTTTCTCATCACCCATTTTTAAGAATTCATAGTTCACACTATTATGCTACAGAAATTGCATCGCGATTCTCGAATCCAAACTCATTGTGTAGTGAATACCATGCCAATTTATCTATAAATGTTATTCACCTTTATGAACATTAACTTATTTATTATTGATTTTCATATATGCATGAGAAATTATTTTATCATAGAATAAATTATGATGTTGAATGATTCCATGTTGTATGACCCATTTGGAACACTTATGAATAAAATGAAATGACTAAGAAGGGTGTGCCCTGATAGTGTTTCAATGCATTGGGTAAAGATTTGTATCATGATACATCAAATGAAATGAGTATTAACTCATTATAAATCAAGTGAAATGATGGTTTACTCATGCTCCATATGCAATAAACCTTGGATCGTGCTAATATCTAGTTAAATGTTGTTGCTGCATTTCCAAGTTATGATAATCATGTTATATCATGCCTTTATGTTCATGTATCTATTTCACTCCATTGATATTACTATTGCCTAATATTTACTATATTATTCATGTTATTCTCTTCTTACTCTCTTACTGGGCTTTATAGCTCACCTTTTCTAATGCATGTCCTTAGGTAATCCCATGCAATGCTAAGTATGATGAAATATGTGTGGTCATGTAAAAAAAGTTTTCAATAACCATCTTTATAATATGTTTTAAGTTGTTATATAATGTTCCTATGAAAAAAACACACTATACCTCTTGATCTTCTATGTTATTTCATGTGAATTGTTTATGTAATAAATTATTTTTTATGTGTGAAATAATGAGCAGGGTTGTTATAGTTTATATTAGAGGATAGGTTTTTGTTATTTTTGGGATTAGGATTAGAAAACCCTAGTGAAAGCCTTAGGGATAAGAATAAGTATAATAAAAACATCCCTAAATTTTTGTTAGTATTGAGTAATTGGTTTATCAATAAAATACATCCCTTTATGGATATGAGCAGGTAATGGCAGCTCTGGCACAAATGTATCAAGGGGAAAACCTGAAAATACTACTTTGAGCTAGACTCGAAGGGGAACTAGTGAGTGAAAATGGGCCTTGTTTCACTCTTGGTTATGAGACTCCCAGGGGATACAATTTGGTAAATTCATATTCTTAGTGAGAACCAATCTTAAATAAATTAAAAAAATCCCCAAAGAATATATGTTGGGAATTATATCATGAATCACATAGAAAAGTTAAGGAAAAAATGTAATTTATATGTTATACCTTTTTCATTGGATTCCCCTTTTTGTGTTACCCATAACATTCTTTTTATTCCAGCCAATGGTCGGTAATATGAGTAATCATGCTAAAAATCAATGATAATATCAATGTGATGACTGTTCTAATGAGACGCCCAATCTGATGGGAGCGGTAATCAAAAACATTGTCACAATACTCTCTAAGATAACTCAAGTTTTTAATAGAAACATTGGTCAAGGGGAACATTCAACCCCCCTAAAGAATGAATAAGCTGAAATCGAGAGCTTCATGAGACAAAGTCCTCCTACTTTTTATGGATCATTGTATCCCTTAATCGTCGAACAATGGATCAACTCCATAGAGAAGATCTTCTCAATCGTTCATTGTTTCGAATAAGAGAAGGTTCTTATAGATGATTATCGTAAGGAGTGTGTAGCTATGAAATGGTGGACATTGATCAAAAATACTAATCCTAAGGGAGAGATCGAGGCATTAGAATAGAAGGATTTCCAGAAAAAAAAAACTACAAAGATTTTCCTCACACCCTCCGACTTAAGATGGAAATGGTATTCCTTTCCATCCATAAATAAGATAATGAATCTATCATAGTGTTTGAGGAAAATATCACAAGGCTTTCATTATATTCCTTCTTCTTTTTCATAACCCCCAAATATAAGGTTGAATACTTATTTGGTGGGATAAAACCTAGCCTACAAAAATCCTTAGTGATCTGTGACTTCGAGAGCAATGAAAAAATTTTATGATGTTCCCTAAAAGTCAAAATGGAGATCATAGAATCTCAGGGGTATCAGGGGGATAAGAAGAAGAAATAAATCTTTAATTATGGTGGTTCGATGGATATATCCCACGGTGCTATGAAATTCCCACACCCCACTTTCCAAAGGTTCAAAATCAAGCACGCTGGAAATTTCGTGAAGGGGACAAGGAAATTCTTTAGGTATGGAAGAGAAGGGAATGTGGCCATTAACTACAGATAAAAAACCTGTTGCTATGAAAGAGGAGAGAAATTCTCCATTAAACCCTCAATGCATTTTTTTTGCTTCAACTTCAATGAACAAGGGAACTTTGTAAACATGTGCCCTAAGCCAATGGTTTTCATAGGTAACCAACAACCTCCAAGGCAGCAAGGGTGACCTTTTTCCATCACTACCATTTAAGTAAACCCTGAAAATGAAGTGGTGACATGTACTCTAGTTATATATTCAAGAATAGAAAATGTATTTTTTGACTCTGGTTCTATGTATTCTTTTATATCCTGAATGTTTAGTAGAAAAATAACATCATCACAACAAATCATGGAAGTAGAGAAGTTGGTGAGAATGGAAAATGGCGAAAACATTTCAACCCATTAATATAACTCCTCCCCTGTCGCAATTTTGGGATTGAACTTCCCGAAGAACCTTTTCATACCCCCTCTAATAGAATTTGAAGAAATTCTTGGAATGTATTGGATTTCCCTATATAGAGCCAACATAAATTGTCGCGAGAGGGAAATCGCTCTCTATATGGAGAATCAACCCCCGATTATGTACAAGTGCAAGGAGGAAGAAATTTTTTCCTTAGAACCATCATCTCAAGCAGGGATATTATTTACCTATGAACACATATATCTAGCTCATATGATTGATTCTAAGGAAGCAGCTATCCTGGAATACAATTATATTGTGAGGGAATTCGCTGAAGTGTTTCCTGAGGAATTGTCTGGTCTTCCTCCTAGAAGAGATGTTGAATTTTAAATTGATATTATACTTGGGGAATTGACAATATCCCAAAATCTATATATAATAGATTTTGTGGATCTTTTGGAGCTGAAGAAACAACTACAAAAGAATATGGATAAAGGGTTTATACGCCCAAGTACTTCACCATGGGGTGCACTAGTTCTCTTCTTCAAGAAGAAGGATGGGTTAATGTGCCTTTGCATTGATTATCATGAACTCAACAAAATCATGATAATGAACAAGAATCCTCTACCATGAATTGATTACTTGTTCAATCGGCTATGTGAAGAAAAATACATATCCAAGGTGGATCTACAGTCAGGATATTATCAGGTAAGGTTGAAGAATGTGGATATCCTCAATACTACTTTTCATACAAGATATAGGAACTATGAATTCATAGTAATTTATTTTGGACTCACTAATGAAACAAAAATCTTCATGGACTTGATAAATAGAGTGTTTAGAGATTACCTAGACAAATTTGTTTTTGTTTTTATAGATGATATTACAATATACTCCAAAACCTAGGAGGAGCATCTAAGCAATATACTATAGACCTTGCAAAAGGAGAATATCTATGAAAAGTACAAAATGTGTGAGTTCTGGTTGAAGGAGGTCTCATTCTTGGGTCATATCTTCACAAGCAATGGGATATATGTGGATCCCTCCAAGATAGTTGTAATTGAGGGATGGTTGAGGCCAACATCAGTGATATATATCTATAGTATCCAAGGGTTAGCTGGATATTATCGTCGATTTGTGATAAATTTCTCATGATTTACCAACCCTCTTACAAAGCTAACTCATAAGGGATTAAAGTTTTCGTGGAGTGATGAATGAAAATAAATCTTCAAGGAGTGGAAAGGGAGGTTTATCACTACACCCATGATCACACTACCCACATGTGGAGAACATTTTGTGGTATTCAGTGATGCTTCAAAGAAGGGCATGGGTTGTGTGTTTAGGAAAAATGAAAAGTAATTGCTTATGTTTCAATGAAATTGAATGTTCATTAGAAAAACAATCCAAAACATGATCTTGAGTTGGAAGTAGTAATATTCTCTTTAAAAATTTGGTGACACTACCTCTTTAGGGAGTAGTGTGAAATATATATGGATCACAAAATCCTCAACAATATATTCACACAGAAAAGCTAAACATGCATGAATGAAGATGGTTAGAGCTGATAAAAGACTATGACTGGTCAATCCATTACCACCCAGGGAAATCGAACAAGGTGACATATGCTCCAAGTAAAAAGGACCCAACAATTCTATCATTTATGAAAATTGAAAAAGAACTAATATTTTTTGATTTGATGAAGATATACCTGGTAATCATAAAGAAGGAAACGACATCCATCCTTTCACAAATGATTGCTCAGCCATATATTTTGGAAAGGTTAAATGATTCTTAAAATGATGTTGTGGGTATTCAAAAAAAAGTTGAAACTATCAGAAAAGTGATATCCTTGGGGTAAAATGTAAATGAAGAATGAATTGTGAGATTTGGAAAAATACTATGTGTTCCATAAAGTCCGTAATTGAAGAATGAACTTTTGGATGATGCACATAGATAGAATTTCTCCATTCATCTAAGAAACAGAAAGATGTATTGAGATCTCTAAGAGAATTATTGGAGTGATAACATGAACAATGAGATCACTGAGCATACATCAAAGTTCCTGGTATGTCAGGAAGTGGAGGATGAGAGACAAAAGTATAAGGGGATGATGAAAACATTACACATACCAACCAGGAAATGGGAGATCATCACCATGGAATTATCCACTGGATATCCGAAGACATCCATTGAAAACAACACTATCTGGGTCATTATGGATTGTCTTACAATGACTTCACACTTCATTTCAATTCAAGAGGATTTCCAATTGTATCAATTAGCATGGATATACATTGTATAAGTGGTAAGGTTGCATGGAGCCACTATCTATTGTATCCGATCGAGATCCAAGATTCACCTCTATGTTCTGGAAGAGTCTCTAACATTCTTTGAATACTGAGATGAACATCAGTACGAATTATCATCCTGAAACTGATGTCCAATCTGAGCGGACTGTCCAAACACTTGAGGATAGGTTGAGATCATGCTCAATGGACTTAAAAGAAGGATGGTATCAACATCTTCCTCTGGGTGAGTTCTTTTAAAATAATAGTTTCCACTCAAACATCCAAATGGATCCTTATGAAGACCTATATGGGAAGAGGTCCAGAACACCAGAATGTTTGAATGATGTTGGGGACCGAAAACTCCTAGGTCCAGAAATGGTTGAAGAAATTGTGGATAAGTTTAAAACCCTTCAAAATCACATTAATGCTTCTCAGAGCCAACAGAATATCTATAATGATAATCATCAATTAGACCTTGAGTTTGATGTTGTAGACATGGTATTCCATCACATATCACTGTGGAATAGAGTTATGAGATTTTGGAAGAGGGGAAATCTTAGTCCAATGTACATCAGACCTTTTGATATCCTTGAACGCATTAGAGCAGTGGCCTATAGACTAAAACTCACACAGAACCTATCTCAAGTACATGATGTATTTCAGGAATCACTCTTGAATAAGTACATAGTTGACTCATCACATTTACTCAATCTAGAGGTGGTACCATTGGAGAATGACCTCTCTTATAATGAGAAGCAGGTGAAGATCTTAGATTATAGGGAAAAATTTCTACGAAATAAGACAATGCCCCTCATCAAGGTGTTGTGGTGAAATCACAAGTTTAAAGAGGCAGTGTGGGAATTAGAGGAAGTGATGAAGTATATTTACCCTCATTTGTTTTAGTTCTGGAAAAAAACGTTGAGAGAGAAATTTATTAATGGGGGAATATTATAATGACCCAAGATTTAATTAATGAAAATTTCTATTGATCTAATTAAATATCTTGTAATGTAAAATGGTTTTATATGATATGAACTTCCTTGTTTATATGTTTTTGTATTTTAAAATACCATTAATTACTATTACAGTTTTTTAATATAGTCGTTGAATAGTTACCATGTGATTAGTATAAATATAAGGCTTTAAAAAATCCAATTTACTCAGAAAAATGAAGTGATGGCCTCAACCAGTAGAATTTCGACATATGAAGCTCATTTTTCGGAGTTCGAAAAGGAGGTGGAATCACTAGGATTCACTCTTGTCCAACCCCAAGCCGAGCATCAGCACATTAATATTGAACTGAACCACCTACAAGAGAAGTGGAAGTAAATAGAGATTTCCACCTGAGCGGTGTTATCTGAGCCACCCCAGGCATCTAGCACCATCACGCACCTTACCCTTAAGTCTTATGCTGGTGTTATAGTGAGTTATGTATCAAGACCCTAGAACTATGATTATGTGCATTATTTTTGTATAGAATAAAAAATATACGTTCATTTAATTATTGTTACTTTGTAAATGATTTTTAAAGCACAAATATTATTTTTAGTTAATATTTGAATTAAAATAAGAAATATACATTAATGAATTAATGGATTTTTGAATTAAATAATATTTTAATTAAATATTATTACTAAAATACTTTTTATTAAATATAAACGACCATATAATTTATATGAATAAAAATGTAATTTTAATTATGGTTTGGATTCGGTTTATATTTTAAAAGAAAAAATTCACATATTTAGAATATTTATTTAGATAAAGTGAATATTATTTTGGGAATCAGGATGTTGAAATTATCCAACGATGAATTTCTTATAATTTTCTAAGATAGTATAATTTTTTGGTAATAATTAAATACTTATTAACTATATAATGGGTTTTATGACATCATAATGACCCAATAGTGATGTAATAAAAAAACTATAAAAGGGTTATTTCGAAAATATATGTTTTAGCTTTAAAATAATGTGATTTTAGATTAGTTTTATTAATTTTATGATGCGTTATTGGACCCTATAAAACTTATAAAACATTTTATAATTTTAAAATGATTTCCTTGAGAGTGTGACCCACCTCCATATAATAAAGCCTAATATTTTAATAAGTTATTCCATTAGACATATAAAATAATTTTTTCAACTCCCCTTTGGCTAAAAAAATTGGCAAAAATCACTGGTTGGTTTCTGGTTTTGATTAGTTTAATGTGTAGTGTACAAAACCTAAATAATAAAGAATTCCCTCTCTTTTCCAATTTAAACCCATCGAAACTCCCACTTCTATTCACTAAAGACACTTGGATCATATACCTACTCTTCTCTTGTCTCTCTAGAATCCTCAAAAAGTGACATAATCTCCCAATGATCCTCCCTCAAACCCCTCCCAAGCCTTTGGGATCACACTTCCAAGTAATGGATTTCTTCCTTTCTCATTTTTTGTCCAAATTTCATTATGTTGGTACACCCTTTTATTTTGAATTAGAAATATTGGGGAGTGATTTAAAATCTCTCCCATACTTCCCTCCTTATTCTTTAAAGATGAGATACTCATTTATCTCTCATCAATTCCTTTAATGTACTCTCATTACCATGCTAAACTTCCATAAGGAATTTCTCTCTTCTCATTTTCATTAAAGAAATTATTTTATATTATACATATAAATTCCATTACATAAGTTGGTACATGTATCTATATGACCCCCTTACTGAAAATTTCATGTAAATATGATGAGATACCCCTTTCTCTCTCATCAACCATTTTTAGGAATTCTTATGTCGCGTCGTTATGCAGCTGCAATTGCACCGCGATTCACCAAGCCAAAGTCATTGTGTCGTGAATACCATGCCAATTTCTCTATCAAGGGTATTAACCTTTACACACATTTTATTATTGATTATATAGTTTCATGTATGTATTCCATATTCCTTTATCATGTAATATTTGATGATGTTGAATGATTCCATTTTTTATAATCTATGTGGAACACTTATGCATGAAATGAAATTATTAAGAAGGGTGTGCCCTAATAGCACTCCAATGAATTGGGTAAAGATTGTTCTCATGATACATAAAGTGGAATGAGGTTTTACTATAGATAATTCAATAAAAATGAAGGTTTACACATGATCCATGTAAAATTAGACTTGAATCATGTTAATATCATGTTAAATTTAGTTTCCACATTTCCAAGTTATGATAATCATGTTATATCATGTATTAATGTTCATATTTATCTTGCACACCATTGATAGGAATATTCCATAAAATGTACTATATTCTTTATTTTATACCTTGATTACTCCCTTACTATGATTTATAGCTCACACTTTTCTTATGAATATCCTCAGGTTATCACATGCAATTCTACGTATGAAATAATGTGTGTGGTCATGTAACAGAAGTTTTCAATAAAGATGTGTATTTCATATTTTATATTGTTATGTAATGTTCCAAAGCTCCAAATACACTATATATCTCAGTCTTCTATGTTTCATGACGTGAATATTTTAGGTAATAAATTATTTTTAATTGTAAAATAAATACCTGGGTTGTTATAATCATAATAATTAAAAACAATCCCCAACCCCATATTGATGATTTGTTTGATCTATTATGAGGATCCCGATACCTTTACAATAAAAGACATCATTTGGGATATCATTAATTTTTTGGTAATATTTATAATTTACTTAATACATCCTTATGTCCAACTTATGGTCATTTTGAAGTTGGGTTGGTCAGAATTTAAATTAATAATTCCCCTTATATCTTCATTGATTAAATGAATAAAGTCTTTGTAGAATAAATTCATCAGTTTACATAATTTATGATAGATTTTATTCATATTTATTCCAAGCTCAAATAATTAAATTAATTTCATTAGATAATTTTTTTGAATATCATTAGGAAGGAGAAGTTATATGATACATTTTACAAGTGTGATTTCTTCATTTAGAATGTTTGATTCACAGTCCATATAATCCCAAAAAAGGGTATATTAGAGGAACCTTAAAAACAATAGTTATTTTAGAATGGACTAGACTAACATTGGTAGTATAAACCTATAGTTTTAATAGGTTGTCTATATACTACTAATGTTATACGATTAATTTTTTAATACTATGATATAAATATACTAATTTTAATCAGAAATTATTATGGTATTATTTATAGATGAATATGAATATAATTTCAAGGGGTTGAATTAATTGTTAGTTAAATAAACTTTTCTCACACTAACCTATAGTGGATAAGGGTTTTTTGTCCATTTTTGTACATCAATGAATGGATTGTGATGTTGCCTCATGAAAAATGATACGGTGATAGAATATGTCTCACTCTAATTGATAATGCAATAGTAAAATTACATAAATCAAGATTCATAATTTAAAAAGAGTGTAATTTGAATTTAAAATATAGATTAATTATTTTTGTATTTAATTTTTAGTTATATATAGATTATAAAAAAATTATGTAAATATCAATGCATAAAGAGTTAAATATGAACCAAATGACATGGTTAGAGTTGATTAATGATTATGCGTTCTCAATAAATTACCCCGTGTAATGGAGAACAAGGTGGATGATTGAATATTTATAAGGATCGTGATAGTTTGTCCCTGATATGTACAAAAATAGATCCCATATGCTTATTTTTTTGTACAACATATCTTGAAATCCTAATGAAACATGACCTATCTGATATTTTTCATATGAATATTAAACTATCTATTCATATTATAATTAAATAGGTGAATTAGAAAGATATATATTAGAATGAGAATTGATTGTAATGGAGATAAAGTAGAATTTTAATAGAATGATCAGTTTCAATAATAGGTTATGCATGCCATAAATACAAGAATTGATGGATTAACTATTTCATGAAGATCATTATTCTTCAATATCTATTAGACCTAAAAGTATCATGATATATATAGATATGAAGTAATATTTTTTTAGGATAACATTAATAGGGAAATTAGAGAGTGTGTATCACAATTCCTTGTATTCCAAAAAAAATTATGGATGAGAGAAAAAAGTTGAAGGGATTGTAATAACAATTACCCTCACTAAAAGGAAAATAGAAAAAAATTATTATGGATTTGGTCCTCATAATCCATAAATCATTACAAGGGAATAATATTATTTTTTTTATTAATGATCACAGTAACACCCAAAAAATAAAAATAAATTATTTTAGATAAATTTAATTTATTAAATATCTTTGTCTAGAAATAAAACTGAGTTCAAATGAACCATCATATACTAATAAACTATTTTTATTTAATGTGATGTTAGAAACTAGCCATTAAATTGGAAGGTATGGATAATAATCACAAATTTATGAAAATAATATTTTAAAAAAATAAGAACATAAATTAATTGGTTAATATTTTTTATAAATGAAATTAAATATCACTTTAATATATAATAAATGTGTTTCTAAATTTTTTTTATAGATGCAATGTAATTTTATCTTATTAAATCAACTTAATACTAGTTGGTGAGTTATTTTAATAAAATTAATATATTATATACTCCAAAACATGTCTTATCATAAATCTAATATTGTTCTAGTCATGGAATATGAATAAATCTAGTTTGATTCCCAAAACTATATTTTTCATAAAATTGGTTTCGTCACAAATTTTTTTAAATTGAATTTTCCCATATTTATAAAATTTATTTCAAAAATAAACACACATTTAGAAATAATTATGTTATAAATATATAATAGTTATTTTTTAATTATTTTATGAATAGAATAATATTTAAATGAATAGTGAAATATAAATATTTATATTGAAAATAAAATTTCATTTTACAGAATTTACAATGTTCCAATTTTTTTAAATTTTATTTAAATTTATAATTTTTAAAACTATATTTTGATTAATCCAATGAATAATATTGGGAGAAATTTTATGTTAATGTTTTTATTTACAAACTTTTTATACATAAAAAAACATTTCATTGGAACACAATATTTTCTCCAAGCTTATAGATTTAATTTTAAATTAAAAATTATGAATTTATCAAATTTAATTTTGAGAAAATGAATCCACATTTTGAATAAATTAATTATATTTGTTGTTAATTTAATTATATTATGTATAATTAATAGTAAAAAATTTAAAAACATTAATTACCATTGTTAAGGTTAGCACCTGTTTTTTCACATTACATGCACCTATATTAAAATTATTTTCCAACACACATATGACATTTATTTTGTAACTTGGATTTAAGAATTAAAATAAGTGGGAAAAACATTATAATAAATATCACTAAGGGTTTTTTCATATTGGATAGATTACCTAGGTATATAAATAAAAATAATAGTTACCTTGGGTAAAAGTATAAGGTAAAATAATGTAGAGTTAAAGGATAAGGGAATCACAATATTAAAACATGCTACCTTTTTTTGGAGGAGTTGTTCATTAACCATAACACCCCTATAATATGTCTTTTTATCAATTTTGGAATCACATGAATTTAGTGTAACTTTATATTATTTAATAGTTTTAGGTCTTTAAAAAATATCCACTCCCCAATTTTAAATAATAACCTCCACCTCTGACTTCCTCACACTTTTTATGCTATTTGGATCAACATACTACTACAATAATATAACCCCAACAACCATAGAAACATTTTAGATCTGCTATTATTCAAAAAATAAAATCCTTAATTAATGAAATAGGTGATCCAATTGTGGTTTCTCTATAAAAATGGGGATTGAACATGTATAAAGGAAGTTGTACCAGATATAAGGGAATTTTCATCTGAATTTTATTTCTATGAGATGAAAGCCATATTCATCACATGATACATTTATGTGGTGTATATAAATATAAAAAATTTATTTTATTTTTATTCTAATATTTGTTATGTGTATGTACATATCCATCTGTAGTTTGTTCCATCAAGTGGATTATGATTCAAAATGTTCCAAACTTGTAAGTGTTTTATTATATAATATCATTATCTATCAAGATTGTTTTTTATTATACTTCAGATGAGTAAATATTATGATCTCTATCTAAAGAAACTCATTATTTTTTCTTCACCATTATTAATTTATTTAAATTTCATGTTTTACAATAATTTTACTCACTTCATATACTAAAGATACTGAAAGAATATTATTATGAAAAAACTGACATTATTTATCACTTTGGTTGAAAAGGATTTTTTTTAAAGAAATATTTACAAAAAATGATTCCAGGAATGTTTTTAATGTTATTATATGATTTATTAATGTAATGTTTAACCAGTTTTCCTTTTTATAATTTGTATTATTATTAATC
The DNA here is from genome assembly GCA_963277665.1 of Viscum album. NCBI lineage: Eukaryota > Viridiplantae > Streptophyta > Magnoliopsida > Santalales > Viscaceae > Viscum > Viscum album. The sequence goes on along the minus strand of OY728135.1, from coordinate 1,899,280,867 downwards.
CTATTTTTACTTTCCCAATAATGTACTTATGACTGTTTACTAAAAATAAGAAATGAATCATTGTTCAAACATTGATGAAATGAACAATATTTACTTCTATTTTGACAACATAATGATTTGAATATTGTATTAAAATTTTATAGGAATTATTATAATATAAAAAAATCATTAATTTTTGGAAAATTTTAGATTTTGAAAACTAATTTTCAAATTTGAATTGGTATTTTCCATAAAAAAGTGTTTTTATTTATCATGTAATGTTATTTATATTCATAAACAATAAAAAAACCTTGATTAAACATATGTAATATAAGGTATATGATCTAATTATACCATATATGTTATTTATATGGATTTTTTATGATTATAATGTCAAAATATTTTTAGATCACATGTATTTTCCATGGGATATACATATAAAACACATTTATTTTCCATGAGTTATTTTATGATAAAATTTTTATAATTTTTTTTCCTTCATAGGGTTATTCTATGATTAATATTTTATGATTTTGTTAAGAAATATTTATTATATTCATTATGATATTGTTCATACTGTAATTATATATCCCTCTAGTGCATTGGGTAAAGATAGATAATTGATTACTAAATATGTTTTGCGGGAACCTGATTTCATATTCACAATTTCATGCATGGATAAGGTTTTAATTTTTACAATATTATGTGTTGACTTGGTTTTAATTTCTACAAGTATATTTTTTTGTGTATTTCATATCCATGATATTATGGTTGGACCTAGTTTCTTGTATATATGTTTATATGAGGTATTGATTTCATCTCCAAAACATAATGAGTGATCCAATTTCTATTTATGCATGTTCACAATGTTATAAGATGTTTTTTCATAATCCTATATTCATATTATGACATAATGGATCATGTTAATCTATTTAAATTATGATTCAAGTCTTATAAATTACCATGAAAATTTCCATGACTTACGATTATGAAATATGTAATACAGGATATTGTTTTCAATTTTAATCCATGTTCTCTATCATTTATGATAATTTTATGACTACATTATCATTGATATCACCCTTATTTCCCCATAATGAGAATCTGATGTCAACCTTTCTTAAAATTAATTTCCACATTTTTTGAAGAATCTTTTAAAGTATGGTATATCTTAGAGTAGTACTAAAAAGGTGTTTCATTATGAGAGATATTGAATATGATTCGTAAAATAAAAATATTTTCTATCTACTATCATATACACTAATAATACTTGTCATTATAAATATATTTTAGAATTTTATTGAATATTAATCTAATAATATTTAATATACTTGTATACAATTCCCACGTATTTATATTTTGTATCAGATCATAAGAAGGAATTTGATACTCCAGAACTCTTATGTGTGGAAATTGGTTTATGTATATATATCTTCACTAGGTATTTACATGGAGAGGGAAATCATTGGGGTTGTCAGAAAGATTCATGTCAAGGAGGTGTAACTTCCCATATAGCTCTCTATTAGGTATCATTTATACCCCACTATTAAAAAATTACTTGGAATTAGAGCATTTATTAGTTTATCATTGGATATTACGGTTATAAAACATTATTGGACACACTAGGGATTAATTTTTGTATATAAAATCCTCACATTATTTTATAAAGTAACCAATTATATAATATTACTGGAAGAAACTCCATTTATATATACTATTAGTGGTTGTGTCTTTATAATAGTTCTAATTAGGAGTAATAATTCCTCAAGGAGTCTATTGGGCTTTGACTCGATCATCACCCAAGGCATGAGAACAATCTTCTCTTTACACCAGTTTTGACTCTCACAGAAGATATTCTTTGGTTAATTCATATTTGTTTTATGACCCATAATGAATGATCTAAATTAATTGTGATCATGAATTTCCTTATAAATACATTTTGGTTTCATTAATTGAAAATATAATGTCATGATTTATAAATCCGATAATGAACTTTTCAAAGTTTTAATTATTATTTATCCCACTATGATTTTTGGCTATAGTCAATGTCTATAACCTAAAATAATCATGTGAAGAATGAATGTGAATGGAAATTTAAGGAATATCCACTCATGAAACAAAATATATTATAAGCTATGATACACTATTCTTTAACAATGATCACTCAACTCCTTCAAGAAATAAGTGGTAACATATGAAATATTGTACTTCAAAATTTATTATGTATCCAATATAATTACATTGAATCTACTCTATGAAGACATATAATGTATTTCTATGTGTCTTATGATCTATTATTTCATGATTAATTTTTCAATGTGAAGGACAATAAATTTTAATTTTTTTGGTTCTCAAAAAATTGAAAAGATATCCTAGCCATATATCTTTTGGTAGGTGACACATGTAAATATTGGAATCATATTATTAATGCACAACATGAGGTTGAAATTTATTCCTTGTAATGGGATGAGTTTAAGATGTTAATTTTTTTACGTATTTACCTTGTACTTTATTTAGAAAACGAAGAATTAATTCCTTGATCATATGAAGAAGGGTGATGAATCCATTGGAACATATGGGTCAAATTATATATGACTTGTATGGTATTTTTCAACTTTAATCACCATCCTTGAAATAAAAATTGATTGATTATTTAGTGGTTTGATACCATGTATTTGAAAGGAATTATCCACAAGGTATTTTTGAATCTATGAAACATTAATTCGATGTGCACTCAAAGTGTAAATGGATGAAAGAAAATATAATGGTTCTAGTGTTAGGAAATGGAAGACAGAGTTTTGTGGATTCTCTAGTTGAATTACAAATATAGGGAAGAAGACAATTCTACCACCTACTTCCAAATAATATTTTAAGAAGGACATTGGTTAATTACTAAAAGGAAAAAAGAAGATGTTTCAGGTTTACAAATCCTTGAAATAATCAAAAATATAATATATGTAATGTAAATATTATATTCAATGAAAAGGAATTAAAAGAGGGTTCATCAAAATACACTACACACACATTAGTGGTATAGAGTTGTTTTATAAAACATATTAAAAAATATATTTTTTACTCTTCTAGGAAATTTATTTGAGAGGAATTAACATTATTATTGAAATAAATAGGGAAAAATTATCTAAATATAAATTTTGTATAATTTTAATAAAAGAATTTTTTTAATGATTAGTGAAATTTATGGGTTTTTATTGTAACCTACATTTTCTTTTAATGAATTTAATATATTCTATTTTGTCTTATATTGTATTTAAAAGTATAATTAGTTCAATTATATTATGATAAATCCAATTTATATCATTCAAATAAATTTTATGATGAATTGTTTATATATAATGTTTTTTAATAAGGAAAATACTATCTAGGAAACCGCATTTTCTTCACGCTTGATTATTTAATTGTAAATTAAAAAAATATGACTTAGTTTAATTGAATATGGTAAAATGGATTCCATAATTGGAATAAATATAAATAATATTATTTAATAATGTTGACATAATTTTCTATCTTTAAAAATAGTGAAAATAGTAAAACTTTCATTATTATGGGTAATGTTAAAACATGGTTTTGTGTGATACATGTTTCTATGTTAGAATTAATATTTCATGCCCATATGACCATTATTTTATAAATTAGATCAATATTTCGAATATTTTTGTCCAAATTATCTAACAAGGTTCATTTTATTATACTTAAAGTATAATTTACCATGTTATATAATTAGAAAACTGGTTATAGGGGTGAAAAATGGTATAAGTAAGTAAGCAAAGATGATGAGAAATAACATGTTTATAACATTTTTTATGGATGTGTATCTTTACCTTATCATCCCAGGACTCCATTATTTATTAATTGTTTTGTAACATGGGTTGTGAGTTAACTTCACATTATTAATTTTTTTATATTTAAAAAATGTCACTCCTCAATTATAAAAGTGATAATAATACTCTAACTCATTTATGGTAATATCCCTTGATCTGTAACTCTCCAATGTGGTTAAAATGGGTTGGTTACAAGACCTCAAGTTAACCTCCCTCTAAGATGGGGGCTTTCGACTAGCTGTGGGTTTGTGATATGAATAGTGGAAAAACAATACCACTAGGTTATGGTATAACAGCACATACATTACATACATTGATGTTACTTCAAAATTTAGTAATATCCATTAAAACATAAAAAACCACGATAGGGCTATATAGGATTAGTGTCGATAGAAACTGGGAAACAAAAAACTGGTTTGTAAGAAATTATTCATTGTCTCCCACTTGTTTTTTCATAACTAGACCCCTTTTTGACATATCTTAATTAATACCCGTTTTCATTACCTGGGGAAATAAAAAATAAGAAATGGTGAGCTCAGATACTCAGTAAGGGTAAACAAGAGAGATATCAATCATATCATAATCATAATACATAGGAATATTACATTTGAAAATCTTATCCTTTATATAAAAGATCACGAAATCATGTTGTGGGACAAATCATAAAAGTCCTTAGGAATAAATGAACGTAATCCTAGAAGTCATAACATAAGACATGAAATTTATTTACATACACATAAGCATAGAAAACCATTTCATATCAGTCAATGATCATTTATAAGACAATCATTGCATACAAGGTCCTTTATTGAACTGATTTCACTCCTCGTTCTAGCCATGTACTATTGAACCAAGATCATCTCTCATTCCATCCTTGTATATCTGATGATATATAAATCAGTACCCAATTAATTTGATGTAGACATAGGTCTCACCCATCTCATAATAAAAATTTTCTTATGTGTTCCACATAAATCATAAATTATTCATCGGAGCATAACCTAAGGAATAAAATGGGTTTCTTAAACATCATTCTTTCATAACAAAATCTATATAAAACAAATGGATTTCATAAATAGAATTCCATCATAAAAAAATCAAGCCATAGGAATAATAGGGTTAGTATACTTGAAACATATCCTTATTAGATAATTTCATCTTAGATGGAAAATAATTTTGATAAAACTATTGAAATTAATTATTGAGGAAAATATCATTTTTACATCAAAAATGTTTTCTTTTCTCAAAATACCTCACAATTTTTTTTAAAGAGAATTTATTATAAATTAATCATGATATCATGTAAAGTAATATTCATGTAAATAAGGTGTTATTAAAGCCTAAAAATCCATTCATTCCATATAATTTAAAAAACATTATCCTTATACATCTACCAGAAAAGTCAAAAAGTGCCTCGTATCGAAAATGAAAAAAGATTCCTTTCATACCATTTTATAAAAATTCAACAATGTGTAAAATTGACTTTAAATGATTTTATAATAACAGGAAAAATATTTTGGAATATAAAATTAGGAAACATAGAAATAGATGATAAATATACACTTGTAAATACTTACGCATAAACAATCTCAGATAAAAATGAGATTGGGAAATTATCCCTTAGCTTAGTTATGATATCCTTTGTTTGTATCTGAACCACATGTAGAATGATTTAAATAATTTCATCTAATTATTACAGAAACATAGTAATTTTTATGATATCATATGTGATCATATTATCATCGATTTGTTAATAAAATTTTATATTACCTGTTATTTGGGTATAAACAGATTCAGTTTCATAAGCATGTGATATAGAAAAAGTTCTTATTATTTAGAATAGGATTATGGTTATATCATTTATTTAATGACATTAATATATAATATTTATTAATTATAAACATTTACATAATCACACTTTAATGGATATCTTGTATAATGAATTTCATCTCATCGTGGAGACGGTAGGTCGTACATAGGCACAAGCGATTATATAATTCCTACAATTATGAAATGATATGGAATTCAATGGTATATAATTTGGTCCATAATCCATATCATGTTATAATAATCACATACAGTTATTATTACCATAAGTTTACCCATCCATGTAAGGTGGTGGTGAAAACAGATTACAACACGGTGTGGAGAGGGTATGTCGTACGTCCGCACGCAAGGTTATCTCAGTTTTTATATAATGGATAAAAGGTAGAATATGGTTGTTACATAATAATATTAATGAATCAATATATAATTGATACCAGGGTTATTAAATTATAACAGAAAAAAATCGTGAAGGGAAGTAAAATAATAAATAATTTTCAAAGAATCCGTAGATAAGATTACCTCTTCTTCGATGAGCACCCTCTAGATCTCCTCTTAAGGGAACTAGAGGTTGTATTTAGAGAAGAATGAAACCTCTAGAATATGAATATAGAAGTTTAAAATGGAAATTTTAGGGTTATGGACTAATTTTAAGGCTCAAAGTGTTGTAAAGAAATGAGGTAGGAGGTTCTCTCTTTATAGTTGAGGTTGGGTGCACCTTTGGAATTTCCAAAAATATTAATTTATAATAAATTCAAACCACATACAAATACCTCCAAAATGTCCAAATATAGAATATTATATTATATAGGGTCTTAATATCATCATAAAATAAAATTTAGACATGTATTTATGTTCATTTAAACCTTATCATTTTAATTAATAGTTAGTTATTCATTTTTATTTATAACTAGGGTAACAAGTATTTCAATATTACAATTGTAAAATATTTTGTTATTTTTTTTCAATTAGAACATAAATAATTGCATTAGATCATTTACTATCATATAATAATTATTATATATTTTTAAAATTCAAAACACATAAGTCGCATTAATTAATTTTAAATTATACTTTTTTTAGAATTAGAGAGCGAGTTATAAAAGTCAAAACAATGCAAAAGATTGAAATGTTTTTACATTTGAATTCAATATAAAATTAATTAAAATGATGTACAATGTATTAAATGATAAACAATATTCTATTTATACATTAGAACCATTCTATAATATAATTTAACCATATAAATTATTTCTATGAAAAAAGATTCTTTCAATTAAGATTTAGTGTAATTCTACTATTCATCAAAACATGAAATTTTTTAGAAAAATATAAATAATTCATTAAATGTAAAGTTTTTTATCCTTATTAAAAAGAAGAAGTTTATGGTGTCATATAGAAATTATTAATGTGTTAATATTTTATTTTAAAAAGGGTTCCCCATTAAATGAAGTTAAAATTACCCTTTTGAAATTTTAGGGTTTTATACATCAAATATGGTTTATTCATAACCTATGACTAAATTATAAATTGGATGAATATAAAAAATACTTTATTAGAAATATAACAAATATATTTCATTAAATTAATTTACTAAATTTAATTCACTAAATTTATTACTTCAAAAATACAAATATAAAATTGGTTTATATTTTTCATTCACAATACATATTCATAAGTCAGTTATATACATTCCTACAAAACTAATAGCTAGTTTATAATAGTTATTTTATACAAAGGGCATCTCGTAGTTAGTGTAAACTCACAATTGTGTGTAATTCAAGATATTGATAAAAATTGTTTTAAATAAAATTATTTCATAAAAACATACGTTTGTTACATTCTACCTACCTTAAACTAAATTTCTCCCTAGAAATTCAGCACTTGGATGAAAACATATTAGTATACCTCTATATCATCACACCCTTATGTTGCCGCAAATCTTCCTCAAATTGGTGGTCCTCTATAAAACATTAACCATGTGAGTGGTCTTGTTTTGTATAAATGTTTCATTATAATCTAGAATCACTATTGATTGTTTTTCATAAGAATGATATTACACTAACGGTACAACCTCTGAGTTTATTACATGTGAAGGATCAGGTATGTACTTTATCATTAGATATATATATATATAAAACATCATGAACTTGAGACATATTCCGTGGAATATCAAATCTATAAGCTAACATCCCAAAATGATCTAGAATTTCAAAAGGACTTATATACTAAGGTTTGAGCTTTCCCTTCATTAAAAATCACATTACTCTCTTCTATATGGATATCCTAAGAAACACTATGCCTCCAACTTCAAACTCCATGTATTTTCTCTTATTTTTAACATAACTTTTTTTTTAACTCTGAGTTTTTCGTATGTATTGTGGAATAGATCTTGCCTTGTCTTCTATTTCATCAACAAGATCTGGTCCTAATATCTTTATTTCCCCAACTTCATCCTAGAAAGTTATAGTTATGTAGTTATTTTCATGGAGGGGTTCATAAGGATCCATCTGAATACTGTATTAAAATATATTTTTATAAAAAAATCCAATAAAGTTAGGTGTTGATCCCAACCACATTTTAAATCCATAAAGAAATCTCTAAACATTTCATCTAGAGTTTGAATTTTCCTCTAATACTGACCGTCTATCTGAGGATGATAAGTAGTGATGAAACTTATCTATATCTCCAGATCCTTCTGAATACTTCTCCAGAACATTGAGGTAAACCTCGTATCCTAATCAGATATAATGGGAAGTGGTACACTGTTCAATCTTACCACATCCATCACATATATCATCTCAAGCTGATCAAGAGAGAAATCATATCTAATAGAAATGGAGTGTTTTGAAATTGTATGTCAATCAACTATAACCCAAATAGCATTATGGCCTTTAGATGTTTTGGGATGTATGATGATAAATTCCAAAGTGATGTTTTCCCATTTCTATTATTATATTCATAATGGTTGTAAATTAAAACATATACTTCTATCTCTCTGCATTAAGTTGCTGATAAACCAAGCACCGAGATACATATTTAGTAACTTCTCTTTTCATTCCTTCATACTAGAAATACTCTTCCAGGTCCTTGTATATTATTGTGCTTCCAATGTGAAGAGATATTTAAGAACTATGAGCCTCATACAACATCCCCTTCTTTAAATCTGGTAAGGGGGAATATAAACACAGTTTCTAAACCTTTTTATTCCATCCCTATCAAGGTTGATTTCAGGAACATTTCTCACCATCTTTTGTAGCTCTACATCTTGCTCTTGTTCTTCCTTAATCGTCACTTGTATACATGTTTAATCATTAATTTTTGACATATAATATTTCTCCCCTTCAATTAAAATTTCAATATCCATCCTTTGAAAATCCATAAATATTTGATATTTTGCGATCCTCAGCATGGATAGGCTAGCTTGGTCCTTTTGAATCAAAGAATCTACCACCTTGTCCTCTTTCCCAAGGTGGTAATGAATTGAGAAATAGTAATCATTAATCAACTAAAACCATCTTATTTGATTCAAATTAAGCTCATTTTTTTTGAAAATATACATTAAAATTTATTATTAGTATAAATATCATAGCACTCACTATAATGATAATGCCACCATATCTTTAATGAAATGGTTACCACAGCTAACTACAAATAATGAGTTGGATAATTTGGCTAATGGATTTTTAATTGCCTTGAGGAATAAGCTATCGCCATATAATTTTCCATGAGAAAACATCTCATCCAATTCTTCGATGCAACATTTTAGATCATAAACCTTTCTCCACTACAAGGAATTGTGATCATTGGTGCACTAGATAACCTTCTTTTTAGATCTTTGAAATTTTAGTCACATTCCTCTATCCACACAAACATAAATCCTTTTCGATCCAAATTTTTGAGTGTATTAGATAGTTATGAAAACTATTTCACAAAATGGTAATAATATCTTTCCAAACCAAGAATTTTAGGATCTTAGTGAATGTTATCATTCTAGGAAAAATTTTAATAACTTCGTTTTTTTCTAGATCAACAGATATCCCCACTCTTGAGATTATGTGACCAAAAAATGAATCTTTCTAATTCCAAAATTCTCACTTGGTATATTTTTCATAAAGATTATTCATTCTCTGGGTATTCAGTACAATTCTCAAGAGATCTTCATGTCTTTCCTTACTCTTATAATACACAATAATATAGTAAATAAAGACTACCAAAAGTTGATTAATATAGTCTCTAAAGACTCTATTCATTAGATCTGTGATGATAGTGGGGGATTAGCATGACCAAAAGGCATCACTATAAATTCATAGTGTTCATACCATGTACGGAATACCGCCTTTGGCATATCATTCTTATTTACCCTTAATTGATGATATCTTGAATGAAGATAAATCTTGGAAAACTATTGAGCTCTGTGTAGTTGGTTGAAATAGTCATCAATGCTGGGAAGAGGATATTTTTTCTTAATAGTGATATTGTTATGTTCTAGATAATCAATGAAGAGTATCATTAATCCATATTTCTTTTTAACAAACATAATAGGTGGACCCCAAGGTGATGCACTTTGGAATATGAATATATTGTCAGGATTCTCTAGGAATTGATTCTTCAATTCCTGCAACTCAATTGGTTGTATTTTTTTATGTGTCTTTGAAATAGGCATAGAACCATGTATGAGTTCAATTCAAAACTCAACTTCACAGTTTGTTGGAAGACCCAAAAAATATTCTATACAGACATCAACAAATTCTCATACAATATTTGTGTTACTAATGGTTATTTTCTCCCCAGACATTTGAGATAGATAACCTTATTTTTATAGAAATTAATACCCATAATATGGAAGATATTTCAACTGGAAGTTTATATTCATATTTTATCGATAGATGATTATATATTGATCTAGAATATGAAATGTAACTCCCCTTACTTGAAAAGTTATATGAGCTCCATATAGAGAAATACAATTTGTTCCCAGAATCACATAAAATTCAACTAAAGGAAGGATCATAAGATTTCCAGGGATCACTTTCCCACAAAATTCAACAAGAGAAGAATCATAAAAATTTGATGTGACTACTGTTCCATTAGGATTTTTTAAGCTAACTCAACATCTAATTTATGAGTTAATATGGAGATACCCTTAGAAAATTATTTAGAAATAAAAGGTTTGGTGGATCCAGAATCAAATAATTCATTTTCTAATTTAGAGTTGATGGTAAGTGTACCTTTCACTACTTTATTATCATACTCCACATCACTGATAGTGATCACATATCACCAAGACTTGTCTTTTTCTTGAATAGTTTGTTGGAATCAATCATAATAAATGACCCTAGGATTATGGCATTGATTGGAATAATGCCCTTTTCCTTGGACATATAGAATTGAAGTGTAGGAGTTACATTATGTGTAGCCTTTTCCCTATTCACATAATTAGAAATCTTTTTCCCATCACTTCGGCATTCAAATTCCTAATGACCTTCTCACCCACACTTAAAAAAAATTTAGTCCCTTTAAGATAATTTCCTCCATGTTTCATTCTATACATTGAGCATAATAAAGAAGTCATATTTTTTTAGTGTGGTCTTTATATTTTCTATTAAATTCCATTTTTCTCTTCTTATCAAACCCACAGGACTGATGGGTTACTCCAATATCCATCTCAACCTTGAGAGCACATAAAACAATTTCCTTTTAGCTATTGAATCCCCTTTTAGCTAATTCCCTTTGAAGACTTTGTTTTAAGACACTAAAAATTGATCAATATTACTCCCAGGTTGGATAATAATTATAGAATAATACCTTGAAAGTCTTGTAAAATTCTATTCATAGATAGAAAAGGATTAATCATCCTTTTTATTAAGATCAAACAACTCCTTCTCTATCATTTTTCAAAGAATATGAGGAATGTTCTTATTGAAAACAAATTATTGGACTCATCCCATTCCCTGGATTAAATTTCATCTTTTTTCCTCATATTATTGATAAGGTTCCACCATTGAGAAGCTTATCCTTCTAAGGGATAGACTGCTAAGATGACATTATCATGTTCTGAACATTAGAGAACTAAAAATATATTTTCAATGGTATAGATCAATTATTCATCCACTAATGGATTATAATACTCGCTAAAAGAAGGTGGTCACTACCTCATGAAGGAATAAATAGAATATTTTCCCTCTATTCTCAATTTGATGTCCTAAAATATTCATATCTTGAGAAAGTTGTATGATCATAACTAAAATATTTTTCATTATATCTCCCATAACATTAGGTTTCTATAGAGGATAATCACTTAATTTCCCCTCACATTCGGCATTAAAGAAATTTCTCTAGGTTCCTTCCATTGTTTAAAACCAAGAAGAACAGTATGAGAAACACTAATAGTAATGGTAAAATCAAATAATCTGGAATAAAATTTCAGTTTATTTCACAATAGCTTTTATCCCAGGTTATTCATGATCATTTATAAAACACTAGGATCGTAACCTATACATCGAAATGTCCTAAAGGGTTATTACTAAGGTTTTACCACCCCAGTTTCCAATGGTTAACTATACCTTTTCTCTGATACCAACAATAATGGCCTATACATTACCAACATATATGTTACTTAAAAATTTGATGAATACTCATTACAAAACATAACAAAAACACACCTATACCATATATGTTTAGTGTATTTAGAAACTAAGAAATATAAATAACTGGTTCATAAGACATCTTCATTGTCACCTACCTATTTCATCACAACTAAACCACTTTTTGACATATCTTACTTAATACCATTATTCATGTCCTGGGGAAAATGAACATATGAAAGGGTGAGATCAGATTAATAGTAATATTAACAAGGGTTATATCAATAATTTCGTAATCATATGATATAAGAACATAACATTTGAAAATATAATCCTGAATATGAAAGATCATGATATCACGTTATGGATAAATCCTAAAAGATCATAAGAATAAATGAATGTTATCCAAGATGTCCTAACAGGAGACATGAAATTTTTTCACATTCATATAAGCAAAAAAAATAATTTTATATTAGTGAAGGCTCATTTCCAAGACCATTATAGTAGAAAAATCCCATTACTAAAATTATTTCACTCCTCATTCCATCCTTGTACTATTGAACCAAGATCATTTCTCATTCCATCCGTGTCTATATCTTGATATATATATCTTTACACAATGAATTGGAGGTAGATATAGGTTTCACCCATCTCATAATTAAATTTTTCTTATGTGTGCTACAAAAACAAAAAACCATTCACTATATAATAACCCTTGGAATAAAATGGGTATCTTAAACATGATTCCATCAAAACATAATCCAAATAAAAAACATATATTTCATAAATATTATTCCATCATAGAAAAAATAAAACAATAGGAATAATAGGGATAGTATACTTGAAATATTTCCTTATCAATTAATTTCTTCTTATATGGATATTAATTTTGGTAAAACATTTGAAATTAATTTTTGAGGAAAATATCTTTTATTCTTCAAAAACAATTTCTTTTTTAAAAATTCCAAAAAAATTATAAAAAAAATAATTTATTTGAAAATAAACGTGAAATCATGTAATAGAATATTCATGTAAATAACTCATTATGAAACCATAAAAATCCATTCATTCTATATAAGTAAAAAATATTATCCTTGTAGTTTTTCTAGTAATTTCAAAAACTACCTCGTATCAAAAATGAAAAAAAGATTCTTTTCATACCATTTAATAAACAATCAACAATGGGTAAAATTGACTTTAAAAAATAGTAGAATAATATAATTAATACTTTGGAATAAATAATTACGAAACATAGACATGGTAGATAAATATACCCCAATAGATACTTACATATAAATAATCTGGGATAATTATGAGATTGTGAAACTATCTCATTCCTTTGGTCTGATATCCTTTGTATGTATCTAAACCTCATGTATAATGATTTAAATAATTTCATTGACTTATTTCATAATCATAGTATTTTTAATGATATTATATATGATCAAATTATTTTCTTTTTGTTAAAAAACATTTCAAATTACTCGTTATTTAGGTATAAACAGCTTCATTTTCTTACGCATGTTTTACCAAATAAGTTATGATTATTATTCATCGGTTATAGTCATATAATTTCCATAATGATATTAATATATCATTTTTATTCATTATAAAAATTTATATAATCATGATTTAATGGATATACTCTAGAATTAATCACATCGTATCGTGGAGACGACAGGTCATACGTACGCACAAGTGATGATATCATTCCATTAATTGTGAAATGGTATGGATGTGAATGGTATAAATTTTTGTATGTAATACAAATCATGTTATAATAATCACGTATATTTTTTATTACCATAATTATACCAATACAAGTAAGGTGGCAGTGAAAACATAGTACACCACGACGTGGAGACGGTAGTCCATACGTACGCATGCGTGATGATTTCATATTTATGTAGGATTTATAGAAGGTGGAATGTGGTTGTTCCAAAATAATACTAAATTCTCAGTATATAAGTGATATTTTTATTACTACTTTATAGTGGAAACAAATTGTGAAGACGACGTACTAGAAGAAATGATTTTAAAAGAATCAGTAGAGGAGATTAGCGCTTCTTCGACGAGCACCCTCTAGATCTCCTCTTAAGGGGGACTAGAGTTGGTCATTGGAGAAGACCTGAACCTCTATAATATGACTAGGGAAGTTTATAAGAGAAATGGGAAGGTTATGTAACTCCCCTAAATGATAAAGGGTTAAATGTCTAAATGATATGACTCGTGTCAACAAGGTGCACCTTCCTTTTCGGGAGGCTACCAGATTAGAACTCCACTACTAAGCACGGTTGGTCTCGAGAGGTGATCAGAATGGGTGGCCTTCTGGGAAGTTTCCCATGGAGTGTGTGGGTGAGGATAAAGCACACTATAAAAGACATGTGTTTGCCTGTGGGGAAAATCATTAGTCAGATGACCCATTCGGGTATGTGGTGGGCCCCATGGTGGGGACCGTGTGTCTGCAGGGCAATTGGTGGAACCTGGCGGGCCAGGACCCAATGTCCATGCTAAAGTGGGGTGTTTGTGCTGTCATTGAGTCCCAGTTGTTACAGGGTAAGAATTAATTTTAATCTTCAAAGTGAAGTGAAGAAATAAGGGAGTGGTTCAATTTTTATAGTTGTGGTTGGGGGACCTTTGGAATTTCCAAAAATTTGAATTTATAATAAATTGAAACAACATCCAAAAACCTCAAAAATGTCCCAATTTAGTATCAAAGATGATATAAGGTTGTAATATCATCAGCCAATAAATTTTAGACATATATTTTAAACATTTTAAAACTTCTCATTTTAATTAACACATAGTTATTCATTCAAATTTTTATTTGGGGTAACGTATATTCAAATATTAAAAGGGTTAAATATTTAATTATTTTCTTTCAACTAGGCCATAAATAAATACCATAGATCATTTTGTACCGTATAATAATTATTATATATTTCTAAAAATGTTTTATTATTTTTCAATAATTTAATAATACACTATTATGATAAAGAAACAATGGTGTCAATTTTGACACTATTCAATTCATTTATTTTTTAAAAATATGAAGATAAGAAGTTAACTTTGGAAAAAATATTTTATTATACTCCTAATAGGTCAAGGTCATCAATAAAATTAATCAGATATATTAACTATCCCAACTTAAATTGATTTTAATATTTTTAATAACATTTATTTTTCATCTTCATTAATAAAATAGTTACTACATTCATATTGTGAAATTATTTAATATAATTGTTTATTGAATAAAAATTAAAAATAAAATACAATGTTGAAGATAAATCCTCTTTATTTAAGAATAACACTTTTAATCAAATATATATTCTTTAAAATCCAACAATAACTCATTATATTAATTAAAACATGAATGCGACATCTTTAACATCACTTTAAATAAAATATTATAAGTATCATAATATTTCCCATATGACTCTTAATGGTCAATAAATCGACGCATAGATTACTATGGTTGAGATATACTCTACCAATAAGATTTTGTGATGTGTTTACTTCTTTTAAGGGTTATTATCATTTTAATAACAATTCTTTTATTAATTTCTCATCAATTAAATAATTTCCACATGATCAATGTATAAATCATTAAGGGAATTTTTATTACCTAAAAATTACTAATAAATTACCATGATAAATACAAACATTTTATTGTTCAAAGGATTTTCTATAATAAAATTTATCATACATATAACATTATATTAAAATTGAAAAAGTTATTAAAATTTGAGTAAGACATATTTAACTTTTCATTAAATAAAATAATTTAAATGTTCTAATCTCATCCATGTTCATTAAAAAGGATACCATTTAGACCCAAGTATGGTTTAGGTAGAAAACATTTCATAAAATTTTATTAGGACTACTGTTAGGGTAATTCTAAAACATTATTTTTACCCTTAATTACCTGATTTTCCCTTTTATTGTATTAATAAAAAAAATTTCGAAGTTACTATTCCAAATAACCAAAAATAAAATAAATTTATATACATAATTTGGACCTAATGATTAAAAATATTGAATCCATTTTTCAAAATTCAAAACACAGAATTTGGAGTAAAAAATTTAAAATTAATCTTGTTGTTGAAATAAGAGAATGAGTTTTAAAAGTTAAAATATTACAAAATATTGCAATGTTTTTACATATTAATTCAATATCCCTTTTCCTTATCCAATGCTACATCCATTTTTTACTCTTGGGTACCAATCAGCAACCTAATTAAGGTGTGAGTAAAACTCATTAGGTTGACACCACCATGTCTAAACAAAAAAAATCTGATAATAAGTGAATGAAATAATGTAATAATTTTTTGTATTAATTGACTAAAAAATTAAATTAATACCACATTAATGTACTTATTCCCCATTCTAAAATGTTTTTGACCTTTCCTGACAACCATGCAAACCAAAATTGTATTACCATGGTAACACATAGCATGTGTCCATGCAATTCTAGAATGTCCTATATAATGTCTCCAAACCATGCCAACATAACCATAACCATATAACCATGGTTTAAATCTCACTAATCTATATCGAAACCACTATATAATAATTTCATATATCATTCATGGTTGAACATGGTATATAATAATTACAACATTTATAAGGTCTGAGCTTGGTATATAAGAATTTCAACATGCTTCACTATACAAAGCCCACTATATAAGCATTTTAGCATGTCTAAATTCATAGAATATTATATAAATATTTCCTGATGTCTTAGGGAATAGCCTAGTATATAATCATTTCAACATTAATCAGTGAACATCCCGGTATATAATCATTTCATCATATAAATTTTTTCAATTCATTATATAGTCACTACAACTTATAAATCACATCACATGACATAACAACAATGATATCAAAATATCACATCATGTAGCTCGTTGATTATTTATGAAAAGTAGCATTTATCTCTCAATTTTACATTTCATTTATCATATTTTTGTAATCCAATAAATGGACTATCATTTAAATAATTAGTCAGAGCCATGTTGAATCTATATCCCAAAAACACAAAATCCTATGTCTGGATAACCCCATTTTAAACCATTAATAAATTAATTTATAATCTAGGGTTCACTCACCAAAATAGTAGCCACAATCTAGGAAAATAACTAATTAGATCCAATGGGACTCCATGTAATAATCTAATTCATCGTTTAATTTATATAGGCACATATATTTGTTGGTGTGAATGGAATATTTAACATTATTTCCAATTAGATGGACCTTAACGTTATGTTTTAGACCCCATAACTTAAATTTAGGATTATCCAATGCTTCCATATAGATTGTCCAATAATAAAAAGGGATGAGATGATTATAAAAAGGATTCTAGTCTGTAAACAATCAAGGTCAAAACCAATAACAACCATGTTTAATATATTACACTATAAAATATAGAGAACAAAGTAAGATAAGTGAAAACCTAACAAAAACCACTTAATATGGATAATATGATTTATTAGGACGTCCATAATCATGGTAGGTGCTCAAAATAATACGGATGATTCCCTATAGTCGAGAGGAGGAACAAGCAAGTGAGGTGAAATGAAAATAATTCATGTTGTAATGTCTGAAACTAATAGTTGGGAAATTACATGGTGTGTTATTCCATTACATATCGTGTATTTTTTTAGATGGATATGCAAAAAATTGAATAACCTCATGTTATTTTTAATACTTCCCAAACATTACATGATGTGTACTTCCTTCACAGATTGTATTAATTTTACTTCATGAACCAAGATCACAACATATTCTTGGAAATAGAAACACATAGCGTAAATTCATTATATGGCATGTAATTTCTATTCAGAAAGCCTTCGTCTTAGGTAAAATTGAAAAACCCAAACCACTTATGAATCCTTATAAATCATCTAAAACCCCTGTAAACCCATTTAACACATTTATATCTAGACACAATTAAATAAAAAAACATAAATCCGTAGATAATTAGTTATTTTCCCAAAAAAAGTTCTATGTTTCTGAATAAGAATCAAACATGAAGGCTCAAATGAAAAAACTCAATGATTGATATACCTTGAAAAAATATGGAATCTTACAACCTCTGCACCATATAACATCACTTATTCATGCTACTAAATGAATCAATATCATGTCTTAGAGAAAAATTTTGTACATTAATGTCACATATCAGACTCCCTCTCCCAAGCCTCCTTTGGAATTCTCACAGGCATCCACTACCCTCAGACTAAAGAACTCTCCCCCACACTATTAATAAGACTCACTATAGTCCACATTATGAATTGGATTCTCCTAATTGGAAACATCATTACTAAATATTGACGTATACTATGTATATCATAATAGATGGGTCTGAATAATATCTCTAAAGATGAGACATGTGAAACAGATCATGCATGGCATTATAGTGTGGTGGAAGTGCAAATCGGTACACCAATGGACTGACCATACCCACTCTCTAAAATAGCATCAAAAACCTGGGTGGTAGATTTCCCTATTTTTTTATATGGATTTTTCCAAACCTAGGTGATACCCAAAGGAAAAATGATAAACAAAATCAAACTCCATAAGTCATATCTAATAGTCATCATATAATTTCTTCCTACTCTACATGCTCACTAACCACCGCCTGATCAAATAAACCTTCTCAGATGTCTTATGCAGAAAACTAGGCCCAAGAAGTGCTGGGTTACCTTCCCCGAACAAAGAAATAGATGAATGACACATCAAACCATGAAACTACAAAAAAAATTTCATATATATATATTCTGGGAAGATTTTATTATATTAAAACTTCATGAGTTTCATATTATTCTCCCATATTCCACAAAAAACCAAAAAAAATGATTGTAACATATTTTCCATAACCCTACTAGTATTCTTAGATTGAATATTAGTCTAATTATTATAGTCTTCTCTCAAAAACACCTACAATCTCAAATCCTTATAAATACACTTAAAAAATCATGATGAAAATGGGAATCTCTTTCAAAATTGATACTCCTCAAAACAACATGCCACCAAACTACCTCATGTATATAAAGACTCCCTAGATAATCGACTATGATGGTCTATAGGAAATGGAAAATATATTATACCTTCATCATTTGATCCATAATCTCCCATAAAGTATCATTTGTGCGTGTTTCCATGGGTAATCATATCATAGAATCCATAGTGACATCATCCCATTTGCAATCAGTAATGGGAAAAGGAAAAAAAAGTTTAGTTGGCCTCTGCTGCTTATATTTCTCCTATATAAAAGAGAAGTATCTATTCAAAAATCATGATTTGTCCTTATTCTTTCCTAATCACCTATAATATATATGGAGATCATGATATGTCGTTTTCAATCCAGGATGTACCTCCTATATAGAAGCATGTAACTCTCTCTCCATCTCCTCTTGTATGCATGTAGAAACCCATAATCAGACACATAAAATAATTGAATTCACACTACCAATATATAATACAGATGGTATCTCCCCACCATATATGATGGCTCTCAGAACTAATCCATCCAGATCTTATAACTTCTTGATCCTGATCCATTCAAAAATCTCGGTTATAAAAATTGGTGAAGTCATAGATACTCATCCCTGAAACCCCATAACATCTAGATACATGTTTGTAAAAATGTCTATCACCCTCCAATCATTGAAAAAATCTAATACATCCCCTTATTATTTCTTTCAAATCAATGCATTGGTAAACAATTCTCCCTTTCATGGTGTATAATCCAACTCGATGTTGAAAGATTGAATATACTCGACCCACCTCCTCTACCGAAGGATCATGTCCCACTAAGAAAATAAGAACCCAAGGATTTTAAGGTAATTCTATTACAAATTACTCTCCCCTATGAGATAATGTCTCTAGGATCTAAGAGCATGTACCACCACTGATAACTCCAAATCATGAGTACAATAATGCCTCTCATGTGGTCTCATCTCTCTAGATCCGTCTAAAACAAATTCATCCACCTA
This sequence comes from Viscum album, assembly GCA_963277665.1. Lineage (NCBI taxonomy): Eukaryota > Viridiplantae > Streptophyta > Magnoliopsida > Santalales > Viscaceae > Viscum > Viscum album. The sequence goes on along the minus strand of OY728135.1, from coordinate 1,899,260,638 downwards.
CTATATAACTGCCTCAATTTCAACTCTGGATTCATCAAAATACATGGAATATAATTTACCCAACATGGGTAAATTAAGGATATGTAAAGATTTCATCCTACCTTTCAGATTAAGAAAAGAAATATTACAAGAATTAGACCAAACAAACCTCACCCCAATCTTTATCAGCCCTAACATTGGTGTTCTCGGATGGGAGAATTCTTGGACAATGCTCTGATGAAAAAAATATAAACCAAGAAAGATATGAATTTCAAAGACATTATTAAGATGATCCCAAGAAATCACAACTAAAACATTCTATGGGTCCTCTAACACTCTATTATATTTGATTACATGGCCCATTAAGTTTACTTTATAACTCTGTAAACAACATTTTGTTATCTTGGAATAAATCAAAAGGTAGATAAAAGTACATAGAATTGTGACAAGATATTTGGAATGATCATCTGCAGAATGGGAGTACAAAAATATTTCATCAAATAAACCACCATAAATTTGTATTGAAAAGGATGAAAGATCTATTCTTCAAGTCCATGATTACCTATGGTTCATTGTTCAAACCATAAAGAATCATAGAAAAACCATAAAAGTCATACCTTCTCATAAATACGGTCTCTGGAATATCTGATTTTATCACCCTCATCGGGTGGTATCTAAATGTCAATTGTAATTGGATAATACATTAACCCATGTCATCTGATCTAAAATATCATCAACATGTGAAAGAGACAATAGTTCTTGACCTTCCCCTAGTTCAATATCTAATAATCCACACACAAGCATAAAGTCCAATTAGCCTTCTGGGCAATGATAACTAGAGATATCATAGGAGATGCACTAGCAAGTATGAATCCTTTAGTTTCTAGATCTTCCAAATGAACCTTTAACTCCCAATTATCTCTTTGTTCAATTATATATTGCGAGATATAAACTAGATCTTCTCCCACACCAACTTGACACCAATTTTGATCTCTTTATCAGGCAATAAGGCTTTGAAATCATAAATAAAAACATCCTAAAAACTATCTAACACTAGAGGAAAAGAATACTTGAACACCACCAGATTTTTATGAGATTGATTTATTATCATAATACTTGTTGTTGTTTTTATAATTTTATTTATATATACTTTTTAATTTCATTGATTTCTGGTGTTGTACGCTCCACCAAGATAATCTTGCGCTATACGCAACACCAATTTAGCCTGCGGCAGAAAAAACACTATTATTGGCTTGTGCTACACAAAATTTCAAGTTATTTTGATAAAATTAATTACACATAAGACTTATTTTTAGGGATAAACTAAATATTATTATGTTAACTTATAAACAAGTCATTAGAATGGCGGGTATGAATAGAATTTACATTCTTCTGAGAACTATTTCAATGAAAATAACTAAGTTTCCAAAATAATAAAATCACTATTGAAGGATTTTATTAATGTAATAGATATGTAATATATTCAAAATAATGTTTAAAATTAATATTATCTATTTTCAAGTTATCAAATAATAAAAAAATCATTTTTTTGGATAAAAGAAAGATTTTTAAAAAATGGAGTTTCCCTGCCTTTTGATGACGCGCATATTTTAAATCAAGTTTTTTAACACATTAATATATTATTTTTTACAAAATAAAATTATTATTTTGAAGAAGGGTATAAAAACTTACTTTGGATAAATTTATTATATTTTTTGATAAGTTTAATGTTTTGATGAATAGTAAAAATATACTAAATTTAAGATAAAAACAACATTTTTTATAGAAAGAATATATATGGATAAATTATATTTTTTAATGGTTTTAAATTATAAATAGAATATATTAATATCATTCAATATAATTTTGGTTATCGTAATTAATTTTACAATTAATGTTTATGTAAAAACATTTCAATTTTTTGCAATGTTTTATGTTTTAAAAACCATTTTTCATTCCAACAATAGAATTAATTTTAAATTAATTACTATAAATTAAATGTTTTGAATGTTTAAAAATAGATCCCATATTTTTAATAATTTGGTTCAAATTATGTAAATAGTATTCTTTTATTTTTATGAATTATTATTAGTAACTTTATTAATTTTTATTCATACGATAAAAAGATAAATAGGGTAATTAGGGGTAAAATAATATTATAGAATTACTTTAAGACTTTTCCTAATATTATTGGATGGTTGTTTTACCTAAATCATCCTTGGGTGTAAATGGTATCCTTTGAAAGCCACTTGGATGAGATTATGACATTTAATTTATTATATTTAATGAAAAGATAAATATTTCTTACTCAACATTTTATACGTATATTATTTTTATTATAAGGTTGTATAGAAGATAAATTAGACTATAAATACAAATTTTAAATATAATATGTTTTTTATTATTGTGTAAATTTATTTTCAGTTTTTAGGAAATAAATATTTTTCTTAATTGATTATACATTGATGATGTAAAATTATTTAGTTCATGAGAAATCCATAAATTATTTTTATTAAAATGATAATAACAATTATAAGATAAAAAACTTGAATATGTATTATTTTTTGAGTATATATTGACCATAAATATCCAAGGGTCGATTTATTGACCATTTGGGGCCATATGAAATGGAGTTTGGGATATATACAGTGTAAAGCCCTTCAAGTCTGTGAAAAGTTCAGCATTGTCCAACAAAAACATGAATTCTTATATTAGGTTCATGAACTCATATCCCTTATAATACCTCCTCTTTTTAGGATAGAAGTGTATTATAAACTTCTTCCTAAATCCCTTCTAAGAATAATCTTCCAAATTTCATACCTACTCCATAATATCCCACCTCTTCTTGGAAGGACTGCTAAAGATATATGTATAAAGCTTCTCCATTATATTTATGAGTTTCTTAATATGTGTACATACAATATAGAATGAATATATCCCAAAATAGACTTCCTAATGGACTCTCTCCCTAGTTAAAAAAGGTAAATATTGTAGCTGGAACTCTCTCTTCATCTTAGAAATCAAAGGAATTGTGTGAATCGTCTCTCATTCCATGGATCGCCTGACCCATAGAGAGTTTTCATGAAGATAAATGTCAATATGACCCTCATGATCTATAGGAAAATATAATTCAGCTTTGTTAGAATAATTTTAATTTCCACTATCCAGATTCTCAATTCAAAGATGATGATGGTGCATTTTTTCTACAAGAAAAACACACTACATAGAAAACTTGATATAAAAGAGTAAACCCTAACATGTGAAGAAAATAGAGAACCAATGATCCCTAGTCTCTCTAAACATGGATTATATGTTTTTTTATAAATTCCTTATAGTTTATTTATTTCATTTCATCTATATAATAATTATCTTATATCATATTTCATACTGGAAACTTTATATCCCATGAAATTGATATGTCTCTTTCATGAAAAATGTGTGCCAATGTATGTCCCTATGTTCCTATCATGATGCATGGATAATCACCACATTCCATACTAGGCCATTAGTATAAATCTCAAGGGCCAACACAATCATGAAATAATAACCTAACACACCATGTGAATCACTTAGTATAAAATAACCCCAAATATAATAAGAAAATAGTATAAACACCAATGCACCCCTAGGAACTCATATTTTCCCCTATATATAGGTTATCTAATTACATGACCATGATAATTACCATTCCTCAACATATCCTCATATCCTTTTAATATATTCCCAATAGTAATGAAACAAAAAAGTTAATATCCTAAATTTGATTCCACATTGTAACATCCCTTGATCCATCACTCTCCCATATGGATCAAACGGGTTTGTTACAAGATCACAAGTGCATCTCCCCATATGTCAGTGGAAGGTGACTAGTAGATGTGGTTTGATATGTATATTGGGATGACTATAACCAAGGTTACAAAGTTACAATATATGAGAATAATCATATAATAATAAATAAATATAAGAGTAATGAAATTATTTGAAAAAATACAAAACATTTGAGAAATAAGACAAATAAATCCAACTAAATAATTTAATAAAAAATAAATTAATAAACCAATGGAATGATTGAATGTAACAAAATTTCATTCGGAAATTAATTAAAATAAAACACTAGAATAATCAAATGAACCAGCTCCCAAACCCCATTTTGGTCCCTTCTCCAAACTACATACCATCCACTAAGAAAAAATCAATGATAAGGTCCCTTTCCCTTTTCCAGTCATGAATCTTTTTAATCAGCTCGAGTACCAATTAACGACCCAATCAGGGTGTGAGTGTAACTTAGTAGGCCTATGCCACCATGTCAAAACAAAACCAATCTGAGAATAATTGCATATAATAATTTAATATACATGTGTAATAATTAATAAAATAATTTAATAAATACAACATCAAACTTCTTTCTCACCATGATGAAATGTCTATGAGCATGCCTCAAAATAAGGCCAACCAAAACCTTATAACCATGGAAACACATAACGTGCCTTAGCACCATGTTCTAATGTCACTAACCATGACTCATAATGATTCTAGTATTAAATAAAAATATAATCATGTAATAAATCACATAAATTAGGATTGAACCTTCTATATAAGCATTAAAACAAAAAAAACATGTCCAAGACATACGTATAATCATTATATTATTTATTATGTCCATTCTAGGTGTATAAGTATTTCAAATTTTGTTAAAAGAAATATCCCTCTATATATTCATTTGAGTATGTCTCAAGGAATATCATGATATATATTCATTCCATTGTGTCTCAGGTAATATCCTGGTATATATGAATTTCAATATTTCTCATGGAATAGATCGGTATATAATATTTTCTTCATCTAAAGTGGGAAAATTCCCTATATAATAATTACATCATAAAATTTACAACACATCTCATATAAAAAAGGATATAACAATATTACATGAATAAACTCAATGTTGAATTATGAAAATTAAAAATTTTCTCTCTATTTCACATTTCGTTTTTCATATGGTCATAACCCAATAATGAGAAATAATTTCAACAGCAAGACCAAGCCAAGGTGAAGTTATATTAACCAAACACCCAACGTCAGGTCAAGTTAAAACCACTTTATGAAATTAATCTATTCATTTATAATCATTGGTTCGCTCACCCAAATGGTATACACAAGGTAGGTTGAAAACCAATTATATCTAAAGGGACTATGAGTAATAATCCAATTCATCATTTAATTTATTTAAGCACACATTATATCGGTGTGAATAAAATATTTCAATGAATTTGAAAAAAAGACTATATGTTTAATGATTAGACCCCCCCCCCATACCCACCATTAAATGATGATCATCCAACACATTTAGTGGGATACTATAATAAGAATGAAGGCACGGAAGTTTTCAAGAAGGATCATAGACCATAACTAATGAAGATAAAAAGAAACAACAAACACAATCATGATTTTAAACCACAATGGTGGAAGAATAATGGAAGATATGGGAAACCCTGAAAAAAACCATTTACTAGTGATCAATTGTTTTATTTGGACAACAAAATCATGAATGGAAATCCAAAATCACTTTGAAGTTCCTATATAGATGATAGGATTATGATGTATGCGAGGTAAAAAACAATCTTCCATACGCAACTTTTATAAACTATAGGTTAGGAAGTAACAAAATGTGTAAGACTATTACACATCATGTAGTTCTTTGTATAGGGATACACTGAAAAAAAATCCTTGGGTTTTTTTAACACCAACAGAACATTATACGATGTGTACTACATTCACTATGTTTATTCATTTCATGTCATGAACCAGGCTCACATCTTATTCTTGGAAAAATTTATGTTCCATATAACTTCATTATATGGTGTATAATTTCTCTATAAATAGGATTTAGTTTGTTTCTAATGGAAAGATCCTGAACCACCTCTAAATCCTTCAATAGAATGGAAAACTCTCATAAACCCATTTAACTCATTTATATTTAGACTCCATTAATTCAAATAGAAATACATCTGTAGAATTTATTTCATTTTTAACAACAAAGTCTCTCCATCTCCGAACAAGATGGGGCCACCAATGCTCAAAAGAAAAAATGAAAGTGGGGCATACCATAAAAAATATGGAATCATACATTTACAAATATTAATCAATTTTTAATGAATAACCCTTACCAAAATATCATGTTAATATCATTACCCATATTATGGAGACACTATTCATCCCATAATACCATCCCTAGTTTCATTAATAAGATATCCAAAGTGGGGTTTTTTAGTGAATGAGGATTGAAAATATATGAAAGAACCAGACTTAGGGTATAAGATTTTATGTCTCACATTTTTTTCTTCAATACATATTCCAAATTCATTACTTGTTTCATTTATGTGGTGTGTATACTAACAGTTAACATATTTTATTATTATAATTATAAAACATATGTATAATTACATATCCATATATAATCCTTCATTCACAGGGTATATCAATAAAATGTTACTGTAGTGGTAAGGGATTTATGATACAACCACATTATTTATGAGTATAGTTTATTATTATGATTCTAATGATTAAATCTTGTTATCTACCTCCCAATAAATTCACGAATTTTTCTTCTCTTATGGTTATTTCTGAAAATTAAAATTTTTCACTTAATTATCCTCTCATTACATACTCAAGATACTGAAAGAATTTTTTTAAGATAATACCAACTTTATTTCTCTCTTTTTTTCAAAATACATTTTCTACAATAATATTATTTTTCTAAAAATGCCTCTAAGAATGATTTGATTATACCACTCCAATTTTTTTATTTTTTTACCCATGTATCATTTTTTTTTAAAATTGTTTAAGAGGAATGTTCTTTTCATTTTCCATATAGAGTACATTTGAATTTTTATCCAAAGAGTTGAATGAATCTATGTTTTAATGCACACTATACGAACGATATTTCCCACTGTTAGAGTAACGTCCAGGTTCCGAAATCCACCCAGAGGTGCCCCATACCCGGTTGGTCACAAGGCCTCAAGCACATTTCCTCTAACTTGATAGGCTACTGACTAGCAGTGAGGGCCTTGGGTGTGATTGCAGGGAAACTATGCCCTTATTTTGAGAGTCACATAGCCGAAGAGTAACAGATAACAATAGAAAAAGCAATAATAATGACATAGAACAGTAAACAGTGGAAAACAGAAAGTAATAACAAGTTGGAGCACATATATAATGATGCATGATACATATGTCTAGGAAAGTAGCCAAACACATCACAGTACTGAAATAAATTACTAAACCAAAGTGAGAAAGAAATAGTAAACAACTCCTCATCATCAGAAGCCTCAGCTTAGTCCCATGCTCTCCAACTCCCAAAGCAGTCAAGTTTCTGAAGTAGAAGGGTGCTTGCCCTTATCTATACTTGAAACAATATAATCAATTTGGGCCCAAAATAATGACCCAAATAGGGTGTGAGACTAAATCCTAGTAGGAAACCACAAAGAGATCTGTTCCTAACAGTCAGTGAATATATATAGCGGGAAATAAGAAAAAGAAGTAGTAAACAAGGAAGTACTCAAAAGTAAACATTCCTGCAGTTTCAAAGTATTCAAACACCACATATCAAGAAATCAAATAATCACTAATGGGTAACCCTCTGTGATTTTCTCACATCCTAATCCCTTCTGGTCCTACCTATAAATCACAAGAAACCCTCTAGGAAGTGCACATAGTCTAACCCCTCTGGTTCAGCTTTAGCACAGACTCTCTGAGGAAGTAATCACCATAAATTCCCCCTATAGTCTCGTATCGATAACTAACAGGCATTCTAAGGAAGCACTTTCCTCTCATTCCCCTATTTTCCGTGTCAAGGAACTACAAACACTCTAATGAATCACTTACAGCAATTCTCCCTATGGTCTCGCATTGTAACAGTAATAACAGACCCTCTGGAGAAGCCCTCACATCCATTCTCCTTATGTCCTACTACACTAGGATCTCACGGATCTGTGTAAGTCAAACGAGCACAGAAATACATGGAATCCAAATTAAACCTCAATAACTACATTGCTAAAAATACTACAGCATAACAACATGTTAGATAAAACACCCCATCTTAACAATACTAGGCATGGAAAATAAAGCAGCAGCCTAATAGTAAAAACTAGACCAAATGGTCAAAACAAGAAAACATGGGAAAAACAAACATAGTATGAAAAAAAACTATTCAAAAAATATAACCTCTATCCAATCAACAAAGGCATATAAGGAAAACATTAGGGCTAAAATCATAAACATGGAATACCATGTTCAAGGGTATTGGGAACTTGTGGACATATTACTCAAAGACTAACTACAGAAAGGCACAAACCACCTACCTCAGTGTTTTAGGATCATTATATGTGAACCTAAAGCATTGAATCACCCTAGAACACTGAAGATCTACAAAAATGTCTAAAACAATCAACCCATGATATCTCACGAGAGAGAAGGAATCAGAAGGATGTGTTCAAGAAGAAGTGAGAACTCACTGATGTGATTCCAACACAACCAATAGAGTTCAATTCAAAGAGTGGATGCTCAATCAGGGGATCAGCGAAGATCCACACTGTATGGATGCCCTCAGATGAACTAGGTCGAAAAGATATGTGTTTTATCTATTAGACAATATCCCAGTATGTTTAATGAAAAAAAAGTACATGGTGTGTACATTTGAAGTACACGGCGTGTACTCGCCTTATTCGACCACCGCAAAACACGGTCTCTAGGTCACCACACACGGTTGTGTGCTTGTCCGTTACACGTCCATCACACTACAACATGCGACATAAGATTACACGGTGTTTAATTCAAAAATTTCCAAAAACTCCTATTTTTCTCAAAAACACCAGAAAAGAGAAAAACATACCTGAAAAGAAGATCCAGGTTCTTACAAACTTCCCCCCTTAATGATATTCTCCCCCTAATTTCCCTTTCAAGGTGGAGTAGAAGAAGAAACCTTAAACAGCTTCATCCACTACGATCGTACATCAACCTCCCTCTCCCATGTCTTGTCCTATACTCGCCCATGCAGGCATAGCATTTGTACTAGAGGAACAGACCAACCATAGAGAACCTTCACACTTCAATCAACAATCTGGATAGGATGATCCTCAAATGAGGCATCCACCTCTAACTAAACCTCCTCGGGTTGAAAAACATGATATGGGTCTGAGAAGTAATGTCAATTATGAGATATGTGGAAGACATCATGCATAGCCCGGTACCTCTGAGGTGACTGCAACCGATAGGCAACTGGCCCGACCCTCTCCAAAACCTCAAATGACCCGACATACCACGATGAAAGCTTACCCTGTCCCCTAATCCTTCTGTACCCCAACCTCGGTGTGACACACAGGAAAACTTAATCTCCGAACTCAAACTCCATAGGTCATCATTAACGATTAACATAAGACTTTTACACTGTGCAGTAGCCATCCTCTCCGAATCAACTTTATCTACTCTATGGTCTCCAGGAGAAGATGAAATCCTAGCATAGATGCCTCTCCTGCGTCCATCCAACATAAGGGTGATCAACAAGATGGTAAGTTGTACTCAAAAGTTCCTATGTTCCCAAATCCTTCTGTAGCTCCTGCTAAACACAATAAGTAAAATGTGAATCTCTATCTGATACATTGGAGTGTGGAACCCCTTGTAAATGTACTATCTCTCAGATGTGGAGTCTTCCCAGCTCATAAACACTAAAATAATCCTTGATTGGAAAGAAGTGAGAAGCCTTTTGAGTTTGTAAATGACAACCCAAACTACATAATTTTCTCAAGGCAACCTTGGAAAACCTGTCACGAAATCCATCGTGACATCATTCCACTTCCCCTCAAGAATGGGTAACTACTGAAAAATCCCTATTCATTGATGATTCTATACCTACACCTGTTGACATGTGGAACAACTCATGAATAAATCAGAAACATATCTCTTCATACCTGGCCACCAATACTGACAGTGTAGATCACGATACATCTTGGTGACACTAGGATGAACTGCCCAAACTGAGGAATGAATGTCCCACATCAGCTCTTCGCGTATGTCTGTTGACACCCATATGCACCCATGGAAATGCAAGATCTAATCCTCGCCTATGGTCTGTCTAGTAATAGTTTCCTCCCCTAACACGCTTTCCCATAGGACTAGGCCTTCTGAATCTGATAGCTTCCTCATTCATACTAGATCAAGAAGAGTATAGGTAATATCTACAGAAGAAAGGAACATTTTCCCCTGTCTGACATTAACCTCCAAATTCATCTAAAATAATAGAGCCATAAGATGCCACTCACTGATGTCCTCCATAACTGCTTATACCTGAGTCCTCATGCTCAACGCATCAGCCACTGCATTGCCTTTTCCTGGCATATAGGCAAGCTCAAAGTCAAAGGAATAAAGGTACTCAACCCACCTTTGTTGTCTCAAATTCAGTTCACGCTTAGTGAAGATATACATGAGACTTTTTTTGTCTTTGAAAAACCACAAAATTCCCTCTCATAAGATAATGTCTCCAACAACATAAAGCATGAAAAACTACATCCAATTCAAGATTGTGCGTTGGGTAATTCCTCTCATGTAGTCTCAACTGCCATGACCCGTACGCAACGACTCTTTCCCCCTGCATAAGCATAACTCCAAGCCCAATACCTATAGAATCACAGTAATCAGTATAACTCTTACCTGGCTCTGGCACTACTAGTAGCGATGCTGAATCAATCTCACTTCCTACTCTTGAAGGCTGATTCACATGAATCTGACCATAAGAACCTTTAACCCTTGTTATTCAGGCCTGTCAGTGGTGCTGATAAGCATGAAAAGTCCTGTATGAAACGTCTGTAGTATCCATCCATCCCTAGAAAACTCTATACCTCAAAGACATTCTTCGGCTACTCCCATGAAACTACTGCTCTCACTTTCTCTGGGTCTATTGATACTCCTGTCTCCAAGATAACATAACCCAAGAAGTGAATATAGTCCATCCAAATTTGGAATTTTGAGAGCATAGCGTATAATTTTTTCTCTCTCAATGTACTCAAAATGATCTCAATATGGGTATCATGGTCGTGTCGAGTGTCAGAGTAGACCAAGATATCATCCACAAAGACTACCACGAAATAATCCAAGTATGGATGGAACTCTTAGTTCATCAATTCCATTAAAACTGCAGCCGCATTCGTGAGACCAAACAACATAACTACATACTCGTATAGACCATACCTACTGAGAAAGGCTGTAAGGGGTATATCATATGGTCTAACGCGCAACCGATGGTAACAGGATCTCAAATAAATCTTCTAGAACACTCGGGATCCTCATAGTTGATCAAAGATATCATCAATTCTTGTTAAGGGATATCGATTCTTTACTATCATCTGGTTCAACTACTGATAATCCACCCAAAGTCTTAGGGTACCATCTTCCTTCTTTGCAAACAGGACAGCCAAACCCCAAGGAGAAGTACTAGGTCGGATAAAACCCCTTTCCTAAAACTCCTCCAATTGCTTCTTCAGCTTCTGAAACTCTAGTGTAGACATCCTATAAGGAGGAATGGACACTGGTGCTTCTCTTGGCATGAGCTCAATAGAGAAGTCCACCTCTTGCTCTGGAGGAAAACCTAAAAAGTCCCATGGAAATAAATCCCTAAAATGATCCACCACTAGATGGATTTTTATCTTTGAATTCCCCTAGTCATCTAGATATAGAATTTTAATCTAGGTTGTAACTCCTCCCAACCCATGAAGCTCGGATCCCGCTCTGCTTTCCTGGACATCTGATTCACCCTTATGATGAAACGATCCACCCTCTGGTGATGTGAAACTCACCCTATGGCGATAGCAATCAACAAATTCTTGAAAGGGAACTAACCAGTCGATTTTGAGAATGACATCATATCCTTTCATCTCTAGGGAATAAAGGTCTCATAAGAAGTAACACCAACCAACCTCTGGAGTGCACACCTGGAGCTATTGTACACTAGTTGTTCTAGTCCCCAACGGAGTGTCTAACGTCATGATATCAGAAGAAGAAAAGATATGGAGCTTAAGGCTTCTCATAACAGAAATATATATAAAGCTATTGGAAGATTCTATATCAAGAAGAACAGAAGCTAAAACTGAGGCAACTAAGATCGTACCTCAAATTGTAGAGGGTTTGGGATCCTGATCTTGCCGGGACTCCTCCATTGCAAAAGATTGGCTAGTACCGCGGCCCTATGACCCTGCCTGACCACTCTAAGCTAATCCAACATGTTTTCACTAAAATCCTAGTGATTGGCTTCTAGGTCCATGACCTCCACCTCAGCTTGAATGACCAGAAAAACTCCAGTTCCTAGACAGATGACTTACTAGTGGCGCTGCACCTGTATGAGGAGTCATAAAAGAACCCATGTTACCAACTTCTAGTGAGAAGATCTAACAGAAATGCTGAAGATGACCCATCTTTCCACAAGATCAGCACTCCACTGGGTCTCTTGGAAATGTGGCCTTGTATTACCACTCTTCTCGCACTGGTAGCACACCACCTGGATACCAGAAAAAGTGTCGCCATCTTGGATCACCACACGAAGACCCCCTGTGGTGCTTCCTGCTATCAGTAGGAGGGATACTAACTACGAATGTCGAACCACCGTGGTTCACAACTCCAGAATCCCTCAAATTGCACTCTATGATCAGCACCTGGTTGATGATAGAAGTGATGGAAGTCAGCCTGAACATGTTCACTTGAGATCAGATGTCATGTCTCAGACCATCCTCAAACTTCCTTACCAGGAATAACTCATCACCTTCTGGGATGGTCATGAAGTGTTGCAGCTCTGTGAAGCAAGAATAATACTCCATAACAGAAAGAGTACCTTTTCCCAAACTCATGAACTCTCGGGCTCGATCAACCCTCAAAGTCTCCGGGTAGAAGTAGTCATAGAAGGCATGATGGAACTCACCATAGTCCATAACCTACTGGGGTCCTTCCTGTGAGATCACATCCCACTATCTCTTGGATGAGTCCCGAAGCATGTATATAGTGATCTTGACCCTCCTCTATGGAGGCGTCTCTAGATGCTCGAATATAGAAATCATGGATTCTAACCATTACTCTGCAGAATGAGGTCATCCTTCCATGGTGAAAGTGGGAGGATGCTACTGCTAGAAAATTCGCATCAACTCTGCCATTGAAGGGGTAGGATGTGGTACTTCTAGGTTGGTATGCATGAACCTCATTAAACCCTCTTGGAGTTGTGCATCATCACGTGTGTCCGGAATGATGGAAGGTTCTAAGACTAGCACTACTAGAGGATCTGTTGGTAGTCCTTGACCAGCCTTGTCCGGTGTCTGATCATCACCTTTCAATTGGCGTACAACCGGAGGACCTCTTGGTGGCATGACTTTTCAAGGTCAAGCACACACCTTAGATATTGATTAATAGGGATTGAAACATAGAATTATAAGAAATTAACAGGAGAAATAAAGCATTTATGTTTTTTAAAACATGGATACAAGGTGTGTATAATTCCAACACGGTGTGTTCCCTTAATCCTTTCATAGGGACGTGTACTCCCACCACAACTTGTCGCGTAGCACCCCAAATACATGGCGTGTTGTCCCAACACAAGTCATGTACTTGACTTCTCTTCCCCTACCTGAGTTTTTATACATGGATAATCTACACACTTCTCCTAGAACAAGACTACATGGCATGTTAGTGACAGAAACAACTTGTACTAGATGAACTTCACCAACCCGTGTTGTTAGTCACACGTCTCGTTACACGGCTCACTCTACACAGCATGTATCTTCTAGACATGGCATGTACAAAAAAAGTATCATGGACCCCTGTTCTTCACTACATGACTAGATACCTGTTTTACACTACATGGCATGATCAGACATGACAAGACATGTATAACTTAAGCTTTCATCCATCCGTGTCATTAGGAACATGGGTGGACACAGGGTCTACACAACATGGTGTGTACAACGGGTATATGGCGTGTTCCCCAAATTATTTCTCAACCCCATGTATCTTCACACATAGTTAGCGACACAGTCAGAGACTACATGACGTGTACATATAGTACACGGTGTATACTCAAGAAAAACTGTTCCTTTATGAATAGAAGGACACATGGCGTGTATTCATCATTAAACGTTCTGTATTCTAGGTTCTTCCATATATTAATCCTTAGAAAATACTCTAGAACCAAGAAAAACACTGAAACTAACATTAAAGTGACAAATTTGGATTCGTGACGGCCCATACTCCTCGCAAAACAAAGTTTGGAATCTCATACATGTCATAAACAAGGATAACGATGCAATGATCCACCAAATTACAGTCCATGAGGTCCCATAACACCTCAAGAACCAAAGATTGGCATTCATTCAAACAAAAATCTATACAATTCAGTACCCTATCAAAATTAGGTATTATATCAAGTCATATATCACAATAGCATGTATATCTAGTAAAACATCTATCACAAAAACATGCAATTACTAATGCACCCTAAATGGCATTCCAGAAATGCATGACATGTGATTTTTTAATAAGTGACTATATGATGCATGAGATGGAATACCCTCATCTCATCAGGTTACAACAGGAATAGAACCTTAATAATTTCAACAATAACAACAAAATACATGTTAATCACCCAATGATGAAAATCAGATCAACTATAAAATTGAAAAACCAGAAATATTGCAATAAATGTGGTAAATTGAATTTTCCATATACACAGGTTAGCTACTCCCAAGAACATCTTATTACCAAGTAATTATTTCTCCCTATCCCTAGATATATTCTCTAAACAATAATTCAAGAAGAAATAATTCTTTTTATACTACATTGAAACATCCAGGTTCCAGAAGCCACCCAGAGGCTCCCCGTACCTGGTTGGTCACAAGTCCTCAAGCGCATTTCCCCTAATGCCAGAGACTGCCGACTAGAAGTGAGGGCCTTGGGTGTGATAGGGGAAACTATGTTCTCATTGTAAGAGTAACACAGTATAAGAAAAATAGTTAACAATAAAGATAGCTGTAATAATGGCACACAACAATAAACAACGTAAGACAGAAAGTAATAAGCAGTCGGAGCACATATATAATGATGCATGATACATATGTCTAGGAAAGCATCCAAACACATCACAATTCTAAAATAAAGTACTAAACCAAAGTACGAAAGAAATAGTAAACAACTCCTCAGCATCATAAGCCTCAGCTTGGTCTCATGCTCTTCAGCTCCCAAAGCAGTCAAGTATCTGAAGTAGAAGGGAACTTACCCTTATCAATACCTGCAACAATATAATTTGTTTAGGCCCAAAACCATGACCCAAACAGGGTGTGAGACTAAATCCCAGTGGATAACCACAAAGAGATATGTTCCGAACAGTCAGTGAATATATATTGTAGGCAATAAAAAAAAGAACTAGTAAACAATAAAGTACTCAACAATAAACATTCCTACAGTTTCAAGGCATTGAACACCAGATATCAAGTATGTAGATAATCACTAATAGGTAAACCTCTGAGATTTTCTCACAAAATAATCCCCTATAGTCCTACCTTTCAAGAACAAGCAACCCTCTGTGAAGTACACACATTCTAACCCCTCTGGTTCAGCTTTAGCACAGACTCTCTGAGGAATCACTCCCCACCAATTCCCACTATAGTCTAGTATTGGTAACCAAAAGGAACTCTAGGGAAGCACTTACGTCTCATTCCCCCAATGGACCACATCAAGGAACTGGAGACACTCTGAAGAAGCACTTACGTCAATTAATCCAATGGTTTCCCATCGTACCATTAAAAATAGACCCTTTGGTGAAGTCCACAGGTCCATTATCCCTATGGTCTACTACACCAGGTTATCACAGCCCTCTGTAAGTCAAACGCGCACAAAAATACATGGATTCCAAAGTAAACCTCCAGAACTACTTGGCTACAAAAACTACATCATAACTGCAGGTCAGATAAAACACTCCATCCTAAAAATACTAGGCATGGAAAATTAAGCAGCATCCTAACAGGAAAAACTAGACCAAATGGTCAAAACAAGAAAACATGGGAAAAACCTCCATAGTATGGAAAAAAAACCCTCTTCACAACATATAACCTCTATATAATCAACTAAGGCATTTTAGGAAAATAATAGGGCTAAAAACATAAACAAGCAATACCCCATTCAATGGTATTGGGAACTTTTTCACATATAACTCAAAGAATAACTATGGAAATTTACAAACCACCTACCTCAGTGTTGTATGGTCGTTATATGTGAACCTCAAGCCTTGAATCACCCTAGAACGCAGAATATCTATAAAATAATCTAAAATGTTCAACCCGCGATATCTCACGAGAGAGAAGGAATCAGGAGAAGGTGTTCAAGAAGAAGAGAGAACTCATCGATGTGTTTCCAACGCAACAGATGGAGTTCGATTCAGGGAACGAATGCTCGATCAGGGGCTCGGTGAAGATCCACGTTGTATGGATGCTCTCAGATGAACCAGATTGAAAAGATATGTGTTTTTTCTATCCGACGCAATTCCAGTATGTTTAATGAAAAAAAATAAAGTAAATGGTGTGTACTTTTGAAGTACACTACGTGTACTCACCTTATTCGGGCCCCACATAAGGTGGTCTCAAGGTCACCACACATGGATGTGTGCTTGTCCATTACACTGCCATTGCACAGCTATGTGCAGAAAAATATTACATGCTGTGTACATATAAGTACATGATATGTACTTCAAAAATTTCCAGAAACTCATGTTTTTCTCAAAAACACCAAAAAAAGATAAAAACATACCTGAAAAGAAGATCCAAGTTCTAATAGTTTAAATTTCTCACTAATTTAAATAATTTATTCCATATTACCATGATTATTATAAAATAAAATGATTTATTTTATATTCATAAAAAATTAGATTTTAAAATGATATTTTTAAATTTTCAATGGTTTTTTCATCTAAAATATTTTAATTATAATTTAATGGTATTTCAATTCATTAATGAAAAAACATTTACTCTACTTATGATCTACTCAAGATATCATCAAATTATTCCATAAATATTTTTTCTCTATATTTTTTTATGATTATAACAAAAATACATTTATGGATGCCATTTATTTACTTGGTTTATTCTTACAAAATAAGTTTTTTCTCATAGGTTATGCTATGATGAAATATTAATGAACCCCATTTCCATTCTATTTTTTTTACTATAATGGATTTTTTATGATCTTATGGTGAATTTATATATGATATTATTATTTCATGGGTGGACCAGAATTATTTTACACTCCATTGAATTTGGTAAATATTGATTACTTGTGAGTTAATATATTATGTGTGAACCTAATTTCATGTTCACAATTTTATTCATTGACCCATTTTTTAGGTCATTAATATTATATGTCATCCTGTTTTTCATGGGCCTATTTTTTTCATGGACCTGTATTTCCTATCTATAAGGTTATGTGTGGACCTAATTTTTTATGTCCATATGTTTATATGAGGTCCTAATTTCATGTCTTTAGTGAGTAACATTGTTTTTATTATACATGCTAACTATATTATAATAATATCTTTTTACACATTCTTATGTCTATTTTATGATTTCATGGTTCATGTCTATTGAATTCATTTATGATTCAGGTCTTATTAATGGCCAAGATTTATACCAAGACTCAAGATTGTGATCTATTTTATGAATGGTATGGTTTTCCAATGTTAATATCATATTCTCATACTATTATTATCATGTTATGACGAAGTAATAATTTATATCACCCTTATTTACACTTAATTACCATCTGAGCTCACCCTTTATTATGTTCCTTTCCCCAGGTTTTATTAATTGGTTTTAATCAGGGTATGTCTATAAAGAGTACTAAATTGGGAGACAATTGGGGGATAAATTGATGATCGTTCATGAAATTAGATGACTATGTATCTAGTATCCAATGTCACTATACCTATCCTATCCTTAGACTTGTATTTTTGAATTATATTTAATATTAATAAAAATGATGTAATATCTCCTTATAAAAATATTGGTACATTATAATTTTTGTATGAAATTATCACATTTAATTATAATTATTGAATATTTATCTCTTTATTAGATTGTAAGGTTATACATTTGGAAATTTTCAATATTTCATTTAGTACAACATTCTATTATATTTGATCATGATCTGATATTTTACACAATGTTATTGAGAATGTTTTAGAAGAATCTACTTATAGGTTTGATTTTTAGTATTTATTATCATCCATACATAGATAGTTAGTCTTATGTGACCATTAAAAAATAAGAAGACATGTTGGCATCCTACAGTACATATTTAAAATTTGGTTGGGATCGACACCTTCTATTGGTGAAATGTTCTTACAGTAATAGATTTCAAATGAGAATTTTTATAGATCCTTGTGAAATCCTATGTGGTAGAATGTATAAAAAAACATATATACTTGGATGATGTTAAGGAAAAAATATATTTTTACCTGATCTATCTAAAAAAATAGCATAGAATGTTTGAGTCATTCATCATCACATATATTCAAGTCAATGTTGATATAAAATATCTGCTAAAAATTGTCAGTGGGATGTGATGTTTGATGTTAGTTAATATGTATTCTTATTGATATCTTCTTTTTATAATGTTATGAGATTTAGGAATAAGAAAATGTTATTACCTATTTATATTTCTACCATTGAAATTCTTGATCATATCTGGATGATTGGTTATTGTTTGGAACTTCCACCAAATCTCTTTTATGTTCATGATGTGTTCCATATTTCTCTACTAAGGATTTTGATACCTTTTTCTTCAAATATATTGGTCTCAGAGGTCACCCCCCAATATCATAATCTCTATTATGATAAAAAATAGATGTATATTCAATATTATAGATAAAGTAATACAAAATAGGACCACTCACGTGGCCAATGTTTAGTGTCATAACCATAAATTAGAGGAAACTATGTGGGAATATGAGGATGTGATAATGCAAATGTATCATCCCTTTTTTATCGGTGTGAAAGAATTAAAAGGGGTAGGTTCATATATGGGGGTAGAATAGAACACTACAATATTTTATGATTATTTATCTTTAAATACATTTTATTTTCTTGATGTATTTCTTTACATGTAATACCGACATTAAAAGAACCCCGATATAAGTTGTATTGTTTAACATTATTTTTATAAAAAAACTACTCAATTTTATTGTATTATTAGAAATAAAAAAAATATGAAAACTATTTATAGATTTTTTATATAATGTAATATCATTAATAAATAAGTACTCTATTTTCAGTACGTTCATTCTTTTCTTCAAGCATATGTATTCTTAAAAAAATTATTTATTAGATTTTTTGTGTGAATATTAGAATTAAATTGACACAAATTCTATAATTTAATTTTATAAAAAATGATATCTTATTTTAAATTGTCTTTTCTATATTTTTTATGGTTTTTTGAGTTTTTTTAACAATATTTATTTTAATATTGAAAATAAAAAATGAAAATTTGGTAAAAATGTCAATTATTTTCATTAAAAAGACAAATAATTATTTTAATTTGATGCTAAATTTATATAAGTCAAATTTATTTAAAAATAATGTATTTAATTACTTAATATTAAACTTTTTAATTGATTTTTCTATATGTTAACTTTTTAGAATAAGTACATTTATCTTTAAAAACTATTTAACATTTCACTTTACTCATTTATATTAAAATGAATTTAATGCACATTTACATAATAAAATTTTCAAAATGAATCCCATATATGAAATTAGAATAATAAATATAATTTAGTTATCTAAACATAATTTTTGATCATCACAAATATTATCCATGGTAATGGTTTTTCGCATTGGTAGAAAATGTATAATACGGATAAAACAATAGGTTAAAGAGTTTAAAATTACTAAAAGATAGATTTATCCTATTGGATGAGTTAATTTATATAAAATATATTTTTTGGAGTTAAATGATAAATTTTCAAACATTACTTTGAAATTTGGAATCTAATAATGTCTTTTTTCCTGATTAATAATATTTTTGTCAAATTTAAGAGAATTTTTTTCCCTTTGTATTTAAAGGAATTTTTGTAAGAAACAATTATATTTTAGATTTCTCATAAAATATAAAAACCTTCCTTTTTTGTTATTTATATAAAAAAAATTCTCAGAAAATATTTGGTTGCTTTATTTCAAGTTGAAATGATTTTTACACTTAAATTGGTTATTTTCCTAAAAAAGGTATTTTGTGAAAAAAAAATATATTACTTTCATACACCTATAAAATTTATGTTGATAAAATTTATTAAAAATTATGAATCATTATTTTCATATTTGGGTAGGAGGCCCATTTTTCAAATAATTATTTTATATTATAAAAAAACGGTTTTATCATAGTTAAGGTTAAAATAGTTTCAATGTGATTTAGCTAGGGGATAAGGATTAAAATGTATCCACAACTTTTCCAAATGTAATTTTTTTCAGTGTAATTATTCTTTATAACATCATCACATGAATGTTTTTCTCTTATTTCATTTTTAATTAATTATGTTGTCCATATTGTTTAATATTATATGTAATTCCGTGTTTATTTTTTCCTGTATTAAAAAATGATACCACTACTCTTTTGTTATGAACACATAGTGATCCTTATAAATAAACCAATAACTACCATGATACCATAAAAAATTCCTTCCCCACATTCCTAATCTTATTTTTCTTTAAAAATATTATCCTTTCAATGATTATGGTGTAATCTTAAAGAGGTTTCTGGAAAGATATGTAAAACACATGACCCATTATTTTTAGTTTTATTACTTATTATACCTTCTCTAAATATATTGTATCTATTATATAATAATTAATTCATTGTATCCATTATATTAACTTGTATTTAAAATTATTTATGACCCATTATCCATCCCCTTGCCATAATGTTTGAAAATAAAAAATACTCATCTATATTTGTTGACTACCATATCCGCAAAGTCATGCATTTAATTTGTCATGAAAATTAGTCATTGATACATATAGTTATGGTTTTTATGTTTATCAGTTATATTTATGATATAATTATGGGTTTTAATGATTATATATTTTTTATATTTCATTCATTCTTTTCATAAGAAAATTTAAATAGCATTCATGCATACATAGGTCATACTGTCTCCCTGAATGATGTAAATAATTTCCTTATCTTGAGTTTTATAGATAATAATAAATATGTATATTTTGTAAATAAAGAATATTTGTATCATGATTAATATTTTATATATTATGGATCCATGTTAAATGTACATATACTAGAACATTTTAACTAAAACATGTATGAAAAAAGAAACACTTATCACATAATACGTTGATTTAAAACAAATAAATGTTAATAAATCACTGATATGATGTTTTAAATATATCATATATATATATATATTATGAATGAATACAAAACTAACATGTAGGTATAATATATATTTATATATTTTTTATACAGTAGGTCATAACATTTTCAAACTAGATGAGACTTGGGGTAGGTGATTTATGTTTCAACACAATTATAACTAGGAATGTTTATCCTTTATTTATATTGAAGAAATTTAATTATCCTTATCCAGTAAAACGTTTTCATATTTATTCTACTTGGGTTATTTTTTTATTTTTCCAGTAATGGTATCATTCTCCACTCTCTATAATGAAAATTAAATAGAAAATATTTTTAATAAATATATAATTAATTTTCACTTTGGTCAGAAATATATTTATTTTATATCCATGTTTTTGTTAAAATATTTCTTGAATGATTTTAGTTTTCTACTAAGATTGTTAAAAATAATTTTCCGGAATTCTCAGTGTTAAAAATGGATCTTCTTTAAGGTATAAATTCTTTAATTTATACTTAATTTTAGTTTCAATATCTATATATGGCTTAATATAAATGTCATTTGAGGTCATTGAGGTATTTGGGGTCTCTAGGTCTTGTTTGGATCCCATAACCTATCTTTTGGATCAAAATGGCATGGAACGTGGTCAGAATAAAACATGTTCAGTAGGCCATACATTTTGAATAAAATCATGTTAAGCATGATAGTGGGAAGCTACATACCACATAGTTAGAGTAAACCTGGAGATTTTGTTTGCATTTCTATGTGGCCTTGTCTACAATTTTTACAGAGGATTTTTTCATGATTTCTTCACAGTTAGTCAAAACATGTGAGGAAACCATGTGGGTTTTCCCTTCTTACATTGAATCATGCAAGGATGGAATATGGTTTGGCTAGTTGTGCAGCCATACCATGAAAATCGACTCTTTGGGTGATTTTACCAAAATTCCCCTCTTTAATATTATAACATTCAACCTGATTTTCATTCCCTCCTATAGAAAATAGCTCATTTGAGGATAACTTTTGATGAATATTCTTTTATTTTCGACCGATCATCCATCTGATCTCGAAATCAATAACCATTTGTCTTCTTGGATCCACACCGATAAGATCTTGATTCCTTTTTGTGTTTCTCATCATTTGCATTTTTATCGGCAGAACTATTTAGATGCAAGCTAATTTTCCCTATTATTAGTTTCATCGTATGTTATTAAATTTTATCCCAAACTATGTCTATTCATTAGCTGATACTGGAAATTATATCCTTGAAGAATCTATGGTAGGTTGTCTCGTGTCTTTCATTTAATGTTGAAGTGTTTATATATGACGTTGCGGTATGCCCCAAATTCTTAGAGTGACACCCTTGAACTGAATTTAGATCCTTGAATTAAATTTTTAGGCATGGACTTTGTAATTAATGTGTCCCATCAATGAATGAATATAGGTTGTGGACCTTTATGTTATAACCACCCCATTATGAGTGTTTTTTAGTTAAATAGATCATTGTGATAGTATATGAATTTTTTATACCTTTGATGTGTTCCCTTTACCCCTTGTCATGGGATGTTAACATTGAATTGTAAATCGATTGTTGGAATTTTTAATTGATATATGAATTAAATTTTAATTTCAATTGTAAATTAAATTGATAAATATAATGTAATGGAATCCCTGAACCTAGAAACTTTTCATGTATTGGTTGGTTGAGCATGAGTTTCTTGTTATAATGAATTTCCCACATGATTAGTCAAGAGGTAAATCTTCTAAGAGAGCAATATTCCTTGAGTCCCCTATGGAGGTGATATTGAATGGAAATTTTATTGGTGATAACCCTGAAATGTGTAAATGTAAATGATTGAATGGAATTTATTAAATTAAATTGAATTCATTTAATTCAAATTTGTCTTGGGAGAAACATGGATTCAAATGATGAATAGCATGCCCAAACCCATTTGGCATTGACCTTATTTATTCCTGAGTGAAAATTTGACTATATATATGGTTTTACAAGGACATAATCATGGGGGGTGACTATTATATGTTGAGTAACACATGGAATCTATATATATTTCCTAGGCCATACTATTATGTAATTTCATCAATTATTCCATGGGTGATATTTGGGATCCATTAGTGGTCCGCTAAAGATAGACTCAAATGGAAATGATATTATAACACACATATTTAGAAACATGGGTTCTTGAGTGGATATCCATAGATGGTCTTGTAGGGTGTTTTTTTATATTAAACTTCAAGAAATACCTGGATTCCAAATTTGGAATTGCAAGGATGGGATTAGGTTCTAAATTAAATATTGAATGGAATGAGTTATGTGAAATGTCTTCCAAGAAAAATCTCAATATTGGATAAGGTCTTTGTTTATACTTTATGGATGGGATTTTTAGGAATTAATTGGTTATGTATGTTCACATGGGATGTCAAGAAAAATTTCGGGTCTCGAGACTTATAAATTAAATGAAAATTTAATTATTAAATGATTTTTATTATAAAAATATAACATGGACTTTTTTGGATATTTAATTTATGTAATTCCATGCATATTTTATTACTTCCTACACACTATGCATGATATATATTCACTTAAAAGATGATACTAGAACTTGGGTGGTAACCTATTGGGATTATGACTCAGACCCTGCTTGGGCCACCTTGGGAACTTGAACAGAATATATTATCACAGGTTTGGAAAAGGGAATGTGCACTGCTATAGGTTATTGATTTCTTCTCAGGAGCATGGGAGGATAAGGTCGAGCTGAGGCTTGTGATGCTAGTTGGATATATTTTGGCCTTTTTTTACATTTTCAATGTGTATTGTACTGATTCCATGTACAAAAATTTTGGATTATTTCTTAGAAACCTGAAATTTATCATCATCATTAGTATATGATATTACTCATAGAATTATAGTATTTATTTGTCTTGGATGTTTATCTCATGTTCGGTTTCCTATTGTTTGATTTTCATTATTGCATCTAATATTAATTATTATTTATATTATGATGTGTTACACTTTTTGTAAGAGGACATATTTTTCTCAAATACACACCCTAGGCCCTTGCTGGAATACATAAGCCTCTATTGTTTGGGGAGATACACTTGATTCCATATGGCTGACCATGATCAGTGCACCATTTAGTGGCATTAGGGTTTAGGATGTTTCAAAATTTTATAATAGGGATTTTTCTTTTGAATATTTTTATTTGGAAACTATATAGATGTATCAAAATTAAATGGGTCCTTTTAATCAAATTTACATGGGCATAACTATTCTAAATAGAAGAAAAATAAAAATTTATTTGAATGAAATTATTCTTTTCTCTGTTTTGATTGTTAATGTGGAATTGATTACACAATCTGATGATGCACTTGAAATATGATATTACTATTTATGTGATTGTGGGATCTATTCTTTTAAACCCCTATGGTATTAGGTTATTCTATATCATGCATCATTCTACGAAATTTATAGGAATCACATGCCTTGCATTATGCCAGGACATTTGGGATTCATTACATGTTGCATGATGTTGTGACAGGTGTCATGATAGATATACCTATTATTGTGATATATATTATGGAATTTTTTATAGTGTGAATTAAGTAGAAACCATACATTGTTTCCTAAATAGTATGGTCTTTCATAGAAAAAAATTTGGAGAACAATTTGGGTCGACCTATTTAATTTTTTTGAAGGTTGGGGCTCGCAGCCTCTTTATTGAAATTATAAGTAAACAAAAGAGTTCAGGGAGTGTCGATACAAAATCTGAGGATCATTAAAAGACACTAACCAGTTTTAGAACGGGTACTCATACTGTGGTAGGGGAGCCGCCCACCTCTACCTCTGGGATGTCATCCTCTCTCCCCATATGTGACTTGAGTCCAGCCACCATCAATATCATTTGCAGGGTCGGCCACAATGTGGGTGCATGGAGTAAACAGTCCAGCCTCAGAACTGGTAGCCAGCAAATCGAAAGAGTTATGTGTGCTTATATTTCTGAGAGATTCCCTTTATTTATTATCGTTCATCGACATCACCTGCATGGATAGAGAAGTTTCCTCCTCCTTGGAAGAATTCACATTTAAGAA
Source organism: Viscum album (assembly GCA_963277665.1). Taxonomy (NCBI): domain Eukaryota; kingdom Viridiplantae; phylum Streptophyta; class Magnoliopsida; order Santalales; family Viscaceae; genus Viscum; species Viscum album. The sequence goes on along the minus strand of OY728135.1, from coordinate 1,899,235,125 downwards.
AGAAGGGGGTTGATCATTCACTGACCTTGTATGATGTATTGCTGAGTCTATAGGGAGTCGGTCACTTAGAGTGACCTACATATCCCAGGGTCCATTACCATCAATATCTAAAGTAGAAGAAGAGGAAATGCCTCTAGAATTAGAGATATTGGAAGCTAAAATTACCTTATAATTTTCCAGAGGAGACCTCTTATTTGAACCAGTCATTAGAGGGTCCTTCTTCTTAATCATGTCTGGTGTAATAGAATCAAATTTTTTCTTACCTTTTCTTGACTTAGTAGTAAGGATCTCCTGTATGAATTTCTCATCAGCCTATACTTGAGCAGATATTTCCTTCCCTGCTTAACTATCATCTGTTTCAGAATCTAGCCTTTCCTCATCCATTCCCTTTATCAAAACCTCCTTAAAGGAAAACATATTATAAACATGATCAAATTCCTCTACCAAGTCTTCCCAGGTCTTTTTGTAGTCCAGTTGTAGATTTATAGCGGGCCTCTACTGTTGGTCTTGTGTTTGAGCAACAATTTTCCTTATGTTATGATCCATCCCTTCTGTAGTAATAACTTCATGTGGGGCTGCTAATCTGTGATTCTTCCTTGGGTCTTCCTTGATGCTTTGATCAGCAATTAGCATTTCCTTCCTCCTAAAGTGAGCCGCATCATGTCCTTTCAACAAATAGTTGGAGAACTTAGTGTCTGCAAGACATCCAGAGTTTGAGTGTCCAATTCTGCTACAGATATCACAAAATAAAGGCATTTTTTCATAGACTATGTTCAATTTGATGTCATCTTGAGGGGTAGAAAGAATCACCTTGTCAATTAAAGTAGAACCTAAAACCACTTCAACCATAATTCTAGGAAAATGTCCAAAACTATCATTTTGAGGGTTTGAGTCCATTCGAATAGGGATCCCAATAGCAGAGGCAATGTCAAAAAGGATTTCAGAGTGCCAAAGAACCTAGTTTAGACAATGAACCCTAATCCATACCTGAGAAAAAGTGTCCTTAAAATCATGAAGTCTAAAGTTTGGACTCCATTCATAAACCCTTAGTGTTCCCAGATTGAGGTTAACAGAACCAAACCCCCAAGCTCTCCCCTTCAGTTCAGCCGAGTAAAACAAAAGATGAAAAAAACCTCTCCCGATCGAAACACATTTAAATTCATTGAAGCCCCAAATTACAAACAGGTGAGAAACCAGGTCTAAGGTTTTCCAAGTTTGCATACCTTTGGAAAGCGATACCCTAGAAATAAAGGTATTCTTGCAAAGTTCTAACCTTTGTAGGATAGCAACGTTTGAAGCAGAAACATGCGTTGTAGATCCTTTCCTTATGATGCGTTGAGATTTTCTATTTTCTGGGAAAACGAAGGAACTTGAAGGGATTATTGAAGAGGCAGAATGATTACCATCAAATATATGTTCCCCAATCGAGATATTCAAGCTGCACTATTACCCAAACCCGACATTATTAATGGGATGTAGGTCTTGTCTCATTCTTATATGATATTTGTATGTTTCCCAGACATGACTCATGTAGCTGGTAGATAGGTATGTTATTATATTTGAAATCTTGTACCTATCCTATTCCTTTATCTGTGCTTTTAAGATGCTTACTTTGATAATGATCTTGATCTGAGGTGTGTGTTTGGAATTATAGAGTCATTGAACTGCAACATCCTCAAGTATATTTCAAGGAGAGTTTCATTGACCATGCTCAATAGGTGGTGGTTCATGGGCTACCAGTGTATCCTCTAATAGATTCAACTGAGTCTCTAGTTATAGTACAAGAAATAGGTATTGAGTAACATCTCTTGGAGGGGATATTACACTTTATACAGACCGTTTGGGGAGCACTATGACCTTACTCGACTATGGAAGAGTTGACATGTGAGTTCCAAAAACATCATCTTCTCATGTTTTAAGGGTATATAATACTGAAAGATGTAGATTCATGGATAGAGGCCATGATATCTATCATCAACCATTTAGAGATTTATCATGATATGGGGGTAAATCTCACTATGTATATGCTACATGATTCCACCATGAGATGTTGGTATTACATTACACATAAGTATCTTCTTCAAACAATGTCTTGGATGGATTTTTATTAAGGATTCTATGATGACTTATGTCCCAAGAAACTGAGGGACAATATGACCTAAGAAGTCATGGACATAGAGTAGTGTACGTTATCAGATATGGATTATTTGACCAGTTTTACTGAGTTCTAGTCCTTCACACCTATTATAATGGGTTATGAGTTATATAATTAAAAGATATTTGAGGATGGAATCAGTTACAAAATTCTATTGTTGGTGAATTTATTTCCACAGATAATGATTTATGTAATAGTGAATCAGTGTTAATCACAGATCATAACCTCAGAGATAAGGGAGGTGTGAGCCAGGGCAGTTTACCATCTAGATCTAGTACTACATTCATTGTTAGTAGGAGTATTTTTATAGAGCATACACATAGTGATATTAAAATGTTAAGAACATACTCAGGTATCCAGGTGGGGAACTACAAGTGCAATGGGCTGGGACAGACGATGCCATAGTGTATGAGAGAACAAGTCGAGTGCAGATCTTATGGCATGATTATCCATCTAAAATTCTTCTATGTAACTTTTCCTCTATAATCTAGGGAAAGAGGGTTTTCACTACTCCATGTTCAATTTTGAGGTTAGTATATTCTAATCAGGCGGGGTTTTGGATTACAACAGGTCAATTAGGCCAAGGTGTTGGACATGGATGTGGTAGTCAAACCAATGTTTTATAATGAGATTAGAGCTAATCTACTTAGGGTATCTAGGTAGTATCATAGGGTCATGGATCATTCTAGAGATATGAAGTGCAACTGAAACCTAAGGAAAAGTATCCCAGATTTTATGTAATCAACATTTCTATTATAGTAGCCTCTGAATTAGATTCTTTTGTTTTGGATACATGGGCTTCTCATTACTTTATATTTGTGCCTCTTATGGTGATCCTTGGGATTAGTGTTCAAAAATCTTCTGGTGATATGTTTCATGATACTCCTTTGGGAGTGTAATAGAGTATTATATTAGTGTAGGGAGTTCCCCCTTCATATTTGTGTGTGTCACTTCATATGGGACCATTTTTTTCTCCAATATGACACATTTTGACATCACTATTGGTATGGAATGTTCAGTTCAAACTCATTATTTCATTGATTTCTACCACCACAAGGTGACCTTCACATCACTCAATGGAGGTTATATCATTCATAAAGTTGAATAGATGTCTATGTGAGTTGATATGAACCAGAGCATCGTGGCCTAGGAGGGATGATATCCCATATTGTGAGTATATATCTGGATGATCAGGGAACACATTAAGAATATTTCCCTCCAATGGTTTATTTCTTAAGATAAATCATCCTAGATAAATTTTAAATATTACCTCCAAGGAGAGGTAGATTTCACTCTCAAGCCAGTTTTCAGACATGCACTAGTATCCATTACACCTTACAGGATGGATAATACATAGAATAAATTGATAAAGATACATCTAGACAATTTAGAGGCAATGAGGCTTATCCAAAATCGCACTTCTCAATGGGGTTCACCGATCCCTTTTGCAGAAAAGGTGGATAGAACTCATATTCTATGTTTGGATTGTTGTAAATTTAACCAAATGATTGTTAAGAACTGGTATCCTCTGTCATGGATAGATCATCTCATTTCCCAACTCTAAATATCTTAGGTTTTTTCAAATATTAATTTGATATTTGGTTATCATTAGGTATGTGTTATACCGTGAGACATACGTCACAAAAAAGCTCATAGTTGGAATGGAATATATGAGTATTTGATAATGTCATTCGGTCTAACAAATGCATCATCCATCTTTATGGCCCAGATGAACCATGTTTTCCATCCTTTTCTAGATTTATTTGTGGTGGATTTCATGGATAAAATATTGGTTTATTATCATCCATATGACCATACCAAACATCTAAAGATCATATTGAATAAACAGAGAGAGAATCAGTTATATGCTAAGATCAAAAAGTAACACTTCTTGATGGATTGGATTCACATACTAGGTTAAATTATCTTCGAGTCAGGAGTATCAGTTGACCCAGATAAAGTTAGAGATTTTTGTTCTAAGTGGTATCCTATGAATTATTTTTAAGTAATAATTTTGTTGGGGATGGTTGGTTACTACAGGAATTTCATATAGGGATTCTTATTCTTATTAGTGTCATTGACGTGCTTTGATAAGTAGGGTGTGAATTTTTTATGCTCAAATTGTTGTGAGGAGGCCTTTCCGGAGCTAAAACGGAGATTGACTTCAGCATTGATACTTATTTCTGAATACCCTAGTAGGAGTTACACTATTTACTGTGATGCATTAGGTATCGATCTTGGAGTAGTTATTATGTAGGGAGATAGATTCATAGTGTATAGGTCTCAATAGTTGGGGCCACATGAGAGGAATTACTCGACACATGATCTTGAGATACCTTTATTTGTTCACACATTGTGTTGTTGGAAATAGTACTAACTTGGAGTGTTTTTTTTGTGTACACCGACAAAAAAAATCCTCAAGTACATATTTATATAGGATGATCTAAATATGAGATAGAGAATGTGTGTTGAATACCAATAGTCATTCAACTTCTGTCCTTCCTACACACATATTAAGGAAAATTTAGTGGCTAGTTCACTAGGATGTATGACTCAAATACAGGTAGTTCATGTAACATCTCAACCCGAGTGCCACACACTTGTTCCCTGACCCAATCAGTCACATGACCTCAAGGGAACCTCCTTGTATGACAGAGGCTGCAGACTAGAGGCATGGGTTTGATAAGTCAATGATAAGGATACTATACCCTATTTTATCAGAGTAATACACTAGTGGTAATAATAATAAATAGAAATATAATATAAACCCATAAGAAATAATAATATCTCAAGATAATAAAATTAAGAAATTAAATATCAAACTAAAGAAGAAATAATTTCATACTAATGTAAGTGTCATGTATTTAAAATTCAAATAGAATATAAAGACACTTTATACTACCAAGTATGTCCCAAATCTCTTCCAGTTCCCTCCTCTAAGACCCATTCCCAAATTATCCATCTAACAAATGGCCTTTTCCATTAACCTATCCTACAAAAATAATGTCTATTCGGGTACTGATCAAGATGCTCGAGTACAGTGTGAGTACGGCTCATTAGGCCACCATAAAGGGTTTATAAAAAAATCAATACAATAGTAGCATGTGTAGTTATATAAATAAAAAAATATTTCATAAATAAACACTTTATAAAATTAAAAAATATTCTCTATTTAACCACATAAACCCTTAGGTTCACAGTGACTTTTGATCCTCAATACCTGATTTGGAACATTCTATAGTCAGATCCATCTGGAGGGTATATAAAATTTGAATTTCAATGTTACCATTCCTAGTACTTTCCTAAATGTCCATGTTTCCATTCACTATTTAATAAGACGTAATGGAATGAGTATGTTACCATTCATAATACTCATATGAATGACCATGTTACCATTATCCATTAAATAACACATAATTGAATGGGCATGTTACCATTCATAATACTTATCCAAATTTACATGTTATCATTTACCATTTAATGACACATAATAAGAAAAGTAAAAATATTACACATATCTAAACAAAACATTAATAAATTCCTCAATTAATAAATAATACTCACAATTTCAATATCTCATAACTAATCTACCATCAATTATCTCAATACAAGATATCAATTTATCATAATTAATCTACCATTAATTATATACACTCTTGATTTCATTATCCCATAATTAACGCTACAATTAATTATCTCACCCAGTGATTTCTATATATCATAATTAATCCCCTAATTAATTATCCAAATCAAAATCACTATATGTCATAATTAATCCTATAATTAATTATCCAATTAGACGGACCCTAAATCTCAAAATTAATTACCCAATTAATTATCTAAATGTACATCTCGTTAAACTCAATATTAACTCCCCAATTAATCATTTATTTCAATAATAATCTAATTAATCAATCCACCATGTTAACTAACCCAATTTAGAAATTCAAATTGCTGAAGAACACTAGAAATTATACAATTTTAATATGTTTATAAAAAAAATGTGGTAATTGAATATTATACCACATACATAAATTTATAAAAAAATCTCCCAATAGAAATCCCAAAAAAATGAGTGGTACATCGACGTGGATCTAGATATAAATCTCAAAACCCTAAATCAAGATTACATAAATTCAAGATCATGAATGTATAGATATATATCTATAATCACAGTTCTAGATATCACCAAATATATATTGATCTTTCCCTAATAACAGATAACATCGCTAAAAGAAAATGGAATGGACATGGAGAGAATGAGGGTTGAACAAGAGAATAATTCACTTACTGATAGTGGAGAGGCCTTTGATTTGAGATTCGATTTGCGAACAAAGGAGGTTGGGAAGGCCTATAATTTTTTCATAGAGCTCTAAATATGGTAAATACCTCCTAGGATTGAATTGGGGTCGAAATAGGTCTATTTTGGTGTTTCAGAGAATTTTTTAAAATAAAATCTTGTGACTTTTTAGACTCACAAACAGTTTGTTGAGCAGGAGAACATGGTTTCCCCTAATAGTGTTCCATAACCATGCACCTATGATTTTGGGAGTGCACTATATGTCTTAATAGTGCGCATGGTTTAGAAAAATGTGTTCCACCCTTTCACATCCCCTTTCTCTCCCATTTTTCCAAATTTTACCGAAACACTTCCGAAATCAAAATACAAATGAAAAGTACTCAAAACATGGAAAACGAGTACCTAAAAACGATCCCAAGAAAACTCTATAAAATTTCAGGATATACCATTCTCCCCACCTTATAAAACATCCTCCTTGAGCAGCACTCCCAAGATTCTCTAAGATTCTGAGTCAATAAGATCAGGCACTGATCCCATATATCTACCTCCTTATCCAATATATTCTCCGGAACATGCCCATGTTTCCACAATACACAGACTATAAGTCGTGCCTTTCCCCACAAAAATTTCTCACTATGATCGAGCACCTTTATTGTTTTCTCCTCAAAGGACTCATCTACCTCAAGATAAACATCATCTACATCTATCAAATGAGAAGGGTCAAGGTTATACTACTAAATTTATGACACATAGAAAACATCATGCTCAGAATAGTATTTTTGTGGAAGATCCAATTAGTATGCCACCAGCCTGATTCTCTCCACAACCTCAAAAGGTCTAAAACATCTTGGTGCCAACTTTCCTTATATCTATATCCTATAGTGAACTAGTCTAGGAAACAATCGAGGGAATAAAAGATCACTCTTTGTAAACTATAGGGATCATCGACATCTATCAGCATATGATTTTGGTCTAATCTGAGTTGTACCCATACACTTCTAAATTAATTGCACATGCTCCAACATCTACAGCAGGAGACTCAGTCCAAACAATTCTGACACACCAGCCTCCTTCTAGAATAGGAGTGATGGGTATGGTCTACAATAATGTGCCTCATATGGTGCCATATATATAGTTTCTTGATAGTGTTTATTATAGGAAAACACTATTAAGGATCTTTATTCTCCCAATACTCCCCAAAATCAAGAACACATGCTCACAACATATCCTCAAGAACTAGTATAGTATGTTTTAACTACTTATCTATTTGTGGGTGGAAAGTAATATTTATTAATACATGTGATTCGAGTGCCTTATGTAAGACCTTCCATAAGTGTGAAGTGATGCGTGAGTCACAATCTGAAACCATAATCCATTGCACCACCTGAAGATTGAATATCTCATAAATATACAAATCTATAATCTGCTCCGTTGATAAGGTCTCTTGAATATGAAAGAAATGTGATGCCTTTGTTAGAAGATCCAAAATAACCCATTTATCTTCATTCTTCCATGGAATCTTCAGGAAACCATCTAGAAATTCCTTTATCACATTGTCCCACTTCTATTAAGGAATGGTCAATGACTGCAGAAAACCAACTGGTTATTGATGCTCTTCTTTCACCTGTTGGCATGTCTAGAATCATGTCACAAACCCTATTATCCCTTTTTTTATGAATTTCCACCAAAACTTTAATCGTAGTTGATGGAAAAAATTTTTCACAACTGAATGTACTTCCCACTTTGAGGAATTAAATTCATGCATAAGATCCTCTCACATGATCATAGGAAAAAAACCCCAAATCTTGATGTAGGTGATCTGGTCCCCATTTTTTCTCCAATATCATGGTCACTCTCCACCTTCAAGGATTTTACTCAAGGTAAAACACTCAATATCCATATACTACCTATCTATACTCTGAATCAAAAGTGTAGAATCCACTGAAACCAATATGAGATTAATCTTCCTCTGATTCTCTTAAACCACCTCATGCATCTCAGCCAGCAATGTCATCATCTTCCACTCAGAACTAGACTCCTGAACTTCATGAGCATATGTTTTCCTACCCAAGGAATCTTCCACACTATTTCTCTTCCCAATCATATATGCTGGATCAAAATTAAAATACATTATCTACTCAACCCATCCATACTACCGAAGATTCAGATCTCACTTTGATAAGATATTCTTATAGATCTTATGATCTGTATAAATTGTAAACTATTCTCCCAATATATAATGACACTATCACATAAATTTATAAACCAAGTATGCCAACTAGAGTTTGTGCATAGGTTAGTCCTATTCATGTGTCTTCAACCACTAAGACCCATTGCTACGACTCGATCTCCAAACATCAACACAACTCCGAGTCTATTCCCAAAATCTTTATAATACACCTTGTACTCCTCACCTAGCTATGGTTGGATCATGATCGGTGTCGATGTCCAACACTTATTCTACTCCTGGAAGTCCTTATCCCATACTTCCGAATAATAAAGATTTATCCGGGTTTTGGTCAAGAATGAAAGTAGAGCTTCTAAGCTCAAATATTTTTGGTGGAATATTCAATAATATCTATCTAACCTAATTAATATATGGATATTGAATAAGTTCTTTGGATTCTCCCACAAAACCACTCCCTAAACCTTCCCTAGGTCCACCAGCACACATAACTCTAGGATGATATTTACTATGAAGTGTACCTGATCAATCTAGATTTCAAACATATATTGATTGGTGTATAGATGATGCTCCCTCAGTATACATCAGATGATGTCAAAATCCTAGGAATTATCTCCATGAGTCTTGGAGTAAACCATGATGTCATGCAAAAATACTACAACAAAATGATTCACATATGGATGGATGATTTTCTTTATTAATTCCATAAAAACATATAATTTTTTTGTCAACCTAAACAACATTATGATGAATTTATATAGGAAATAGTTGCTTCTAAATGTAATCCTCAGTATATCTAAAGTTTTTACACTCATCTGATGTTACCCCGATCTCATACTAGTCTATAAGAACACACACTCTCCTATAAACATTTCAAATAGATCATTGATACCTGGAATATGATATTGGTTCTTCACATTAATCTTGTTCAAATTCCAGTGATCAATAAATAACATTATAGTCACTCCAGCCTTCTTTGCAAAAAAACAACAGAGAAACCGATGGCGGCATACTCAGATGGATAAATCCATAACCCAATAAATCCTCTAGCTGTGTCTTGATCTCTTGAAGCTCTATCTGTTCCATTATATATGGTGGAATAGAAACTAGATCATCCCCTGACATGAGCTCAATATTGAATTCTACATATCTCTCAGGAGGAATATGTGATAAGTATTTAGGAAGAACATCCTGAAACCATTCCTCCATAGGTGGAAATACATCTTTCTTTACACCTCCTTCATCGAGAAATAAACTAGAAACCTGGACTATGAGCTCTCCCAATTGCTATGTAATTTTCCCTGTTAAGCCACCCTAGATATCCCACTCTCCGTGGTGAATGTAATTATCACCCTTATGAGAATTAAATGTCATTATCTTGTGGTAATAATAATTTTGTTCTCGGTTTGTTACCAGACAGTCCATACCAATATTTAGGTCAAATACTGAGATATCATGAATATAAATATCCCACAAAAAACCATACTCCCTGATCTCAAGTGAACATCCTATGTATAAAAAAATATCTCTACATTATGCTCCCAATGGTTTATCTATCTACATTGTCTCACTCACGAACTCTATTGTGATGCTCAAATAGTAAACATGATTTGTAGATGTAAAGGAACGATAAACATAAATATATAATATGGCACTATCTAATGTAGAAGATACATGAATAATAACCCTCACTATCAAAGGTACATCCTTATTATCCAAAAGTGTAGGTTTCACTGCATTTAGTTGTCCTTCCCCTCTTCCATGTCATTTAGTTTGACTCCCTTAAGTTGGACCACTCTACTGATATTCGTAGTCTTGCCAAGATGCACCATGCTCATCACTTATACCACCTAGACTATTAGAACTCTAGAAGCCATACTGATATGGTGGAGAAGATCCCCTTCTGGGACACTAGTTCTGTTTAGCTCCTCCATCACTTATTATATGTCCATGTTTCCTACAAAACCTATATAAATTCCCTATAATTCTTCAAGCTTATCACTCCGTGGTTGGCCATTAAAAGTATTCAAAAAAAAATTCATAATAGACTATAATATTGATATACTACTCCAATAAGGTTCTATGTAATGGATCCCTTAGTATTGGTAATCCACTTCCCACTTCTCTAGAAAACATTTCCATAGTGACATTTATTACTCTCGAATGTTTTTCTACTAATCGTCCAGTTGAAACCACCTTCCATGCACTAGAATCATCCATCAGATTCCCCTCATCTATAAGAGTTTAATCCACCACCTCAACAAATTTATTTAACCAAAATAAGTTAAATTGGGACTCGATCTCACACCTAAGTCCATACTTAAAAAATACCTATCTCATATACTTTAATGCTAGTGAAAAGTGCTAAAAATCAATGAAGTTTCCAACATAGTCCATCACAGACATGCCCCCCTGAGTCAGCTTCATTAACTCTACTTCATTTTCCTACCTTTGTGTCTCTGAATAGAAGTGATCCATAAAATTCTCCAAAAAATCCTTCCATAGTAAGCTATTATCATGTACACTCTATGTTTGAATTTCCCACAATCACTTTACTGATCCTCGTAGAATACAAGGGGCCAACTTAACTATCTTATTCAAAAGATTCTCAAAATGGTTAGGTAACAACTGGATTGACTCAACCCAAAACTCATTTCCCTCAGGTCCACCCTCTCCAGTAAAAGTCAGAGGGTGGTTCATCGGAATCCCTATTTCCATGTTAGATATGTTATTCTCCACCCTCCATGTGTATATTTCCTTGAATTTCATGAAGTGAGAGATGTTATCTTGGAACTTCTTCTCTGCTTCCTCACCTGTAACTACTAGTGCCTTAGGTACCACTTATAGAAGATCAGATCCATCCATCTCTTCCAATCATCCTCTAAAGATGTATTACTATGGATTCATAACACTAGAATTCAAAAAAATTCTTTAGAACTCATAACACAAATTTAATATCATTTACATAAGAGAAAAAATCACAGCAAGTCACAACAATTCTTTTCCAGAAATCTGGTATGGTGGTCAAATCTTAGGTGTTATCAGTTCCCTTGACCACCCTACTCAAAAATCATGGTTATCTAATGGTGTTATCATTATTCAAGTTTATCTTTTAGATAACCATCTCTTCATATTTTTCACAATTTTTCAATTCTAAATTTTATTTTAGGATCCATTTTCATTTCAATTTAACAAGAAAATAAAATAGTTCAAGTGAAAAAAATACCCAAAAACTATTTTCTCCTACATGCCTAGAATTATGCACATCAGAAAAATAAATCATGAGTACCTAGAATGATGTGTGAAAACTAAAATCTAATGCTATTCTAGGCCATGAGTCAACTCTCATAGAATATAAAAAACAATTTTCACATCACACAAAAAGTGTTTCACATAATGTGAAATAATATTCAACCATAATAATGAAAATAAATTACAATACTCATACCCTAGGTACATGGATTTCCCCATATACATGGGTTTCCAACTCCCATGCACTTTATCATTACTGAGTCCTGACTCTTTCTAGTCTCCTTTCTACCTTTCCAAAATAGTAATATAAAATTAAAATAAAATAAAACCCCACTAATACTACTTTGTAATAACATGGCTTAGGGCATCATTTTGTGGAACCCGGTTAGGAAGTAAGAGTTCATTAGGCTAGTATCGAGTGGTACCTTATATAATTATTCTTTGAGATGAACTAGGAGGTGCCAGACGGTCAATGACAGACTTATCTGTCATCCATAACTATTATATATACCCTTTGGATAGAGTGAGGATGAGGTACGTATCAATATATGAGTGCCAAGTCCAATGGGAGAGTGTGGTAGATGAGGACCCTCATCCTTGTTGGATAGTAGGTGAGGATGAAATTATGTGTATACATGGTCACATATGGGTTTCATAAAATAAGTTTGTGGAGACAATTCGATACTTTTATGCTTTTTATTGGGTAGTGAAAACTGGTGTCTACAAGATATATCAGTATTTACATCACCTATATCAGTGGTCATGTATGCAAAGACATTGATGGTTTCATCATGAGGTGTTCCACCTATTATAAGGTGAAAGAAAAATAGCCCCAACCAGGCATACATTTATAGTAGAAACTCATTACTGAGTTGAAATGGAATGATTTTGTTTTGGATTTATTCCCTTGTTTACCGAGGTCACATTGAGGAAATTATTTCATATGGGTGTTGATTACAGGCTCACAAATATTTCTCATTTCCAACCTATCAAGGAGTCCTTTTGAGTAGATTATATTAGGATGTTGTGTATTTGTGATATAGTATGACTTCATATGGTCCCCTGTAATATTATTTCAGATAGGTATGTCTACTTTACTTCATGATTCTAGAAAGGGTCATAGAGGGTGATAGGTACACATGTGATTCTGAGAACATCATACCATTATCAGACCAATGGCTAGTAAGAGAAAAAGAGTTAGAAGTTTGAGGGAATGTTATGATCACACATCCTATATTTTGGTGTCCTGTGGTAGTGGTATATAGCCCTGGATGAATTCTCCTAAAACATATATTTTAGGTTACTATATGAAAACCTATGAGGATTGTTATGGTAGGTGATGTTGATCACTCTTTTTTTGGTTTGAGGATGGAGAGGCAGTTGTACTAGGATGTTATCTTGTTCAGGAGACCACTGAGAAGGTTCAATTGGTTTAGAAGTGGATGGCTACTATGTAGTCTCATTAGAAATCATACACTAATTTCCACATAAGAACTCTAGAGTTTTAGGTATAGGGTCATGTCTTTTTTACTTATTTCACCATGGTTGGAACACATGGGTATCAAGAGACAGGATAATATTTTACCATAATATGTTGGGCTATTTTTTGTCCTATAGATACTTGGGATGGTATCCTATTGGTTGCAGTTACCTCAGAGGTATCATCCTATGCAAGAATTCATCCATGTATCTTAGTTATTCCATTATAATTTAGACATATTTCATGCATTTTTTCTTTAGAAGGTTGAGTTACAGGAAGATGGGTCCATTGAGGACCATCCTATATGTACATTGAATCTTAGCATGATGGTTTTCCAAGGCCATTGTATTCCTCTAGTATGGATTCTATGGAAGCACAAACTTGTACAGTATAAGACTTGGGAAAGGGATCTAGATGTATGAGCATAGTGGCCCAAGTTATTCTCATGAGAAGTATCACCACCCTTAGAAGGCCAATTCAGAGATAAATTAACATAAGGGTGGGGGTTTGAATGAACCTGATTCTTTCATGAGGTAAAAAACAATTAATTTCCATAAAATTTATTTTAAATTTCTATATATGGAACAATATGAATTTCATTTGAGTTCATGGAGGTATCAGGGGTGTGTGGGACTGGATTGGAGCCTAAAACCCAAATTTCGGGTGAAAATGGCCTGGCGCACAGTTAGAATAAGCCATGCAGGGCAAGACACATGGTTAGATAAAATTGTTCAAAGATAGACAATGGGAATCTATTAGCCAAACTTTTAAAGTATAACATGTTCTTTTGGGAACACAGATGTGCATCCAGGTATGCAATTTTGAATGTCTATTTTTTCATGGTTTCCTCATGGTTAGTCAAATCATGCGAAGAAACCAAGTGCGGATCTACTTACTATAGGGAAGCATGCATAATTGGTGTAATATTTACCCAATAGTGCATCCAAACCATGAAACCCAACTGTTTATGTGATTTCGCAAAAATGGACCACTTTAATATTATAACTTTCAACTTAATTTTAATTTCCTTAGACTAACAGTAGCTTATTTGAGGGATCATGTAGACAAATATTATTGGATTTTCAGTCAATTATCCATATGGTCTCAAAATCATGAACTATTTTTCTCATTAAATCTGCACCGGTAAGATCTCTATTTCTTTTATGACGTTACTCATTTGATTTGGTGTTGGCTTCCCTATTTAAGTACAATATAATTTTCCCGGTTATTAGGTTCTTCATTCATTATTCTATTGTCTCATGATCTAATTCTAATCATTAGATAATACTTGATGATCTATCCACTACTAACCTACAGTAGGTGGTATCATGCCTTTAGTTTAAAATTTAAATGTTTATATATGTCACTGTGATGCGCACCTAATTTTTGGAGTGAATCTCTTGAAATGAATTTATATCCTTGAATTAAATTGTTAGGAATGGACTATATATTAAAATCGGATAAATAATGAATGATTATAGGTTTTGGAACTTCATGATGAAGCCCCCCTTTGGGTATTTTATTTAAATAAATGGACAATTATGATAGAATTTGAATTTTCATAACTTTTTTGTGTTTCCTTTAGCCTTTGTTCTAACACCCAAGATTTTTATGAGAAATATTTTGTTTTTATGTAATAATGAAAGGAATATTTCACTACACACAACACTAGTTTGGCTTTCTTTATAAGCAATTACAACCATTCTTGATAGCTTGTGTTGTACACAATACTGAGTTTCACTAAACAAAAATATGCTATTAAAATATTATTAGAACTAGCCATTATGAATAGTAATACCCACTTTTTGAAATTTTATAAATTTTATCTTTCAAAATGGACTTCATTTTTTGATTCGTAATATCGAAATTAAATGAGGGTGAATTTTTTGTATTTTTCTGAAAACATTCAATTTTTGATGAATAGTGAAAACACTGGGTTACTATTTAAAAACCGACTTTTTATTTAAATAATTATTTATTTTATTTAAATTTATTTTAGGTCAAAATTGATACATAATACCAATATAAGTTCAAATTAATTCATTTGAGACATTTTATAATAATTATAGATATATAAAAAATTTATTGAACTTTTCACCGTCTTTTACCCACCTCCTAGGAGAGTTTGAAAATTTACATAAAACATAATTTTACCACTTTTTTTAGAGGAATTTAGAAAATATGAGAGACACGGTTAATATCAAGGAGTAAAACGTTGTTCAAAAAGATAAAAATAATTTTTGGTGAATTGTAACTTTTTACTTTTATTTACCATGGTTAAAAGTAAATAGGGTAATTAAGGGTAAAAATGGTATTATTATTACCCAAACACATGTTCTAATTCTATTGGATAAGTTTAATTCAACTAAAAACAACATTAGGAATAAAATATTACCATTTAGGTCCACTTTGATTAGATTAGAAAAATTAATATTATTTTATTTAAAGAAAAGTTAAAATAGTTAAAATCAATGTTTAATAACTAAAAAAATTTTAATACAGGGTTATAAATAAGATAAATTCGACTATAAATATTCATTATAAATCTGAAAATATTTCCTACATAATTGTATTTTATTTATAATTTTTAGATGTTAAATAATTTAATTTATTTATGACACAACGTTGATGTAGTAATTACCTTATTAAGGAAATATTAACATAATTGATATTATAAATACCCAAATAAAAGTAATTTGAGAATTTTAATGAATTACAATAATTTTATAGGTTAATATGACATATGAGTATTGATTTAATTAACTTTCTTTTAACTAATCATACAATTATAATTTTCACAAAAAACAATTACCAAATAGTGTCAAAATTGACATAAAATAGTTTTTTAAAAAATATTATATTATTAATTGTTATTTTTTTCCTAAAAATATAAGGTTTGGAAAAATAACTTAGATAAAGTTATATATATTACTAATGAACCACTGGGGGTTCGTTTAGCTTGTTATAGTATGTTTATTAACCATATAGTGTAAGAAAACAAGAAGACACAGTAAAAGTTAAATTATTTAACTTAGAGTTAAATCTAAATGATAAGGTTAAAATAGTAACCTAAACTTGTCCAAAATATATTGTTTGAGAGGCTTTAGACCCATCACCATCTTAAATTAGTTATTAATCAATTTGAAGCTATTAAAAATAGAATATGACTTTATTATAAAATAATATTTTATGTTTTTCCTAAAGTGCCCCTCTCCTCCCTTATAAAAGGGCACCTCCTCCCTCTCCTCCTCACACCACATTGAACCTTCAAGCTCAGCCAAACCCAGCCAATTTCTCTTCTCAACTTCCCTAGATACATCCATGAGGTCCTGGTCTTCTTCAAAGACAATCTTTAGTGCCCTAAGAGGATGTTAAGAATAGGCCCTTCAAAGAAGAGGTAATGTCCATTACCGATTCTTTCAACTTTATTTCCTCTTATACTTCTTATTATTTTTTTGTTTCATTATGAAATAATAAAATCAGTATCACTCATATACTTATATGTTATTATAAATATAAAACAACCCTATTTCACCTTCTATCCATCCTACGAAAAACGAAATCACCGCGCATGCGTACGTACGGAATACCGTCTCCACGCCGTGGTGTAATATGTTTTTCCCCACCACCTTACTTGTATGGGTATAATGGTGTAAATAATAACTATATAATATTATTTTAAAGTTATATTGATTATGAAATATTATACATAGACTTCAATACAATTCCACGATCATGGGAACAATATCATCGCTCGTGCATACGTACGGCCTACCGTCTCCACGATGTGATGCGACTCGTTTTACATGATCTTCATTGAATAATGATTATATAAATTAATTGAATGAATAAATATGAAATATATTACACTAATACCATTCTGGAAATGTGTTATCTATAACCTAGAAAGAAGAATAAGAATTTATTCGCGCATAAGAACAAAACAGCAATAAACACCCGAATAACAAGTAGCAATGAAATATTACTAATAAGAAGCTAAGAATATGAACATATATGATATAATAACAAGAATTAAGATTCTTTAATAAGTCAATAACATTATTTAAATCATTATACAGGAGTTTCGGACACGTACAAGGAAAATCGGACCTAAGGTAAGGGAAAATCTCGCAATCTCATTTTTATCTGAGATTGTTTATACTTCAGAATTTACTGGGGAATATTTATCATCCACATCCATGTTTCCTCAATATGTAATATTATTTCTATACTCATACAATTGTTTAAATCCAATTTTACCCATTTTTGAGTTTTTAGTAAAAGATATGAAAGGAATCTTTTGTCGTTTTTAGTACGAGGTTCTTTTTGACTTTTCCGGCCAAAGTATGAGAAGAATGTTTTTTTAACTTATAATACATGAATGTATTTTTATTATTTCTTAGAACATTATATCAATGAATCTTCCTTTAAAAGTTTTCAAGTTTATTTTTAATCAAATTATTTTAGTTTAAAATTGTGTGACATGTTGATAAAGGAAAAATGTTTTTGAAGTAGAAAGGATATTTTCCTCAAGAATGGATTTCAAGTGTTTTATAAAATTTATTTTCCATCTAAGATGACATAGGGTTATATTTCTATCCCTATTTTTACATTGATTTTATTATGTTATGATGGAATTATTTTTATGATGTCCCTTTATCTTATATGGATTATGTTATGATGGCATGATGTTTAAGAATCTCATTTTTATAAAATGGGTTATACTATGATTTATGATTTTGTGGCACACATAAGAATGGTTTCATTATGAGATGGGTGGGACCTATATCTCTCTCCAATTCATTGGTTAAATATTTATATCTCATGAGATAAACATGTATGGAATGGAAGGTTAATTCGGTTCAGTGATACAGGACTGAAACGAGGAGTGAACTCGGTTCAGAAATGGACTTTGCCCACTAAGATAGTCTTGGCAATGATTCTTGACTACTAAGAAATGATTCTCTATGATTATGTGTGTATGCAACAATGTTTCATGCTTTATGTTACGATTATTGGGATTACATTTCACTACTATGATTTATCCCATGTTATGAAATTATGATCTCTTTTGCAGGTTAAGATTTTCAAAATTATATGTTCTTATAAATATAATGTGATTGATATTTCTTTTGTTTACCCTTAATGAGTATTTGAGCTCGCCATTTTGTATCTTTTCTTTTCCCCAGGTCAGGAATAAGGGTATTAAGTAATATATTCCAAAAGGAACTCTAGATATGGTAAAATAAAAGGGAGATTGTGTAGATGATTTATGAATCAGTTGTTTGTGTTTCCCAGTTTCTAAAGACACTATACCTATACGGTCCTTTCATGGTTTTGATATATGTTGTAATAAGTGTGCTTAAAGTTTGAAGCAATAACAATTTATGTAAATTATGGTTCATTATATTTGTCATGGGATGTTAACATTGAATTTTCAATTGATTATTTGAATTTTGAATTGATGTGTGAATTGAAATTTTATATTTATTTGTAAATTGAATAGATAATTAATAGTGAATTGTTTCCATTAACCTAGACCCTTTCCATGTATTGGTTGGTTATGTATGATTTTCTTGTTATATTGAATTTCCCACACTAGTAGTCAAGAGTCAAGCCTTTTAAGCTAAGTAAATGCCTTGATTCACCTTTAGAGGTGATATTGAATTGAAATGTTCTTGTTGATAACCATGACATGTTTAAAAGAAATTTATTAAATAGAATTGATTAAATGTAATGGAATTCATTGAATACTTATATTCCTTAGGTGACACATGGATTCAAATGACAAATTCTATGGATAGACTCATTTGAAATTGACCTAGCTTATAGTTGAGTGACATTGGGACACCTTATATGGTTTTCCAAGGATAAAGTCATGGGTGGTGAATATTATATTCCCAATGACACATAAACTCTATATGGATTTCCAAGGATGGACATAAGGGGCATTTGGTCAATAATTACATGGGTGATACTTGGTAACCCTTAGTGGACCGATAAGAACGGACTCGAATACCATTGACATTATACCACACATAGAGTAATACTTGAGTTTTTGTGAGAACATCCAAAGACGATTATGTAGGGTGTATGTTTCTATTATACCTGTTGTGATACCTAGATTCAAAATTAGTAATTCCAGGGATTGGATCAAGTTCTAAATTGAATAAATAATTGAATAAGTTACATGATGTGTCTACCAATACAATGTACAAGATTGGATTTTCTATTTATTTATACATTATGGATGGGTCATTTAGTAATAATTTGTTTACCTATATTCATGGGGTACATCGAAAAATGTTCTAAGTCTGACGAATTATAAATTAAATTAAAATTGAATTATTAATTGGATTTGATTGCCAAAAAAGATACTAGAATATATTTAATATAAATATTTCCTTTAATATGGTATTACTTATTACACATTGTGACTATTATATATTCACTGATTAGATGGCACTAGGGATTAGCTGGTTGCCTGTGTGGATTTTGTATCACACCATGTTCATGCCTCCTTATATACCCAAACAGACTATATGACTGCAGGTATGGACAAGGGAAATTAGCATTCAATAAGTTCTTGATTTTTAATTAAGAGCGGGGTAGAATATGACTGATATGCGGCTCGTGATTCTTACTCGATATATTTTGGGATATTTAAATTTTTATAATTTTATTGTAATGATTTTATGTAAATGATTTTTGGTTGCTCTATTAGAAAGATGGCATGTAACATCATCATATGTATATGAGAATACTATTAGCATTGTTGTATTTATATATCTTAGATGATTATATCATGTTACTTTACTTGTTGTATAATTGTAATTATTGCTTCCACTATTCATTATTATTTATATTCTATTATGTTACACTCAGGTAAGAGGTAATAGTCTCAACACAGACACACCCTAGTCCATCGCTGCAAGTCAAAAGCCTCTACTATGTAGGTAGATTCACTTGAGGCCAGGTATACAACTAGGCTGAGGGAAACATTTAGTGGAAATTGTGTTTAGGATGTTACACTCATTTTTCAATTGAAATGTTTCAAAGGAAACTTTTTATCATTTTATAAAAATGTTACATTTGACTATTTAACTAAAATTTGTGAGGAATTGTTTTAACATAATCAACATAAACATAGTTTCTTGCCATCATGAATACTCAAATATATGAATCTTGTATAACATGTTTATATGATTATATTTAAATAAAATATATATCTTAATATTTTAGAAATATTAAAATATTAATTAATTTTTTCAAAATGAAAAGGGTAATTTTGTAATGAAATATTCTAAAGATTTTTTTAATTATTTTTTAGCTATAATAACATCATTGAATGTATATTACTCTTTTCTGGGAATAAGATATGTTGATACTATCCTTATTCATTATCAAGAGGGTGTATAATGATAATGAAGGTATTTTTATGAAAATCATTTATTTTCAAAGATATATGTTCAAATTGAACAATTTAATGGTTATGAAACATGTTTCCATTCCATTGGTTTTGATAAAATAAATTGAATAATGTTTTATTATTTTATGGTACATATATGTTTTTTTTTTCAATATACGCTGTGTGGAACTATTATTATATAGACCTATAATGAGTTGGGTGAATCCCTATTTCTCAATAGATAATTATGGTAAATGAATTGAATTTTTAATCCACTATGGGAAACATGTAGGGACGTTTGATCCACTATGTTAAATAGGTGGTGATGATTGATACACTATTATATTGAGAACATGTAGTGATTAATGACCCATTATGATATGTGAAAAGGTTTTTGATGACTTATAAACAATTGTATGATGGCCTTATTAATTATCTTCATCATATTATGTGCAATCTACACCAATAATTGTGACATAATCATTTTAATTTTCTTATTCTTATGATTTTAACTAGTGGCTCAAGATTTAATTATGATGATTTCTCCCTCTTGGGATCCATTCCATTTAAAATTCTAATGTTTTATTCCCTCTATCATGATTATGATATATGATAGACCAGGTATGAAATGTTTATGTTTTTATCGGAAACCCATACCATAGTTCATATATTATTTTAATCATATGATCATCAATTGATATCACCCATTTTTACAAATGTTGACCATCTCACATCACCATGTATTATGATTACATTCTAATGGATATAATGAATCGTTTTATTTAGGGTACGTCAATAAGATCACAATGTGAGAATGAATTTATCGTAGATGGTGATGAATAAATATAAATATGATCTTTAGGTATCTAAAAACCAAGAATAGTTAACCTTTATCTTATTGACGTAGATCATAATGTTATGGATTTATTATTATTTTAAAATGATGTTATATTTTCATATAAAATGTTTCCCTTACAATGGTTGGAATTATATTAAGGTTTAGTTAAAATTTGGATATTATTATGAGATAAATTTGGTGAAAACTCTCAGGATAACCAATTTATGAGATAATATCATAATTTATTAATGGGTTAAAATTTATTTTTTCTTCCTATAAATATAGTAATACATGGATAGAATATGTGGATTTTATTTTTTATAGATGAATTATGGAGTAATAACCCCCAAAATTGTTGGTTGAGTAAATTTTAACCCTTAATCTAGTGCATGTATAATGATTCCTCACTACACACATCGATTTATACTCCCAGGGGATAAATTTTTTATAAATCACTTTTTACTTATCAACCACTATGACAGATTTGAGTATATGATAACCATTGATGACTTAGGTTAAACATAAGGTTTCATATATTTAAATGAATGTATAAGTATTTAGAAATCCTATATATGATTCATAGTCTAATATGATTTCTCTCTATAATATTTGATGCTCATACAAATCATTATGGTTTTTAGTTTGGGAATTAAGGTATAATGATGAAGTTGATGGTGTAACATGGATGAAAAAATATTGAAGATCTTATTTGAGGATATTCATATGAATTTAATTATTTCATTCAAATTATTAAGTATGTCAGTCCACTTTCTCCTCAAAATATATTTAGTTATTAGTAAAAAATAGTATATGTAAAATGATCTCAATTATTGTTTATATAGCCCCTCTAAAAGATGATTTTGGGAATGTGGATCCTGAAAATATTTTGACACACCCTCTACTATAATTTATTGTCAATCTATACATGTATAAACACTAATTATATAGATCCTATATCATTTTTTGAGGAAGTGAACTCAAATTTCATATTTTAAATAAACCTATGATAATTAAATAATATGAGTATGAATAAAAAATTATGATGGATATTACATATATCTTATGTTTTTAAATTACTTTATATAATGTGTATTTTTCTCATATGGTATAACTGAAAAAGAACATTGAGGATATTCCTACTATATGGTTGTTTTTTTATTTATTTTTATATTTTTTATAATATTCTTATGACTCATTTAATTTAGTATTTTTTATAACTATCACCTAGTACTATTCATGTTTTAATAATTCCACGGAGAATGGCCCCGATTGAGTTTCATGATTTGAATAAGAAAATCTATTATAATATTAATAAGGATTTTATATTCAATATTGTGTAACCTTAGGGTTCACCTATTCATTTAATTAAGTAGTATAATGGGTCAATTAATCCTACCATTAAATAACATGAACATAACAAGATCAATACCAAGAACATGCATCCTTTACCATTTATAGATGATTTTTTGATCAATAATGTAGAGAATCATATATTTGTATGATTTAATTTCATTATATATATCATCAATCTAGGGATAAGAAGGATTATATAATAAATAATTCTTCCTTATGTCAAATTGGGATTATGAATATTTTGTTATTCTATTTGGACTTACGCATTCCACTAAGATCTTCAAGGATTTAATTAATTTAGTATTTTGAGATTACCATTATTATTTGTGACTGTCTTTATAAAATATAGTGATTTATATTCATATATAAATAAATATAATGGTTATTATATTATAATAATACTGATGACCGTAAGGAAGGATTAGTTATATGATAAATTTACTAATTATGAATTTTGTCCTGAGAAAGTGTAATTATTCGGAAATATAATATAATGTGAGGGTATTTTCATGGATACATCAAAAAAAGTTAGTGAGTGATGGAATATAAAGTCCAATATAACATAAATTCATATCCTTCTTGGGATAGATACAAAATAAATACATTCTGATGGACATGTCTCATGATTATATAATCTACTTATTAAGTTGATGTAGAAGGGTTTGTTCATATGGATGGATTAATGTGAAAATAATTTAAAGGAGTTGAAGAGAATGATGTTCATTTCACCTATACGCACACTAGGATGTAGTGGATAATGGTTTTTAATTTATTGGGATACATTAAATAATGGAATTGTATGTTAAGTAAAGGAAAATTATATGGTAATATCATATTACTCTTGATAATTTAAATTACATTGGGGGAAATTGCCAAAATCATGATTTGGAGTTGGTAGATGTTTTTTCTAGGTTGAAAAAATAGAGGTATTATTTTTTTAGTGAAATATGTTATATATGTTCTGATTATAAATGTTTGAATTATATATTCAATTAAAAATAGTTTAATATCCCACAAAGGATATGGTTGGAGTTGATTAATGATTATTAATGATCAATAAATTATTACCCTTGGAGGGAGAAAAAGGTTGATGGTTCTATGAGTTGTAAGGAACACACTATTTTATACATAATAATTATTAAAAGATATATAATACTTATATATTTATAGAATATAGAATATGTAATCTGGAAGAAAGAGTATAGAGCCTATCTTATTCAGTTGAATGTTCAACCATCCATAAATTTGTGGATTAATGTGGAAGAGAATAAATATATTAAAATAAATGTTCTAGGGATCAACCATGACTATGATGTAATGATAAAATTCAATAATAGAGTGGGGGACTCATTAATTCTATAATTTATGAAGCAATAGTCAAATATATCCCATAGTTTACCATAAAAAAATCATCCATAAAGTAAAATGATATATAGAGATATGAAAGAATCATTATACTGGGGAACATGAAAAGGGATATTATAGTATATGTAACTCAATGGTGGTAATTTAATCAAGTTAAGAAAGGGAGATAAATAACAAAGTGTGTGTTTCAACCGCAACCCATACCAGAATGAAAATGGGAAAAAATTCATGAATTTTATTTTTAGAGTCCACAAAACATCTAAATTGAACAAAGTTCTTTTTTTAATGTGAATTTCCTTATAAAATTAGAAAATTTATTAAAATTAGAGAATATTTGTCTCTTTATAATCTTGTCGGGTAGTACATTACATATGTTCCAAGATTACATGGAGTACCACATTCTATTTTATCAATAGAGATCCATGGTTTATATTGATGTTTGAGAGAAGACATAAATAGAGTATACGTACAAATTTGGTATTCAATATAGATTTTATATTTAGATATATGGATGGTCTAATAGGAACATTAAAAATCAATAATACATTTGGGGATACTGGTCTATATACTTTACGGGGTGTTGGAATCCATACCACTATTTAGTGAAACTTTCTTCAAAAATATCATTCAATTGAGAATATACAAAACTTCTTTTCATTATGTATACTATTAGAAGTGAATAACTCCAACATGATAGGATGGAGTTGGAGAAAGAAAGTAATTAGGACTTGATCTAGTGTAGGAAATTGAAGAGAAGATTATAGTAATTTAAAAGTGCATAAGTGTCATTCAATGTTAGTAAGAAAAGTATACTAACAATAGCTGGATAGATCTAGTGTTTGAAGTTTGTGAAAAGGTATTCAATAAAATATATATCATTGGAATATTGTTATGAATTTTAAAATAAGGGACTATTTATCCCTAAATATATGGGTACCTTAAAAATTCATGATAGTATCAAAATGGTAGCTTATCATTTTCCACTTCCACTAAATCTATATCATGTTCATTATGTGTTCCATGTATCTATCATAAGGATGTATATAACTGATCACTCATACATACTCAATTCAGATGTCAAAACATTGAAGTAATATCTTTTTTATGGGGAAAATGAGTGGAATCTATGGATAATAATGAAAAATTTATACAAAACAAGACTGCTCATGGGATCAAATTTTTTTGGGATGAGAAAAAATTGGAGGAATCAATGTGGGAGACTAAGGATATGATGATGTTGATGTGTCCTAAAATTTGTTTATCAGAGTGATAAAATTGGGGTTGAAATTTTTATTTAGTTGTAAATTTTAACACACATATATTTTAGGATATATTTCAATTTCAAAAAATTTAATTTCATTCCTATCATTCCTTCTTTGAAAAATTGCGTTTAAACGAACCTCAAATTAAATATTATTATTTAAACATGATAGTTTTAAGCTTATCTGTAAAAATATTATTATGAATAGGAATATATAAATTAAGAAAAATATATTAAATGGTTTAATATAATTCAAAATCATATACAAATAGGTTCTCAATTTTTTGTAAAGTCACTTTTCTTCAAAAATATATTTTCTTGAAAATTGGTTTTTATGATTTTTTAGAGGGGTATTATAATTAATTTCAATCAAATATTAGAAATTATATTATTTAAATAGATTTTTTTGTGAAAATTATCACGTCAAAAATATATTATGTTAGTTTTTTGTAATTTTCAAAAATAATTATTTTTAAATGTATTGTAATATATATATATGTGTGTACAAAATTGTATTTGTAAGCATTGAAAAGGTCACATAATTCAATTAATTTGTTAGAAAACAAATATAATTCTCATTTATTTATAAAATATATATTTAATTATATAATAATAATATTTTTACTTTATATATGTATATGTTCTTTAATGGGTTTAAAAAAATTCCATAAAAAATAATTTTATTACACAAATTTAATTTAAAATGGATTTATACACATTCTTAAAATATAATATTATAAAATTATTTCCATATCTGAAATAATAAAAATAATTAATATAGTGTAATTGGATAAACTTAATCATTGGTATTTATGAATCAAAATCAAGGTAATGATTTCTCATATTTGTAAAATAAGTAAAACCAATTTAAAACTATGTGTTAAAGACTTCAAATCATTTCAACCCAATAAAAATCCAATTTAATGAGTGTTCTTCAATAAAATATATTTTAAATATTAAAATAATGTATTTATAAAATTATTTTATAATTTTTAATACATGCATTTATTGTGTGATGATATGTAATTTTTTTTATATTTAAAACTCTTTTTTAATCTTTTCATTTAATAGAATAGTATGAAGAATAACATTTGTTTTATATTAATCTGAAAATACAAGATATTCCATTTTTCATTATTTAACCAATCTAATTTATATAAACTTTTTCATTAATTTATTTCAATGTGAAATGATTTTTACTCATAAAATAATGTATTTTACAAAATAAACTATTTATCATATGTTTTGTGTTCCTGTATTAAAATAAATTTCTTTCCAATATAAAAATAAAAACTATTAAAATGGATTTAGAATTTGGAATTATAATTTCCAAATAATTCTTAATAAAGATTACATTTTTTCATGTAATTATATTATCATAGAAAAAAGTTATGTTATCATGGTTAAGGTTAAAATAGTTTGATGGTGGATTATCAAATAGATAGCGCATAAAATGTATCCAAAACACTCCCATAGTGTTTGGGTTATTTGATTACTACCATATTTCATATAATGTTAAAAATTTATGTTCCTTGGTTCCACTTGAGAAAAATATGATATTTATATTATGTAATATTTAACTAATTTCAAGTGTGTTGTTTCCCTCCCTTATAACAGGATACCTCCAATCATCTTTTTAAAACATGTAAAAATCAATTTATCATGAAAAATACTTATAAAAATATTTCCTATATTAATTCCTCATATCCTAGATATTATGGTATTTTCAAATTACCATCCATTCAAGGAATAATGTATAAGATAAAATAGTATTCTCAATAAAGAGTTATAACTCTCAACCAAGTACATTAATTTTTTTTACTTATTCTGATTTCAATAAATCAATGGTATCCCATAAAAAAAATTAATTAAATCTATTAAATATATTTAATTGTTATTATAATTATTAAAAACCATTATCCACCACCTTTCCATATAAAGTGGAAAAACATCACATGTGCTTACATGTTGGCCACTACCTCCACGAAGCGATGTGTTTTTATTTTTCATCATCGTTTCACAATGATGGATATTATGAATTATTTATTTTCTATACATTATTTTTTTTATTAATATGGCTTTGGAATGATAATAATTTTATTTATGTTTCTTTTCTTTTTTTGTTATAAAAGGAGAAAAAATCATTCAACTATGTGAATGTTGTACCATCTCTATGAACAATATAATTCATTTTTCTATCTCTTAATTTTATAGATGATAATATATATATATATATAAAATATTTATATAATTATTAAAATTATAGTGATTTTGGAAACATGATCAATGTATAAGGACTAAAACCTATAATCTAACACACACATAGAAACAAAGTAGTTATCAACAAGAACTATGATATTATAAAAGAATTGTTAATAAACGAGTGATATGAAGTAATAATTAAACAACAAATAGTATTATATATGTGAGTATGTTTCTAGAAATAAATTATAACTAATATATATTTATTATATTGTATTTTTGAACATGTACGAATCAAAATGAGGCATAAGGTATAGAAATTACATTTCAATCCTATTTTAATTGGGATTGTTTATGCTTGAATTTCAATTAAGTAAAGTATATTATCCATATCTCATAAACACATTTAATTTTTTATCTTCTTTGTTTATTCATTAAATTTTCTATTAATAGTACAATTTTTTTATATTAAGTACATAAAATTATAATTAAAATATTATGAATAAAAATATAATTTATTTCATATTTATAGGAAAATATTTTTCTTCCATATACATGGTTTATTAGTAATACTTTCAATAATTCTATAACTATTAATCTATGAATATTTATTGTCATATTCTCTTATGTTTTACCATAAATAAAAATGTTTCAAAGGGATATTTTCTTCATTTTTAAAACAATTTTTTTACTTTTTACAAAATAGTTGAAAGTGAATTTTTGTTTTAGCATACACGATATGGGCAGGATTTATCGCCATCATAAGCACTCAATGAATTGAATACTAATAAATGTTTTATATGTCTATTCTAAATGATAATTATTTACTAAATTTTTTAGAAATTTTTTGATTTTATATAATTGATTTTAAAATGAAAAGTGAATTTTTCACATGAGAAATTATAATTATTTTTTAATGAAATTTTTAATCTGTGATACATTCCTTTGGTGTTAAGTATGAATTACTGGGGATATAATCCTATGATACCATCATTATTATTCCTCCATCAATTTAATGATTCTGTTTTTCTTAATTGAATAAAACTGATTCCTTTTCCATGAGTTATGATATAATTAAATTATGGAATGTTTATGAATCATATTTCATATCCATAGTCAATGATATGATGAATTGATTAATTTATATTGATTTTTAAGCAAAATATTTATGGTTTTCATTATTTTATAAGAATTACATGAATTATATATTCTTATAATGAACTTTTTAAATCATTATATTTCATAAGATAATTATTGGAAAAGAGTAGAAATGATCGATATATAATGGGAAGAAGGGTAGGATGAATGTTCTACTATATAAAACAAGTGGTGTTTCATGGTCTACTATGATATGTGAAACATGTGGGGATGCATGATATGTTATGTTATGGGAAAAATGTTATGAAAATTTAACCACAATGATATGATGGACATGGTAGTTATCCTTGAAATATGGATTGTTTTTTATTGATATGAATGGGACACACTTTTTGGACATGTTTTATTTTATAGGATTTGAACTCTTGGTTGATGATTAAATTATTATGATTTATCATTCTTATGATATATTTATTTTCAAATCCTAATATTTTATTTCATTTATCATTATTATGAAATATGATAGACTTTGTAAAAACGAGTTATGTTATTATCATGATATGATACACTTATACTTATCTAATGCTTCCATATGATCATTCATTGATATATCCCATGTTAACCCATAATGATCATCTAAGTTCACCCTTTCTTATATTTACTTTACCCAATTCATAAATAATTCTTTATATAGGTTATTTCATGAGGAAAAAAATTGAGAAGAACAGTTTTAAATATCATAAATAATGCACCAAAATAAGATATTTCAGTATATATTCTCTTAAGAAACTAGTCCTTTATAGTTATATCATGGATCATAGTTTTATATAATGAACATTAATATTATGTGGTGTAATGTTTATGTATTTGATGTTTGGGTAACTATAGATCATACATATTTTATGTTATCTTCGGATGAGTCAAACTATTCCTAGAATTATATAAGGTAAATATTAAATAATTTAACCCTTAGAGTTTGTGTTTAACCTTAATGCTGAAATGATGAAAATTATTGAGGAACCCTGGAAGATATTGGATTATGCTAAGAGTACATTGAGTTTTCAAGGTAATAAATGTAATTAAATGAATTTTAATCTTAATAATTGATTTAATGAAGTCTCCTTAAATGTTTGTATTCTAATATGATATATTTTTCTTTATAAAATGGCATCATGGTGATCGAGTGATGATAATAGTAGTTCACTTTAAGTTAGGATATCACCAATAGTTTGGTTTTAGATATATATATTTCTTTTTGTTCGATTTAATTTGCTACCCTACCCATGTAATGAACTGGCCCAATTTACCCTCAATACTAGAGCCCGACCCATTTCATAACATACCTGAAGGGCATTTCTAATCCTCATGGGCTAGTAAAAAAAACCTAGGACTCGAACAACAGTACAATGGGAATGATTGATCCCAATATGAACTAACACATGGAATATATTTACATAGATAAGGAAGCTACAATAGAAATATAATAAATATATCCCATAACCGTAAGTATATAGTAAAAAACAACAGAAAAAGTAGCCAAAATATCCAAGAAATAAGTCCAATTACAAAGGGTAAAAACCAAATAGATACTTTGTGTGATAGAGTGGACAAACTCCCACCATCTCACAACCATCTACCCAAACTAGCTGAAATGAAACATCATTGCCTCACTACAGCACCTTGAATTTCCCTACATTAGAATATATACAAAGAACTAAAGACCACTAAAAGGGTGTGGAGGGTGTGAGATAATAGGCTCAATTGGATCCCTCATAGGTTTTCTATAATAATTCTTTATATAAAAATTCATATATTCTTGTTTCTAATAAAATATGTCATGATAAAAAGTTAAACATTTTTATAAAAGACATGGAAGAAATTCCCTTTTTTCAAAGTTCTAAAACAAAAGTATGTATATAAATTTCAAAGAACATATTCCATTTAATAATTTACAAGAATAAACGTGCACATTAAGGCTAAAAAAATAAATCTAATAAACACAAAATAGAATCATAGGTATCAATGCTAAGGATCACTATAGGTCAGACTATCATACTACTCTTACCAAAATCAATCAAGTGCACAATACGGTTCCTATAACACTAGAATAGGAAGAAAACTAATACCTTATGAGTAAACCCAATAATAATATCAATATGAGTCCACTAGAACAATGGTCCTACGAAATATATGAAATAACAAGGAGAACCCCTCTAGATAAATCAAAAAGGTATCGACGATGGCCTCAAAATAAACCTTCAACCTAAGAACCCAAGGAAAACTATGTTCTTATTTTCACAACTCATTCCAATTCTTTGAAAATAAATTCAAAACCATTTCAAAAATAAATTTAAATCCTTTTAAAATACCCCATTTCTTTCTATTTATAAATAACTAGGGCAACCCCATTTTTCTTTTAAAAAAGTCTTTCCAAAACACACAAAAAAGTCATTTCAAATCCTTCTATAAATCAATTTATAAAATAAGAATAATATAGTTCATAAATATAGTCTTGATATAGAACCACCTTCCATGAAACATAGGTCACATATTCCCGCAACATGATCCAATAGAAAAAAAACCAAATAATGTCTACAAAGGCCCTATAATCCAATCAATATCCAAAGATAGATTGAATTCTGAAACAAGGGGTTGGTGGAAAGGAGTAAACCCACACACCTTAAAAAATAATAGTCTCCACACCACAACCAATAATGTAATGACCTATATAATGAGATCTCACATCGAATCTAGAAGAAGACACAAAGAAACAAAAATTCAGACCAATAAAAATGATGACACAACTCAAGGGTGCTACCGTGATCAATGAAATTGAATAAGTGGAAAGGTCACTTACCCAGAGAGATATAACACAATAGAAATGAATATCAGACACTAAACGGATTGATCATGAAGGACTGATGTCTCCAAAAATCACTCAAGAGAGACTTTGTATATAGATGAAAGAAGAATTTGTAGATGAATGGACACAAAAACCTAAAAAACATCCTAACAATTCCTAATTAGTAAGTAACATGATGTGTAATGCCATTACATGTTGTGATGTCCATGATGTTCAATTACTCTAAAAACAAGTCACCTCAGATTAAAATCTGACCATATATTAACACACAGTGATTAAAATCTCATCATGTTGTGCAACCCTTCGTAGCATGAACCCTTATCATGGAATGTACCTGGTAACCATTTCACATTCTGTAACCTAGTAACACAACATCAAAATAACTTTATTCCTATAGAAAATCCATAAATAATCAACTAAAAACTACACACTAAAAGAGAACTTGGAGAGATGGAAAACATACCCTATCAAGGTACTCAAGTGTTGCAAAATCCACAACATAAAGAATTTTTTTCCTCAGTAAGCCTTTTGGAATATATAATCCATGGAAAAATAAGAGGCCATTGATCCCTAGTCAACGACTAGAGTTTCCATGTCTCATGATAATATTATTCATGTTTCCATAAACTCTGACCAATAGAATCAACTTCCCATGCAAGACTTACACATGAGAATAAAATATCACAACTTGTTTATCCAAAATTGAAACATCTAACTCTAACTCAATTTCTTCCCAACTTCAAATGTGTGCGGGGATGGGATGGTACTTTCTGAGAAAAAATATGTGGAAAATCATGAATGAAAGTCAACTAAACTGTAAATTCTAACTGATAAGAAACCAGCCCAAGCTACTTAGTAACCTTAAACGACCCAACATATATCAAATCCAACCTTCTTAGTTATCCAAGCTGATGGTGACACAACTAAAGAGAAACATTCAAGAAAACTCATTCACCAATGGAAAACACCAAAGGAAGACTTTTTCAGTCCGTATACAATTTCTATCAACTTTGGGATATAACCAAATGTCAATGTACATCTTATATCTGCATGGATGTCTCCTGTACATCTCCTGATCCAACTAAAGATACTTCACACACATCATCCCAACAAATAGGTGACCTACACGGGCGACCATAAAATGCCTCAAAGGGATCCATTTTGATCAATGACTAATAATTGTTGTTATAAACAAACTCATCCATTCCTATATGGCTATCCCATTATCCATTGAAATAAAAGACACATTCCAAAAGTATATTCTCTAGGATTTGAACCACACGCTCCATATGACTGTCTATCTATGGATGGTATATTATTAAAAACTTGACCTGACTTCCTATCACCTATTGGATACTCCTTTCGAACCATAAGGTAAACCTAGGATCACTATCCAAAATAATTATAGATGGACACCAATGTTAACTCACAATATCATGTGCATAAAACTTACCCAAATGTTTAACCTTATTTGTATTCTTAATCTGAATGAAATGAGAATACTTTGTCAACCAATGAACAAACTTGATAGTATTCCTTCCTCAGGGAGTTTGCAATGATCCAAAAAAAATCCTTGGATACTAGTCCAATTTCCAAACTAGAAATAGAGGATCTCGAAGAAAACCATAGGGTTTCAAGTGCTCTATCTTAATCTGTTGGAAGGTGTAACAGAAGGACACATAATTTACAATGCCATGCTTCATACCCAACCCCTGAAATCATCATCCCATGTCATAATTCATCTTTTTAGCTCATGTATGAATAGAACATGAGGATTTGTGAAAATTAAAAAAGACTAAACTCCTCACATATGATGGGATTAAAACCCACTCCCCAAAGTGTAAAATACCATCTAAAGAGAGAGACCAATCAGAAATGGTCTCCCTGTCATAAAGTGTTTCTTGAATTTCAATAAATTCATCATCCTAATGATAAATCTGAAATAAACTCTTGGAGATATGATGCTAATTAAACACTAGTGAGAAACATAATTGAAAAATAATTCTGATCATTCAAGTGAAATGGTGCAAAAATATCCATAAGGCTCCACTCCTCCTTCGATTCCAGAACATCATGTGATGGTGCATTCTTATTAAGAGCATATCCAATGACATTCCCCTTCCCTGGGGTGTACCAATATCAATGTCCAATGTATGAAGGTATTCTACACATTTTCTATATCTCAGATTCAATTCATTCTATGAAAAGATATAAATCAAACTCATATTATCATAAAAGACTGTGAACCTTTCCTTAAAAAGATAATGTCACCATCATTTAAGTGCATGCATAACAATAGTGAGCTATAAATCATGAGTGGGGTAATTCTTGTCATGTATCCAAATCCGAAGAAAATTGTAAGCTACCAAATGGACATATTTCATAATAATGTATCCCATACCATCGCCAAAAGAATCTCAAAACACCATGACTCCCTTACAGGGCTCAAGAAAGATCAGATTAAGAGTTGATGTTAGATGTCATTTCATTTTATTGAATGAAGACTGACACGTTGTATCATATGTGAATTTCACTGCTTTATCGGTAGGAGTAGTCAATAGTGATTCTAGGTTAGATAAATAATTAAAAAATTGTCAATAGTATCTTTAAATACGAAAGAGTATCCTTATCTCAAATACATTTTTTTGGTTCCTTACATTAAAAAACAATCTTCACTTTTTTATGATAAATGGGAAATACATGTTCAAAAATTATTTTCCCAAATAATATCACTTGTTGAATCCATAAACTACATTTTGATAGATTCACATATAAATTTTGAAGTCTTATAATATCCATAACTGAGCGCAGATGGTGCTCATACTCGTGATCGGATTTCCAATAAACTAGAATATAATCCCAAAACACTACCATAAAAGTGTCAAGATACTAATGGAATATCGGATTCATCAAATCCATAAAAAATAAAAGATCCTTATTCAGACAAAAATACATCACAAGATATTCATAATGGATTTAACCTCTCCTAAAATCAATCTTTGGTATATCAAACTACCGAACACTAAGCTGATGATAACCCTATCGAAGATTAATCCTTGAAAACCATTCTCCTTTTAACTAATCAAACAAATCATACACATAATTAAAAGGATATTTATTCTTAAATATTACTCATTTCAACTTCTGATAGTCCACACACAACCCAAGTGAACCATCAATCTTATTGTAAAAGAGCACGGGGGATTCCCAAGGTGAAACACTAGGGAGAACAAAACATTTTCCTTAGAGACCATTGAACAAAATCTTATTCCCATTCATCTCCACTGGAGCCATATGATGAGTGGGTATTGATATTGGTTTCATACCTAGAACTAGGATAATTATAAATTCTACCTCTCTCTTTGGAGGAGGATGAATAATTCTTCTAGAAAATTGCCAGAAAAGTCCTAAACAATAATGGGAAGATCAAAAAAATAATAAATGTCAACAGAATCAATCGCAATAGTAGACAACAAACTCTTGAGCCCTATATGGGAAGGTCCTACACAATCATACCTTTGGTCCCACTCCCCTTGAAACAAATGAGAGATCCCATCGATAGAAATAAATAAAACACATTGATGATAACACTCTACCTCAGATAGATGAGTGACCATCAAATCCATTCATTGATGACATAAAATAGATCCAAATTAAGAAAAATAAAATCCCAGACCAACTCCATATCATCAACCATTAACGAACAAGGAGGACCCTAAAAACTACCCTTTACCCATACTATGATAAATTTATAAAACCATTAAAAAGGACGTAAGTTCTATTATAATTTTATGAATATCAAAAAATGTGAGGATTTAAATGAGTAGAAGGAACAAGTATCAAATAAAAAAATTTCTATAAGAGATTTAATAAATAGAGTAACCCTCATTATTGCTAGAGTAGCATAGAACATTGCCAAAAACTCATCTACCACATGAAATTGATTCACCCTGAGGTTCATGGATGTATCCCTTTATTCCTTGGATCATATGACTACCCCATAGTAGCCTTTGGAGCCTAAAAATATGGATTATAATGAGGCGTAGTCATAGCCTAATAGAAGTTCTATAAGGGGCCAAAACATCCATAGTTTTTTGACATCTTCATAGAATAGGGCAATAAATTATTATGTGTAGGACCTTTATACACCGATAGAAAGTTAGAGGCACATTGATAGCTATAGTAGACAGTGCCGAGTATGCACGTTATTGAGGCCCACCTCCACCTCTTCTGTGATGATCTTTCCACTTCCTTTTTTTCCCATGTGCACTACTAAAACAGCCACTGTATGGAAGAGAAGAGTTGAAAATACAACATTTCCTACCATATTCATCTCTTCTATCATAGATCTATCAACCATATCTACATAGTTGGAAATATTTATCATAAACACCTGCGATCAGATATCCAGACTCAAACCCTGCCGGTATTTCTAAGCCTTCAGCTGGTCATTCTTTACCACATCTTGAGTGAAATGAACAAGCTCATAAGACCAATTGGTGTATGCTGACACTGAAAAATCTAGCTTCTATAAGGATAAGAACTCCAAAGTCTTTTGCAAAATCGGCTACTCTGGACAATTCAGCTTGAAGAACTGTGTTCTGAAACCCTTCTAATCCATGTCCACGTGTCTTCTGTATAGACTATGGAATTCCACCATCACATAAAATAAAACTTGATCTTTAATGACGCCCATTTTACCTTCATATTATCAGGTTTCTCCAAAAATTCAAATACGTGATGGATCATGTCTATCCAGTTATCCACGTCTAGAGCATCATTCGTTCCATTAATGGATGGTGGCTTCTCATGTAAGAAATAATTTTATCGATATTGATTTCATAAAAATCCTATATTTACTTCAACAACTACAATTTAATCTCTTGGTAAGTTATAATAAACATCATTAAATCTTTTTATTATAGCCTTGATGGTATTCTGATCTATGGGTGTATTCCCTCATGTAGCATCAAATAAATCCTCTGGAAGAACTCGTGGAAGACGTCTCAAAGGAATACTGTTGCACACTGAAACAAATGATTCATCATACAATAGAGTAAATCTAGGTTCAAACCATAAAACCCATAAATATAAACTAATATTTAAAACAGAACCCAAATCTAGAGACACATATCCCAATGTAACATGGAATCTTGATTCTCATCATGATAAAAGCTAGAATGTTACTTATTGCAATATTCCTCTCAAGTCCTCAAAATATTATCTTCATTATAAGATATGTCCCAAGATAAGGACACTTGAGGATATACCCCCTATAATTCCATTTTTTAAAAAACTATCCCAGGTTACCCTAAAAACTAGAACTCAACACATTCTTTCACATACCCAAAGGGAATTCCCGATCACCCCAGGATGGAGATAAGCACCTGGGAATTGAGCAATAAAACAAAGGGAGCGATTTATTAAAACCTGAACAAACATATGGCATGTATATTCAATGATAAGGAATAATAATTGGAGAGTTAATAAATATATTCCATAACTATAATAAGATAGCATAAAAAATATAAAATTATCCATAATCTCCGAGACAAATGTCAAACTACAAAGGACCAAAACCAAACAATTACTTCATGTGACGGTTTGGATGAACTCCAACCATCTCACCACCAACTAACTAACTCAGCTAATAGGAAACCTCACTGCCTCAGTATGGAACCTTTAATTTCCCTGCATTTGGAGACATATAATGTTCTATAAACCATTGAAGTGGTGCATAGGGTGTAAGATAAAAGGATCTATAAGATCCCACCCAATTGTTCCATAACAAGTCTCTATACAACAATTCATGTATGCTCATTTCAAATAATACATGGCATGATAAGAAGTAAAGTAATTTTATAGATATCATGGTAAAAATTTCACTTTTTTATATATCTAAATAAAAATAAGATATATCAATTTCAAATAACATTTTCTATATCATCTTTCACACAAATAAACATGCATATCTAGGATAAAGCAAAAAAATCCAGGAAACACAAAATAGAAGCACAAGTATCAAAACTAAGGATCACTATAGGTCAGACTATGAGATTAATAATACCATAATAAATCATGTACACAATCCAGTTTCAAGATAACATGCCTACTAAGAATAGAAATACCCCTGAGTAAACCCCATAACATTACCAATATCATTTCCATATAAAAATTATCT
Source organism: Viscum album (assembly GCA_963277665.1). Taxonomy (NCBI): domain Eukaryota; kingdom Viridiplantae; phylum Streptophyta; class Magnoliopsida; order Santalales; family Viscaceae; genus Viscum; species Viscum album. The sequence goes on along the minus strand of OY728135.1, from coordinate 1,899,197,184 downwards.
TAGTAAAAATTGAAATCCCTGTGACAAAATATCCTAATAAATCACAAAAATGAGGATGATGGATTCAAGATAGACCTTCAACCTAAGTACCTAAGGTAACCTATGTTCTTAATTTTAAAATTTATTCCAATGCATTGAAAACCAATTCAAAAATCCATTTCAATTTGTTGAAAATACCTTGTTTCTTTCCATTTATCAACAACCAATGAAAACCCATTTTTATTACGAAAAATCTTTCCAAAACACACACAAAATAATTCCAGTTCCTTTTATAAATTAGTTTCTAAAATAGTAACAATAAGAATGATCAACATAATCTAGAGACATAACCACCTACATAAAATCTTGGGGCGTATAGGCCCGCAACAGGATCCACTAACAATTAAAATCCATCAATATCTATGAAGACCCTTGAATCCAATCCATATTTAAAGATATATTCAATTTAGAGATAAGGGGTTCACATAAAAGTGTAAACCCACATTCCTCAAGAACAAACTCCCACCACACCACAACCAACTAAAAAATACCCTCTGAAATGATATCACACAATGGATCTTGAAGAAGACACAAAGAAATATAAATTCAAACCAAATAATTCAATAATGGAACTCAAGGGCACTACCATGATCAATGTAAATGAAAAATTAAAAAATTATCCTACCTATAGAGGTTCAACACGAACTCAATAATGATTAAATGCCAAATGGATAAATCAAGAAGGAGGGGTGTCTCCAAATATCCCTGTAGAAGAACTTTGGATCAAGAGAAATAGAGAACTAGAGGCCGAATGTACACCCAAGACCTTAACAGTTTCTTAAAAATCCCTAATAGAAAAATTAAATGTAATTTATTACCATTACACTTCGTGGAATCCATGATGTCAAAATACACCAAAAATCAGTATCCTTAGATTAAAATAAGTCCTTAAATTAACTAACAATGTGTAAAATCTCATCATGCCATGTAACAATGATGACATGAACCCTTTCTATGGAATGTACCCAGAAACCATTTCATGTCAGGTATCCTAGTAACACAAAATGAAAATATTATACAGTGTGTATAAAATCCATAAAACAACAGTAAAAAAATCCATACCAAAAAGTGAACTTCAAGAGATGGAAAACATTCCCATCCAAGGTAATGGGATGTTACAACCCATGTGTGTAGGGTGACTTCCAGTAGTGGAATCTAGAGGTTATTTTCCCCAACATCCAGGTTAGTAGGGATTATAAGTCTAAAAGACTCTTTATCCATGCTCAATTCTCTATGTAGTATTATGAACTAGTACGCATGATGGTTTTCTTACCCATGTATGTATGTTGGCGGTTTTAATTAATTATTGATTTTCTGTAGAAATATATATATATATATATATATATATTCTATATTATTACTATATGTATATTTTCATGGCCTATTCTGGAATGATTTATAACACATGAGTAATAGGTTGTTGTTTTCTAGGAAATTACTCAGATACTTTATATATATGTTGATGTTGAAGATGTGATGATGTAATATACATGTTACATGTTATGTTAATATTTTATAGGTGTTTACAAGCCAAAAATTTATTATAGAGTGATGTATCATTATGTACGATGTTGTTGTAGTGCAAGAAACTAGTGGGTGAGTAGTAATAGGGTACCATTATTATATATTATGATATATATATTATATAATATTATTAACTATATTGAAAATTTCCATTATTTTCTAAGTAGAATTTATTTGGTGGATTAATATTATCTCACATTCCTCATGTTATTCATATAGGGTAATGAATCTAATTTTTATGTGTGATGTACTATTGGTGTAATAGATTTTAATGTAATATTGTGTTTGATATGGTATACAATACAAAACTCCGAGCATAAAAGAACCATGAAATATTATTATTTTCTAAATATGGATTATATACCCCATGAGGTAAATTAGAGGAAATGAAATGGATGAACAAAATTATAAAATATATATAATATAACTACTATATTTATATTCTTTCATCCTATGTAAATGAACATTAATTTTTTAGTAATGTAAATTTATGATTCAAAATTATATTTTCATAAAAAATGATTTTTATTATTTTTCTAGAGACTATTAAAATTTATTTATAAAACATTTATAAATTGTATTTAATAAAAATTATATCATTTTTTAAATCACTATTTAATGGATAGAATTGAGGTAATGTTTTAGAGTTTTCTAAAAGACTGGTTTTTAGGAAATAGTGATAAATATAAATTTTTTATAAAATTTTATTTTATTTAAAATTTTACATTATGAATTGAATATAATATTCATTCTATATAATTATCATTTAATTAGAAATAATCTAATCAATTATAAATAAATCATAATTATACATGATTTTTGAATAAATCAATTTTGTGCGTAAAACAAATTTTACTAAATACTATATATATTTTTTATTATAAATTTATATTAAAGTAATTTTAATAATATTTATTAATATGGTTTTATATAATTTACAAAAAATTTGGATTTTGAAATTCATATTTATCCTTGGTTGAATTTCACATTTAGTGAATTGTAAACAATGTAATTTTTATGAAATATTATACCTTTAATTATCTCCCAAAGACATAAATATGATATAAAAATTATTATACCTATAAGAAAATAATATATTATAATAAAATAAAAATATCTTGAAAATATAATTAAAATCAAATAAATTAATATTTATGTCATGATAAATATAAATATCAATTGTAGTGCCAACATAGTGGTTACGCAGCACTAAAAATGTCAAATTTGGTGCCTCGAATATAATATTTTAGAATTATAAATTATATTATTTACTTGGTTAATAAAAATAAATTATTATTGATGATGTTATATATTTATAAATGTTTTGGATATATATAATAGGTTACTTGTACAAATTATTTTTCAATTCTTATATAAGGATAGAAAAGTCAAAATTACATATTAAATAGGTTTTCATGATATTCTTAAAAGAAAATATGAATATTATATTAATATAAATGTTTTTATTCAAAATAATTAATTAATTTTTACTATGGTTTTTTGTTTTTAAATTTTATTGATAAAATAATTATTAAAAAATCATACGCAATATAGACACATGGATTCTAAAAGTAGAATAAAAATCATATCAACCATTTTAAAAAATGTAGAAAAAATATTTTTTCAGAGATTTAGCTATTCCCATGAATATATAGATAACTGTAAAATATTATGGGTTTTAGAGTTTTCTAATCTAATTCCATTGTTCTATTGATGAAAATAATGTCAAATAAAATGAATAGTTCTAAAATTGAAATTAATGTTATTTCATAATAATAATATTTTATTTAATGATACAGAATTAATTAAAATCCTATAATTATCCATGTAAATGGGATATGGTTGAATATACCAACCATTATTTAGTTATTATTCTATTTTTTATAGTAGATTTTTTTACAACAAAATTGAAAAAATATATGATATCACAGTAATCGTAAAAGATGTTAATGGGGGATTGATACAGAGTGATGATAGTAATAATATTACATAATCATGTAAAAATATTACTGTATCAGTGTGTTTAGAATTTTAATTATTTTTTATTCTATATATAACACTTTGGTTCCACTTCTCTATGAAAATTAATTTATATTACTTTAATACATTAAGTAATGCTTCGATTTCTCCTTAACTCATTTATAAAAGGGAACCTTCTCCCCATTCTTCATTATACAAATTGAGATTTCTTGTTATCCCAATATATAACCCAATCCCCTTACAAATTAATTATAATTTTCAATTTGACATATATTGGGAAAAAGGAATTACCTTTTATCAATTAAGGTCTAATGCAATAGAGGATGATCGAATAAGAGATATAGATTATAACTGAAGGTTTTTAATTTATTTCATCATATACCACCTAGAAAATAATGGTAAAATAATATAATTAGTTACTTCTATATACTTATAAGTTATTATGTTTATATCATATGTTATATCCATCTATTCTTCCATAAAATGTGAAATTAATCAATCATTCGTGATTATGAGGGACTACCTCCTCATTAACTGATGTAATTCATTTTCCATCAAGGGATCTCACTGATGGTTATAATGATGGATTTAATTTACATATATATAATATTAAATAAAAAATATATATCTAAAAATATACGGTATAATATATTTTTTACCTTTAAATCCATTGAAAAATGATAACGTCATTCATGCACAAGTGTGGATTTCCACCTCCATGAGGCGATGTGATTATTTTTTTAAGACCATATCTCGTCGATACTATATATAAAAGAATTTAAAGAAATAAAATCATATTTTTGATATTTTCATAATTATATAAATACAAAATAATATGTATCTTCTTTCTAATATTCTTATTATAAAATTGAAACATTACTCATGCATATATATGACCTACCATTACCATGATTGTACCATAGTTCCATTTTCATGGTTGGTTTTAAAAGTACAAATAATTCTAAAAGATGATCATTATTTCATGTTTATTATTATTTATATTATGTAATAATTCTCTTATAACAAGAGAAAAATTCTAAAATAATAACATTGTATTCAATTGTATATGTGACATGAAACACTAATATTAGAAGAAAACATAACCCCCATAGACTTTATTATATATTTATTTTCAAATAAATTCAATCTCATAAATATCATTCTATAAATGACACATTGAGTTTATCTTATATTATACACAACACTATTTTAATATTTCATTAGATTCTACAATGTGTTTAGCTTCTATTAAATGCTACACTAAGTTTAAACGAAGTGTGGAATATTAAAAAAAATATTATTCAATGTGATAGTCAACACTTAGACATTAGAATGGAAGGTATGAATAATATTACCTTCATTATATATATATATATTAAAAGAATTATTTAAAATGGAAAAAAGTATCATTTAAAAGAAATAAATGAAAATTCTAAAAAACTAAATTTTTCTTAAAGATAGTTTAATCATGCTTTGCACATATAATTTAATATTACTACATACCACATATAAAATTTTTATATGAAAAAAATTTAATTTTTAAATATCAATTCCAAAATTATCTTGGGGTGAAATTTTTATATTTTTCTGAAATGTTTCATTTTTTGAAGAATAGTGAAAAATACGAAGTTTTAATTTAAAACTTCTTATTCATTGAAATTATTTATAAATAAAAATGGTATTTTTAATATATTTTACATTATAATTAGTTTAATTTTGTATCAAGTAACCCAATTTTGGTCTTTATAATCATTTTCATGTTTATTTTTTATATATAAATATTGTAAACGTTTGAAGATTTTCTCTTTAAAAATCATATTTCTCGTCACGTCGACAGTGTTACCTTTAGGTTACGATTTCCCTCTTATATGAAATAAATTTATAAAAAATGATTTAATATTTTTAATGATAATATTTTACAAAATATTAGCATTTAAAATTAAATTTTGACCGAATTTAATAGTGAAAAGCGTTAAAATAAATTACCACAGTTATGGTAAAAATGGATTTAGTGGGGGATTATACTATAATGATTAGGTTTTAAAATGATATACTAACTGTTTCAACAGAGTTTTTATGTATTTGTTTCAAACTTATATATTTTATGTTCAAGAATGTACCATTTTAGAACCTTTTGGTAGGAGAAAACATTGGTATGATTAAATATTCTCAAAATTAAAAGTGTGCCACTCAACTCACATATAAAAGGCCACCTACATTCCTCTTTTTTCACAAAATCACACCCCATTTCATCACCATATAACTTCTTACATAACCTACCCATATCCATCCTCTAATTATATAACACTTAGTTTTTCATGAAAGATGACCTAGGAAGGCTTTGGGGAAAACGAAATAAGATACCCGAAGAAGATGTGATTTTCTCCAATGAGAATATTTATTTTATTTATTCCTCCACCTAAAACAATTCATATTAAAAAACAATGATAAAATAATCATAGTATCTTCCACATACTGAGGTTTTTTTATAACAATGAATTGATGTAAAAATATTTCCACTTCCATCAAATGCGTTATGAAATCATCATTCTTGTGTCTGGAAGACTACAACCTCGTGAACCGATGTCATTTGTTATTTCATTACAATATTGAAAGATTACATATGATGATAGGTTAAAAGTGTATAAATTAAATTTATTAAATATTTATTCTTATTGATTCATTATATCATATATATATATATATATTAACTTTCATTCCATTAAATATATGATAATGTTTCTTTTGAATGCGGTGGACCACCGCCTTGCGAAGCGATGTGATTCGACATTAACTAAGGCTTCACTTGGAAGGTAAAAGTATAAATATAATTAATATAGATAATATAATTATTATATTAATGACATATTTATCATTATTTAATTATAATAAATCATTTTCATTCATACTTTTCAAACCATGTAACTATGATAACATCATTCATGTATGTATGGAAAACCTTTTTCAGGAAGCGATGTGATATTCCTCTCAACACCAAAAAACATGGATGATATATATAAGTATATAGTATAGTATAAAAGATATTATTATAATTATATATTTATTATATATTACACCCCTTTTCTATAATGATCATTTAAAATTGAAATTTTACTCATCTGTTTGTACGACCAACCGTCTATATGATCATAACATAGTTAATTTCCTGAAACCATATTTCATGAGTTGTTTTAAAATAATATTTTATTTATATATATGATTATTATTTCATTATAATTATTATTGAGATGATGAATCTTTTTATTATTTGTAATAATCAAATCATTAATGACAACATGGCCATGATAAAACAAGGCAATTAACACCCAAAAATGAAAATAATAAAATATTATTAATGAATAAGAGATAATTTATTATAAAAGGATAATATATGATATTATAAATATTAATATTATTTTCTATAAGTTAATTACATATTTAAAACCACTATACAAGAGTTTAAAGTATGTTCATCCAAAAAGAATCATGACATAAGGGGTTTTGTATGAATTTCGTTTCATCAAGGCATATTGAAATGTAATATACCTAGTTTCTTTTACATTGTGTATATACTACACATTTAACATGTAATATATTTAATACATATTTATTCATGATATTTTAAGTTTCAATTTGAATTATTTAATCTATGGGTATTTGAATTAAAAGTTAAAATGTGGTAAATAATTTTACAACTCAATTTCATTTCATTGGGTTATATTGCTTCTTTATTGTCTTTGATATTATATTATTAAGTTTATAATTAATTTTTGTGATCTTATATTTTATTAAAGAATAATTATTTTTATTTTTAGTTGATACAAATAATATATTCACTAATTTATTCTCTTTTTAATTTGATGAAATTCATGGTGTTTTATTTTAGAATCTCATTCTAATCAAGATGGTTTATTTATGAATTTTAGTTGAAGGAAATTAGTTGTTCATTGTATAATAAAACCTTTTTTATTTTATTCTCTTATGTTAATTAATGATATTTTCAAATAATATTAAAAAAAATAAACTCATTGTTACTTATAATTATTTAGATAACTATTATAATAAAAATTTTCTCTATTCTCCCTTATGTAAGAAATGTGTTTTATTTCAAAAAAATGTTTTCAAATTTTTTTTTGAAAAATGTTTTTAAGAATTTAAAAATTATATATTAAAGAAAATTTTACACATTTTTAAATATTTACTAAATGGTTTTAAATTAATCTTCTTGTTATTTTCTTAACAAATAACTTTTCATGCCATTTAACAGTGAAAAAAAATGTTACTTTTTACTTATATGTCTTGTAGGGAATTTCCCTCCTCAATGGTCTTTATATCATTGATGATCCCATCAAATTTTTATAGGGATACTTTTAAAAAACTCCCAGTTACATTGGAAATTATTATTTCTTAAAATAACATTTTAAAAATGAAAATGTTATTTTCCTCATGAATGATTGTAATGAAATTTTAATGGTATTTAAATTCATCATTGTCATCAAGCCATGATTTTAGTTATGATCCACTGGGGATTTTTTATCTTGATATCATCCATATTATTTTCTTGGATGATTTATAATAAGTTTAATTAAGGATGTACAATGTTATTCTCATTCACTATTTTACTCAAAATATTCTATTATAATGTTTACTAATTGGGGTAAGTATTAACAATTTTTATGTTAGGTATTTTTTTAATATGAATATTTATGTGAATTATGGTTCTTACATTTCTTAAAGAGAATGAATTGGGATTTTCATGTGATGGTAAAGGAATGAAATATCCTCTTGATGCATGAGTAGGTCTTATAAGAATAAAATTAGATTTGTTTTTGGCTAAGACCTTACCAATTTATATAGATGTATCATCCAGAGGCTTTGATAATATTAGATGTCTTGGAATGAGGCCTCAAAAATATTATTTTCCTTGGAATAATTCCTCCATAGTATTAGATGTCTTAGAAAGAGTCCTAAAAAAATTTAGATGTATTTCAATATAAATTCCTTCATTATGAATTTAAGTATTGATATTACATGTTATTACTCAATTAGTTAGTATTACCATTGTTAACTTTCAGTCTCAAGTGATTTATTATTTAGAATTATTTTATAATATTTTATTACTGCCATATTATGATAATTTTATTATTTAAATGGAATTTATTTTTATTATTTACCTTTTCATATTGATTATGAATAATCGACTCATAGAATCTGCTAAAAGCATCCCTTACTGAGCATCTGAAGTAACACCTTATAATTTTAAAATAAGAACATTATATTAAATATCCTGTATAAAATGCAACATAAAGTGTATAAGGGAATAATAAATATCAATAAATTAGGATATATATAATATTTTTAATAAATTAAATATATCCTACATCATTAAATGAATACAAAATATATTTTTTCTTGTGTTACTTGCAAGATCGTGTTTTTGTGAAAGCAATATAATATTAATATTATTATATAATTTGATAGTTATCTCTAAGACATTGGAATGGATGGTATGACTGGGTTTAGATAATTATGAGTATATATAAATGACAATAATATATTAGTAATATATTTATTAGAAATAACATAATTATTATTTAAAATAAAATGAATGTTTTTTGCTATAATTTTTCTAAAGGACGGTTCAGTCATCATTTTCACTCACAATATGAAAATAATTTTTATGAATTTTATAAAATTAATTCTAAATAATAAATTAATTTTTTAAAATTTTAATATCAAAATTATATTACAGTGAATATTTTAGATTTTTTTGACATATTTTATTTTTTGATGAATGGTGAAAAAATAAAAATTGTATTGAAACCTGTATTTTTGTTCAAATTTTTTTTAATGTAAAATTTTATATTGAATTACTATTAACAAAAAATTAGTCTAACTATATATAAAATATTCCAATTTTTTTCATGGGTATAATTTTTATATTGAATTTATACATATAAACCTTTTATACTTTTGAACATTTCCTTTAAAAACACAAATTTTTGTCACATCTACATGATTAATTTTAAATAAAAATTTCCAATTATATGAATTGATTTTGTAAATATAGATTCCATATTTTAAATAATAATTATTTATAAATTATAATATGAGAAATTTGTTTTTTTACTAATATGATTATTGAATGAAGTTAAAAATTAATTTCAACAATTAAGGTAAAAATGAGATTACTCGGCAATTAAAGTATAAGCATCAGGGTCCAAATAGCTTAGAAAAATTTCCAACACCCATTTTATGGAAATATTTAGACCATATAAATTATATTTTATAGAATTTAGTTTTTTTAGGAGATGGTGACATGAAAACAAAACATGGGTGGAATTCTCTCTTTCAAAAAATTACATGTGTGCCACCCACCACACTAATAAAAGGTCACCCCATACCATCCTCTCTTCACACATTAAAACTACATTGTATTTTATATTATCTTCAAAAATAAATAAAAAATATATATCTCTTCATTTTTTAATCATTTTATTGGAAAAAATCCATCATATTAAGTGTTTAGTGCAAACCACTGGAAAATAACTGAAGGAGAGGTATTGTTCTTCAATAAGTGTGTTGAATTTATTCAATTTTCCACATAAATAAATTTTTTTAAGACCATTATGATATAATATTCAGAATATATTAAATTTAATTAGATGGGTTTTGCAGAGTTTATGACATACAACTGAACAAAATTTGATCAAACGGGTTACGAAATCATCGTTTGTGTGTAATAAGGACTACCATCTTGCGAACTGATATCATCCATTTTTTCCTTCCCACCTCTCAAGGTTGGGTAAGATGATTTATATAATAAATATATATGATATATTTAACACATTTATAACTCTGTAGTTACTATATCACATATATTATTTTACCTTAATTTCTATAAGATACACGATTACATGGCTCGTGTGTATAGAGGTCTACCGTCTCATGAAGAAATGTGACTCTTCTTTCACTAATTCTTCTCATGGAACATGATAAAGAAAAAATTAATGATTATATTTTATATAAATCACATAGTTAACATATTCTTAAAATATATATCATCTTATAAAGATAATATACCTCTTTTTTGTTAATTCCTTTTCACTCACATAATGACGATAACAGAATTCTTTTTTGTGAGGACTACCACCTTCACGAAGATATGTGACTCTATTCTCATCACCACACCACATGGATGACATATATTAGTATATTAAATTTTATATGTGATATAATTATTATTTAGTAATTTTAATATATTACTAACACCCTTTGTATAATGATAATTGAAAAGTGGAAAACATTACAAATGCTTGTGTATGGACTATCATCTCTATGATTGTAATGTTTTTCAAAACCATCATTGTTGATTGGTTTTAAAATTATTTTTTTTGTAAAAATATGATAATAAGTTAATAAATATTATTTATTAGTTGATATAATTATATAATTTAGACATCATCATGATCAATCATTTAGGAATACGCAAGAAAAAACAAGAGAATTAACACCCAAAACAATGAAGAGGATTAAAATATTATTAACGAACGGTTAATGAGTTTTATAAAAGGATCATATATGATATCGTAAATATTAATATGGATTTTTTATATATATTTATAACTTATTTAATTATTTTTTAATGTTGGTTACATCTTTTTCAACTAAAAGGGATTTTATGGTTATGTATTTCATAACTCAATTTTGGTTCATTGGTTTAACCTTTTAATTTATTTATTATGTCATTCTATGATTATTTGTATAAATTATTTTTATTTCATTATGTTTTATTTATAAATATTTTTTTTATTTGTTATTAAAACACATAATATATTGATTTATTAATTATAACTTTAATGTTATTATCGTTGTAAAGTTTTATTTCACAACTTTATTCTAATCGAGATTATTTACTCATGAATTTGTATTAAAAGGAAAATCCATGAAAATTTTAATATAAACATATTTAATTTTCTTATACTTCATTAAATTATGATATTTTCATGTAATATTACTTTTTTTTACTCTCCCTTACTTAAAATTATTGATAAAATGATTTTATTAAAATCCATCTTCCGTTTTCTCTTCGGTTAGAAATTTGTTTTCCTCCAAAACCAGGTTTTATAAAAAAATTAAAAAAATTTTTGTCAAAAAGTTTATAATAATTTATAAAAAGTAATATACAACTAATTTCACTATTTTATAAATGTTTTAAGTAATATCATGTAATTTTCAAAATAATTTCCTTTTGGATTTTTAATGAAAATGTTAATGGTGTAATCTTGTTTTTTTTCAAACCAAGGAATATTTCAAACCTTTTTACAGTGCAAGTGGAATATTTATATTAACATTTACATTATATATGTAATTATGTTCTACCATGACCATCAATTCATTTAATCTTCCTATTTATGTTTATAAGGAAATTTTTTGGATAATTTGTTTAGAAGTGATTTTCATATAAAAGGGATTTATAAATATTTCCAAAAAAGAAAATTGATATATTCCTCAAGAAAGTTTTCAAAGATAATTTTATAATATTTATTTTAATAGATGAAAATAAACCCTTGTTATTAATCAAATGCGTAAATATTTTATTCATATCATCCATAATATTCAAATGGATGGCTTGTGTTCATTTTGAATGAGGAAATTATTGACTTTCACTCTCATGATTCATTTTTTTACAGTCATTAACATTCCCTTGAATTATTCAATTTACTATGGATATTAAATTTCCCCCTAAATTATAGTATTATTTGTTATAGATACATTTATTTCTTAAATTTTATACCATTTTTATATTTTTTTATAAATTTTAATGTTATTTTTGTCTGGGAATATATCGATAATTTTTTTTCTTTTCTCAATATAGACACATTTTGATATGGTGCATTATTCAAGAATTAAATCAATTCTTCAATATATGATGATGGATTTGTATATTTATGATAATAGTGGGTAATGGATTTAGATAGCACATTGATTCAATATTAGAATCATTGGATAAATCAGTTTGATATCTTTAGTTGAGTGAGTTTTTACCCATTATGTTTTAAACTATCCTATTAATGTTATTGATGGAAAGGGTACCATGTATCTAGGAAAAACGACATCCAATATTTAAGAATTTCATTCATTTAGAATTAATTTATTATTATCCATGAAATTTTCACCATTATATTATCTCTGGATGCATTTTATTCTCAATTGTTGATTAAATTGAATGTTTTTTAGATATTAACATTTATATATTTATTATACCTTATCTTTTTTTGATGTGAATGTAATTTAAATTTCATGAGAGTTCATTTATTCACCTTTCCTTATTGAAAATTCCTTATATTTTGATTATATTAAATTTTTTAAAATTCATGAGTGTCAATTATTCACCATGCCATATTATTTATGCCTTGTCTTGTCATGATATTTAAAATATTTACATGTAATTTCTATTTAGTTATTTGCCATGCAATATTGATTATACCTTATATTTTTAGGATATTCTAGTTATATAAATGGTACATGTGTTCATTTATTTACCTTTCTATATTTATTATGATCATATACTCATTATGGTTTTCACTATAATTAACCCTTACTGAGCATTTGATCTCACCCTTATTTAGATTCCTTTACCCAGGATTCCAAGATGTTTACGTTGAGTGATATGAAACAATATACTAGAGGGGATACTAATTTTCTCAATGAAAAATTATATCCTGATTTTTGTATTCAAATATAATGTAATACACATGAATTTATGTAGTTTAAAAAAACTACTAAACTTATTGGTCCTTTGGCATGTGAATCCATGTATCTTATGCCAATGTAATGGTAAGAGAATGTGGCTCTGTATTGCTGGGATTAGAGTTAATACAGCTTGTATAAAATGAATTTTAGTATAATTTAAGGAAACTATATTTAGGAAAACATATATTAGGGAATATAACCATATAAACCAATTTTAACATAAGTGGATAATAACATCGTAATGTTTTCTTATGGTTGATATTATGTGGTGTTTTTCGAGAATACAACTTTGTGTGGATACTAAAAGTGGGAATGGTTTTAGAACAATTGTATCTAGAGGTAATAAATCTAAAAATAGAACATTAGGCCAGACTCTATAATTACCTAGTACATGAAAACTAGACTTAATTCCCACCTAGTTTGAAACTCTCTGTGGATATTCTTAGCATAAATTGCCATTTTTTTACAAACCATTATAAATGATCTCAATTAATAATGGTAATTAATAGATTATGATTAACCCTAAACCATAGATGGACCTATGTGGAAAATAAATTTGATGAATTACTTATGAATTGGTATTCACAAAAATTAAATATTAGTTTTGTTAGCACCAATGGTATTTTAAATATATTAATTATGAAGCAACACTAAAATGTGTTAAATTTTAGAACAATATTTCTTTGTTAACATTATAGTTATGAAAAATCTCATGGTTATAAGATTAATGTTGATCTTAAGTACAATGTGTTAAAAAAAACCTTTTAAAATCTTATATAGTACGAATGCCACATGATTTTGTATATTTACAGGTAAATTTAGGTCATATATATGTTTTTGTGGAAATGTTATTCGAGGAATAATACCTCTATATTTTATAGACATAACATTAATATCATTTATAACCATTATATTTAATAGGATTATTTATGAAAATTTAATAATAATCAAATAATATTATTATAATTTATAAAAAAAAGTATGTAGTATTTTTACCCATAATAAATAGTTTATTTAATGATTAATTTTGTTTCAAGGGTGTTCATCATATTTGTTTGGGAAAAAATATTTTAATTATATTAATATAGTTTATAAAAAAGACGGCTTATATTAGACGTGACAAACCATCATATCTGGTAAGGAAAAATGTCATCAATGAGTGGTGCTTAATTGGTGATTAGAGATTAATATATTTTATTGGATAACTTTTTTTACGCATTTTTTTTGGAAAAAAATTCGGAGATAGATGGAATGACATTCCACTATTTTGTAGATCTTATGATCCACTAAAAATAACTTTTAGTTCTTCATGGGATAAAAAATTAATTTTTATATATTAATTTTTTATAGTTGGTGATGAATTTTAAATTTATCTAAGAAATAAATAAAATGAAATTGTACTTATGAAATATAAATTTATCAATGAATTTAATTTCCTCATATTCAATGATTGTAAAATAATTCATCATCTTTATGAAAAGAGTCTTGAAATAAAAATGTTTTCATATTAAATATATATTTGATGAATCATATGTTCTTTTAAATAATCACCTATAGATCACTTTTTCCCCTTGAATTTCCATTTATAATTCAATTTATTATGATCAATATATACTATCACTCTCTATAAATATTTATGTTTTTCCTTCATGTCCATGTCTTCATATTCCACAAATTTTCTCTAACTTGGAAATGTAGTTATGTGTTATTACATAAGATATTTTTACTATACATCCACTATTATTAAGATTATATTTTATTAACTAATTTTAAATGTGGGTTTTCAACCAAATAAATTTAAATATCTACCTTTTATTTGTGATATGAAGTTTAAATTATGGGGATGAAATTTACTTAACACGTAGATAATATAACACTCTGAAATTTTGAAATATGAACAATATATTCGATGGCATGTATAACACGCGATAATAAGACTAGAAAGTAATACAAAATCCTAATACTTTATGACATATTTACTGCTTTAAATAAATTTATTATATTATATATCATGGAATTCACACAACACTGATATTATCTTGTGTTACATGGAAGACCGAGTTTAAGCGGACAATAAACTATTAATCTAATTATTTAATATGATATTAATTTCCATACCATTATAACATAGGGTATTAATAAGGTTTTATATTATATGAAAATATATAGTTTACACTTTTTTACTGGTTATCTATTGATTACAAATAACAAATTTATTATTTAATAGAAAATGAAATGTTTTTTGGAATATTGAAATTTTTCTAAATAATGGTTTTGTACTGCTTTGAAAAAAAATAATAATAATTTTTAACAAGTCTAGAAAATTAATTTTAAAAAAACTAATTGCATTTTTTAAATAGGAATATTAAAATTATATTAGGGTCAATTTTAGGAAATTTTCTAAAATGTTAATTTTTTGATGAATAGTAAAAAAATACTTAATTTTATTCGAAAACATCCATTTCTTTAAAATTATTTATAATTTTAAATTAACTTTTTATTTTTTATTAAAGAAAATTTAGTTAAATTTTATATCAATTCGCCCAATTGAGGTCATTAATATCATTAATATAATATTCATATTTAATTTATATATAAAAACCTTGAAATCGTTTAATCATTTTCAATTTAAAAACCTTCTTTCATGTTACATCTACGGGATTAATTTTAAATTAATTTTTTTTATTATTCTAATTGAATATATAAAAATGTATAAAAATTTTTAATCATAATTATTTATATTTTATAATAAGTAAAATATGTTTTTTTGAAAAAAAGTGATTAGTAAAAGCATTAAAAATTAATTACTCTAACAAAGGTAAAAATGAGATTATTAAGGGATTAAAATTTAAACATAAGGGTAAAAATGACCTAAACAAATTTATAAACCCTATTTTATGGAAATATTTATACTTTATAACTTTTAATAGAGATAATTTACCCTTATTGGGGATTGGGGACATGAAAAAAATGTTGTCGGAATTCACTCTTTAAAAAAATTACAAGTGTGCCAATCACCCCACTTATAAAAGTCAATCCCATATACTCATATATTTACAGCTTAAAATCCCATTATATATTCCATAACCTGAAAAAATAACTCAACATATTTTCTCTCTTAATCCTGGAATCATTATCTTTGGTATAAATCTAACCTAGTATTTGTTTTAGT
Organism: Viscum album; assembly: GCA_963277665.1. NCBI lineage: Eukaryota > Viridiplantae > Streptophyta > Magnoliopsida > Santalales > Viscaceae > Viscum > Viscum album. The sequence goes on along the minus strand of OY728135.1, from coordinate 1,899,180,713 downwards.
AAAAACAAATGGAATATACAAAAGAGAGGGGTAATGCTCAACAAGCATCTTCATTTTATTTAATTCTCAAACTCCCTAAATTACTTTAAAAAAATTATTATGTTATAAAGACATAATATTACATATATTTATATTTTTTTTATTCTATTTTTATTACCAAAAACAACACACACTTCTATAAAATTTATATCAAATCATGATTCGTGTGTATGTCAGACTACAGTCTCACGAAATGATATCGTTCGTTCTTCAATTTCCACCTCTCAAGGTTAGGTATGATGATGGATAAAAGTATTTATCTGATATTTATATCATATTTATACCTCTTTAGTCAATATATTTTGAAATTTTGTTATGTAGGTAACACGATAACATCGTTTGTGTGTACGGTGGACTATCGATTTAGGAAAAGATATGATTCGTCTATCAATAACACTTCACATGGATGGTGATAAAGATAATAAGAATGATTATTTTTTATATAAATTACATAATAATGATACTAATTACATATTTTTTCATCTTTATTATTATATAAATTGTTTTATTTCCTTCATTTTCACTCACGTAAAGATGATAATGTTGTTCGTGTACATATGGACTAAGGCCTTTATGAAGCTATGTGACTCTATTTTCATCACTAGAACACATGTATGAAATATATAAGTTCATTTTATGGTATAAATTATATGTTTATAATTCTTTAATGTAAATATATTATTTACACACTTTCTATAATGGTCATTAAAAATATAAAATGTTTCTCATGTGTAAGTATGGCTTATCGTCTCTATGATCATAACATACTTAAATTTTACTAACCATCATTAATGATTTATTTTAAAATAAATTTTTTTTATAATATTATAATAATTTAATATCAATTTTTCTTGTGATTATATATATATATATACATAACAAACACATGAAACAAATCATTCCTGATGAAACCCACATGAGAAAACAAGGAAATTAACAACTAAAACAATGAAGATAATGGTAGATTATTAAAGAAAGTATAATAAGATGGAATAGAAAGAAAATATATAATTTTATAAATTTTAATATGGTTCGGGTATAATTTTATAACATGTTTAAAATCACAATACAAGAGTGTAAACTATGTTCAATAAAAAGAGAGTGTAAGGTAAGGGATTTCTTAACCTAATTTCTATTCATTGGGTTAATATTCTAATTATTTGATTATACCATTCTAAGAATATGTGAATAAGTAAATTTGATTATATTATGTTATATTTTCAATTTTTTAGGTTTATTTATAGCTTCAAAACAAAATCAATTCATTGGTTAATTCTCACTTCAACACTATGATCATTGTAATGGTTTATATAAAAATATAATTCTAATAGATATTTTTTACTTTTGATTTTTAGTTGAAGTAAAATACATGTAAATATCCAAATAAACCAATTTAATTTTATTATTCTATTTTTATTCATAATATTTTTATGTAATAGTTCTATATTTCACCTCTTTAGAGCATAAAATTGTCTAGAAAATCTTTTTATGAAAATACGACTTTATTTCTCTCTTTAGTTGGAAATATGTTTTCTTCTAAAATGATGTTTTCTAAAGATGTTTTCAATAATATTTTTAAATTTTTTAAAAATGATTTATCATTGTAATTTTCCTCTATTTTTAATATTTATAAATAAATCAAAGTAATCTTATGTTATTTTCGAAACAATGCATGTTTTGTGTTTACTAAAAATGTTTATTGAATCTTCTAATCTCTTGCCAAACATGGAACTTTCCTATAATTTTAACAGTGCATGAGGAATGTTATTTCTCCACGTTACATCATGAAATTAATTAATCCCATAATTAATAACCTTTTATTGAATATTCCTTTGAATTTTTTTGAGGATATTCTTAAATAAAATATTTTGAAAAGTGATTTTCATATAAAATGTTATTCAAAATATTATTCAAAATGAAAATGATATTTTCCTCATGAATGTTCATAATGATATTTTTATGGTATTTCTATTCATCCCTAAAAAAACCCATTTATTCTTACTCCAACGGTTAAATATTCTGTTGATTCCACCCTTAATCTTATTCTAAATTTTTATGATCATTTTGAAAAAGGATAGTATTGGCATTCACTTCATTGATTCACTTTTTGTTGTAATTAAAATTATCTTATATATTTCACTTTTAAGAGGAGATTAAATCCCCGCCCCCCCTCAATGTTAATATTATTTATCATGCATTCATTTATTTCATAAATCATAAAACATTTTCACATATAGTTCCTACTTCGAAAGTTATTTGGTATATGGGGAAATATTGATATATTTGTATCTTTTACTCAATACAGATATTTTTTAAGATGGGGAATTATTATTGAATTAAATAGATTATAATATATATGGGGAATTATTTGAATAAGTATGAAACTAGTGGGGCATAGTTTTAGGTATCCACTCAGTGCATAGATAAACTCATTGGATGGATCAGTTTCTTATCCTTTGATGATTATGTTTTTAATCAGTATGTTTTAAACTGTCATTTGAACGATCTTGATGGTAATGGAACCATGTACCTCAGAAATAGGGTGTCAAATATTTAAGAATTTCATTTATTCAGAATTAAATTATTTTTATCCCTGATAATGTTTCCATGATATTATCAATGGATGAATTTTATTCTCAGTTATTGAATAATTGATATTGGTTTGATTTATTTACATTGACATATTGATTATGCATTTTTATTTTCATGATATTCATATCATATAATTAGAATGAGTGATCATTTATTTACCATACCATATGGAATATGAAATACCTTTTCCTAATATTCATTTTATTTAAATGGAATGAGTAACATTTATTTATTGTTATATATTTATTAGTAATTATCTTTTCATGATTTTGAAATAATTTAAATGGAATGTTTGTTTGGTTATTTTTCATTTCATATAGGTCATTAATTATCTTATTTTTAAATTCATTTTATTTAATTAGAATGTTTATTCAGTTATATACCTTTCTATATTTATTATGTTCATTGATTCATTATTTTATTCGTTGTACATAACCCTTATTGAGAATTTGATCTCACCCTTATTTTGTTTCAATTCATGAGTATTCAATGAATTTTACTATAAAAAATATTCAAGAAATTGATATATAGAATAATTATTTTCTCTAGAAAATATGAAGTAATTTTTGTATTCAATTATAATGTAAGACTCACGTATGTATCTAGTTTACCAAGACTACTAAACTGATTGATGCTTCGAGATGCAATTCCTTGTATATTATGCCAATATAATAGTATAAGGCACCGATAGTGGGATAATGAGGTCAAGTTATCTACATATGAGGTCAATTTATTCATATAATTTATTTCCCCCATGATAAAAATAAGTATTTTATGATTTCTTAACATGTATATACTATGTGAAATTAAAATTCCTAATAAAATACATTGTTGTATTCTATGATTTTGAAATTTAAAGGTTATTAATGTATGTATCTTGTTTACCAACACTAATAAACTATTAAATCCTTCATGAAATAATTCCATTTACCTTATTACAATATAATAAGGCTGATAGTTTCTCTAAGATTCTGGGGGTGGGACACTATGATTGGTATCAGAGAGAGTTCAGTAGAGACTATGGGAAACAGATTTAGAAAACATATATAAGGGAGCATAACCCTATGATTGATTTTGAGGATAAGTATATATGAACATATTATATGTTTTTGTAAGTAATATATTATATTGTTTCTCACAGAAATACATCCCTATCCGGATACTACAAGTTTACATGGTTATGGTATTGAGATATCTAGTTATAGAAACTCCAAAAATGGTGCATTAGGCTTTACCTGATTATCACCTAGTGAAACACATCATAAATTTATGTGCACATGGTTTGATACTCCAAGGTGATATTATTAGGATAAATCAAATTATATTTAAAAATCATTATTAAATATTTGAGAATTATGATACACAAATCAAACCATCATTATGATTATGAGATTCTCTATCCATAAAATTATCATTTTTTATTTATTTTACTAGTTTTGGGATTATATATTATAATTAAAAATGATACTATATTATCTAGTGTATTCCATAATTTTGAATTGGAACTTAGGATTTGAAATAGGAATCACAATAATCCATATTATCCACAGATTAAGAATTGTTATCTTTTTAATGGTCTTATTCAAATAATTCAATGGGAACTAGTCTCACAAGAATTCAAATCATATAACGATATGGTATCATGTGCTAATAAGATAGATAATGAATTAAATTTGTATTATGGATTCAGATGGAATCATGTGAATAATATGATAGTTTGGAAAAATATAAATAATAGGAAAAAGAGAAGAAATAGTTTCTAACATGTGATAATTTTTGAAAGAAACACCCTAGTACTTTCTTGAAAGTAATCATAGTATTCTACATGGGAAGAGAGTAATACAACCTTTCTTGTGATTTCAAGTGAAAGAAATGAGTTTCTGATGTAAAATTATTCAAATATAAGGATATAAGGATCTATTAAAATCAATGTCTTAATATTCAATATAATATACCTAAAAAACTAATGGATATAGGTAAATAATATTATATTACCAATGTTGAATATAAATGATTAATATTATTATTTCTAGATTCAATAATTATGTCATTTGAGAATTTTATAGTTTATTTCATGGTTATAAGAATTTTGAAATTTATAAGGATTGTAATGTAGTACTTTTTATCACATATTTGAATGTATGCATTGAATGACACTGATGACCAAGAAAAATGAATAAGTAGAAAGTCGATCTTAATGGAAAACACTTGACTGAAGAACATTAATTTTTTCATGATGTTTATATAATTATTTTGGGACAAATAGATGATTGTTATGGATAAGTTTAATTATATAGTAATAACAACCTTGGAAGTATTCAATCAAAAATTCATCTTTTAAAATTAGGGACCTTATTTATAAAGTGATGCATCTTAATCATTTGGAAGGTTGATAAGGATAAAAAATTGTGAAATTGTTTATGTTTAACATTTAATGAGGATTATAGTGATTAATGTATTATTTCACTATATAATTATTTGTGCATATTTGATAACTTTTTCTATTCAAATTGGTTTTATAAAATTTGTATTTATATATGTAATGAATTTTCATTATTTTATGGATTTGATGATATGGTTAGTGTAAATTCTATTACTTTAGGTGTTAAAATTTAATTTTTTGATATTATTTTCTTGGGTAATAAATTAATATGGAATTTGTTAATGAAAAATTAAATGATGGAATTATTCTAATGAAATTTAAAAAATAATGCATGTATGTTTTATTATATTACTAGAAATAAAAATATTTACTCATCGATAGGAAAAATATATAGATATAAAAAATATTTTCCTATTATATTCAAACCTGATAATTCATATGGTATTTTAAATGACCACTTATTTATTATTTTGAAGGCATTATATTTCAATTTATAATTAAATTTTTTTTATTAGTTACCTTTATCACACTCTGTAATTATTTACAAAATTCTTCTATGTTGATATCTACACATTCCACCAATGTTATCCAACTTAGAAACTTAGTTATGTGTTATTACATATTCCCTTTTAGCAGCCTTTGCTCTCTAATTAAGAGGTTGTTTTATTAACACTTTTACAATATGGGTTTTCAAAAAAACAATTTTTTAATATCATACACTATTTTACAAATATCAAGTTTAAATTTAGAGGTAACATGTTATTAAAGCTGAAGATAATGTAAGACCCAAAAATTCTAAAATTAGAATATTGTGTTTAAAATCATATCTGACACGCAACACAAATAATAAAATAAAATATAAAACCATGAGACATTATGATATTTTATTTTTTAAATAAATTAAATATCTTCAATAGATTTCATTATAGGAAACACTATTTTTAGATTTTGTTACGTGTAAAACTTTTATTTGCTTTCACTACACACAACATCGAGCTTATCACGAGTTACACAAAAACATGAGTTTTAATAAAACATGGCATATTATTAAAATGTTATTATTTAATTTGATATGTAAAACCTAGCCATTAGAATACATGCTATAAAAAATATTTATTAAATTATGAAAGTATATTTATTACAAAAATTAATTTTTTATTAATTTAATATATTTAAAATAATATTTATTTAAATTGGAAATTTTTTCTGAAAATGAGCATTTTTTAAAAGACAGTTAAAGCGCAAGTTTATAATATAATATATAATTATTATTTTTCCAGATTTATTCAATGTAATTGTAAAATAATGATTGATTTTTTATATCATAATACAAATATTATCTTAGGTTGAATTTTAGTCTTTTTTCAAAAATGTTTTATTTTTTGATAAATAGTGAAAACACTAAATTTTAATAGAAAAATTAATTTTCATTTAAATTATTTATAAAGTTAAATTATATTTTTTATTATTTTAAAAGTATAATTAGTTAAAATATATGTCAATTAATGAAATTTATGTCATTAGAGTAATATTTAAATTGTATTCTGATATAAAAACATTATACAAGTTTGAACATTTTCTCTTTAAAACCCCACATTCTCGTCATATCTACTGGATTCATTTTAAATTAAAATTTTAAAGTTCAATTAAATGAATTTGGAAAAATGGATTCCATATTTGGAACCATCCTAATTTATATTGTTTAATATGTTGAAAATTTTTTTGACCAAAATGAACATAAAAAATAGTAAAAATTAATTAACATAGTTAAGGTGAATATTGATTTACAAGGGTTTAAGCAAAGAATTTAAGGGTTAAAATGAACTACCAACATTTCCACATCCAATTTTCTAGAAATATATCTTCCATATCTCTTATTGGTTCTACAATGACCTATTTTTCTAGATTTTTTCATGATAAGAACAGAAGTGTGATTGAATATTTTAAAAAAATTATGCCTCTCACCTAACTTATACATAGCCACCAACCATCCTCTATTATTCACACCTTCAAATCCCATTATTTTGGACTACCGCTAAATATTCATGCAAAAATAACTTAACATTAACCTAGTATCATCCTAAAAGCCCTATTTTTGGAGTATTCTCAACATATGAAGGCTTTGGGGAAATCTGAAATAGGATACCTGAAGAAGAGTTATTGTTCTTCAACAAGCATCTTTATTTTATTTTTCTATCAACCTATAACAATTCATATTGAAACATGATAATATAATAAAATCAGTATCATATATACACTATGATGTTTTTATAATATAGGAATAACCTAAAACTATCTCCACTTCATTCAAATGTGTTATTAAATAATTGTTCTAGTATACGAAAGACTACCACCTTATAAACTGATTTCAATAGTTCTTCCATTTCAAATTTCCACGGTTTTGTATGATGATTAGTATAAAGTATATATATATTAGATTAATCAAATATTTATACTTATGAAGTCATTATATCATATATATATATATTTATTTATTTCTTCTGTTCTATAGGAGATATTTTAACATCATTCATGTGTACGATGAATTGCCACCTCGCAAAGCAATTTGATTCATCTTTTGGTAAAGCTTGACATATAAGGTTATATATATAATTATATTGACTATATGTGATTTAATTATGATATCAGTGACATATTTATCATTTATAAAGATAATATATAATTTTATTTCTTACCTTTCCACTTAGTTAAAGATAATAATATCAGTTCTGTACATGTGGACTACAACCTTCATGAAGCGAAGTTACTCTTTTTTCATCACCACACTATGTGGATGATATATATATATATATAAATATAAAAAATAGAATATATGAAATCATGATAATTAATAAAATATTATATATTTCTCACCTTCCTTCTATAGTGATCATTGAATAATGGAAATGTTACTCATGTGTATGCATGTCCTATCATCTCCCTGATCATAAAATACTTCATTCCTAATAACAATATTTTTTTTATTGGTTTTAAAAGTTTGATTGATATATAAATATGGTTATTTTTTTATTATTTTTAATATTGATATTATGAACTATGTAATATTTGTAATAACCATATCATTAATTAAAAAACATTCATGAAAACCATGGAAATTAACACCCGAAACAATAAAAATAATGAAATAATTTCAAAAAATGAGTGATATGGTGTTATTCCTTATCTTGTTATAATAGTCTAATTATTGAATACAAGGAATGATTTTTATTTATTTATGAAACACCCAAAACTTCTAAAATAAGAACATTTTATGTGATAGTGTATACGACATGAAACACCAAGAATAAGAGGAAATATAACACCATAATAATTTAAGATATGTATTTTTATGAAAGAAATTGATTCTATTCAATATCTTTAATTACATGAAACAATTAGTTTTATTATATTACACGTAATATTGATTTTATCATTTTTAATACACAACATTGAGTTCATCTTGACCTGTATAAAACACCGTGTTTAAACAAAATGTGTCAGGTTATTCAAATATTATTATTAAATATAATAATTATAACCTAACTTTTAAATTTATGGTTATGATTAGTACTTACTAAATTATGAAAATTGTGGGTATTTATTTATTAGAATTGAATTAAGAATCATTTAAAAGAAAAAAATTAATGTTTTCTGAAAATCTATTTTTTTAAAGATGATTTAATAGTGCTTTGACCCCATAAAATAAAATTAATTTTTAACACTTTTAGGAAATTACATTTAAAAAATAATATTCTCTATTCAAATCAGAATATCAAAATTATATTGTGGTTAATTTTTTAAATTTGTTTGAAATTTTTCATTTTTGATGAATAGTGCAGAATAGTGAATTTTAACTGAAAAAATCTATTAGTTTAAATTATTTATGAATTTAATTTATTTTTGGAATTTTTATTGAAGTAAAATTATTAAAATAAATTTTAAAAAAATACAACTTATTTATTTGGAATCATTTTCATATAGAATTTTGATATAAAAATATTTTAAACATTTAAGAATTTTCTATTTAAAAACCCACTTTCTCATCAGGTTTGCGACATTAATTTTAATTTTAATATTTCTAATTATATGAATATAATTTGAAAAAATGTTTCAAATATTTAGAATTATATTAATTTATAATTTAAAATAATTTTAACATAAATTTTTAGTTAAATAAATAATGAAAATAGTAAATCTTACTTACCGTAGTGAAGATAAAAAACGATTTTCTAAGTTGTTAAACTAGGACGATAAGGGTATAAAATTACTTGAAAACATTAACAACACCCAATTTATCCCCATGTTTAGACTATAAATATTTTATGTTCATGAATGGTCTATTTTGGAAGTGTTTAACATGATGAAAGCTTGGGTATGATTGATCCTTTTCAAAAATATTACAACTGTGCCACTCACCTCATTTAAAAATGGCCACCCCAGCTCCTTTATTTTTCACACATTCACCCCATTTTTTAAGCTAGTAAATTCCCAAATAACTTCCAAAAATTCCTCCTATGCTCATGGAATCCTTATTTTTAGTAGACAACCAACCTAGGAGGGATTTGGTGAAAACCTATGTAGTATACCTAAAGAATATGTAACATTTATCAATGTGCATTTTTCTATTTATTATTCCTCCATATTCAATTAAAATAAAAAATTATGATATATTAACCACATTATATTACATATAATAAAATGTTTTATTATGTGTTAATTACGTTTAATCATCCCCACTTCCATAAAATTGGTTTTGAAATTATTGTTTGTGTATACGGTGGACTACTGCCCTACTAACTAATATCATTCTTTATTCCATTAAAACCTTTCATGTTTGGGTATGATGATGGATATAATGTATATATGTGATATAAATAAAATAATTATACCACATTATTACGTTTATTATATATATTTTCACTTTAAAAACCTTATGGGATACAATAACGTCGCTCGTGTGTATGGCGGACTACCGCCTTACAAAGTGATGTGATTCATCTTTAACTAATGCCTCGCATAGAATATAATAAATATAAAGTATATAAATATGTGTTATATATATTAAATAATTATTATATTCATCAAATATTTTTTATTCTTTATATATAATATTATTTCTAATCTTTTCAATCCCGTAAATATGATAACATCATCCATGTACATGTGGACTACCAGTTTCACAAAGTGATGTGACTCCCTTTTCATCAGCACACCACATGAATGATTTAGATATGTATAATAAAATCAATATGGTATATAATATATTATGATATTTATTTTAAGATGAAATATTACTTACTTTCTTTCCATAATGATCAGTAAAAATTTGAAACTTTATTATTCATACGTTAAGCCTAACATCTCTATGATTGTAATGCACTGCATTTTTCAAAATAAAATTTCATGATTAGTTTTAAAGATATAATTTAAATATAAATATTAATTTATTTCATGATTATAAATCTCAATATGATAAAAATATATAATATGAATAACAATATGATCATTCATGATCAAACACTCATGAGAAAAAAATAGAATATATATCGGAAATAATAAAAATAATGAATTATTATTAACGAATGAGTGATAAGATGTTATCAAAAATCATATATGATATTATAAATACTAATATCATTATTTAATAATTTAATAAAATGTTTAATATCACTATAAATAAGGTTAAATAACATTCAACAAAAATTAACCATGTGGTAAGGGATTTTATCTCAATATGATTTCATTGAGGTGAATTGTAAGGTTATGAACCAATTTTATTTTATATAGTGTATATATTACCCATTTGACATGTAATATCATTAATAATATATTCTTAAAGGTATTTTATATTTTAATTTATATTTTCATGCTATGAGGAATTTAATTAAATGTTTCTAAGTGGTAAATAATTTCATAACTAAATTTCTTTCCCTTGGGTTATATTACTACTTTGTGGTTTTTGATATACTAAGATTATATGTATAATTAATTTTGATTATTTTATTTTTTATTCATAATTTTATTACTTGTATTTTTAGTTGATACACATAATATATTTATTTATTAATTCTTACTCCAGAGTTATGATCATTGTAATGGCGTAATTAACAATTTCATTCCTATTAAGATTCTTTATTCTGGAAATTAATTTGCAGGAAACTATTTGATAATTCTCTAATAAAAAAATAAATTTTCTTCTCCAATGGATATTATTGAGATTTTTCAAGTAAATATACCATATCCACCCATTTTTACAATCAAATTTCTAGAAAATAGTTTGAGGAAAATTTGATTTCTTTTTTCACTTAAGTTGGATATCTATTTTCTTCCAAAACCATGTTTTCTAAATATGATTTAAATTTTTTTAACACATTTTAAAATTATTTATTAAAAGAATTTCTCCCATTTTTTATTTTTAAGATAGTTTTTTAAATGTATTAATATTGTCATTTTTTGAACTATAAATATTTATAACCTTTTTACAATGAATGTGGAATGTTCTTTTTAACCTGTATGGAAAGTATCAAATTAATTGACAACATGATCAATATTTATTTCATGTTTCCTTTATATGATTACAATTTTATTTTTGAAGAAATGTTTTCCCCAAATATCCTTGTAATCCTTATGATTTTATAATGTTCTTCCATAGTAAAATTATTTGAAAAACATATTCTATTTTAAAAATTTGTTTTCAAAATTAAAATGTGATTTTCCTAAAAAATGTTTTTAAAGATATTTTTATTCATCAATGACAACAACCATTTATTTTACATTTAATAAAAAGTGTATGTTTTTTATTGATACGATCCTTTTTTTCATCTGTATGGTTTATGATTATTTTGATCAGATATTGTATTGTCATTCCCTACCTTGTTTCATGTTTTTAGTCATTAACATCACTTGAATTATTAACATTCATGTGATAATTAGACATTAAATTTCCCCATAATATCCATATTATTTATCATTTATTTGTTTATTTCTTAATCCTTATATCATTTCGATAAATGGTGTTCTACATTAAAAGCCTTTTTTAAATTTGGGAAATACAGAAAAAACATTATTCTTTAATAAAAATATACATTTGATGATAAGTCACATTTCTTATGAATTAAATAGTTTATTCGTTATATGAGTAATACTATGGACATTAAATATATGGGTGGGTATTGTTTAATGATATCCCCTCAACGAAGAAACAGTATTATGAGGAAAATCAATAATGATAGCATGAAATTAGTTGGACAAAGGTAGTGGGTCTGTAATCAATAGTTTTAACTGTATCGTGAATTTTCTTAACATTAAATGTATCATGTTACTAGGAAACATGACAAAACATAACTATTTATTTTATTCATTAAGACATAATTTATTATTATACATGATATTTTCACAGTTATATTATCTCTCGATGCATCCAATTCTCAATTTATCAATAAAATAACATGTTTTTTTAGTTATTTATGTTTCTATATTGATTATGACTTTTCCAGTTTTGATAGTTAGTTTATTGATTAAATGGAATGTGTTTTTAGTTATTTAACATTCCACAAACTATTCAAGTCAATAATTTAAATGTAATGTGTGTTTAGATAGTTACCTTTCTATTTTTTTATTTCTTATTGATGATGCTTCATTTATTCTTTAGGGATTCTACTATACATAGACCATAATGGGAATTTGATCTCACCCTTGTTTTTATTCATTTTCCTGGAAATCCAAAATATTTAATATGAATGATATTTAAGATTATTCTATATGGAATAATGATATTCTCAATAAGAAATTATGTTGTAATTTTTTTATTCAAATATAATACGTTAATAATGTATGTATCTAGATACCCATACTACTAATCTATTTGATATTTTTAGATGAAATTTCTTATATTTTATTCTAATATAAAAATTATACACCATATCTAGAATACTAGCATTGGGGTCACTATAGTTGGTACCAAATGATCTTTTTTAGAATAATTGGGAACTAGATTTAATAAAACATTGATTAAAGAATATAAAGATATGATATGATTTGATGAAAAGTATGAGGAACGTCTAAATTTTTTGGTATGGTAGATATTATGTGGTTTTAATTGAAATACATGTCATTATAGATACTACAGGTGGAGGTAGTTCTGGAAAAGAGGCACCTAAGGGTAAAAACATTGAAAATGGTGAATTGGGAATGGTTTAACCATCCCCTAGTAAATGATAATGGACCACAATGAAAACCAAGATTTAAAATATGGGGGGATAAGATTTGAATAATTTATATATTAACTAAAACCCATTATGATGTATTTAAATAAATGAGTATAATTAATGTGCTAGGTTAAACATAAATTTTCATATATTGAAAAGAAGGGGCTTAAAATAACAAGAAAATGCTTTATGTCTAAAATATTAGGGAATAAATTAATGAATTTATGAGGAAAAAAGAAGAGTATGGTGGAAGAAAATAAATATCACCATCGAGATCCATTTATCATTTTTTGGATTAAATTTGAGAACCATGTAATTATCTAGTACAATTCTTATTTATAAAGGTTAAACTGTAGACCAAAGAATGACTTAATTTTAAATTTAATAGTTGGATTATTTATTGGGTTTCCAAAATTATATTATATAATTTTTTTATTAATGGTATTTTGGTGATAAAAATTATAAAATATCTATCTATTATGTTAAATTTTATATTCATATATTTCATCATTATCTTAGGAGTTATGAATACTATCATGGGATTACTAATTTAATATTGATCATATGTTCAATGTATTAAAACCCATTTTTAGGTTTTATGCCATGGGTGTCTACCACGATTTATGATATTTAAGAAGAAAATTAGTGCAATACAACCCATTAATTTAATATACATTTTAGTGAAAAATTTAGTAATTTAATAATTCCATTACATTTTATAAACATAAGGTTAATGTTATTAACAATAATTATGGTTTACATGATCATAAATGACATTTTAATAATAGTCAAATATGGCTATCTAACATTATAAAAAAAGTTTTATTGAAAACCATAGTAAAATATTTATTTGATTATTAATTTTATTTCATGGATCTCTAACCTATTTTTGGTAACATTATAAAAATTACAATAAAATAGTTTAGAAAAATAAAAACCCACCTATTGTGTGAAAACCCATCACATCCAGAAAGGATGTAGGGATTGAACCCATAAATGAATAGTAATAAGGGTTTAAATGCCTACCAATAAACTAGGTTATTTCCCCATTATAAAATTATTCTTTTAGATAAATGATTTAAAAAAATATTAAAGATGAGCTAGTGTTTTCACTTTTGAGGTTTATTGATTCATTTATTGGATAAATTGTTCTGACAATATTAGTTTTTTAAAACACATATAGACATAGAAAAGGACATTTCTCTATTTTATGGATCTTATGATATGTTAAAAGTGATTTTGAGTGCTTCAGGAATAAAAAAAGTCATTTTTAGATATTCATTTCTTGGATTAAGGTAAGAATTTGAAATTTATTGAAGAAAAAAAGGATGAAACCATGAATTTGAAGTATAAATGTATTAGGTATTTATATTTTATTATATTCATAGGCAATAAAATAATCCCTTAAATTCATAAAAAATATGTCAAAATAAAAATGTTACTCAATTATATTAATATCTGATTAATCATATGGCCTTTTAAATCATCACTGATTTATGGTTTTGAGGCACTTAATATATCATTGACCATTCAGTTTGTTTTGATAAGTTAACTCAATCACTATGTATTATTATTTATTATTTTATTCTGTAAAAACCTAGGTATTTAGAGAATAATTTGTTGATTATAATTCATGAATTAAATAGTAATTCTTAAAATAAATTATTTATTATATGGTTATTTATTATAAACATTATTTTTTTCAATTGTGTAATTTTAACTAGAAATAAAATACTTTCATTTTTGAATTCAAAATGTTGAAATTTTTTGGTATTAATATTTAATAATTTTCTAGAAAAGTGTAATTTTGGGTAAATGGTAAAAAATACAGTCTTTTTATAAAAAATTGTATTTTATTATGAAATATTGAAGAAATAATTATGATTTAAAATTAATTAAATTTATTTAATAATTAAATAATTTTCTAAAAAGAGGAATATTATAAATAAATAATTTAGAAACTGAAAATTATTTTCTTTTCATGATTAATATAAAAATTATTGTTAGTGCTGACGTAGGGCCTACACAACATTGACAATGTTATATTTAGTTCTTTATAAATAATAATTGTGTGATAAACTAATATTCAAGAATCTTTTATTAATTATTATTTTTAATTATTTTTTCTCTAGAAATTATGAATTTTATAGTTATATAACCTTAATGTTGTCCAAATGCCTGTGTAATTCTTTCACAGGGTAAGAAAAGAAAAAATAACAAAGGTAAGATGTTATCTTGACATGTATATGAGTGAATATAAATAATGAAAAAATATAGAATTTTATTTTGAACATAATTAATAAATTTTATTATACTAATTTTTTATTATTTTTTATATATGAAATAATTAACATTAATATATGGAAAATGCTGATTTTGTGCTTGTACAAGCATAAGAAAAATAAATAAAATGTTTTTAATTAAAATTATATGAATTATTAAATGACCTAAATAATGGTTAAAACCTTTTTTATAAGTAACTTTTGACAAATATAATATTTATATTCTAATTTGGGACATTTTGGACCCACATGGATCACATTAGGCCCTTTGAAGTATTTTATTCAAAAGAAAAACAACTTGTTCACAAAAACATTTTATATATGTAAAATATTTTAATATGATGTTTTTTAGAATATTATTTTGAACAAGAATTTGATTTATAAATATAATAATGTTTTATTTATAATAGAATTTTATCTTTAATTTTTATAAAATAAATATTTACTTTAATGGATTGAACAATTATGATGCAGTAAATATTTAATTAATGAATAAATCGAATTAATGATTTTAAAAATATTAAAATAAATATCATTTAATATTTTTAAGTTCATTCATGATTTATTTAAGTAATATTATAATTTATAAGAAATAAAAAAAAATTAATTCGAATTGGAAGCTTTTTTATGTGTTTAAAGTCATGATATTGAATAGTTTTTAATTTGAAAAAATTATTTTTTCCAGGAATAAAATATTTTATCAAAATAATTCAAAATAACAAAAAATCGTGAATAAGGACAAAAATGATAAGATTTCTTTTAACATGGAATATCCTAAAATTTTATCCCTTTTGAAGTCCAAACCCCTATAGTAAGTTTATTATATTTTAATAATTTGAGTAATTCCTTTGTTACCCCTCACCTCAATTATAAAAGGAGTCTCACTCGTTGACAAATTATCATCACCATAAGGATAAATTCATAGATATAATATACCGAATTCCCTCATATTCATCCCTTTCCATATTATAGTGCTTATGTTCCCAAAAATATACCACTTCCAGGATCCTTATAGAGGTCTTCAAGAGAAATTTTCATGATGTAAGATTCAATCTTCTTCTCTTTCAAATTCTTTATCACTTCTACCTTACCCATACCACTTATAAAATGATTCATGAAAAATCCGATATAATATATATATATTGTACTTTTTTTGTTATTGTAAAATAATCATAAAATTTGTCATCTTCTCATTTTATTCTTAAATAACGAAATCGTTGACCATGGTGTGTCAATTCGCTACCTTTAATGATAATGATTTTTAGTTTCCATTTTATCAAAATCAAGGAAACATTAAATTCACATGTAGTTTTTTAAAATGACCTAAATTTAAATATGTTATCACTTCTATATTGTTACATACTTTTAACAAGAAATAGCATACTAAACCAACCTAGGAAACGTTGAAAAGAACACACCCAAAACAAAGGAAATAACAAAATATTGTTAATAAATGGGTATAAAATGTTATAAGAAGATAATTTAAGGTATTATAAAGATGGGTTTCATTCTATAATATATTAATAAAACTATTACAATTATTATACAGATGTTTTTAACACATTTCAATGAAGTCAACCCTGAGATAAGGAACTATTCTTTTAAAATCCTTTTAAATATCTCTTTTACAAAATTCAAAAAGATTGTTATTTTTATATATGGCATGACAAGATTTTTCTGATTTCATGATTCTTTATTACTATATTTTTTCAATAATATTTTTTTATATTTATTTTTTAATATTACAATTTCATTATTATGTTCATGACTTTTTTATTTTAAAAGTGATTTTTTTACGGAAAAATGGTATTTTGAACATATTAACGAGATTTGTTGTAGGGATTAAATGAGTTATCAAGTGTTTTATTCATGATATGTTCCTTGTAATTTTTTTAGTTTTGGTTGGGTCAATTATATCTCAGTATATGATCTTTTTATCCCCACTATATCTCAATATATGTTGGGTTGAGCCCATTATAGCCGAACATATGATGGGTGAGCCCCATTACATCTCTCTAATGTATTAAGTACTCTGAAGATGGAAGTTGACTAAATAGTAATTTCATGTATAAGGGTGAAATTAAGATTGATATGGTAAAAATTTCCTGTTGAAACTACGTGATGTTTCTATGTATGCAAATGAGTTTTTATGACAAGTGTTTTAATGGAATTTATGTTATCACTTGACTGTTTCTTTATTTGTTTATATCCCTATTAAGATTTTTGTGCTCATTGTAGGATTTTAAATTGTTTTTCATAGGTATTATAGATGGTTAATATAAAAAGGGAATTCATGATGAATTCCATAAATATTTTTCAATGAAATCGTGTTTTATTTTTTAATGATTTATATTTTGGATGAAATGGATACTATTTTAGTATTATCCACTCTATATAAATATGGGATGTTATGCATGTATATTATCCCAATTCTCTAAATATCTAAACCTGAAAATATATTCTACGTTATTGAAATCCTTTTATTGACTAAAATTTAATATTATGTAATGTTTTATGTTTTTGTTCTTATAGTTGGTATCAAATGATGGTTTAGATAGTATTAAGGGTTAGAATAATGTTAATAGAACACCATAATTGATTTTCACTTTATGGTTAATTTAAAATGATATAGAATTTGAATATTACCATGTTTCCTTGACTAAGATATGTCTGTTTAGAATTTTTTTCTTCATAAGAAATAGGGAATTGAATTAAGAAGGCACCGAGTGGCTGATATCTTTCTAAATTCACAACATGGAATGGCGGTAATTGGAATTGTGTAGTTTATGAAATTAATCGATTAGTTGACTTGGGGATAAATTGTGGTGGTATTTATGCTATAGAGGAATCAGATCAATAGTGAAGAAACATGTCTCTTATGGACAAATTTATGAGGTAACATCCTCTAATATTCAGTGGAACCACATATCCAACTATAGTTGAAGGATAGATCAACACTCTATAAAAGATATTGGTTGTCATAGGATATTCAGAACACTAAAAGGTAACACTATTAATTTATCATTTTTAAGTTGAAGTCGATCAACAGTGGTATATTTTTAAAAATATGGGAGAAATGGATGGTCTTGAAAGTTTGTAATGCAATGATTTTAAAAGAATTTTCCTTGAAAATTATTTTCCTAAAATTTTTCGCCACAAAAATGAGAAATAATTCTTGAAAATTAAGAAAAAAATTATGACTTTGTGGATACATTTGAATCCCATTTTACTATACTATCCTAGTTTATACCAGATTTTACTCGTTACTTTCATAGTAAAATTAATATATTTTACTCTAGATTAAAACCATTTTTATAATGATCTTTAGCTTTACGAGAGTTTAAAAGCTATGAGAAACATGTTCTTGTACTGAAAAGGATGAGATGTAATTTTCTAACACATATTTGCCTCATAATTACATGAATTATAAGTAGTCTAGTTGGTAAAAATTGGGGAAGATTTCATCAAATAAATCCAGAGGTAAATAATCCAATTTACCTTCTTGTGAAATATGTGGTTAAAAGAATCCTCGATAATTTCTTGTAAAATCTAGAAAATGATAGTGATGTTGAATGTTTGGGAACATGAATCTTGATTATAAATAAAATGATCAGAAAAGTAAAGAGAAGTCAATGAAATGATTATTTAACTATAATGAGTTTGATCATTTTGCTACTGTGTGTAGAAAGTTTGTCACTCAGGCAAAAAATAAGCAAGATTGGAAATAGGTGGGTGTGGAAAAAATCCTTTGAAACTAATTCAGTATATTTTTATCCATCAAATGAGGTGGTACCATAAATATTTATTGTTTTTACATATTTTTCTAATGTGTTTTTGATTTGGGGTCTACACATTCCTTCATTTCTGAATTTTTTTTCTAAATTATAAATTTAACCTCAGGAATTGAATCCATAACTCATAGTAAAAACACCAAGATTAAATATTGAATCAAAAAGAAATAATAACAATCTACTTATCTTTGTGTATGGAAAAAATTTACATATAAAACTAGTTTTATTTCCACTAGTATAGTTTGATGTTATTATGGGTATGGAAAGGCTTTCTGTTAATCATGTTAAGATATATTATAGAGAAAACATAGATTTTTCAGAAATAATTTCAGTTTGTTTACAAAAATGAACACATTAAATTGGTAACATATCAGGAATCTAAGAAACTATTAAAAGATGAAAATTAATGTTATCTTGTAGACATTGTTAAAAATAATAGAACATTTCAGGTTAATGATGTTCCAGTGGTAATTTACTATCTTCATGTATTTGTTTGATGATTTTCTAGGTGTTATTCCCAATCATAAGGTTGATTCTATTATTGAATTAGTTCCTGAAGCTAAGACAATTTCTAAAACCCCTTATTGACTTTCTCAAATGTAACTTTTAGTGTTGAAATAGTAGTTGTGTGAATTATTAGATAAAGGGTTCATCCGACCTAGAACATCACTATGGGGTGCTCCCGTCAGGTTTGTTAAAAAAAATATGGTTCAATGAGACTTTTTATTGATTATATAGCCTTTAATAACATCACTATTAATAATATTTATCCTTGCCTCATATTGGTGATTTCTTTATCAGCTCTAGGGAGCATAGTATTTTTTGAAGGTTGACCTGAGGTCAGGGTACCATTAGTTGAAATTAATATAAGAAAGCATTTTAAAGATCACATACCATACTATATATGGGCATAATGAAGTTTTAGTTTTCTATTTGGATTAACTAATTCACCTGCTATATTCATGGATATTATGAATCAAAAATTTCAAGTGTTTTGGGATAAGTTTTTGGTTGTTTTTATATATGACATTAAAGTATATTAAAAAATTCAATATAATCATGAAAGACATCTAAGGGTTTTTTACAAACCTTAAAAGAAATGAAATTGTATAGAAAATTCAGAAAGTATAAATTTTGATTATAATGATTTTCTTTCCTTGGTCTTATTGTTTGTAAGGATGACATAACTATTGATCATACTAAAACAAATATTGTTGAATAATTTCCAATTCCTATAAATATAACCAAGATTTGTATATTTTTTGGTTTGGTAGGCTGTTATCGGAGTTTTGTTGAAAACTCAACACAATTATCTAGATCACTGACTAAGTTTACTCAAAATGGTGTAATGTTCATCTAGAAAAAAGAATGAAATGATTATTTTCATGAATTGAGAAGAAGATTGGTGAATTATATAGTTTTAAACCTATCTTCCAGAAGTGGTTAATTTTTCATCTATAGTGATACTTATATAAAGGGACTTCGTTGTGTTTTGATGTAGAATGATTAGGTAATTTATTATGATTCACATTAGTTGAAACCTCAGGAGTTAAATTACCCTGTACATGATTTGGAATTAACTGTTGTTGTTTTTGAATAAAAATTTAGTGGCATCATTTTTATGGAGTAAAATGTGAAGTATATACCGAACATAAATTTTGTATGTATATATTTACATAGAATGAATTAAACTTGATATAGAAAAGATGGTTGGAACTAATAAAGTATTATGATTACATGATTCATGACTATCCTAGAAAATAAAATAGAGTGGTCAATACATTGAGTCAGAAAAGTAATGCTACATTAATTGTGATATATTTATAACATATCCCATTGTTTAATGATTTGTTGAATTTTGGTTTGGAATTTTATGGTGTAGGAAATTCATCTATTTTGTTTCAGGTGTCAATGTAGTTATACCTATAAGAGAGAATAAAGAACGCATATAAAGAAGGTCCCGAGTTGTTGAAACAAATATAATTGGTTCAAAATGGTAATTTTCATGATATTAATATTGATAAATATTGTTTTTGGAGGTTTAAGAAGAGATTATATGTACCTTTTGATTCTCAGTTGAAGAAATAACAATTATGTGATGCTAAAATTTCTATATTTTCAGTTCATCTTGGGAGTATAGATATATATAGAGGCCATCAATAGTATTTCTAGTGGGATGAAATGAAAAGGGTTATTGTTTATTTTACTAGGAAGTGTTTGACATGTTAGTAGGTTAAAGAAGTGTGGTAGTTTCCTCGAGGTAACAATTAAATATGGGTTATTATTGATCAAATGACTAAATATAATCATTTCCTCATGTTCAATACACTTTATCTCTAGAAAAACTTTCTCTTATGTAACATAAATATACTATTAGGATTTATAGATTTCCTCTCCCCATTGGGTCGAACCATGATCCTTGGTTCACTTATTACTTCTGGAAAGGCCTTTATAAGTCATTGGGAACAAAATTAAATTTCATTACTGCTTTTCACCCCCAATCTGATGGACATACTGAGAAAACAATTATTAATTTAGAGGACATGCTATGAGCTTGTTCAATGGATTACCTGGAAATTTGGAATCAATATCTTCCTTTTGTTGAGTTTTCTTATAATAACAGTTATCATTCCATTACATAGATAGTGCCTTTTGAAGCATTATATGGAAAGCAGTGTAAAACTCCATAATTCTAGGATAGTTTTCGGGAAAGGATGTTGATGGGACCATAATAAGTAGAGGAAGTGGTAGAAAAATTTAATTTGATTCAGCAACACGTGAGGACAACATAGAGCAGGTAGAAACTTTATACTGATAAAAGGAGGAAATACCTTTCATTTAAGGTAGGTGATCAGGTTTTCTTTAAAATACATCATTGGAATGGTGTTATGTGTTTTGGAAAGAAATGAATTTTTAGTCCACAATTAATTGGACCTTTTGAAATCTTGGATGAAGTTGGACCAGTTGCCTACCGAGAAGGTTTACCTCCAAGTTTATCTCAGGAACATAATGTTTTTCACGTTTTGATGTTAAGAATGTATGTGCCAAATTCATGTCATATTTTGAGCCTAGAATTAGTTTTGCTGGAAGAAAACCTTTCCTATTAAGAGAAACCTATTCTGATTCTTGATCTTATAGAGGACATATTATAGAACAAGGTAATTCTCCACGTAATTGTTTTGTGAAGATACCACATGGTAGAAAAAGAAACATGGGAATCTGAAAATAAAATGGGGGAAAGTACCTCCATTTTTTAATAAGTAAAAAAATTGTGAGGAATGAATTTCAAAATGGTGGAAGAATGTAACAACCAAGGTATTTATAAAATACTTTTTTTATTAGAATTCTTGAATTAAATATTAATTCTCAAAATAAATAATTCATTATATGGTTATTTATTTTTAAAAACATTGTTCAATTATATATTATTATTTTGGAAAAACTTATTTTATTTTTTAATTCAGAATGTTGAAATTATCTTTCTATTAATTTTTGAGAATTTTCCAGAAATGTTTAATTTTTAGTGAATAGAAAAAAATACAGCCTTTATATAAAATACAATATTTTTTTATGACATCCTAAAGAAGTAATTGTGATTTAAAATTTATTAAATTTATTTATTAATTAAATAATTATATTATAATTGGAATATCGTATATAAATAATTTAGAGCATGAAAATTATTTTCTATTCATGATAAGTATAAAAATTATTGACAGTGCTGACGTAGTGCCTGTGCAGCATTGAAAATGTTAAATTTGGTTCTTTATAAAAAATAATTGAGTGCTAAAAATTATCATCAAGACTCTTTTATTATTTATTATGTATTAATGACATTTTTGGATCATAATTTATAATTTTATCGTTATATAACATTAATCCTGTCCAAATGTCTATGCAATGCTTGCAGAGGGCAAGAAAAGACAAAATAACAAATTGAAGATGTTTCCATGACATGTAAATGAGTGAATATAAATAATGAATCAATCTATAATTTTATTTTGAAATTAATGAAATATTTTTTATGATAGTAATTTATTTTTAATTTTTATATATGAAATAATTAAAATTAGTGTCGGTTTAATGTTGATGCAGTACTTGTACAGGCATAAGAAAAATAAATAAAATTCAATTAATTTAAATTATTAGATTTATTGAATGACCCAAATTGTGAATAAAAAAATTTATATAACAAATTTTCTACCAATATAATTTTTACATTCTAATTTGGGACATTCAACCCACATGGATCACATTTGGCCTTTTATATTATTTTATTATAAAGAAAGACAACTTCTTCACACAATAATTTTAAATAAGTATAATATTTTAATATGAGGTTTTCCAGAAGTTTTTTTTGAACACGAATAGTATTTGGAAATATATTAAAATTATATTTCTCATAGAAGTTTATTTTTATTTTTTAGGTAATAAATATATATATATATTAATGACTTTAATAATTATTTTGGAGTAAATATTTAATTAATGATTAATTCAAATTTGTGATTTTAAAAATAGTAAAATAATTATAATTTGATAATTTTAAGTCAATTAAAGATTTCTCTAAGTTTTTTTATTATGTATAATATATAATAAAAATTTTAATTCGAATTTTAAATTAGTTTTTATGTGCTTAAATTCATGATTGTGAATAGGTTTTATTTGGAAAAAAATATTTTTTCCAAGAATATTTTTTTTTATTAAACTATATAAAAATAAAAAAAAACTTGAAAATGCCAAAAAAAAATATTATTTTGTAAATGGGATATCATATGATTTTATTCTTTTTTGAAGTCTTAGTCTCAGTATTGAATTTATTATATGTTAATAATTTGAGTAATTCCTATGTAACCCTTAACCTTAATTATAAAAGGAGTCTCCCTCCTTTACAAATTTTCATCACCTTAATCCTTTTTTCTTGGATAAACACTCGTTTCCCAAAAACACCACTTCTAAGATCCTTAAGAATGTCTTCAACAGAAATTCTAAAGAGGTAACATTCCTTCTTCTTCTCTTTCAAATTATTTCTCACTTCTACCTTACCCATTCCTTTTATCAAATGATTAATGGAAACACTATTATCATATGTATGCTATAATTTTGTTTTGTTTTTGGTAAAATAAACATAAAATCTCTTATATTCTTTTATTCATAAATAATGAAATCTCTTCCCATGTTTTTTCAATTCACCGCCTTCGAGGACGATGATTTTTTTCCCTTTTACCGAAATCATGGAAAGATTACATTTTTCATGTATTTATTTAAAATGGCCTAAAACTATATATGTTATCACTTTTTTATTATTACTTATTTTTTATAAGGAGAACTATAATAAACCAACCTTGGAAATGTTAAAAACAAAGCACCAGAAACAACAAAAATAACAAAATATTGTTAACAAATGGGTATAAAATGTTCTAAGAAGATCATGTAAGGTATTATAAAAATGTTTTTAATTATGTAATTTATTTATAACACAATAAAAACAATTTTACATGATTTTTGAAAACATTTTAAGGATGTCGAACCTGAGTTAAGGGACTTTCCTTTTAAAATATTTTTGAATGTCCCTTTTAAAAATTTAAAAATGATTGTTCTTTTTATATATATGTCAAGAGAGTTTTCTCACAATTTTGTTACAATTTATTACTATAATGATTCAATAATATGTTTTACTGTTTATATTTTATTAATATTACTTCACTATTATGTGTATAATTTTTATATTTTAAAATAATTATTTTATAGAAAACGGGTGTTTTGAAAATCTAAATGTGTTTTGCTGAAGGGATTAAAAAATATAACAAGTGTTTTATTCATGATATGTTCCTTGTAAATTTTTATGTTGGTTCTTTTCAATTATATCTAGAAATATTATAGATGTAACCCCTTTATAGCTTAAGATATGTTGGGTTGAACCCATTATAGCTCAAGATATGACGAGTGGGCCCCATTATAGCTCTCCAATGCATTGAGTACTTCAAAGATAGAAGTTGGATGAATGGTTATTCAATGTGTATGGGTTAAAGTAAGAGTTATATGTTATTAATTCCCCAAGGAAAATATTTTATGTTTCTATGCATGCTAATGAGTTTTTTTGAAAAATGATTCAACAGTTTTTATGTTATCACTTGACTAAAGATTTATTTTTCTATATCCCTTATTGATATTTTTATGCTCATACAAAGATTTTAAATTGTATTTAATAGGTAGTAAGGATGAGTAAGATAAATAAAAAATTAATTATGAATGTTATGATGATTTTTCATTGAAATCATGTTTTATTTTTTATTTTCTTATTTTTTAGAAGAAATGGATGTTTTTTTAGTAGTATCCACTCTGTATAACTATGGAATGTTGTGAAAGTATATTTTTCTAATTTTCTAAATCTATAACCCTTAAATAAACCTCAATATGAAAAAAAGGATATTCTTGACATAAATTCAACACTATGTAATGTTTTAATGTTGGGTACTTATATCTTCTTATTCATACCTTCACATTCCACCAATTTTCTCCTACATAGAAACCTAGTCATGTGTTATTCCATATGTTATGTGTACAACCCTTTATCTCTTGTCAAGAAGATGTTTTATTAAATATTTTTATGATGTGGGTTTCTCAGGGATTTTATTTCAAATATTCAAACCCTTAATTACCACGATCATTTTTAAAATGTGAGGATTCAATTTATTTATGCTTGGGAGAATTTATAAACTTGAAATTATAAAATAAAAACTTGGTATTCGATAGATTATACGACTCACAACACCAAAATTAGAAGAAAATAAAACACCTTGAGAAATTATGATATATTGATTTTGAAATAAATTCAATCTATTAAATGTTTTTAATTTCAAGAAACATCGGGTTTATCATACGTTACACCTAACATTGAGTTTATCTTGCATTACACACAAAAGTGGGTTTAGCTTTTATTGCACATAAAA
Source organism: Viscum album (assembly GCA_963277665.1). NCBI lineage: Eukaryota > Viridiplantae > Streptophyta > Magnoliopsida > Santalales > Viscaceae > Viscum > Viscum album. The sequence continues at coordinate 1,899,154,466 of OY728135.1, read as the reverse complement.
CTGAGTTTAAATAAAATGTGACTTGTTATTATAATATTATTATATAATATAAAAGTAATAGCCTATTAATTAATTTTTTTATGAATAGTAACAACTAAATTATAAAAAATATCGATATTTATTAATTTGAAATGAAATAAGAATAATTTTAAAGAAAATTATATGTTTCCTGAAAAAACAATATTTTCTAAAAAATAGTTCAATCGTGCATTGAACAAAAAACATAATATTATTCATTAACTCTTTTAGAAAGTTAATTTGAAATAATAAAACCAATTTTTTAAATAATAATATATAAATTACCTTAGGGTAAATTTTTGGATTTATCTAAGAAGTTTAGTATTTTTACGAATAGTGAAAAATACTAAAATTTAATTGAAAACCACATTTTTAGATAAGTTATTTAAATAATTTAATTATAGTTTGAATTTATTTAGAATTAAAATTATTTAAATTATATATTAATTAATCCAATTTATTTTTTTAATCATTTTAATAAATTCTTAAATTATAAAATCGTTGTTAACATTTCAACATTGTTTTATTAAAAACTTGTTTCTCATAACATCTACAAGATTAATTTCAAATTAAAATTTTCCACTTCAATATATTGGATTTAAAAAAATTTATTCCATATTTTTATTTAAAATAATTTATAATTTATAAAAAAGTTGAATTAAATTTCTTTCAAAACTAATATTTAAAAAATAATAATTATCTTGGTTAAGTTAAAATCGATTTATCAGGGGTTAAAATATGAATACAAGGGTTAAAATGTCATAAAAACTATAAAACATCCATTTTTTGACATATTATGACTATAGATAATCTAGGTTTTATAAGGGCCTATTGGGAAATCTTTTTTCCTAATAAATTTGTGTGTGTGATTGTTGCTTTCCAAAGAATATTAAGTGTTCCACTCACCTCACATATAAAGCCCCCCCCCCCATCCTCTCTTATTCACACCTTCCAAACCATTTGTTTAAGATTATATCAACCCAAATTACATTCAAAATTTCCTCCTCTTGTTCTAGAATTTTTATTTTGGGAAGAAATCTAATATAGGAAGGCTTTGTTGAAAACTTAAGTAAGATACTCAAACAAGTGGCAATGTTCTTCAATGATCGTTTTAATTTTATTTATTACTCCACCCCCTTAAATTATTATTATAGAATAAAGATATAATAACCTCAATATATTTCATAAACATGGTTTTTTATGTTATTTTAATGACTTAAAACCATCCCTACTTCAATCAAATGGTTTAATCCGTCACGTGTAAGTCGAACTTCCACCTCGTGAACCGATGTCATTCATTCTTTCATTACAACCTTCCATGGATGGGTATGATGATGAATATAAGGTACATATATATTATTAATAACATAATTTTACCTATATAATCAATTTATAATATATATGTTTTTTACTTTCCATTATGTAGGGGATATGATAATGTCGTAGGTGTATACGGAAGACTACAGTCGTGTGAAGCGATATGATTCATCATTCACTATTGCTTTACATAGAATTTAATAAGGTTTATGTTAATCAATATATGTCATATATATGTGATATTTATTATATTATAGAAATATTTATTATTATTAAAATATAATATTATTTCTTACCTTTTCACTCACTTAATGATGATAACATCTTTCATGTGTGTATGTATTATCACCTTCACAAAGCAATCTAAAACTCATTTCATCACCACCCAACATGGTTGACATATAAATTATAATTTAAATAAATAATATGGTATATATTATATTATTATAATTATAAAATTATAAAATATTACTTATCTCCATTCCCTAATGATCGGTGAAAAAACAGAAATTTTACTCAAGTGTATGTACAACCTACCATTTTCATGATTGTAACATAATTAATATTTAAAAACCAACATTCAGGATTTGTTTTAAAAATATAATTTAATTATAATTATCACATTTATTTCCTGATTATTATTCTAGATGTGATATAACTATATTAAATTCTCAAGAATCAGATTATTCCTGATGAAACTGACATGATGAAAACTAGAAACTAACACCCGAGACCATGAAAATAACAAAATGTTATTGACGAAAAAATGGTAATATGACAATAAATGATCATATATATTATGAATATTAATTTTTTTCTTTAATAATTTAATAGCATTTTTAAATACACACTTCAGGTGGTTAAATCATGTTCAAACAAAAGGAACCATGAGGTAAGGGACTTCATCTCACTTTCATTTCATTAAAGCATATTGTAATTTTATAAAATTTGTTGATTTTATATGGTGTATAAAATGACCCATTGATGTGTAATATAATAAAAAATATATTTCCATGGTATATTGAGTTTTATTTTTAATTAATTCATCTATATGTTTTGTAAAAATAGTTACCAAGAGGTAAATAATTTCATAACTCAATTAATTTTCATTAGGTTATATTACTACTTAATTGTATCAGATTTTATAAGATTATGTGTATAATTTCTAGTGAACATATAATTTTTTATTTACACTTTTTTATGTGTATTTACATATGATACACACAATATATTCATTGATTAATTTCCACTTCACCAGTATGATCATTGAAAAGGTTTATTTCATAATCTCATTCTAATCAAGATAGTTTATTCATTAATTTATGTTTAAAGAAATTATTTGATAATTGTATAGAAACCCATTTAATAATATTATCCATTGGTTATTAATGATCTATTTCAACTATTTTAACCATTCTTTTACTCATTGGTGAATAAAATGTTTTAAAAATAATCAAGAAAATCAGACTTTATTTATCTCTTCGGTAAGAAAAAAAATTTATTTTAAAATAATGTTTTCTAAAAAAATTTATAAATTATTTTATAACCTTTTAAAAATAATTAATTATAGAATTTTTTACCCGTGTTTTCTTTCTACAAAAATATATGATAGAAATATTTTCTTCATTCTCTGAATAAAGAAATTTTAAAAACTTTTTACAGTGCCAAGGGAATATTCTTTTTAACTTGTACAACATGTATAGAATTATATGACGACAAGACCATGTTTTCTTTGAAGATTCCATTGTATGTTTACAAGGTTATTTTTAAGGAAACTATTATTCCTTTTATTAGGTAAATAATTATTTTTAAAAAAAAATTTATTAGTAAAAAAATATTTTCAAAATCCTTTATGTTTTAAAAAGTGATTTTCAAAATAAAAAAGGATATTTTCCTCAGGAAATTTTTTAATTATCATTTTTTCATTAATAGAAAAAACCATTTAATTTAAAAATAATCCACTAGGGATATTTTTTATTCATACCATTTTTATTCTTTCTCTATATGTTTTATGATTACTTTGACCTAAGACATTATTGACATTCACTTCCTTGTTTCATTTGTGTAGTAATTAGCTTCCCCTTACATTATTCCCTTAACAGAGGTCATTATAAATTAAATTTCTCCCAAATATCTATATTATTAATCATTTATATGTTTGTTTCATAAACTATAAATAATTTCAACATATAGTGTTCTAAATTAAAATAAATTTTTTATCTAGGGAAATATTATTAAATCTGTATTGATTACTCAATATGTATATTGGATAATAAGGAAAATTGTTTATGAATTAAATTGATTACTCGATATATGAGTAATTATTTAGAAATTAAAGACATGATTGTATCCTAGTTAATGATTTCCCCTTGATGCATTGGATGGATCATAATGAGAATTAGTAATAATATAATGAAATCATTTGGCCAAACCCAATAGGTTTATACCCAGAATATTACCCTATCATTTGAAAGGTATTGAGAGTAAGGAACTCATTTTCCTGGGAAACATGACATTAAAAAATTAATTATTTACATAATTATGAATTCATTTATTATTATCCATGTTATTTTCCTAGTAATATTTTCTCTCAATTAATTTCTTTATTAGTTTTTTTATTATATACAATGTTTTTAAAATATTTTCCTTACCTAATTGGTTATAAATTTTCTAGTTATGATAGTAATTATTGGTTAAATGTCATTTTTTTCTAATTATTTTCCTTGATCTTTATTATCTTATTAAATTAATTAAATGTAATTTTTTTCAGATAATTAGATTTCTATATTTTCCATTAAATATCAATGATTTTTCATTTATTAATAATATCTTCCTTTTACTTAACTCTTACTAATAATTTGATCTTAAACATTTTTTTCCTTTCCCAAGAATAAATGAATTTTAAAAAGAAATATATTAATGAATATTCTATAGGTAATAATTATTTTACTGAAAAATAATTATTCTCAAATTTGTGCATAGAAATGTAATATAAGAATCATGTATGTTAATACTTTTCAAAAAACTAGTAAACTATTTGGTCAATCAGGATGTGATTCCTTGTATTTTATGCCAATTTAATAATCATGACACCACCTCTTGGCTACTAGGGTCATGGTCACTACAATTTACCTTTAAATATTGATTATTTTCTTTGATATTTTTGAAATCATATTATATCTGGATGAATTTATTTCCTAGTTTATTAATTACATAGAATATGTGTTTAGTTATTTACCTTTACATATTGACTATTCTTATTGATCCATTATTTTTTCCAATATATATAACCCTTAGTAAGAATTTGAGCTCACCCATATTTTTTTATTTTCTCTTGAATCAAGGATGTGTTCTATGAATTATATTCAAGGATATGACAAATTGAATAATTATATTCATATAAAAAATTATGTTCTAATTTTGGTTTTCATGTGTAATGAAAAGCTCATGTATGTATCTATTTTACAAACACTACTAGACTATTAAATCTTTCAATAGGTGATTCATTGTATCATATCCATGTATAATAAAGTAGAACCCATCTCTAGCCTAATGGGTTCTAGGTCTATAAAGTTGGTATTAGATGAAGTTTAGTAGATATTTTGTGATCTACATTTATGAAAACATAGATTATAGATCATAACCCTCTGATAGACTATAGGGTCCTAAAAATTCTTCCAAGGGATGAAGATACCCCCACAATCACTTTGTAGAAGGAACCAAACACTTCTACAAGTCAAACAAGGTGAATGGACTCAAATTGAGTTGCAAATTTCTTAGGAAACGTGAAGGAATTAATGTTTTAGAGGATTCTCAAGTGACCCACATACCATCACTGGGAAAGGTACGTGGACTAGTTGGATCATGAACCAATAGGTACGTGAAATGATCCACGAACCACTGGCCCATGAGGAAATGGCTAAAAAACAAGGAAGACCACGAACTGTGTCGCCAAAGGGCTCATACGTGTAAAGGTCATCCGCATACCATTCAGAAAACCCATCAGTTCATAGAAAAATAAAATCAGTAGGGTTCTGTGAACCATGATCGTGAACTGAAGCCTCTTCAGACCCCAGATTGACCAACTCTTCTACAGGTCAGTATTTTTCTTTATGGGCCTCTGCAAATGGTGTCGTGTGCCCAATAGATACAATTTCCTCGATGCTCTATAAAAGGATCATAGTTGAGGGATGAGTGAAAGATGACGAAAAGCATTAAAGGGACTCATAGGTTGGAAGAAAGAGTTCAGAGAAGAATTCAGCTTATGTCTTGATTCATCGGCGAAGCCTGAATCGTGAACTACACTCTTCGTAGGTACAGCTGGCCATGAACCATAAAACAGAGGAATTAAATAATAAAAATACAACTGCGAACCTAACTGGTGAGCCAAAAACCATATAATTCTCACAGATGAACTCCTCGCGAATGATAATACCATGGACCCTTATTTAATGTGTTTCTTCGTGTAGTGTACCGCTACGTGGGCAAAAATCTGTGATGTGTACTACATCAGTAGGCAAAGGGAACCCAAATCGGCATGGTGGACCATGTACTACTATGGTAGGAAGTTTTCTATACACATTCTTGTGTACTGTATTGGTATGCGGACAGCCCCTCTACCCACATACCAATCTGGTATGTGGATCCTCACTCATCTCGTATAAGAAGCCAGTACATGGGATGGGGTGTTTTCGTGTATTATTTCCTATGGTCTCAACCTCACCCTTTCATTACCGCCTAGTCCTCCATAATCCCTCCATGATCCAACCCTTTTCCATAAGGCCAAAGCCTGCTCCAAATCCACCAGAATCGTATGATCAGACCATGGGGCACATGAACGTACCACTCTGAGTCTACATACCCATGGTAAGCAGAGTCATGAAGGCTCTCCCCACAATCGTTCAGGCTTTGAAAGTGCATGTGGGTCTACAGTTCTTTGGTAACCCATATTCCAACCTTGGGATACCAATGTGAACCTCCCCTTTCTAGGGATTAAGGGTGATCACTTTTTGTTCCATTCAATGGGGAATAGTGATCAGTTTAAGGGGTTATGTTCACTCCCCCCGTTGACGAGGATGAAACGCCTCCCCTTCCTTGAACGTACTTTGGGGCCCTGCCACTGAGGTTAGTCCCCAATTTTCTAAGTCCAAGCTGCATGCCCTTCAATTTCATTTCATATTAAAGGTTTCATTGCTCCTCCCCCTCTCCCACAGTCCCCTTGGCCTCTTTTGGTGTGGGATATCCCTCCCCCACCAATAGGGGAGGAATCATGTACCTTGTTGAATATTTCAAATACTCATGTTTCCCACACCAATCATGAATAGTGTGGGCTTAGAGGTTTATGATGATTATAACATCCACATGATTCTAACTATGAGAACTCTGATTCCTTGTCAAACCAGGATTTGTAGGATGCCTACCTGAAGGCCCGATCTCAAAAGGGTTCCCATCCAAAAGGGTTCAATATATTATCTTCCCCTCAAATTGGAAGCTTCTATGTGTAATCCCCACACGTTCTGAACTACAATAACTCTAATTCATGTTTAAACTAGGATATGTAGGATTCAAACCTAAAGGTTCGAGCTCAAAAGGGTGCATGTCCAAATGGGTTCACCCATTCATGACCTATCCAAGGGCACCTATTATGCATAATCCCTACAAATTTCAAACTTCGTGGGTTCTGATTCCTCTCTCGAGGATACGTAGGAAGCCCTTATTAGTGGAACTATCCCAACATCATGTCACCTTATGTCCCCCCTAGATGACAATAAACTCCACAACATCTTATAATATGGATCAAGTCAGCATTGCCTCTGTAGCATCAAATATTTGCATGCTTATGATGATCTTGCAAACCAAGGGTAGCACATGGAAACACACTTTAGAAATGAACCATGGATTCACAAACATATAAAAATTAATTACATCTGTAAGAGAGTCATAGAACAGGAAACAATCCTCCCCTAAAAGGGTGCGGTGAGCCTGAATTCCCATCCTCTAGACTAATTGAGTCCTCAAGTGTCATTTGTTGAATCATCAATCAATGATCTCCTACCTTTGGAAAGTAGGTCCATAAATCATGGATACTAGGGTCGTTGGGTGTTCCTGGCTCTACGAATAAACCCATTCGAGACCATATGAGGAATTTTATCTAAGGAGGACTGATTTATCAAGTGCTTGACCACACACAATCAATCGCTAGGACCATTTGATTATGGCATCACATTCGTAATGTGAAATGGGGTGAATTGTCTATTCCCCACAGTGTCAATCCAACCTTCTTTAAAGGATAATAACGCAGAATGGGTCGAGACAAAAGAAATGGTGAATTTTATTAGAACTTGTCCCAATAAAAAAAGGGACCAGTGATAATCTTCGTCGGACCATTTCTGCACCACCCGAAGCGCACCACCTCAAAGGCGGAACAAAAATGGTGAACCTGACGTGAACCCTTAAACTAGGTGGAAATTCTATCCTAATGATAAAATACAAAAGGATAATACACACTGGACCATTTTGTTAGCCCTGGTATATGCAAAGTGCACCACCTCAGAGGTGGAACAAAAATGGTGAACCCGATGTGAATCCTTAACCAAAAAGGTGGTTCTACCCTAATGATAAAAGAGAAAAGGACATTAAGCGTTGGCCCATTTTTCTCTCCTCGATACGCAATAAAAATTCCACCTTGGAGGTGGAACAAAAAAGTTGAACCCGATGTGAATCCTTAACCAAAGTGGTGGTATTAACCCACTTAAGCCCCTTCTCCCTATAGCAAAAGAAAAGGGGAAGGGGGCAAGTAAAATCGTAAAATATGCATATGTTTGAAAAAAATTACTTTGATGAGGTTTTGTGGTATGTATGTCATATATGTATATTGATGGTTCTTGCAGAGAAAACTTCGATCCAAATGACATCCCAACAACCCATGAAGACACAAACATTAGAAAACCCGCGGGTGGTCGGGGCCCCAACGAAGAGTAGGACCCCCTATCCAACCCAACGTCTTCAACGCTAGGTATCCAACCCGCTGATCAGGGAGTACCACCAAAATGGAACTCTCCACACACTAGAGGCTGCAAGACATTATCTCCAGTCTACAAAGATCCTCCATCCACCACTTCAGCTACTACGATCACCCCAACACAAGGCAACCCCAGTGGTCATCTCAAACTGTTTTGGGAGATTTTCCCTAAATGTGACAATGAGTACCTCCCTTATCTTAGGAAGGCAGTTGAAGTCAATGCTGAATGTTTTATATCAAATGAAAAGGGGACCTACTCATGGACCCCCTCCAGGGAAAGTCTTCACCGACACTGGACGACCAACATTCCTCCATCCAAAGAAGACTTTATGCTGAGGGCACCTGCCAAAGTCCAGGAGACCCTGGCCCCTCAGGCTACCCGCTGAGGGTGGAAAATATATAATCAGGATCTTACTATTACCCTAGTTTTTGAGGATTAGCTCTGCAGTACTAATGTGTTGGAATTCAACGAGAATACATGTGATTTTTCCCCTCTAATCAAGCCCACCACATAAATAGGGTGTCACAATACAAGAGCATGCATGTTTCTACAAGTGCTCACTTGTCTCGTCGTGCAAACAGAGTGGAAAAGTACAGGGAGATGAAAATATCTGCCAAGGCACAAAAAGCATATCATCCAAATAGTGCAGCAACTAGCTACACATAGGAAAAAATACCTGCTGATGCATTTCAATATAGCCATCTAAATAGGGCAGAAACTAGCTAAACACATGCACAAATGCCTATTGATGCATTCCAATCCCTCCAATCAAATAGGGCGGCAATAAAATATGAGTAGAGTCAAATTACTTTGGATACATACAAATCTCGTTAGACAAATACAGCAGAAAATGAGAAAATAAAAATCCCTGATTGTGAATATGAATTCCACCAGTCAAATACGATGTCAATTGGAGAATACAACTAGTGGAAGACTCATTTCTCTGTCCCGGCACAAGAGAACTACCAGTATCTACTAGAAACTCATGGAGAACCGGAGTAGACAGAAACTCTTGCTTTGGTATTGGAATGGTCCTTCATAACTTTTCTAGTCAAAGATGTATCTCAACACATCCTATAAATGATGGAAGATCAGACGTCAATTCTAGACCATATCCACCCAACATACCAATATATCATTGCATCGGTGGCCAAGGCAAGAAATCGGGCCCATGACCCGGTTTCCTCAAATGGAATGACTCACTCGCAAAATGAGTTTGTCACTCTAGAGTAGTTATGAATCCCTACTCAAGTCCAAGAGGGTTGATAGCAATATCCAGCGATACACGGACAACCGGATTGAGAAGAAATACATGTTCCAACTGAGAGATGTCGGTCCAATGTGGTAGCCACTCTAGGACAGGCATATATTCCTACCAAAACTCAAGATGCCCATCGGTGTATCCCGACGACATCATGGGATCCAACAAGAAAGTGACCTTTATATGAAGGACATTATTCACAACAGATGGCCCCAGTTTCATATAAGAGAGTGCTCAAAAATGAAATGTGCTAAAGGTAACTAGAAAATAAAGAGCACATACATGATACTGCTCTACTGAAAGTTGGGGTTCTTGACTCCCTCAAAAATATATCATTAAAGGATCAAGACCCTATCTGTCCATTACCATGTTATGGAAGTGTCAGTAGTAGTTTTATAGGTCCTCCCTACAATGTTGCTACCTTCAGCTCTGAAGGTCCTCCACAGAGCACTCACGGGGGCTCACATCGTGGGATAGGAATGATCGATCAATAGTGCTTATATCCTAATGTGTTTCGGGGTAGCCCTCCCCTCAACCTAAATATTAGATAGTAAGAAGTTCCTCCCCTTGTTTTCGTCCTCCCTAATGGTCCTCCCCCGGGTATACGCTACAGATATTCTTCTCCATGTAGTCAGACGTCAAGTCATGATGGTAGTCCTCATCATAATGACTTTCATTGTGAAGGCCCTCCCTACAATTTTTGTTACTGTGAAGGTCTTCCCCATAGTAATTTCAAGAAACAAGAAGGTCCTCCCCTCATTTCAGTACATCCTAAAGGCCCTCCCCATGATGTACACTATAGAAATTCTCCTTGCGTCCAAGTATCAAGTCGTGATGGTAGTCTTCACCATGATGATAGTCATTACGATGGCCCTCCCGACAATGACAGTTGTTTTGAAGGCCCTCCCCATAGTGACATCAAGAACCAAGAAGTTCCTCCCATCATTGTAGCACACCCTGAAGGTGCTCCCCAGGGTATACACCATACCGAAATTTCCCACGGTTGGGAATTAAGTTGCAATAGTATCTTTCTCCATTGCAACACCAATTATGAAGTTCCTCCCCACAACCAAAATCCATACAAGTAGGAAGGTCCTCCCCTTGCCAGAACAAATGTGAGAAATCCCTCCTATGTTGAGGCGCTCAGAAAGGATTCAAACACATCGGGAACTCCATCTCTAATGAGTGATATTATTTCTCAACCATAAGATGGCTCGGGACCATGATCATCTTCTAAGCCACCATCGCATTGTCCACAAATAAATATGTCTCCCACTTGCCCAGTTTTTTGGAATAAAATTATTAAGAAGCAGTCGAGCTGGACATATCAAGTAGAGGATCCTCCAGAAGAACAGTAGCAGGATATGCTGCTTGTGAGAAGACAACTAGCTAGGGATAATATACCAGTGACGTATTGGCCTACGACCACTTCTCACTTTGACATACCATGAGAGTTGTCTGGGCAATCCACGCATGACATTTTCCTCAATATATGGAAGACTCTTTATCAGCTGAAATAAATTTTCCTACCGTATGAAGGGTATGTGAACGACGTCAATATGTTAAGGGAGCTTCGAAGTCTAATAGACCATGAATCCCTCCCATCCACATGACCACCACAATCAGAAAGGTGAAGGAAACACCTTGAACTGGCCTGCCTTTATGCACTACATAAGTTGTGTCACCTCATTGGAAACACCCTGATTAGAGATCACATTTGGGGATGGGGAGAATATGGAGCTCTACACTTCACCCAATATCCCGTCCATCAAACCCCATTAGAAATGATGTCCTACAAAATAATAAACCTAAGGAAGCAATCAAAATAAAACCCCTACTTGGGAAAGATGGGATACTTGACAAAAACAGGCCCAGAGTAAGTCTCAAAAGCGTCAGGACTGAAGGGATCAATCCATCAAAAAGCTTCTGAGAAAGGAAAATGGCAACATTCAGTAGGCTTCCCACTAAGGGAATCCAACCATCATGCAGTGATCATGTCTTCAGAAGACCATAGATCATGCGCAGGCCCATTTCCATACCCATCCCACACCCGTGCGAGAGTACATGAAATTGGAAAGGTGGCAATAACGATGGTTACAACCGCAATATGGTAACAACCATAGCCCACAGGGCTGGGGGAATTATTTAAATCAAAATTCCTCCATAAGACAAACAAATTCATGCCATAGTGCATGAGTGGAAGAATAGGAACAACCCCATCTCGTAGGGCTAGGGGAATTTTTACGTCAAATATCCTCATAGTGAACATCCATCTTTCACCATCTAGGAAGAACGATGGACATAGAGGCTACCTATTCCACCCTTTCTCGTGGTCTGCACCCTCTGAGACATAGATGCACTCTGAGGCCATACCAGGGCTCCCTTCAGGTCAATATTCACCAATAAAGCTGAATAATACTATAGAATAGAAGGATAAAGTCCAATAAAGGGCTTAGAAAGCCTTCCTACCATTCAGCACTGGGTACACCACCCCCCGTGCAATACGCCTTAGTGAATGTGGTAAACGTCTACTCCACGGATCACACAGAAAATTACATGGAGGGAGATGATGCGAAGGAATATGGTTCCCTCCCAGAGGAATCCCACGCTAAGCCTAATTGTGTGCATACATGGAACCAGAGAGCGGACCTAAATCTGGGTTCCCCTTAGTCAACCTGACATTACCCCCCCCCCCTTCCATGAAACTCCAAAAAAGGGAAGAATAAATCCTAGGGTTTCTATGACCTGGCTCCTCATCCCCCTGGGAATGCTTCCTTCACTCTTAAATAAATATTCTCCAAGAAGGAGGAAGAAATGAAAGAGCTCAGGAAAATTAATGTCGAGCTGCATCGAGGGATCTACCTTACCGGATGTGTTCCCCCTACCGAACGTCAGCAGGTGCTCCCAAAAGAGGTTCCCATACCATAGGCACATATTCCGGTGAATGAAGTCAATCTCAGAGGTTCGTTCAACATAGACCTATAAGGAAATCAAGACTTCCCACCATAGGAAAGATGGAAAAAATATGTCCAGGTAAACCCACAAATGATACCCCCGGCTGGGTATCAACCCCAAATTCTAGCAGCACCGACACGTCCAGTTTTGGTCACTTCCACACCAACTCAAGCTCAATCCAGACATGATATGCATAAAGATATCTTGAACATTGTTGATCAATTAATAGCTCGACTAGAATCTATAGAGGGGTGACGCGTTTCGATATAACCAAAGCATAAACCCTACCCTTATTAGGTAAGAAATATTCTACCACCACTAAACATTGAGAACCCCATATTCCTAGTATTCAATGGCTCGAGGGACCTGGAACAACACTTGATTCACTATGCTTCTTATTGTGACCCCATGATGGGCACTCTGGAGCAGAAAGAAGCAGTAAAACTCAGGTGCTTTGTAGGAACCCTGTGGAGTTCGACCTTCATATGGAATACTAGCCTACTGGACAATTAAATTATAGGTTGGGAGGACCTCCGGTGATAGTTTCCCTTCTAGTTCAATTCAAATATGCCTAAGATGATAGTCAATGATCTCATGAACTACATGTAGAGAGAGAACAAAACGGTCTCAAACTAATTAAAAGATGTAAATGCCTGACTTATTCCCTGAACCAGCTACTCCCTCAAGATGATATGCTCTCCATGTGCATCAAAAATATTCGGGATGATTTGAGAACACTACTCATCTCAGTGAATTACACAAGAGAGTTTAGATACTTCTCTTCCACTTCCAAAAGGATAGAAGACTCTTTGCAAAGGACCAATATTATGTCCTCAGTGTCCCCATCATCCACTGAGAAATGTCCGAGAAAAGATGAAGCATCTTTTTTCATGCTTAAGACAGACCCAGCACCAACTCTGATTGAAAAGCCCCCACAAAATCATGCCGGACCCACTGGACAAAAACAACCACCCCCACCACTGCAAGAAGAGAAAAAAGGTGCTAAAAGAAATTAGTTCGAAGAATGAATAAATAAATTTTAATCGTTACGAGATGAAAAAGTTGCAGATACTTCATAACAGCTATGAATTGTAATTTTTGTCAGCTGCAAGATCCAAAGAGATATGATGAAGCGGGTCTTGATGACCATTAAAATTATTGTCCCTATCACTAGATATTGAGACACACCGTCCAAGAATTATTTTTTGTCAAGGATATCCTAAAAAAACGTTGGATTCCAGGCAATTTAAGTTGGGCATGCCGCTAGCGCAAGTTTCGTATATATCCACCTCATACTTAAGAGGGGAAGAGAAATGGAATACATTTGCCAGTAAGACAGAGCAAATGTATGACAATTGGATGACTTGGAAAACCATCAATAGAGTTCATGGCCTCTTCCAGGTGTAGTTGAAACAACCAACATTGCCTGAAAAAGCTCTTAATATAGCACAACCTTCCTCCTCAACCCTAATGCCCTCTAAAGCCCAGAAGGGAATAAAATGGTAGGAAGAAGATGAGATGATACCAAAGTCTAAGACAGTGTTGACACTTTCAGACTTCATGCCAATACACTTGGTACAACAGGTACCGCCCTGCCAAACGGTACAATGGGCATCATCCCACCAAACAGAACAATGAGTGCCACCCCTCCAATGGTACAATGGGTGCCACCCTGCCAAACGACACCATAAGAAGAAGAAAATCAGACTGAAACATCATCAGATCAAGAACTGATCTAACTCTGTTAATGACATTAACTTCATGGACCCCTTCTCTGATAAAGACAAAGGCCATGAACCTGAATCCACTACACCCAATCAGAGATCCGGAGGAAGAGGTCATAGAATCTGGAGGTTTCCTGGAAGGCATGATCATGTAAAGAGTCAAATTCCCAGCCATGCCACAGGTCAAACCGTTAACATCATCGAAACACGTGGAAGGACTCTCTGGCATACACAACATGAACTAGTGTGCTCCTATCCCCCTGTTGGAAGAAATTCATGCCCAATTATCTTTCAATATTTATCAGGGGAAGAAAAAATATCAAATCTTCAAAGTCATAAAAGCATACCAATTCAGTCGAACCCAGAAAGGACCTCAACACCACCATCTCCTTTCACAAATTTCAAACCATATATGTTCAAAGACCAATCCCATAATGTGTCTGTGAAAGATAAACCTCGAGATGGGAAGTTCCAACCTATTGAGTCAAAGTATGATATTTTAATGTAGTTGGATTTAGTACTAGAAAAATCGTCGATCCGGGATGCATTAATCTTGTCTGCAGATCTTAGGGAGTCACTCATCAAAGCCTTACTATGTCCCCAGGAGTCTAAGGCTGTAGTGGCAGCAGCCAAAGTCTATCGAATAGAGATCATCCCCGAAGAATGTCACATCATCATCTCCTTCACAAATAGAGATAAATATGCCATCATGAAAGGGCACATCAAACCCTTATATGTTTCTAGAAAGATAAATGGAATTGATGTTTGAAGGATCTTAATCAACAATGGCTCGAATGTTAACCTCCTCTCACTGTGAATGCTTCGTCAGCTAGGATATGATGAAGAATTCTTAAAACCCTACACTACACCTCTATTGGTAAATGAATAAAAAGAGCAGAAACCATTGGGATGAATCAAACTTAATACTCAACTCAGAGACCTCAAGTCGTATTATGAGTTCCTAGTAGTGCGGAAAATTACAGCCTTCAACATCTTTATAGGGAGGCATTAACTGCATCAGTATTATATAGTTCCATCATTATATAATCAGTGTATAAAATATTGAACTAATTGGAATAACAGGACATTCCACGCTAATAGATCCATGTTTGAGTCTTGTGAGTCACACTATATTGATGCAGGGTTCTATGAATAGGATGAAAAACATATTTCATCCAATGACATTAATTGTATTACTTCCTCAAATGTATTAGAAATGGCTCCCGCTGACCCCCCCCCCCCCCCCCACCCACACCAGCTTGGGGAAGAGTACTTAATACCCATCAACCAATTTGAATACATAATGGAATCTTTGGATGAAGATTGAATTGTATGAATGATCTATGTTACGGTTGCCAAGTATAAAGACACAGAAGAGCAGGAAGACTTTAATGATGTCAGGAAAATCCATAATAGAGATTCTTTTGGCCCATCCATGGGACTTCAAAATAATCCCCCCTCACTCACTAAGGATAAAATATTATTTTCCTCCCAATGTTGGATAATTTGTCTCAAAAATCTTCTCTCCATCAGAAGTGGAAGAAGATGAGGGTGATGAAGAATAAGAATAGGAAGAAGATATCAAAGATTCCTCTATTGTATTTGAAGAAGGTGTCTCTACCTCAATTTGATGAACATAAGGAGATAAATCCAGGCACTAAAGATGACCTAGATCCCACTTTGATCAGTGTATCCATTCCTATCGAGGAGCAGGGGGCATTTACATCCTTCCTAAAGAATAATCGAAATGTGTTTTCCTAGAACCACACTAAAATTCCAGGCCATGATACTGTGGCTTCCACTCATCATATGGGCTTATCAAAATATCACCTAGGCTATAAGCAACCAGCTAGAAGGACCCACCTGATGCATGCAGCCAAAATAGAGGCTGAAGTTGACATGCTAATCAAAGCCTACTTCATACGGGAGGACCAGTATCCGATCTAGTTGGAAAACATATTCCCTGTCAAAAAGAATAATGGACAGATTATAATCTTAATTGAATTCATAGACCTTAATAGGCTTTTCCCTAAAGATGAATTCTATGTCCCAATTATAGATTTTTTGATCGATGCAGTAGCTGGATATGAATCCCTATCATTCATGGATGGTCATTCTGAATACAATCAATTCCAGATGGTCTAAGTAGATGAATAAGCTACCGCTTTTAGGACCCCTCAATGATTTTTCTATTATAAAGTGATATAATTTGGTCTAAATAATTTTGGTGCCACATATCAGTGTGTCATGTATCGCAGCTTCAAGACTTTATTGGGAAACTTCATTGATTGTTATGTCAAAGATCTGGTGGATAAATCATGACAGCGAACATACCACCAGTCTGATCTTGAAAACGTTTTCAACAAGTTATGACACCATAATTTAAATATGAGTCCTGAAAAGTGTGCCTCTGGCATTACCACAGGAAAATTTCTCAGCTTCTTCATATGCCATCATGACATCGAACTCAACCCTAAGAAGAAAAAAATACATTCTTAAAATATACCCACCTCACAACCTCACCAAGTTTAGAGGTCTCTAGGGGAACCTCACCTACATTCAGCGCTTTATTGACAACATAGTAGCTAAATGTTTACCTTTCACTAGGCTCATGAAGAAATGAGTTACATATGAGTGCGATAATGATTTCAATGATAAATTTGACAAACTCAAAAGATATTTCCTAATCCTGGTGGTTCTGATTCCACCATTTGATGGGAGACCACTCATTTTGTATGTAACTACCTTGGAATAGTCATTTGGCACCTTCCTTGCATAGAAGAATGATCTCATCCACCAGAACAGCCTCTATTACCTTATTCGAACAATGATCGATGTCGAAACTCAGTATTCAAAAATTGAAAAGAACTTCCTATACCTTATTTTTGTGGTTCAGAAACTCAGTCATTACCTGCAGTACCATGTGGTCCATCTAGTCTCCCTCTATAACCCTCTAAAATATATCCTCAATCGTCCCATGCTAAATGGGAACCTATCATGATGGGAGGTCATCCTACAATAATTTGACATATGGTATGTGCCCCATAATTCCATCAATGTTCAGGCGATAGAAGACTTCTAGGTCGAGCACCCCTTGGAAGAGACAACACCATTTGATGCAGAACTTCTGGATGAATTAGTGTATTCATTCAAGAGAACCCCCAAACATGGGAAATGTACTTCGATGGTGCTTCCCAAAGCCTAATAGGGAAAAGGATGGAGGATCCCAAGCTCAACAAAGTGGGGGTGGGAATTATACTTGTATCCCATGAAAAGAACATCTTTCCTTACTCTTTCCAACTTTCATAAGAGTTTATACATAATAATGAAGAATATCAGGACCTCATCGCGGGCCTAGAAATGGAACTTCATGTGCAAGAAAAAAACCTATAAACAAAGGGTGATTCTGAGCTAGTCATCAAACAGGTCAGCAGTGACTACGCCATTAAGAAAGAATTATTAGTTCCTTTGATGAACCATGTTCAAGAACTGATGAAAAAATTCCCATCCAAACCAACATTGACCTATGTTCCTAGGTCACAAAATGCTCAATCTAACACTTTGTAAAATACTGCACAACCTTGGCTATTCCAGACATCAATGAAACAGTCAATAACATTTCCAAACGTCGGATGGTCTTTCCATTTATCTAGAGAAGTACGAAAGAAATAATAAAAATTAGCCCCATTTTTGAGCCACATGGTTACACCACTGGCTAGATGATGCTTATTTAAAATTACAATTGGAATGGGGAACTCCTACCAGATACAGATTGAAGGGAGGAGTTCTGAAGACGGGCAGTCAACTTTCTTATGTAAAATAGGGTAATCCCAGAAAAAGTTCTCTACAAATGAGGCCTTGAAGGAGTCCTTATCAGGTGAATTAATTGAGAAGATATTGATTCCATCATTAAAGAAGTGCACTCCGGAGATTTTGGAGAACGCCAATATGCAACCAAGCTCTCTCACCAAATTTGAAGGCTTTGGTACTACTGGCCCACTATGATACATGATTTTTCCATATTCATAAAAAAAAGTGTTATTATTTCTATTTTCATGATAATTTCATACACCAACCCTCGGAGTTACTTCATACAACTAAGTATTCCTAGCCATTCACTACCTGGGGGATGGATATTATGGGACCATATCCTCCCACCACAGCCAGGCAATTCAAGTTCATACTCACAGTGACCGAATTCTTTTCCAAATGGTCTGAAGTCATACCCCTTAAAGAAATCGAGGGAAAAACATTGTCAGATTTGTGATGGACAACATGATTACCATATTTGGTGTCCCTCATACAATATTGATAGACAATGGAACAAACTTCATCTCTTCTTAGTTGGACAAGTTATATCAAGACTATGGAAGTAAATCCAACCAGTCATCCCATTACCACATAGTAGCCAATGGCCAGATAGAGGCTTTCAACAAGACCATGTCCAACATGCTTCAGAAGATGGTCAATATGGATAAGAAATCCTATCTAAACAATCTCCTTCATGATTTATGGCCTTACTAGACCATGATCTGCAATGCCACCCAGGAAACCCCACACTCACTAGTATACAGGGCAGAGGAAGTGTTACCTATCTAAATCCATGTACCATCACTTAGTGTGTCCATTTGTAATCAAATTTCCATAGAAGAGAAATCCTATATACAGTTTGATGAATTGGAGCAGCTAGATGGGAAAAACCTGCACACTCTGCACCATTTGGAAATCTACCAAAACCAGACTACACAAGCCTTCATCAAAAAAAGTTCACCTTCAATCTTTCCTCGAAGGAGAAATTGTGTTAGTCTTTAGAACCCTGATAATACTCGGGAAGAATCTCCCAAAGCTTGAACCAAAGTGGGAAAGACCATATTTCATACATAGATTCTATTCCAATAGAGAATACGCCCTTATATCAATGGAAGGACAGCCCATCGCGACTCCCACAAATTAAATGTTTTTGAAGAATTATTTCATGTAGTAATATGTCAAGCCAAGGTAAAAAAAATTAATACCCTAAACTATGAGTTATAATACCTAGAAGCCATGGTCCATACTCTATGACCCTAAACTATGAGCCATTTTCCTGAACACGTGATATTAAACTGTACAGTATTAGTCCATGCAACATTACATTGAACCATGATATTAGGGTCCAAGCTCTAGAACCCTAAACTATGAGTTATAAAACCCCCAATGTTATAGTCCAAACTCTATGACCTTAAACTATGAGTCATTATCCTTTCTACATTACATTAAACTGTAAGTAACTCTTCCCTGAAACATGACATTAAACTATGACTCATGTTCTCACTGTAAGACGTTAAAATACATGGCACAAATTGTCCTAATTTCATGATAATAAACTACACGACCACTCATAGAACTACGTAAATCTTGATTCCTACCTCGCAGGATACGTAGCGACGTCTCGATCCTCTATCTTGGCCCAACCCTCAAAAAAATGCTCCATTACACCCCCTATCTACCTGTATCCGTAAGGGAAACCCTTATCACTCATTATTTCTCACATCAAGTATAACTAACATGAGCTTAGTATCATTGGTAGGGATTCTATTATGAAGGAAAACAATAGAGTAACATGGTTGACTTGGAAACCATAATGGATAGAATGAGCATTCCCTAACCCCTATGACTGAGCCAAATCGATACAGGGAACATTCAGATCTATGTATGGATTTATTCCTACCCCTTCAGGATACGTAGTGACACCCAGATTTGGCATCCCTACCCAGACATCATAAAAAAATGCCCTCACATTTCCTTACACATGGACCATGAATAATTGGTATAGGGTACATAGAGAACTATGTACAGCTTGATTCCTGCCCTCACAGGATACGTAGTGACACCTTTATCCTGGATCTTGGCCTAACCCCACCAAGGAAAAAAATAATCCCCCCATCATATCCTCTACCACCCAACACCAGATAAGGAAACCTTATGTCTACTCCTTGTTTCTCACAATGAATATAACTTATGTGATCTTAGGATCAGTGGTAAGGATTCTCTTATGAAAACAAATTATAGAGGAATATGGTAGGCCTAGAACCCATATCAAATGAAAAAAAATTCCAGGAAATTTCCATACACATCCAGCAAACATTTTTAGAGAACATTAAATACTACAGGTGTCTTTATTCCTACACTTGTAGGGTATGTAGTGATGTACGAATCTGGCATCCTGACCTAGCCACCATAAAAAAATACCCCTTTTCCCCCACACATTGGTCGTACTTGTACAGGGAGTCCATGAAAGGTCTTATCTCATGACAATAAACTATGAAATTCTTCAAGAGTCATGTGTCACCCAGTCCTTAGTGTTACGAGATCCCGCACATGCCTCCTACTCATGAGAAGTCAAAAGATCACGCGTCACCCTCTACATACGAGTCATACCTATGTGGAAGATCCAAGTAGTTCATAGTTAATCATGGTTTGTGTATTATCATGTTCCTAGGCATATCTTTCCCATTTTTCAAACTCCACACTTTGGGAAAACATGGATCGCCATAATCATTCAAGGCCATCTGAGAAGGAAGGCCAGTGTCCTACGGACACCTTGGTTTTATTATGGACATCATGCTCTGGTGTCTTCCCATATGTTTCCCAAAATATTCCCATCAATCAAAGGAAAATTCGTCCCCAGGAGAGTCCTCTCCTATCTTAGTACGCCCAATAGCATCCATGCCCCATGTCACCCCTCCTGATTCAAGTTTCCCCCAGGAATATGGTTTACACCTTCTATAATAACTCACATATAAGGAACGCTGGAACATCTTAATTATGATTAACCCAAAACTATTAAAGATATTTATGATAGTATAATCATCCTCACTACATGACTCTAAACTATACATTATCATGTACTCATTGCATGAAATTAAACTGAAAGGATAAAATTGTCTTTTTTTGCATCATTAAACTGTTTAGGATTGTTTTAAGCCTAAAGTTCCCCCTAATGTTGATTTTTCCATTTTTTAGGAAATGACTTGGAATCCTCCTAATCCCTTGTTTCTCAAACTGATCATAGCTCATGTGAGCTTAGGGGTCTTAGCGAGAGATTCACCATGAAAAAATAGAAAAATATTCTAGGAATGTGGTCTTAGCAGCACAACCCTAAAAGGCATGTCATAGTTTCCTCCCCTGAGAGGAACCCCATATCCTAGCCATGTGACGATAAATGACCAGGTACTCCAAAAATGGGATGAATGTCTCACCCTGCATATGATTCGGATCTATGTAAGGGACACCTGATTGCATGAGTAAATTACAGCCCAAATGTCACCAATATGTATGGATACACTCTTACCATATCCCAAACTTTGTGATTTGAGTGATACTAAATCCTCATAACCCACCAAGGACATCAGAGACAAATGGAAAGTGTCATGTGGAAACCTTTGTTTGACTATGAACATCTTACCCCGGTGGCTCTGCATATGTTGCCCACAAAAAGGGATGTCAATCAAAGGAAAATTAGTCCCCGCGAGAGTCCTCTCTTATCTCAGTATTCCCAATGTCTTCCAAGCCTTGTTAAATCCCTCTTGATTCAAGGGCCCTCAAAGTCATGGTTTACATTTTCCTCATTACACACATCCTAGGTATATCAGAACATATTGACCTGATTCATATCTAGTATCTTTTGACATTTCTAAGGATACCCCATCCATATGCATGATGTTTATCTTCATACAAAATTAGAGTGCCTCCACTCATTTCAAAAAGAATCTCAATTAAAATTTCCCCTTTTGTGTTTAAGTTCTCCCCTTTTCAAAGGTCACACACCATATTCAGAAAGTTCCCAGTCTTCATAAACATCCTCAACCATCAGAGATGGAAGGCCAAAGTCCTATATACACCTTTTATTTACTACGCACATCATGGCTTAGTGGCTCTACATATATTTCCCACAAAAATGGACATCAATCAAAGGAAAAATCATCTTCAGGAGAGTCCTTTACAGCTTTCAAATGCTCAAATAAAAATCATGTTTTATCACACCCTCAAATTTGGAAAAATACTAGATAATGGCTTACATACCCTTTTCTTTCCAAATTCCCTTGACATTGAAAGGAATCCTACCTGAACTAACCATTCAACAACTCTCCCTCACACAAGTAAGAACTGTGTGAGAACATTTGTCCAATCAAAGTCGACGTGAATGTCCCTAATGTTTTTTGACACCACTACTCAAGACAGCCACCCAATGTGGCTCCCGACTATGAAATAAATTCAAAATAATTTAAATCCCACCATTTCCATTTGAGATGGAATTATATTGTCTAGTAGACACATTTTATTGACTATGCACATTATGCCCTGGTGGCTCTGCATATGTATCCTATAAAAATGGTCGTCGATGAAATGAAAATCCATCCCCATGAGAGTCCTTTCATACCTATGTACTCCTAAAATGGCTCTTGAGCCTTATGCATGTATGAATCCCCAAATTAAGGGTCAAGACCCCCCCCCCCCAATCCATGTCTGAAGGATATTAGAAGATTATTGGATGATAATCCCAAGTCTAGGACCTTGATCCATTAGGTTTGGTCAAAGATGTTCGACCTAAAACACTAGTAATAAATTTTTTTGGCAGGACTATGATCTACAAGTGAAAAAGACACCATTCTTTCTAGAGGGAAAATCTGCAAAAGGTATCTCTGGGTTAAATTAATGTATCGGTTTTTTTAAAACATTGAGCCATCAAAAAAATGCTCAAAACATTTTATGTCGAAAACCCACAAAGGGAGGCCTAATAAAAAGTAAACTTATACCTTCTAAGACTATGTTAAGAAGGATTAGGAAAAAATTAGGGTAATAATGAAAAAGACATAAAAGTTTGTGGGTTTTTCCATGAAACCCCCATAATAGTCAGACTACACTCAATGAGCCATGTGGATCCAGCAAAAAATAGAGCCCAATTTGATTATTTCATTTTACTTGTTTCAAGTCATGGTTTAAAATTAATGCATGATTGAAATGATGTTGACATGAAGGGGGAAAAGGAAAAGAAATTGAATTTTAGGAAAAATAAGTTTCGTTGATTTCGAAAAAAAATTGAGGATCATCCCCAGCTCTGAGTCTCTCTAAACTATCAAAAATGGGGGGAGTACATATAATGATCTGGGATGGGACTACAACAAGGCTCAGTTCTCTATTTCCTGGAGGATGGAAAGTGAATGCCATGAATCGTCAATGGTCTGCTCAAAATAATCTCTCTTCTCTGTTTTAACCTTGACCGTCAGACACACCCTCTCTAGAAAAACATTAAGGTCCTACCCTTTCTTTTTTATTTCTTCATAGTTTGCCCATGAAGAGACCAGTTGACCCCTTAACCTTGTTGCACTGGCTTCACACTCCCAAAACACTTCCTATTGGGTTTCCACCAAATCACGAGACTTCACCTCCTCATCCTTCAGATAATCAAATTCCTTCAAAACATCTCGGAAGGTCACCACCTAGTGATGGGAAGAATTTAACTTGGCCATCTTGTCGTTGAAGGAGGCAAGGTCTTCTCGAGCAATGACAATTTGGTAGATAATGAGTTTTAAGAGCTAATAATCAAAGCCTCTAGAACCCAGCTTAGTGAATAGTAGTAGAAAATTGACTCCCTCATCGTCAAAATTGTCCATATGTGTCTCTGTGGAGAGAGATCATAATTGGATCGATACCTCTTTCTGCACCGCCTGGTTCCTAGCTGCAGCACCAGTACCTTGATCCCCCCCCCCCAGCATTGTGTCTGGAAGTAGGAAGCATCATCACCGGAGTGGGGAGGGACCTAAGACAGGTTACCCAAGATGGGGGAATCTCTTTTCCCTCATATGGCCCAGCCACTGGACTCAGATACAGAGGACTAGTCACAACTTCTGAGGTGAATGATGATATTCGACTAGTGCTAGCATCATTATGGTCTTGGGAGGTATCCGTGGGAGGGGAGTAGTCTGAATCAATCCCAAATGAGATAATTTTTACTGATAGGGCCCCTCCTAGATGTTTCTGACAATGATTTAAGTGTCTTATTACCACAAGGGTTGGAATATGTGGTGTATCCATCGTGGCCATTGTAGGGAAGGAAGTTGAAGGCGTAGTTGTTACACTCTTCACTGTAGAAGGAATGTGTGGAATTTCTATTAGGGAAAGGACATGGTAAGAAATGTTTAAATGTTTATACACCCACTGAACAAGTTCTTTAATCATCTCATTGGGGTAACAATCCGCCCACAGTCAGGCATATTCCAGAAATAGAAAAGTGAATTCTGTCATGTTATGAATGATAACTTCCATAGCATCACCTTCAGGCATCATCATGAGCCATAATTGTAAAAGAACTACGAGGTGAGCCTTCCCCTTTAATTGGATAGTTGGAAGCAACACAGTCTGTTGGAGGCATCTAAATTTCCTAGAAAAATGGTAGGGGAGGTATGTCTCACAAATGACTACTCGATCTATATGATTAGTGAGCATCCCATCCCAAAGTGTAATGAGGTACGATAATTCCTCCAAAGGACTTCCCTTTTCACCTCTCAGAGACACATAAAGGGTAGGATTCGTTGAAAACAAAAAATGAGAAGCGTCGTTTGATGGTCTGACCACATGAATAATGCTTAGAGTCCTAATATGGACATCAAAAATATTGAGAAGGGAAGGTTGAAAGCCAGAATGAGGATCCTTTGTTGTATGCCAGTATTCATAAAATGGGAAGTGTTCTTCCATCCACCCATACAAAAATTGAAAAGGTCCACTGAGAGGGTGTGGGGACTAACAACTTGAATTTGTCCAAAAAATTCATAATGTCGGGTGAGGGTAGGAAGGGATAAATTAATGGGTTAACCCTATGCCAGTGTAGCCTCCATCATCAAAGTATAAGCCAAAAACTCGGTATATACATCACGGGATGGGAAAATCCATCTTCTCAAAAACATAGAAAAGAAACCTACTTGTCTAAGTGCAAGTGATACGTCTGGTAAAAAATCGTATCCCCATGTGGTATGTCTTCCTACTTCAAGGGTATCACAGTATGGCCCTGGAGTTTGGCGGGACTGATGGGTTAGATGATTTCGACAGCAAATTTCCCTTGACTTGGGTCTGTTCTCAAGTAATAATGAACCTATACATTCTTCGAATGGGATGAGTGAGCGAGCCTAGAGGTGATGTTCAAGTAATCCCTCTTCTATTAATAGTAAAATTCTTATCTATGGGGACACGTGGTTAGTGCCATTCCAAGAAGTGGCTGCTAGGAGAAATTCATCATACATTTCTCCAAGGATAGGGATTCCTCCTTGCTTTTGGATATCCCATAGGTTGATCCCCACCTCCCCATGTAATAATTGAAAGGTGTTGGTTCTTGAACACCAACAGCTCAATAGATCCAGAAGGATTTATCCTAGGGAGAAGATTGAAAACTGATAAACCCAGGCTGCCTAGTACAAGCCCACAACCTCCAATTGATTGGGGGAATCCAAACAGGTCAGATGCACAAAGAATTCCCAGGCCCACTCATCGATGAAACATCCTTTAGCCCAAAGATCCCACTTGGTGCTCCACCCACCATTGATATTTTCTAGGGATATGCTAATAATGGATGTGTATTCTCGAGTATCTAGTCTCGTGGTGCCATCGTGACACCCGCGTTATCCCTGAGTCCATGTCAAGCCTCTTAGTATGAAGAAGTCCTCCTGAATTGGAGTGGTGAGGACTTCTCCTACTGGGGAAATGTTTGTGTGATCATGTCCTTGTGGTGCCTCCAAGACGATGAAAGGGGTATCGGTGTTAGCCAACAGTAGAGGAACATCATCAGAGATACCAAAGCCGTAAAGCTGTAACTGTACAGATTTATAATAGTCTAGATTCTATGGTGTCAAGAAATAATTTAAGAATCTATCCTGATGAATGATGTGGGATTGAAGATGATCATCACTATTTCCTATCATGTTTTACCTTGTATTCATTGATTTTATCATAGCCTGTTAAGCAGCCATTGTAACTTGCACAAGAAGATCAAGAAGCTGACAAAAATTCAGTCCAATAAAAAGTATAGGATAAAGGCTATGTAAGACTGTATAAAGGACTCAATACATGTCCACAAAAGGATCCATGTAATGGTTCCAGAAATGGTATGCAGTAGCCACATCCCTCGTATGGCATAGTGGGCAGAAGTCATAATCTGTGTACTTCATGATATACAGAGGTAACCCTACCTACAGCTACGGTATGTGGATTCCTTTCCCCATGTACAGCCATGGTACATGAACCATCCACGAGGCGTTGGCCTGCATATCATTGGTCGGTGAACAAAAAGGTTCATAGAAGATGGATACCATGAACCTAGGCCTTGATTATGATCCTGTTCAGAAATTAAGGATTAAAGTTTAAGTTTGGATTATTAGTTCTTAATGTTCGGTTTGTTGATCCACGTTCGGTATGTGGAAAAGCCAACCACGTAGCATCATCCAACATGAAACCCATATTTCAATCTTAAAATTCTGCAATGCTATTCATGAATCCAAAATATGGTACACAGACATAGAAATGGAGAGAAGATTGGTTCATGGAATGTATAAAGCAGTTCGTGAAAAGGAATTTCGCAAGGAGCACAGTACGCAAGAGCAGAGCAAGCCAGGGAAATCAAGATCACTTTTCTCCACGAGAAATGCTAAAAGAAAAATGATATGGGCCTCTATATATTATTGTGGACCCCTCCTAACAGGTCCATCTATTCTACCATGAACCATTTCTGTTCAGAACTGCTCCTACCTCAGAATAGTCCCTTTTTCATTCCGAATGGACCCCATTCTGATGGGGGCATTTTTAGGGTCTTGAAAATTCTTCTAGGGGAAGAAGATACCCTAAAAATTGATTTGTAGAAGGAATCAAGAACTTCTACAAGCCTGTCAAGGTGAATGGATGAATATTGAGTTGAAAATTTCAAAAGAAAATTGAAGGAATTAAAGTTTTAAAGGATTTTAAAGTGTCCTACGTACCATCACTGGGAAAGGTACACCCACTAGCTAGATCGCGAACCAACAGGTATGCGAACTGGTGGCCAGAAAGGCGATGGCCAGCAAACAAGGCAGACCATGAACTATGTCGCTGAAGGGATCGAACGCGTAAAGGCCATCCACGTACCATTTTTTGAACCCATCAGTTCGTGGATATAGTGAATCAGTAGGGTTCTAAAAACCATGATTGTGAACCGAAGCCTCTTCAAACCCTAGATTGACCGAGTCTTTTCTAGGTCAGGATATCTCTTCATGGGCCTCCACAAATGGTGTCACATGCCCAATAGATACAATTTCCTCGATGCTCTATAAAAGGATCACAATAAAAGGAAGATCGGTGTATGAATAAAAGTTTTAAGGGGACTCATAGGTTCAAATAAAGAGTTCCTAGAAGACTCCGGCTTCCGTCTTGATTCATCAGTGAAGCCTGAATTGTGAATTGCACTCTCCGTAGGTACTGCCGGATGTGAACCATAAAATGGGGAAATTAAATAATAATAATAGAACTATGAACCTAACTGGTGAACCGTGAACCACAAACTTCCTGCGAATGAATTCCCCGCGAATGATAATCCCTTCGACCCTCCTTCAATATGGTACTCCGCGTAGTGTACCACTGCGTGAACAGAACCCAGCGCCGCATATTGCATCAGTGCGTAGAGGGATCCCAAACCAGCAAGGTGGGCCGCGTACCACTATGGTATGCGGTCGTCTATACCCATGATCGTGTACCACAACGGTACACGGATAGCCCCTCTGCCTGCATACCACTTTATTATGTGGATCCTCCCCCATCCTGCATAAGAAACTAATATACGAGATTGTGTGTTTTCAGGTATTATTTCCTTTGGTCCCAAACTCACCCTTCCATTACCATCCAGTTCTCCATAATCCCCCCACAAACCAGTCCTCTAGAATTAGGTAAAATCCTCCTCCAAAGCCACCAGACCCGTATGATCAGACCATCGGGCGCATCAACATGCCCCTTTGAGTCTACAGACCCATGGTATTGGAGGCATGAAGGCTCTCCCCATAGTGGTTCAGGATTTGGATGTGTATGTGGGTCTATAGTCCCATGGTAACCCGGAGTCCAACCTTGGTATACCGATGTGAACCTCTTCGTTCTTAAGAATAAGTGTGATCACTTTCTTTTCCATTCAATGAGGAATAGTGATCTGCCGAAGGGGTTATGTTTGCTCCCCCCTTTGATGAGGAAGAAACTCCTCCCCTTCCCAAAATGTATTTCAGGGCCCTGACAATGTGGTTAGTCCCATTTCATGTGAGTTCAGGCCATGTAATATTCAACTTCATTTCACATTGAAGGGTTCATTGCTCTATTCCCTCTCCCATGGTCACCCCGGCCTCTTCCGCCGTAGGCTCTCCCTCCCCCACCAATAGGGGAGGAAGCATGTGCCTTGTTGAATCATTAAAATCCTCTAGTTTCTCAAACCAATCATGAATCACATGGACTTAGAGTATTGCGATGATTATAATATTTACATGATTCTGAACTATGAGAACTCTTATTCTTGATCAAACTAGGATATGTGGGATGCCTACCTGAAGGCCCGAACTCAAAATTCACCCAATTATGTTCCCCTCAAATTGGTTGCTTCTATGTGTAATCCCCACACATTATAAAATACAATAACTCTTAATCCTAGTCAAACTAGGATATATAGGATGCCTACTAGAAGGCCCGAGCTCAAAAGGGAGCCCATCCAAAAGGGTTCACCCAATCATGACCTACCCATGGGAAGATTTTATGCGTAAGCCCCACAAAATTCAAACTATGTGGGTTCTAAGTACTCTATCAATGATACGTAAGAATCCCTTATTATAGTCCTGATCCCAACATCAAGTCACCTTCCATCTCACCTGGATGACGATAAACTTCAGAGAACCTTATAATATGGATTAGGTAAGAATTGCCTCCATAGCATCAAATATATGTATGCTTACGAAAATCTTGCAAACCAAGGGTAGCCCATGGACACACTCTTCAGGAATGAACCAAGTATTCACAAACATATAAACATGACTTAAATATATAAGAGAGCCCCTGAATAGGAAACATCCTCCCCGGAAGGGTGCGGTGAGCCTGACTACCCATCCCCTCGACCAATGGAGTCCTCAAGTGTCGTTGGCTAAATCATCAAAAAACGAGTGCCTACCTTTGGAAATTAGGTGCATGAATCATGGATACCAGGTCCATTGGGAATTCATGGATCTACAAATAAACCAGTTGGAGAACATCTGAGGAAGTTATATCTAAGTAGGACTGATTACACAAGTGCTTGACCCCACACAATCGCCCACTGGGACCATTTGAATATGGAATCACAATCACAATACAAAAGGGAGTGAATTGTTCAGTCCTCATGAGGTCAATCCAACCTTTTTTAAAGTATAATGATGTTGAATAGGTTGAAACAAAAAAATGGTGAATTTGAAAAGAACCCGTCTATATAAAAAATGGTACTGGTGATAATCCTCATCAGACCATTTCCCCACCAACCGAAGTGCGCCACCTCGGAGGTGGAATAAAAATGGTGAACCCGACGTGAATCCTTAACCAAGGTGGAGGTTCTACCCCAATGATAAAATAAAAAATGATACTACACATCGGACCAATTTTTTCATCTCGGTACGTATAAAGTGCACCACCTCATAGGCGGAACAAAAATGGTGAACCCGATATGAATCCTTAACCAAGGTGGATGTTCTACCCTAATGATAAAAGACAAAATGAAATTGCACGTTGGCTCATTTTTTTCACTCCGGTACGTGCTAAACACACCACCTCAGAGGTGGAACAAAAATGGTGAACCCAACGTGAATCCTTAACCAAAGTGGTGGTCTTACCCCACTTAAGCCTCTTCACCCTATAGTAAAAGAAAAGGGGAAGTGGCCCAGAAGAACCGCTAAATATGCATATGTTTACAAAAATGCTACTTTGATGATGTTTTTTGGCCTATATGTCTTATATGTATATTGTAGGTTCCCGTAGAGCAACCTTAGATTCAAATGACATCCCAAAAACCCATGCAGACACACACATAAGTGATCCCACTAGCGGTCAGGGCCCCAACGAAGAGCAGGACCCCCTCGCCTACCTAGCCACTTCAACGCTGGGTATCCAACATACTGATCAGTAAGTACCATGGAAATGATACTCTCTCCACACTGGAGGCCACAAGATAATCCCTCCAGTCTGTAGAGTTCCTCTAGCCACCTATTTAGCCACTACCGACACCCCTGCACAAGGCGGCCCTGGTGGTCATCTTAAACCATTTCGGGAGCCTGTCCCCGGAACGTGACGACGAGTACCTTCCATATCATATGGAGGCAGATCAAGTTGATGATGATAGCTTCATCTCAACTGCATAGGGGACCTACTCATGGACCCTCACCGGAGAATGACTGCACCGACACCGGACGACCAAGGTTCCTCCCACCAAAGAGGACCTTATACCGATGGCACATGCCAAAGTCAAGGAGACCCGAGCCCCTCGGGCTTCCAGCCAAGGGTGGAAAATATATAATCAGGAACACTCTATCACCCTGTTTGCTGAGGAGAAAATTCTCCGTAATAACGTGGTGGCATTCAATAGGAATACATCTGATTCTTCATCCTCTAATCAATCCTACCATAGAAATTGGGTGGCACAATATGAGCACATGCACATTCCTTCTAGTTCTTGATGGTCCTGCCGTGCAGACAAAGCAGCAAACTACAGGCATATGTAAAAATCTACCGAGGCACAAAAAGCTCATCATCCAAACAGGGTGGAAACCAGCTACACACTGGAACAGATACCTGGTAATGCATTTCAAGTCTTCCATCTAAATATGGAAACAACCAGCTACACGCAGTCACAAATACATGATGACACATTCCAAGAATGCTAATCAAAATGACCTAAAATTATATTCGTTATCACTTTTGTATTATTAAATATTTTTTATAAGGAAACCCGTAATAAAAAAACCTAGGAAACTTTGAAAATAAATCACCAGAAACAATGAAAATAAGAAAATATTGTTAACAAATGGTTATAAAATGTTATAAGAAGATCATGTAATGTATTATAAAAATGGTTTTCATTATGTAATGTATTGATAACATAATAAGAAAAATTGTACATGATTTTTTAAAACATTCTAAGGATGTCGAACCTAATGTAAGAGACTTTCCTTTTAAAATCCTTTTGAATGTCCCTTTTAAAAAATTAAAAAAGATACTTCTCTTTATATATGGCAAGAGAGTTTTATTGTAATGACCTGAAATTTTGAATGAATTTTTGTTTCCTAATTTTGTGTGTTTTTTTAGTTTATACTCAACAAAACTATTCTATTTTATTAATGATGTGAGTATAATTAAAATGAGACCGTTGGGTTTCGACTGTTATATGACCATTGGTCAATATGCCTGTTGGAAACTAAATGTTGCGATTGTTATCTCTAAATACAAGTGATCTTGGTTAATTGATACAGAAAGAAGATTCGATGGCCTCATCCAGTAGTCTCGGGCCGATCGAATCACATCTGATGAAACTTGGGAAAGAGGTAGCACCACTGGGCTTTGCTCTGGACCAAACCCAAGCCGAACATCATTGTGTGAAGCTGGAGTGGAATCGCCTTCCGGAGAAGTTCAAGCTTATAGAAATCACTAGTCGGGCAATGTTGGCTGAGCCACCCTCGGATTCTCTCACCTTAGCACACCTTACACTTAGGTCCTATGCTGCGGTTAGAAGAGGCTATGTAACGAGACTGTAGCTACATTGTGTAATCCTTAAGATAAATAAAATTTTTATTTTTTCCTATGGTGAAATTTGTGTTTTTTTAAGATGTTTGAATAAATATAGGTTGTATATTGATGAATTTTGGAAAAGGTGGATATTTAAAAATATTTATTTAAACCTTAAATAATTAATTATGTGTAATTATTTTCAAAAAATTTTATTCTTGATATTTTTTCAGTAAGAAGTTTAGAATCCAATAACATCAACTTATTTTTTTGTCAATGGTAAATTATGAATAGTGATTTTACGCTTAGGATTAGTAGTGTGACCATATGGATTAGTAATCTCACATAAATAAAGTATTAATATAATTTAGTTACCTTGATTAAGTAATGTGATTCAATAAAATAGGTAAATGACTGTTTCAAAAATTATTAGTCAAGTATTAGTTTTTACGGGTGAATAGTGATATTTTAAATAAAAATTAAATTAAAAATATTTAGAAAATTATTTTTATAAAATGGATTTCATTTTTGAATTCAGAGCATCAATATTAGGTTAAGGTGATTTTTGGGTATTTTTTTGAAAAAAAAATGAATTTTTGGTGAATAGTGAAAATACAGGTTTTAGTTCCAGGTGTTTAATGACATCATTAAGGATGTAATAATTATTTAATCATTCTAGTAGACTTATTAATAGTAATGTAAGGTTTTATGTGTCTCAATTGGCCAATACAATGAGAAAATACCATGGGAAAGCCCATGGTTTTTTCAATACCACTGATGAGGTGTCCCTTGGTCATTAAAGACTTGTCCCCTCACTTATCCTATAAATACCAAGTCCTTTCATCATCCTTTTGATTTTCAAATCCTCCTCAATGTAATTATGGTATCCTTACCTCCCAAGGATTCCTCCCAAGGTGCCCTCAATCCTCCCAACGTCCCAACCTTCAAGCTTTCGAAGTTACTCTTGAAGGTAAGGGATTCTTTCACCCTCCTCTTTTAAGTCGTGACTTTCTTTATGTTGTGTCTTATATTTTCCATCTCTTTATGTTGAGGGTATGTTCTTATATGTTATTATTACTTCCCATTTCATGTCCAAATGATTATAGACCCTTTCTTATCTCATCAATTTGATTTTTGAATTTTTATGTGACGTCGTTAGGCTGCCGAATTTTCCATAAAATAAATCGCATCTTCTCTTTTCTTTCATGTTTCCTTTTCATGTGGTATGTCATTCAAATATCCATACCATGATCTTAGTAAATACCCATAATTTATTATGAATTATTTATGAGTGGGTGACACTTGTACCCTCTCTTTAATGTTTTCTAAAACCATGTTATATAGCCATTAGGCTGTAGAAATTTCGTCTCAAAATTTTTATCCCTTTCTCTCAAGAAATTACATTGTTTATTTATGTGAATACCCATACCTGTTTCGTTTCTATGGGTGTTCATAAATATATAAATATGATATATTTGATTCTGGAATTGACATACATATAACCCTCACTCTCTTTCCATGGGTTATAAATGATATAATGATCTTATTTTTAAGAGCTTTTAAAACATCACGATTTTGAAATGAAACACATTTCTTTTTTTCTCGATGGGTTATTTATGAAATGTTTGATTATGATCTATGTGGCTCACATGAAATTTAAGACATATTAAGGGTGTGCCCTGATAGCGCTCTAATGCATTGGGTAAATAATTAATCTCTAGATATGACAAGTTTTACGATACCTTGGTGAATAACCCTGGTAATTTTGATGACACCTTAGGGATGGAACTTGGTGATATGTTCATGAATGTCTAAATTAAATTTTTTATCCACATATTCAAGTTATGTTCTATGTTTTTTTCATTATGATATTCCTATACTTACATTTCTCATGTCTTTATATTTTTATTGAAGTTCTTATTTATATCACAAGTACATTGATTACCTTGTTTACCCTTACTGCGCATTATTCTTACCCTTTCCTTTGATGTATGTCTCTAGGATATGAGATGAAGTAATTGCACATTGGATGAACCTTTGATGGAGCCTTAAATTGATTTAGATGAACTGTTTTATGTTTTTTTCATTTATTGTGTTCCGGATTTCCAAGACACTAGACTTTAAAGATCCTATTTTTGTAAAATGTAATGAAAAGTTATGTAATAAAAAGGCTGGATACCATAGTTGGTATCAAAGTATAGTTTAGTTATTTATTGAAATTAGGCTATGAAAACTTTATGAAGAACCCTATAGAAAAGTTTAAATATAGGGAAAAATTCCTGGTATTTTGGTGAGTATTGAGTAAGTGGTTTATCAAACAAATACATCCTTGTTTGGATACGAGCATGTATAGGAGACTCTGGAACAAATGTATATAGGGGTAAAACCCAAAAACACCACTTTGAGCTAGAGTTGAATGAGAACTGGTGCACGACAATGGGCCTTGTTGCACTCTTGTTTACGACACTCCCGGGGGATATGTTTTGTTAATGACAAGCTTTTTATGAATCATTATGAAGGAATTATAGAGAAATATAATTGTTTAAGCATGAAGTTTTGGGATGTAGAATCCTTTAGAGTTAAATGATTCGAAAATGAAACAATTTTCTCACTAAGATTTTATTATTTTAGAAAATGGCAGGCAATAGGATCAACCGTGAAAATGGTGACTGCAATGTACCATGCGTTGATCGCCCTCTGATGGAAGCTGGAATGGAAGCATTCATATGAATGACGAACCAACTAACTCAAGTTATGAGTAATAACATGAATCAAGCTAAGAGGTCGATCTCACCATAAAGGTAACAACATTCTTTTGAGTCCTTTATGCACCAACAACCACAAACCTTCAGTGGATCGACTGACCCATTGATTTCTGAGAAACGTATCAGCTCTATAGAGAAGGATATTTTCTGTGATAAGTTGTTCAGAGAAAGAGAAGGTCACCCTGGATGTCTATCACTTAGAGGGAGAAGCTGATCAGTGGTGGGAACTGATCAAAAAAACAAGGCAAATAGTGGATGTTAAAGCTATAGAGTGGGAAGAGTTCAGAGGGATCTTTCTCAGTAAGTATTTCCCTTGTTCCATGAGAACAAGAATAGATAAGGAGTTTCTTGAGCTGAAGTAGAAGGAGAATTGACTTGTGGGAAGTTACGAGAGGAACTTCACAAGGCTTTCACGATATACCTCTAGCTTTGTCATGGATCCAAACGATAAGGTTGAAAGATTCTTAGGTGGAATGAGACCTCATCAACGGAAGAATCTAGACAACCGAGATTATGATAGCTATGAGGAGATCGTGCAAAGTGTGATGAAAGTGGAGCTAGAGTTTGGTGAGACGCAGTGGTCTCATAAATCCAATGACAAGAAGAGATCAATGGATCCCATCTTAGGGAGGAATTTTGATTAGGGAAGATGAGGAAAGAAAGTGCAACTTCCCACATGTAATAAATGTGGTAAGAATAATGCGGGGAACTGCCTACTCGGGAGCGGGAAGTGCTACAAGTGTGGCAGAGATGGCCACATTGTGAGGAATTGTCATGGTAAGGTGAAACCACAACTTCCAAACACAAATGACAAGGGGAAGATGGTGCAGGCCCTACCTGATGTCCAGTGCTTTAAGTGTGGACAACGTGGGCACTTTTCCAATCACTATCCAAATTCGAGGGAAGTGGAGGGGAACCACCACCAGCCTCAACAAAGTTCAAGGGATCAAGGTCGTGCTTTTTCTATCATGACAATTGAAGTCAATGCTCCGAATGATGTGGTAGCAGGTACTCTTATTGTTCTATCAAATCTAGAAATTACTTTGTTTGATTCTGGGACTATCCAAGTATCTTCAGTGTTTAGAAACTCTAGTATTTACTTTAGTGAGAAAAATCTTATCGCGTATCTAGTAATCATTCCCATGTTGGAATTCAACATTATACTAGTGATGGACTGGCTCTCAAAGTATAATGCTAAGATAAATTGCAGAACCTAGGAAATATAAGTTGTCTTGAATGGAAAACCTATACTAATCTTCCAAGGAGAGATATCTCAACATCATATTTGCCTAAAAGAACCCCTTATATCCTTCTTTATGGAGTTGATCAGTGAAGAAGAAGAAGTAGATGAGAGTTTGATGATATAAAATGTCCCCATCATCCAGGAATGCATTGATGTATTTCTGGAGGAGTTTCCTGGACCTCTCCCAAAAAGAGAGGTAGATTTCTCCATTGAACTCATACCTGGATCTCATCTGATATCAAAGAACCCGTATAGGATGGAAAATGTGGATCTAAGTGAATTAAAGAAAAAACTCCATGATCTTTTGGAGAAATGGTTTATCCGAACAAGTGTGTCTACTTGGGGAGCACATGTTCTCTTTGTGAAGAAGAAGGACGGTTCGATGCAGCTATGAATTGATTATAAAGAACTGAATGGGATCACAGTGAAGAACAAATATCGTCTTCCAAGAATTGATGACTTATTTGAACAACTTTGTGGGGCTCAATTATTCTCTAAGATTGGCCTTCGATCTGGTTATCATCAATTGAGGGTGAAGAAAGAAGATATTCCAAAAACTACCTTCTGATCAAGATATAAGCATTGTGAGTTTATTGTTATGTCCTTCAGACTGACTAATGCACATGCCATTTTTATGGATTTTATGAATAGAGTCTTTAAGTACTACCTTGATAACTTTGTGGTAGTTTTTATTGATGATATTTTGATATATTCCCAAAGTATAGAGGATCATGAAAATCATCTGAGGGTCATTTTGCAAACCCTATGGAAGGAGAGGCTTCTTGGAAAGTTCAGTAAATTTGATTTCTGGTTAGAACTAGTGGCTTTCTTATGGAACATTGTAACTAATGAGGGAATCACAGTTAACCCTGCAAAGACAATAGTTGTAGAGGAGTTGCCTCAACCTACAACAATAACTGGTATTCGTAGTTTTCGTGGATTAGCAGTATATTATAGGAGGTTTGTGAAAAACTATTCATGACTTTCAAATCCATTAACCATGTTAACTCGAAAAGGGGTCAAGTTCATTTGGAAAAAGGAGTGTAAGGAATGTTTCCAAGAGCTGAAGAAGAGATTGGTTACTGCACCTATGTTAACTCTGCCCTCAAGTAGAGAAGGATTTGTTATTTTTAGTGATGCATCTATAAAAGGGATTGGGTTCATCCTCATCAAAAATGACAAGGTCATTTCTTATGCATCTCAATAGTTGAAGATTAATGAGAAGAATTATCCTATGCATGATCTGGAGCTGGTTGTAGTCGTTTTTTCTCTGATGGTATGGAGGAACTATCATTATGGGGAGAAATATGATATATACATAGACTATAAAAGTTTGAAGTATATTTTCACCCAAAAAGAATTGAACATGAGACAAAGGAGAGGATTAGAACTTCTTAAAGACTATGATTGTTCAATTCATTATCACCCTGGAAGAGAGAACAAAGTTGTTGATGCATTAAGTAAAAAAGACTCAGTTATTCTTTCCATGATGAGGATTCAAAAAGATCCTTTTATCAATGACCTAGTAAAGATGAACATAAGGATTATAATGAAGGGGACATCATCAACCCTATCCCAAATTATTTCTCAACTGTCATCACTAGAGAAGATCAAGAAGGCTCATAAAGAAGATCCTTTATTACAACATAACTTTGAGGATGTAAAGGATGGAATGTTTCTTGAGTTCAATATTGATCAAGAAGGTGTACTGAGATTTCGTACAAGACAATATGTTCCATTTATTCCGGAAATAAATAAGGAGATGATGGATGAAGCTCATATATCTACTTTCTCTATAAATCCTTGAAACACAAAACTGTATAGGGACCTTCGTGATCATTATTGGTGGGATAATATGAAAAGGGAGATTGCTGACTACACTTTAAGGTGCCTAGTATGTCAGCAAGTGAAGGCAGAGCGACAACTTCTTAAAGGGGTATTACAACCACTACCCATACCAGCATGGAAGTGGGACAATATCACTATATAATTCATCATTGGTCTTCCGAGAACTCCCAAATAAAATAATGTGATTTGGGTTATTGTGGAACATCTCACCAAAACTGCCCATTTTATCTCTATCTGGGAAGATTTATCTCTTGATCAATATGCTAGGATTTACATGAAGGAAGTGGTAAGGCTGCATGGAGTTCCACTTTCTATCGTATCTGATCATGATCAAAGGCTCACATCAAAATTCTGGAGAATTCTTCAACAAGCTCTGAGCACTGAATTGAATTTCCGTACGGCCTATCACCCCCAAACTGATGTCCAATCTGAAAGGACTATTCAAACACTCAAGGATATGCTGAGAACATGCTCATTGAAATTTAAAGGTGGATGGGATCAACACCTCTATTTAGTTGAGTTCTCTTACAACAGCAACTTCACTCGAGCATTCAAATAGAACCCTATTAAGCTTTATATGGGAAGAGATGTAGAACTCATACTTTTTGGGATGAAGCTGGTTATAGAATGATTCTTGGGCCTAATCTTGTTCAAGATATGATAGAAAAAGTCCATGTCATCAAAAAACACATTTAGGCTGCTCAGAGTCGGCAAAATATTTATGCCGATAACCATCAATGGGAGTTAGAGTTTGATGTCGGTGACAAGTTCTTTCTTCGAATTTCACCTTGGAAAAGAGTCACGATGTTTTTGAAGAAAGGGAAGCTCATCCCTAGGTACATTGGCCCCTATGAAATCCTTGATCGCGTGGGAGAAGTGGCCTATCGGCTTGCACTTCCTCCAAATCTTGCACACGTTCATGATGTCTTCCATGTATCCCTCTTGAGGAAGTACATACCTGACCCTTAAAATGTACAAAACTCAAATGTGGAACAACTGTAACATGACATCTCTTATGAGGAGCAGCCGGTGGAGATCTTGGATCACAGAGACAAGGTTCTACGCAACAAGACTACCCACCTTGTTAAGGTGTTGTGGAGAAAACAAAAATATGAAGAAGACACGTGGGAACCAGAGGAGTCTATGAGGAAAAATTACCCACACCTTTTCTTTTCTGAGGATACGAGTTAAAATTTCAGGGATGACATTTCTTAAGGGGGAAGAATGTAACGACCCAAAATTTTGAATGAATTTTTGTTTCCTAATTTTGTGTGTTATTTTAGTTTATACTCAATAAAACTATTCTATTTAATTAATTATGTTAGTATAATTAAAATTAGACCATTGGTTTTCGACTGTTGTATGATCGTTGGTCAATATGACCGTTTGAAACTAAATGTTGTGATTGTTGTCTCTAAATACAAGTGATCTTGGTTAATTAATATAGAAAGAAGATTTGATGGCCTCATCCAGTAGTCTCGGGCTGATCGAAGCCCATATGAAGAAACATGGGAAGCAGGTAGCACCACTAGGCTTTTCTATGGACCAAACCCACGACAAACTTCATCATGTGAAGCTGGAGCGAAATCACCTTTGGGAGAAGTTCAAGCTTATAGAAATCACTACTTGAGAAATGTTGGTCAAGACACCCTCAGATTCTTTCACCATAGCACACCTTACACTTAGGTCCTATGCTGAGGTTATAAGGGGCTATGTAACGACACCATAGCTACTTTGTGTAATCCTTGAGATAAATAAAATTGTGATTTCTTCCTATGGTGAAGTTTGTGTTTTTTTTAGATGTTTGAATAAATATTGGATGTATATTAATGAATTTTTGAAAAAAGGGATATTTTAAAATATTTATATAATCCTTAATTAATTAATGATGTGTAATGATTTTCAAAAAAAAATTCTTTTTGAAATGTGTTCTGTAAAAAATTTAGAATCCAATAAGATTAACTTAATTTTTTGTGAATAGTAAATTATGATTAGTGATTTTACACTTAGGATAAGTAATGTGGCCAAATGGATTAGTAATCTCACTTAAAGAAAGTATTCATATAATTTAGGTAGCTTGATTATGTAATGTGATTCAGTAAAATAGGTAAATAACTGTTTCAGAAA
The DNA here is from genome assembly GCA_963277665.1 of Viscum album. NCBI lineage: Eukaryota > Viridiplantae > Streptophyta > Magnoliopsida > Santalales > Viscaceae > Viscum > Viscum album. Next base: position 1,899,114,414 of record OY728135.1, on the reverse strand, counting down.
TTATTATTCAAGTATTAGTTTTTTCTGGTGAATAGTGATTTTTTAATTAAAAATTAAATTAAAAATATTTAGAAAATTATTTTTATAAAATGGATTTCATTTTTGAATTCAGATCATCAATATTAGGTTAAGGTGATTTTTGGGGATTTTTCTGAAAAAAAAATGAATTTTCAGTGAATAGTGAAAATACAGTTTTTAGTTCCGAGTGTTTAATGACATCATTAAGGATTTAATAATTATTTCATCATTCTGGTCAACTTTTGAATAGTAATATAAGGTATTACGTGTCCCAAGTGGCCAATAACATGGGAAAATACCATGGGAAAGCCCATGGTTTTCCCAATACCACCGATGAGGTGTCCCTTGGTCATTAATGACTTGTCCCCTCACTTCTCCTATAAATACCAAGCCTTTACCGCATCCTTTTCATTTCCAAATCCTCCTCAACGAAGTTCTGGTCTCCTTACCTCCCAAGGAGTCCTCCCAAGGTGACCTCAAGCTTTCCAAGGTCCCGACCTTCATGCTTTTGAAGTTACTCTTCAAGGTAAGGGATTCTTTCACCCTCCTCTTTTAATTCATGACTTCCTTTATGTTGTGTATTATATTTTCCATCTCTTTATGTTGATGTTATGTTCTTATATGTTCTCATTACTGCCCATTTAATGTCCAAATTATGAGAGACACTTTCTTCTCTCATCAATTTTTTTTTCTGAATTTTTATGTGACGTCGTTAGGTTGCCGAATTTCTCGTAAAAGAAATCACATTTTCTCTTTTCTTTCATATTTACTTTTCATGTGGTATGTCATTAAAATATCGATAACATGATCTTATTAAGTACCCATAATGTATTATTAATTATTTATGATTGGGTGAACCTTTCCCCCTCTATTTAATGTTTTCTAAAACCATGTTATATAGATGTTAGGCTACAGAAATTCCGTCTCAAAATTTCTATCCCTTTCTCTCAAGAAATTTTCTTGTTTATTTATGTGAATACCCAGACCTATTTCGTTTCTATGTGTGTTCATAAATATATAAATATGATATATTCTATTATTTAATTGACATAAATATAACCCTCACACACTTTCCATGGGCTATAAATGATATAATGATCTTATTTTTAAGAGCTTTTATAACGTCATGATTTTGAAATGAAACCGATTTCTTTTATTCTCTATGGGTTATTTATGAAATGTTTGATTATGATCTATTTGGCTCACATGAAATTAAATAAATATTAATGGTTCTCCCTGATATCTCTTTAATGAATTGTGTAAAGAATTAATCTCTAGTGATGAAATGTTTTACAATACCTTGCTGAATAACCCTGGTAATTTTTATGACACCATGGGGATGGACCTTGGTGATATGTTCGTGAATGTATAAATGAAATGTTGTATCCACATATTCAAGTTATGTTCTAAGTTATTTTCATTATGATATTCCTATACTTCCATTTATCATGTCTTTATATTTTTATTCAAGTTCTTATTTATATCACAAGTACATTGATTCCCTTGTTTACCCTTACTGGGCCTTCTGCCCACCCTTTCCTTTGATGTATGTCTCCAGGATATGATATGAAGTAATTGAACATAGGATGAACCTATGATGAAGCCTTACAAGTGGTTTAGAAGAAAAGTTTTATGTTGTTTTCTTGTAATATGTTCCTGATTTCCAAGACACTAGACTTTAAAGATCCTCTGTTTGTAAAATGTAATGAAACGTTATGCAATAAAATGGTGGGATGTCATATTTATCACAATTTTGTTAATATTTATTAATATAATTTTTCATTATTATTTTTTCATAGTTATTTTTTATTAATATAACTTAATTATTATTTTCATTATTTTTATATTTTAAAAATAGTTTTTTATAGGAAAATGGAATTTTGAAAATCTAAAGGTGTTTTGCTGAAGAGTTTAAATAAGGTATCAAGTGTTTTATTGAAGATATGTTCCTTGGGAAATTTTTATGTTGGGTTTTTCCATTATATCTCAATATTTGATAGTTCTATACACTTTATAGCTTAAGATATGTTTGGTTGAGCCCATTATAGCTCAAGATAAGATAGGTGAGCCCCATTATAGCTCTCCAATGCATTGAGTACTATGGAGATGGAAGTAGAAAGAATGGTTATTCCATGTGTAAGGGTTAAACTAAGAGTGAAATGTTGAAAATTCCCCAAGTCAACTATGTGAAGTTTCTATGTATGCTAATGAGTTTTTATAAAAATACTTTCAATGGATTTTATGTTATCACTTGAATAAATATTTATTTTTTATATCCTTTACTAATATTTTTATGCTCATACCAAGATTTTCAAAAAAATTAATAGGTAGTAAAGATGGGGAAGAGAAATAAGTAATTAATTATGAATGTTATGTTGATTTTTCAATGAAATTGTGTTTTATTTTTATTTTTATTTGGAAGAAATTGATGTTTTTTAGAAGTATCTACTTTGTATAAATATAGAATGTTGTGCATGTATATTGTCCTAATTTTCTAAATCTATAAAACTAAAATGATCATCAATGTAAAATAATGTATTTTATTGAAAAAAATCAACACTATGTAATGTTTTAATGCTATGTCCTTATATATTCCTATTCATACCTTCACTTTCCACCAATTTTTTCCTATATAGAAACCTAGTCATGTGTTATTTTATATGATTGGTGTACATCCCATTATCTCTTCTTAAGAAGATGTTTTATTAAATCTTTTTATGATGTGAGTTTCTCAGTGATTTTAGTTCAAATTTTCAAACCCTATATTACCATGATCATTTTCAAAATGTGAGGATTCAATTTATTTATGGTGGGGATAGTGTATTACCCTAAAATTATAAAATAATAACCCTGTATGTGATAGATTATGTGACTCACAACACCATGATTAGAAGAAAATATAACACCCTGAGAAATTATGATATATTAATTTTGAAATAATTTCAACTTATTAAATTTTTTATATCAATAAACACTGGGTTTATCTTGCGTTACACCTAACATTGAGTTTATCTTGCGTTATACCAAATAGTGAGTTTAGCTTGTGTTGCATGAAACGCTGAGTTTAAACAAAATGTGACACATTATTATAATATTTTTATATAATATAAAAGTTATATCCTATGAATTAAATTGTTTTTCATGAATAGTAATAACTAAATTATGAAAAATATGGGAATTTATTGATTTGAAATGAAATAAGAAAAAATATAATGAAAAAGATATGTTTTCTTAAAAACAATATTTTCTAAAAAATAGTTCAATTGCGCTTTGAACAGAAAACATAATATTATTCCTTAACTCATTTATAAAGATAATTTTAAATAATTAAACTCATCTTTTAAATAATAATATCAAAATTAGTTTAGGGTTAATATTGGGATTTATCAAAGAAGTTTAGTATTTTTATGAATTGTGAAAAATAATGAAATTTAATTGAAAACTAACTTTTCAGATAAATTATTTAAATAGTTTAATTATATTTTAAATTTATTTAAAACTAAAATTATTTAAATTTTATATTAATTAATCCAATTTAGTCTTTTTTTAATCATTTTAATAAATACTTATTTTATAACATTTGAACTTTTTTTATTAAAAACTTATTTCTCATCACATCTACAAGATTAATTTTAAATTAAAATTTTCCACTTCAATAAAATGTATATTGATAAATTTATTCCATATTTTTATTTATAAGAATTTATAATTTATAAAAATGTTGAATTAAAAATTTTTCAAAACTAATATTTAAAAAAGAAAAAAATTAAATATCATGGTTAAGTTAAAAATCGATTTACCAAGGGTTGAAATATGAATATAAGGGTCAAAATGTCATCATATACTATAAAACATCCATTTTCATGACACATTATGACCATACCTAATCTAGGTTTTATAAGGTTTTATTGTGAAATCTTTTTTCCTAATACAAATGTGGGTATGATTGATGCTTTTCATAAAATTATAAGTGTTCCACTGACCTGACATATAAAAGGCCCCATACACTCTTATTCATACCTTCAAACCCATTTTTTTAATGTTATATCAACCCAAATTACATTAAAAATTCCCTCCTCTTATTCTAAAATATATATTTTGGGATGAAATCCAATATAATAAGGCTATGTTTCAAAAATAGGGAGGATACTAAAACAAGTAGCAATGTTATTCAATGAGTATTTTTATTTTATTTATTACACCACCCCCTTAAATTATTATTATAGAATACATATATAATAACGTCATTATATTTCATAAAAATATTTTTTTATGTAATTTTAATGACATAAAACCATAAACGCTTTAATAAAATGGTTTAATCAGTCTTGTGTAAGGAGGACTACCACCTCGTGAACTGATGTCATTCGTTCATTCTTACAACCTTCCATAGATGTGTATGATGATGGATATAAGGTATTTATATTATACTAATAATATAATTTTACCTATATAATCAATGTATAATATATACATTTTTTACTATCCATTATGTAGTGGGTATGATACTGTTGCATGTGTATACAGAATACTACCGTCATGGGAAGTAATGTTATTTTTCATTCACTAATGCTTTACTTGGAATGTAATAAGGTTTATATTAATCAATATATTTCATATATATTTCATATTTATTATATTAACAAAATATTTATCATTATTTAAAGTTAATATAATTTATTACCTTTTCAATCACTTAATGATGATAACATCGTTTTTGTGTGTGTGGATTATTTCCTTCATGAAGAAATCTAAAATTCTTTTCATCACCAAACAACATGGACGACATATAAATTATTATTTTTGTAAATAATATGGTATATATTATATTCTGAACATTCTAAATTAATAAAATATTACTTATCTCTATTCCATAATGATCAGTGAAAAACTGGAAATGTTACTCATGTGTATGTTTAACATACCATTTCCATGATTGTAACATAATTATTTTTTCAAAACCAACATTCAGGATTTGTATTAAAAATATAAGTTATTTATAAATATGACCTTTATTTCATGATTATTATTTTGTATGTGATATAACTATATAAAATTCTCAAGAATTGAATTATTCCTGATGAAAATCACATGTGAAAAAGAGGAAATTAACACTCGAGGCCATGAAAATAATGAAAGATTATTATTGAAAAAATTATAATATATCACAAAAGTATCATATATGATGTTATAAATATTAATTTTTTTCTTTAATAATTTAATAACATTATTTCCCCTGATGCGTCGGATAGCTCATAAGGGTAATTAGTAATAATATAATGAAATCATTTGGCCAAACACAATAAGTTTTTTACCTAGAAGATTACACTATCATTTTAATGGAATTTATAGTAAGGAACTCATGTTCCTAGGAAATATGACATTAAATAATTAATTATTTTTATAATTATGAGTTAATTTATTATTATCCATGTAATATTCCTAGTAATATTTTCTCTCAATTCATTTATTTCTTAGTTTTTTAATTATATATAATGTTTTTTAATTATTTACCTTACCTTGTTGATTATGAATATTTTATTTATGACAGTAATTATTGATTAAATGGTCTTTTTCTAATTATTTACCTTTACCTTGATTGTCTTATTCATTTAATTAAATTAAATGTTTTTTTAGATAATTAGGTTTCCATATTTTCCATTAAATGTCGATGATGCTTCATTTATTAATAATATCTACCTTTGTACTTAACTCTTACTTATCATTTGATATTAAACATTTATTTTCTTTTTCCCAAGAATCAATAAAGTTTAAAAATAAATATATTCATGAATATTCTATAGGTTATAATGATTTTATTGAAAAATAATTATTCAAAAATTTTTGAATTAAAATGTAATATAAGAATCATGTATGTTAACACTTTACAAAAACTATTAAACTATTCAGTCCCTCAGGATGTGATTCCTTGTATTTTATTCTAATTTAATAATGATGACACCACCTCATGGCTACTTGGTTCATTGTCACTACAATTTACCTTTAAATATTTATTATTGTCTTTGATATTTTCGTTATCATATTGTATCTAGATGAATTTATTTCCCAATTTAGTAATTACATGGAATGTGTGCTTAGTTATTTACCTTTACATATTAATTATGTTTATTGATCCATTATTTATTCCCATATATATAACCCTTACTAAGAATTTGAGCTCACCCTTATATTTTTATTTTCCCATGAATCAAGGATGTGTTCTATGAATTATATTCAAGGATATGATAAATTGAATAATTATATTCTCAAAAAAAATTATGTTCTAATTTTGGTTTTCAAGTGTAATGAAAGACTCATGTATGTATGTATTTTACCAACACTTTTAAACAATTCAATTGTTCAATATGTGATTCATTATACCATATCCCTATATAATAAAGTAGAACCCATATATAGCCTATGGGGTTCTGGGTCTTTAATGTTGGTATTAGATGAAGTTTAGTAGAAATTTTTTGAACTACATTTATGAAAACATAGATTATAGATCATAACCCTCTAATAGACTGTAGGGTTCTAAAAATTTCTCCAAGTGAAGAAGATAGCCCCACAATCACTTGGCATAAGGAATCAAGAACTTCTACAAGTCTAAAAATCTGAATGGACTCAAATTGAGTTACAAATTTTAAAAGAAACTTGAAGGAATTCATGTTTTCAAGTATTTCCAAGTGTCCCACATACCATCACCAAAAAATGTACGTAGACTAGGTGGATCACAAACCAATAGGTATGCAAAACGATCCACAAACTGTTGGGCTGTGAGGTGATGGTCGGCAAACAGACCATGAACTGTTTCGCTGAAGGTCTCATACATGTAAAGGCCATCCGTTTACAATTCTGCGAACCCATATGTTAGTGGATGAAGTGAATTAGTAGGGTTCCACGAACCATGATTTCAGAATAAATCCTCCTCAAACCTCGAATTGACAGAGTTTTCTGCGGGTTGGGATATCTCTTTATGGGCTTCTTTAAATGGTGTCACGTGCCCAATAAATACAATTGCCTCGATTCTCTATAAAATGATAATATTATAAGGAAGAGATATGGACGATGAAAATATTTAAGGGGAATCAGTGGTTGGAATAAAGCGTTTGGAGGAAACTCCAGCTTCCGTCTTGATTTATCGGCAAAGTCCAAATCAGAAACCACACTCTCTATAGGTATTACCAGCTACAAACCATAAAATGGGATAATTAAATAATAATAATAATAATAATAGAACCATGAACCTAGCCGATGAACCGCAAACCAAAAACTTCTTACGGATGAACTCCCTGAGAATGATAATCCCCCAGACCCTCCTTCAATATAGTCCTCCACATAGCACACCGCTACGTGGAGAGAACCCGGCACCGCGTACCACATCAGTACGTGGAGGGAACCCAAAGCGGCCTGGTGGGCCACGTACCACTATGGTACACTGTCGTCTATACCAATTCCCACAAACCACATCGGTATGTGGATGGCCCCTCTGCCCGCATACCACTCCGGTATGAGGATCCTCCCCAATCCCGTATAAGAAACCATTATCCAGGATGGGGTGTTTTCGGGTATTATTTACTCCAATCCCAACCTCACCCTCCCATTACCGTCTAGTCCTCCATAATCCCTCTGTGAACCAGTCCTCCGAAATCAGGCCAAATCCTCCTACAAAGCCACCAGACCAACATGATTAGACCATCGGGCACATCAGTGCACCCCTTTGAGTCTACATACCAATGGTAAGAGGAGTCACGAAGGATCTCCCCACAATAGTTCAGGAATTGTGAGTTTTTATGGGTCTACAATCCCATGGTAACCTAGATTCCAACCTTGGGATGCCGACATGAACCTCCCCATTCTAGGGATTAAGGGTGATAACTGTCTTTTCCATTTAATGAGGAATAGTGATCAGTCGAAGAGGTTATGTTCGCTCCCCCATTTGATGAGGATGAAACTTCTCCCCTACCCAGAACGTATTTTGGGGCCCTACCACTAAGGTAAGTCCCTAATATTCTGATTCTGGGCTATGTGACCTTCAATTTAATTTCACATTGAAGGGTTTGTTTCTCCACTCCCTCACCCATGGTCATCCCAGAAACTGCCGTCATGGGCTCTACCTCTCCCACCAACAGGGGAGGAAGCATGTGCCTTGTTGAATCTTTCAAATCCTCTTTATTATCACACCAATTAGGACTCACATGGGCTTGGAGGACTTTGATGATTACAAAATCCACATGATTTTGAGCTATGAGAACTCTGATTACTGATCAAACCATGATATGTAGGATGCCTACCTGAGGGCCTGAGCTCAAAAGGGTGCCCATCCAAAAGGGTTCACCCAATTATGTTCCTCTCATATTTTCAGCTTCTATGCGTAAGACCCATACATTCTGAACAACAAAAACATTGATTATTAGTCAAACTAGGATACGTAGGATGCCTACTTAAAGGCCTGGGATTAAAAGGGGGCTCATCTAAAATGGATCACCCAATCATGACCTACCCCTGGGAAGATTTTATGCTTAAGCCCTACACAATTATAACTATGTGGGTTTTGATTCCTCTCATGATGATATGTGGGAAGCCCTTATTATGTTTCTGATCCAAACATCAAGCCCCATTCCATCCCACCTAGATGAAGATAAACTCAAGAGCACCTTATAATATGGATCAAATCAGTATTTCCTCTTTAGCATCAAATACATGCATGCTTACGAAGATCTTTCAAACCAAGAATAACCCCTGGAAACACTCTTATAGAATGAGATAAGGATTCATGAACATGTGAACACAACATAAATCTATAACAGAGTCCCAGAATAGGCAACAATCCTCCCCTGTAAGGGTGCAGTGATCCTGACTTCCCATCCTCTCAACCAATGGAGTCCTCGAGTGTCGTTGCATGAATCATCAATCAACAAGCACCTTACTTTGGAAAGCAGGTCCATGAATCATGGATACTAGGGTCGTTGGGCATTCCTAGCTCCACAAATAAACCCATCGGAGAGCATCCAAGGAAGTTATATCTGAGGAGGACTAATTTTTCAAGTGCTTGACCCCACTCAATCACCCGCTAGTACCATTTGACTGTGGTATGACTTTCGCAATTCGAAAGGGGGTGAATTTTCCAGTCCTCGTGGGGTCAATCCAACCTTCTTTAAAGGATAATGACATAGAATAGGTTGAAATAAAATAAATTGTTAATTTTATGAGAACCCATCTATATAAAAAAGGAGACTGGTGATAATCCTCGTTGGACCATTTCCACACCACCCAAATCGCGCCACCTTGAAGTCATAATGTAGACATTATGGATAAGTATATAGGAATATACTAATTTTTGGCAAGGTAATGATTATTTGTTTTATCCAAGAAATGCATCCCTATCTAGATACTACAAGTGGATGTGACTCTAGATTAGATTTAGAAAGGGGCCTTATTATGCTTCATCTTTGACACTCAATATGGATATGCTTAGAATAATTCACATTATCATTAAAAAAAATATTAATTGATTTGAATGGATAATGGAAATGAATTTCCTAAGATAAACCTAATGATTCATTTGATTAAAAATTTAGGTGTAATGATTTAAACATATTATAAATTATTATACAGTTTTCTAACTTTGATTTTTGTATCTCACACTATGCATTTTGGTTATTAGTAGTGGATGTAACCTGAAGAAATCATGCTAGCATTGAATATAAAAGACATGGGGGTGACTATGAGAAACCAAATTGGATGCTGACTTGAGTGAATGATGTTGTAATTATACATAATTAGTGTTCCCAAATATGATTAACAATATATACTTCAACCAACTCCTAGACTCACCAAAGAAGAGAAGGTCGGTGTTCTCTAGAAGATCAGGTCATGGAGACCATAGAGGAAATAAATCTCTATTTCCATCATGTGGATAATGTGAAATGATACACACAAGAATGAGTCTCATTGAAATTTTAAACTAATTTATGTGTTTAAAGTAAGGGCATACAAAAAATAAGTATAGAGGAAAAATTAATAGTATGATTGAATAAAATAAAGATAATCCTTATGATATATTTATATTTCATTATAATAAATATGGAGAACATGGGAATTATCAAAGTAAATTACCTCCAATAAATGAAAAAACCAAGGACATGGATGGACCTATATGGAAATAAAAAGGGTGATGTATTTATGTATTTTGAGTCAAGAATTAAATTTTAGAAGTATTTCACAAATGATATTCTTGTTATAAGAATCATGAAAAATCTAACGTTTGTGTTAAATTTTAAAAGAATGTATAAATTCATTAACTAAAGAGTTTTGGATACCATCATGGGTTATTATTTTAAGGTTTATCATTATTTCAATGTCTTAAAAAAAACATTTTATTTTTTTTGGTAGGGATATAACATGATTAAGGATATTTTTTGAAATAATTTATGTAATACAATCCATTGGTTTAGTATATGATATTATAAAAAACGTTTTGAGTAAAAATACCTTTACAATTTTTAGACATAGTTATAGAGGTATTGATAACTTTCAAGGTTAATATGATCTTTAATTACATTATAATGATAAAAAAATAAGATTATTATACATTGCGAAAAAATGGTTGTATTAAAAACTTTTGTGAAAAGGTTATTTAATGAATAATTTTATTACAAATATATACATCATATTGTTTGGAAACATTATAATATTTATATTAATATGGTTTAGAAAAAGGTAAATCACCAGGATGGGTGAAAACCTATTACATACAGAAAGGTCTTGAGGCTTGAACATGTGACCAAGGTGTGATAATGTTCTAGCACCTACTACTGGGCTATGTGATGACCTAGTTAATATGTCGTTTTTAGTTAAATTCTTTGATGAAAATAAATATAACTGATGAACCAATGGTGTCATAATTTAGTTTTATATATTAATTTCTTATATTTGATAACCTATTCTAACCATATTAGTTTTAGTAAATTTTAAGAGATAAATGGAAAGACTTTTCACTCTTTTATGGATCTTGTGATCCTTTAAAAGTTAATTTTTGTGATTAAGGAAAAAAAATTCATTTTTTGATATTCATCTCATGGATTAAAGATTAAGGTTTAAATTTTTTTTAAGTAGAACTAAAGTATTAAATTATGCTTATGAAATAGATACATATAAAGTAATTATATTTCCTTCTATTACCAGATAGTAACCAAATTCATTAACTTTAGGATAAGGATATTGAAACTAAAATTTAATCTTATTACACTCATATCTGATAAATATGATGGTATTTTAATTCATCATATATTTATGGTCTTAAGGCCCTTAACATTCTATTGATCATTCACTTTCTTATGATCAATGGCCATAATCAGTCTTTATAATTATTTACGATTTTCCTAATTTTCTATATCTTCAATTTTTACCAATTTTATCCTACTTTTAAGCCTAGTTATGTGTAATTCCATATAAACATTAAACTTCCATTTCTATATTATTTATATGATAATTTATTAACTATTTTTTACGATGCAGGTTTTCAACAAAAAAAATTCAAATATCATACCCTAGATTACCAAGATCATGTCTAAATTATTATGATGAAATTTATTTAAAGTGGGGAGAATTTAATAACCCTAAATTATAAATTAATAAAATATAATTTATAGTGAATGGGATACATTACATCAGGCTTAAATAATATTAAAAATATATTGCTTTAAATATAATCTCTTAGGTATTTTATAGAACATTTAAGCCGTAGTCTAAATGAACTATGTTGTAGAATAAAATTATAATCTAGATATTAAATTTGAATAAATTAATAATACTATCTAAATTATGAAAATTATGGTTAACTATTTAATATAAATATAATAATATTCATTTAGAAAAATATTTTCTAAAAAACTGTATTTTTTCTAAAATTCACAGTAGTAAATTTCTTTCCACTCCACCAACATAGAAATTATTTATTGAGGAAAAATTTTTATAAAGTATATAAAAAATAATACTATCTAATTTCATACAATCCAATGATGGTATAGTATGGGATAAAAAATCCTAAAACATATTCCAAAAAAAGAACTATTCTTCAAGGAAATTGTAGGGACTTCTTTAAATTTTTGTTTTATTTCATTTATAACTCTTTGTAAAGATTCCATATTTGAAAAAATATGTGCACAAGAAATTTTAATGTAAGTACTTTCATTAAGAATCAAAAAAAATATAATTGGACTAGAAAGAATAGAATATTTCTTTGTTGAATCGTGTAAAAATTTCACTACAATAGAGAAAAAATTAAGGGGCTTCCACATATTATAGTATTGGTTTGAAAGGTAGAATAAGGCTTTAAATTCTAGTGTAATCTCCACTTCAAGTCCTATGGGAATGAACAAGATGCCCTATTAAAAAGGACTAGAAGTTCCAGTGTACCCTCCTGTGGGAGTTCCAATGGATGTTCCTATGGAACCACCAATGGGAGTTATAGTTTGAAAGAACGACATGAAATTTACATCTAAATCCTAAAAAAATCACTAAATAATTTTATTTATGGATTCTATAAATTACATTATAGTTTTGAAAGGTATCATATGACTGGAACATCCACTGGAACTTTGAGTGGAAGCTCCAATGTAAGTTTTAATAAGAAATAACTACATGAATTTTTACTTAAGGTAGATTTTCACTCTAATTATATAGAATATGTTACATTGTCAGTTACATTAGATATTCTAGTAGAACTTCTTGTGGAACTTCATGGTAAGTCACACTGTAGTCTATAGAAGAATTTACATTGGAACTGGCAGTAGAACTTTATGGGAAGCCCCAATGGAATCTATAGTATAGGTTACATTGGAAACGCTAGTGGAACTTTATGGTAAGTTCTAATAAAACCTCTAGTAGAATTTCCACTATGATATAATGGAATGAAATTCAATTATTAATCATGTAAAAATGTCACTAAAAATATTTTTTAGGGGATTTTACAAATTAATGTATAGGTTTTAAAGGTATAATGTCACTATAAGTTCAACTGAAGTGTCTGCTATATGTTCCAGTCTAAGCTCCAATAGAAGTTCTAGTGGGAAATAACGAAAAAAAATTTAATAAGGTATCTTTTCACTATAATTATGTATAATATGATCCATTGTAAGTTCCAGTAGAACCTCTAGTTGATGTTATGAGATAGAATGACATGAAATTCACTTTTTAATCCTGTGAAAATTATGCTAATTTTTTTGGGGGGGGGATTACCCAAACTATAGTACATGTTGGAAAGGTAGAATATGAATTGAATTTACACATGAATTTCTAGTTGAATCGCCACTATAACTTTCTATGGAAGATCCATAGGTACTTCCAGTGGGAAATAATAACATGGCTTCTTTCCTAAGAATATTTTCACTATAATTAGGTAGAATAGGTTCTAATGGAACCTCCGGTGGAGGTTCCAGTGGAAACTTTTTTTGAAGTTCCAATGAAACCTCCCATGGAAGTTATAATGGTGAAAAATAAAAAAATTCACTCACAACCCTATAAAAATTATGGTAAAATATAAAATAGGTTTGTTTGATGATTCCACAAATATCATCGTAACCTCCAATGCAACTTCTAATGGAACATTCAAGAGTAATGTTGAAAAATTGTTTCTTTTTCCTCTGTTCACCCATATTATTGTTGGCTCAAAATAGGGAAATCATAGATTTTTCATAGGAAAATTATAGACATACAAAATTAATAGAAAAATAATCATATAAAAAATGTATTAAAAAAATAATGGTTAAAACATAAAATTTATTTTTTCTGAAATGAAATAGAGATTTCCCACTAATAAGAACAATATATATTATAGTAGAAACATATAACCTATGCCACCTTATTCATCCATTGGTGCATGTTTTATATAAAAAAGAGTGTCAGGGACTGAGACTAAACACCATCAGAGTCGAGGTAGTTATCAGAGAAGAAGAATCACACCTTTTTATTAGAGGAGACTTGGGGACAATGTGACATTGTGTTTGGTGGAGTTATCGTCATCTCCAAATTCACCTGACTTTTTAAAGTTGTCATAAAATTTATCCAGGCTCATCACTATCACTAGATTTTCTGTTGTTTTCATAGTCACTAGAGTCTCTATATCCAATGCTCGAACGGTATCAAGGATTTTTATCATAAAAGGGAAAACCTTTCTATAAATAAAAATATGGGGAATACCCTAAACAAATGATCCGATGACTGAAAATATAAAACAAAATATACCCTCATCCAAGGGTTGTATTGGAATATCTATTTAAAAGGATAACTAGAGACAATGTCTTTCTTGGTGGGATGATCACCCACTTAAAAAATGAATACCTGAAAAAATGAAAATGTGGCACCGAAGTAAAGTGATTTAAAAAAAACGGCATAATTTAAAAATTTTGGGCCATAAAGCCATTCCTCACCTGTAATGATTATTAAAAACTGTAACATTAAAATGGATAATACAAAATGTTTTTTATAAAATATTAATAAAATATATAAATAACAAAAATTTAATAATAATTATTATTATTAAATATTAAGGATAAATATAAATAAAAATATGATACATTGGTATATTTTAAGATATTTTTAAATATTTTAAACTAATTTTATGAAACATCTAATTTTAATCTAATCTATAAATTTGAATTTTATTTTTATTTTTAATAAAAATTTTATTAAATAAAATTTTAATAAAATTATTTATTAAATATTAAAAATAAATATAATTTTAACGTGTTAATAATAAACATAAATAAAAATATAATTCAATGAAATTTGAATGGAATATTTTAGTGACATTTTTTTACTTTGAATATTAAATGAAATTGATTATTGTAATATATGCTCTGAATATTTTCACTTGAAATTTGAATGGGAATTTTCATTAAAATTCTATATTTTAAATTTAAACCAAAAGTTTACTATATAAATTTTCAATTTAAATTTTTGATAAAAATTTAAATTTATTATTTATGTATAAATATATCTACATTGTAGTTTTAAGGGAATATTTGAGCTGGAATTTTTTAGTGGACGTATGTACTGAATATTTTCAGTATATGTTTGAATCACAAATTCTTAGTGGAAGTTTTCAAGTAATGTACAGGAATTTTCATATAATTTTTTTAATTTATTATATGGGATTATTACGAGACTATGAAAATTGACGCCACATGATTTCGAGGCCCGGAGTTCCTAGAATGATCTGTCGGAAAAAAATGTTATGTTTTAAATAGCGTGTGTAAGACGTTTTTTTTTTGAAAAAATGGAATAACTCTTAAACGGATTCCTGGATCAGAAATATGAGGGCACCATTTCATTAATAATGGCAGGTTTACCTTAGTCGCAACTTAAGTTTAGTCGGAACATGCCTCCAATGAGAAAACCCAAAAATGGCACAACCGTAAATAAAATAATTAAATTTATTTATTTTATTTATTTTATTTTTCAAATGCTTCTAACCCACAAATGATGAGTCAAATTAAAAAAATGAGACCACTGTTGATCTCATGAGGGTATTCTCTCCTTAGAAATATCCTAACCTTGTTCAGAACAGGCCAATAGTGGAAGTTAGTTTTTGGCTGTAAATAAAATAATTAAGTATAAATTATTATATTATTAAATAATTAACTCCTAAACGGTAAATCAGATTGGAAATCCAAGAGTACCATTGATCTCATGAGGGAATTCTCCCTTTAGGAAGAGCATATCCTCGACTGTCGCGGGTTGAGGGTGACTGTTAATAATTTTTTGAACTCTTTTTAATGTAGGTTTAGTAAACGTGTAGGCGTCGATTTCTATCTTTTGAACCAGAGCTCAGATTAAAAATCTTAGGGCACTGTCGAATTCACAGCACTGGGATTCACTTAGGCAAAGCCTAACTTTGACCGACAAGGTTCAGATGAAAAAGTTAATTTTTGGACTTTATAAAAAATAATAAAATGTATCCATGAGTTATTTTATCTCCTTTTGTAACTATTTAGTGACGTGGCGGAACTGTAGAGTTAATAGGTCATTCAATGACTTGACCCTTGGGTTGTGTAACCTCGACGTTGGATGTTTTAATGTAACACTAAATGTGGTTCATTAAAGAACCAAATTAATGTTATGAAACTTGGTTGATTCCTCACATCTATTTAAACAATGCTTGGGCATGGTTCTTGGGCACTCACGTGATAAACCTCTGACAAAGTGCCAACGAAAACCTCCTACAATGTAGAATAGAGTTTCGATGCCTTTGAGGATTCGAACCAGACAGTGAAAAACGCCAATGAGCACACTTCAAATGTGGTCTCGTCTTCCTCATTTTCACCTTCTACCAACGTATTCTAGTTAGGGGTTCTATGCTTAATTCCTCCCCTTTTCCCCATTCTTGAATATTAAGAAAAACACAAATCAACCATCCAATGGGTTGATCCGTTCTTTGTTCTTTAATGCTGAAGGATAATGTAGGGTTTCTTTATGGGAGTTTTTATGATTAAATAATCCTTCCCATGTTATAACGCTAATGAGGAGGGCACTGGCCGAGCCGAACAAGGCCCGAAGTCTCAGCTGATCTCTGGTTGGTGCCGTTTTTCATGGGCGACTGAGAAATACTGCGACAAGAAAAAACATCAGGTCGTGCGGTGTAAGTGTCATCTTGGGAGGCACGTAGGCACAGAAGAGAAAGGAATCGGACCACCATAGCTTCATCGGTGGCACATGGAAGCATTGTCGGTGCGGCGGTGCCGACAACCAAAGGAAGCAGCGGACGTCCATCACTGGCCACAAGAAGGTGACGGTGCATGAAGGTGTCGTGATAAAAAAATGTGAGGTCGGCCTTTGACAGCCGCGTCGGAGCAGGGTGGCGCGCTTCAACGGTGAAAAATGAAGGAAGGTCGCAATTTCAAGCCACAGTGGAGGGCAGACCCATGGTCTGTGGGTTCTGCATGTGACTAGTCTAGCAGGACCGGCCATGAGGTACTGCACCAACTGGCATCGTAGCTTTCAAGACCCGAATGGCTAAAGCTGCTCGGGAGAGGAGCAGACCCCCCGTGCTCGGCCAGCAGGCTGAGCGGTTCTGTGGATCGGCGGACCGCGCCTAGCTAGGTGGGTCATTCCGGAACAGGCCCTTCCATACCGGGCCGAGCCCAGCCCCCTTCGGGCTGGGCGCAGTGGGTCGGGTCGAATTGTACCTGGACCCCTTTTGGCCTAGTTACGCTTAAACAGGCATATCTCCTAATCCAGAAGTTTGTTTGATGAACCTTATGCAGTGATGAAACCCTTATAATGAGGCAGTCATTTTGAGGTACTCCATGAGATATTATAAGAAAGTTGGATTCTGTCTAGCTTGGATTGTACCTAAATCCAACCAGGCCCTCGTCACTAAAATCCCTATAACTTGCAGACCAGGAATCCGGTTGACGCGCCACCTGTTATGTTGGGATCCTTATGACATGGCAGATCAAAAGGTTACTTCTTCAAGGGACTTAATTCCAATTGAAGTAGGACCAATGGCTTGAGGAGAGGTTCTCTAAAGTGCGCTACGTGCAGAACCCTGTGACTGGCTGAGACCTGAGGATTTCTAACTTTCAACTTTGAGTGACTCAATGACCTAGTGAAATGAACCACTGTGCGACTTTTCAGGACCACAGTGGGGAATGGCTCTATGTGACCCAGAAGACCCATGGTACTCGATAGAAGGAGTTCCTCAGCCGGCCATGGTGGGGAGTGGCTTTGTGTGGCCTTGAAAAACCACTATACGTGATGGGGAGGAGTACCTAAGCAGTTCAAGGTTAGTAGGAAGCACCTCTATGTGACATGGTAGGCCCACTATACTCGATAAAGGATGAGTTCTCCAGTCGGTGAGGTGTTCAATGATGATACTGATGATACTACTATTGCTACCCTAGAATATACCTAGTGTGATTTGTCTTTTTATTTGTGCTTTTTGATTGAGATCATGCTTTGTCGTTTTTTCCATTGAAGAATTTTGAGAGACCTTTGGGGGTCTTGGGGTCCCTATTGAGTATTGTTATACTCACCCCTGCATGGGAATCACTTGCACCTTGTTGTGTCTTATGAATATGACGGATATCTTGACTAAGTCTTGAGGAGTCATGGAAAGACGGTGCCCAGAGGTGATTAACAGACGGCACATGAAGGTGACCGGTTGACGTGGAGAGTTGTAGTGATGAGTTGTACTTACCCTTCATGTAGGATCCTTGGCAGATAAACCCAAGAACTGTTTTTTCCTTTTGGTTGTACATTCATTTTAGTTGGGCTTGCATTTTAACCCCTTTACTTTTAATACTTACTTTTACACTAAGTGGTCATTTTTAGTTGTGTTTGTACCATTATTCTTCCATTGTGTTATTTTGTGCGTAGTGTTCCATGTTTATGTGTGTATAGGTTTTGAGGTAATTCCTTCCCATTTTAGGGATATGCCTATCTGGTGCCAGTCACCAACCCCTAGCCTATAGAAGACGGTCTTGGGGTAGTCACAGCATGGGCCCTAGGGGACGGGTCATGAAAATTTTGTATCAAAGGGGTTTGCCTCTACTAGAAGTACTAAGAGTCTATTTTTTCAATGGATCAATAGTTTTAAGTGACTTGAGTTTGAATTTCAGTCTAGGGAGTCCAGTGTTGGCATAGCAGCCAACGTATCCATACACCAAGACACTAAATTCTGTTTTCTGACTTGGTACACGAAAACACTTATTGCGTGTGTTTTTGAAATGTTTTTCATCACTTTTGAGTCAGCTCACTAGGTATAACTTATTGATCATGGTTCATCTTGATTCTCTTTCAAGATTCCTCCATGCAGATAGCCATCCAGGATTCTAATGTGAGAACATGAGTATGGTCCACAGTGTGACGAGGCTTTAGTACAAGAATTGTTTCCCATGATTGTACCTTCTACTGGTGTCCCATCAATACCACTTCCCATTGGTTATCAGTTACTACCGGCACTACCGGTAGAGGACACATATAGGCTCAGTGCCTTACACATGTTTCAGTGAAAGACACCCCTCAAGTTATGAGGTTATCTCGACTCACAAGAGGATAAATACTGGATTGAGGTGGTGACTGAGTTGACATCTAGCTGGGGAACCATTAGATAATATGGTGGTCTTGGTAGTGAGAACTCTATGTGGTTCATCAGGGAGTTGTTAGGGTATAGATTTCCCTTATCTAATGATGTAGTGACTTTTTCTGTGGACTGATCTTGAGAACCTTCTTCAGAGAAGGGTCTCTCTTTCCATGGAAAGCTAAGGGGTCTTGTGTTCCTAAGATCTTCTACAGTTTTCACAGGATGACATGTTTTTAATTGAGTATTAATAGAGGTGTACCGACCATTCCAGGTACTCGATGAATATGATACGACCAGTGATTTGAAAATTTAAACAATATTTTATTTTATAATTTCTATAATAAATTTTTAAGTATAATTTTCAAATCACTAAAAGTTTATTTTTGGAATTTTCAATTAATATTATTTGTAAAATTACCAATGCACTAAAACTGTGTGTTAAACTTCATAGTGAAAATTTTCACTAAAATTTTATAGTATAATTTTTCAATAAAAATCCTAAATGAAAATTTACATTTTCTATTTATTTATTAGTATATTTTTTTATAATTTTAAATTTTGGAAATTTGTACTATAAATTTCCTATGAAAAGTTTCACTTAATTTTTACTTTGGAAATTTTTATTTTTGACAATAAAATTTTCAAAACATTTTTATTTATTTAAAATATTCCCTATAAATTTTATTTTAAGAAAATATATCATATATTCATATTTTTGAATATATTGTGTGGGAACATGTATTGAAAATTTGATCTAAATGTTCATGTATATATGTTAACTACAGTTCTCTTATGGAGATATACAGTTAAATTTGTTAGTGATAATTTTTGGTGAAAATTTATATTGTTTTATATATAAATTAATATATCACATATGAATACACTAGAAAATTTTATTTTAATTCTCACTAAAAAATATATTCTATATTATAAAATTAAATATATGATTTTTATGAAATAAATACTTGAAAATTCTAATTGAAGTTTCCATAAGAAATTTCTAATGGAAATAAATAATGGAAATTTCCAATAAAATTTTGTATTTATTATTTCTGTATTAATATACTATAACATAAAATTTAAGTAGAAATTAAAATTGTAAATTTCTGTTGAAATTAATCATTTTAAATTTTTACGATAAATTTTCAATGAAACATTCATGTTTATATTTATAAATATATTGAAAATTTTCTATTTAAATTCACACTAAAAAAATATAAGAAATATTCATGGAGAATTTGTAATGAAAATTTTCAATGTAGATTTATACTATAAAATTAAATTTACAATTTAAAATTATATATAAACATATACATTTTTTTCAATATTCATTCAAATAGATGCTAGAAATAGTCAATTGAAATGTTTGATATAAGTTTGCACTTTAAATTTTTAATATGAATGTACTGGAAATGTACAATGTAATATTACATTGTATATTGATACCAGGGTATGCATGCGTGTATGATTTTCAGTTCAAATTTCTATGCTTCATGTTGTGTAGTAAAGATATATTATTATTTTTTCACTCAAATGTTTTAGTACAAATTTATGGTAGAAATTCTCATTGAAAATTTGCATGGAAAATCCTGAATGTAAATTTTCACTAGAAATTCTCAATATAAATTTATGAATGTATTTATTTATATAGTTATTTTATTATAAATTTTATGTGGTGGTAATTTTCAGTGAAAATTTTTAGTAAAATATTAAATGTTTTATTTATGTATTAATATATTTTCATTGAAATCTTAAGTGAAAATGGTAATTGTAAATTTCCAGTGTAAATATTCCCTAGAAATTTACACTATAACTTTCTAGTGGAGGAATTTGTAGTTTAATTAATAATCATTATATTTAAAATATATATAATTAATATAATATATAATAAATATCATAATATATATTATATATATTTATAAAATTATTTTCCATGAATAATATACAATATATACTTATTAAATTATAATAAAATTTAAAATATATATTATACTTTCAATATTTATATTTAAATTATTATTAATAAATAAATTTATATAATAAATATCATAGTAAATATATTTTTAATTTATTTTAAATATATATATATATTTAATATTACAAATATATATCAGTGTGTGTGTGTGTGAAGAATAATTAGCAGCCAAATCTAGTGCAATAGAGTAAAAATTCTAGAATGGGGGAATTTTTGTCCAAAAACCCAACCTGAGGGTTAAGATTAAGTCCCAACCTGAGATGATTTTTAACTGAGGTAGTGAGGGGTATAGATAGGGGCGGTGATGAGGTACAGATGGTAGATGTGGAGGTCTGAGTGTGAGAAAGGATCATGGTGTATCGAGCGGAAGAGAGAATGTTTTGTTGGGGGAAAATTGGAGGAAAATGTGAAAGTGGGGCATAAAATATGTATAATAAATTACTTCAAATAGTATATTTATATATTTTAGATGTATTTATATCCAAACCATATTTTTTTCATGATAAATAAATTATATTTTTATCCCACCAACCATTACTATTTTTGTAATTATTTCAAAATAAAATAACCTTCATCAATAAATCACACAAATCATTAGATTTAATACTAGTCTCATTTAAAGGATCACCAATATGTGGATGTGGAATGAATCCAAATAAATCATTTTATTATTGGTGTTCTTAATAAAAATTTTATAAAAGGATAAAAAAATCAAACTAAAAAATGTAAAACTTTGTTAAAAAATTATACCTAATTTATGAAGTGATGTGGTATTCTAGTCATAGACCAAAAACTTATCTAATTTATCATGCTATCATAATCTTTATCAATGAAATAAATTTCATACAAATGGGTAACAAATAATAAAAATATAGATCATACAAAACAAAAAAAGAGAGATATTAGGCACACAAATTCGCATGGTTAGAAAATAACCTAAGAAAATAAATATGTGAATAATATCATATTTTAAAGTGAAAAAATTATATATAAAAGAAAAGAAGAACCCAAACTAAAGATTTAATTGAGCTCATAAAAATCCAACATTTCTAAAATGATCACATATTCATAGTGGTGTATGTTTTTACCGTACCCGCATGTTGGTGAATTTGGAAATCTCTTCAATAATGTTAAAACTTGTTATATCTCTCCAAAATATTAATCATGGAACTTTGGTCCTTAAATTATTCAGACCAGGGGAATGATAGCAACTAAACCTCCCAAGGAACACACAATAGAGGTTAATATTTTAAAATTATAAAAAAAAATCACACACGAGCCTCTAATAATTAACCCAAATCTATCAAAATGATCTGACTAAACATTCAAGAAAATATCCCAAATAGAGACTGATCCAATATCTTTATTCCTTCTATGATCACTATAATGTTCATAATATATTATACCCCTCATGGTTCTCTAATTATTAAAGATCAAAAGTGGCATAAAAGTGTATCATATTCTTAATATCCAACATCTTCATAAATATGTCAACCAAATTGTTGGCCCCTCGAATCTTTGGCAACGTTAAAACCCATCTTGTATTAATAATTCAATGTAACAATTTAGTTAAATATGATTTTTCATAACATGAAATGCTTGGTTCATCATAATATGTCTCACATCATGATTCTCAAAGTACAATACATTTTACTCTTAATTTTTATCATGTTACTCCAATAATTTCTTTAGTCAAATAATCTCTTCCTAGTCTTTGAAATATACTTTATGTTCATGGTAAATAGTGTTACCCCCATTTTGTAACAGTGATAACCAACTATTGAAAATCACTCCATAAGTAAATACATAACTTTTGGTACTCATACTATAGTTGATAACATCTCTATGGTCAACACCCATATACCCATATAAATAATTCCCCTTCCCAAAGCAACGACATACTTCCTTGCATCCCTTAAAACTACCCACTTCATGGAATCACAATTTTTTTTTCGTGATTATCCTTGTACATTCTTTTGGAATTTCACTACATGAAAAATATATGGTCAGGAAAAATCTATGAAATCCATCAAACTAATGAATAGGTAACATTCTCTATATACTCGTACATTTCCTCTATATTTAGTTATTATTCCTTTTCCAATTTTAAGTGCCATACTAAAGGAATAAAAATAAACCTTTCATTTAGTATACTCAACCTATCTAAAATATTTCAAATGTAGTCAACTCATGATAACATTAATGTTTCAACAACATAGTGTCTCCTGAACATCTAACCTAAAATATTGTTAACTTCTATTGGTAGGTACTAATTATGATAGTATAATTGTCTACAGAAAGGTGAATATTCTAGGGTAAATTTTTTAAAGAAATTAATCAAATTATACTTATCAACTATTTAAGCATTATAAATTAAAATATGAACATTGTAATTTTTATAGTAGTTTGGATCAAAGTGATCCTACATCTACTCTCCACACCCGTATACTCATTTAGAGGTATGGTATTAACTAAATACCTTAATTCTTAAAGTGAGTCACAGCCCAATTGTAACCTACAATTCTAGTGGGCACACAACCATAAAACAACACTAATTTTTAAATGGGAGTCCTAACTTGATTACAACACTATATTTTAACTTGGAGTCACAACCAAAATATAAATTTTTAATTATTTATATCCCAGTACTGAATTTTTATCCCAAGAGACAGAAACCAAAAAATAATAATACTTTTAGAAGTGAAAATCATATATCGGAATACAGTTTAATCATAGAATAAGGATAGAAAAAATTAAGAACAAACACCAAGATACTAGCTCGAGGTAGTAAAATTAGAATAGTTAAAGCACAAAAATTGGTTCTTTTGTAAGGAATCAACATATCTATCTAGGGTAGTAAATATCATACATGTTCATTTCATCCTTGATATTTTTCTATAAATTTAAAAAAATTATTCACATAGGATCACAAAATTACTTCAATGGTTTATCGATGTTTTTTAGTCAGTTAAGTTATTTTTCATGACTTTTTTAATATCACCTATAGATTCAATCCCTCTTTAAATATTCTATAATAGCTACACAATATTATAAAATAGTTATAATTATACAAAACCATAATAATAAAAATAAGTAGTATTTTATCCATGAATATCACCATTAATAATTAACCAATAATACTCAGTCAAGACTTTCAAAAATATTAATCTTGAGATAATTAACCACTTTGGGGTTGTTCAAAACATTGAAATCATGTTTTATGGCTTCAAAATATCTTCCATAATATTTGGTCAAGGTATCCCATAAATCTCATGGTTTAGTTTCCTTCTACAAACTTTTGAATCTAGATATCAAAACATACAATAAATGAATAAATAAATATTTAAACAACTAATAATGAGCCATGTAAGATAGCTAAAAAATATCATAAGATATCGATTTTCATGAGATATAAAATATTCTTAAAAGAGATTTTTGTAAGATAGAAAATTTCAATAGGATACATTACCACTATAATGTACAAGCTTTGAGACACAAAAAAATTATAAAATAAAGAGGTTCATAATGTAAAACTTCATATGATACCAATAAGTATTTTTTATAACATTAAGAATCCTTTAAGATACATATATATTCACAATATTTATCTATTTATAATCTTTTACTAAGATTATAAAATTTAAAGAATTGAGTTAACCTTGAAAGGTAAACTATGTAAGGTTTATCCATGTTATTATGAAGTTAACACAATCAGTTGTAAGGTTTAAATTGAAAACTATAAGGTTGATATAGATAATCAGTTATAATGTTTGAATATAGAATAATACATTGACTAAATAATCCTTTATAAAAATAGAATTATATGTAGGAATTAATCAAACAAATATGATTAAGTAATAAGTAAGAAATGTTGTGAGAAATTATAATTATACAATTAATAAACTAAAATGTATGAGTAATAACCCAACTTATATGATGTGATTTTTCTCTAATATCAATTCATAAAATGAACAAAAAATGGGAATAATAATTTAATAAGAAATAAAAAATACCATACTTTTTCTTCTACAATTAGTGAAAGTTTCAAATATTTTCCATACTCATATTAGAGTGAATAAAATAAGGATTTTGTAACAATGAGTCTTATATAATTATGAAAACAATAATAAATTTTGTATTTTTCATTTTGTTCTTATTATGTTTCAATAAAATTGATATATTTTGGTTTATTTGTTACTAAATTTTTTAAACCTTTGTTCATATTTTCATGAATAGCTTACATGATCTATTTACGTGTTGACCTTGTAAAATATTTATGGTATTTATTTCCATGAATTTTATTTATCATCCTTTTTTATATTGTCCCATTAATATTTTAGATTGGTCCAAGCTATTAATCTTTGAGATATAATGGACCTCTATAGATTCCATTGTGTTTTTTGGTGTCCATATAACCTCTCTCACTTTTGAGATAATCCGCATATTTCCTCCAAGGTCTATATAGATTTTTCATATTCCCCTACCAGTTTCCCTGCATTTTTTTGAATAGATTCTTTCATCTGGGACATTCACATGTCTATCATCTTGTACACCTTGACTACCTTACCTTTCATTTTGTCTGGGCATCATCATTTTTCCCACGGATTTATCCATAAAAATAAATTTTAAATATCTCATTTAGTATTTATTTTCATGGTGAGAGAGGACAGGAAACTCTGTGTTTAAAGTGGGAATTTGATGGGGATGAAGTGTTACTATGGTTTTAGTTATTTCTTTCCCCTTAACATCCATATTACCAATCCTTGTAACTAGATAACTCATCTAATGGGTATTCAGTAGAGATTATTGTGTGTTTCTATATTAGTATACTCATAGAATGAATCTTATAGATTTTAGTGTTCATATACTTCGATCATAACCATATTTTAGTATAGAAATTTAGATATATAAGATATTTCCTTTTCCATTATTGATGTCTTCTATTATATCCTTTATGTCGGGTGTGTGTGTAAGTCTGTCCAAGAGTGTAAGTAATTGAATCCATATAATAGAGTTCATCACCCCCTTTAGAAATGTCTTGGGTAGGTTCCTCAGATATTTTATTCAATATTATTTCTTCTATTCAATTATGTATTTCTTTTTTTCTTCAATTAGAATTATAAATTTTCTAGTTGGTGTTCTCACTATGCACTTAGGATCAAAAAGATATCACGCACATAATACCTTATTGTTATTTAATTTTTTCCTTATCTATTTACAAAATAATTTTCATCTATTAATTAGATTAATTTTTTATAAAACAATTAATTTTATAATGACATTACAACCCATAATGTAACAAACCATCCCAGGTAAACTGAACCATCCACCTGAGTTGGTCGCCACATGGTGAGATATAAAAAAGTTCATGAAAACAAGCCTTGAATAAAACCAAAATAAGTTATAAAACTAGATTATAATATGTAAGAATGAGATACAACAAGATCGATTCAACCCACACCAAATAGGATAAACTATAAAATTATGGCAAGACAAGACTGACAAGTCTCAATGTGACAATCTATCACCACCAATCCAACCCACTATGAATTCAAATGATGACAAGAAAATATACCATGGTACATGATTCCCATCCCTTTCGATAAGTCCTACAAAGCATGGTCTATAACTGAACAATGAAAAAAATTAGGGTGTGAGCACATATCCCAATACGGTATCACCAAAGAATCTATAAAAGTTCCAATATCAATAATACACAAGTTCTAGATTTTAAAAAATAAAATTTATGAATATTTTTCATAATTAAAACGTTTTGTAAAGATTAATTTATTTTCAATAAATTCTTACAATATTCACCAAATCTAGGAATATATTAGGAATAAAAGAAAAATAGGTAAATTAAACATGTCACTAAATATATATGAAATAAATCACCATGCCTTAAACTATGTATAAAATACAAAGCATCCCATTTGGCCTCTATCCTATGGGAATACATACTAGACCTAAAAAATCCTAAACTAGGAATAAATTGGTACCAACTGATATCGAGTCCTAACATAGTCTACTTATATCATAAAAGTAACCCCTACTGGTGTTAAAAACACTAAGGTCACCTATGCTCATTTCATGATTCACCCAAGGTTCCCAATGTGCTATGTTTATCCAAAACCATTTCCAAAATCCATTAACGCATTAAAAAAACCATTTTCACCAATGAAAATCCATTTTAATGAAAAATACAATGGTATCAGCAAGAACATATAACAATTCATGAATTAGAATCACTTTCATACATCTACTTACCACAATAATGATGGAAACCTATCTACCTTCGACAATAGTTATTAAAAAACCATAGATCAAGTTTTAAAATACAATTCATAATAGGAAAATAAAAAGGATTGATACAAAACACTAATCAGTCATGAATATGAAACAAAAACATATCCAATGTCACTGCCACGACTAAATGAAATGTAGAAGTACAAACACTAATTACCGGGGATATGTAGTGAAACTACCATAGGAATAAAGCACCGAACATAGTAATATAGAAGGAGGGAAATCATCCAAAATCACCCAAAATCACCATAGGATTTGAGAGGAAATCATGCATAGAAAATGAAAAAAAATATTCTTCCGTGCAGTATGTTTAAAATTGATGGACTTAGGGAATTCATTCCATAAATCCCTTTTATAGCATGAAGTCTCAGGTATTAAAAATACACTAAAAAAAATTCATAAAATTAAATTAAAACTCGATTTCTATTTTTACAATGTGAAATGTCTTCGCAACCTATAAAAATTTCATAATGAATGCAAGATTCGTGAAATCTTCCATGTAACATATTCATATCATGTAACCCATTCATGATGTGATTGTCTACTATAAGAAGCACTCAGACCATTTTTCTACAAAAAACCACAGAACCAAAACATAAGGCTCTCTAGTCCCAGGGATAACCCTCTAAATTCATTTAAACATTTATACTCTCACTCCATTAATTAAAACAAACATTCATCCTTGAACTTTAGGTAATTTTCTTTAAAAATTTCTCTATTCCTAAGAAGTTCACAATACACCCACAAACATACATCCTATTTTTTTTAGGATCCGTTGAGACACCCCTCTCAGATATATCATGTCCCAAAAACATTACTTCTTGAGTCAAAAAATAATATTTGGAAATATTAACATATAGATGATCTTCCCTTAAAGTTATAATAATTATATATAAATGGTCCATGCGCTCCTCCTCTAAAATCAATTAAACCAAAATATTATCCATGAAAAACACACAAAAAATACTCCAAGAATAGATGACTGATCTATTTCATCAATTCTATAAACACTGTATAAGTGTTAGTTAGTTTAAATGGCATAAATAGAAACTCAAAATTCTCATACCAGCTCTTAAAAGCTATCTTCGGTATGTCATATTCTTAAACTCTCAATTGGTAATACTCGGACCATTGGTAAATATTTGAAAACTAGTGATACCCTCTAAGTTGATCAAATATATCATTAATACATGCTACTAATAAAGTTAAATATGTCACGATCGAGCACTAAGAAGTCTTAATTAAACTTATGGTCTACTATCGTCACTCGATATATTGGGAACATGAAACATTGTTTCGACCTCTTTCCCAAAGGCATGAAAAAATATAATAAGAATGGAATAAGATCTGAATTTGAGGCCAACATTTCAAATATAATTTATGATATAAAATAATGAGTATCACCTATATCAAACAAATCTTATACGGTAGAATATGAAATAAACATCATACCTATAATTGTGGTTGGACTTACTTTAGATTTCTCCAATGTGTTCTCCAACACATAAAGATTCATATTATCATCTCCCCCATAATATTTATTATCCACATGAACATCCCCATTATCCGGAGGATAAGAACCACCACCCTTGGTACCATCAGTATGAACCTATGAGCCCTTAGTGAATATGGATCCAAACTTATTTCCTCGGGACATTCTATAAATTTTTTTTCAAATGGCCATATTGTCCACAATGATGAGAATTATTTTCAACCTCTGTATAATTAGGATTGGTATGACCAATAAACCCACACTAATAGAAAACAAATAGATTATGTCTAGTTGAATCACTCAAAACTAGTCCTTAAGAAAACTGGCAACCCATGCACTTCCTTTTCTGGCCAGAAGATACACCATGGCTAATGACAGTATCAACTAAAAATCCTCCCAAACCTCTTTTTGAGATATGTCAGTCTATTTAAAATCTTCCTTTTCAACTACCTCCACAAAAGTCATAAAGAACATTAACATCAACCAAATATCATCTCTTAGCCCCAACTCAAACCTCTAAGCCTTCAAGTAATCATTAATGACTAGCTCTGGTGTTAAGTTCACTAATATAGAAAAAAAGGTGGAATACTCTAGAATGGTATTATATCCATACTCTAATTTTAAAAACTCCTAGTTTTTTCCCCATGTAATGTCTCAGGATAAAACTACTTGTGGAATATTTTCTTGATGGAATCCCATGTAAGATAAATGTACAACGTAGATTTCATAATAGATTCCCACCATTCCCTTCCTAGTCCTTCAGGAATATTTTTGAAAACCCCACATTAGAGTGATTAAGAGTCTCTAATAATTTATAATCATATCAATCATCTCAAGTAATTATTTAGATTCCTTTAGTCCTTTATCAACATGTAATATTGGTGGATACATCTTTATAAATTCCAAGTCGTGATCCACCACTCATCCTGGGTTCCAGACACCTACTTGACCTAGAGTCTTAATAGTTTGGATTAATGCTTATAAAAAAGAAGGTTTTTACAAACAATTTTCCTATGGAACATATCTCAAAGCTTCCTTACTTGAATTAAGAAGATATATTCTAAGAATAATCATCAAGAAATCCCAATACAAAAACTAATCAGTCACAAGATGATTCGAAATACATTGGACCATCTTCAGGTGTCATTATCAATGATTAAAAATGATAATATTTTAAATAAAATTATGAATTATTCAAAAAATAATGACACCTTAAAAAGTAAAACGTTAATTTAAATAAACAACTCATGGAATTCATTCAAACCTCAAACACCATGTCCCAAACCTGGTAAAAAAATTCTGACCACCCGTGGTAACTCGAGTTAAGACACAAAAGTGAGTTGGCCAAGAACTCTCCCACACTTACTACCTGAATTTAAATAGTCCTAAATCTTGTATACCCAAGACATAAAACCAAAATAAAACATTATTAAAAAACTTCAATATGGTCATTCCTAAGGTATCAATTTGTAACAAACCTAACTGGGTCAACTAAACCATCCAATCAAGCTAATTGTCAAATGGTGAGGTATACAAAAGATAATAGAAACAAGTCTTTAATATAATCAAAATAAGACATATGAACATATTACAATGACAAAGAAATAAATACAAAAATATCCATACAAACTAATAAAAATAGGATAAAATAGAACAATATGACAAGAAAAGACCAAAAAGTATCCATGTGGCCATCCATCCCCACCAATCCATCCCACTACGAAGGTGACAGATGAAAAGAAATGCTACATGATTCCCATACCTTTCATTGAGTCCTAAAAAATAAGGTATACAACCACGCAAATACAAAATTATGATGTGAGTGTAGTTCCTGATAGGATATCACCAAATAATCTATACACGTTCAAATATCAAGAATGCAGAAGTTCTTTATTTAAAACAAAATCTAGTTTATAAAGAATTATCATAAATAGAACCATTTGTAAACATTCCTTTTTCATAAATACATACCATATTCTCCAAATTCAGTAATATTTCATGTATAAAATAAAAAAAAAGTTAAATTAAACATGTGAACAAATATTAATGAAATAAACTATTACGTGATAAACCAGGTATAAAAGATAAACAAAACCATTCAGGGTTTAGCCTATAAAAATACATACAATATTTAAAAGAATCCTAAACAAAGAATTAGTTGGTTCCAACCAACTTTGAGTGATTCCATAGTCATCAAATATCACAAAAGTATCCCTTAGTGGTGACACACATACACTAGGGTCACCTATGTCTATTTCTCGATGCACCTAAGGTTCCAAATGTGATATGTTTGTCCAAAACCATTTCAAAAATCCATTTTCACATTTAATAAAAACCCTTTTTCAATAATGAAAATCAATTTCAGTGAAAAACTAAAAGGGACAAATAAGAACATATAACAATTTTTGAATTCTCAGCACCTGCATAGATCCACCTACCTAAAGAACAATAGAAACCTATCTTCCTTCGACAATGGAGATCGAAAAACCATATATTTTATTTCAAAACACAAAGAATGACAAGAAACTGTAAAGGATCAGTAGAAAACACTAATCAATAGTGAATCTAAAACATAAATGCATCCAACACTACCACTATGTAGAAACATAATGAAGAGGCAGAAAAGCCACTTATTAAGGATATATAGCGCAACCAGTATATAAATCTAACACTAAAAAAGTGTTCTAGAAGGAGGGAGATCACCTAAAATCACCCAAAATCATTGTAGGGTTTGATAGGAAATACTACACACTGAATGAAAAAATATTCAGGTATGTATTGTATTTAGAACTATTGGGACTACAAAATTCATGTTGTGAATCCCTTTCATGGAAATAAATTTCACATATTAAAAATACGCAGAAAAAGGAATCACATCAGATTAAAGTAAAACCTGATCAATTTATTCTTGGAATGAAATGGTTTCATGCCATATAAAATTTTAATGTCATTCACGAGACTCTTGACATCTTCCCCACAACATATTCACGTCGTATAATCCATTCACAAAGTGAATGTGTCTAGTATGATATACTCAACTATGTTTCCTATAGAAAACATTTGAAACCAAACATATGGCTCCTTAGTCACCAGGAGTACCCTTTGAATCCATTAACACATTTATACCCATATTCCATTAATTAAAACAAAAACAAATGCCCAAACATAAGGTAATTTTCTCCAACAAAGGCTCTCTATTCCTGAGAAGCCCACAATCCACCCAAACAAAAAGGGAAATCAAAAACAAAAGTCAAAGCATACTTGAATGAAGGAAACAGTGTGTTATATATAATAATGCATCAATGGATCTTGGAATGTTCTTAAGGAAAACCACATCAACACCGTGATTAAAATTTTGTATTGTAGTCTTTATAAATGTTAACAATGCGGTCTATAAAGTTAAAAATAGTTAATTTTGATATTGAAAACGATTTCAACTTGTAGAGAGTTAAGATGAACACTATTTTGGATCATAATGAACTAATTGATTATATTAATATACTTTTAAATAAGTTTTACACCATGTACCTCGATGGAAAAACTATGATTACATATATTGATGTCTTTGATTATGTTCTTATGAAATTCCATAGTTTTATTTTGTTGTATTTAGGTGATAAGGTTCTTAGGGAAGTATATTTTGAGTCTACTAATACTGGAATCTTGTAAAAATTAGAATCCTTTTACATTAATAAATATTTATTTGTAATGTTATTTTAGAAAATAGAACTTTACACCTTTAAGATGCATCTTGGAACTGCAATCAGGGCCCATTTTGATGATTTTAATAAAATCTTATTGGATATATCTATATAGATGTTGAATTTGGGGGTGATGACTAAGCTATAATTCTTTTAACATCATTAGATAGGTATTTTAATTCCATTAAGGGCTCGATGATTAATGATAGGCACACTCTAACTCTTGAGGAGGTTAATTATACTTTATTTGGAAAAGAACCTCAAAAGAAATTTACTGTTAAGAGTGAGGTTGAGGGTTTGAACATTATAGGTCGGAGTGATAATAGGGATAAATAGAGAGTGGATACAGTATAGGAAACAAATATCTAAATCTCGGAATAAAGAATCAAAGAGTATGGTGGTTAAAAGGATTCATTGTAAATAATATGAGTGTAATAGCCCTGAAATTTCATACCTATTTTTATTTTATAAATATTATACTAAATGGATTAATTAATATTTAAGAAAAATCATAATATTTTGGTTATAATATTCATGGAAAATAATAATTGAAATTTGGTTTTTTAATTAATTTGATTATTAGTTAATTGTAATACTTATAATTAATTATATTTATTATAGTTTTCAAACTAGTTTCTAAAAACTGAATCTATTTTATAGTATTATTTTGTGTAAAAGGATATTTAAATTTGAATATGTGTATTTTCTTGTTTTAATAAAACTATTAATAAATGAATTTTAACAACAAAATTCATTTTTATCAAATTTTATTTAATAAAATATTTTTAAATTAATAAAATTCTAATTATTTTGATAGATATACAAAATTATGCAAACTATTATTATTTTAAATAATGAATAATTTTAATTAATTTGTTTTTATAATTTTTGTTTTTAAAAATATGATATACATATATATGTATGTTTATATATGAAATTATAATTATAAAGTATGATTAAATTATTTTTATTATAAAGTGTTTTTATAATTAAATATCTTTTTATATATAAAAGTACTAATAATAATATATTAAATTTTGGTTTGAAAATAATAATTTTTTAAAAAAAGAGAATGAATTTGATTTTGAGATAAGGGGGTGTCGACCAAGGGTTAAAGGGGGTGGGGTGTGTCGTGGCTTGTGCTTCAAGGTTTCTGAGAAAGAGATTGAGCCAAGAGGAGTCATAGTCGAGCCGATTAGTGCAACGAGGGCAACCATTGAACCAGGTGGTGTCGCCAAAATGACTTCTTTTGGAGTTCATTATCATGGTCACGGAAGGATTTGGACACTAACATGAGTGGTCTGAGCATCTATGAAGGGATCTAACAGAAGTTTAGGGTTTCGTTAGAGTGAACCTGGTGTCAATGATGGAGTTCTAAGAAGTTATGGTTTTGTTTTTTCTAGTTCTGTGAGGTAGTTCTTTGATTTGTAGGTGTTTCTTTTGTTCGAAAAAATTTAAAAATCCTAGTTACGGACTTCATATTCCCTATTTTCCATATTATTTTAATGTAAACCTTACATTTAATGTTCAATATGGTTTTGTTCATTTGTAAATGTTATTTTTCTCGAATTTTCTTTGTCAAAAGTATCATTATTCCATACAGTTTGTGTGATTTGTGTGTTTCTTAGGGACCAAAATTGTCCATTCATGGTTATTTTATATTAAAATTTCTTTGATAAGTTATTTTTATTATTTAATTAGACAACGTTTCTAATTGTTTCAAATTGTTTGAATTGTTATATTTTTTTCTTAATCTTGAATCCCATCTTTCCCTGCAAGCTGTGTCTATGAACGTCACTATATCCATAGTATATTTGAGGCTATAAAATCCTTGTTTTGGTGTTCAAATGAAAGGGGGAAACCCAATTTCAATTCATGCTAGTATATTTCCTTTTTGGGTTCTACTCACCAAGAGATATATTAATTTTATTTCTTTTAGAATTTGGTACTCAATTTTTAATTAAATTGGTAATGGATATGTATATGAATTTAACATCATTTTAGGTATGGTTCAAGGATTTGATTAATATTTTTATTTCAAGGTAGTTTAATTTATGTTTTAGTGAGATTCTTTAATTTACAAGATGATGTTTATTTTATAAAGCATATACTATGTCCAAGTTCATCAATAATTTTTATACTTGTATTTATTTAAATTTTATGCTTATTTGTATTTTAAGGCTTCAAATTTCAAGTATATATATATAAATATGTTTTTCCATCATTATACAATTTGAAATGATTAGGTATTTTATTCCAAATCATGATATCACCCAAATTAATATTAAGTAAGGAATATTTTTTTAATAAATGATTCTCTTATAATTTTATGTGTGACATGTGAACTTGCATTCAAAATTATAAGTTAAGGTTATATTCCCTTTTCTTGAAATTGTTCCGTGAAAGTAAAATTGTATATATATACATACATATATTTATAGATTTATATATATATATATATAAATACATTGACCTAATTATCAATTAATGCATGATTTGAATGCTCAAGAGAAACATGTATAAATATGGGATAAAATCATTCTTAATCCATAAAGATTTTTATATATATGAATATTAGGGGAAATTAAAGTTCTTTTTAGAACATTTTATTCATTATTATGTTTATAATTAATTTTAAGTTCAATATTATTGAATATTTAAACATTAACATTTATTTTAAGAAATTATGCATGTATTATATTTAAGTTATATAGACGTTTAGAAATTAAAAGTTGACAATTTAAATTCTATAAAACAGAAATCATGTTATATGAATATCATTTATGATCATTGACATATGACTATAATCAAGATCACTCATGACACTATGCACATAATACACGGAAGCATGTGCATTGAGATTATTTTTACATTTATCAAAACTACCTCCAAATGGATGTTTATGGGATTATAAATGAAATTTTTAAGTGCAAGAATGACAATTAATATTTCATGTAATTATGAAAGTTGTAAGTGAGGTTTAATGAAATTTTTTACTTATAAATTTATATAGAAATATAAGTTCCTGAGCAATTAATTTATGATTATGCTTTAAATAAAATTATAGTGAAAGTATATATATATATAAGTAAATAAAGATTAAAAAATTCAAAAAATCTAGTGCTTGTATGCTGTAAATTTGGAAGTCCATTGGGGAATGAACACATCGTTTTCTAAGTTGGTAGGCCAAAGATGGCCTTCATTGTTTCGAGTATCCTCAGAATGGTTTTTTTAGAAGCTTGCATATTGTTTTCAGAAAAACACTTGATTATGTTTTTGAAATTTTTGTACTTAAGTATATCCTAAAATGATATAGTATTTTTAAGCCATAATTATTTTCAAATGATATTTTTGAATGGATATTTCTAAATGTCTTTTAAAAATTATCTTCCATAAAGTATTATGAAAAAGGATTTATCAAAGGTTTTAAAACCCCTTACTGGGAATATTTTATGCTCACCCATGGTTAAAATGTAATTTCCACAAGTATAGTCGAGTTTTTAGTGGTGTTCATTTCAGTTATGGAGTAAGTAAACGTGAAGTATTTTCTTTTCTTTTCTTTTTTTATAGTTAAGTTGTAAGTTTTTTATCTAATCCTCCAAAACCTAGACCTGTAAAAGATCCTGATATGTAATTCAAATTTTGTGTATTAATTATTTCTCTTTTATTCAAAAAAAATTATATAATTTATATAGAATGATTATGATAGCTTGGGATCAAGTCTTTACAATTAGTATCAGAGAAATGGTCGAGAAAACTTTAGAGATTAGATGTTGTCGAGTCTGGAAGTTTAGCAGTCCTAGTTTTTCTTAATTTTGAAGATGAAAAAATTTGAGTTTTTTTTAGTCTGATGAACAAATTTCAAGGATGTAATTTTTTTAGGGGGAATAATGTAACCATATAAAAATTCCATACCTAGTTTTATTGTATAAATATTATATTAAATGGATTAATTAATAGTTAAAACAAACTAATAATATTTTTCTTATAATTTTTATTAAAATAATAATTGAAATTATATGTTTTAATTTATTTTATTATAAGTTAATTGTAATAATAATAATAATTAATTATATTTATTATAGTTTTTAAATTATTTTCTAAAAATAAACACTATTATATAGTATTATGTTGTGTAAAAGTATATTTTAATATGAATATATGTATTTTATTATTTTTATAAAAATAATAAAAAAAAAATTTAATAAAAAAAATTATATTTATCAAATATTATTTAATACAATTTTTTTAAATGAATAAAATTATAATTATTTTGATAAATATAATAAATTATGCTAACTACTATTATTTTAAATAATAAATAATTGTAATTAATTTTTTTCTAATTTTTTTCAAAATATGATATGTGTGTGTGTGTTATATTGTAATTATAAAGTATGATTAAATTAATTTTATAATAAATTTTTTTATAATTAAATATCCATTTATATATAAAAGTAACAATAATAATATATTAATGTTTTGTATTGAAATAACATTTTTTTAAAGAATGAATCTAATTTGGGGATAAGGGGGTTGTTAACTTAGGGTTAAAGAGGAAGGGTGTTCCACAGCCTGGGATTTGGGGGCGCACAGTAGTAGATCAATCCAAGAGGAGTCACGGTTGAGCAGATTCACACAGTGAGGTGAAGCATTGAACCAAGTGGTGTCGCTAGAATGACTTTGTCTGTTGTTCACGATCACAGTCGAGGAAGGAGCAGGTCGTTGAAGTGTGTATTCTGAGCGTCAACGAAGGGATCTGTCTATGGTATAGGGTTTGGAAACTGGTGAACCTAGTGTTGATGATGGAGTTTTGAGTGATTAGGGTTTTGTTTTGTCCAGTTCTGGGAGGTATTTCTTTAATTTTTAGGTGTTTCTTTTGTTCAAAACTTTTTGAAAATCTTCGTTACGGACTTTGTATTCCTTTTTTCATCTGATTTTTGTGTTGGCCTACCCTTTTGTTGTCAATATAGTTTTTTCATATGTAAATGTTATTTTCCTCAAATATTATTCACTAAAAGTATCACTATTCCACACAGTTAGTGTGATTTTTGTGTTTCTATGTACCACAAATGTCCATTCATGGTTAT
This sequence comes from Viscum album, assembly GCA_963277665.1. Lineage (NCBI taxonomy): Eukaryota > Viridiplantae > Streptophyta > Magnoliopsida > Santalales > Viscaceae > Viscum > Viscum album. Next base: position 1,899,076,745 of record OY728135.1, on the reverse strand, counting down.
TTTATATAGAATTTTCCTTGTGAACTTCTTTTTATTACTGAATCATACAATGTTTCCAATTGTTTTAAACTTTTTAAATTATGATATTTGTTGTCTTCATCTCAAATCCAATATTTCCCTACAAGTATTATATATGAGTGTCATTATATATATAGTAGATTTGTGGCTATAAAAGCCTTGTTTGGTGTGGAAATGAAGGAAAAACCAAATTTCAGTTCATGGTAGTGGATGTCCTTCTTGTGGTCTTCTCACTATGTAAGAGATATATTGATTTTTTTTTAGAATTTGGTTCTCAGTTTTTAATTAAATCAGAAATAGATATGTTTATGAATTTAACATCATATTAGTTATGCTTCAAGGATTTGATTATTATTTTTATTTCAAGATCTTTTAATTTATGTTTTAGTGGGAATCTATAATTTAGTAGATGAAGGTTATTTTATAAAGAATATATTATGTCTATTTTCATCAAGAATTACTATACTTGTATTGATTTCAGGTTTATTCTTATTTATATTTTAATGCTTCAAATTTCATGTTTATGTATATAAATATGTGTGTCCATCGTTATGCAGTTTGAAATGATTAACTAATTTATTCAAAATCATTATATCACCCAAATTAATATTCAGAAAGGGAGAATTGTTATTTTTATAAATGCATCTCTTTTAATTTTATGTGTGACATGTGATCTCTCATTCAAAATTATAAGTTGAGGTTATATTCCATTTTCTTGAAATTGTTCTGTGAAATAAAAATTGTGTATATATACATACATATATTTATATATTTATATATACATAAATACATCAACATAATTATCGATTAATTCATGATTTGAATGACCAATCTAAACATGTATAAAAATGAGATAAAATTATTTTCGATCCATAAGTATTTATATATATATATATATGACTATTGTAGTAAATTAAAGATCTTTTTATTAATTTTAATTCATGATTATATTTATAAATAATTTTAAGTTCAAGATTATTGCATATTTAAACATCATCATTTATTTCATTAAATTATGAAGGTATTATTTTTAAGTTATATAAATGTTTAGAAATTAAAAGTTGACAATTTAAAATTTTATAAAATGGAAATCATGTTATATGAATTTCATTTATGATCATTGACATATGGTCATAATCAATATCACTCATGACACTATGCACATAATACATGGAAGCATGTGTATTGAGTTAATTATTGCATTTATCAAAACTACCATCAAATGGATGTTTATGGAATTATGAATGAAATGTTTAAGTATATGGATGAAAATTAATCTTTCATGTAATAATGAAAGTTGTATGTGAGTTTCAATGAACGTTTTTACTTATATATTTATATATAAATATAAGTGAATGAGAAATTAATGTATCTTTCTGTTTTAAATAAAACTATAATGAATGTATATATATATATATATAATTAAAGAACGCTTGAAAAGTTTTTAGAAAATTATGGTGCTTGTATGTTGTAAATATGGAAGGTCATTGGGGAGTGAACCCTTCCTTCGCTATGTGGGTAGGCCCAAGACAGACTTCAACATTTTGAGTGGCCTTAGAATAGAGTTTTGTTTTCTGATTCTTCTTTATTGTTTTTATAAAAACACTGGATAATGTTTAAGTAATTTTTGAACATACATGTTTCATAAAATGGTATTTTATTTTTAAGTCGTAATTATTTTAAAATGATATTTCCAATTATATTTTCAAAAGTATTTCCAAAATATTATTCTTAAAAGGATTTATCAAAGGTTTTAAAACCCCTTGATGGGTATATTTAATGATCACCCCTTGTTAAAATTTATTTTGTACAGGTATATTATACTTTCAAGTGGCATCTATTTCGGTTACAGAGTAAGCTCATGTGAAGTGTTTTATTTTCTTTTCTTTTTTTTATACAGTAAAGCTATAAGATTTGTATCTAATCCTCCAAAACCTAGACCAGTAAAAGATATTACTATGTAATTCAATTGTTTTGTATTTATTATGTCTCTTTTATTTAAAAAAAATCACAGCATTTATATGGACTAGGTCTGGTAGCTCAGGCTCGGGTCTTTACACTGAGAACATGATAAGAAACTATTCCAATAAGAATAATTAAATAATTAAAATAATAATGATCATTCCTTTATATTAAAATATTATTTTAATGTAGAAAATTTTTCAAATGTTTTTGATCATTTTATCTCCAAGGAGTAGATATTGGACTCAGGATGGTCCTTTCACATGTGTCCTGATAGGGCTGGATAAAACTATGGAAGATTTTAGGCAGGTATCCAGACATTAAAGAAACCAAATTTCCATATGAATCCTAGATGAGAAGGGGTGTACTATGAGATCTAGTTCTGTTAGTCTAAGGATTAATCGTGGCTCCCATACTATAATGAAGTGGACTCTCTTGAATGTCTTATAGAAGGTATGACTCACATGAGACAACTTAAGGTTTATCATGTCCTGTAATTATATAATACTATCCTTTGGTATATGAGACTTGTGAATGTGAGTGATAGGGATCCTGATGAACATAAAGAAAATTCATATTATTTTATGTCAATCCTAATAGTTTACCTTTATTTGAGGATTGCATGTATGGTATGTATAAGTTTTATAGATTCATTAAGTCATTTTAAAAACTAGAATACCTCTTGTGTGTGTCCACTCTGATATTTGGGGTTACTATATGACTAATTCACACTGTTGTAACTATTACCTTTTTATGTGTTCAGACAACTACTCCCAGTATGTTGGGATTTATATACTCAAACACAAGTCTAATGATTTTCATACTTTTAATAATTGAAAAGATGGTGTGAATAATAAATATGGTAAGATAATTAATGCACTAAGAACTACGAATGGTTTATAATATTTATCCAATGAATTCATTGAGTTTTTTTTGATTTGAGGGTATCCATATGTTCTATACTATTATATAAACCCTATAATATAATGAGTTAGATGAGAGGATAGATAAGTATATTCAAGAGAGAGTGATATGCATGGTTCCCCATTCTAATATACCTAAGGACTTTTGGGTTGAGGCTTCCACTTTGATAGTATAACTCATTAATTGTTTCACATCCTCTGCCAATGACTTTAAAGAACTCGAATAACTCCATATAAGAAATCCACCAAGTCTTTCTCACATTAGTGTTTGGATTCATAACTTATGCACAATAAAAGATTTATAACCTAGAACCTTGGGTTATCAAGTGTATCTTCATTGAATATCTGGAGGGTATTGAGGGTTATAAGTTGTGGATTAACAACCTAGGGTATTAAAATTGATTCATCAGTAATGATATTGTTCTCCATGAGTCTAGTCTACTAAAAGTAAATACTATTTAGTCTGGTACACCCTAACCTTTGGGTTTTGAGGATAGTTTGGAGTCTAGAGACCAATTAGAACATGAGTCTATTATTATCGATCATTCCCCAAAGGATAAAAGAAAATATGAGTTGAATTTTGGTGATGAACCAAAGTTAAAGGGATTTATTCTTAGAGGGTATCAGTTGACTTAAGATGGAGTTGGGAGGAATTTCAGACTACCTACATGGTTCATCCATGTGAATATGGTTGTTTATTCTTCTAATTTTTCTCAAGACATGAAAAATGATGAACTAAAAACTTCTAATAAATCCTTAAAATATGAAGAATCTAGGAATTGTTTGTCTTCTATGAATGATGAGATGAATTCTATTCTTAATAACAAGACCTAGGTTGTTGTGACCAAACCCTAAAATGAAAAAAAAGTTGGTTACAAATGGATCTTTAAGAAAAATGAAGATAACATTAGGGAGGAAAAAATCAAGTGTAAATCTTAGTTAATTATTACGGGGTTCCTTCAACATGAGGGAGTTGAATATGGTTATATTTTTCCCATATTGTTAAACATTCATCTATTTATATTATAATTTATTTATTTTTTCTACGAATGATTTCCATATTGAAAAGTTGGATATTGAAACTTCCTTTTATTAGATGGATAATTAGATGAAACAATATATATGAGGCCTCCTAATGGATTTTGAAAAGATTTTAAAACTAAAGAATTTTTTAATTTACAAATCATATTATATAGTCTCATGAAATATTCATGGAAATGGAATAATTTTTTTAACTATTTATGATTGAAGATAGTTTTAAAAGAAGTAAATTCAATGCATATGTTTATTTCAATCATGTTAAGAATAAAATGATTTTCTTGATTTGATATATTTTTTCAATAGGTTGAGTGTTAATCCCTATTTTATTAAGATAAAAAAAGAAAGACCCTTTTAAATTGGGTTCATAGGGAACCTAATACCTGGCCTATGGTCCCAGGAAAAAAAATCCGTAACATGATCTAGAAGACCTAGAGACCCTGAGTCCTAGAAAATACCACTCATATAGAATAAGACCTAAAGGACTCGAAAGAAGTAGTCTACATGACAAGCACTAGTAAAATGTCTTCCCCCCCCCCCACCATAGAAACTATATTTGTGAAGAAAGTCAAGGATATTGTGTTACCCCCCCCCCCATGATATCTATATCATGATTGAACAACACAATAAGTTAGGGAACTCATCCATCCCACATTTTAATTTGAGGGAGGACTAGATGATGGGTCCAACCCACAAATCAGTCTTTCAATCCACCCACCCGAAGAAGAAAATATGGTTGTTGAAACATCATCTTGATGTTCTAGGACATACAACTAAAGAAATTTGAAGAAATACATGATTTTTAATGACCATTAATTTATCAAAGAATAAAAAAGATAGTTTAATGAAGGATGCCAAGATATGCATCCCTCTTTCGATGTTTCCCACCCAAAAATACTTGCACAATGCTTTGTACTGCCTATCAAATGTGGTGAGACATAAGCATAAAATCATTATGAGAATTGAAACTCAGAATTATCTAGAGGCTAAAAACGCAAATATCCAAAACAAATGGCCCAATATGTTATGGAAACCCAAATCAGACCTCCAGTTTTGATACAAACCCATTGATGCCCTCTAATACATCCCCTAACACTAAGAATCCACCATCATCAATGCCTGTATCCATGTTGTCAATGACACCAAAATACATGGGTGTAATTATAATCCTTGACACCAACCAAGGTCGAGATAACAGCATCAAAACAGTCCCAATCTACATTTTTCAATGTTTTCCATCCATAAGATAACATATTCCAAATCAAAGCCACTATCAGTTCTTGATGACTTACTATCATTACCTCCTGATTCTATGGACATCATCGCCTTCCATGACATACTCTAGCACTAATCCATGCCTCCTTTTCCACAATGGAAAATTTATCCCCCTCATATGTCATTTCCACAATAATGATTCCACCACTATAAATCCCAACATCAACAGATGAAGGACCACTAACCATATTGGGGTTAGAAATATCACATCTGAACCAAATCAGGCATAAAACCAAAAATGGGGGAGATAAGATGGATTGGAAAACTTAGATCAAGGATTTGTGAAGGAGGGTAATATAAGGCCTGAAAAGTTTGAGTACAACTAATGTCATTGAGTTGTGGTAGAACCCCTGAGATAGATTCACAAAGAAATAGGTGTCTCCGTCGAAAAGGTTTTGTGGAGAAACCCAAGGTGTCAGGTGAATGTGGTTTCATCAGAAATTATTTTATTTATTTATTACATGCTAGTTATTTTAAGAAACATGAGCTTGATTATTCATATATAATTTCAACTTAGTTAAATTTTTGAAATGAAATATTTTGGAATTTTAAATAAAAATTGGGAATTAAAATCATTAGGAATAGAAAGGATAAAACCTTGCATATATCATAGTATTATTATGTTAAAACATTTTTAAAACAATTTTTTAGCACATTAGTCTTGTTATCATACCCCTCATTCAATAGTTTAATCTATCCCAAACTCAACCCCATATTAGTGAGGATAAGTTAGATTTAATGAGTAAGACCCTTTATGCTAATATAGTTGGGATTCTTTTGTTTTCAATGGTTTTTTATATATTGGATATAGATTTTTCTATAGGTACTCTATGATGGTTTATGAGAAAACCTAGGAAACCACAATAGAATAATATAAAATGGTTCATCATGTATGTTTTAACTTCATTAGATTTATTCATTCAATATGGTAAAAATGATAGTTAAACTGATGACATCAAAGGATTTAAAGATTTGGATTATGTAACTAATATGGAACCCTATAAATATACTAATTGTTTTTTCTTACTTGTGGTGGTCATATTTCATGGAAAAGAAATATACAGTCTATAGCTAAGAAATACACTACTGAGGATGGATAAATTACTTTAACCAAATCAATTAATGAATCTATTTGGTTAAAAGTATTAAATATTGAGCTATCTTTCTTCACTTCCAGTGTAGTTATAAAATATGATAATATATCTACTTAAAATTTATATAAAACATATTTCCATTGTTGATCAAAGAATATAGAAATTATGATTCACTTTTTAGGTAAATTATTGAATATGGGACTATGTGTGTCACAAATATTCACATTAGGGATGACCTAGTAGAGAGTATGGTTGAATGTTCTCCCCTATCAAAGTATAATTATTTTATAAATATAATGAACTTGGTACAAATTCAATATTATATGTTTTGATAGCATCATCACTAATTTTGATCAATTTAATTACAAGGTTTAGTTTTTTATATACCATTTTATTCTTATTATTTTTCAATAAAATGTGTATATGTGTCTTTATTTTATACCATGTTTCTTTTACCTTTGTTAATGTTTTTATGCACAACTTTCATACCCTTTAACATATTGATTTCATGTCACATATGGAGTACCTATTTCCTTATAATTTATTTTTCATCCTATCTTTTGTTGTTTCTTTTAAATTGTTGGTTGATCAAGGTTGTTGATCATTTATATCTAATGGCCCTCTAGGAAAACTCTTGTGTTTATTTAGTGTTATTCTCACCTCTCTCAGTTTTTAGATGATTATTGTCTCACCTCTATGGATTATCTGGTTATGTTTTGTGCCCCATAAGCTACCCCGAATTTGTTATTTAAATATATTATTTTATCTGGGTATTTTGTGTGTCGCTCATCCCATGCACCTCACCTACCTCTCCTATTACTTCGCATGAGCATAATCATTGCCCCATGGTTTCTTTTTTAGAATTTAGTTTAAATCTATCATTTAGTTTGGTTTTTCTTGGAAATTTTTGAGATAAAACATTATGTTTTTTATAATATCTCAATGAGGAAAAGGAGGAACTAAGGTTCTTAGTTGTTTCTTGCTCCCTGATGTCTTTCTACATATCACTATAACTAGATACTTATTCTGATGGAGACTCAATGGGGATTATGGTGTGGTACTGGAGTTGGATTCACATCACATGAAGTTTAGAGGATGCAATATTCATATACTTATATAATAACTGTATTTCAGTGTATAATATGACTCAATAAGTGATTAATTTTTTTCATTATTGATTGTTACTTTTATATCCTTTATTTTGGGTACATGCATGAGTCTATCCAAGAGTGGATTGTGCTAAATCCAAATTACATCATTCATCACCACTATCAGGTTTATCTTGGATGACCACCACATGTAGTTTCTCTAATATTCCTTCTTTCATTTGAGTCTATATTTATCATCTCATTTCTTTTAGTAATATAAATTCTTTGGGGTGAGGTTTTTACAGTTCACATAGGATCAACATGACCTGAAGAAATTTATATCACTGTGTTTTTACTATTTTTTTATCTACTTCTAAAAGAATTTTCATCTATTTACCAGATTCACATTTTAAAAAAATGGTTTTTCTAATCACTCTGTCACCCATAATAAAACATTAGTATATCATTAATGGTTTTTAAGGACAACTGCATCAACATCACCCATAACAATAAATATATTAGTGGGGAGACACTCAAAAATCAATGCCCTTTTTATAATTAAAAAACTAAACATAATTTTAAAAACATCCCTCTATTTTAAAAAAAATAATAAATAAAATAATAAATAAACTATAAAAAACATGTACTTCTAAGTTGAAAATATCATAAAGATAAAAATTTTAAATGAAATTAATTCTAACACCAATTGTTTTATCAATATATAAACAAGTTGTAATGGCTCGGACCACTCTGGTCCATTACTTTGTGAAAATGCGGTGTTGGAGGTGTTCAAGGAGGTCAAGGCGACTTGGTGTGCATGTGGCTAGACTTTTAAGGAAATCTAAAGGGTTGTGGCTTTCGCATAGTTGGCGCACAGTTTGCCTAAACCGTGCGGCCAAACCGTGCAAGGCTGGTCTTAGAGGCAGTGGCTAACGCATGGTTAGCGCAGGGTTTGTCTAACCGTGTGGACTAACCATGCCAGAGGTGTTTGAAGTGGCAGAAGCTAGCGCATGGTTAGCACACAGTTTGGTAAACTGTGCGGAATAACCATGCAGGCACTTAAAGTTAGATCCTAAAATTGTGGATATAACTCGTTTTTCCATTAATCAACTTGTTTAAGCCCCTAACAGGCCATAACTCGGGATTAGCCTTCCTTGAGGTAGGATAACCTCTCCCAAGTGTTTTGGAGGCGATCTGGAGGCTTCTCTTCGTGAATCGAAGCCGATTTCTCGAGGTATGTGACCCTTTTGTTTGGATTATTAGATATACCTAGATCTGCTCACCCTCTTTTCTGAGGATCTTAGATCTACGCCTGTTATGGGTAGATCTAAGTGTGTGAATTTCATTTATGATGAACTTTGGTCTTGGTTGTGTTTGGAGAAGAGATCTAGGGAGGATCCTTGGTGAATCGGCCTAGTCTTCTTGGGTGTTCTTCGACCGTTGAGGTAGGCGATTCGTGGATTCACTTTTGTTTATGTGCAATCGTAGAGTTAGCATGATTTAGCCCTTTGGATCACAATGAAATTAACCTAATTAAATACTTGTACTAGATTAAAAGATTTGGTTTGATCGCATGTTGTTGCTTTATACCGTTATAACAGTTTGCCTATTGATTTTCTAGATAGTGTGATATCTATTCCTTGCTTATTAACATGGGGTTCTTGATCAAATTGATAAAGAAAGTAAAGCTGGAATTAATTTATAATTAATTGTCTATAGATAAAGAGGAATGTAAACGAATTCGGTTGTTGTTGTGGTTGTTTTTATCCAAATTGATGTTAATCAAATTGATGCTGATGTATGCGTTTAATTCAGGTTGTTGGTAAACCTGAAATCTATTGGTTCTTGTTGTTTGAAGGCCGGATGCCTTGTTAAAGGACCAAGATCCCAATTGATGTGATGTTTGTTTTCCTGCTGCCTTTGTGGTGATGTGACCCTGGGAGGGTGTTGTGATATGTGGGGGCATGGAGGCCTTGTGTTTGTGGCAACGTATGACGCCTAGAGTGGCGAGATGCATCGGTTTATGCATGTGGGTGTTAGGGAGGACACTGGGTATGATGGAATGGGATGGATGTGATAGTTGTATGCTTAATGATTCTTATTTTTTTATCTGCTTTACTTTTCTCCACTGCTCAAGCCAGTTGGTCTTGCTTACCCTTCTTCCGAAGGAGGCGAAGACAAATGGGGTATGCCACGTGCTTTCTGTGTTTAACCTCTGAAGGGAGAATGGGCCTACACTCTTGCTATAGGCGATAAAGTCTCGACGGGTAATATGTCTACTCACCGTGTTGAGCCCCCTTCTGTTTAGTAGCATAGGTTTATTTTCTAGAATGCCTGGGAATATGGGAAAGTAATTCTATATTGAATGTTTGAATAAATGATTTTAACACATGGGGTTGGAGTTTGATGAAACTTAATGATGAGGTTGAGAACTTTGAAGGGACAGTGGTCTTTGGATGTGATGTTATTGGAACTTAATGTGGAATTGTTCTTGGTTAATTAATGTTTATAGAATTAATTAACGTACAGTGGAACTGATAAAAAGGGAATAAAGTAATCTAATAAATCCATTTAAATGTTTGTGTGCTTATAGGATACATAGTCTTAGAAGTAGAATCCCAGAGTCTGAGAGACGTTAGCTATAGTTGTGTCTAAGACTAGTTAATGCCCATAGTGTGGTTATGAGATATAATATATTCTGTACTTTTTGTGTTCTATACGCTACTCCACCCTGTCGGTAAGGGCAACTGACACCCTGGGGATTTTGATCCCTGGGGGCTGTTTTCCCCATCATTCCGATGGGAGGTTGAATGGATGAATACCCACTTTAGCCCCGCTCTCTTAACTTGGTAGATACTAGTGTCGTTGGCATGTCGGTTAGTTTTCCCGATATATGTTTGTAGAGGGCTGTAATGGCTTGTGGTTATTTCACACACATATATTTCTGATATAGTATCCTATGGACTACTATAGGTGTAACGTGTATAGGTTGTGATGGCTTGAGGATCCTTACTCAGTGTATGGGCTGTAATGGCTTGAGGTATAATACCAGACGTATGATACACGTTATGTGAGCTGTGGTGGCTCCCGTAAACTACATGGTTACTTTTGGTTGTGAGGATGGTGTGGTGCTTAGTCCAGGTGTCTGCGGGAAAGCCTTTTGTTGCACGTGGTGCATATTGTGGAGCTTAGCCCATGTTTATACAAGCAAGACTTTGGATAGTGATTCACAGGACTTATGTCGTTGGGTAAAAGCGACAAACAAGTGGGGAAGTAGTAGTGGGATACCCTGGATATTCTTTATTATATGATATACTCTTTTATGCGTTACTTGGTGAGAGTAGCCATGGTGATGTTGGGAACTTAGTATACCTATTTAGGTGATGAGTTAGTTTTACTTGTTGTTCACTATGCTTTAGCATGCTTTCTTTACTTTTGCATGAGAGTCTTTGTGTAGGAACCTACTGAGTATACCGTTATACTCACCCTACATATATATAACTATTTTTCAGGTCACTTGGAGCAGGTTGGAGATCAAGCTGGTTACTACTAGCTTGTGGTTGGAGGAGCTTTTCGGGCTTGTGGTTGCTGCCGTTTTACTTTCTTTTGGGTACTTGAAGTTTTCCCTTTTAGTTGTAGTACTTTTGCATGGAATTTCATATATGTACTTGGGTTTCTTTTATATTTCAGTTTGAAATTTGGAGTTGGTTGGTCTCTATCTTATCTCTCTCTTCCACATGTGTTCTCTTAGAGGGAATGCCTCCCATTTGAGTGTTACTATACCCTCGGTGCTAGTTGCAAACCCGAGGCCTAATGGAGGCGGGACTCCAGGCTCATTATCTCCCTTCTCACATTGCCGGCCTAGGAGGGGTACACTTTGTGGGGAGGGGTAGTGACAGAGTGGTATCAAAGGTATGGTTGAGGGATAGGATGGAGTTTGGAGTTAGGCACAGGTGAGGTTGCATGGGTTGGTAGGGCAACGGTGTCATTCTTGTTTAGCAAGTGAGGTAAACAATGGAGACCGACTAAGACATAGGCATTTAGGTCCCCCTATGATCTAATGTACGGACCATTAAGTTTACAATGGCTACTAAATAAGGTGATACTAGTTGCAGGGTAGAGACCTAGGAAAGGATCATGCATCATTTTTCTTGTTCTTGTATTTTAATGGGTAGACCTTGGGATAAGTTAACCTAAAGTGAATGAAAGAAAAAAATTAATTAATTAATGTTGAGTCTTCAATATTCTTGTCTTAAGAGCTCAAACGGTTTGTTCTTTTGTAGAAATGGATCCAGGTCGACGTCCTCGTTAGGTTCTCATAGAAGATGTCTAGAAGGTTGTGCCAGTAGATCGACATCGAGTAGAAGTCGACGATGACAACACTTGGAGGAAGACACTCTGAGAGTTTTAGCGCCAAAGTCTGTATAAGTATGAGGGATCTGTTTTAGATGCAGTCAAAGAATACTGGTTAGAGGAGGTCGAGATCAGCTTCAGTTCGATTCGTGCTCGGAAGGAGCACTGGGTGTCCTTGGTTGTAACGATGCTGCATGGAGTAGCAAGGAAGAGGTGGCTCTTTTTCCTTGGGGATCATGAGGAGTCAGCGATCTCATGGGAGGATTTTTTAGACAAGTTTAGAGTTTAGTTCCTTTCCTCGACCGCGAAGGCGTCTAGTCTTCAGGAGGTTTTTACCCTTCAACAGGGGAGCTTCAGTGTTCGAGAGTTTGGAATCCATTTCAGGAACCTTCTACAATATGCTTCAGACCTGTTACCAGAAGAGGAGGCCAGGGTGAGGCATTTTGAGGAGGCTTTGCATCCAAAGATCCAGTGCCAGGTCACCCCATTTATGCTGAAGACATATCTTGAGGTGCTGGAGAGGGCAGAGTTTATTGAGAGGACTTTGGCCAGGACCGGATCTTCATGAGAGTGGAATCGTCATGATTCCTCACGAAGCAGAGCTGTGGTCCGGGGTTCCCGGTTTTCAGGGTAGAAGAGTTTTTGTTCACCTGGGGGTAGGTCCCATCCCTTCCCAACTCGTTTCTCTGGAGCCAGCAACTCTCAGGCCTATGTCAAGGAATCAGGCGCTTGTTTTCTTGTGGTGGTCGTGGTTATCAGCAGCGGGAGTGCACAACTTTTCAAAGAAGTCATCATGCACTGGGAGCTACGCTCCAGGTTCCTCCTTTGAGGAAATTCCAGCTGAGGCAGCAGCAGCCAGTTGCACCAGCTTTAGATCACCAGAGGGGAGATGAGGCTGGCAGAGGACAACCCCATGATGCTCCCCGTCCTCAGAGAGCAGAGTTCGGCCGTGGTGGTGGTCATCATCAGGGACAAATAGGTCGTGGAGGAGGTTGTGGTAAGCTTCATGCTCTAGCGTTGCCAACACCAGATGAGCCAGATGTCGTTCGAGGTACCCTTTTCTTGTTTTCTACCTCGGTGTATGCCTTGTTTGATTCAGAAGAGAAACTCTCCTTCATATCACCTACCCTTGTCCATACTTTGGGACTTGAGGTAGAGAGGCTTCTAGTTCCCTTGGCATTGACTACGCCAGTTGGAGTTCGAGCTGACTTGTTTGAAGTATGTAGAGACTGTGACCTAGTTTTGGGGCAACACCGTTCTTGGGGAGATTTCCTATGTTTACAGATACAACCATATGATGTCATCCTTGGCAAGGATTGGTTGTATTCGGTGTAGGCTATCGTCGATTGCTTCAGAAAGAAGGTCGTTTTCTTTGGTGCGGATGGAGATCTAGTGGTGTTTGTTGGTGAGCGAGATCCTCAGATGGGTCACAGCCGTGTTTCATCCTTATCGTACTTTATGGATGAGTTGATGTTGAGTTCTTCAGTGGTTCGGAAGTCGGCGTTTCCTAGGGTCATAGAGGAGTACCCTGATGTCTTCCCAGAAGAGGTTGTAGCATTACCCCCTTGACAAGAGATCGAGTTTGGGATCGAGCTATAGCCAAGAGCGTCTCTTATCTCTATGTCTCCATATAGGATGGCCCCTTCTGAGTTACGAGAGCTGCGTATACAGCTTGATGGTCTGTTTCAGTGCAGTTTTGTTCAGCCAAGTGTGTCACTATGGGGTGCACCAGTTCTGTTCATGAAAAAGGCTGACGGCAGTTTGCGGTTGTGTGTTGATTATCGTCGCTTAAACAAAGTGACAATAAATAATCACTATCCTCTTCTACGGATTTATGATTTATTCGATCAACCGAAGGGAGCAATTTGGTTCTCAAAGATCGAATTGTGGTTAGGATATCATCAAATGTGTGTGAAGGATGAGGATATCCCAAAGACTGCTTTCCATTGTCATCATGGGCATTATGAGTTCGTTGTAATGCCATTTGGGGTGATGAATGCTCCGGCTATGTTCATTGGGTTGATGAATTCTATGTTACATGAGTTCCTGGACAAGTTCATGGTAGTTTTCATCAACAACATCCTTGTGTACTCCACATCTGAAGAGGAGCATGCAGAGCATCTACGAGCCGTTTTGGGAGTTCTTCGTCGACATTAGTTGTTTGGGAAGTTGTTGAAGTACAAGTTTCAGGCTCGAGAAGTCCGTTTCTTGGGGCATGTTGTGTCCCAAAAGGGAGTAGTTATGGATCCATCGAAGATAGAAGCATTGGTGTCTTGGGAAGCCCCCAAGACTGTGTCAGAGGTGTGGAGTTTCCTTGGTATCGTAGGCTATTACAAAAGGTTCATAGCCAATTTATCATAGGTTGTGACTCCTCTAACAGCTCTGAATGGGAAGGATTAGGCCTTCGAATGGACTGATCAGTGCCAGGCAGCATTTGAGTATCTAAAGGAGAAGTTAGTAAGTTCTCCCGTTATTTTTCTTCCAGCTAAGGGAGTCCAGTTTGATGTTTTCTGCGATGCTTCACATCTGAGGCTAGGATGGGTTCTCATGCAGTAGAGGTTAGTTGTTTCTTATGGGTCTCGGCAGTTGTGTCCCCATGAATGAAACTATTCCACCCATGATCTTGAGTTGGCAGCCGTGGTTTTTCTCTAAAGTTGTGGATACATTACCTCATTAGTGAGCGCTTTGTGGTTTTCACCAATCATAAGAGTTTGAGGTATGTTTTCTCCCAGCGTGATGTGAACTTACGACAGCGTCGGTGGATGGAGTTCTTGTAGTAATACAACTTCAAAATATCGTATACACTTGGAAAAGGGAATGTTGTAGCTGATGCGCTGAGCCAAAAGTCACATAGTGATGCTGTGCATGAATTCGGTGATTTCTGGAGAGTAATGGAGGAACTGTCAGCTTTGTATCTTGATATGGAAGAAGTTGGAGGTAGAGGTTGTCTTTTCTAGATGACGGTGCAGTCATCCCTGTTACAGAAGGTGGAAGAGTCCCAGTTGGGGGATCTAGAGGTAGTGGTCTGAAGAGACCGAGTTGTTTGTGGTGAGGCCCTTGATGGTTGGTCCGAGGATGAACAACACCGAGTGTTATATCAAGGAAAGATTTTCGTTCCCTTGATGATGTGCGAGACGGTTCTTAGAGAGTTCCATAGTTCTCCTTTAGCAGTATATCCTGGTGTGACAAAGATATACCGATCCTTGAGGATTCAGTTTTGGTGGCCTGGGCTAAAGTGTGCGGTTTTGGAGTTTGTGTCTCGATGTTTAGTCTGCCAGAAGGTGAAGGCCAAACACCGTGTTCCTGGTGGTCTTCTCCAGCCATTATAGATTCCTCAATGGAAGTGTGAGGACATATCAATGGACTTTTTTATAGGTTTAACTCGAGCTTTGGGATGACATGATGCTATTTGGGTGGTAGTGGATCGTTTAAAAAAATCGGCCCACTTCATAGTGATCAAGGAGTCGAGCTCAGTGGAAGTTTTGTTGAGGCGGTATCTAGAAGAGGTGGTGAGACTTCATGGAGTACCTTGGATGATCATTTCTGATCGAGATCCTCATTTTACCTCTAGGGTGTGGAGAGATCTCCATCATGCTTTTGGTTCTCAAATATGCCTTAGCACTGCTTTTCATCCTCAAACGGATGGTCAAATTGAGCTTACCATCCAAACTCTTGAAGACATGTTGTTCTCTTGTGTTCTGGATTTTGGAGGTTTATGGATGAGGAACTTACCCATGGTAGAGTTCGCTTACAATAATAGTTTTCACTCCACCATCGGTATGGCGCCATTTGAAGCCTTGTATGGTCGGCCTTGTCGTTCTCTGTTATGCTAGACTAGGGTTAGAGAGTCAGCAATTCTCATACCGGAACTAGTGCAGAATAAAATGGAGATGGTTCAAATGATTCGTGAGAGGATGAAGACAGTGCAAGATCATCAGAAATCATATGTTGATCAAAGGATGAGACCCTTGGAGTTTAATTTTGGGGATCATGTGTTTCTGAAGGTGACTCCACATCATGGGCAGTGAAGGTTTGGTCGTGGAAGTAAGCTTTCTCCTCGGTTTGTTGGACCTTTCGAGGTGTTATATCATGTTGGAGATGTGGCATATCAAGTAGCACTACCCCCACAGATGAGTCAGATACATGATGTTTTCCATGTATCACAACTTCGTCTTTATCTTCATGATGACTCTCACATCATCGATTGGGGAGAGATCGATATTGATGATGACGCAACCTTCAAGGAGCGACCTATGGAGATCCATGACCGAAAGGAGAAGGTGTTGCGTGGGTATTCTATTCACTTGGTTCGTGTCTTGTGGCGACACAGTGGCAAGGAGGAGAGTACCTGGGAACATGAGTCACAGATGTGTGTCCAGTACCCAGAGCTGTTTTAAGATTTTGTGCTGAGTTTTATTTATGTACCTTTGATGTGTTGTTATGCTTGAATTGTATGGATATGGATTGGATTTCCCATAAGAGGTATCTTACGGGGTGGTTGTTCAGACCCCTATTTTCCTTAGGTTGATTTTAAATTATCGAGGACGAGAATTTTTTGAGAGGTATCTGATGTAATGGAACAGACCTCTCTGGTCCATTACTTTGTGAAAATGTAGTGTTGGATGTGTTCCGGGAGGTCAAGGCGACTTGGTGTGCGTTTGGGTGGACTTTTAACAAAATCTAAAGGGTTGTGGCTTTCGCATGGTTGGCACACGGTTTGCCTAAACCGTGTGGAAAAACCATGCAAGGATGGTCTTGGAGGAAGTGGCTAACACACGGTTAGCGCATGGTTTGTCTAATCGTGCGGACTAACCATGTGTGGGGTGTTTGCAGAGGCAGAAGTTAGTGCATGGTTAGCGCACGGTTTGGTAAACCGTGCGGACTAACTGGGCGAGCACTTAAATTTAGATCCTAAAATTGTGGATCTAACTTTTTTTGCATTTAATCACCTCATTTAATCCCCTAAGAGGCCATAACTCAGGATTAACCTTCCTTGGAGGTAGAAGAACCTCTCCCAAGCGTTTTGGAGGTGATATGGAGTCTTCTCTTCGTGAATCGAAGTCGGTTTCTCGAGGTATGTGACCCTTTTGTTTGGTTTCTTAGATCTACCTAGATCTACTCCCCCTCTTCTCTAGGGATCTTAGATCTACGCTTGTTATGGGTATATCTAAGTGTGTGAATGTCGTTTATGATGAGATTTGGTCTTGGTTGTGTTAGGAGAAGAGATCTAGGGAGGATCCTTGGTGAATCGACCCAGTCTTCTTGGGTGTTCTTTGACCGTTGAGGTTAGGGATTCGTGGTTTCTCTTTTGTTTATGTGAAATCATAGAGTTAGCATGATTTAGCCCTTTTGATCACAATGAAATTGACCTAATTAAATACTTGAACTGGATTAAAATAATTGGTTTGATCGCATGTTGTTGCTTTGTACCGTGATAACGGTTTGCCTCTTGATTTACTAGATAGTGTGATATCTATGCCATGCTTGTTAGCATGGGGTTCTTGATGAAATTGATAAAGAACGTAAAGCTAGAATTAATTTATAATTAATTGGCTAAAGATAAAGAGGCATGTAAACGAATTAGGTTGTTGTTGTTGTGGTTGTTGATCCAAATTTATGTTAATCAAATTGATGCTGATGTATGTGTTTATTTCAGTTTGTTGGTAAACCTGAAATCTATTGGTGCTTGTTGTTTGAAAGCCAGATGCCTTGTTAAAGGGCCAAGAGCCCAAATTGATGTGATGTTTGTTTTCCTGCTTCTTGTGTGGTGATGTGACCCTAGGAGGGTGTTTTGATATGTGAGGGCATGGATGCCTTGTGGTTGTGGCAGCGGAGGACGCCTAGAGTGGTGAGATGCATCAGTTTCTGCATATGGGTGTCAGGGAGGACACCGGGGATTATGGAATGGGATGGATGTGATTGTTGGATTCTTGATGATTCTTGGTTGTTTATCTGATTTAATTTTCCCCACTGCTCAAGGTAGCTGGTCTTCCTTACCCTTCTTTTGAAGGAGGTGAATACACACGGGGTATGCCACGTGCTTTCCGTGTTTATCCTCTCACGGGATAATGGGTATACGCTCTTGCTATAGGAGGAAAAGAGTCGACGGGTAGTACGTCTACTCACCGTGTTGAGCCCCCTTGTGTTTAGTATCATAGGTTGATTTTCTAGAATTCCTGGGAATATGGGAACGTAATTCTATATTGAATGTTTGAATAAATGATGTTAACCCATGGGGTTTGAGTTTGATGAACCTTAATGATGAGGTTGAGACTATGAAGGGATAGTGGTCTTTGGATGTGATGTTATTTGAACTTAATGTGGAATTATTCTTGGTTAATTAAGGTTTAAATAATTAATTAATGTACAGTGAAACTGATAAAAAGGGAATTAAGTAATCTAATAAATCCCTTTAAATGGTTGTGGGCTTATAGGATACCTAGTCTTAGAAGTAGCAGCCCGGAGTCTGAGAGACAATAGCTTCAGTTGTGTCTAAGACTAGGTAATGCCCATAGTGTGGTTGTGAGATATAATATATTCTATACTTTTTGTGTTCTATACGCTACTCCACCCTTTCGGTAAGGGAAACTGACACCCAGGGGATTCCGAGCCCTGGGGGGTGTTTTCCCCAACATTCTGATGGGAGGTTGAATGGATGACTACCCCCTTTATCCCCGCTCTCTTCTCTTGGTAGATACTAGTGCCTTTGGCACGATAGTTAGTTTTCCCCATATATGTGTGTAGAGGGATGTAATGGCTTGTGGTTATTTCACACAAATATATTTCGGACATAGTATCCTATGTACTACTATAGGTGTAATGTGTATAGGTTGTGATGGCTTTAGGATCCTTACTCGGTGTATGGGTTGTAATTGCTTGAGGTATAATACCCGATGTATGACACACGTTATGCGAGCTATGGTGGCTCCCGAAAACTACCTGGTTACTTTTGGTTCTGAGGATGGTGTGGTGCTTAGCCCAGGTGTCTGCGGGCAAGCCTTTGTGGTGCAGATGGTGCATATTGTGGAGCTTAGCCTATGTTTATACGGGAAATCCTTTGGAGAGAGATGCACAAGACGTATGTTATTGGGGAGAAGTGGCAAACCAGTGGGGAAGTAGTAGTGGGGTACCCTTGATATTCTTTATTATATGATATACTCTTTTATTTGTTTCTTGGTGAGAGTAGCCATAGTGAGGTTCGGAACTTAGTATACTTGTTTAGGTGATGAGTTAGTTTCACTTGTTGTTCACTGTGCCTTAGCATGCTTTCTTTACTTTTGCAGGAGAGGCTTCGGGGAGGATCCCACTGAGTATATTATTATACTCACCCTACGTATATATAACTATTTTTCAGGTCACTTGGAGTAGGTTGGAGATCAAGCTGGTTACTACGAGCTTGTGGTCGGAGGAGCTGGTCGGGCTTGTGGTCGCTGTCGTTTTACTTTCTTTTGGGTACTTGTAGTTTTCCATTTTAGTTGTAGTACTTTTGCATGGCATTTCATATATGTACTTGGGTTTCATTTATATTTCATTTATGAGTTGGATTTGTTTGGTGTCTATCTTATCTCTCTCTTCCGCATGTGTTCTCTTAGAGGGTAATGCCTCCCATTTGAGTGTTATTATACCCTCTGTGCTAGTCGCCAACCCGGGGCCTACTAGAGGCGGGACTCGAGGGTCATTATCCCCCTTCTCAAATTGTCGGCCCAGGGGGGGTACACATTGTTGGGAGGGGGTCTTGACACAAGTTATTATTGATCTATATCAAAACTTCATAATTAAACATATATGTCAAAATAAGCTTAATGTTCAAATAGATTTCAGCGTATAAAGAAATGTTTTAAAAATAAAATGAATTTAGACATTAAAAACCCTATACATTTATGAATAAATAATAATAGTTGAAAAAAATAAAGCAAAACACATAATTTTAGAGTTGTTTCCTTCATCGGAATATAGAAAATTCAAAAATTGTATATGAATATTTTAAATTCTTTTGAATAAAGTAATGGAAAGATCCTCTAGAAATAGACTTAAAATGATATAAAGAACCACAAAACATGATAAGATATTACAATATTTATATAATTATTTTAAAAATATATAGGTAATACATAATATATAAAAAATTAACTTTTCAAAATCATTCCTCTAAGTAGATTGATAAAAATATATTCAAATAGAGTAATATAAAATAATTAAAGAATTTAAAAATTAACTAAACTTCCATAATTATAGGTTTAAATTTAATCTTTTCAAACTCAATTGAATCCAAAGGTTTATAAAAATATAAGCTAATTGATTATAAGTTGAATTAAATTCCAAAACAATATCTCATAAATTTACATGATCTCTAACAATATAAAAATGTCTCTATGTTTAGTTCTATAATGTTGTAAGGGGTTATTAGAAATGGAAATTGTAGAAGAGTAATCATAAAAAATAGGGGTATTATTATAATAAATAGTATAATTAGACAAGTATTTTTTTAATATATAACTAAGGAACATAAAAAATTATCAATAATTATACATTTGACTTCAAATATTAATAAAGAAACTGATAATTTATTCGTTAAACACAAAAATAATAAACTTATTCAAAAAAATAATTCATTCCAGATGTAATCTTTCTATCAATTCCACAACCTCAAAATCCAAATCAGAATAAAAAAATAAAAAACAATTCTTTCAAGTGTAAAATAATATAGAATCTATAGTTCCTTTAATATATCTAACAATTCTTTTAAATGAATTTTAGTGAGATTCTTTAGAATCGGTCTAAAATATCACGGACTTAAATATTCTAAACATTATATCAGGTCTAGAAGTAGTTAAATAAACTAAGATACAAGTCATCACACTAAAAAAATTAAGATCAAAATTTTTTATATAATTATATAAATCTAATTTACAACTAGTACTCATAGGGGTTCAAATTTGTTTACTATAACTAAAACCAAATATTTAACTAATTCTTTATAATTCTTAGATTGGTTCTAAAATATTCTATATTTTATTTTATAAATTATAATTCCTAAATATTGAATTAATTATTTAATTAAACTCATATAAAATTCAATAGTCATTAATTTAAAAAATTCATTTCAAATAAAATCACAAGTTGAACAAAAAACAATATCATTAACATAAATTTGAACAATTAAAATGTCACTAGAAATATACTTAATAAAAAAAATTACGATATAAATTACCTTTATTAAAACCATTATTAAAAAAATGAAGATATATAGTGTTACCATGTTCTAGGAGATTTCTTAAGTCCGTATAAATCTTTTGATAATTTATAAACATGATTATGAAATCTTTCATGTTCAGAACCTCATGGTTCATTAACATAAACATATTTAGAAATAAATCCACTTAATAATGAACCTTTAATACCAATTTTATATAATTGAAATCCATTAAAAGATGAAAAATAAAATAAAATTTAATAT
Organism: Viscum album; assembly: GCA_963277665.1. NCBI lineage: Eukaryota > Viridiplantae > Streptophyta > Magnoliopsida > Santalales > Viscaceae > Viscum > Viscum album. The sequence continues at coordinate 1,899,055,537 of OY728135.1, read as the reverse complement.
ATTTGATTCTAGTAACAGATGAAAATTTTTCATTAAAATCTATACATTCTTCATGATAATAGTCTTCTGAAACAAGTCTTTCTTTATTATAAAAAATTTATCAATATCCAATTTATTTCCAAAAACCCATATATTTCCAATAATATGATTATCTTTTATAATTTAACCAAAGAAAAAACATTTATTCATGAAAATGATTAAGTTAATATTCTATAGAAACAATCCAATTAAAATGTTTTAATGCTTCAACAACATAAATAGTTACAAAATATGGGAAAAAGTAAAACAATCATATAAATTTAAAATAGATCTCCATGTTTTAGTTCATTAATCAATATTAAAAATTACATTATGAATATTGTGATATTTATATGTTTTTTGAGATATAGGATCAAATTCAAAAGAACTATAATCCCACTGGATAGATATAATATTTTTGAGGTTTTTCTTCCCTAAAATTAAATTATATATATTATTTTTCAGTGTTATTAGAATTTGAATTAATTTTTACATTATTTTAATCAAATTTATCCTGAATGGATTCTTCAATAATCATAGTTCATTTATTATTAAATCTATAAGAATTACTAATATTAGAATATCTTAATAAAATTACATAATCATATTTTAAAATCAAACATAACTAAATTATTGTAATGGTCGAAACCTCTCTGGTTTATCCCTTTGTTGAAATCTAGTGTTTGAGGTGTTCTGGGAGGTCAAGGTGACTCATCCCCAGCACTTTTCCCAATTTCCAGTTCCGTGAACAGTGTTTCCAGTTTTATGAATAGTGTCACGGTGAGTCTGAAACGATGCGACAAAAATGGTGTCACATAAACGGTGAGTCGGAAATGGTGAGACTAAAATGGTGAGATAGAAATAGTGATACAGAAACGATGAGTCAAAAACGGTGAGACAAAAACGGTGAGACAAAAAACGGAGAGTCAGAAACGGTGAGACAAAAACGGTGAGACAGAAATGGTGAGTTAGACACAGTGTCACAAATCATGAATAGTGTTTCTAGAACTAGTTTATTTTTCCTTTTCCAAATTTCTAGGTTTTTCCAGTTTCACCAATTTAACATTTTCTTTGACATAAAACATATTTATGGCCTTTTTTAAGGGATTTAAGGTTGAATCAAATCCCATAACTCTTATATTAATTTTCTTAAGGCCTAAGATGTATTTACTTAGTGAAACCGTGTGGTTTAATGTGATCCAATTTTAATAGAAAATCCACTGTATCTTAAACCGATGCTCCATTAAATCTTTTAAAGGGACAAGATATCTTCATCCCTTATTATTTCTCTTTATTCTCACGTGTGAGACAATCGAACCTTTCCTTCCTTCCTGTAGGAATCGTGAGATTCATCTTTTCCTGGTGGATTGGTTTCCCTCGATGTTCTTCTTGCTGCAAGTGCACCCCATGTTTTGGTGCAACTAAGCAGTATCCATCAATCTTCGATATAAGGTATTATTTGTCATCATTTTTTTTGCTTCACCTTCTTCTGTTTCTTCTTTCCATATTATGGAATGTGATCTCCATGCTTCTAATGGAGTTTCTGGGGTTTCGGTTGGTACGGCCGTGCTGTGACATCCTTGGGTGGATGCAGTTGTCATGAGAGGAGGTGATTGTGATCCTTTGTGTGTATCGTTCTCATATAAAGATTCTTAAGAACCTTTTTAAGGTAGGGGATTTGTTTCTTCTCTTTTATTTTGACATGAAACTATAGATTTAGCATGTTTTAGCCACTGGATCATAATAGAATTGACATAATAAATATTTGAAGCAGATAAACACATTAATATCAATCTTATGATATTACCTCTTGTTTTTTCTAGCTAGTGTGATATCTATTCTTGATTTGTTTATCTGTTCATTCTTGATAGAAATTTGTAAAGAACATAAACTAGAATTAATTGATATTTTTTTGGCTAAAGATAAAGAGGCTTGTAAATGAATCTGGTTTTTATTGTTGTCTTTTTTTTATATTAGCCAAATTGGTGAAGTAAGCATGTTTAATTTATTTTTGATAGCTTACTGTTTAGGTTTCTTGAATATGGAGCCTACAAATAATAAATCGGTTAATTCAAGATGGATTAAAGAACTGATTGTTTGACAATTCCTTGAAGGGCTCTGAGTTACCCTCTTGCTTGTTCAAGGGCTAAGAGCCCAACTGATATGATTGTTTTTTCCTACTTCTTGTGTTGTGATGTGAGCCCGGATGGCTATTGTGATATGTGGGGGTATGGAGGCATACTGGTTGTTTTAGTAGTTGACACTCAGAGTGGCGAGATGCATCAGTTTATGCATGTGGGTGTCAGGGAGAACACCAGGGATGATGAAATGAGTTAGATGTGAATGTTTGGTTTTCTACTAATTCTTCTTGGTTGTTTATCTACTTTACTTTCCCCACTACTCAAGGCAGCTGGTCTTGCTTACCCTTCTTCCGAAAGGGGAGAAGATGCGCAGGGTATGCCACATGCTTTCTGTGTTTAGCTTCTCAAGGGAGGATGGGTTTATGCTCTTGCTATAGCTGGAAAAGACTCAACGGGTAGTTCATCTACTCTACATGTTGATCCCTGTATGTTTAAAATCATAGATTGCTTTTCTAGAATTCTTGGGAATATGGGAAAGTAATGTTCTAAATAAATATATGAAGAAATAATGTTAACCCATGGGGTTTGGAGCTCGCTGGGGCGTAATACTGAGGTTGTGATTTGAAGGAACTGTGTACATTGGATGTGATGCTAATGAAATTTAATGTGGAACTGTTATTAGTTAATTAATGTTTAAAGAATTAATTAACGTAAAGTGAAACTGATAAAAAGGGAATTAAGTAATGTATTAAATCTCTTTAAATGGTTGTGTGCTTATAGGATACCTAGTCTTAGAAGTAGCAGGCCGGAGTCCGGGAGATGTTAACTGCAGTTGAGTCTCAGACTAGGTTATTCCCATACACTACTGAAAATCCGGCCTTTAGCGACCGCCATTGGCGGTGGCTAAAGGCCTTTAGCGGTCACTGTTGCCTCGTCGCTAGAGGCTTTCAGCGACCGCCAATGGCGCTCGCTATAGAAGGCCAGCAGATCGGCCTTCAGCGACTGCCTATGGCGGTCGCTAGTCTGAAAAAAAAAATTTAAATTTTTTTTATTGAATTGAATATATAAATATTCATATATATACTATTAAATACAATATTTTAAATATATATATATATATATATAATATATTTTAAATGTTTTAATATATATATAATATATATATAATATCAAATCATTGTGCTATAATAATTTAAAAACTTCGATTCAAAAAATAATCGCATTTCAGGTCTTTCGGAGCACGTTTGCTCCGAATGGGACCACCGCACGCCGTTTTGGTGTTTTAAGGCGCCGGAAACGCGTTTCCGGCCGCCGCGGTCAAACGGAACCTCTGAATGAGGTGTCGTCTGGCCGACCATTTCACAATTCACGCCCTGGATGTTTTCGTACGGTTTCGTGGCATTCGGAGGTCGTTCGGGTGGTTTTGACCCCCCCAACGCGCCATTTCAGCGCGCGCCGCGCTGCTGAAAAGGACACAATCGGATGTGCCGCGCGCACCGCACGTCCGATGGACGTGCGGCCTCCTCCTGCATCTCAGGAATAATATTTATATCGTTCTCGTGCGGTTTCAGGTCGTTTGGAGCACGTTTGCTCCGAATTGGACCGCCGCACGCCGTTTTGGTGTTTTATGGCGCCGGAAATGCGTTTCCGGCCGCCGCGGTCAAACGGCACCTCCGAATGAGGTGCCGCCTGGCCGACCATTTCACAATTCACGCCCTGGATGTTGTCGTACGGTTTCGTGGCATTCGGAGGTCGTTCGGGTGGTTTTGACTTCCCAACGCGCCATTTCAGCGCGCGCCGCGCTGCTGAAAAGGACACAATCGGACGTGTCAAGCGCACTGCACGTCCGCTGGACGTGCTGCCTCCTCCTGCATCTCAAGAATAATATTTCTATCGTTACCGTGCGGTTTCAGGTATTTCGGAGCACGTTTCCTCCGAATGGGACCGCCGCACGCCGTTTTGGTGTTTAGTGGCGCCCGAAACGTGTTTCCAGCCTCCGCGGTCACACGGCACCTCCGAATGAGGTGCCGTCTGACGAACATTTCACAATTCACGCCCCGGATGTTTTCGTACGGTTTCGTGGCATTCGGAGGTCTTTCGGGTGGTTTTGACCCCCCAACGCGCCATTTCAGCGCGCGTCGCGCTGCTGAAAAGGACACAATCGGACGTGCCGCGCGCACCGCACGTCCGATGGATGTGCAGCCTCCTCCTGCATCTCAGGAATAATATTTCTATCGTCCCCGTGCGGTTTTGGGTCGTTCGGAGCACGTTTGCTCCGAATTGGACCGCCGCACGCCATTTTGGTGTTTTATGGCGCCGGAAACGCGTTTCCGGCCACCGCGGTCACACGGCACCTCCGAATGAGGTGCCGTCTGGCCTACCATTTCACAATTCATGCCCCGGATATTTTCGTACGGTTTCGTGGCATTCGGAGGTCGTTCGGGTGGTTTTGACCCCCCAACGCGTCATTTCAGCGCGCGTCGCGCTGCTGAAAAGGACACAATCGGACGTGCCGCGCGCACCGCACGTCCCCTGGACGTGTTGCCTCCTCCTGCATCTCAGGAATAATATTTCTATCGTTTCTGTGCGGTTTCAGGTCTTTCGAAGCACGTTTGCTCCGAATGGGACCGCCGCACGCCGTTTTGGTGTTTAATGGCGCCGGAAACACGTTTCCGGCTGCCGCGGTCACACGGCACCTCCGAATGAGGTGTCGTCTGGCCGACCATTTCACAATTCACGCCCCGGATATTTTTTATGGTTTCGTGGCATTCGGAGGTCGTTCGGGTGGTTTTGACCCCCCAATGCGCCATTTCAGCGCGCGTCGCGCTGCTGAAAAGGACACAATCAGACGTTCCGTGCGCACCGCACGTCCGATGGACGTGCGGCCTCCTCCTGCATCTCAGGAATAATATTTCTATCGTTCCCGTGCAGTTTTAGGTCGTTCGGAGCAAGTTTGCTCCGAATGGAACCGTCGCACGCCGTTTTGGTGTTTTATGGCGCCGGAAACGCGTTTCTGGCCGCCGCGGTCACACGGAACCTCCGAATGAGGTTCCGTCTGGCCGACCATTTCACAATTCACGCCCCGGATATTGTCGTACGGTTTCGTGGCATTCGGAGGTCGTTCGGGTGGTTTTGACCTCCCAATGCGCCATTTCAGCGCAAGCCGCGCTGCTGAAAAAGACACAATCGGACGTGTCGCGCGCACCGCACGTCCTCTGGACGTGCTGCCTCCTCCTACATCTCAGGAATAACATTTCTATCGTTCCTGTGCGGTTTCAGGTCTTTCGGAGCACGTTTGCTCCGAATGGGACCGCCGCACGCCATTTTGGTGTTTTTTGGCGCCGGAAACGCGTTTCCGGCCGCCGCGGTCAAAGGGAACCTCCGAATGAGGTGCCGTCTGGCCGACCATTTCACAATTCACGCCCCGGATATTGTCGTACAGTTTCGTGGCATTCGGAGGTCGTTCGGGTGGTTTTGACCCCCCAACGCGCCATTTCAGTGTGCGCCGCGCTGCTGAAAAGGACACAATCGGACGTGTCGCGCGCACCGCACGTCCGCTGGACGTGCTGCCTCCTCCTGCATCTCAGGAATAATATTTCTATCGTTCTCGTGCGGTTTCAGGTATTTCGGAGCACGTTTGCTCCGAATGGGACCGCCGGACGCCGTTTTGGTGTTTAATGGCGCCCGAAACGCGTTTCCGGCCGCCGCGGTCACACGGCACCTCCGAATGAGGTGCCGTCTGGCCGACCATTTCACAATTCACGCCCCGGATGTTGTCGTACGGTTTCGTGGCATTCGGAGGTCGTTCGTGTGGTTTTGACCCCCCAACGCGCCATTTCAGTGCGCGTCGCGCTGCTGAAAAGGACACAATCGGACGTGCCGCGCGCACCGCACGTCCGCTGGACGTTCTGCCTCCTCCTGCATCTCAGGAATAATATTTCTATCGTTCCCATGCGGTTTCGGGTCTTTCGGAGCACGTTTGCTCCGAATGGGACCGCCGCACGCCGTTTTGGTGTTTTATGGCACCAGAAATGTGTTTCCGGCCGCCGCGGTCAAACGGCACCTCCGAATGAGGTGCCGTCTGGCCGACCATTTCACAATTCACGCCCCGGATGTTGTCGTACGGTTTCGTGGCATTCGGAGGTCGTTCGGGTGGTTTTGACCCCCCAACGCGCCATTTCAGCGCGCGCCGCGTTCCTGAAAAGAACACAATCAGACGTGTCGCGCGCACAGCACGTCCGATGGACGTGTGGCCTCCTCCTGCATCTCAGGAATAATATTTCTATCGTTCCCGTGCGGTTTCAGGTCGTTCGGAGCACGTTTGCTCCGAATTGGACCGTCGCATGCCGTTTTGGTGTTTTGTGGTGTCGGAAACGCGTTTCCAGCCGCCGCGGTCAAACGGCACCTCCAAATGAGGTTCCGTCTAGCCAACCATTTCAAAATTCACGCCCCTGATGTTGTCGTACGGATTCGTGGCATTCGGAGGTCGTTCGGGTGGTTTTGACCCCCCAACGCGTCATTTCAGCGCGCGCCGCGCTGCTGAAAAGGCCACAATCGGACGTGCCACGCGCACCGCACGTCCACTGGACGTGCTGCCTCCTCCTGCATCTCAGGAATAATATTTCTATCGTTCCCGTGCGGTTTCAGGTATTTCGGAGCACGTTTTCTCCGAATGGGACCGTCGCACGCCGTTTTGGTGTTTAATGGCGCCCGAAATGCGTTTCCGACCGCCGCGGTCACACGGCACCTCCGAATGAGGTGCCGTCTGGCCGACCATTTCACAATTCACGCCCCGGATATTGTCGTACGATTTCGTGGCATTCGGAGGTCGTTCGGGTGGTTTTGACCCCCCAACGCGTCTTTTCAGCGCGCGCCGCGCTGCTGAAAAGGACACAATCGGACGTGCCACGCGCACCGCACGTCCGCTGGACGTGCTGCCTCCTCCTGCATCTCAGGAATAATATTTCTATCGTTCCCGTGCGGTTTCAGGTATTTCGGAGCACGTTTGCTCCGAATGGGACCGTCGCACGCCGTTTTGGTGTTTTATGGCGCCGGAAACGCGTTTCCAGCCGCCGCGGTCAAACGACACCTCCGAATGAGGTGCCGTCTGGCCGACCATTTTACAATTAACGCCCCGGATGTTTTCATATGGTTTCGTGTTATTCAGAGGTCGTTCGGGTGGTTTTGACCCCCCAACGCGCCATTTCAGCGCGCGCCGCGCTGCTGAAAAGGACACAATCGGACGTGCCGCACGCACCGCACGTCCGATGGACGTGCGGCCTCCTCCTGCATCTCAGGAATAATATTTCTATCGTTCCCGTGCGGTTTCAGGTCGTTCGGAGCACGTTTGTTTCGAATTGGACCGCCGCATGCCGTTTTGGTGTTTTAGGGCACCGGAAACGCGTTTCCGGCCGCCGCGGTCAAACGGCACCTCCGAATGAGGTTCCGTCTGACCGACCATTTCAAAATTCACGCCCTAGATGTTTTCGTACGGTTTCGTGGCATTCGGTGGTCGTTTGGGTGGTTTTGACCCCCCAACGCGCCATTTCAGCGCGCACCGCGCTGCTGAAAAGGACACAATCGGACGTGCCGCGCGCACCGCACGTCCGATGGACATGCGGCCTCCTCCTGCATCTCAGAAATAATATTTCTATCATTCCCGTGCGGTTTCACGTCGTTCGGAGCACGTTTGCTCCGAATTGGACCACTGCACGCCGTTTTGGTGTTTTATGGCGCCGGAAACGCGTTTCCGCCCGCCGCGGTCACACAGCACCTCCGAATGAGGTTCCGTCTAGCCGAACATTTCACAATTCACGCCCCGGATGTTGTCGTACGGTTTCGTGACATTCGAAGGTCGTTCGGGTGGTTTTGACCCCCCAACGCGCCATTCCAGCGCGCGCCGCGCTGCTGAAAAGGACACAATCGGACGGTGCCGGCGCGGGGGGGGCTGTATGGGGGGTGTGGGGGGGGGGGGGGCTGTACGGGGGTGCAGGGGGCTGTATGGGGGTGCGGAGGGGGGCTGTACGGGGGGTGGCGGGGGGCTGTACGGGGGTGCGGGGGGCTGTACGGGGGTGGCGGGGGACAATACGGGGGTGCGGGGGACAGTACGGGGGTGCGGGGGGTGTACGGGGGTGCGAGGGGGGGGGGGGGCTGTACGGTGGTGTCGGGGGCTGTACGGGGGTGCGGGGGGCTGTACGGGGGTGGCGGGGGCAGTACGGGGGTGCGGGGGGCTTTACGGGGGTGGCGGGGGGCAGTACGGGGTGTGCGGGGGGATGTACGGGGGTGCGGGGGGGCTGTACGGGGGTGCGGGGGGGCGGTACGGGGGGTGTGGGGGGCTGTACGGGGGGTGGCAGGGGGAAGTACGGGGGTGCGGGGGGCAGTACGGGGGTGCGGGGGGTTGTACGGGGGTGCGGGGGGGGGGGGGGGGGGGGGCTGTACGAGGGAGGTGCGGGGGGGGCTGTACGGGGGTGCGGGGGGCTGTACGGGGGTGCGGGGGGCTGTACGGGGGTGCGGGGGGCTCTCCGGGGGGTGCAAAGGCCATCCCATTGATTACAAAAGTGAAAAATAAAAGTAGGTAACATCTAATTAATACATATTTCTTTTATCGATACCTATACAAAAATTTATAAAAAATATATTGGATAATACATAATCTATAATATCATATTTATTGATCTGTTGGAATTAGTTCGACTTTTTCAAATGTAGAATCATTCAATATTATCTGATCAAAAACTCAATATGTGTATAAAATATTTAAAAGACCACCATGGATGGTAATAATGCATTACTTAAATGAATAAATACAGTACATCAATGTCAACCCTACCAGTAAAAACAAAAAACATATCTCGTGAATATATGGTGCGTCACGCGTTGTCATCACTGCTACCTCCTTTTGGTGGGCCAGGTGCCTACAACAAATAAACATTATAAATATTTTAATAACAAAAATAATTTAAATTAAATAAATAAATACAGTATATACCTGCGTCGTATGATCCCCTGTACCATCAGCTCGACGCACATATTCCCGCAGTGCTCTAACCTCAGCTGTCAATTGCGCATTTGTCTCCTCGGAAGCGCGTAGCCGTGCCTCAAAATCTGACATCTGCTATGTCATATGAGCAACAACAGGACCGACAACCGCAGCTCGTGACACTACAGAACGAGGAATCCCTACTCCATAGGTCAAACTATAGCCATGCCCGTCCCGACCAATAATGCGATGGAAGATCTCATCCCGTCGCATGGGAAGCTGTCGCTGGTCCTCTGGCAGATGTTCTAACTCAGCTTCAAATTGAGCCTGTGAAATATTTAAATATATATAAATATATATATGTTAATATATAGATTTATGTAATTATTGGTAAGTACAGACACTTACTATCAATGCTGCAACCTCTGGATCATTGCGACCACGAGTCCTTATCCACACCGACATTTTATCAGTTGCTGCACCTTTCCCTCGCAACTGTATATTAAAAGAATATAAACACAAAACCATATTAATTAATTAATTAAAAATGAATAATATATACCTCATGTTGGATCTGAGACACGTGACGAGTCCCGAGCCTGTGAGCTGGTCCCTGCAACGCTCAATTCTCCGAATGGCGTGTTGACACCTCCTACATTCAATTCATTCAAATTTCAAACAAATCACATATTCTTGAAAATATATATACATCAAAATAATTAATATACAAACCGCAACACCCTCAGTAGACCAATATGCAACCAAGTCACGCCACTGAGCCGGGAGGACACCTCTCAGGACTTTTTCCAAAATGTCAAGGGCACCCACATTTGGTACCCAGTGGTCCCTCTTCACTTTGCCTTTATAATCTTTCCACATCTTACGACATTTTCTCATACACACGGGCCGAAACTCTTCAGGGCATACTTTCAAATTTTTCTATAATGAAAATAATCAAACATATTAGTATTCTTTATAAATAGAAAATAAAGTAAAATTATTTTCTTACCTGAACCTCCCTCCATAGACGATCTAATGTGTCCTGAGGGATAGAAGCCCAATCACGCGTGGTCAATGGAAATCGATGTGGGTCACGTATGATATGACCCAGCTGACGAATAAATGCTGGGGAATTTGGTCCCACGGGATGAAATACCTCATCAAATGAAACATCTATCGTCGTGTCGGAATTCCATGATAATATGCCACGACCAGGGCCTCTCCTGCGAGAGGAAGAAGCAGCCGAGTCTGATCCTGTTGAAAACAATTTTATATATAAATTGAAAAATGTTATATATATATATATATATGTCAATTACATAAAAAATATAGACAATGACATTCAAACATACCCTGACCCTGAGATGTAGATGCCTCAGATGGATGATGTGGATCTTCTGCCTCTTCCCCTGACATGTCTGCAGTCATAGAAAATATCAGTAATGAGTCCAAAGTGTTTAAAAGATAAATTGGATTGTTCTTAATAAATCAAACTTGTACAATTGTTAATCAAACAAAAAATGGATTGAATAATTAGTTGTGAATGAATTTTAAAAAATCAGAAATTTAATCAACCTAAATATTTTTGACTGAATTAACTTACAAAAGTGAGGATTAAAACATATAAGGATTTATAAAATGATTAGATAATTTATGATATCCTAGGACATTCTACTGAATAGCGGGAAAACAATTATACCTTTCATTAAGCATGCAAATCGACCGTTTCTCCTTCAACAGCCGCTCTGACCCAATAAATATCTTCTTCACATTGAACTATGGTATGTTGATCAAGTTGTTGGTAAACAAACGGAACAGTCTCGGGTTCATCTTCTTCAAATAAAAACACTCCTCGCCGAGACATTTTGACAACAACTTGCCAACTTGGATCTGAAGGCAAAGTAACGAAGAATACTTGTTCCGCTTGTGATGTCAAAATGAAAGGTTCATTCTCAACTCATTCATTATTTCTGTATAACATATAGTTAAAATTCACCAATGAAAACTGATATTGATCGACTTTACATCCACGCACTGGATCAACCCAATTACACTTTAACAATATGTACTTCAAACCGTGTGTGTATACAACTTCAATGATGTCTATCAATTGACCATAGTAATAACCAGAATCGACAAAGGGACAACCGATGCCACTGTTTTGTGTTGCTCGTTTGTCATCAACATCTTTAATGTGAAATCGAAAACCATTAGCATCAATAGCTTTATAACGACGAGCCGTTATAGATGGACCCTCAGCCAGTTGAATAAATACTTCAGGTAGCGTGGGGTCCCCTAACTCCCTCAGCTTACGAACCAACATAATTTATAAAAATCAATACTGATATATGAAAAAAGAATTAGTTTAATACTTCACTCATAATGAAAATCAATTTATACATACATAATCCTTCAACCAATCATGAAATGCCGCATAATGAGATTGTTGAATTTGCAACTCAGTCGCACGATGCATCTCTTCTTTTATCTCATTAATGTGTTTCCTTCAAATGATTACGCGATGTTTAAAAGATCAACTTATGCAAACAAAACATGTAAAAGTTATACAAGCACATTGATAAGATACTTACTGCATTAATGGTGCAACTGATGGAGTATTGAATAAGATATTTCGATGTGCTTGTATCCACTCGATGTTGTCCATATCAAATGTGGTTCCTTCTCCAACTGGACCATCATGAATCCGAGAGGGCTTATCTAATTTTGTTTCAACATCCGTAAGATATTCTGCACAAAAGGTAGTACACTCATCCATCAAATAACCATTGGCTATTGATGCCTCTGGATGAGCTCTGTTGCGTACAAATCTTTTCAATGTACTCAAATACCGTTCAATAGGATACATCCACCTGAATTGCACTGGACCAGCAGCCATTACTTCATCAGTTAGGTGCACTGTCAAGTGGACCATAACATCGAAAAATGAGGGGGGGGGGGAAAGTTTCTCAAAGTGACAAAGCGTAAGTACAATTCGGTCCTGCAAACTTTTTAAATCACTCATTTGTTGATTTCTTAAACAAAGCTGTCTAAAAAAATTACTCATCTCAATCAAGGGCTGAACAACATTGGGGGATAAACAATCACAAATTGCGATTGGAATCAACTGCTGAAGTAATATGTGATTGTCCTGACTTTTCAACCCTTCTAATGTCTTGCTCGTCAGATTCACACACTTTGAAATATTAGAAGAGTAACCATCAGACACCTTGACCATCTTCAAAATGGAAAGAAATGTCTCTTTCTCCTTTGTAGTCATCGAATACTGTGGAGCAGGCATATATGCCTTGTTTCCCTCAGCTGACTGTAAATGCAACTGTTTCCTTAAACCCATTTCTTCCAAATCACGGCGTGCATTAACATGGTCCTTTGACTTTCCACTGACACCTAAAATGGTCCACAATATGTTATCACAAACATTTTTTTCAATGTTCACGACATCCAAATTATGCCTCAACATGTTAGTTTTCCAATACGGAAGACTATAAAAAATACTTTTCTTTTTCCAGTTGTGACTGCGCTGCCTACCCGCAGCACGAATATTACGTACTGGAGGAGCCACCAAATCCTGAATTTCATATACCGTGCGGATGTTTTCTTCCTCAATCTACGATAACATTTCGAATCCTGTCATGATCTTTGGTGTTGGGCTGAACTCTCTAGAACCATCAAATGCCACTCTGTCCTTTCTGAACCTGTGCTGAGGAGGGAGAAAACGCATGTGACCCATGTATGCCCATTTTTTGGAATGTTTAAGCCATACAGATTTTTTACTTTTATTGCAACAAGGGCAAGCAAATTCCCCTTTCATACTCCAGCCTGATAAATTTGCATAAGCTGGGAAGTCATTGATTGTCCACAATAAAGCAGCATGCATTTTGAACATTTCATTCGTTTCGCAGTCATAAGTCATCACACCATCGCCCCAAAATTCATTCAACTCATCAATCAATGGCTGAAGGTAAACATCAATCTTATCCCCCGGACTTTTAGGTCCATCAATAAGAGTGGAAAGTAATATAAATTGTTGCTTCATACAAATCCACTGAGGAAGATTATATGGAACCAACACCACGGGCCATGTGCTATGAGTTGCACCAACCATAGACTTGAATGGATTGAAACCATCTGCTGCCAATCCCAATCGGACATTACGAACATCTTTAGAAAAGTCGGGATGTCTCTTATCAAAATCCTTCCATGCATGAGAGTCTGCCGGGTGGGTTAACATGTCACTTTCATGAACTCTTTCTGCATGCCATCTCATTAAATTAGAAACTTTAGATGACATAAAAAATCTTTTCAACCTCGGTTTAAGGGGAAAGTAACGCATTTGCTTTACAGCATTCGGTTTCCCCTGTATCGCAATCTGACTTTGATGAGTCTTATTTCCCCTGTTCTCTTTCCACCTGGAAGCGCCACAAACCGTACAAATATCCAAATGAGCAGTTTCATTTCTAAACAACATACAGTTGTTTGCACATGCATCTATAGTCTCATATGTAAAACCTAAGTTCTCTGTCAACTTACGAGCATAGTAATACGACTCAGGAATCTTAGAGTCGACAGGAAGAACTTTTTTAAATAAAACCAAAAGCATGTCGAATGATGTGTCTGACCAATTATTCAAAGTCTTCAAATGCAACAACTCCACGATAAACGACAGTTTATTGTAAGAAGTACATCCAGGATATAATTCTATTTTCGCATCATCAAGTACATCATAAAACCTCCTCGAATCACGATCTGCACCAGAGCGAAGATTTATCTCACCGGTCTCAAGATTCTGGATGTCAATGCCTTCAGGATCAAACCCACGTACCATTTCAGTAAGCATTTCATGCATTGGATCAGTCATCCTTGCATCAACATCCATATGAGCTTCATCTTTATTTTGACAATGAACATATTCTTCTCCATGACGAGTCCAAATCTTATAATTTTTCAGAAATCCATTAAAGAAAAGGTGCTCCCTCACAGTATCTCGTGTGAATTGATATCTGTTAGCACATTTTCTACATGGACAACTAATATAGTCACTTTCAAATCCTCTCGTGAAGTCAATAAACTGCATAATGCCATTGAAATATTCTCTAGACGTTCGATTTGGAAGATCAATCCAACTCTTATCCATAATAATATCTGTATAACAAACATTTACACAATACTTATTACATTTACAATTTTCAAATCAACTATATTCAAAATAAATATTAACCATTTGTTTATGAACCATTGATAAAATAATAATGTAACTGAAAGCTCATGTTACCTGATTGAGCTACAAACCTGAAAGGGAGGGGAGCCGAAGGCGGTGCTGCGAGGGAGAGGAGGCAGCGAAGGGGAGCCGGAGCCAAAGGCGGTGCGGCAAGGGAGGGGACGAGCGGCGGTGGCGGCGGGGAGCTGGAGGAGAGGAGGCGGTGAGGGGACGGGGGACGGGCAACGAGGGGGGGTGGTGTCCGGGGTCGGGGGGGGGGGGGGGGGGCTGTCCGAGTTGCGGGGAGGGGTGTCCGGGGTGTCGGGGGCCTGTCAGGGGTGCAGGTAGGGGTGTTCAGGGTGCGGGGGTGTCCGGGGTGCGGGGGGGGGGGGGGGGGGGGGCTGTCTGGGGTGCAGGGGGGCTGTCGGGGGTGTGGGGTGGGGTGTCCGGGGTGCGGGGGGCCTGTCCGGGGTGCGGGGGGGGGGGGGGGTGTCCGGGTTCGGAGGGGGGGTGTCCGAGTGCGGGGGGGGGGGGGGGGGGGGCTGTCCGGGGTGCGGGGGGGCTTTCCGGGTTCGGGGGGGTGTCAGAGTGCAGGGGGGGCTGTCCGGGGTGCGGGGAGGCGTCCGGGGTGCGGGGGGCGGTCCGGAGTGCGCGGAGGGGGGGGGGGGGGGGGGGGCTGTCCGGGGTGCGGGGAGGCGTCCGGGGTGCGGGGGGCGGTCCGAAGTGCGCGGGGGGGGGGGGGGGGCTGTCTGGGGTGCGGGGAGGCGTCCGGGGTGCGGGGGGCGGTCCGGAGTGCGCGAGGGGTGGGCTGTCCGGGGTGCGGGTGCCATCCGGGGTGGGGGGGAGGGCCGAGAGGCCGGAGGGCGGCGGCCGGAGGCCGGAGGGCAGGCGGCGAGGGAGGGCGGGCGGTGGGGGAGGGCAGGCGGCGGGGGAGGCCGGGCGGCGGGGGAGGCCGGGCGGTGGGGGAGGGCGGGCGGCGGGGGAGGCCGGGCGGCGGGGGAGGCCGGGCGGCGGGGGAGGGGAGGGCGGCGAGGGAGGGAGGGGGTTAGGGCGGCGAGGGGGATCGAGGTCGAGGGGGCACGGGGGGGGGGGGGGGGGGGGCGTAGAAGCCCCCCGTTTTTTTTATGTAGGTTAGCGACCGCCATTGGCGGTCGCTCGAGTCTGGGGGGCTTCAATGCCCCCTTTTGGCGGTCGCTCGAGTCTGGGGGGCTTCAATGCCCCCTTTTCTAGTAGTGATAGTGTGGTTGTGAGATATAGTATATTCTTTACTATTTGTGTTTCTATATTCCAATCCACCCTATTAGTAAGGTAAACTGACACCTTAGGGATTCTGAGACCTGGGGGTGTTTTCCCCAACATTCTGGTGGGAGGATGGATGGCTGACTACCCCCTTTGGCCCCTTTCTCTGCTCTTGGTAGTTACTTGTGCTGGCAGGCACATTGGTTAGTTTTCCCCATATATGTGTGTAGAGGGTTGTAATGTCTTGTGGTTATTCACACACATATATTCTGGATACTGTTTTCTATGGACTACTATAGATGTAACATGTATAGGTTGTGATGGCTTGAGGATCCTTACTCGGTGTATGGGTTGTAATGTCTTGAGGTATAATACCTGATGTATGATACACGTTATGTGTGTTGTGGTGGCACCCAGAAACTACCTGGTTACTTTTCTTATGTTAACATGGTGGTTTTGTTTCACAAGGTGCATGTTGTGGTGCTTCAACCAGGTGTCTGTGGGCAAGCCTTTTTGGAGAGAGATGCTTAGGACGTGCGACATTGGGGCAAAGCAGCAAACCAGTGGGGAAGTAGTAGTAGGGTACCCTTGATATTATTTATTATATTATATACTATTGTATGTGTTATATAGTGAGATTATCCAGAGGATGGGAACACAATATACATGTTTAGGTGATGATTTAATATCACTTGTTGTTCACTGTGCTTTAAAATACTTTCTTTACTTTTTCACAAGGGGCTTCTTGGAGGATCCTACTAATTATACTGTTATACTCACCCAATGTATATGTAAACTACTTTTCAGCTCAATTGTAGTAGGTTGGAGATCAGGTTTGTTACTACTAGCTTACTATTGCAGGAGCTGTTTGGGCTTGTGGTTGTTGTTGTTTTACTTTATTTTGAGAACTTGCAGTTCTTTCCCTTTCATCTGTATTAGTTTTGCATGACATTTCATATGTGTACTTGGGATTTCTTTTATCTTACCGATTGAGTTGGATTTGGTTGGAGTTTATCTTATATCTCTCTTTCACATGTGTTCTTTTAGAGGGAAATGCCTCCCATTTGTGTGTTCGCTATACTCTCCATGCTAGTCGCCAGCCCGGGGCCTACTGGAGGCAGGACTCAGGGGTCATTATCTCCCTTCACACATTGTCAGCCCAAGAGGGGTACACTTTGTTGGGAGGGGGTCAATCAGAGTGGTATCAAATGCTCAAGTTGAGAGATATGATGGAGTTTGGAGTTAGGCACAGGTGAGGTTTCATGGTTTTATAGGGAAATGGTTTCATTCATGTTTATCAAGTGATGTAAACACTAGAGAACAGTTGAGACATTGGCGTTTAGGGCCCCTTATGATCTGATGTGTGGACCTTTAATTTTATAATGGCTACTAAACAAGGTGATACTAGTTGCGGGGTAGAGACCTAGGAAAGTATCATGCATCATTCTTCTTTTTGTCTTTGTTTTAATAGGTAGAACTTGTGATTGGTTAACCTAAAATTAATAAAAGAAAACAATTAAATAATTAATTAATGATGAGTCTCCCATATTCCAGATTTAGGAGCTCTAACTTTTTGTTATTTTATAGGTATGGCTCCAGGTAGACGTCCTCATCAGGATCGCATGGAAGATTTATAACAGGTTGTGCCAGCAGATCGTCGCCGGGTAGAGGTTGATGATGATGACACTTAGAGGAGGACACTCTGAGAGTTTCAGTGCTAGTGTCTGCAGAAGTAGAAGGTCTCTATTTCAAAAGTAGTCACAAAAGACTGGTTGGAGTAGGTCGAGATAGGCTTTAGTTCGATCCTTGCTCAGAAATAGCATTGGGTGTCCTTGGTTGTGACGATGCTTCATAGAGAAGTGAGGCAGTGGTGGTTCTTATTCCTCAGGGATAGCGAGGAGTCAGCAATCTCATGGGAGGTTCTTCGAGACAAGTTTAGAGTCGAGTTTCTTTCTTAGAATGTGAAGGCGTCTAGTTTCCAGGAGCATCTTACCCTTCGACAGGGGAGCTCCAATGTGCGATAGTTTGGAATCCATTTCAAGAACCTTTTGCGATATGCTTCGGACCTATTTCAAGATGAGGATGCCAGAGCGAGGCATTTCAAGGAGGCTTTGGGTCCAGAGATCCAGTGCCAGGTCACCCCATATATTCTGAAGACAAATCTTGAGGTGCTGGAAAGGTCAGAGGTCATCAAGAGGACTATGGACAGAACCATATCATCATAAGAGGGGAGTCGTCATGATTCCTCATGAATCATAGCTATGGTCTAGGGTTCCCGGTTTTTTAGGGCAGAAGAGTTTCTATTCGGTCGGAGGTAGGTCTAAACCCTCAACATCTCGTTTCTCTGGGGGTAGAATCTCTCAGGACTATACCAAGGGATCAGGTGCTTGTTTTTCATGTGGTGGTCAAGGTCATCAGTAGTGAGAGTTACCGGCCTTTAAGATCAGTCATCGTGCACTAGGTTCTCTACTCCAGATTCCTCAGTTGAGGCAGTTCCAGTCGAGGCAGCAACAGCAGGTTACACCAACTTTAGATCAACAGAGGGTAGATGGGGTAGGCAGAGGAAATATCGATGATTATCCCCATCCTCAGAGAGTAGATCACGGCTGTGGTGGTGGTCGTCATCAGGGTTAGAGAGATCTTGGATGCGGTCGTGGTCAGCTACATGCTTTAGCATTGCCATCACGAGGTGAGCCAGATGTCATTTTAGGTACCCTTTATTTGTTTTATACCTTGGTGTATGCCTTGTTTGATTCAGTAGGGACACACTCCTTCATATCACCTACCCTTGTACATGCTTTGGGACTTGAGGTAGAGAGGCTTCCAGTGCCCTTGGCATTGACTACACCAGTTGGAGGTCGAGCTAACTTGTTTGAAGTATGTAGACACTTTGAGAAAGTGTTGGGGTTACCCTGATCTTGGGGATATTTCCAATTTTTACAAATACATCCATATTATGTCATCCTCAGCATGGATTGGTTGTATTATTTGTAGGCTATCGTGGATTTCTTCAGGTGGAAGTTTGTGTTCTTCGATGTGGATGGGGAGTCGGTGGTGTTCATTGGCGAGTGATACCCTCAGATGGGTCATAGGCGCATTCCATCCTTATCATCCATGATGGATGATATGATGCTAAGTTCTTCAGAGGTTCAGTAGTTGGCATTTCCTAGGGTCGTAGAAGAGTAACCTGATGTCTTTCCTGAAGAGGTTGTAACATTACCCTCTGGATGAGAGATTGAGTTTGGGATCAAGCTACAACAAGGAGTGTCTCTTATCTCTATGCCCCCATATTGGATGACCCCTTATGAGTTGTGATAGTTACTTATATAGCTTTATGGTCTACTACAGTGTGGTTTTTTTGGCTGAGTGTGTCACTGTGGGGTGAACCAGTTTTGTTCGTAAAGAAGGCTGACATCAGCATGTAGTTGTGTGTCAATTATCATCACTTAAACAAAGTGACAGTAAAGAATCTATATCCTCTTCCATGGATTGATGATTTATTCGATCAAATTATGGGTTAAAGTTGGTTCTCAAAGATATATTTTTTGTCAGGATATCATCAAATGCGTGTGAAGGATGAGGATATCCCAAAGACTGCTTTCTATTGTCATCATGGGCATTTTGAGTTTATTGTAATGTCATTTGGTGTGATGAATTCTCTGGCTGTGTTCATGGGATTGATGAACGTTGTGTTCTGTAAGTTCCTGGAAAAGTTTGTGGTGGTTTTCATCGACGACATCCTTGTGTACTCCATGTCTGAGGAGGAGAATGCAGAGCATCTACACACCGGTTTGGGAGTTCTTCGTCAACATCCGCTATTTGGGAAGTTTTTGAAGTGTGAACTTTGGGATATAGAAGTCTGTTTCATGGAGCATGTTGTGTCCCATATGGGGGGGGGGTAGTTTTGGATCCATAAAAAATAGAAGCAGTTGTGTATTGGGCAGCCCCCAAGATAGTGTCATAGGTGTGAAGTTTCCTTGGTCTCACAGGATATTAAAGGAGGTCCGTAGCTGTTTTCTCTCGAGTTGTGACACCTTAGACAGCTTTGACCAGGAAGGATTCGGCTTTTATATGGATTGATCAATGTCCAGAAGTGTTCAAGTATCTAAAGGAGAAGTTAGTAAGTGCTCCTGTTAATTTTCTCCTAGTAGAGGGAGTTTAGTTTGATGTTTTCTACAATGCTTTACATCTGGGGTTAGGTTGTGTTCTGATGCAGCAAAGATCAGTTGTTTCTTATGGGTCTCGGCAGTTTCTTCCTCATGAATGTAACTATGCCACCCATGATCTTGAGTTGGTGATCGTGGTGTTTTCTCTGAAGTTGTGAAGACATTACCTCATTGGTGAGCACTTTGTGGTTTTCATCGATCATAAGATCCTAAGGTATGTTTTCTTCTAGTGTGACTTAATTTTACGATAGCATCATTGGATAGAGTTCTTATAATAATACGACTTTGGAATATCATATACACCTAGAAAGGGAAATGTTGTAGCTGATGCCCTGAGTCGAAAGTCACGTAGTGATTCTGTACATGAATCCAATGATTTTTGGAGAGTAATGGAAGAATTTTCAGCATTACATCTTGATATGGGAGAAGTTGGGGGTAGAGGTTGTCTTTTCCAGATGATGATGTAGTCATCTCTATTGTAGCAGGAGGAAGAGTCCCAGTTGGGGGGTCTTGAGGTGGAGGTATGGAGAGACCGAGTTGTTTTTGGAGACGCCCCTGATGGTTGGACTGAGGATGAACAACACCGAGTGTTGTATCATTCAAGTATTTTTGTTCTTTTGACGATGCGCAAGACGGTTCTCAGGGAGTTCCATAGTTCCCCTTTAGCGGTGAATCCTGGCATGAAAAATATGTACCAATCCTTGATGATTCAGTTTCGGTGGCCTTGGCAGAAGCATGCAGTTGCAGAGTTTGTGTCTCGATGTTTAGTCTACCAGAAGGTCACGGCTGAGCACCGCATCCCCGGTGGTTTGCTCCAGCCATTATATATTCCTCAATGGAAGTGGGAGGATATATCAATGGACTTTGTCACTGGTTTACCTCAAGCTTAAGTAGGACATGCTGCTATTTGGGTAGTAGTGTATCGTTTAACAAATTCAGACCACTTCATAGCGATCAATGAGTCGAGCTCAGTGGAAGTTTTGTCAATGAAGTATCTGGAAAAGGTGGTGAGACTTCATGGAGTCCCAAGGATGATCATTTCTGATCGAGATCCTCACTTTACTTATAGGGTGTGGAGAGGTCTCCTGCATGCTTTGGGTTCTTAGTTATGCCTTAGCACTGATTTTCATCCACAAACATATTTTCAAACAGAGCGAACCATCCAGACTCTTGAATACATATTACGCTCTTGTGTTCTTGATTTTGGAGGTTTGTGGATGAGGCACTTACCCTTGGTGGAGTTTTCTTGCAATAATAGTTTTCACTCCACCATTGGTATGACACCATTTGAAGCCCTGCATGGTCACCCTTTTCGTTCTTCATTGTGCTGGACTAGGGTCAGAGAGTCAGCAATTCTTAGACCAGAACTACTGCAGAATACAATAGAGATGGTTCGAGTGATTCGTGATAGGATGAAGACAGTACAGGATTGTTAGATATCATATACTGATCAAAGGAGGATACCCTTAGAGTTTAATGTTGAGTATCACATGTTTCTTAAGGTGACTCCCCGTCATGGATAGTAAATGTTTTTTCATGGTAGAAATCTTTTTCCCTGGTTTGTTGGGCCTTTCGAGGTGTCATCTCGTGTTGGAGCTGTGGAGTATTGAGTCACACTTCCCTTGAAGATGAGTTAGATACATGATGTTTTTCATGTGTCACAGTTCCGTTGTTATCTTCATGATGTCTCTCATGTAATTGATTCGGGAGAGATCGATTTTGATGATGGTGTGACCTTCGAGGAGCGACCTATGGAGATCCAAGACCGCAAAGAGAAGGTGTTGTGTGGGCATTAAATTCCCTTGGTTCATGTCTTATGGAGAAACGGTGGCATAGAGGAGAGTACATGGGGACGTGAGTCACAGATACGTGATCATTACTTAGAGTTGTTTGATGATTAAACTCTTTTCATTTAATGGTGTCCCCTTTTTGGTTATAAACCCTTCATTTTTATAAGATGAATTTATTTGGTTGCTTTTTATGGATTTCTCCCTTTTGAGAGTTATTTTGAGGAGTGGTTGTTCGGACCCCTTTTCAATTCCCTTTTGTGTTGGTTTTAGATTCTTGAGGATGAGAATTTTTTGAGAGGTATCTGATATAATGGCCCGAACCTCTCCGGTCTATCCCTTTGCTGAAATATGGTGTTTGAGGTGTTTTGGGAGGTCAAGGTGACTCATCCCCAACACTTTTCCAAATTTCATGTTCTGTGAATAGTGTTTCCAGTTTTATGAACAGTGTCACGGTGAGTCAGAAACGATGAGGCAGAAATGGTGTCATAGAAACCGTGAGTCAAAAACGGTGAGACAGAAAGGGTGAGACAAAAACGGTGAGACACAAACTGTGAGACAGAAATGGTGAGACAGAAATGGTGAGTCAGAAATGGTGAGACAGAAACGGTGAGATAGAAATGGTGAGATAGAAACGGTGAGACAGAAATGGTGAGACAGAAACGGTGAGTCAAGCATGGTTTCACAGCTCTTGAATCGTGTTTCCAGAACTGTTTCATTTTTCCTTTTCCAAATTTCCAGATTTTTCCAGTTTTTCCAATTTAATGTTTTCTTTGACAGAAAACGCATTTATGGATTTTTTTAAGGGATTTAAAGCCAAATCAAATCCCATAACTCCAATATTAATTTTCCTAAGGCCTGGGATACATTTACGTGTTCAAACCATGTGGTTTAATGCAATCCAATTTTAATGGAAAATCCATTGTATCTTAAACCACTGCTCTATTAAATCTTTTAAAGGGATAAGATATCTTCCTCCCTTGTTCTTTCTCCTTTTTATCTGGTGTGAGATGCTCAAACCATTACTTCCTTCCTATATAAATCGTGAGATTAAACTTTTCCCGGTGGATTGGTTTCCCACAATACTCTTCTTACTGCAAGTACACCCCCGGTTTTGGTTCAACTAAGAAGTATCCATCAATCTTCGATATAAGGTATGATTTATCATCTTTATTTTGGGTTCACCTTCTCCTATTTCTCCTTCCCATATTATGGCTTGTGATATCCATGCTTCTAATGGGGTTTCTTGGGTTTTGGTTGGTGTGGTCGTGTCGCGACATCCTCAGGTGGATAGAGTTGTCACAGGAGGATGCAATTGTGATCTTTTGTGTAGATAATTCTCATATAAAGATCCTTAATAACCATTTTAAGGTAGGGGATTCATTTATTATCTTTTATTTTTATGTGCAACTATATATTTAGCATGTTTTAGCCACTGGATCACAATGTAATTGACATAATAAATATTTGAACCAAATAAATAAATTGATATCAATCATATGGTATTGCCTCTTGGTTTTTCTAGATAGTGTGATATCTATGATTGATTTGTTTAAATGTTCATTATTTATGGAAATTATTAAGAAATTAAACCGGAATTAATTGATAATTGTTTGGCTAAAGATAAAGAGGCATGAAAATGAATCTGGTTCTTATTCTTGTATTTTTTTTATGTTAGTCAAATTGGTGCAGTAATCATATTTAGTTTATTTGTGATACCTTGTTGTTTAGGTTTCCCAAATATAGAACCTACGAATAATAAATTAGTTAATTCAATATATATTAAATAATTGATTGTTTGATAATTCCTTGAAGGGTTCTAGGTTACCCTCTTGCTTGTTCAAGGGCCAAGAGCCCAACCGATATGATTGTTGTTTTCCTACTGCTTGTTTTGTGATTTGAGCCTGGATGGTTATGGTGATATGTGGGGGAATGGAGGCCTATTGGTTGTTGTAGCATTTGACACCTAGAGTGGTGAGATGTATAGGTTTATGCATTTGGGTGTTAGGGAGGACACCAGGGATGATGAAAAGGGTTGGATGCGATTATTTGGTTTTCTACTGATTCTTCTTTGTGGTTTATCTGTTTCAATTTAAAAACTACTCAAGGAAGCTGGTCTTTCTTAACCTTATTTTGAAAGGGGAGAAGATGCACGGGGTATGCCATGTGCTCTCCGGGTTTATCTTCTCAAGGGAGGATGGGTCTATGCTCTTGCTATAGGTGACAAAGACTCAATGGGTAGTTCATCTACACGCCATGTTTAGCCCTTTCTGTTTTGAAGTATAGATTGTGTTTCTAGAATTCTTGTGAAAATGGTAATGTAATTCTATAAATAAATAATTGAATAAATGATGTTAACCCATGCGGTTTGGAGTTTGTTGGGATGCAATGCTGAGTTTTTGATTTGAAGGAACAGTGTTCTTTGGGTGTGATGCTAATGAAATTTAATGTGGAGTTGTTATTGGTTAATTAATGTTTAAGTAATTAATTAATGTAAAGTGAAACTGATAAAAAGGGAGTGAAGTAATGTATTAAATCTCTTTAAATGGTTGCGTACTTATAGGATACCTAGTCTTAGAAGTGGAAACCCGGAGTCCGAGAGGCATTAGCTGCATTTGAGTCTAAGACTTGGTTATCCCCATAGTGTGGTTGTGAGCTATAGTATATTCTATACTTTTTGTTTTCCTATATGCTAATCCACCCTGTCAGTAAGGGAAACTGACACCTCAGAGATTCTGAGCCCTGGGGAGTGTTTTTCCAACATTCTGGTGGGAGGATGGATGGTTGACCACCCCCTTTGGCCCCACTCTCTTCTCTTGGTAGTTACTTGTGCTAGCTGGCACATTGGTTTTTTCCCCATATTTTTTTGTAGAGAGTTGTAATGTATTATGGTTATTCACACACATATATTTTGGATATAGTTTTCTATGGACTACTATAAGTGTAACATTTATAGTATGTGGTGGCTTGAGGATCCTTACTCGTTATATGGGTTGTAATGGCTTGAGGTATAATACCTGATGTATGATACACATTATGTGAGCTATGGTGGCTCACAGAAACTACCTGGTTACTTTGCTTAAGTGGACTTGGTGGTTTTGTTGCATGAGTTACATGTTGTGGTGCTTCGCCCAGGTGTCTGCGGGCAAGCCTTTTTAGAGAGAGATGCTTAAGACATGAGACTTTGGGGAAAAGTCGCAAACCAGTGGGGAAGTAGTAGAGGGGTACCCTTGATATTCTTTATTATATTATATACTTTTGTATGTGTTAATTGGTGAGATTATCCATGGTGAGGCTGGGAACATAGTATACATGTTTAGTTGATGATTTAGTTTCACTTGGTTTTCACTGTGATTTAGCATGCTTTCATTACATTTTCACGAAAGGCTTCGGGGAGGATCCTACATAGTATACTTTTATACTCACCATATGTATATATAAACTGATTTTCAGTTCACCTAGAGTAGGTTGGAGATCTGGCTGGTTACTACTAGCTTATTGTTGCAGGAGCTATTTGGGCTTGTGGTTGCTGCTATTTTACTTTATTTTGGGTACTTGCAGTTTTTTCCCTTTCAGTTGTTGTAGTTTTGCAAGAAATTTCATATATATACTTGGGATTTCTTTTATCTTCCTGGTTGAGTTGGACTTGGTTGGTCTCTATCTTATCTCTCTCTTCTCCATGTGTTCTCTTAGAGGGTAAAAACTCCCATTTGTGTGTTCTCTATACCCTCGGTGCTAGTCTCCAACCCGAGGCCTACTAGAGGCGGGACACGGAGGTCATTATATTCTTTCCCACATTGTCAGAACAAAAGGGGTACACTTTGTGGGGAGGGGGTCGATCAGAGTGATATCAAGGGCTTAGGTTGAGAGATAAGATAGAGTTTGGAGTTAGGCATAGGTGAGGTTGCATGGGTTGGTAGGGAAATGGTGTCATTCATGTTTAGCAAGTGATGTAAACACTGGAGACCGGTTGAACCATAGGCATTTAGGACCCCCTATGATATGATGTGTGGACCTTTAAGTTTACAATGGCTACTAAACAAGGTGATACTAGTTTCAGGGTAGATACCTAGGAAATGATCATGCATAATTCTTCTTTGTACCTGTGTTTGAATGGGTAGAACTTGGGATAGGTTAACCTAAAATGAATAAAAGAAAACAATTAAATAATTAATTAATGATGAGTCTCCCTTATTCCAGGTTTAGGAGCTCTAAATATTTGTTATTTTACAGGTATGGCTCTAGGTCGATGTCCTCATCAGGATCAGATAGAAGATGTATGGCTGGTTGTGCCAGCAGATTGTCATCGGGTAGAGGTCAGTGATGATGACACTTGGAGAAGGACACTCTGATATTTTCAGCACCATAGTCTATAGAAGTACGGGGGCTCCATTTTAGATGCAGTCACAAAATACTAATTAGAGAAGTTTGAGATAGGATTCAGTTCGATCTATGCTCGGAAGGAGCATTGGGTTTCCTTGGTTGTGAAAATGTTGTGTGGAGCAGCAAGGCAGTTGTGGTTCTTATTCCTCAGGGATCGTGAGGATTTAGTGATATCATGGGAGGAGTTTCAAGAAAAGTTTAGAGTTGAGTTTCTTTCTTCGACCTTGAAGGCATCCAGTCACCAAGAGATTCTCACCCTTTGACAGGGGAGCTCAAGTGTGCGAGAGTTTGGAATCCATTTCAGAAACATTTTGTGATATTCTTCGGACCTTTTTCCAGATGAGGAGGCCAGGGCAAGGCATTTCTAGGAGGATTTTCATCCAGAGATCCAATGCCAAGTTACCCCATTTATACTGAAGACATGTCTTGAGGTGTTGGCAAGGGAAGAGGTCGTCAAGAGGACCTTTTCCAGAACCGGATCATCATGAGATGGGAGTCATCATGATTCCTCATGAAGCAAAGATGGGGTCTGAGGTTCCCATTTTTCAGGGCAGAAAAGTTTTCGTTCGGACGAGGGTAGGTCCCATCCCTCAACATCTCGTTTCTCTGGGGGTAGCATCTCTCAGGCCTATTCCAAGAGATTGGGTGCTTTTTTGTTGTGGTGGTCAAGTTCATCATTAGTGAGAGTGCCCGAACATTCAGAGCAGTCATCATGCACCAAGTTTTCTGCTCTAGGTTCCTCTGTTGAGGTATTTATAGCCGAGGCAGCAGTAGGAGGTTGCACCAGCTTTAGATCAATAGAGGGTAGATGGAGCAGACATAGGACAGCCCCGTAACGCTCCCCTTCCTCAAAGTGAAGAACACATCCATGGTGGTGGTCTCCATTAGGCCCAGAGAGGTCATGGAGGAGGTCGTGGTCAGCTTCATACTTTATCATTGCCAGCACCAGGCGATCCAGACGTCATTTGAGGTACCCTTTTATTGTTTTCTATCATGGTGTATTCCTTGTTTGATTCTATATTGACCCACTCCTTCATATCACCAATGATTTTCCATGCTTTGGGACTTGAGGTAGAGAGGATTCCAGTGCCCTTGGCATTGACTATTCCAGTTCGGCATGGATTGTTGTATTCGGTGAAGGCTATCATGGATTGGTTCAGGAGGCAGGTTGTGTTCTTCGATGTGGATAGAGAGCCGGTGGTGTTCGTTGGCAAGCGAGACCCTCATATGGGTCATAGGCGTGTTCCATCCTTATCATCCATGATGGCTGAGATGATTCTGAGTTCTTCAGAGGTTCAGCAGTTGGCATTTCCTAGGGTCATAGAAGAGTGCCTTGATGTCTTTCCCAAAGAGGTTGTAGCATTAACCCCTCAATGAGAGATTGAGTTTGGGATCGAGCTACCACCAGGAGTGTCAACTATCTCTATGTCCCCATATAAGATGGCATCTTCTGAGTTGTGAGAGTTATGTATACAGGTTGTGGTCTATTACAGTGCGGTTTTGTTCAGCCGAGTATGTCATCGTGGGGTGCACCAGTTTTGTTCGTGAAGAAGGCAGGTTGCAGTTTACGGTTGTGTGTCAATTATTGTCGCTTAAACAAAGTGAAAGTAAAGAATCTCTATCCTCTTCTGTGGATTTATGATTTATTAGATCAACTTAAGGGTGGAAGTTGGCTCTCAAATATTGATTTTCAGTGAGTATATCATTAAATGCATGTGAAGGATGAGGATATCCCGAAGACTACATTTTGTTGTCGTCATGGGCATTATTATTTTGTTGTAATGTCATTCGGTGTGATGAATACTCCAGCTGTGTTCATAGAATTGATTAACACATTATTCCGTAAGTTACTAGACAAGTTTGAGGTGGTTTTCAGTGATGAAATCCTTGTGTACTCCATGTCTGATGAGGAGCATGAAAATCATCTACATGCCGTTTTGGGAGTTCTTCGTCAACATCAACTGATTGGGAAGTTGTCAAAGGGTGATTTTTGGGCTCAAGAAGTTCGTTTATTACGGCATGTTGTATCCTTGTGGGGAGTAGCTGTGGATCCGTTGAAGATAGAAGCAGTTGTGTCTTGGGAGGCCCCCAAGACAGTGTCAGAGGTGTGAAGCTTCCTTAGTCACATAGGCTACTACAGGAGGTTCATAGTCAATTTCTCTCGAGTTGTGACTCCTCTGATAGCTTTAACCACGAAGGATCAAGCATTCATATGGACTGATCAGTGTCAGGAAGCTTTTGAGTATCTAAAGGAGAAGTTAGTAAGTGCTCCAGTTCTTTGTCTCTCTGTAGAGGGAGTTCAGTTTGATGTTTTCTATGATGATTCTCATATGGGGTTAGGTTGTGTTCTGATGTAGCAAATATTATT
Source organism: Viscum album (assembly GCA_963277665.1). Lineage (NCBI taxonomy): Eukaryota > Viridiplantae > Streptophyta > Magnoliopsida > Santalales > Viscaceae > Viscum > Viscum album. The sequence continues at coordinate 1,899,027,301 of OY728135.1, read as the reverse complement.
TGTTTATTATGGGTTTCGGCAGTTGTTTCCTCATGAATTTAACTATGCCACCCATGATCTTGAGTTGGAAGCTATGGTGTTTGCTCTGAAGTTTTGGAGACATTACCTCATTGGTGAGGTCTTTGTGGTTTTCACCGATCATAAGGGCATGAGGGATGTTTTCTCCTAGCGTGACTTGAACTTATGAAAGCGTTAGTGGATAGAGTTCTTACAGGACTATAACGTAAAAATATCGTATACACCTGGAAATGGGAATGTTGTAGTTGATGCGCTGAGTCGAAATTCACGTAGTGATGTTGTGCGTGAATTTGGTGATTCCTGGAGAGTAATAGAAGAACTATCAGCATTACATCTTGATATGGGAGAAGTTGGGGGGGCATAGGTTGTCTTTTCCAGATGATAGTGCAGTAATCTCTATTTCAGCAGGTGGAAGAGTCCTAGTTGGGGGATCTTGAGGTGGAGGTCTGGAGAGACCGAGTTGTTTGAGGTGAGGCCACTGATGGTTGTACTGAGGATAAACAACACCGAGTGTTGCATCATGCAATACTTTTTTTCCATTGATGATGTGTGAGATGGTTCTCAGAGAGTTTCATAGTTCTCCTTTAATAGTGCATCCTGGCATGCCAAAGATGTATCGAGCATTGAGGAGTCATTTTTGGTGTCTTGGGCTGAAGCATGCAGTTGTAGAGTTTGTGTGTTGATGTTTAGTCTGCCAGAAGGTCAAGGCTAAGCACCGTATCCCCAGTGGGTTTCTCCTACCATTAGATATTCCTTAGTGGAAGTGGGAGGACATCTTAATAGACATTGTTACTAGTTTATCTCGAGCTCAAGGAGGACATGATTCTATTTGTGTGGTATTGGATCGTTTAACAAAATCGTCCCACTTCATAGGGATCAAAGAGTCATGCTCAGTGGAAGTTTTGTCTATGTAGTATCTGGAACAGGTTTTGAGACTTCATGGAGTCCTAAGGATGATCATTTCTGATCGAGATCCTCGCTTTACTTAGAGGGTGTGGAGAGGTCTCCAGCATGCTTTCGGTTCTCAGTTATGCCTTAGCACTTCTTTTCATCCTCAAATAGATGGTCATTCAGAGCGAACCATCCAGACTCTTGAAGTCATGTTATTCTCTTCTATTCTTGATTTTGGAGGTTCATGGATGAGGCACTTACCCTTGGTGGAGTTCGTTTACAATAATATTTTTCCCTCCACCATCGGTATGAAGAAATTTAATGCCCTGTATGGACGGCCTTGTAGTTCTCCATTGTGCTGGACTGGGGTCAGAGAGTCAGACATTCTCGGACCAGAACTAGTGCTGAATACAATAGAGATGGTTCAAAAGATTCATGAGAGGATGAAGACGGTGCAGGATCATCAAAAATCATATGCTAATCAAATGAGGAAACCCATAGAGTTTGATGTTGGGGATCGGGTGTTTCTAAAGGTGAATCCCCGTAGTGGACAGAAAATTTTTGGTCATGGGATTAATCTTTCTCCCTAGTTTGTTGGTCCTTTCTAGGTGTTAGCACGTGTTGTAGATGTGGCGTATCAAGTAGCACTTACCCCGCAGATGAGCCAGATACATGATGTTTTTCATGTTTCATAGCTCCGTCGTTATATTTATAATAACTATGACGTCATTGATTGGGGAGAGATCGATATTGATGATGATGCGACCTTCGAGGAGCGACCTATGGAGATCCAAGACCGTAAAGAGAAGATGTTGCGTGGGCATTCAATTACCTTGGTTTGTGTCTTGTGGCGACACTGTGGCATGGGGGAGAGTACCTTGGGATGTGAGTCACAAATACGTGATCAGTACCCAGAGTTTTTTGATGTTTAAACTCTTTTCATGTAACAGTGTCCCCTTTGTGGTTATAGACCTTTCGTTTTTATAAGATGAATTTCTTTTGTTACTTCTTATGGATTTCTCTCTTTATAGAGGTATCTTGAGAAGTGGTTGTTTAGACCCCTTTTCAGTTTCCTTTTGGCTTGGTTTTGGATTCTCGAGGATGAGAATGTTTTGAGAGGTATCTGATGTAATGTCATGGACTTTTCTGGTCCATCCCTTTGTGGAAATCTGGTGTTTGAGGTGTTATGGGAGGTCAAGGTGACCCATCCCCAACACTTCTCCAAATTTACAGTTCTATGAATAGTGTTTTTGGTTTTATGAACAATATCACAGTGAGTTAGAAACGATGAGACAGAAACAGTGTCACAAAAATGGTGAGTCTAAAACTATGAGACAGAAACGGTGAGACTGTAATGGTGAGACAGAAACGGTGAGTCAAAAATGGTGAGACATAAACGTTGAGTCAAAAACGATGAGAAAAAAACAGTGAGACAGAAACGGTGAGACAGAAACGGTGAGACAAAAATGGTGTGACAAAAATGGTGAGTCAGACACGGTGTCACAGCTCATGAACATTGTTTCCAGAACTATTTTATTTTTCCTTTTCCAAATTTCCAAATTTTTCCAGTTTCACCAATTTAACGTTTTCTTTGACGTAATATGAATTTATGACCCTATTTTAAGGGATTTAAGGCCAAATCAAATCCCACAACTCCTATATTAATTTTCCTAATTCCTGGGATAAATTTACTTGGTCAAACTACCTAGTTTAATGTGATCCAATTTTAAGGGAAAATCCACAGTATCTTAAACCGCTGCTCCATTAAATCTTCTAAAGGGACAAGATATCTTCCTCCCTTTTTCTTTGTCCTTGTTCTCTGGTGAAATAAACTCGAACCTTTCCTTCCGTCTTGCAGTAATTGTGAGATTAAACTTTTCCCAGTGCATTGGTTTCAATTTATGTTCTTCTTACAGCAAGTGCACCCCCTATTTTGGTGCAATTAAGCAGTATCCATCAATCTTTTGTATAAGGTATGATTTATCATCATTATTTTTGGTTCACCTTATCCTATTTATCCTTCCAATATTATGTCATGTGATCTGCATGCTTCTAATGAAGTTTCTTGGATTTCGGTTGGTGCGGTAATGCAGTGACATCCTCGGGTGGATGTAGTTGTCATGGGAGGAGGCAATCGTGATCCGTTGTATGGATTATTCTCTTATAAAGATCCTTAAGAACCTTTTTAGGGTAGGGGATTCATTTCTTCTCTTTTATTTTTACGTGAAACTATAGAGTAAGCATATTTTAGCCACTGGATCACAATATAATTGACATAATAAATATTTGAACCAGATAAATAAATTTATATCAATCGTATGGTATTGCCTCTTGGTTTTTCTATATAGTGTGATATCTATGCTTGTTTTATTTATTTGTTTGTTCTTGAAGGAAATTGGTAAATAAAGTAAACCAGAATTAATTGATAATTGTTTGGATAAAGATAAAGACGCATGTAAATGAATTTTGTTCTTATTGTTTTATTTTATTGATGTTAGTCAAATTGGTGCAGTAAGCATGTTTAATTTATTTGAGATATCTTACTATTTTGGTTTCCTGAATATAGAACCTATGAATAATAAATCGGTTAATTAAAGATGGATTAAAGAACTGATTGTCTAATAATTCCTTGAAGGGTTCTGGGTTACCCTCTTGCTTGTTCAGGGGACAAGATCCCAACCGATATGATTGTTGTATTCCTACTGCTTGTGTTGTGATGTGAGCTCGGATGGCTGTTGTGATATGTGGGGGCCTAGAGGCCTACTGGTTCTTATTGAATTTGGAGCCTATAGTGGAGAGATGCATCGGTTTATGCATGTAGGTTTCAGGGAGGACACCAGGGATAATGAAATGGGTTGGACGAGAATGTTTGGTTTTCTGCTGATTCTTCTGGGTTGTTTATCATCTTTACTTTCCCCACTGCTCAAGGCAGCTGGTCTTGCTTACCCATATTATGAAAGGTGTGAAGACACATGGGGTATGCCATTTTCATTCTGTGTTTAGCTTCTCAAGGGAGGATGGGTCTCTGCTCTTTCTATAGGCATCAAAGACTCGATGGGTAGTTCATCTACTCACCGTGTTGAGCCCCTTGTGTTTAGAAGCATAGATTGTTTTCCTAAAATGCCTGGGAATATGAGAAAGTAATGTTGTAAATAAATAATTGAATAAATTATGTTAACCCATGGGGTTTGGAGCTTGCTAGGTCGTAATGCTAAGGTTGTGATTTGAAGGAACATTGTACTTTGGGTGTGATGATAATGAAATTTAATTTTGAATTGTTATTAGTTAATTAAAGTTTAAAGAATTAATTAATGTAAAGTGAAACTGATAAAAACAGAATGAAGTAATGTATTAATTCTCTTTAAATGTTTCTTTTCTTATAGGATACCTAGTCTTAGATGTAGTAGCCCGGAGTCTGAGAGACATTAGCTACAGTTGAGTCTAAGTCTAGGTTATGCCAATAGTGTAGTTGTGAGCTATAGTATATTCTATAATTTTTGTGTTTCTATATGCTAATCCACCCTGTCAGTAAGGAAAACTGACACCCCAGGGATTCTGAGCCCTAGGGAGTGTTTTCCCCAATATTCTGGTGGTAGGATGGATGGCTGAATACCCCCTTTGGCCCTGCTCTCTTCTCTTGGTGGTTACTTGTGCTGGCAGGCACATTGGTTAGTTTTCCCATATATATGTGTAGATGGTTGTAATGGATTGTGGTTATTCACACACATATATTCTAGATATAGTTATCTATGGACTACTATAGTTATAACGTGTATAGGCTGTGATGGCTTGAGGATCCTTAGTCGGTGTATGGGTTATAATGGATTGAGGTATAATACATGATGTATGGTACATGTTATTCGAGTTTTGGTGGCTCCCAGAAACTACCTGGTTATATTGCTTATGTAGACGTGGTGGTTTTGTTTCACAAGGTTCATGATGTGGTGATCCACCCAGGTGTCTACAGGAAAGCCTTTTTAGAGAGAGATCCTTAAGACATGCGACGTTCTGGAAAATCGGCAAACCAGTGGGGAAGTAGTAGCGGGGTACCCTTGATATTCTTTATTATAATATATACTTTTGTATGAGTTAATTGGTGAGAGTATCCATGGTGAGGCTGGGAACAAAGTATACATGTTTAAGTGACGAGTTAGTTTCACTTGTTGTTCACTGTGCTTTATCAAGCTTTATTTATTTTTCAATGAGAGGCTTCGGGGAGGATCCTACTAAGTATACTATTATACTCACCCTATATATATATACACTTCTTTTCAGGTCACTTGGATCAGGTTGGAGATCAGGCTGGTTACTTCTATCTTACAGTTTCATGAGCTTTTTGGGATTTTGGTTTCTATTGTTTTACTTTGTTTTGGGTACTTTTAGTTTTTCCCCTTTCAGTTGTAGTAGTTTTTCATGACATTTCATATGTGTACTTTGAATTTATTTTATCTTACTGGTTGAGTTGGAGTGGCTTCATGTCAATCTTATCTCTCTCTTCCGCATGAGTTATCTTAGAGGGTAATGACTCCCATTTGTGTGTTCTCTATACCCTCGGTGTTATTCACCAACCCAGGGCCTACTAGAGGTGGTACTCGGGGGGTCATTATCTCTCTTCTCACATTGCTAGCCCAGGAGGGGTACACTTTGTGGGGAGGGGGTCATGAAAATTATATTATTATTAAGAATAAAAAAAATCCAGAGTCTCTCAAATATCTAGATTTATATTTTTTCCCTTTCTAAGGTGTCCTATATGGTGAAAGATTATGTAAATAACCATTATTTTCGTAAAAAAATTAAAATTAAAATTTTCAAAATACACTTTGTATGTCACTATGAATTGAAATAATCATGAAATAAAGTAATAAACTTATCTAGGGATTAATTTTTATAAGAATGAAATTATACCCAAATAAATCTACTATAATCTTCTACAACAACTAAATTGAAGTTCATTCCTCCAAGACTTGAAGATTGAGTATAACCAAATAAATCAAGATGTGCTAACTATAAAGGTTGGTTATATCTTGTCTAATTAGTCTATCTAAAAGATTATTTATATATTTTCCATTTCTTGTAGTAGCCAACACACATGGAACTTATATTTATCTAAATTGGGAAACTTTATAACTCCTTTCTTCTTAGACAGCTTATAAAATAGCTTGAAATTCACATGTCCATGTCATCTATTCCATAATAAACTATCAATCTGATCAAAATTCAAAAAACATTACATGGTTAAATTTTATTTTATAATGGTTAATAGTATAAATATTTTCCTTATGGTTAGTATAAAATAATAAATAATTATTATTTAAATCTAAACATTTATTATCTTGAAATCCATCTTCCATACCATCAACACATAATTATGTTATGATTATTAGATTATATTGTAAACCATCAACATATAAAACTTTAGAAATTATAGTAGAAAATAAATTCATTTCCTCCAAAACATTTTACTTTTCCTTCGGAATTATCTCAAAATTACATTATGTGTAACACTCGAGATTTAATTATTGTAAGTAAATTTTTCATTCTAAAGAAATTATAACAAAATGTGCATGGCTCTATTCATGAATGTGATTAACAAGTAAATTTAAAAAATTTATAATTTTAATTTTATTATATTATTATAATTTTGTAATTCATCATTTCAAAATTAGCTGAGGGGGAATTTTTTATATTTTTTAGAAATATTTGATTTTTGGTTGAATATTAAAAATACTGATTTTAGAAATACTATCGCTTTTATGAAACTATAATGATATAATAATAGATATAATGTTTATGAAAACATATTAATATTCAAAATATATTTTTAATAATTAATAAAATTAATTTAAAAATGTAATATTCAACTTATAAATCAATGTTTAACAATTTGTAAATCTAAGTAATGTTTTTATTCATATAAAAACTATTTTTGGATCTTCTCTTTTAATCAAGTATTAAAAATGGTTCTTTATTTTTTTTTAAATTCCAGTAAGTCTCATTTTATTTAATATAATATAATTAATTAAACTTTATTCAACATTATACTTGATTTTACTATAAAATCAATTTTTTGCTTAAATTTTTTTTCCTAAATACAGTTTTCATTACATTTTGTGAAATTATATTAAAAGTAATTTATGTCACTTCTATAAAATGAATCATGTAAAATAGATTAAATGTTTTGAATAAAAAATAATTAAAATTAGGTAATAATTTGAAAACAATTTTTTTATAATGAATAGTAATCATGTTAAATATTTATCACCTCGGTTAATGGTAAAATGAGTTAAATGGGATTAAATAAATTGATAATGCTTTTGGATAACAAAAAACACTTGGTTAACTCTAATTGTTTGGTTGAATTTGAACCTTAACTTATAATATTTAAATTTTTATTAATTTAAATCCAATTTAATTGTGTAAGACTTATATTATACTATAAATTTTCAAATATTTATCAGTTTTACACTCATCACAGAGAAACCATTTACAATAATAATGTCCTTCCATGATACATTTAAAAAACAATATGGGGCATATTTTCTATAATAATTTTTCATAATTTTTTTTAATATTTATGTAATCTCCTTTCATATAAAATACAATTTTTTTTTTATTCATCTTGTTTAAAGTAATCATCTTGTCTTCGCTATTTCTTCTATGAACAAAAGTAAACAAATTTTGTTTTAGATTTATAATGTATTATTTTTTATTTTCCTTCAACATCAAAATAGATTTTAAATATTCATAAAATGTCAAAATGTAGGTAGAATATGTGTTCCTGGGTTTTTAATTTTCATAAAAAAAAGAATATCATTTTCCTCAATAGGTTTCTTATCATTACATTTCAGTTCATTATATTGATCAACTACTCTAAAAATAATTTTCATCCATCCATAAATCTCTTTATTCAATTAAACATTGCTGGTTTTTTCAAAATTAGAATCTTCATCAAAACATCTAGTGTAAACAATTGTTTTACTAACCTTATTTAATGATTCCATATAATATAGGTTAGTTGATTAATTTTCATTTTAGATTCTTCATTAGAATTTAATTCTTGATTACAACTCTATCTTTTAGTTAAAGTCTTTTTTCTATTTTATTTTATACTTCTTATCCTTATTTACATTTTTTTATCTAGGTATTACTAGCTTAATGTGAAATTTATTTCTACCCTCAAAATAAATAACATCTAAATTATTAATTTTACCTCTCCTTTCATCTTTTTTATTAACCTTTTGAGTATTCATTATATATCGGTTTTAGAGACATTTATTTTTCATTACTTTGTAGATTTGACTTACAAGTTGAGACGTATATTCTTTTTCACTATTCTGAATTTCATAATCATAACTTTTATCATAAAAAATATTTACATAGTTGAAACCTAAACATTACTTTTTTAAAGTCTCTTTATCAGTTATTTTCTTCAACTCCAAATCATATTAATGTAGAAAACCAATGAGTTTATCAAGAGTATACTCCATTATGTCCTTTATTTAAATAATGGAATCCTTTTTATATGAGACTTCTTGGGTAGAGATATAAAAACACTTTCTAAAGTAGAGTTTTTTTCATGCTTCACTAAGTGAATTCATTCCATTTACAATTCTAGTAAACCAATGGAAAATTTGGTTAATAGTCTCATAATCTCCCATCCTGAAACCTTGATATTTATCATGAAGTATACCAATATTTTTCCTTATAATATTCATAACTTTTAAATTCAAACATATTTAGTAGCATCACTTCTAGTAAGAGAATTAGGGCCAAAATAAGGTAATTTATAAAGCTTTGCCACAGTAGTCCAATGATCAATACTGAGTTTCTTAAGATAATATTGCATTCGAGTCTTCTGATATACATAGTCAATGACATTAATATGGGTTGTTATTTGTGGAATCCATCCTTCATTTGAACTAGTTCTTACAATCTTAATTATCTTCCTTATATATGGTTAATTATATAAAAATATTAGTAACACAAAAGTACTCACTGCTAGAATTTCAAGTTATACCTATGATTCTATAACAACAGTTTTCTAAAACTATTGGTAAAAATGTATCTATAAAAATGTTTTAGACTAACCATTGGTATAAATTAAATACTATTACAATATACCAATTGTTTTTAAAAACCTTTTGTATTGAATAATCTATACTGATAATTTTAAACAATTGTTGGTATCATATTACATTATATGAGCTGCACAACCCCCCCCCCCCACACACACACACACCCATGATCCCTGTTTCCTCCATACCATTCACTACGACCCCCAATCATCTACCCAATGATATCCCATCACTCATTGGGTTTTTTATTCCATGATTCTTCAACATTAATTCGGTTTGTTCCAAATCCATATTCTATTCTTCAAAGCATCTTTTTCCTTTTTTATCCAAGAATAAAACACAAGCCAAGATCTTGTTAAGTCCTAACTCTTTCTGATGCATTTAATGATGATTTGTTTAGATTATATTTGTTATTGTATTTCATAATAAACGTGATCATAACTTTTATATTAATATTTTAATTTTTTTACTCGTTCCTTCAACATAAATCCAATATAAAGTTATTTTTGTTTAATATAATTTAAGTAATTCTGTAATTAATTTTTATCATAATTTTTTTAATGTATTAGGAGTTATGGAAGTATTCATTTAATTGTTTTATTTTAATTATTTAAGGATCAAAATTTATATATAATTAGTCTCAATTTAATTTTGTGTTAAATTTTTTAATAATCATGTTGGTAGTTATGGAATTTTTATTTAATAGTCAATAATTTCCTATAATTAATCTAATAATATATAATAATTATTTCCTATTCCATGCTTTATTATCTATTTAGGTCACTACTAGTATGCATAGATTATAACATATACCATATCTTATTCTTTTTTTGTCTAGATACTAGTATGCTTTGATGACTTTCATTTTAAAATTTGTATTTTGATAATCATATTGGAAATGTTTTGGAGACATAGGATACTAAATTATATATTTATAGGGTTATTAATGCTTCCCTAATAAAAATATTTGTGTCCAAGATAGGTTTTTTCATGTTGTATGGGACTATGCTGTTATTTATGAATAAACCTTTTCCATGATAAATAAATATGTATTTAACTGGATTTATGTGACATTAAAAAATGATTCTTTAAAAAAAAATTATTTTTAAATTAATATTTTATTAATAGGATTTTTTTATTCAGACCAATATAAATAAAATTTAATTAAAGAAAAAATATTAAAATGATATAAAGTCAAATGTAAAAGAACTAGTAAGATTTGAACTTGTATTCAAAAGATTCATGGTTATCATGAATTTTTAATGATATTTCATTGTGTTGATGTTAATAAAAAGTTTTTTATGTAATATAATGGATAGAATCTAGATGTATGATACCGATAAGATAAAAACTGAGTTTCAAAGGAATTTTGATTTTTTTGGATTTTTCATTTAAAGACACTTAAAATTGAGGTTTTATATACTAGCTATATTATAATTGTATTGGAAGACCACGATTAAGTTAGGAAGAAGATATATACCATATAAAAAACTCTTTTTTCAAAAAAAATATTTTTTGTAGAAAAATAGAAGGAAAAGAAAATATTGTTTTGTTCATTGTGATTACCTAGACCCACACTCCCAAATCTAGTTCCATAATCATATATTTTATATACTAGATTTGATACCAAATATAGATCCCTATATATAACTATTCCATAATTATATGTCTTAAAGAAAATAGTTCATTACAAACATTCCCATGACCTTTTAGGTATATATATTAATAGAATTATGATAAAACGTAAAAAACCCATGTCTTTCTCAATTAATTTATTTTCTCGCTATATAAGAAACTACTTAATCCATAGTAAGTCTTCAATAACTCCCACAAATTATCCACACAGGATATCTTGTTAGAAATATCATGATTAATACTTTTATTCATAACCTGGAGAGATGGAAATATAATAAGGGTTGAGCTCAAATGCTCAATATAGGAAAATATATAGATGAGGAAATCATGGAATAAACATAGAATAAATATATCCAATGATTAGATAATAAAAAATAGTTCTATAATAGAATGATGTTAAAATTATAATATAAACATGGATAATAATTTAAATAAAAATATCACATAGATATCAATAATTGGTTCCTTATAGATGAAATTAATAATGTCTGAAAACTAATTCCATACCATTATTTACGACATCATGATCTTTGACATCGTGATCTAAACATCAAGAAAATGTCTTTTTCTAGGTAGGTATACACAAAAATATCCAAACATGTTTTTCTCATGAGACCTAATAATGCATAAAAAGGATATATAATACTCGACCTCACCTATTACTTGTTTAATTTTAATGAAAACATTATATTTGAAATTGAATAAACAATACATAATCAACATTGAAAATAATCATCTATATTAAAATTATAACATACATAAAATAAAACTTTAACCTGTTTCAAGTTAAGGGATAACATGATCTTAAACCTTCCAAATAAATAAGTTGGATGTCCAAACAATACATGATCATCATTCAAATAGTCATCTATATTAGAATAACAACATACATAATGTCAATACTTTTCCCCATGTTAATAAAAGAGATAATGTGATCATAACCCATACATAGAAATAAAGTATACGGTGAAAAAATACATATTATAATTTCCAATAATAATATATATTTTAATAACAATATAAAGAACACTAATACTTTTACCCATGTTAATAAAATAACATTATTTTTAGGTGAACATCATCCAATATGAATTATGTAAAATGAGATATTCAAACCATAGACCGTAAGGGTATAAGACTAAGTCAATATTAGAATAACATAATCATAATTCATGTAGATAAATAGTGTGGATTTTTTTAAAATTACATATCCTATGTTAAATAATGGAATTGTAGAAAGATGTTGACATAGAAGAAAAACATCTTGGAAAAAGAATCATTGATTGATACCACCTAAGAAGGGATTAAGAATTGGATTATTTGGTACCATGTGTTCATTACTCAAAAAGATAAATATATATTATATTATAAATAGTGAAACATATAGCCTATTAGGTTAAATAATTTTTAAAATTAAATGTAATTTTGAAATATAAACATAAAATATCTTTCAAAATCATTTTTAACATTAAAATAAAAGTTTATGTAATGGTTCACTTCCAAAACTATTTTTAAAATGGTGAAGTTAAGAATATTTCAAATCCATTACTTTTAAAATTAATCTTCAATAATAATTACTTTAAAATATATAAGGTTTACCTTGGATAAATTTTTTTAGTAATACAAAACACAAGAAAGTGAATGGAAAACTCTTTTTTAACATCTTGAAAAATACCTTTGTTTAAAACTCACATTATAAAAAGAGTAGTAAAACTTTATTTTTTATAAAATATATATTTTTCCCGTATATGTATATAAATTACAATGAAATAAAATATTATAGTTTTGGAACCCAATAATGGAATAAATAACTTCATGAAAAAACAATATAACTCAAGGAAAAGGAGACTTGAGTTATCAATATTCTTTACAAGTAACATACTACTCGATGTAATTTCTTTTAAAAAGGTGTATTATGTGGTAGAAATTTAAATTCATAGAAAAAATATAATACCAAATAATATAATCATATTTAAATATTTTCCCAACTTTTAAGTCCAAGAGGATGATCATAATTTAATGAATGAAAATTAGGTTACTGAAATCTTTACAACTGGGTCAGTAATTGAGTAAATGTCACTTGATTAAAAGGATATAATTTCTCTTAGTATTTTCCATGTATAAAAAAAATATATTGAAAATATAAATCAATGATCAGTGAATATTCCATTAAAAGTAATAAATAGGTCATAACATGAACATGTCTCGAGGAATTAACGTTTAAGACAAAGAACCCCTGCAACCTAAGTAACATTTTAATAAAAACCCCTTGAAAGTTTGGGATTTGTAATTGAACATAAAATTAAATTATGAAAAGATAATTCATGATATTCTCTCTAAATTGGTCATTATAAACACCATATAAATTAAATTAGGTGCATTATACCAAACATGTCTCAAATAAAGGAAATTGAGACAAATACCCTTATCTAGTTCCAGATTCATTCAACATATGCACCTAACATCCTAAATAATGAAATTAAGTTTATAGATTTATTATTAGGGTCCTTATTCATACGTATTTAATTTAATATGGACCATTTAATATCATATTCTATTTATTTATAATATATTTTTCTTTCCTACATCAGTTACATGAGGTTGTTCAGTCAATTTTTTGTAACTCCTAATGTATGTTGACTATGGTAGAAACTATCATAAAATAGTTTCATAGCATCAAAAAAATATTAAAATTAGTATTAAATAATTTTTAAATATTAAATACATTTTTAAATCTATAAATGATTGGTGGTGATGAAAAATGAACCCCATTACTCATGGAGGCGGTAGTCTTCACATATGCATGATTAATGTTTCTATTTCTTAGTGAATGAGAGGAGAATAAAATATATTATAATTTAAAATTTTATAATAATATTTATATTTTATATATCATATTTTTTAATAAATCCCATTATGAAAACACACCATGAGAGATAATTATAAAAAAATAGAAGGCATTTCTTTGTGGAGGAGGTAGTCTGCACACACGCACTAACAACACTTTCGTTTTCCTTAGTGAATAGAGAGAATAAAATAATGGTTCATCCATTCATATAATGAAATATTTTTATAAAAATGGTTCTTATTTAATTATATTGGTATGGATATAAGAGGTTTTTAAGAGTAATATCAATAATAAAAGATTAAAAATTAGGTTATTCTTACATTGGGGACTCGATCTTCTCTTAAATATATCCTTCGAAATGAAGGCAATAGGATAAATTCTAGAGATATGGATCTTAATAATGAGAAAATTACTTATAGTAGAGGTTTTTTTGACAGATTTTGAAGAAAAATTTTAACGTAATGGGTAATATTGAAGGGGTGGAAGTGATCCCCTTTTATAAGTGAAGAAATTTTCACTTTTGAGAACAATATTTAATTTTCAATGATATCATTACACTATTCAATGGTAAAAGAAATAAAAAGTTATAAATAATGGATTATGGATGATATAAAATTGATAAATAATCAAATAATTATTTCCACACATTTTTTAAACTTGTTGAATGTAATTTGAACTTTGGTTTTTTACTTTTAGCTTTATTGTTTTTAACTTAGTGACTAGACGTTATCTAAGTAATTTATGTTTTAATAAAAATATAAAAAAACATATTTTTAAATATGGGTGCTCATAACTTAAATTTAATATCTATTTAATATAATTAAATTTATATATAATATAAAATTTACTTTTAAATTAAAACATTTAGGTATAAAAAATAGTTTTTATAGAGAAATGGTGTTTTAACCATTATGTGTTCTAAATATTATTTAAAATTGATTTACATTTAAATGTGTATGGATATAATTATATATTTTATTAAATAATAATATTATGGGAATCATTTAAAATATATTAATTTAATTAATTAGATAATAATTACACAATATTAATAAAATAATTATTTGAAATTGAAACTTTTGCCACTATCACGGTCATGAACAAAAATCAATAAAATCATACTTTTATAACAAAAATTAAAATTTAACTTATTAAATAAAATGATCATATTGAGCTAAAAAAATTAAATACCTTTTTATATATTTAATTTCAACATGTGATGAAAATAAATTTATAATAAAAGCGAATAAAAATAATTTTTAGAATAAAATATGCTTATGTTTCCAAAATAATATAATTTTGTTTTATAAGAACAAAATAGTAATTTTAAATGATTTATTTTACTTATAAATATATATATATTATATAAAAAATTTTCAAAAACAATTAATCCATTATTGTATTATGATAATGTCATAAGAGTGATAGTATTGAGAAAAATTGGTATTTCTTCACTATTATCCTAAAACCCAATTACTTCAAACAAAATCCCAATAATTAATATTAAGATAATATTTTTATTATAAATCCAAAAATTATGTTCATTTTCTTCAATCAAAATACTTAAATTTTTAAATTAAATTTTTATATAAAATCATCAAATATAATAAAAAACGGTTTTTATTAGAAAATAAAATTTTCAAATATTAATAATTATTATTCTTATTTTATATCATTTACCAACTAAATTGGATTTAAAATATTATTGATATAAAAAACATTATCATCATTAATCCTGTATTTCTTGAAATATAAATTTATATTGCATAAAATTTTAATTTTTAGAAAAATAATTTTCTAAAAAACAAATGATCTTATTAGTCATTTTAGTTAAAAATTTGAATTTATTTATTATTAAAAGTAGCCTTTTTTATTTCTCTAAATATTTTATAAAATAGCCACTCTTATTAATTTCTATTAACTCAATGGCTAGGTTTTAATGGTTATACATAATGTTTTTATTTTTATCTAAATATATCACAGTTTTGTTTTAGTTTGGTGTTTCGTGTAGAGTAAGCTACCAAATGCATTTGGATAGTTTAGAAGAAGTAATATATTCAAATATCATGGTGTTACATTCATGATAAAAATAAATGGAATGCTATGGATAATTTTATATCTTATCAATTTCACATTATATAATATCATGAGACAGGTAGTTTTCTAATATAATAAGACAATGATATCATTACACATATAGAAACTAATGAAAACAATGATGTTAAGGGAGAGAAAATTAGTGGAATATTCCAAGACTCCGGCATCTTAGAAATGTAAAAAATGAAATAGATATAATTTTTAATGATATTATATCATGGGAAAACCATATATGAAATTTATTATAAAATCATTGATTTTATTTTTAAATTTTCAATGTAATTACTTCTTAAAGAAATAGAGATTCCCTAAAATAATTATATGATATGAAGGTTAATTAAACAACTTATATTTTCTACTAATAAAAGCTATTCTTTACCAAAATATTATATCTTATTATAAGAGGAAACCATATGACTAAATTTTTTTGAAGAATTTGGTATGTCTCAATAGAAACAAAATGAAAAAGAAACACCATATTGTATGCCATATATAGTAATGTGATGCTTCCATTAATTAATAGGCTCAAAATTATTGTCATGTCTGATGAAATATCAAAAAATATGAGATGGAATGATGTTGATATAATTATGGATAATGATTTTTTTATTCATCCTATATATATATATATATCAACATGGAATGTATTTGATATATGGTATCCTAATTTTTTAGCTAAGGTGTATAAGGTTAGGTTGGGTCCATCATGTGAAACTTTTAAAACATTTGGTCATATGATTAATTCACATAGTAATTAGCTAGTTTTTTTTCACATTTATAGACTTAGTCTATGGATGTGTATGAAAAACCATTCAATTTCTTGATTATACTCATATCTAGACCATTTAATCCTGATAATGATATAAATTTTCACTTAAAAAATTTAATAAAAGAGTTGAGGAAACTTTAGAATGTGGTTTTTCACACATACCATGATACTTATAAATATACATTTCATATCTGTGATATGATTATGTGGGAAATAAATACCCTCCAAGTTATGAAATGATATCTGGTTAGAGCATGGAGGAAAAAATATCATGTCCTATTTATATGAGGAATATAGGATCTATAAGACTTGTATATTTCATAGTTTCACTTTCATGGGACATCAATAATTTATTCCAATGGATCATCCATATAGGAATAATCATCGAAGGTTTGACAATATTGTTGAGACCAAGAATCCACCTCAGTGTATATATGGAACCAGTGTTCTTAATGAATCTAAAGATGTCAATTTTTTATTATATAAAGTTTAAAATAAATATATAAATAAGAAGAATGTTCCCATTGAATTCAATTATAATTGGAAAAAATAAAAGTATCTTAATTTATTTAATATATTATTTAATTAATTTGTTACATAATTTTTTATTCATAATGTACATTGAGAAAAATATATATTAAATAATACTTTAAATCATTTCAAATTTCATGTGTAATAAAAAATAAGACTTATGATCTCATCATGACTTTGTGGATTGGGGTATTATACCAAAATTGCATACTATGTGTATCTGTGGAAATAAATTGAAAGTTACTTAATCTTCTAATGTAATGACACCTTTATAGAAAAAACAATTTATGGAATTATTTGTGACCATAAATATTTATAATATTTAATCAAGTAATATATTTAAATGATTCAAAAA
Source organism: Viscum album (assembly GCA_963277665.1). NCBI lineage: Eukaryota > Viridiplantae > Streptophyta > Magnoliopsida > Santalales > Viscaceae > Viscum > Viscum album. Next base: position 1,899,010,082 of record OY728135.1, on the reverse strand, counting down.
AGGGAGTTGAAACAAAAATCCCAAAAAAATCATGAATATTACATCCTTATTCATTAATTTATTCCAATAAAAATCCATCATTTAATTTCCAATAATATAATGGTTAAAATGATTCAATTGTTCCATTTTCATAGCTACCTTTTTGTTAAAAGGTTTTCCAATTCTTTCTTGATAAAAATATAGGAATTAACACCATGGATTTTATATGGGTTAGAGAAAAAATTTCCTCCATCAATTTTCACTTTCATATTGCACATAACTATCTATTTTCTAATTTAAATACTTCTTGGGGGAGATATTGATTTTAAATGGATGTATCCAAAGAAAAAAATATGTGAAATATGAAATATTATATCCAGAATAAGAATTATCTTAAATGTTCCATTGTGAATAGTTATCTGGATCAAGAAATTGTGGATTTTTGTATAATGTATTTGATTGATGCGAGAATAATATGCAACTTACCAAGGACAAATGAAGATAAGTGGTATGATAAAATTTAACCCTCTTTTTCACTTCATCTCTAAATATTGTGAATTATTGGCTCATATACATTTTCTGTACTTGGACTTGAAATTAAAAAGTGAAACATCACACAATCTTGTTTAATTGTCATTTTTTGACAACTAAGTCAATTAAGTAATTTGAACATGTATAGGTTATATCATACTGCATAGTTTCACATATATTTTAAACTGTTATTATCATTTTATATAAGGAATATAAAAAAATTATAAATAAAATTAATCATTCGTTATCTTTGAGGTGGAGAGATACTTTTCATATAAAATATTTCATGATTGGTTGGAATCAAAGGTATGAAAAATACTTTAATAAAGTTAAAAAAAATATTAATAATCATATATATTTCAAGTGTTGAGTTTACATATTAAATTGGAATCTGAAAAATTAATATAATTATATTTTGGTATCAATTCATTGGTTTGTGAATGAAAATCATTGGTAACCAATGGGAACAAATTTTTTATAATTGATCAATAACTGAATATAAGAACACAACATGATGGTGTAATACTAACTAAAATAAAATACTATTATTCTAGTTCATAAGATATAAGGAATTCATATGAAAATGTAGCTTATTGTGGAGTTTTTGAGAAAATACTGATGTGGGATTATTTCTCTAAGTTTTGAGTCACTATGATGAAATGAATGTGGTTTTATCCAATTACACAAAAGGGAATATTTTTTTCTAACTATGTATTTGGATTTATTGACATTAATTTCCTCTAAGATACTGATGAGATAAATATTTTGGAATCAATGGTGAAATATGCTTTTTAAGAGAAATTTAATTCAAGACATGAATTTGGTGTCAATATTGATATAATCATAAGACATATTTTTTATGATTTTTGGGATGAAACTGACACCATCACTTCCCCCATTGGTCTTGAAAAAAATATTTTATATAATGGATCAAATAATCTGATTTTTATAGTGGATTATGAACCCAAAGTAGTTGTGTGTAATATATAGAAGCAACCATATTTTGGCATCAATATCTTGAATTTGGTCTTTTAGGTTGGTGATATTCTAATTTCATTAATTTGGTTTTAGTTTGGAAGGGTATGTTTGGTTTAGTTTTTTCATAATATTTAATTAGATTTAATTCACTTCAAAAAATTGCTTCATAAAGAGAATAACACTGGACTAATAATTATATTAAAAATATGTCTTAATAAACTAAATTTATAGAAAACTAGTCTTAAAATAAAATTAAAACATGTTTAAACATATTTAAATTTTCACTAAATATCACCCAAATAGAATTCATGAAGAACTAATCTTAAAATATAACAGATTTAAAATAGGTTTTAAAAAACTTGTATAATATTTTAAACCAATCTAAAAAACATCATTTAAAACAAGTTTAAAAAAAATTAAAACCATTTTTTAAAAATAGTTTAAACTTATTTTTAAAAACATTTTTAAGAAGGGTTTAAATGATTTTTTAAAAATATTCCTTAAAATAGGTATTTAATTAAGGCGATTTAAAAAAAATTAAAAGTGGTTTAATATATTTTTTTAAAATATATTTATCATATTCTCTAAATACTAGTTTTAAAAAACTATTTTTAAAATATGTCTTAAAATAAACGTTTAAAATATTTTATAAAAATTGGGTTTTTTTTTGAAAAATTGGTTTTAGACAGATTTAAATAATAATTTTTTAAATTAGATAGAAAATATGTTTAAAATAAGTTGAATTTTTTTAAAAAACAGTTTTATATAGATTCAATTTTATAGATTAACTATTTTATAGTGTGATACCTACAGGATTCTCTAAAAAAGTACCTTTCATTTTTATTCAATGACTATATTATGAAATATTTAATGATTTATTGAATTATAATTTGTTTACATTGATTATGACATGTCACTTGTTTTCATTGTTTGGTTTTCTAATTAAAATGCCTAAATTATATCCTAACTATTTGTCTTTCTCTATTCTATTTAAAATCTAAGAAAATGTGCATTTAATTCTTATACAAAATGTGAAAGATATTAAAGATGTATATATAAAGATATGGTTTGAGATTGATTGATGAATGTGAGATATTGGGATGACTCCTCCTGTTTCATTAATGAGTATATAAATTCTTGTATTTATCAACTACAATACATTAAATATCATTTTTGTATTCTTTATAAAATTAATTTTAGGTAAATTTATCCTTGCCAAAACTGAGCTTCAGTCGGATTACTAATAGTGGTTATCAACATGTCCAATCATGTGGGGGTGCTACTAGATGTACTCAGTGAACTATTCACACCCATTCACATCTAGACTAGCCACCAAATATCCCATCTACCACACTTTTCCCTCCTCCTACTCCGTTTTAGGCTTTAGGGAAGTTTCCACCTATAACTTCATTATTGTTTTAGTCAGGATATTATTCTCATATACTATTTCCAAATCCTATTATAGTCCCTCGTCCATTTTATTCTTTTCATACCACTTTTAGGCCTCCAATGTTTCCCACTTCTATCTATCTAGGATTTGATAATCATATTCCTTTGAATCCTACTCTGTAACATTCAAATTAACTAGAGCATGAATTGGAGTATACACATCATTCACAATCTACCAATAATTCATAGAACATGGATCAATAAGACATTATTATTATCATGGACCAATTATACATTTACAAGTTCAGTAAATTATATCATAACAATTTTATTTCAATTTTAATTTTAATAATTCTATTTTTATTTTTATTTCTTTATGTGGTATATTCTAATAGGATACATGGGAATGCCTATATTCATGAATTGTGGAATCATCTTATGAAAATAATTATACATATTAATTAGGATACTCAATTTATCAGTAAAAATTGTAGACAATGTAAAAGTTTCATAGAGACATTAGCCAAGAATATCGACATCATTCAAGTTTAACCAATCTCATGGAATCATGTCGAGAATAAAATCAAGGAGAACACATGGGTTGAGATATGGGTAAGAAAAATTGTTAAATTGAAACCTATATTTTTATTATTTTATTTTTTTGAATAAATATATTTGTCACAACATTGGTTTAACTTTCCTAATAGTCAAGCTAAAAAGGTGATATAATTGATAAAATTGGGCGAACTGTGGTGACTAAATAAGCAAGATCTATATTTTGGTTGGAGGACTCATCACAATATTAAAGGGTATACCAATCATCAGGGATTTTCTAGTTACATAATACTAGGAAATGATCTCTTATTGGAAGAGTAATGAGTTTAATGTATTATTCCAATTTGATGGTTTTTTATTGAAAATTAAACTATTATGTTTTGTATTAATACTTTGTTTCATATTATTGAATATTATTTTTCAAGATTAATTATAAATAAATAGAAAAATGGTCTTATAAAGTATATAGACACATTGGTGTGCACTACTCTGTTGGTGCATGAGAGTGACCTACTATTTTTTATGACCAAGTGAGTTTAATTAAGTACCAACAAAACAAAAAAATCAAGCCTAGTACACTGAAAATTACTCGACAAGAATCAAATAAAAGTAATAATGTACCAAAATGAATTATATAACTATTCCAATCATTTTGGTTTTGTTTGATAGATTATTTTTTTTGTAATTTATTGGTTATTTCATTTAGTGTTAGGAAGGATCCATTTAATTTTACTATTTTGATTAGATTTTGTTTTTTTATTTTTTATATTTGTTTAGGTTTCCTCTATTAAATTCAAGTTTATCCAAGTTGAATATTTTTTTTAAACTCAATTAATTTTGGGTGGTTTTTTATATTTCCTTATGACTAGTTCATTTTAGATTTGTTTGGTTTTATTCAATTCGAATTAGATTCATTTATTTTTTGTCCTTTAAGGATGGATTTGTCAAGAAAGTTCGGTTTCATTCAATCAAGTTTAATTTTTTTTATTTTATTTGATTCAATTAAATTTATTTTTATTTACTTCAGGTAAATTTAACCCATTCCCAATAAAACCAAATAAAACTTATATAAACAAAAATGAACTAATACTAGAAAATTAAACACACTTTAAAATTTATTTCACTGAGCTAAACTAAAAAAATATAATATTATTGAATCAAATAAAATATAAATTAATAAAATTAAATGTAATACCACCAAAATTGATATAAAATTAACTAAATCATATCCTGTATGACACAAAAATTTCAATTTAAACCTAATTTGATCAAATTAAAATTTCCAAAATAGAAGTAAACTATTTATTAATTGTTCTGACCTAAAATAGTATGCCATAAATGGAATAAAACTAACTAAAAATAAATTAATATGAATTAAAATAAAGTGAAATAATATTAACTATATAAAGTATATCTAAATTAATCCAAGATTTATTGTATTAAATTATCATAAAAGGTACCAAACCTAAATGAACTATATCACATTGAGTTGATGTCATGAAAAACTCATTAAATAAAACAAAACTGAATTAATTTTAATGGAAGTGAACCCAAATAGCCTATACTAAACTAAACCCAAAAAAAAACAAAATTAATGTAGTCAAGATTTATTAGAATAGCCTAAAATGACCTATATTGAGTCAAACGTAATAGATATAAATCAAACTCAACTAGACACACTTCGAAACCAAATCCAAAGAATATGAACTGTTGTGAACTGAGATGAGTAGTACCAAACCTAAATAAAACTAAATACAACCAAACTAAAATGAACTAAACCCAATAAAATCAAACATAGTAGAATTGTCCAAACATGAAATAAATATAATAAAATCCAATAGTTTTAAACCAAACCAATATATACACACTTTCATAAATCTAAAAAGATTAATAAAAAATATATATTTAAAAAACCAAACAATCTAAATTTGATATGCCACTGGCTATAAAAATATAAACTAAAATAAAATGGAATGAATTGAACTAAACAAAATACAACATAATGGAACCAAACTAAACTGAAACAAAATTACAAAAACAAAATAATTTTTTTGAAATATTTTTAATGAATTGGTCTTAAAACTATTTAAGTCGAACAACCAAAATATTTTAATAATTTCTAAAATTAATGGTTATAAAATGAACACATTTATTTCATAAAATATTGAATTTATCATTTAGAAATTATGTAATTGTGAGATTATTTCAATTTTTAACTAAGCAATTATATGGGTATTTACTAAAACCGCCAACACTAAAATACTAAATGCTCCACTCAAATACACTAATTTTATAAATTCATTCAAATAAATTAACATTTCCAAAACCATTTTATATCAAAACCAAGTAAGTGGATGATTTTCTCTGAAATAATGAAGTATGATGCGCTCAATTTCAAAACCTTAACACTCATACAAAACTAACAAAACCATTGTAAAATAATTCTAAAGTATATAATACTCATTTGTAAAAAACAATCATCTAGAAAAATACCTATTTCAAACAAATCAATTTTTTCCAAATAAAATAAAAATAAAGCAAACTTATCCAAAAATACCTGAACCAACTGGATGTGAATAAAATTAAATTGAATAAAACAAAATAAAATAAAACCTTAACTAAAATTAATTGTAAAAAAACTATGAAAAAAATCTAAAAAATATTGTATTAAATTTATGTACACCAAAGGGAACCAAATAGAATCAAACCACAATGAGTAAAATTGAGTTGAACCCAACCAGGTTGAATTTAATCATTTTGAATTAATAGTTTTTTAACTAAATAAAAAGAAACCATAAATTAAGTAAGACTAAAATAAATTATTACAAATTGATCTGAACTAAAATATAAAAAATTAAACTAAACTGTATTTACCAAAAATAAATTGAACTAATTTTTTTTTCTTAACTAAAATCAATAAATATTAATTGGATATAAATGTGTGAAATTTCACAAAATAATACTTACTCAAAGTAAACTTACGTAAAGAAAGTCAAACCAGTAAAAACGAAAAAAACAATTAGAAATAAAATAATTAGAATGAATCAAACATGACTCAATAAAAAACTAATTTGAATATAACTTGACCAAAATTATCCATGTTTGTTCATTTTATTTTGGTTGATTCTAGTTTCACTCTTATGTGGATAATATGAATAATTCTGGAAAAATTTAGTTTTTTTTAGTTTTGATCAGTTAAATATTAGTAAGAATGTGTTAATTATTCTTGGTAATAAAATATTATTGAATAATGTTTTCTTACATTCAATTTCATTTATTCTAGGAAGCATTGAATATTGAAGTTCATGTTCTATGAGAGATTTTTTTTCTTATGTAGGAAAAAAGAGATACATGTGTGCTATAAATGAACAAACACATGAAAAGATTTTTATTATTATTATAGTGATTTTAAATTATAATACCTATTTAATAATTAAATATTTTATTTATATTTTCAAAAATGTTATTTGAATGTAATTGATGATAAATAAGATGATAAATTTAGGCTAAATTATCATTTTTTATAAATATTAGGTGATGATAATCGGGGGTGAGTCCATTGTTAACTCAATAAGAGTATCGTCTCATCTATGTATTGTCCCACTTCAAGAGCCTATAAAAAATATAGAAGAATGAATTTTCAAGAGGTCCCTATAGAAGCAGTAGAGGATAAAAATTTGCCTTAAAAGTGGCAAAGAAGTCAATACATCATCGATCAGTTTATAAAATCTATAAAATATTTATGTGCCACACATTCACACAATACTGTTGTAGTTTTTGACTAATTGTGTGAATAATTATCTCATTATATGAAATATTGGGTGATGGTAATGAAATTAATAGTGGTGGTTAGGGTGATGAAATTCCTAGTTGTGATTATGATGTTGAAGACAATGACGTTGGTGAGGAAACCCATGATGAGAGTCATGATCATGATGGTAGTGGTGGTGATTATGGAGATATTGATCCCCTCTATTTTTAACATGATATTTATGATACAATCGTGCGGATGGTTTTTATGACTAAAAATAATTGTATATATGTGTTATGATTTATTCTTCAAGTTATCAAATGATTAAATATAAAATATAGGGTATATGTTCGATTTTAAATGAGTAATGGGACAAGTCGAATAGATAGTTTTATTTTCAGGATTGTATATAACTCTTGTAGGGTTGATGAAGACGTATTTGGTAGTTGGATAGTGTGGGAGCCTATATCAATGGTGCATTAATCATTGGGATAACATGTTATACCAATGGTTTCTAGAACCATTTGTATAAGAACATCCCAACACCCTATACTAATGATTAAACAAGAACTTTTGGTATTGCGTTATACTGATGGATCAATTTCCAATAGCTCTAGGAACTATTATTATTAAATTTTCCAATGGTTTAAAACTATTTTTATAAGGAAAGAAATTATAGTAGTGATTTACTAAATCCAATTCCTAAAAATTTAATAGTTTACAAATGGTATGTATTTAATAATCATTTTTAGTTCGTAATTAAGATAGTTGAATGGTGTGGGGTGATTAGAAAAATTTAAATTTTTTAAGGAAATAAATTAAATTGTAGTTATCAATTATATAGTTGTGGAAATTAAAATAAGAATACAATAATATTTATAATAAATCTTATCAAAGTGATCCTATATCAACTTTTTACACTCCCTATACCTAGAGTGGTATGATATAAACTAAATATCTGACTTTTAAAGAGGATTCCCTACCCAACTGCAACTTACTATTCCTAGTGAAAGAAATATCACATAACAACACAAACTTTTAATGGGGAGTCACAACCCAATTAAAAAGGTGTATTTTTATCTAGATTCATAACCAAAAACTTACCTTTTGATGGAGGTATAACTCAATGATGTATTTTTATCCCATGAGTTACAACTTAAAAAGAATAATAATTTTTAAAGTGAAAAGAATAAACCAAAATATAATTTTACCATAGGATAAAGTTATAAAAATTAAGAAAAAAATTAAAGGGACCAAGTTAAGGTAGTCAAAGTAGAGTAATTGAAGTAAAAAAACTAATCATTGATTAATAGACCATATTTTATCTCTAAGGAAATAAATATTGTAGAGTTTCAATTACTCTTTTATTGTTGTCCTATTGTTGAAAAAAATGTTCACATAGGATCATAAAATTATTTCTGCAGATCAAAATAGTACAGTAGTTGATAATGATATTGTTCATATATTCCTTTTCACACATAACTTATAGCTTCAATTTCCATTAAAATAGAGTTTGAAGAAACTAAACAATAGTATAAAATGGTTATAATAATTCAAATAAATAATAATATCCATACTAGTAATTTTTCCCAAAAATATCACCATTAATAATGAACTAATAATACTCAATCTGGACTTTTCTAAATATCAGTATTGAGATAAAAAAATATTTTAGTGTTATTTAAAACATTGAAAAAAATATGTAACTTTGAAATATCCTTCATAACAGTTAGTCAATGTATCTCATAAATATCATGATTTAGTTTACATTAGCAATATTTTGAATTTGAATATATAAACATAAAATAAATCAATGATTAAATATTTAAATAAATAATACTTTATTTTATAACATTGACATAATAATCTCATAATATTTAGATTCTCATAAGATTGAAAATCATCATAAGATAGATTTTCATAAGATAAAAAATTTTCTTAAGATAGAATTTAATAAGATACATTACCACTATGAGGTATAAGTCATGAGATACAAAAACCTAAAAATATTCAGAAATTCATAAGGTACATATTTGTAAGAACCAAATAATTAATTTTTTAAATATTCCAAATCCCATATAATATAGATATCTTCATAGGGTTACAGTTTATAAGGTTTATCTATTCATATAGTTATACTAAGATCATAAGGTTCTGAAAATATGGTTGAGGTAATAAGGTTAACTTTATAAGGTTCAAAAAAGTTCTCATAATTCTAATAAAATAAATAATAAGGTTCATGTAGAGAACTGTATGGTTTTTAGATACAATAAGTTATCAGGTTTATTAATATAATAACATAGTGACTATATAATTCATTATAAAAAAACATTATAATTTTAAATTAATCATATAAATAACAATAAACTAATAAGTAACTAATGCCATGAAATAATATAATTTTCCAACTAATAAATTTTATTATATGAGTTATAACCCAACTCATAAGATGTGAATTTTTCTTTGAAATAAATTTAAAAACACATGACAAATGTGAATAATAATCAAATAAGAATAAACCAAAACATTCTTTTCTTCTAAAAAAATTATAAGATTAAAACATTTTATTTACTCATGTTAGAGGGAATAAAACAAGGATTTTGTAATAATGTTTTTTTTATAATTATGAAAAAAAAATAGAGTAGAAAGGAACCACTCAACATCTCTAAGGTATTTAATATTAATATTTTCATCAACTTCTCTTTGAGATCATTAATCTTTTACATACATGATCCTATAATAGGAATTCCATTAACATATAAGAATAATAGAATGAACCTATCACTAAATTAATTTAAGTAGAAAAATTAGTCCATTATATATATATATATATTTATACATTTTTTCTCATAAATATATAAATTTGTTTATCCAATTTCTTAGGTATTTATTCATCACATATAAACTTTTATGAATTTTTCAGAGAAGGTATACCTTTCTTGACTTAATAAACACATCCAGATTCTCCATATGAATATTATCATTTTAATATCTACAAATAAATGTGGCCTTTATATCAATTTTCTCCAGATAATAATTATGTGATTCAATAACTCTAATACACAACTTAATGGTGGTGTGCTTAATGAAAGGTGATAAAGTTTCCTAGAAATCACCATCTTTCTTTTTCTAAAATCTATTCACTACTAGACTTTCCTTATATCTTATCTTACAAACATTTTCATTAATGAACCATTATATCAATTTATTCTGAAAATTTTTATTTCAATAAGAAAATAATGTTAACTTCAAGATCTTACTATCATACAATTCAATGGTTTATTCCTTCATCACTAGCTCCCATAAGTTTGACTCCAACATCAACGTAAATTATTTATAATATTTAATATCTCTAGGTCCACTCAATATAATATAATATAAGGATGATGAATACCACTGCATAAATATTTTTTTGTTTCTTTATATCCTCAACTATAATAGAGGAATAAGATCCCTAAGTGAAACCTTAGACTTTTGGAATGTTCATTTAGTGTCTGATTCATCCACTCAACCTCACCGTTTTTTATGAAATTTTATATTATCCTCCCATTTAATTACATTAATAGCATATAATTATTTAAATTATATTTCAATATATTCTCTTTCATTACCAACCCTTAATAATTTCATCTTCAACCTTGACTCATTCTCTAATATGTTTTTTCAACTCAAAAATATGATAAACACACCAAATTTATTTTTCAAATAGAAAAACCATAAAATCATTATAATATCACCAATAAATTACATATAGTATTGTTATAATATAATATAATATACTAATATGGTTTGATATACATTAGTATTGCAATAACCCTTATATTTAGTAAAATTTTCCCCCAAAATAAATATGATGTATAAAAACTTGATTCACATGAAACACAAAACTAAAAAGATCCATGAAATAATAAACAATAAATTTGTAAAATAAATAAAACTTATAATATATAAAAAATACATTAACCAATTAGAAATTCATAAAAAAATAGGATTAATAATACATAAATCTTAAACATTTCATTTTCAATAAAAGATGTTTTCTTTATTTGTTTTACTTTTATTTAAAAACTATATTTAAAAAATAGAATATTAATTTTAAAATTGAACCTTATTCTTTAATTTATAATTCCAAAATTATCTTAATTTAAATTGTTGGGACTTTTATAAAATAATTAATTTTTTGGTGAATTGTAAAAAATACTGTTTGAACCAAAAATATACCTTTTATGACATTATAATCAAGGGTTAGAAATATATTAAACATTTTTTAATTGATAAAATATATATTTAAGGTGTATCATTTTGTATTTTAAATATTATTTTAAACTTTGAAAACCTAGTGTTAGTTATTAGAACTTAGGTAACATTTTATGCCAAATTAAAAATAGTTTGAGTTATTTTAATTTAATTAAACATTTATATTATAAAATTAGGTTATGGATTGATTTTAAATCCAAAAAACAATTATTTTTTTATAATCAACCAATTTATATTATGGAAATTAATAGTATTATAAAGGACCAATCAGAATCTATGTGATCCCTAATAGGTGGAAGGGTGAATTTGTGATCTTTTTTTTGTCATACTTAGGAAACAAAATTCACCTACGATTAGTGAGAAATGAACCTACCAAAAACCTATATAAAAATCATTAGATCAAATATAGTTACAAGGATCATTACTCAATTAGAATATAGTTAGTCCTTGTCATGGTTTGGAAGTAATACAATGCTATACAAACTATTAGAAAATAATCTTGTCAGTGGTTAAAGAAAGAAAGGAATATCTTTTCACTTGAATAAGACAATATTCAATCAATAGTTCATGTGATCCTATAATATATAAATGATATAATATTTTTATTGAAATTATAATAAAACCCTTCAATGACTAACTTCTGTGTGTTGTAACTATGATGCTTTAACATTCTTCACACGTTCTTCTTTTATAAGTAATTATTCTTCCTATCCACATTATTATATAATGGTATGAAATAATTTATTTTTGAATTTATACAGGAAAATATCTATCTAATCACTTCAATATCTACTTGTAAGGATCTGACATTAAGAATTAAATATTATAGTGTTTTTTAGATAGAATTCACTTTATTACAATCCTGAGGATCCTTTTAATTCATAGTCTTAGATAATTAGGTTAGAACAGATACATAACAACTCATTTATTACAATGTAGATACTTCAACTCAATATCCATTTTTCCACTAAACAAAACATGATTTCTTTTTGTGACAAATCTTCACGAATTTAAACATGACGTCCTCCTTTTATTTACCCATCCTTAAACCTTGAGAAAAAACCTATTACCAATGTGCTATGAGAAAAAAATATTAGTATGGGAGATAAAAAAGAATAAATATGTTAGTCCATTGAAACCATGAAAACCCATATAATGTTTATCATTATCATCGATGTTCTTTGAGCGTATGTAGTAAAACATTTCTACACGAAAAATACACTCAACGTTTTCTCAAGTAAAACCATTAAAACTCATTCCAATTAAGTAAAAACCCATTTCAAAAACTTATATCCTCAATTCATAAAACCCTTAAAATTTTAATAACTATACGGCTATCTTCCAATAAATTTCTCTAGAGAACGTAATCATTACCCATTGTATTAGTGATATGTAATGGGGATCACCCTTTGGTTCACCAATTTTCCATGAGATATTATGGGGCTAAACCCCTAATATAAGATATATTGGGCTCACTCGTGAACTATAATGGGGCTCAACCTATTATATAAGCTATATCAGGATCACTCATGAGTTATAATAGGGCTCAACCATGAGAAATAGTGGGGCTCAACCCATTTTATAAGATTTATCAAGCCCACCCATTTTTCATATAATTATAAAGTAACATATCATGAATAAAAAAAATTTACTTTCACCTTCTCATAAAAAAAACGTTTTTAAAAACACCTTTAAACCCAAATAAAAACACATCAATATTTGATTTTCTTTTAAAATGAATTTTTTAAACTTAAATGTTTTGCACATAAAAAAGAAACCAATTTTTTTGAAAATAAACATGTAAAGATATAAAAGAATCTTAAAATCATTGAGGTATCATGATGGTGGTAAAATCCTCTCATGTTGTATAAGTTAAAATACATTATTTCTGTATTTTTTTTCTAAAAAGTTAGAAAGTACCTTGTCTAGAAAATGAAAAAAAATACTTTGAAACCATTTTGTACAAATTGAAAAATGGGAAAAATTAATTTAAAGAATAATATTATAATACTATAAACATTTTTTTAAACATTTTTATAAAACATGTACATAGAAGAAAAAGAGAGTTTAAATAGAAACATTAAAAATATAAGTTTTAAAAGAAAATATCTTACATTGAGTTTGATTCATCACGTACATTATTTAACTTCTTAAATAATAAATTTAGGTAATTTTTTTACTTTATTAATACCCATTTTAATGTTTATTATTTTTTAGATCAGTTATTATCATGTTATAAAAATTACTTAATTATTTAAGTTCACATTAGATGTTTTGGTGATATTCGGTTTATAAGTACAAAATGAATTAGGTGTGTTGACTATGTTCAAAATGTTAATTAATAAACCACCTATAGAATAATATTCATGAAATAATTATCATTTTTATACATAAATTATACTTTTAAATTCAACCACTGTGTTTGGTTATGAAAAATGAACTATGATACAATCATAGAGATGGTGGTTCATATGTACGCATGAGCAACGTTTCTATTTTTCAACGATCATTGTGGAAATAAGGTAAGTATTGTTTTATATTTATATAATGATAATTATATCATAAATTTAAAATTAATTCTTATAATATACTTATATATACCATCCATATGATGTGGTGATGAACAACGAATCAAATCACTTCATGGAGGTTGTAGTCCACATGTTTGCATGAATGATGTAATATTTTTTCTATTAAAGGAAAGGTAAGAAAATAAAGGACATATTTTATTTTCAGAATGATAAATATGTAAATAATATCATATATAAACATTAATCCCATAATTATAACTTTTCATGAGAGACGATGATGGAAAAAAATTACATCAGTTCATGTGGAGATAGTCTTCCATACACACGAATGATAGTTTTCTTTCCCATTTCATGGAATAGGAGATTAATATATCATGTTACATTAAAATAACAACACATAAGTATGTTTAGGATAATTTTATTTATTATTTATAATGTATGAATACTTTTTTATGGATTTGGAAGAAGAAACAAAACTAAAATATGAAGATAAAAACTATAAATCTTCTTTGGAAACCCTCTACTTAAATCATTAAGACCTATAATATTGGAATTATTCATAAAAAACCTATATAATGTGGAGATTAATTTTATTAATGGATTTTACTAGTTATTATCTGAACCAAAGATTTTTTTTAAGGGTTAATTATTGATAAGAAGATCTTTCTTTTAATAAGAGAGTGTGTGGGCACTCTTGGAATTTCTCCAAACATTAAACTAATATAAAATAATTATCAAATCAAAATGGATCCAATGTGATTTATTTATAATATAATATTATTATGGTTGAAATTTAAATATCCAATATCAATTTTAAATGTTTATTCTACATTTATACAGTTATCTTTTAAATTTAACTCATATTTAACCTATTTAACTATTACTGTGACAACTTGTATTTTTACACTTTGAGGGTTAATATAGTTACTATAAAATGAAGAAAAGACGCATAAATGGAACATATTTTATATTTAAAACTTTATATAAATAAATTTTCGATATTTAGTTATTTTAGTAATTTTATGTTATTTAATAAAATATTATTTACAATAAAATGATTATAATGTCAATTTTTAGAGTTATTCATTACATTGACTTTAGTAATATCAATATAACACTTAAAATTAGAAAACTTTATTTCAAAATATACATAAAAAGTAAAATTCGTCTACAAAATATTTATATTACATTAATTATCACAAATTATTTTACTTTTAATATTTTTTATACCATTTATTTTTCTTTTCCATTAATTGAATAATTTCTATATCAACATTGTGTATGCATTTAAGTTAATTATTTATTCACTAAAAATTCAAAATAAATTACCTTTATTTATATAGAAATTTTAGATTTAAAAATAATATTTATATTTGAACATTTCTTCTGAATAACATAATATTAATAAAGTAATACACTTATAAAAAACAAGAGTGTGACATGTTTGACTTTTCTTTAAATAAATTGCTATAAATGTCATAATCTCATGCATGTATCCCCAAAAGGTTATACATTTTACCCATAGATAATTATGGTATATATATTGAAATAAAATATGATTTAGGTATATTTTTTGCCATTTTATAGTTCTTATCATTTTATTTTTAACCTAAATGTTCTTATTTACCCTTTAACATGGTAACCAAAATTACTAGAGTTAATATATATATTGACCAAAAATAAAAGGAAATTTTTTGAAACATTTTTACTTATGAATTTCAAATAGGTAATAAATTTTTAAAAATGTATAACACACAATGTTTTTATACTAAATTCAGAAATAAAATCAATTTAAATAACCATAATTATTTAATTTTAAATCAAAATAAACTAATTTAAACTTAAAACTATTAAAACATATAATTTTACCTTGTAAATACTTTAAAATAAAATACATTTTTTCATAAAAATAAGTATTTTCCATTATTCCTTGAAAAAAAATATTTTTAAAAAAATTATTAAAAATTAATCCTAATATAATTTATACATTAATAATTTAAAAAATAAATTATTTTTTAAAAAATAAATTTCTATTATTTAAAAATTAATCTTTTAAGTAAAATATTATAAGAAATGAGTTTGATAAAACCATTTCCTTTTTTATTTTATGAAATTATTAACATACTTATAATTAATGTAACTACATAATTTAAAAATATAAATAATTATAAAAATGATTCATTTTATCATTACCTAGGTTGTAAAATTCTCCCCCTAGAAATTTTATCCTCACAATTTTGAACTCGGTCTCGTTAAATAGGGTTTTAATTTTCTAAATACTTTTGTTCAAATCTCAGAACATAAAATGGTTTACTAAAAATTATATATTAAAATAGATTAAGGGGAGTGATAAGGACATCTGGGATAAAACATATTAGGTTTACAATTATAATAACATAAGTGGGAAGGTAAAACATAGATATTGGAGAGAAATCGAACTCCCAAGCACTGATAGAGATTGATAGAGAAAATGGTTTTGAGAAGTTTAACCATTACTAAATCGTAAATCTGTGGTGTGTTAAAAGGCCCTTGATTTCATGGTAATAAAATTAAATAGATTAAAAAATCAAAATACTTTTCATAAAATTTAGGATTTCTTTTACTACCAAGACTAAGAACATGAGGAGATATAATTACTTGGGAAGTAGAATTTAATCATTTAATATATTTCCACCACAAACTCGTGTGTTTATCTAAATGATGAGTCTTTATGATGAATTTTTCATACCTGGAGAAGTAGAATAAACTTATATAAATCAAAAATAAAAAATGATTAAAATATATATTCCTATTATATTTATACATTAATCAAAATAGAAAAATTAGTAAAAGATAAGATAATCTCAAAATGAATAAACCTTTAAATAAAGAAAAAATAATTTTAATCACCAAAATTCAATAGTAAATCCCTATGTTCAATATAGATCATTCAAAAAAATAAATAGAATTATAATTATTTAAAAAAATATAGACTAATATTGAAACCCAAAAATCAAAAGGATTTGATAACAAGGTCTTCCAAGATAAATTTTAATATTTATCTTTAAATAACACATATCACTCTTAAAGTCTCATACCAAATATGTAATATCCTAAATAACATAATCTACAAGTCTTTCTAAAAATTTATATAAATAATTTTAATCACCTTAATTCCAAATTAAAATCACATATGCTTCCAAAAAATAATTCAACCCTTTATACCCCAAATAAAATCTCATAGTATTCTGTTTACCATAATCATATAGGGTTCCCAAAAGAGTGAATGTATTCTGAAAGAACATTAATCACTTAATCACAAAATAATTCCGAAATAAAATGGTTTTGTATTAGATAAAACATATTTTCCAAAAAAACAAATTTACATTTATCTGTTAGATAATTTAAATAATGAAAAACAATTTCATACTAACTCTTACATCGCATCATCCAGTGATAGGTGATACAACATTATCACCCTTGTGTTATGGGTATAATACCTATGGCCCTAACAGATGTGATGGGATGTTTTATCCTTTTTCTAAAACAATATTATTATAATAAATATAAAAGTATATAAACATAATAAATATCCTAAAAATAACCTTAATATATTCAACATTTAAAGTAATGTTTTAACCTCAATGGTTATGTCATGACTTTCATTTTGGATAACAAAATGTAATATCCCATAATTAACTCAAAATCAAATATCTTATCATCCTTAAAAGATACCAATGTTATTAAACATATTTCAAAAAAAATTAAAGGAATTATTCCTTAAATATTATTTTCAATAAAACCTATAATAAACCTAATGGTTGTATTACCATAAATGTATCTAAAAATAATCATAATCATCTTATTCATTCACCAATTAAAACAGAAAAAGGGGTGTATATGAATTTGAAATTAAGATTAACCTTAAACTTGTAAACTGACTATGGTTTCTATAACTATTAAGACAAAGTATCTTGAAAACATCCTAATATCCAAAATTTTCTAAACCCTCCTATGATGCTAACTGTAAGGACTCATCCTTAAACATTAAATATTCCAGTATTTTTGAACTAAAATTTACTTTCTTATAATACAAAGTATATTTTAAGTTTATAGTTTTATTTATTTAGGTCATAAATCTTACATAACAACTCATATATTAAAAAGTTTATACTTCTACTCAATATCCATTTTTTCACCCAAAAACCATGATTTCTTTTCATGAAAAATATTCAAAATTTTAAACATACTTCTTATTTTACTTTATACATCTTTAAACCTTATAAAAAATTTAAAATTTTGGGATGAACATAAAAAACTAAATAAGGGACACAAAAAAAAGAAATTTTATAGTCCAGTGAGATTAAGAAAACTCAAGTAATGTTTATTATTATAATCAATGTTCTTTGAACGCGTGAAATAAAACATTTCCACATGAAAATTACACACACTTTTTTCTCAAATAAAAACATTAAAACCCATTCAAAGCAAATAAAAACCCATATTGTAAACTCACATAATCAATCTATAAAACCCTTTTAAACCCATTACAATTAGAATAACCATATGGTCGACTTCCAATAACATTCTATGAAGAACATAATAATTTCCCAATAAATTGGGGATTTATAATGGGGCTCATCCTTTATAAAATATACATAAGGGTCAACCATTTTTCATGACATATAATGGGTATAAACCCTTCATATTATCTATATCGGGCTCACCCATGACCTATAATTGGGCTCAACCAATCGTATAAGCTATATTAGGCTCACTTGTGAGATATAATGTGGCTTAACCCATTGTATAAAATATATATGGCTCGCCCATTTTTCATACAATTCTAAAGTACCATTTCATGAATAAAATGTTATATTTTTGAAACATTTCATCATAAAACCTTTTAAAAAAAAAGTTAAAACCCAAATAAAAACGCATCAAAATTTCCTTTTCATTTAAAAATTACTTTTTAAAATAAAAAAACAACACACATCATAAAAAAAATTATATGAAAATAAACATATAAAAATTTAAAATAAACTACAAATAATTTAGGTTTCATGATAGTGGGAAAATTTGTTCATGTCGTATAAGTTAAAAACATTTCTTTGGTATTTTTATCAAAAAAGTCACAAAGTACCGCATTTGGTAAATGGCAAAAAAATACTTTCAAACCATTTTGTAAAAATTCAAAAATGGGTAAAAAACACTTTAAAAAATCATAGTATATTATTAAAAACATTGTTGATTTTTTTTTAAACATGGACATGGAAGAAAAATAGAGTATTCAGATAAATTTTAAAAAATGAATTTTTAAAAGAAATATCCTTACCTTAAGTTTGATTCATTGAGTACATTATTTATCCTTTAGAATAATTAACTGAGGTTAATTATATAATTTATTAATAAAATTTTAAATTTTATTATTCTTTTATATCACTTATTACCATGTTATAATAATTACTTAATTATTTATGTTCATGTAAGATGTTTTCATGATATTCGGTTTATAAGTCCAAATGACATAGGTATGTTGAATATGTTAAAAGTGGTCATTACTACACCATCTATACAATAGTATTCCTTAAATAATTATCCTTTTATACATAAATTATAATTTTGAATTCAAACATTGCATATGGTTATGAAAATGAACTATGTTACAATCATGGAGACGATAGGTCGTACGCACACATTAGCAACGTTTCCATTTTTTAACGATCATTTTGTAATAAAGTTAAGAATTGTTTTATATTTATATAATGACAATAATACTATAAATTTAATATTATATCTTCAAATATACTTATATATATCATCAATGTGATGTGGTGCTGAAAAAATAATCACATCGCTTCGTGGAGGTGGTAGTCCACATGCATGCACAAACGATGTCATCATTTTTCGGTAAATAGAATGATAAGAACTAAAATGATACATTATCTTTTAATAATCATAATTATTTCATTAATATCATATATAAACCTTAATTACATCATTATACCTTATCTTGAGATATGGTTATGGAAAATGTATTACATTTGTTCGCGAGGTGGTAGTTCATCGTATACACGAATGATAGTTTTGTTTCCCATTTGATAGAATAAGAGATAAATATCGATTAATCCATTAATTTAAAAACACATGATTATATGGAGGATATTTTTTTTATTATTTTATCATTAATTAATAAGTTTTGAGAGATTTGGAAGAAGAAACAAAACTAAAACATGCAGATAAAAACTATACCTCTTCGTTGGAAAATCTTCTTTTCTTAACCCCTTAAGACCTTTAAGATTGATATTATTCATAAAAAAATACCCATATAATTTGATTAGGGATTATAGTAATTTTTTTGAGTAGTTATTGGCTTAACCAAATGGTTTTTAATGGTAATGGATTGAGAATAAGAGGCTCCCTTTTATAAGAGAGGGTAAGAGCACTCTTAGCATATCAAAAATATTAAATTAATATAAATTAATTTTCAACAAAAAATTACTAAAAAGTGATTTATTTAAAATATAATATTATTATGGTTAGAAATCATTTCATAAAATAAAAATTATATATGTTTTAACTATATTTCTACCTTTATCTTTTGATTTTAACCCCTATTTAACCACTTTAACTCTTACTGTAACAACATGGATTTTTTGTCTTTGAGGATTGGTATAGGTACTGTAAAATGAAAAAGGACCCATAAATGGACCATGATTAATATTTTAAACTTTATTTAAATTACTTGGAAAATTTTATGATATTTATGAATTTTATATTATTTAATAAAATATTATTTACTATAAAATGTTCATAATGTCAATTTTTTAAAATATTCATTACATTGAATTTAATAATATCAAGATAATAATTAAAATTAGAAAAAAATTATCTTAAAATATTCCTAACATTTCAAAGTAATCTGTAAATTTCTTTTATTACATTAATTATCACAAAGTGTATTACATTCAATATTTTTAATATTATTTATTTGACTTTTCTATTAGTTGAATAATTATTGTATCAGTGTTGTGAAAGCATTTAAAGTAATTATTAATTCACTAAAAATAAACAATAGATCAAAACGATTAATATAAATATTTTATCTTTCAAAAAATTATTTATAGTCTAATATATCCTCTGGATAACACTATATTAAAAAAATTACACTTATTAAAAACAAGAGTATGACATGTTTGACATTTCTTTTAATAAAATACTATAAAGGTCATAATCTCATCCAATTAAACAAAAAAGGTAATATATTATTCCCTTGGATGATTATAGTTGAGATATACTTATGAAATTCTATTTAAATAAGTGTTTCGGTCATTTGTTGGTTCTTGTCATTTTATTTTTAATATAAATTACCCAATTTACCCATTACTCTAGTAACCAAAATTTACAAAAGTTACTATTTATATTAAAAAAAATAAGAGGTAAATATTTACTAAATTTGGAACTCATGATTAAAAATATTTAACAAATTTTTCAAAATTCATAACAATGAAGTTTCATAATTTAATTTAAAATTAAACCTTAAAAACGCAATGGAAAACAGTATTTCAAAAAAAATCTCTTTTTAAATATATAATGTTTTTATACTAACTTAAATTGTAAAATATATTTCAAAAACCATAATTTTATTATTTTAAATCAAAATTAACTAATTAATGTTTAAAAATAGTCAAAAATATAATTTTATTTTGTAAATACTTTAAAATAAAACATAATTTTCAATAAAAATTAGTATTTTACATTATTCCTTGAAAAATAAATTTATTCTGAAAATTATCAAAAATTAGTTCTAAGATAATTTATACATGATGAACTAAAAAATGATATTAATTTTTCCAAAATAAAATTCTATAATTAAAAATTAAACATTTAAATAAAGTCTTATAAAAATTCAGTTTAAAAAATCATTTCATTTTTTATTTTAAGATTTTTTATATATTTATATTGAATATAAATACATAATTTAGGAATACTAATAAATATTAAAATGATTTATTCTACCATTTCATGGTTTGTTATACTAATACCCATGGTTCGATAAAACTCAGTTTGATGCCATGTTCACCAGACCAATTTTTTGTGACTGATCACTTTTATTTGACTAATTGATTCTTCATAATATTCATATTATACCACTTCAAACTATTTTTTTTATCGTCTATAAACACCATTTCTCTATTACCAACTAATAAAAAACTTTTTTGTATCTATTATATGGATTACTCTATATACTATTCATCCATTCATCCCTTCACATCTGCAGTACTCCACGAAGATGCAAAACAATAGACACAAAACCTTTATGCATATTCGCCCATTTATATAGGCAATCTTCCTATACAAATTAAGAGGGGTATTGTGAAATTAAAATTTAAATAAACTTCTCAAAAACATGAATCATCTCACTCAAACTTTCAATGTTTGACTACCCTTCAAACTTCCTCAAATATTGGAGTCAAATATTCATAAGAAACTTTCCTTAAATATTAGCATAAAAAATAATGTTCAAATCTTCTGAAATCAAAACTAGAGTCATGGTATTTAATTTTTGATTATTAAAATTTTTAATTTCTATAAAATCATCATCATACTCTTGAATTTCTAGAAACATCATAATGATTTTTAAACCTTTTGTCTGATACAACTTCATAAAACCTATTATTTTTAGTGAAAAACATTGTTCGGTTCTCTTTCACAACTCCATAGGTATATATAAGAAAACTTTCATAAGCCACTTCCTATATATGATAACATTATCCAAAATCATTTTTCCATTTCATTCTCTATGAATTATTATTCCAAGTAAAGAAACATTTATTTGATGACTTCATATATATACTTCTGTTTGCTAACTCTGTAAATGCCTCACTTCACATCTTCATACAAGTCCATCTGATAGACTTCATACACAAGAAAAAATTAAACTATCTAATGAAATAGTAAAATTTCATTTATTATACTATATAAGATGAATTTATAAAATTACATCCAATGGAATCTATCTTATGGAATTACCAGAAATATTATGTATGACACTTCTTCAATCTTCCTCTGATTGAGAGACATAATAAATGTCTATCTCATAATAATTTGTACCAATTCACATCTATTAGAATGAATCATTCTATTATACTTCACAACATATTTATAGCATGTAATTTGTATAGTCAAACCTCAATATCCCCCTTTTTCACTTATTCTTGGGTCATGAGAACTTTCAGTAATCATGATGTTTAAAAAACTACAAAATTGTAAGATATCTCCTAAATTAATTATTAAACATCTATATTTGATAGATATTGTGAGAATAATTGGACAAACCTCTAGTGCCTCAATCCATACACTAGCATCTATTTGGATATACACTAATATATCCATCCAATTAGATTTTCCTTCTCCGTCTAGTAACAATCTGTGTGAAAACTACTTAAGGAACTTCCTTAGGGAAACTTCATAATGTTTATAACAAATTTTCTTCAACAACTAACATAGAACATGTTACAAACATTAAGAATATATTATTAATCATATTTAGTGATTAATTTTTTCTAAAAAAAATATCATACAAATTTCAGTAATTATTCTTGTCAGCCAGCTTCTTCTTAACATAACAATGCCTCAAAACCTCTTGGACTCAACAATTTACCCCTCTGAATTTTATTGGAATCCAAGGAAAAAAATAATTGAAAATTTTTAAATCAATAAATAAATCAATAATCCAATAATTCTAAGACTATGTGAGTGAAATTAGTGTATGAAACAAGAATCATTGAATGAAAATACCATGTTATCTATAATGAAGTGATTTAATAAAATTTTCTTAAAACCTTGAAAACTTCTTCCTTGCATTCCAAAATTTATCAATGATAAAAACATAAAATTTAAAAAAAACTTCATGTATCAACTTCCATAAACTATTAAAATATTTTACATGTATTCAAATCATAGCTTACCCCTTTTAATAACTCTCCCTAAATATATTCTCTTCCTTACAAATGTAAAGAGTATACCAAATGATAAATTTATGTTACAGATTTTATACCCAATTGAAAACACTATCCAAATAAAATATGAGACATGGAATAGAAGTAACATTACCTAGCCTTGAAGAGCATGAGTTTTTACTCTCATGATAAACCTCAACATATGAAAATTTTCCATTGGAAATGGTTTTGTAAACATATCAACAACTTTATCTACTGTTGGAAGAAACATCAGTTTTAGTTCATTTCTTTCCAGATTCTCTTTAATGAATTTATATTTAGTATCAATGTTATTATAATGATGATATTTCACTAGATTCTTAGTTATATTAATAGCATGTTGATTATCATAACCTAAGATAAGGTGAAACTTCACATCAACCAAAAAATTTCCCATCACACCTTTATCCACATTAATTGTGTTTCATATTGAGTGGTAGCTACATACTTAGCTTATATAGTGCTGAGGGTAACAAAATTATACTTATTTTTATTCCAATAAAAAAATATCCAAAGAAAAAATCATCACTAGATGTGGATCTTCTGTAATCAACACAACCTACCCAATATTTATCTCTGTAAACAAACAGATAAATCTTTCTTGAGCTATTATATTCAATTCTAAATTCAATTGTACCACTGATATATCTTAGAATTATTTTTACATCTATAATATGATATTCCTTTGGATCACTTAAATACAAATAACAGAGAGTAACAGCATACATTATATATGGCCTTGAATCCCTCAGATATAATATACTTCGAATAATATTTATAAACTATTTAGGATAGTACTCCCTTCCTTGACCATCATTTTTCAACTTTGTTCCAACTAAAATGGGTTTGAAAACATTATTTGAATATTCCAAGTCTAACTTCTTTATAAGTTCCTTAGTATACCCCTGATGATATATAAAAATGTACTTCTTTTTTGAGATATTTTTAATCTAATAAATCATTTCATTTCACATAGAATATACATTTAAAATAACTTTTTCATCTCCTTAGTAAACTTTTAAAACATTTCATCATCATTATCATAAAATATAATAACATAATTATAAATAATAAAAATTAGGTAAAATATTCTATTTGATTTTATGTATAGTTTACTATCAAATATTCTATTCTTGAAATTTAACTTTCTTAAACAAGTATCTAATTCAGAATACAAAGCTCTCAAATCTTACTTCAACCAATACAAGGCATTATTCATCTTGAACGAATATATTTTATCTTGACCAAGCATGAATCCACTTGTTTTTTCAATATAAATCTATGTATAGAGATTCTAATTAAGAAAATAAAACTTGACATCCATTTGTAAAATCTTATATCTCCATTGTGCAATGATAACAAGAAAGATTCAGATAGTTTCATGTCTTGCTTCTGGAGAAATAGTCTCATCAAAATAAGTGCCTTCAATTTTTGAGTATCCTTTATAGGCTAGTCATTATTAATTTCTTATTAATTCACCTATTTAATTTAACTTGTTTTAAAAAATCCTTTTTTCGTCCAATCACATTCTTATTTTTTTAGTTTGTTTATAAGTTACCATGAATAATTCTTCTCAATATATTATATCTCTTCATTCATGAAATAAATCCAAATTTAATGATCTAGATACTCTTAAAAATATCTTTATGTAACCTATGAATATAAGGAATTTTGTTTTACTAACCCCAATATTATTTTATTTTGAACCTATTGTCATTGATCTCTAATGATGTTTTAGACATCCACATACTTCCTCAGCCTAGTATGAGATGAATGAGATTTTCCCTCATCACTTGAAATAATTGAGTCAGAATCATAATTTTTAACAGCTTCTATATCATTACCTATGTCAGAAATAGTGATATGTTATTCAATAATAACAACTCTATATTCTGTATATCTTATGTCTACAGAAGACTATGAATACTTCCTATCAGGATTTATTAGCACTTTCACATCTATAGAGTAAACAATATTTCTTATCTATTAATTGTAGCATGCATGTATCATATACCATTAAGAGGGTGTCCAATAAAAATTCAATTAGAACCTCTTTGATCAAACATAAAAATATTTTCACCATTTACTTTAATAATATAGGGACTTTAAAACATCTTTATGTATTTCAAACATGGGGTTTCTTTATAATATATCTTTAAAGCATCATATTATAGTTTCTCCTATACGAAAAATGGTTTATAATGTGAATATCTACTCTAATAGTTTTCCTCTAAAAGTGTAAAAAAGTATCATGTTAAATCAATATTGTTTGTTCCATATAAACCAAACATCTATTTATTCTTTCTGTGACACCGTCCTTTTGTGGGGAGTATGGTTCACTGAACTTGTGATGAATTATATTATTTTAAAGATAATATCTAAACCTAACAATTGAATATTCAAGAAATTTATCAATTTTAATCTTCTTTACAGAATAACTATATTCATTTTCATCACTTCCCCTGAAAATATTAAACATTTTGAGAGCCTTTGATTTATATTTCAAAAACACAATACATGTAATGAGATTAAAATAATTAAAAAATAAATAAAGTACTTATCTTTGTTAATTCATTTATTTCTCATTGGAACACATATGAAACACTTTATTATCTCCAAGGGATGGGTTTAATGTATCTCAATATTCTAATGTGTTGAGTTTGTAATCTTCCCTTCCTAACATAAGTAACAACACCAATATATTCTACTTTTTATGTTATGAATATCATGAATACTTTACCATATTTAGAGTGTTTAATAAAAAAACAGATCTTATGAACACAACTTTGTTTTCTTCATTATATAGTTTTGAAACACATAATAAGTTGTGTTTCAGTCTATCAAAAAATAAGGATCTTTCATATTTTAACTTTTCTTCCCTGATGATATTAGATACAAAACCTTTGATTCTAAGTGACTCATAATTTCCAAAAATCACTATCACTACTTTTTAATATTTCACACAATTAAAAAAATCAGATCTCTATTCATATGGGAAGAAAACCCACTATTCTATATCTAAGGTTTTTCTCCTTTACTAGCTTTGTGTGCAGTTTCAACAACTAAAGACTTTTTATTTATTTATTTTATTCTCATATGACTTTTGAGATTAGTTATGTAAATTATTTTATACTAGTAACATTACAAAACATTATTTAGCTAGATTTATAGGCTTATCATATCTTTCAAAAATATTTTCGAAAGTTTGGAATATATTTTCAATATTCTACCAAACTTTCTCAAGTTGTCTTCTTTCAGTCCCCCTCAAAATATTCCTCTAGTTTCTCCTAGATTAATTGTAGTATTATTGATCTGACTAATACAACATTACCATATGTCTAAGTCTTAAATAGTGCAAACAATATCCATAGAAATTAGATTTTTCTAGGTAACTTATGTATTGTTTAGAACTATGCACATGTTTTTCATCGTATTTCTTTCCATACACCTTATCACTTTTTTTGTATACAAAATATTTTGTATCCTCCCAACATGTTCTTATTTAGATTATATTTATTCAAATATTCAACCAAATTTCCAAGAGTGGAAGCTTTTGTTTCAGATTTTGAATCCTTATAAATTTTAGGATTTTCAACTTTTCTTATTTTAACTATATACATGGTCTTCATAACATGCTTTATATAATTTCATATTTCATTCCTAAAGGTTATTAACATTGTACTATATGAATTTAGTTATTCCAATACCTTTAACCACTATAAATTAACTTTCATAGAGTGTGTAAAGTATATCATTCTTTGATATCCCATCATTATCTATATTTTTCTTATCAACAACTACTAAGGGAACACCCTCAGTGTGATGAGGGAAACCATCTATAGGAGTCTCAATAACTTTATAGATTATGGATGTAAGATAAGGTAACTTTATATACTTACATATATGATAGTTATCCCAGTCAAAGATAGGAATCCATGTACTATTCACTGAGTTCTAAACATCAATGGAAACCTTTTTTTCTTCAAACTTTAACAAAGAGTCAAGGAAGGGAAAATTTTCTCTAATACCAATATAAAGGACCAATGAGGATATATGTGACCAATAAGAGCGGGGTTGAATTAATGATCTTATATTTTTATGTTTTCTTAATTAGGAAATAACTTTCTCCTCCTATTGGAGATAAATAACCCTACTAGGAAACAAATACCAAGAACAACCACAAGAACATATAAATTTAAATTTTTTACTAATCAATAAGAGTATATTGTCCTTCAAACAGTTTCGAAGTAATCCAAGACTATAAAAACCACTATAAAATAATCATTTTTCTGGTTATAAAAAGTAAGGAATATCCTTTAACTTGTGTAGAACTATAGCTAATAAATAATTCATGTTCTCCTCATATAGATAAAAGATATAAATTTTTTTGTTATAATAATAAGAACCTGCATCGGATAACTTTTTTGTGTTGTCTCTATGTTATTTGAAATTTCTTTACACTTTCATTTCTATAAAGTATTTCTTCTTCCTCTTCAATTTATTTCATATAGGTGATAAATAAATTGTTCCTATAATTATTTATGAAACTATTTTTCTAATCACTTATACATATGGTACCCTTAGTTCAATAAAACTTAGTCTAGTTCACTATCCATCTTATCACTTTTTTCTGACTATTAACTTTTTTTTACTAATCTATTCTTCATAGTGTTCTTTTTGTGCCTCCACAACCTTTTTGTATGTTTGTATTTATACACCATTCATATAATACTAAATGATAGGATACTTTGTATGTTAACTTTCAAACCCATTCTAATCCACACTATTCATTAGATTGTCTCTTTCCTTATGCATAACATCACCCAACTTAACAAATTGTCACAAAACCTCAATGTATCTTTTTCCCTTTATATAAGTAGTGTTCCTCTACAACATAATGGAGGATAATGAAATTAAAATTTAAATAAAATTCTAAAAAATTTGAATCATCCCACTCAAACATTCAACATTTGAACAACCTTCAAACATCCTTAAAGATAAAATTCAATGATTTATAGGGAACATTACTTAAATCATTGTGTCAAAAATTATCTTTAACTCTCCTAAAATATCATTTATAATCAGGGTATTTACTTCATGATTATTTAAATGTGGAACATCCAACTTTGTACCATCATGCTTAGGACTATATGAAAACATTGTAAAGATATTTAATCCTTCTATATGATATAAATTCACAACACATATTACATACAGTGAAAAACTCAATTTGATTCTCCATAATTACTTCATTGAAACAACTAGGAATGATTTAACAAGATACTTCCTCTATCTGATGAAATTCTTCACAATAAATCATTTGTTACCTTTTCAAGGATGCCTCTATCTGATGAACTTCATTTAAAAACATTTTTCTGATGGCTTCATATATAGACTTTTATTCAAAAATTCTATAACTTATTTACTTAATTTCAACATACAATTTCATCTAATAGAAATCACAAAAAAGAAAACATTCTTATGTTTGAAAAACATATGAATGTTTATTTAATAGACTAAATAAGATAAATTTTCTAATGTCCATCCAATAGACATTGTCTGATGTCAATACCCAACATCATCATATGATACTTATTGAAATTTCCATTGATCTGTGAACTTAAAAAAATTATGTTTGATAATATAGTTTACCACTTAAAATTTATCTAATAACATCAGTTTGGTATACTTAACAAAAACTTCATAACACAAACATTTTATAACCAAACCTCAATCTCCCCCTTTGTACTTAGGTTTGGATCCTGAAAACTTTCAGTAATCATGATTTTTAAAACATTAAGAAAAATTAAAACATTACATAATTTCATTATCAAACAAATTTTCTAATAGATCTTGTCAAAATAATTAAATAAACCTTTAGTACCTCACACCAAATACTAGACTTGGTTATTTATCTTCTATCTGGTTAGACTCTACTATCATTATCCGTTTGACACTGACTTCTTCATCTGGTAAAATATTTCTCAAAAACTTCTGATGGAACTTACTTAGGTAAAATTCATAATATTGACAATAAATGTGCTTCTACAACCATAACACCACATGTTATAGACATTAAAAACATACAATAAGTCTTCTTAAGTGGTTTAGGTTTAAAAAAACAATACAAATGTAAAATTTCATTATTTTCAAAAATATTCTTATTAACATAACAATTCCTCATAACATATTAGAATCAATAAAATTTATAATTTTTAGCCTACACATAAATTTTAATCTTAAAAACAAACTTTTTCTAATAATGGGTTTTACACATTACATATACTAATGTTAAAATTGATTTTGTTATACATAGAAATTTTATCTAATAATTTTTTTTTCATATTTATAATTTGTAAGTATAAATTATGTAATCTTGAAATTTTATTCTTATTCATAAAAAATAAATTAATTAAGTAAAAACTAGATACCATGGAAAAATTCAAAATGTTAAAAATGGTTATCTAATAGGGAAAATTACCTAGCATGTTAAAAACATGTTTATAATTGAGTGATTTCTGTTTTTATTAAATAAATATCATCTCTAATCCATTATTTTCTATTTTTGAGTCTTTGTTACATGTGAAACATGTTCTCTATTTATATTAAGTTGAAATATTTAAAACCAATTAATCTCTCCACTTATGAAATGGGAATCACATCACCCCATTAAAAACCCTATAAATTTAAATTTCATCTTACAAATGTGCCACCTTTTTTGGTAATAATTCTAATGATGAATACATAATAGGGTTATGAATTTTTTCCTTTTAAAAAACTTGAAAAATTTTAAGTTCCCCTCTTGAAATAAAGTGATTCTTTCCTTATCTCTTAAAGGAAGATAAAAATGGGAAAATAAATAATATAAATAACTGTACATGGAGATGTATAGAGGCTCGGATAACATAAATACCCAACTCCACTCCACTAATGACTTTCTAAGAGACTGTTAATTTTCACTAGCAGGTCCTTTCATCAGGGACATATATAACTGAATGTGGATAGTTGACACCTTACAACAAGTATTTTTTGTTCTTTTTCAGGGAATCAAGATATCCATAACTTAGTACGAGAATATGAAACTCTATAATGATTGAGTAAATTATCCAAAACATCAATAAAATATAAGAGATAAATAATTTGAATACTATTTCATCTCATATTTATAGCAACAACTGACAGATATAGATTATCCTCAACAAAACACATTAGTAAAAAAATAGTATTCAATGTTTTACATGCTTCCTTTTTTATTTAAAAATTATTATAGTGAACACTTATTATATAATAAACATGTATATCACCTAAGGTTATTTCTGATTGTCAATTCGAAGAACTGAAACCAAAGATTTACAGTGGATACAACATCAACATCACGACGATCAAACAAAAAATATCAAAACTAGTATTTATATAAAGTGTATCTATTGAGAGAGCTATAGATATCATTCATTATAAGATAAAATTATTGGTATTTAATAAGAATATTTATTTACTTAGGTTCAAACATATCCAAAAAATCCACCTGATAAAACATAGTCATTTGGTTTTAAAACTCCTATGGAATGTCATAACTTCCCCTAGAAATAGGAATAATTTAATGCATTGAATAAGGGACTTTGAATCAGTATTTAAATAGATTTAAATAAGATATTTAACCCAATGAAATTTATTTATAAATCATGAAAATAAACTATAATTCAAATATCATATATGATTGGGTAAAACATAGGGTTTCACTGCATAGGTATAATTTTCAAAGGTTTGTTTGAAAATGTACAGTTGATTCCAATAGTTGGATTGAAAATATACACATTAAGTATGCAAAGTCAGTGTAACTAATAAAATCAGGGTTCCAAATACTTATATTTACTTCAAAAATAGGGTTTCAAAAGTATCAATCCTTAAAAAAGTAGGTTTCTTGATACTAACATTCACTTCAAACATATGGTTATGAAAAGTGGTTCGAAACTACTTGGAAATGCCTAGAATACTTAATAAAATCAAACTTTAGCCAAATTTAGAACCAAATTGCTTATAGAATAAGATAATTATTCCAATACATATCTTCCTAAAATTCACTTAAATAAACTTCATTATTAACACAAATGTGGTCATTTGTGAGCATCAAAATCAATGATATGTTACTGAAATTTTTGAAAAAAAATACACCCAACAAACTACCCTATCGATGATCACAAAACTCATAAAGCCAAAACCATATATATGTAATATAAACAAAAAAATATAGGTTTTTATAAAAAATAAATTCACTTCTCCCCAAAAATGAATGATATAAATATTTTATTTATAATATCATATTAATACAGAGTTCTCCCAGAAAAAAATGAATAATGTTTTAACAAAGGGTTGGTTTATCCAAATTTCTCCAAAAATAAAAAAATAAAGGTTGTGTTTATGCAAACAAAAACCATAGAAAATTTTTATAAATGAAAATTTTAAGGATTCTGTAAAAAATAAACACACTTATTCTCAACTAAAAAATAAAACAAATATCGTATTTATAATATCATATTTCTCTATATTTATCCAAGAAAAAAATGAATAACATTTTAACAAAAGTTTTTTTATCCATATTTCACCCCAAAGAGAAAAATAAGGGTTGTGTTTATCCAAATTTCTCCCCCTTTTGTGATATCAAAAGTAAATTATAAAATATATTAATAAATATTTAGTATATTAAAAGAATCCTATAGAAATATATGTTTATAAAAGAAAATATATTCAATATAATAAATAAGTTTAGATATAAATTTATGAGAATTAGTTAATAAATAATAAATATGATATTGCATAAGAATTTTTATTTAAAATCCAATATTACAAATATACTTTGGCTCAAGTTTTGGATATACTAATGTGTGGGGTGAGAAAAAGGATCGGGCTATTTAGATAGGTTAAGGGGTTTATATTCTCACTCTAAAATATAAACTCTTTTACTCATTGTAACTAAAACACGTAACAATATATCTATTCTTCTGTGAATATTAGTAAAACTTTTTCATCTTTATGATTAATAAAACTGTTTAACTAAAAATGCTTTTATCCCATCAATATATAATTTATAAAAAACTTATCATTTGATCTACCCCACTTAATAAACTATTTATATTTTCAAATAATAAAAATATTTTATTGATATTAAGATCTTCTAAAGACTTTGATACTTCTATTTAAGGGATTAAAATTCTATTTTTGAAATAGATTTTTTTATCTCTTCAAAAGATTTTCTAGAGCATTAATTTTCTTTATGTATCCCCACTACAAATCCTTTAAAATATTAAACTTAGATTCAATTTTCATATAAAAAATGAGAATTGTCTCTCAAAATATCTCACCAAAATCATATGACGTTTTCTAATACTTTGCAGAAGATATTCCCCCGTTAACCATTTGATGTGATTTAACTTCTAGTTCTTCACAACCTATAATTTTTATACCATTAAATTATTAATTATCTAATTATTCTTAAAATGATGAAATTTTTTATTCCCCAAATAATATTTCCTAAATTTTTTCCTCATCATTACATTCTAAAAAATAGTTTTTAAAGAAGAATTAAAAACTTTGAAATTTTTTCATTTGAGGTAGACACCTTTCTAAACAATAGAGGTTTAGTCTCTTCATTGCACTAAAGCTAGCTTGATATGAGGTCATTGAACTTTACATTGAAAGGAATGAATATGGATGGTTTAAGAAAGATTGAGAGATGGAAAGGATGCATGATCGAGAGAAGAATAAGTAAGGGTTTTATTTTAACAGTTCTCAGGTGACATTTCAATTTCTAAAGATAAAATTATAGTGTAATAATTTCAGATTTGATTGTTGAAAAGATAGTTTTTTATAAGAAATATTATGTAATTAAACATTTAATGACTTTAAATAATCATTTTAATATAAATAAAAAATTTTAAAAACAACTTTTCAAATATAATGAGTTGAAATTAAATACATACCAACCAATAAAAATTACCAATTTTACATTGAATAAACCTAAATTCCCTTATATGAATTCTCAATACAAGAAGCATTACAAACCCCCCTTAATTAATAATTTTTTCAAATTTTAGACTCAAGGATATATGAAAATATATAAAATATTATTTATTAAATTACATGGGATTTAAAATATGTTTCAAAAAAATTAATTAATACCATAATACTAAAATATTTAAACACAAGAAAAAAATACAAATAACCCCCCCTAAAAATAATACATATTAAAATGAAGTATTTTTAACGAATTTAAAACATTTGGTCATATCATAAATGACTAAAATAATTTCAAAATATTACACATATCATAATAGATTGATTTATTATATGTAATTAAAATACATGGTTACAAGAAAAAATAGATTAAAACCTAAAATCTTAATGAGTACGCACGATGTTATCAAAATAATTCAAGGAATTAGTTCATCATTTAAAATAATAAAGCCAATAACTTGGTTTAATAGTTCAAGCATAAGAAAAATCAAATTTAGAGGAATAAAAGATAAAATAGTTAAAAGTTTTTCTCTCCCTATATTAAAATATTAAATGTATTAAAATTAATATAAAAATGAAATATTTCCTAGATTTTAATAGTTTCAAGTTTAAGTTTCTTTTCTTTCAGATAATGAACTAATTTAGAGTTGGTTAATCTTGGAAAAAATTGTTATGTTTTTTTGAAATCTTCATATGTTTTTCAACCAAAAACTTATTGATATAACAATGAATTTCAGTGGAACATATCTAAAAAATATCTAATAAAAGTTCCTTTTGGTACTCATATTCTTTTTGGGTCTGACAATGCTAGAGAATAAAGAATTAGGTAACGAAATCTATTTATTTTGAGAAGATATTTTAAAATTATATTTAGATGTGTATTTTTAATAATGAACATACTTGAAACCAAAATCTTGAGGATTTCTAAAGTAATAGTCATTAACATAATTTCCATTAATACCATAATTAAAAAATTTAACATTAGAAATGATTTTACTTTTTGAACTTGGAAAAAAATAATTCTTATATAATTTGGCTTTTTCTTTATTACTATCAATAATAAAATTTCCTTTATTAATTTTTTTACCAAGAATTTCATTTAGATGGATATATCCCTTGATAAGAATACAATAAAATTGTTTTAATGTATCAAATTCATCCAAATATTCATTAATTTAATTTTCATACATAGAGAAAGAACATTTGGAATAATTTGGTCTCAAATATAAAATTTGATTTGAAAACTTTTCTTTTTAAATAGAAAAAAAATCACAATTTTTTTAGAGTTTTTTATTCTATTTATTTAATGATTATAATTTATCTTTAAGGATAATACAATATTTATTAATTTTACTACAATAAAGATTTTTATAATTAGAATTTTGAGAGAAAAATGATTGTACCTCGTCTATTTTTCCCGTAAGACATAGATTTACCATTTGATTCTCATGCTCAGTTTCAAATTTTTTAGTAGATTATTCACTTGATTATTTAAATACACTCCAAGTAACCTTCATGAATTTATTCACTTTTCTTTTATTATCATATTTCATTTGATATTTAATCACAAAAAAAATATCACATATGGCCTCTCTTATTACATTAATATCATATGGATTATTTGTCTTTATTTGTATTTAATTTCCACTTTCTCTTTTCATACAGTTTGGTCTTTTTTTTTGCAAGATCTGATAGCTCATAACCTGAACCTTAATTCCTAGAATATGAATATTCATACATAGAAACTTTGATTGCATCATTTTTATTTTTTATAGAAATATTATTTTCATATTATTCTTTTATTTCATCTTTACACATCATTAGAGTCTCAATAAATTCATTTATTGATAGTTATTTTACATGATTGGATTTTCTGATTGTAGATGATATTCAACTCTATTTTAAGGGAGAAAATATAAGCATTTTCAAGGCCATAACAAGCTATATAATTGGTTATTTTAAGGTAAAACACTATTGACTATATTAGTAAATATTCTATTCAGTTTATCGATTATTTCACCATCATACATCCAAAATGTATCAAATTTTTTCATTTTTCAGTGTTATACCTTAATTATATGATATTATTGGTTTATTTATTATAAATTTCTACATTTCATATATAGTATCACACTGAGAAAATCAATTGAATTTAACTATAAATAATCCACAAAAAATTTCATTCATTTCTCCCAAATTAAGATCATAATCAGTATCTTGAGTATTATTTAACTTTTTTATATCTTCTTTATGAATTTCATAAGGCCTGACTACTTTAAAATAAACTCTTATTCAATGATTCTTCAAATAAATAATCATGAATTCTTTCCATCATCCATAATTACCTCCATTAAAAAAAGGAACAGGGATCATCAACATACCTTCTCTAATATAGAACGTTGAAATTTTTCTTCATCCTTCTTTTCAACTAAGAATTCTTAGATAAAAAGAAAATATATCCACCATAGCTTACCTTTTTTATTCCAATTATTGGTATTGGTTAAAATTATTAGTCTTATAGGATTTTTATAATGAGAAATATATCTAATAAACACCACCCTTTGATTCCAATTATTATGTCAGAATGATAATGATAAAAACAAGAGGGTGGTGAATTGTTTAATTTTAAAAAACTTGAAAATTTTGAAGTGACCCTCTAAAAATAAAGTGATTATTTCTTTCTCTCTTAAATATTATAAATAAAAAGAAATTAAATAAATAAAATAACCAGATATAGTGATGTATGGTGGTTTGAGGCCTAAAAATCCCCTAGTACACTCTACCGACTCTCTCTTCATAACCTTGGTGATCTTCACTAGAAAGTCCATTTAATGGGGAGCTCTACAACTAAGTCTAGGAAATTGAAACCTTACAACAAGTATTTTACAAGGACTTATGGTAATTTTATAGGTAACTGAGATATCCAAATATTAGTATGTGAATATAAAACTCTACCTTTATTGAGTAAAAGAAGTCAACACTTCAAAAAAATAGAAGATATAAAGAAGATTAATAGTGGTTCATTCTACAGATTCAGAAATAACTAACTAATATAGTTGATGATTAATAAAACAAAGAAGTAGAAAAATAATCTTTAATGTTGTAAAGGCTTCATTTTTCATTAAAAATAAGTAGATAAAACACTCATCATATGATAAAGATATATGTCTCTAAAGTTTATCTCTGATAGTTACTTCGATGAACTACAGTAAAAATTGATAATGGATAGAGAAAAAACAACATGATCATCAAATAATAAAATATCAAAAAGTACATGTCTTCAAAGTGTATCTAATCGGATAACTTGAGATGTAATTCTTTAGAAGATACAAATATTGTTATTTAACAAGTATATTTATTTAATTTATGGAAAACAGATCCATAAAATTTTCCTGATAAAACCTGATCATTTTATTTTTAAATGCCTAGGGAAAATCATAACATTTCTTAGAAATAGGACTGATTTAATATGTTGAATAAGATCATTTGAATTAGTCTTTAAATATATTTAATTGAGATATTTAATTTGAAAAAAAACATGACTGAAATTGTTGAAATAAAACATAATTCAAATATCATAGACAATTGAGTTAAACATAGGGTTGCAATATATAGGGATAAGTTTCAAAAATACAGTTAAATATGTATGGTTGATTCCAAAATTTTGATTGATTAATAATAAATTAAGTCTGAAAATGTAGGGTAAATGATAAAATTATGGTTCCCAATCCTAATTTTTACTTAAAATGTAGGGCTCTAAAAGTAGTAATCCTTACAAAAGTAAGGTTCCTGGTCCTATTGTTCACTTCAAACACAGGGTTATGAATAGTGATTCTAGACTACATAGAAATGCCTAGAATACCTGATAAAATAAAAATTTATCTTAACATAAAACTAAATTTATTATAGAATAATATATCTATTCCAATCAACATATTCCTGAAATTCACTTAAAGAAACTTCATTATTAATTGAAAGTTCGGTGTTTGTGAGCATCAAAATCAATGAGAAGTTACTGAAATTTTTGGATCAATATATTCCCAACATTTTTTTATTCCCATATAATCCCCTTTAACTTCATTTTTATTCCGGTTATAATAATTTATCTTAATCCCTCAATTTCCAAGGATTCCTCTAAGGAAAAACTCAAGTCTCCATGTGAGTACTAATTTTTCCATAACTTCTTTTCCTTTCTATCTTACTCTCACAAGTCTAATTTTCTAATTAATACATAATTAAATAGATATTGTTTTTATAATTAATTTTATTATTCTATGAGAATAACCATTAACCAATTTTAACCTTTTTTATTAAAAAAATAAAAATGATATTCGTGCATGCGCGGACTATCACCTCCACAATGTAATGTATCTTATTTTTTCATCTAGTTTCTTTATAAGTTATTAAAATTACATAGAATTTGATTAAAACCCATAAAATATCTAAACAATATCATTATTATTCTATACTAATGATATCATTCCAAAAGAACAATTTCATAACTATAATCATCCACTAATTATGATATATTCATTTTGAGTCAGCCTGACCAATTACATGAAAAATGATATAAAATAATATCATGGATTGATATAAGAACTTAATTACTAATTATGTATGATATAAATAATTAAATAACTATTTTATTTTGATTCTAGAAAAGAAACATTTATATTAAACTCATTAATTAAGATACCACCATCCATTTGTTGAAAATCAACGAAACATGCTTGATACTAATTTCATCTACATGAAATATAAGTAAAAATATCATAGAATAAAATTATAACATTATAAAATATCACAAAAAATAAATTAATGTACCTTTTATGAACAATTAATGATTTAATTTGTAATAATAATGAAGAACAACAGCTTTATTACAAAACTAGTTCAAAACGATTAAGATTACTCACATCAGATATTGAAAATAGATAATAACTAATTACTATAAATATTGATAATGATTGTAAATGAAGATTAAAAAGGGTTTTATACATTAATAAGGTTCTATAATAGGTGATTAGTATTTTTATTTTTGTTATACATGATGTTATATTACGATCAACTAATAAAGAATTCAAGGTAAGGGTTCCATAGACTCAATTTTTGATTCATTAGGTTATTGTATTTATTAATTTAATATACATATATAGATTTCTTTGATCCTTATATTACCTTATTTTAAATTTTATTTCCTATTTTTATTTTTTTAAATTACTTCTCATTGTCAATAACCACTTCTTTGATAAAAAGTTTTCCAAAATAAAAGTATGATGTTGGTAAAAATTACTCACATTCTTACCAATGTATATTTTTCATCCATGTCCAGGTTTTTCCTATAAAAAATTATTTTATTTAATTAAATAAAAATTTGTTTTTTATTTTATATTATTCAGGTTTTAATTTATATCTTTTATGAAATTAATGTTTTTCAATGCCTATACTATGTGTGATTTTTCTATAAAACATCCTAAAAATATTGATAAAGGAATTTCATTTCATTATTTACCACTATAGATTTATTATCTTGATTTTTATTAATTTATAAGAATATTTTATTAATATATATTTATAATAAGGTTTTAAAAATCTATCTATTTTCCTTCTAAAAATTCTTTTTAGAATAAATTTTCACTTTTTCTTTTATAACAAGGTTTAAATGGTTTTGTGAAAACTTATTTATTTTCACATCTATTTTTCCTCCAAGGTTTATCTCTTAGGAAGAGATGTTTTGATCACCATATATAGTTTATTATAATATGATTCCTTTTGTAAAATTATATTTTAGATATACTATGATATCTTAAGTTCATGTTACATGATGTTTTTTGAAATGTTTAAGAAACCCATTCTTTTTTATATATTTTTTAATATATGATCATGATTGATTTTAA
Organism: Viscum album; assembly: GCA_963277665.1. NCBI lineage: Eukaryota > Viridiplantae > Streptophyta > Magnoliopsida > Santalales > Viscaceae > Viscum > Viscum album. Next base: position 1,898,970,223 of record OY728135.1, on the reverse strand, counting down.
ATGGAACAAATATATAATAATGATAATTTCTGGGGTAATAAATCACCATATAATGATTTTTTTTAGTTTATATCTAATAAGATAGGTAGGTTTAGACATAATGAGTTTTTTTTACACAAGCTTGGGTATAACGGTTTTCCCACATTTTCATGAATGGACTTAATGGTTTTCACATAGATGTGAGAATAATGAGTTTTATCACAAATTTTTTATTATGATTATGATTTTTCAACATTAAAAAGTTGTTTATAAAGTTACTCCAAATTTATATTATGGTTTTTCATTATCAAGATATGCCAAGTTTTCATAGTATGCCTTTTATTAATGTTTCACACTCTAATATCATGCTCTTATGTTTTATGATTATTTAGATATATTTTGAGAAATTTCATAACTTTAATTATTCCTTGATGATCATTTTATGATTATATATTTCTCTACCGTATTTTATTATTATAATCTCTCATATCATGATCATTTAATATGATAAATATCCACTTCTAATATTCTCTTCATATTTATGATCTGGTAGATTATGATATTATTTCACTACTGAGCATCTGATCTCACCCATTCTAATATTTCAATTCCCCATATTATGAAGATAATTATATTAGGTGATATTTATTAAAAAATGGATCTATAAGAGTGATTTTATGGGTAAATGTTTTCAAGTTTTGTAAAATATGTTGTTTATGTAGATAATATCTAAGAAACTAAATATTTAGGTCCTTGGGTTGTGAAATTTTTTGTGAGATGTATTGTTAAAATAAGTAAATGAATGTATAATTTAAGTTATTTTTATCCTGGGTAACATTAAATGTTCAATAAGTAATTTTGGGGAATAATACTACCAAAAAACTATCATGCATCTTTGATACCACTTTTTAGAGAATTTACCGTTTCACTGTCTTCTAGTTCCCATGTGTCCCATACCATATCCATGGAGTTAGAATAGAAGAATCAAAACCATTCAACTTTCTATAATAGAAAGATAATTTTCAATATCAACCTGAAAAACAAGGTCACCGAAATATATGGGATGAAATGACACACACCAAAAGAATAAATTTCTAGAACTAGGAAGCATAAAAATCCTAGTCATGAATTTGATCCTCCCTTCACTCTAATTTCAGTAATTTCGCAGTCTTCAATAAGATCTTCTAACTCAATGAGAAAGAAATAATAAAAATACAATATAAATATATCAATCACAACACATGTGAATTATGTGGTTCAGACAAAGTCCCACTCCATGGATAAACACACTAAATCTTCATTCAAGGAACACAAATTTGAGTTATAGGGATTCCATGTTTCTTTATCCAACCCAATCTAATAGAAAAATACCTTCCAACGCTATCTGTGAAAAACACCTACTGTAAGAACTCTCATTATGATAACCCATTAGTGGTAGGTTTAGTATATTCACCAAACACCTCAACCCTTTTAAAAACTCTATATTCTACTCTAATCCTTCTAGTTTACTGCCATTCCAAACTATGACCTCCAACTTATAGCACCAACTCCTTTACCACTTTTTTCTCTACCACAACACACATTTCATAGTGTCCTAGAACCATTATTCAAATAGGATCATTATAGTATCCATTCATTCACTCAGGTTGTACCACCTTCCAAACTTCTCAATTGACCCATCACTTCTTCAAGCCAAACAGGTGATCACAACTACCTCAATTGATCATTTTGGTGAATAGTTCTCTAAAATATCCAAATCTTTTATCACATAGATGTTCCCACTTCTGAAACCACATAATTTAGCTTATTTACAACCATAATATCATGTAAATCATCCTACAATTTCCAGGTAAATCTTTCATATCACATTATATTAATCTAATATATCCTTGTTTTGGGGTTTCATGACACACCATCTTTGTTTTGATAATTACTTCAACTATTCAATTTATATATATATATATATTAACTAACATATCTTTATATTGTATGTTTTTATTATTATTCAAATTATTCTATTTTTAATCACAATTTATTTTGTACAAATCATTTAAGTGTGGATAATATCTTATATATGAATTATGTTTAAGATGAAACACTTACATATTTGATGTTCTAATATTTCACAAAGTATAATATATCACATATCTATTGAAGATATAATAACTTGAATAATATATTATGCACTAGAAATTTGGATAACACCAGTATATTATGTTTTATAGTGGATATGTATGATCATTTTTCATATTGAATGTTTAGAAAAGTATCACATCATACATGTGGAATTATATTTGTTTCATACTATATTGAGATTCTTACAAATCAAAAATTCAAAAAATTGTGTTATATTATGTATCACATAAAGTTGTAAAATTTAATATGTATCAAGATTTTCTCAAAGGATAACTTCTTACCTGTAACGTCCTGAATCTGGAGCCCCTCCACTGGTGCCCTATACCCGATTCGCCACATGACCTCAAGTGCGTTTCCCCGAATGCCAGAGGCTGTCGACTAGCAGCGAGGGCCTTGGTGAGTCGGTGGGGAAACTATGCCCTCATTCGGTAAGGTATACAAAGTAAGAAAATAACAATAGACAGTGGAAGTAGTAAACAATATGCATACTAGTAGAAACCAACAGCGAAAGAAATGCAAATATATATAACCATGATGACAAAGATGTAGCAGGTAAAAGTATCTAAGGAAAACAGCAAACACAACAACATGCTAAAATACAACTGAAACCAAGTATAAACGAAAAAAAAGTAATCTCCTCAGCATCGCGTGCCGCGGCTCGGTCCCATGCTCCCCAGCTCCTGGTGCAGTCAAGATTCTGAAGTAGAAGGGCGCTTGCCCTTATCTATACCTACAGCAACATAGTCTGCTTTGGCCCAAAAGCATGGCCCAAACAAGGTGTGAGATACAATCCCAGTAGGCAATCACCCAAAGATCTGTGCCTAACAGTCAATGAATACATGGCAGTAATAAAACAAGAAGTAGTAAGCAGAAAAGCACAAGCAGCTACAATCCACGGTTCTAGCAAACAAAGTGCACAAGTAAATAGTCAACAACAAGAAGAAAACAGGTAACCCTCTGGGTGGCTCTCACATTCTAACCCCTATGGTTCAACCTCTAAGTACTAGAAACCCTATGGGAGGCACACACAGTCTCACCCCTCTGGTTCAGCTATGTAAATTAAGCAGACTCTCTGGGGAAGCACTCACCATCAATTCCCCCTATAGTCTCGTATCGTGCTAAAGGCTCTCTGGGGAAGCACTCAACGTTAATTCCCCCTGTGGATCACGTCGTACTAATGGCTCTCTGTGGAAGAAATCAACGTCAATTCCCCCTATAGCTTGCGTATAGTAATTAAAAGACACTCTGGAGAAGCCCTTCTGTCAATTCTCCCTTTGGTCTACTACTCTAGGTTCTCAAAGTCCTGAGTATAACTAAACATGCTCAGCGTGTGTATATCGTCCAAGTAAACCTCAAGAACTACTTGGCTATCAACTAAGGCTCAACAGCAAAAGTAAAAAAACAGTCCACAATCCTATAACTAGGCATGGAAAAGCAAACTAAGCACAAAAAAATACTCTAATCACAAGAAATAACCTCTACCAAAGCAATCAAGCAAATCAGACAGGCAACAAGGGAAAATTAGGAAACACGCAATACCCCGTTCATGGGTATTGGTGGAATTTGCACATATTACTCATAGACATTCAACAGAAAGGCACAAACCACCTACCTCGATCCTAAGAGATCGATATACGTGAATCTTGACGACAGATTCCCCTTAGAACAATGTAGATCTGAGAAAACGCACAAAACGTTCATCCCACTATAACTTGGAAACCAGAAGGAATCAAGAAACAAGGCTAAAGTACAAGGAAGAACTCACCACTGCTATTACAAAGCAACTGACCATGCTCTAATCAGAGAACGGATGGTGAGGTAGGACTCCTTCGAATATCCGGCCATACGGTCTCTCTCGGACGGTCGAAAACTGAAGAAGAAGACAGATATGGGGGTTAGACGCGATCCCGGTTCGTTTAATGAAAAAAAAGTACACTGCATGTAATTTTGGATTACACGGCGTGTACTTCAAATTTTCTGTACTCCGAAATAACTGGCCTCCACCTCAGCCTTACACACCGTGTGTGTGGCCCGGACATGGCCAGCACACGGCTTCGAGCCGGGGAAAGAGTACATGGTGTGTACACAGAAAGTACACGATGTGTACTTCTAAAATTTCTAGAAAATTTATTTTTCTCAAAAACTCCAGAAAAAAGGAAAACATACCTAAAAAGAGATCTGGGTTCTTACAAACTTCCCCCCTTAAAGAAATTCGTCCCAGAATTTCCCTAACGAGGCGGAGAAGGAGAAACTCCGAACAGCTCCGACCACTATGATCGTACATCGGTCTCCCTCTCCCAGGTCTCGTCCTGTACTTGCCCGTGCTTCCATAGCACTCGTACCAGAGGAATAGACCACCCATGAAGAACCTTCGTACTACGATCGACAATCCGGATAGGATGCTCCTCAAATGACGCATCCGCTTTAAGCTCGATTTCCTCGGGATGAAAGACGTGAGACAGGTCTGAAAAGTAGCGTCAGAGCTGAGAGATGTGGAAGACGTCGTGCATGGCCCGATACCTCTGAGGTAGTTGTAACCGATAGGCAACCGGACCCACTCTCTCCAAGACCTCAAACGGCCCAACGTACCATGGTGAAATCTTACTCTGTCTCTAAATCCTTTTGTGTCCCAACCTCGGTGTGACACGTCGGAAGACCTGATCACCGACCTCGAACTCCAGAGGTCGTCTCCGCTGATCAGCATAAGACTTCTGCCGAGAATGCACTGTAGCCATCCTCTTCTGAATCAGCTCTATCTGATCTGAAGTCTCCTAAACAAGACCAGGTCCCAGCAAAGCTGCCTCTCCTACCTCCAGCCAGCATAAGGGTGATTGGTATGGCCTACCGTACAAAGCCTCGTATGGCACCATCTGGATGGTCGCCTGGAAACTGTTATTGTAGGCGAACTCCACCAGAGGAATATGCTTCTCCCAAAAACCGCCAAAGTCAAGGATGCAAGCTCGGAGCATATCCTCAAGCACCTGGATCGTGCGCTCGGACTGGCCATCAGTCTGGGGATGGTATGCTGTACTCAAAAGTACCTGTGTACACAAGGCCTTCTGAAGTCCCTGCCAGAACAGAGAGGTAAATCGTGCATCTCTGTCTGAAACAATAGAGCACGAAGCTCCATACAGACGAATGATCTCCCTGATGTAAAGTCGTCCCAGATCATCGACACTAAAGGTCTCCTTGATCGGCAAGAAGTGAGCAACCTTCGTAAGTCTGTCGACGACAACCCATACAACATCGTTTCCCCGAGGTGACCTCAGCAACCCGGTCACGAAATCCATCGCAACATCGTTCCACTTCCACTCCGGAATGGGTAACTGCTGTAAAAGTCCCGCTGGTCGTTGATGCTCTGCTTTCACCTGCTGACAAGTAGAATATCTCAAGACAAAACCAGCAACATCCTTCTTCATACCTGACCACCAGTATTGGCGATGAAGGTCCCGATACATCTTGGTGACGCCAGGATGAACTGCCCAAACAGAGGAATGGAAATCCCGCATCATCTCCCCACGTATGTATGCTGGCACCCATACGCATACTTGGAAACACAAGATCTCATCCTCTCCCACTGTCCATCCAGGAATAGGGTCCTCTCCTGACACACTCTCCCGCAGGACTAAGCCTTCTGAGTCTGATAGCTGCCTCATCCGTACCCGATCAAGTAGCATGGAGGTAACAGCTACAGAAGATAGAAAAGTCTGTCCCTGTCTGTCGTGCACCTCCAGATGCATCTCAGAAAATAGAGCCATCAGTTTCCACTCACTACTGGCCTCCTGAACTGCCTTAATTTGAGTTCTCTTGCTCAATGCATCAGCCACGGTGTTACCCTTTCACAGTGTATGGGCGAGGTCAAAGTCAAAAGACTTAAGGTACTCGACCCACCTGCGCTGCCTCAGATTCAGATCACGCTGTGTGAAGATATACTTGAGACTCTTATGATGAGTGAAAACCACAAAGTGCTCTCCCAGAAGATAGTGTCTCCAACAACGCAAGGCATGAACAACAGCAGCTAACTCCAAATCGTGCATAGGGTAGTTCCTATCATGTGGCCTCAACTACCGAGACCCATACGCAACGACTCCATCTCCCTGCATAAGCACAGCTCCCAGCCCGATACCCGAAGCATCACAGTAAACAGTGTAGCTCTTGCCTGGCTCTAGCAAGACTAGTATTGGTGCTGACGTCAACATTCCTTTCATCTCCTGAAAGGCTGACTCACAAGAATATGACCATAATAACTTCACCCCCTTCTTGGCCAGACCTTTCAAAGGTGTTCCTAGATGAGAAAAGTCATGAATGAAGCGTCTGTAGTATCTGTCCAGCCCTAGGAAGCTTCATACCTCAAAAACGTTCTTCGGCTTCTCCCAGGAAACTACAGCTCTCACTTTATCTGGGTCCACTAATACTCCTACCTCTGAGATGACGTGACCCAAGAAGTGAATCTGGTCCATCCAAAAGTGGCACTTCGAGAGTTTAGCATAAAGCTGATGCTCTCTCAGTGTACTCAGAATGATCTCAAGATGTGTGGTATGGTCATGTCGAGTGTGAGAGTACACCAAGATATCGTCCATGAAGACCACGACAAAGGAATCCAAGTAAGGATGGAACACTCGGTTCATCAGTGCCATGAAAACGGCAGGTGCATTCGTGAGTCCGAACGGCATAACTGTATACTCCTATAGACCATACCTGCTCCTGAAGGTTGTCAGAGGTATATCTGATTGTCTAATGCGCAACTAATGATAACCGGATCTAAAGTCAGTCTTTGAGAACACCCAGGCTCCTCGAAGCTGATCGAAAAGGTCATCAACCCGCGGCAAGGGATATCGGTTCTTGACCGTCAACTGGTTCAGCTTCCGATAATCCACACAAATCCAAAGGGTACCGTCTGCCTTCTTCGCAAACAGAATAGGAGAACCCCAAGGAGAAGTACTGGGTCGGATAAAACCCTTAGCATGTATCTCCTCCAACTACTTCTTGAGCTCCTGCAACTCGGGTGTGGCCATCCTATAGGGAGGAATAGACACCGGTGCCGATCCTGGAACGAGCTCAATAGAGAAGTCTACCTCACGCTCCGGAGGAAAACCCGAAAAGTCCTCTGGAAAGACATCCCTGAAGTGATCCACCACTTGAGGAAAGTCCAACTTTGGAGTCCCCTAATCATCCAGATAAAGACTAGAAATCTGGGATGTCACCCCTCCTAGCCCAAGATGCTCGATTCCTGCCCGACTCGCCCGAATGTCCCATTCGCCGCTATGAAGGAAATATTCAACTTCTGGTGAAACGAAACTCACTCTATGGCGATAGCAGTCGACGACTGCTCGGAAGTGAATCAACCAGTCCATGCCAAGGATGACATCATAGCATGTCATCTCTAGGACATAGAGATCCCATAAGAAGTGATACCCTACAATCTTGAGAGGGCACTCTCTACACTGGCATATACTATATGTCCTCGTCCCCAAGGGTGTGTCTAGAGTCAACGAGTTAGCAGAAGAAAAGATACAGAGTCCAAGGCTCTTCACAACAGTAATAGAGATAAAACTATGCATAGCACCAGTATCGAAAAGGGTTGAAGATAAAACTGAGGCTACTAAAATCGTACCTCGAATAGTAGAAGGGTCGGGATCCTACTCATGATAAGTTTGCTCCACGGTGAAAGACTGGCCCGTGCCGCGGCCATGCGCCCCTAGCTGACCACTCTGAGTCGAACCGCCCTACTGGTGCTGAGGAACTAGTGGCTGACTACCACGACCTCGACCTCCACCTCGGCCCGAATGGCCAGAAGAACTCCAGTTCCCCGATTGGTGAGAAATTGGCGGTGCTGCTCCTGAACGAGGAGTCATGGAAGAACCCCGGTCACCTGCTGCTAGTGAGAAAACCTGGCTGAAACGCTGAAGGTGACCCAACTTGCTGCAAGATCGGCACTCCACTGGGTCCCTCTGGCACTGCGGCCTCGTGTGCCCTATCTGGCCACACTGATAGCATGTCACCTGGTTGCCTAATGATGCGTCTCGCTTCCTCGAATCACCACGTGTAGGCTCCCTACGACGCTTTTTGCTGTCATCTGAAGGAAAGCTAGCTCTGGAAGTAGAACCGCCCTAGCTCGCAGCTCCAGAGTCTCTTAGATTGCGCTCCGCAATCATTTCCTGGTTGACGATGGAAGTAATGGAAGTCAGCTCTGCGAGCGGATCTCCTGCTTGAGCCCATCCTCAAACTTCCTCGCCAAGAACACCCCACTCCCATCCCAAAGGGGTGTAAAACGTTGCCGCTCAGTGAAACGAGAGGAATACTCCATGACAGATAGAGTACCCTACTCTAAGCTCATGAACTCCCGGGCTCGATCATCCCTCAGGGTCTTCAGGTAGAAGTAGTCGTAGAACACGCGCTGGAACTCCTCCCAAGTCATAGCCTAATGCTGACCCGCCTGTGATATCACGTCCCACCACCTCTTGGCAGAGTCTCGGAGCATGTAGGTGGCGAGCTTGACCTGCCTCTCTGGAGGTGTCTCTAGATGCTCGAAGATAGTCAGCATGTCTTCCAGCCATGACTCTGTAGCCTGAGGTCCTCCCTCCCCCGAGAACGTGGGAGGATGCTGCTGCTGGAAAACCCGCGTCAAGTTTTTCATAGACGAGGCAGGAGGCGGTACTCCTTGGAAGGTATGCATCATCCTCATGAAACCTTCCCTGAACTGCGCATCAGCGCCCGCGACTGGTACGATAACCGGTGCCAAAGCTGTCTCGGCTGGGGGATCGACAGGAATTCTTTGATCAGCCATATCTGGCGTCTGATCACTGCCGATGATAGACGTATGACAGGAGGACGTCTCGGAGGCATAGCTCTGAAAGATCAAAAGCACACCTTAGATCAAGAAAACAAGGACAGAGAAAACAAGAGCACAAACGGGAACAGGGGAGTAAGACACACAAGATTGTAAAACACGACTACACGGCATGTATAAAACTACACGTCGTGTCTACTTAAGCCACTGACATGGGCATGTACCCCTACCCTACAAGTTGCGTACACCTCAAACTACACGGCGTGTTACTAACCACACATGGAATGTACATGAAACTATCCCTCTGCCCGGGTCTCCTTACACGGCTAACCCACACGGTCCGACTCAACCCGAGACTACACGGCGTGTTCGAAACAAACACAGTGTGCACTAGACAAGGCTTCGGCAGTCCGTGTTGTTGAGTACACGGCCTTCTACACGGTTGGACCTTACACGGAGTGCTCCGAACAAGCACAGTGTGCATAGGCGAAGGTGACACCGTCCCGTGTTGTTCGTGACATGGCGGGGTACCTGGGCAAGACTATACAGCGTGTTCCAAACAAACACGGCATGTGGAAAAGAAGGTAATGTCGGCCCATGTTGTTCGTGACAGGGCTGGGTACCTGGATAGTACTACACGGCATGTTCCCTATGGACACGGCGTGTTCTACCTGAGCTTCCTCGGCCCGTGTTGTTAGTGACACGGCCGGGTACACGGCTCTATACTCACACAGCGTGTACCAATAGTACATGGCGTGTTCTAGAAGATACTCCCACGACACCGTGTTCTGCTCACACAGTTAGTGACACAGCCTGAAAACTACACGGCGTGTATCTAAAAAGTACATGCCGTGTATTCTGGGTTTTTCTGGGCAGTAGCTCAGAAACTACACAGAATTCCAGAACACAAAAACAAGGAGAAAAGATGCCAAAATCTGATATGTGAGGGCCCATAACACCTCAAGAAACAAATTTTTGGCGTTCACTTTAAACAAGAAAAAAACAACAGTTTTATAACCTAGCAGCATAGAATCTATCAAGAAACTATCACAACAACATGCATAATCTACACAAAGTCTATCACAACAGCATGTAATCGCTAATGCACCCTAGATGGCATGGCAAGAATGCATGACATGTGATTTCTACAAGTGCCTATATGATGCATGAGATGGAATACCCTCATCTCATCGGGTTGCGACAGAAATAGAACCGAAATATCAAAACAATAACCACACAAGTCATGTGAATCACTCTAGGTGAAAACATATCAACCATAAAACTCAAAACCATCAAACTGCAATTAACGGGGTAGTATGGCCTTTCCCTGTACACGGGTTAGCTACCCCCGAGCATAGCTTAATACCAAGTACTGAATCCGTCCTATCCCTGGCTAAAGTCTCCAAACAGTAAAGCAAGAGAAAAGAACTCCTCTAATACCACTTTGTAACGTCATGAATCCGGAGCCCCTCCACTGATTCCCCGTACCTGGTTTGCCACATGACCTCAAGTGCGTTTCCCCGAATGCCAGAGGCTGCCGACTAGCAGCGAGGGCCTTGGTGAGTCGGTGGGGAAACTATGCCCTCATTCGGTAAGGTATACAAAGTAAGCAAATAACAATAGACAGCGGAAGCAGTAAACAATATGCATACCAGCAGAAACCAACAACGAAAGCAATGAAAATATATATAACCATGATGACAAAGATGTAGCAGGTACAAGTATCTAAGGAAAACAGAAAATACAACAATATGTTGAAATACAACTAAAACCAAGTACAAAAGAAAAATAAAGTAAGCTCCTCAGCATCGCGAGCCGCGGCTCGGTCCCATGCTCCCTAGCTCCTGGAGCAGTCAAGATCCTAAAGTAGAAGGGCGCTTGACCTTATCTATACCTGCAGCAAGATAGTCTGCTTGGGCCCAAACGCATGGCCCAAACAGGGTGTGAGATACAATCCCAATATGCAATCACCCAAAGATATATGCCTAACAGTCAATGAAATGGCAGTAATAAAACAAGAAGCAGTAAACAGAAAAGCACAAGCAGCTACAATCCACAGTTCTAGCAAACAAAGTGCACAAGTAAACAGTCAACAACAAGAAGAAAACAGGTAACCCTCTGGGTATCTCTCATAGTCTAACCCCTATGGTTCAACCTCTAAGTACTAGAAACCCTTTGGGAGGCACCCACAGTCTCACCCCTCTAGTTTAGCTATGTAAATTAAGCAGACTCTCTGGGGAAGCACTCACTGTCAATTCCCCCTATAGTCTCGTATCGTGATAAAGGCTCTCTGGGGAAGCACTCAATGTCAATTCCCCCTGTGACCCGCGTCGTGCTAATGGATCTCTGGGGAAGCACTCAACGTCAATTCCCCCTATAGACCGCGTATCGTAATTAAAAGACACTCTGGAGAAGCCCTTCCGTCAATTCTCCCATTGGTCTACTACTCTAGGTTCTCACAGTCCTGAGTATAACTAAACATGCTCAGCGTGTGTATATCGTCTAAGTAAACCTCAAGAACTACTTGTCTATCAACTAAGGCTAAACAGCAAAAGTAAAACAACAGTCCACAATCATATAACTAGGCATGGCAAAGAAAACTGAGCACAAACAAAATAATCTAATCACAATCAATAACCTCTACCAAAGCAATCAAGCAAAGCAGACAAGAAATAAGGGAAAAACAGGAAACACGCAATACCCCGTTCACGGGTATTGGTGGAATTTGCACATAATACTCATCGATTTTCAACAGAAAGGAACAAACCACCTACCTCGATCCTAGGAGATCGATATACGTGAATCTCGACGACCGATTCCCCTTAAAACAACGTAGATCTGAGAAAACGCAAAAAATTTTCTACCCACGATAACATGGAAACCAGGAGGAATCAAGAAACAAGGCTAAAGCAGAAGGAAGAACTCACTGCTGCGATTCCAACGCAACTGACCGTTCTCGAATCGGATAACGGACGGCGAGGTAGGACTCCGTCGAAGATCTGGTCGTACGGTCTCTCTCGGACGGTCGAAAACTGAAGAAGAAGACAGATATGGGGGTTAGACGCGACCCCAGTCCATTTAATGAAAAAAAAAGTACATGGCGTGTACTTTTTGATTACACGGCGTGTACTTCAAATTTTCTGTACTCCAAAATAATCGGCCTCCACCTCAGCCTTACACACCGTGTGTGTGGCCCAGACACGGCCAGCACACGGCTTCGAGCCGGGGAAAGAGTACATGGTGTGTACTCAGAAAGAACACAGTGTGTACTTCTGAAATTTCCAGAAAATTCATTTTTCTCAAAAACTCCAGAAAAAAGGAAAACATACCTGAAAAGATATTTGGGTTCTTACATTACCTATTAATAAAAGTGAAGTTTTACCCTCAAATTTTGAATAATGAAGATGATTACTCCTAATTTTGCTACTTGTTGAATCTTATGATTTGGATTTACTCTTATGATTCAAAATAAATGACTAATACATTGAAAGTTAGAGTTCGTACACACCATTATAGAGGTATTCATAAATCACACTTACAGTTGATATATTAACAATTAAATTTTTTAGTATGGTCTGAATGACTTGGAAAATTTGGAAATGACTTTATTGAACATTATGGTTTTTGAGGGTTATGGTTTTTTTGGGAATTATAATTACTTCATGAGAAATAATTTATTCCTATGGTTATTTATTTCTAGAACGTTATTTTGGAATCTTATTAAAATTTTATGATTTTTATGTAGATAATTATGTAGATATTTTAAAAAATTAATGAATTGATGATGTTGAAATCTTATAGGATGACTTGAATGATTTCAATGGATATTTAAATATTTTTAAATTTTTTAAATTTATAAGGAACTAAAAAAGCTCTGTTATACTCAAGGATAAATTTATGGATATATTTGAATCAATTATTTTAAATTATCTAAGAAATAGATAACTTGTACATCCTATTATTATAAGAAAGAATAATTTCTTGGATATATGAGGAATGTGGAGAAATTTTTAGATGAATTTAATTGTATTGGTCAAAGAGAAAATAATGAAAAATAATAGATATAGATATTATTATATATGTGTTTTCAATAAAAATTGCAAGGAACATTGAGAATTAGGAAATAAAAACAACTAAAGAAAAACTTAATACTATATCTTTCTTATACTATTATAGTTTTACTTTACAACTTAAGAGATAATCAGATGGGAAAAGAAAAAAAATGTGTGCCTCATTCAAGATGATTTTTCATTGTTTGTGTACACTCATTGAAGATATTTATACAATGAGGATCACTTCGTAACTTCTATAACACCTTTAAGACTCATGTTATAGAGCATGATCCATCTACTATCAATTACATAGACAACTATATGATGAAGTTGTAATCAAACGCTATATCTAATCTATTACTTATAAGTTTCAATTACTTATGATCAGATGTATATTAAGTTTCATATTCTTAAACTCAACTATGGTGAATTTTCAACTACCTATACTTAGTTTTCAATGTCCCCTTTAGACAGATTTTAAGTACTCATAAAATCCTTGTTATACTAAGTGAAAAATACTATAACTCATTTGGGAATCCCTTGTAAAAGTATCTGTTATAAAATCATCAATCTATCATTGAGGGAGTGCAATAGGGGATGTTCTTATATCCCTAAACCATGATAAAAACATTATATGTACTTCTATTTTACTTTGATTTATTCTTTATCATAACTCACTTAAAAATAGGAAGGACGTTTTTAACTTATTTTAAGATGGAACTTCAATGTCAATGATATTTTCTAAAGAACTCATTTCACCCCCATAATGAGTCTTTTTATGTATCATATTGGGCCAATAAGTGATATCAGGGCCTTCACTACAATGTTTAACCCTATTATCCTTAACAAGATATAATACAACCCAAAATCACAAGGTTTAGTATCTTTGGAAAATTATGTTCATATAACATAACCATACATAAAATATTAAATTTTATTTAATTCCTTTAGCATAGTCCACTTAATATATTTTATATTATTATTAGTACATGTAATCTCTTGAGGAAATACATCAACGAATGGGTGAGATAAAATTATAGTAATTTGAGGAATAATAAAAAATAAACATGTTATATGAATCAATATAGTACATGGGTGAGCATAATAATCATCATTATATCATAATAAAATTGATGTTCCATTGGGTAGATAGTTTTATTTTTTCACTTATTTTTGTTTTTATTATCAATGTAATTTTGAAAAGGTAATAATATGGGTAATGGATTAGAGTATCCTCCTATTAAGCTATTAGTGAAGTTTCCCCTTTTTTTGGGTATAGGTGTTTTCAGGTGCTCCCATGATGGGTACATGAAAAAAGTGATTGAGAAGCTGCTACCCACATATTAGTAAAGAGGAAAGTGGAGTTGGATACCCCCTGAATGCATGGATAAAAATAAATAATTTGGTTGACCATCAACATAGATGAATGAAAGAGTTGATCTTTATATCTATGAAAAAGTGATGAAGGAATATCCATATATTCAATAGGTTGAGCGGAAGCTGTTTCCACCTATGTAGATATGGGTGGATAGATTCTATGTAGTAATATATCTAGGTGAAAGAGGAGAACCCATCTAACAAGTATAAAGTATGTTGGCCACTAAAACCAGTGTTTATTAATGTTTATACACTCCATGATAAAGTTTTAAGTGAATGGGGATGGCTTGTGATTGATTAAAGAGGATTTGCATCATAATTTGGAGATATAATCATTAAAATACTATTTTATTAGTATTAAATATGTTATAACACCTTATAACCAATCAATAAGGAGTTTGTAATTATTTTAATATTTTCAAAAATCATTTAAAGAAGTTATGAGATGATTTAAAGAGTTTGGAGGAACCCAAGAATCAGTCTGAAGTCGTTTTTAAGTTACTTGCAGAAATCGGGATTTTTGAGTTCATTGAAAAAATGATTGAGTCCTCAATTTAGGGATTTTCCTAGTGGAATGGATGAATTCACTATAAGTATAATAATTCTTGGGATGAATGTATGTATTTTTTGATCATATGACTTCAATTTAAGTCATTGAAGTCTACTTAAATTTGAAAATGGAATTGATCATAAGGATTATTTCTCGTCTCATAATTATTTGAAGTCACAAACATAAAGCTTTGGATGAGTATAAAAATTAAACAATTAAATAAAATTTTCGAAACCTCTTGTATAAATTAATGTACTTAAAAAATAAAGTAATACTTTATCATACATATTTTTGAATCTAGGTCTTTATAGTCCCAAATGTAAAACTACAATGTTTTGTGAAATTTTGGATATTTTTTTATATGAGAAAATGGTAATTTGTATTTTTAATATGATAAAGTTGAAAATTTTGGTGTGAATCAAGAGATGTTTGTTCACGTAATAAAAATTATAAATTCCTATAATGATTTTTTATCCAAGAACGAGAAGAAAGAGAATATAATCTTTATCTGTGGAAAGGGAAGATCAAAACAAAATAAAAAGAGGATTTTCCAAAATTTATTACTCTAAAGAAAAAATGAAAATTAACTTTTTATTATTCAGACACTATTAAGTAAAAAGTGAGAAACCATGTTTTCAGATGAAAAAAGAAATGATAGAACTATTAAAGTACAGTTTAAACTTTCCAGATTCAATCTCCTTAAAAATTTTCCAAGAGATATTGTGTACTTGAGTGTCTGGTTCGTCCAGTAAGAGATCCTCAAACCAAAATTCCAAATTTTCCAAATCCTAAATATACTCCTCAAGGATGATCTTCACATTATTGAATCCCCCAACTAAAATTACATCATACTTGTTGATATAGGAGTACTAATCTTTATTTAGATTCACCTTTATTACACCCCCCCCCCCCCCCCGCAATCATCCTGGCAACTTATTCTTTAGTAGCATTAAAGGATAACACTTGTTCAGTCACTTCTTCTTCCAAGCACATAAGAAATTCCAAATAATTATCTATTACATCACCTGCTATCTTCTGTTGGAAAGAATCCCTAGGTGAGAGGTGTGTATCACTGTCAACCTGCTTTTATTTCAATATCTTCATCAATTGGGTCTATATTAGTAGTGTAAAAAAGGAATAATCCTTTCTCTCTTTACGAATGCCACTCCTACTCCTGCTTCTCCATAGTCTTGGAAGCTTATCACCCATACCCTTATCCTCTATCTCGCCTACAACATAGTTAGGAAAGTCATCAATGGACTCATTCCCATTCATATAGGGCCATATCGGCTCTTTCTTGAACTCCTAAACCAGATCCTCATTGGACAGTTGATCGAAGCGATTTCCCAGTTCTATGGTTGTTATCCCATTGGATTCATTAGAGAACTCATCATGGCCTATAACTCTAAATCTACTCCCTGGGAAAACCATATCTAATGAAGCACCCAAGAGAGATGTATGACCTCCATTTTCCACCACATGAGACTCCAATTCTGGGTTAACTCTACTACTACCCTGAAGGCCCTCTGATGGCAGAGAGACCAAAGTTCCAACCTATTTAGCAACCTTTGTTCCTGATTGAGTACCCTGAAGGTCCTTTCTCAAATAATTGAAGATATTAAAAACCAATGTATTTCCTCCATGAGGATCACTTTGAACTATCTTGTCCATGGTTTCTACACACACTGGTTCTTGGACAGAAAAGACATTCATCGTGTTGGTTGCATGTACCTTGTCACTACTTACAGTGCACACACCCTACTATCTCTTTGGTTGTCTACACCTATAGGCCATCAGCAGGTGACCCATTCTCTTACAAACAAAACTAAAATTAACCCATGATTTATAATTTTTTTGTCTCTAACGGAACTCCTCACCCATTGTACTCCCAACATAGTCCGGAGGAAATATTGGGGCATCAACTTCAACACACATCTGGGGGTTAACTGGATAAAAATGGAGTTAGTTAAGTTATTATAGCATGAATACCTTCCCACTAGGTTCCCAATCATCCTAATAATTGATGGGTTTTGAAATGGTAAAGGTATATGTAGAAGACTAACCCAATACTCAATAGAAATAGAGTCACAATTCATATGAATGTCAAACATCTATACAAAAAGGAATGATTGTGACCCCTTGCAGAAGCGCAGAGCACTGGACCAAGCTTTGATCATATCCTCCTCTGAAGAAAAGTAAATCAATATGTTCTTTTTATTGAGAAAACCCACAGTTTCTATATCCTTTAGATCCCGTGAACTGAAAAACAAACCTATCGAAGGAGTCCACTGAAGTTCTTATTTGAAAAAAAAAATAGTGATCAGGGTCATGTTGAAGAGGTATGAAGCTTCATTAAACTCACCGATCAAAATCAGGATATTGGGGTAGCCATTGTAAAAATCTCAAACCTTAGGACATAGAGAGAAAGGTATAAATATAGGGAAAAGGAATCTTGAACCCCCCCTGACATTTCCAATTGATAATTCTAAGGATAAATTAAAATTAGTCAATGTTAATGTTATTATTTTGAGTTTAGAACATTATTTAGCTTATTGAATCCATGATTTGGGCATGATTTACTGATCCTTAAACTATGATTAATGAATATCAAAGTATATAAGAACCATTTAATATATTCTCTGATGCTAAAAATGCATTTCATGAGTTTTCAAGAATAAAATAGATTATTAACTAATGAATATTTATTTTTTGTTTATCATTTCCAAAATCCATTGATCTAAGGCTATTTGAGTGTTTACAGGCACTAGGATAGAAATCTAGTAATTTTCCCAATATTGAAATATGAATATATTAGGTACTATTACTGTAAAAAGATTCTATATTAAAGGTTTTACTATTTTTTATGTAGAGTCTCATAATGTAATGAAATGAGTTCCATGTAGTATATTTATTTACTATATATATATGTATAACTGTAAATATTTTTAGTAAATATTTTTTTGATTGTTTTGAATAATAATAATATGATCCTACTGTATGATTTTTAACTAAGTTAATATTTGGTCGAGTTAAGAAAAATGAGAAAGAATGAAATAGAGAATAATCTATGTATGTTATAAATATATTTTTATATCATTTGGGATAAGTTTATAGAATTATGAGCGTTAAATGAGGGGATTCTATGAACCCCTTGAGTTCAAAAAGTAATACATAAAGTAACTTGGAAATCCAAAATGGGTTTTCTTTAAAGGTACTTTATGGATAATAGTGAGAATCTCCCCTTGATATTTCTTTTAGGGATACATATTTTTATGGAAGAAATTTAATAGACATGTGTGCACGATAAGATCAAGTAGAAATAAATACAAAAATAAGAAGCAACTACTTCTATAGGGTGTGTGAATTTTGAGGTTCTAAGATCTGAGCATCCAAGATCTCGCGAAGAAGAAGGACACACTACATACCTTAGCGAAGAAATTGAGAAAGATGATAATGTTATAGAGTTAAAAATTATTTTTGTGTCAAAGATGAAAGATTTTAGATAAGAAGATTAAATCCATATGATTATATTCTACTAAATAATTGTGAATTTGAGTTGTAGTGATGATCGAGTTTCATATATTAGATATTAATAATCTGAAGGTATTCAAAGACTCTGTTGTTAGTTGAATAAGATCTATTATCTTGGTGTAGAGACAACTTTTACAGAACTGAATATCTACTTCTAAGAGAAACTTTAACGAATTCAATTGCATATATATGGTGGGACTCCATAAAACATGGGTGACACAGGGTTTTTAGGGAAATCATTATGTGTCTTAGTGATAATAAGGGTAAGTTATTAAGGAAGTCCAGCAGAAAGCTAGAGAGTGATGTCCTATGAAATGCAGGAAAGTGGTTGGTATGAATTTGGCTATGAGAAACTCAATGAGAATATGATCTTGTTATGGTGTATCAATCACCCTCCACTTATAATTGAAATATATTGATTATAGTTGAGAATCTATGATGGGGGTGAATAACCAATCATGAAAAGGAGTATGTATTTATTTCAAACCATGTAAACATCCTCATGTTCATATTCCATTATTTAATATTTATCTGAGTTTGTCTATGTAACATAATGAACTCTTAAAAGATACATTTAATGTGTAATATGAATAATAATGAAACATCATGACATTCTAGTCAAATCACACACATAAATTGTAAATAAATATAAAATCATGTTCCCACATAACATATGTTTACAAATCATAATTTCATAAAATTTGAAGTAAACTAGAATCATATTCACACATAATCTATAGCACCTCAATATTTTAAAAATAATATTATGTTCGATAGCTTATACAACATGCAGCACTGAGATTAAATTAACAACAAAATATTATTATTTAAATTTGACTGTTATAACCTAAATTTTGAGTTGATAGATATGAATAGGATTAACCGCATTATGAAATATATAAATAGTTCATACTTAGTGAAAATTTATTGATTAATTCTTCGGAAATAAGCACTCAATTATTTTAGTAAAGTCATTTTATACTTCCAAAATGTGTTTTCTTCAAAATTATTTATATTTACTTTCAATAAAAAATAATATAATTATTTTTTAGAAATTTTAGAAATTTTATTGGTTAAAAATGATAATTTTTTTTAAATTTTCATATCAAATTTATAATAGGGTGAAATTTTGATATTTTTCTAAGAAGTTTGAGTTTTCATTGAATAGTGAAAATACTGATTTTTTATTGAAAATGGTCTTTTCTTTTCAAGTATTTAAAAGGAAGAATTTTATTTTTTATTAGTCTTAAAATTTAATTAGTTTATTTTTATTAATAATAATATAATAAATTTATTTGGAATCAAAATTATACTTTAATTTGGTATAAAAAAAATTATACATAAAACCCATTTTCGTAGAAAATTATTATTTTTTTCATTTTGTGGGTTTAATTTTAAATTAAATTTTGACACTTTTTAAATTGAATTTGATAAAATATAGTATATATTATTAATTAAAAAAATTAATATTTGGTAATAATTTTAACTTAATTTTTTATTATAATGAATATTAAAAATAGTAAAAAAAATGTTACTACAGTTAAGGTTAAAACAGGTTTACCGGGAGTTAAACTGACGATATAAGTGCTAAAATGGCCTAAAAATTGTATAAATTATATTTTATGATACTATTTAGACACTATACAATATTATATTCATAAAAGATCCATTTTTTAACCATTTTGTTATTAATACATTAATATATCATATTCTTTTTAAAAATGTCAAGTGTATCTTCTCACCCACTTATAAAAGGACACCCCATATCCTCTCATATCTACACTTTAAGAGCATTTTGGTTTAGAAAAAACCTACCCAAATCCATTTATTAAAACCCAAATCATGTTATTTAGGACCTTGTTTATCATTAAACTAATCTAGGAAGTCATTATGTATAATCCTAAAAGGGTCGTTTGAAAAAGAGGTATCGTTCTTAACCGAGAGTTTTTGTTTTATTTCTTCTTCTACCTCCACCAAATATTATTAAAAATGATTAAATAATAACAAAAAGTATCTTCCATATATAGATATGTTTTTATTTTAATGTAATAACCTATATTCATCACATTCTTCTATCAAATGGTAAATAAAACCATCATTCATGTGTATGGCATACTACCACCTCATGAACCGATGTAATTCATTTTCCACCACCACCTCTAACAGTTGGTTATAATGATGTAATTAGTATATATATATATATTATATTAATTAATTAATTAACATTATTTAATTATAATATATCATATATTTTATTACCTTTCTATCCAATGAAAAATGATAACATCGTTCTTGCGTACGTGTGGATAACCACCTCCATGAAGCGATGTGATTTTTTTTGTCACTACATCATATTGATTATATATATAAGTTTATTTAAATAAATAATATTTTATTTATGATATAATAATAACTATATAAATATATAATAATACATGGCTTATTTCCATCATGATCCTTGAGAAATGGAAATGTTACTCACGTGTACATATGACCTACCGTCTCTATAATTGTAACGTAATTCATTTTTCATAACCATATTTTATGGTTGGTTTTAAAAGAATAATTAATTAATAAAATGAAAAATATTTCATGATTATTATTTATATGGATTATGTAACAATTACAAATTTTACCATGGTCAAAATATTGAAGTCCCTTTAAAATTTTGAGTTCAACATCCTCAAAATACTTGAGGTGGAATTAACTGATGAAGTAATTAAATGTGTCATTAAAATTAATGAAATAAATTGTTTAAGGATAGGTTATTAATCCTATAAAAGTTTATTAATAATTAAAATAATATATATAAGTTTATTATACATATTTAAAATAACATATATGGAAAGTATGGACTCAAGGTAAGGGATTTCGTCTCAATTTCACTTTATTGAAGCTTATTTTAATGTTATGCCCCTAACTTCATTTATATAGTGTATATACTACCATTTTTAAATTTTGTATCATAAAAAATTCTCTATTAATGGAATTTTATGTTTAAATTCAAATTATTTCATCCAAGGGGATTTGACATTAATGTTACCAAATGGTAAGGAGTTTTTAAACTAAATTTCCTTTAATTGGGTTATAGCCCTTCTTCATTGACATTGTTGTGAAATTATTGTGTGTGAATTAATATCTAAATTTTTTTATAATATACTTATAATTTTTATGTTTATTTAAATATTTTCACATAATAACTTAATGTATTAATAACCAATTCAAAAGTTATGATATATCCAAGGGTTTTCTTTGTCCCAATATCACTTTCCTAAGACATATTTCATGTCATGAATGATGATTTTATTTTATGGAGTAATTAATTCCTAATGAATTAATTTTTACATCTTAATTCATGTATTTCATGGGATTTATAGATTCATATCATATTATTACTTTCAATTTATTTTATTTAAATTCTAATAAAGTGGTAAGGGATTTAGGTTACAATCTCCTTTCTTTTTTAGATTTTTTATGTTCAAGGTTAATTTAAAGTAAATAATTTTCTATTATTTTATTTAACCACATATATTTTATACTCCTATAGTTATTAATGTGTTATACCTTTTTATTTTCCATTTACTCCTTTATTGATTGAAAAAACATCAAGAAATATTTTTATTAGTGATGTCAATCTTGTATCTTCTTTTAGATTGAGAAAATATCTCTTTCATATCCATTTCATCTAAAATATTTTCAAGAATGATACTTTAGAAATATAAATTATTTCATAAATATATTTTACATGATCTTATAACTTCTTTTAAAATGTTTTAAATGGATATTTCTTAACATTTTTCACATGGGTCATTTTTTAATCTCTTTAGAAAAGTTTGAAAAGAATATTTATTTTTAAAATTTACTACATGAATGGATTATACATTTTCCATGAATGTTATTTTATTTTAATATTATTTTATATTTCTCTCTATATATTTTCAAGGAAAATATTTTTCCCAATATTTTGTAAATTTTTATAAAATATTACCCAAATAAAACCGTATTTACCCAGTTTACAAACAAATGTTTTAAATGCTCTTTTAAAGGTATTTTAATCAATATAAACTTCTTTTAATGATTCCCCTACTTCAATGAGATTATTATTTTATGATACCAACCATCTTATTTCTCGATATGGAGTATTTTTATTGTTTTAAATAGATTTTCATTGAACCTTTTTCTTTTATACAGGTAAATCGGGCTATGAAGAAATTCAAGATGACGTTAAAAGTATAATGGTGAAAATGAAAGATTTTATATGTTATATTTATGTATGGTACTTGGAAATTATTTATAATGATGCGTGATACTGATATATCCCACACAATGGGTTATCTCGATATATCTTGTACAATATGTGAGACCTATATAGCTCTCTAATGAAGTGGATAATGTTCTTTGTTATTGTAGGCAAGAAATAGGGAGTAACCCAAGGAGGTTTCTCCTATGGATTTAACTAGGATCCAGTTATTTCATACATGGTTTATAAAGATTATGTTTCGAGATACCAACACATTTTCATTATTCCTTCTATGGGGTTTTACTTTTTCATTTAATCAAGATTGAAATAACATGAATAACAATTATTTATTTTTATAAGTCTTATTTTTATTAAATTTGTATTCCATGTTTCATGATTTATGTCCAATGTATTAATAGGTATGAAGTCTCTAATTTTATGTTCATTCACTTTGATTATGTCATCAGACTATTATTATCATCTTATTCTCACTGATGAATTTCAATTTTTAATGTTTATGTTTACCCTTACTAAGTTATTGAGCTCTCCCATCTTATATTTCCTTCTCCCTGGGATGTTAAGAATGGTTTTAAGTTTGTTATGCCTAATAAAGTTACTATATGTGAATAATTTAGTGAGATATGATGTGGATTTGTATGAACCATTTTTTTATGTAACCATGTTATTATGTAAGATTTTTTCATAATTCATTGAAACTCTAAACCTAAAAGTTCTTTATATATGTAAAGATACAACATTTCCTTTTAAAGTTGAATGTTTTGGATGGATAAAATTGAGTTAAATTTATTAGTATTAATTCATAAATTTAAAACATTATTTTTTAGCACTGGATCCAATGATGTTAACTTAAGAGTTTTGGATACCATCATGAGTTTACAAGTTTAAGGATGAACATAAGTTAAAATGTATATACCCTACCTTTTGAGGTTTTAAGTCATGGTATTTTGAGGTGATTAATGATATTTTGGGAGATATTGTATTGGTTTGAAGTATATGAAACCCTTAGGTTTAAAATGAAGGATTATTTTGAAGGAATTTCGTTACATTTATTAGGTATGTAAGATAAAAGGTAAGATATAACCTTTGAGGTTAAATTTTTATTTAATGTGGAGGTTGTTGAGGTTATTTGAGATATATGATAATTTATTTATAGAATGATCTAATTTTAACCTTTCATGTTGTAATTAAAATTTTGGAGTAAAATGTATTATTTCTTCTTGTGAAGGTTTATGCATTTTAGATATTATCTTACCATATGCTAACCATTTAGGTTTGGTTTAATATTTAAACATAGGAGGAATATATTATTATAATTTTTAGTATTATATGATCCATTTGAATTTGATTTTTATTATTCAGGCATGAAAATTTCACCTTTAATTCTCATTATTTGGATTAAAACATGATATTGTAGAGGAAATTGATTAAAGGGTGAAATTATAATTTTAAATTAAACATATTTACTTATATTCTTAGTATATATGGAAAATAAATTCCTAAAATATAGGAAAAAAATCTTTAAATAAAAAATTTTATCCTATTACCATCATTTTTTATGAACCGGTGGTCTTTTTCACACCACTTTGGTTTTTGGTTTTGTGGTCATTGAATTTCTCATGATCATTTACTTTCTTTTGGTAAATGTTCTCTATCACTCTCCATAATTACCTAGGTATTAATTGTTTCATCAATGTACATATTTTAACTTCCCACTAATGTTATCTTATTTTGAACCCCTGTTATTTGTTATTCCAGATGATATTTTTATTTATCTTTCCCCCTTTTTAAGAGAAATTTTTATTAACCATTTTTACGATGTGGGTTTTCAACAATGGTATTTTCAAATTTTTAATCATTGATAACCAAGATAAATTTCAAATTAATATGACACAATCTATTTAATTTTGAGTTTAATATAACACCCTGTGTTTTTAAAAAGAAGATTATTTTTGATAATGTACATGGCACGCAACACCGAGCTTAAACGAACCACAAAATATTATTATTTAAATATGAATGTTATAACCTAAATGTTTAATTAGTGGGTAATAATAGAATTATCCAAATTATGACATATATAAAAAATTTATAATCAATAAAAATTTATTTATTAATTATTAGGAAATAATCACTTGATTTTTCAATAAAGTTATTTTATGCTTCAAAAATATTTTTTCTTCAAAAATGATTATCATTTATTTTTTAAGAGAAAATAATATAACTAATTTCTCTAACTTTTAGAAATTATATTTGATAAATATGATATAATTTTTTAAATTATCATTTCAAATTTATCTTAGAGTGAAATTTTTTGATTTTTCTAAGATGTTTTATCTCTCAATAAATAGTAAAAAATACTAATTTTGTATTGCAAACTATCTTTTCTATTATATTATTTGAAAGTAAACGTTCTATTTTAGACTAGTTTTAAAATTTAATTAGTTTATTTTTATTAAAAATAATCCAATAAATTTATTGTTAATCAATATTTTCATTAAATTTTTCATAAAAATATTTTTATACTTAAAAATAAATTTTTCTAAAAAACTATTTTTCATCACGTTTTACAGGTTTAATTTTAAATTAAATTCTGGGACATTAATGAATTTAATTTGATAAAATATTTTATATATTTTTAATATTTATAATTAATATTATTTATTAAGTTTAACTTCATTTTTTTAATAATGAATAGTAAAAACAGTAAAAATTCGCTACCATGGTTAATGTTAAAACTAGTTTACCAGGAGTTAAACTAAATATATAAGGATTAAATTGACCTAAAAACTAGTCTAAATTGTATTTTCTAAACATTTATCAACTTTATATTATTTAATATCATGAAATGGTCTATTTTGGGCCCATTTTTATTAATTAATACATTAATATAATTTATTCATTTTAAAAATTCCAAGTGTGTCCTCTCCCCCACTTATAAAGGCACACCCCATTTCCTCTCATATCCACACATAACGAGATTTTTGTTTCAGCCAAAAACGTTCCAAATCCCATACTTAAATCCCTCCCCATGTATTAGAGTCATTTTTTATCATAAAAATAATCAATTAAGGCTTTATGTATAAACCTAAAGTGATCATCTGAAGAAGAGGTATCATTCTTAACCGATAATTTTTATTTTATTTCATTTTATACCTCCATAAAAAATCCTTTAAACATATTGAAATAATAAAACCTTCATATTACATGTAATGAAATGTTTTTATGTTAATTTAATTACATATATCCATCTTATTATTCCATCAAATTGGAAACAAATCCATCGTTTGTGCGTATGGAGGAATACCACCCCTCAAACCAATGTATTTCATTTTCCATCACCACATCTCATGGTTGTTTATAATGATGTATTTAATGTGTGTATATATATGTGTGTGTGATATTCATGACATAATTAAATTATTTAAAGATAATATATTATCTATTTTCTTAAATAGCCATCCATTGAAAAATGATAATGTCGTTCATGCATATGGGTCAACTATTACCTTTATGAAGCGATGTGATTTGTTTGTCGTCACCAAATAATATTTATGATATGTATATATATAAGTTTATTAAAATAAATAATATGATATTTATGACACTATCATCATTATTTAAATATAAAATAATTATTATGTTCTTTCTATCATGGTTTTTGAAAAATGAAAATGTTACTCATGCGTACGTATGACCTACCGTCTCCATGATTGTAACATAGTTCATTTTTCATAACCATAATCCATGTTTTTTTATATAACAATAAATGAATAAAAATTATAATTATTTCATGAATATTATTTTTGATATGATGGAATAATTACCTCTTCGACCACGAAAAACTTATTAAAGTTGATTTGAAATTATGAACTGAACAATCTCAAAATACCATATGTGGTATTAACTGATTAAGTAATTATATTTTTAATTGGAATAAATAGTTTAAAGATAAATAATAATTCCAAAAAAAATTATTCAGAAGTCAAAAAATTTATATAAGTTTATTATACAGGTGTTAATGAACACACATGGTGTCACAAAATAGATCTGGCCATTATCAAAACTGGCACCCGACCCGCCCTATGGCAAGTCCCAAAGGGAATTCCTTATCCCCATGGGACAGCACAAGGTCCCAGGTACCATAAAAATGGTTTGGTAATGATTTACCTGAGTTATGATACATAAAACAACCAATAATAAAGAATAAACCCAATCTGAAAATTCATTCCAAAAAAGAATTAATTAAAATTCAGAACTGAATACAAGGTTTTAAACAAGACACAATTGGTCCAAAACTACAAAACATTAGTAGCAAAAGTAGCCCAAGGATTTTCACATAAAAAGGGGTCATCACCCATGATTAGTCTCCACAACACCGCACCACAAAAGCAACTAACAACCCAAACCACTGTCTCCAAAGGCCTTTCCCTTAACTACATCAATCATAATCAAGTATACTTACACCCAAAGATTTAAGTAATATGTGATCCTAATCCCCATAGGCTACCACCCAAACATATTCTATGTGATAAACATTATTAGAAAAAAATATTTCTAGTTTTTATAACAACAAATGGTAGCAACGATTTCAAAAGAGTGTAACCATTAAGTGAAAATAGTTTTCAAGGGGTAACATTAAAGAATGGAATTTTTTGAATAAAACATGAAAGATACTGAATTTTTAATCCAAACACACCATAGTCCAAAGGTAAATACCAAGTATTTAATGAGAACTGAACACAGGAACGCATCTATACACTAGTTAGTTGTGAGCCCCATGTACCTCATATATCGATGTGAATGTAACCATATCAATATATGTTCTCATGAATGAGACACTAGTAGGTAACATACCCATAACCTAGAAATCCCCAATCATTACCATTATAGTTTTTTAGTGTTTTCAACTTCAAAATTGCTATGTGAATCAAGGACACAACCGCTCTGGATCACTAGCGTACAACTACATTTCTACCCACCTAGATACCCAGGTTTCCCTATTTGTGCTCAAATAATTTCCACATAATATAAAATATCATTTTTAGCATAAAAAACTAGTTATGGTCATACACACTCAAAACAAATATCTAAACATTCTTTTTACACTTTTTTAATTAAATAAACTTTTTAGAATTTTCATAAAACAATTTCAAGAAGTAAAACCATGATTTTCACATAAAATCCATCTAAAACCCCCTTTTGAAACCAAATGCCTACCAGCATCACAAAAAAAATATAATTTTAATCTGTAAAACCATTTAATAAAATAATTTCATGAATCATAAAATAAAACTAGTTGATACAGCATAGGACACACAAGAAAAATATTCATTTTTTCACAAAAATTCCACTTTAAAATAAACCACTTAACCAATACTAACAAAAACTATTTTTTCCCCCAAAAATGGCAGACTAATATGATAAAATATAAATAAAGTAAATATAACTCATCAAGGGATGATTATACATGGAATCACCAACCATATATGTCAAAAAAATTGAATCCATGTGTAAAACTTTAAATGCACCACCATCACACCCCAAGGGAGTAAAAACAATCCTAAAACCACAATATTGGACCAAAAAACTCAAAATAAACCCCTAGGTATGATACCATAGTTTATGGACATTTGGAACTTTAAGGAGGGTATAAACCCTAAGGAAATAGAAGGAACAAGAGAGGAATTCACATACATAAGAAACTTTAAAGAAATCACCCCAAATACACCAATATTTGAATCTCCAAGCATCCAAAATTGAAAGTTAGGTTTTAATAAGTCTATGAAGGTCGAGTGGAGATTGAAATGGGGGAAAAGAGTAAAAAAAATTAATGATTTATGAAAGAAACAAATTCCCTTTACAAATATGGATGATTTGATAAACCTTGACCAAATTCTCCCTAATCCATAATGAAGATGATCTTCAATGGGGGAAAATGGAGCATGGGGTGATCTTAGGGTTTTGGGGCTCAAGTAATAGGTGGAATGAACAAAAAATGTTAAAAAATGAATGAGATATAAAAGAAATAAATTATTTCCTTAAATCTAGAAATGGGATCACGGGTTGGCCCAATGCCTGAATAAATCACCCAAATCCACCTTGATTTTAAGTTCCTAAGGGTTCCAAATGAATATGGTGGTTTGAATAGGTGAGGTTAGGCTAATTGGGAAGTATAATGGGTGAGATTTTTTGAAAAACTAAGGAGTTATAGAAGAAAAAAAATTTTGTTTTTAAATATCAAAATGGGCTATAGTTTGGACCAAATCTTAAAGAAACCTCCCTTTTACCCAAAAATATCTGGGAAACCCCTAAAAACAAAGAAGGAATAGAAATTATATAAAAAATAACTTTAAAATAAGTCATATATGAGACACATGGAAATTAAATATTCATAGTAAGGGATTTCATCTCAATTCCCATTCATTGTGATATATTTTAATGTTATGAACCTAATTTATTTTATATGGTGTATATAATATCCTTTTTACATATTATATCATGAATCCTTCATAATTCATGGTATTTTAAGTTTATATTCAAATGATTTTATCCAAGGGTATTTTACTTTAAAGTTACCAAGTTGTAAGGAGTTTCTTAAATCAATTTCCATTCATTGGATTGTGACTCTTCTTCATTTAATTTTTTTATGAAATGATTATGTGTGAAATGATATCTATTTTTTTATTTCCACTTGTTTTAATTGATTTTATATATTTTTACATAATAAATTTATGGGTTAATTACCAATTCAAAATTTATGACCTCTATAAGGTTTTTCTTTGTCTCAAACTCCATTTCCTGAGATATGATTCATGTCATGCACCATGATTTCATTTTATGGTGTACTTACTACCTCGTGAATAAATTTTGACATATTAATTCATTTAATTAATGTGATTTACATATCCATATCATATTCTAACTTTCAATTTATTTTTATTCAAAAGTTACCAAATTGGTAAAGGATTTATGTCCTGACCGGTCCCACTAAGGTTTGATCCGTGACTCCCCAAGCCCGCCTCCAATAAGCTAGCGGCTAGAGATTAGCACTGGGAAGATGTATACAACACATAAAAGGAATTATACTAAGGTTTCTATACACACACACCCACATAAATATCCATGAAACAATGTATATATAAAATTAAAACTATTATAAATGCATGCATACATCAATATCCTAAAAAAAGTATGATAAAATTGGAAAGAAGTAAAAAGGGAAAAATAAAATCCTACCAAAATAAAAACTATAGAAAGTTGTGACCTTCTCAGAAAGAGGGGACTACTTCCAAATGCATGGTCAACACACTCCATGGTTTTTCGATCCCAAATATATCCTCCACCCACTATTGGTTCCCCAGGGAAAGTTTCAGAATACCTATAGTATGCACAAGACACAACATGTGCAGGTAGAGATTGTGCAAGGGAGAGTATAAAAATACCCAATAGGAGCCCCAAATCCCCAAACCAAAAAGGGATTCGCTTATAGGAATCAGTTACCTCGATCCAAGCTAGAGGGAACCCAATAGAGAGAGAGAATCAATCTTGATTACTTCTCAGCTATATATGAATAGTCATATAATCACCCCTTAGTATGTCAAGAAAGATGACACATACCAAAAGATCTCCCAAAATATATCAGATATACCCGAAACATACTCCAAGTCTCATGGTCCAAACCATACATCCATCCATAGCAACCAAAATGAGGTTCTAATGGAATGATCATCCAGGAAAACTCTCCCTGTGAGCCTAGCCATCTTAGATGGCTCACAGTTGAGAGATGCCATGCATCAGTAATCTTGAAGCTAATGTCACATCTCCACCATCACAGATGGAACTCAATCAAGATATGTCACTCTATCAAGAAATGTTGAACTAATGGAAAAACATTTCCATCCTTTATGGTACCTATCCGTGAGGGCACACTCGTCGGGTATTTCCATAGAGAAATCCAAAAAATAACCCAGATGATCTCCAAAAAAAAGGTAGATGATCCCTCCTAGGATCCACTGGGGGACAATATGAACCCTATCTATAACACCAAACAAAAAAAGGGGTATAGAGAAACAACCTTAATCTAGAATAACCCACTAAGAATAGGATCGATTCCTTCATAGAGTTGGTCATGTTTATTCCACAAACTCTTCCTAGGAAATCATAATCACAGAACTTAGAAAGAAATTAAGGAGATTTTTCTGAGATACACACTCCATGAGAATATAACCCCTTCAGAAAGATCAGATATCGATACACAAATAGAGGTTTTTTATCTAGTGCTCACTGGGGACTTTTTTACCTACCAAACACATCCTCCTAGGTAGAGGATCAAAATCCAAATAAATTTTAGTCGCATCGATTCCACAAACTCTACCAAGGGAAAAATGAAAGGACTTGAGGATAACTTCAAGAATCTTAGAGGGATATCTTCTCCAAGCTGTGGAATATGTAGTTAAAGAAGACTGAGACAACTCATTCCAGAATATGGGAACACACTCACGCTGCACAAGATTGGGGAAACCAAAGAGGGGTCACAATCCTATGATGATGATGTGATGCTGGAAACCCTTAAAGGAATAGACCAAGGAAACAAACCCAAACACTACAGGTCTATACATCTTCAACTGAAGAAACCACAACGTCACCCCAAATCGCATCTTAAAGGCACAAACCATGGTCTCCATCATATCTCACATGGAGAACTACTTAGGATAGGATACTTTTGGGGCCCCAAAATAAGTACAGGAGATGGATATGCATGATGGGGTATGCCTCTAAGGTAAGAACATAGTGTGTACCTACAATACATGACATGTCTCTCAATATCATTCACTATCCATGTCCTCTGATGGTACTCAGCATTTATACAATATTCTATAAAATTTTTACACCATGTCACATGGAGTGTGACCTCATCTAAACCCCTGGAAACCTCATTGTCCATTTAACATGGAAAAGTATGTACCCCCCCCCCCCCCAGTACACGGCATGTTTCTCATTGTCTGGGCCTCAACCCATTTCCTTCCCCATATAGCTCGACCAACTGTGTCTGTCACATGATGTGTACCCCTAGTAAATTGTGTGTCCCGGATAACCATACCCTTTGTCTATGTCCTTAGGAAATTCCCTTGTAACTCAACTTGTGTTTGTTTGCCTTACTGTGTACTTTCACATGGCCAAGTCCTTTAACATGGTAAGATGGGCCATGTCCCCCGATCACATGACATGGATCACTACATAGCATGGAACCCTAATACACGTCATGTAGTCCCAAATTATCATATTTACCAAATGGTAATAACACACGGTGTGTTCCACTTAACCACACGTCGTGTGATTCAAAATTCCAACAGTAATTTCTTTTAATCCATCGGAAACCTCTGTTTTTCACTAGAAAACCATAGATAGACCCCCACGGGGTTCCTATTAGTCATTTAAGGGATCTAAAACCTTAAAACGATATATAAAAAGAGGTTTTGGATGTAAAAATCAAAAAACCTATTACCTTGTGGTGAAACACTGAAGATTTGGTTCCAAAAAAACTCTCAAAACATGTTTCCTCTGGATCTGGTGATGATCGACATCAAAAATGGATATCGGTAGCACATCCTCACCTTGGTTCATCTATGGGTCATCTATCTCTATGGGAGGAAAACCCTCATATCCCTTTTTATGAGCATGAAACACAAATGTGAATGGTTTATTCATTTAATTTTATTATATTAATAAACCTCCGCACAATGACTGATCAACACTCATCCCCGACCGGGAACTCGGTGCTTACAATTTTTATGTCATGCTTAGGGTAGAAACTATGTTCTGAACTAAACCATGGTCTCAGAATTCTGATATGATAATCTACTAAATATTTAAAACACATTTATAATGAAACTGCGTGCATATGATAAAATATTTTTAATATTTTTAATATCTTTGTGTTGTGGATCTTCTCCCCCCAGAATCCTACACCAACTCTGTCCTTGGATTCAAAACTATTATTAGAAATATTCCAAAGTATTATTGATAAAAACTCAAGTCACTTCACTTTATAATAAAATATTCTTTCTTTTTTATATTATTTATGTTCAAGATTACATTGGATGAAATAATAGTTCTTTATTTTCTTAAAATAAATCTATTTTTTTATAGTTATAAATTTGGTTTACATGTTTAGTTTCATTTTTCTCCCATATTTATTAAAGAATCATGAAGATAGTTTTTTATAAGTGATTCCAATATTTTATATTCTTTTATATAAGTAATTTTTATCTTCCATATCCATTTTTTTAAATGTTTTCAAGAATTATATTTTATAAAAAATGGGTTTCCTAAGGCTATCTTACATGATATTTAACCTTCTTTTAAAAGTTTTTAAAAGGAAATTTCTTAACGTTTTCTAAATGGGTCTCTTTTTACTCTCAATACAAAATTATTAAAAGAATTTTTATTTTTAACACTTACAACATGAACGAATTCCCCACCTTCATTATCAATATTTTATTTGAGGGTTACTTTATATTTTTATATGGTTATTTTCAAATAAAATAGTTTTTCCAATATTTTGTAAATTTTTATAAAATATTACCCAAAGAAAATTGTATTTTACCTTGTTTTCAAAGAAATTTTTTAAAATTTCTTTTAAATGTAATTTTATCAATTTCAATATGCTATAATGATTTATCTACTTCACTGGGATTATTTTTTATGATATCATCCATCTTGTTTCTTTTTATTTCATACATTGATTATTTTAATGATATTTTAATGAATCATATTTCTTTTCTACAGGTAAATCAGGCTATAAAGGAATGAAATTTGTCAAAAAAATTATGATGAAATGAAATATTCTTTGTGATATATTCATGTATTGTACATTGACATTATTAATGATGATGGGTGATCTTAATATAGCTTATATGAAAGGTGAAGCTGATATAACTTATATGATAGGTGAGCCTAATACATCTCTCCAATGAATTGGGTAATGTTCTTTATATTTATAGGAAATAATTATGGTGTTAAATAGGGATGTTGTTTCTATATATTTAACTAGGTTATAGTTATTTCTTACATTGTTTATAAAGATTATGTTCTAAGATACCAACTTGTTTTAT
Organism: Viscum album; assembly: GCA_963277665.1. Lineage (NCBI taxonomy): Eukaryota > Viridiplantae > Streptophyta > Magnoliopsida > Santalales > Viscaceae > Viscum > Viscum album. Next base: position 1,898,936,433 of record OY728135.1, on the reverse strand, counting down.
TTATGCATTCTATGGATTCTTAATGTTTCCTTTGATCAATATTTAAATCATATGTCTTGTGATTATTGATTCCTATGACTCTTTTTTTTTTATAAATATTTATTCCATGTTTCATGATTGATGATCATGGTATTAATGGGAATGAATTCTCTTATGTTATTCTGAATAACATTGATTATGTCATCATACCCTTATTCTCACTGATGAAATTTAGACTGGGTCACTTTAAATGTTCAATAAGTACTTTTGGGGAACAATACTACCGAAAAACCATCATAGAGCTTTGATGTCACTTTTTAGATAATTTACCTTTGTTGGTTGGAGTGGATACTCAAGAGGGGGGTGAATTTAGTTCCAATTAAAATTTCTGTTTAAAAGATTTAAATTAAAATCCCTCAATTCATAAAACAAGTTAAATTGTCGTGAATTTATAAAGATTCTAAGTGTTCAATTATTTTCTCAAAGATTGATTATTTCTCGGTTAACTTGATCTGAATATTAAGTTAGCTTTTGAAACTAACTTAATGGTTCAAAATAATTTCAAACACTTGCTAGTTCAACTATCAGAGTTACATTAATACAGATTTGAGTTTCGAAGTAAATAGAAGTGGAATATTGAAAAATAGCTTATACTGAAATAACATGCACAACAGTTTTACCCAAGAGGTTCAGTCTCAAGCTGAGACTTAGTCCTCTCAAACAGTTTATATAAAACTTTGATCCACACCCTGGATCGGGGTTACAATAGTACTCAGATTGTCCAAGTCCTCAGACCTCTACCATAGTTCTTAGTGGGAAAGCAGCAATAACAACACATAGGTTGTCCAGGTCCTCAGACCTCTACCATAATTCTATGTGAGATACAAAAGGGTATAAAAAGTTTGGTGTGAGGATTTCAGTATCCTCCAGTTCAGCTTAAGAGTCGATGTGTGTCTAAAAAAATAGAAGCACACACTACTCGTAATGTAAGAAAAATGATGATTACAATAGAGAAATAATATAGAGATGAGTTTAGAATTCTCTTATGTGATTTCAATGAAACTCTGGACTCCTTTGGATTGAAGCAGATGAAGATTTGATCCCTTCTCTTGAAGTTGTGTGGAAAACAGAGTGTCGTGAATCAGCTTGTGTTCTTCGTGAGGTTCAACAAGAGAAGATGTTATTTAAGCTTCAAATATGCTTGGTATATTCAGTAGTGTTGAGTTTCATGCAGTGTGACTTTCTTTAGAAACTTCCTCTAAGTATCTTATTCATTATGGTGCTCGCGACCTTGTTTTTTGTTTGTTTTTCTGTATCGCCCTCATCGTGATTCTGGGACACACTTCGCTTTTAACTTTGAATGTACATGTTGGAGCCAACAGGTTGCACATGTTCTGCACCTCATACCTCATACTGTACGATGATATGTCTACAAAGAAACATTATTTATGTCAGTTCATTAAAACCATCAAATATGACTGTTGGAAATTAAATTCAAAGATGATAAAATAGTTTAAGAAACGGTGTCACAGTGAGTCATGAAAATGGTGTCTCCTTCACACGGTGTCTAGATTGATCACGGTGTCTAAGTGTCACGGTGTGTGAGTGTCATGATGTCTCGTGGTCACGGTGTCTATTTCACTGTGTCTGGTTCACGGTTTCTGGCTTCACGGTGTCTTGTGGTCATGGTGTCTGTTTCACGGTGTCTTGTTCACGGTGTCTTGTTCACGGTGTCTTGTTCACGGTGTCTGGATTCACAGTGTCTTGTGGTCATGGTGTCTACTTCACGGTATCTTGTTCACGGTGTCCTGCTTCTCGTTGTCTTGCTTCATGGTGTCTTGTGGTTAGGGTGTCTGCTTCAAGGTGTCTGGCTTCACGGTGCCAGAAATACATAGCCAGTGGAAGACTCACGGTGTCTTAGACTTTTCTAAGTAACTATGTTTAGACTTAAACAAAGATGAAAATAGAAAGGGTTAGACTTAAGAATTTGTTAAAGAAGGTATTTTGAGAGTATATAGAAGATAGTATAATGTAGGTAAATTAAAAATAGGGCGATTAAGATCTTGTAAGTCTCTTCTTAAAGCATGAGAAAACTTTAAACATAAATACACATGATTGGATATAATTTATAATAGTTAACTATGTTGAATAATATTTGGGATCATTAAAACATGATTAATATGTGAGATGTCCAACAATCTCCCCCTCTTTGATGATCACAAATCATATATAGTTAAAGTGTATATTGGATTCAACTATAAAGATAAATTTCTAACATAGTATATAGAAAATTTCTCCCCCTTCTGGGATTATCAAAAATATGGAATAAGAGAGGTCAAAAAAATCACAGTCCATTAATAGAAAATAAGGGACAGTACAACAAAAAAATACAGAAACAATAGCATCCCTATCAAAACGAGTAATCATTGTGCTTCTTAATGGGTTGTCCTTCTCTTTGCCTTTTGTAGTAGCAGAAGAGGAAGCCATAGCGGCAGAGTTTGAGGTAGAAGAAGGTAGAGGGGTGGTTGATAGAGAGGGTAAAGTAAGACCTTCAAAGACTGAGGGAGCCAAGGTAGGAGCAGTAGAAGATCTAGGAAGTTACTGATCAAGAATCACAGACCTGATCTGACTAAGTGCTTGGCCGACAGACATGGTAGTTGTGGCTAGAGCAAAGGTGATGGAAGGCAGCCTAGGTCTGAGAGGTGCAGCCACTGAAACAATAATGGTTGTACTCTGGACATGAAGATAGGGCCTCAGAAGTTTGATGAAATCTGTAATAATTTCTCCACCATACTGCATGGCTTTCTCAAAATTGTCCTTGTTCTACATAAACTTGTCCAACAATCGAGTAAACTCTGTGAGCTTCTGGACTTGGTTATTCAAAGCATGAGTCACAGGAGGAATCCACATATTTTCTAAATGGTACTTGAAATGGTTTTTCATATAGGTCTTGGAGAAGATTCTGTTGAAGTAGAAATCCACTTTCTTGGAAATTTCTTGTTGAGCATCATTAGCAATTTTGCAGTGGATTTGTACTAAGTCAAGAACTCTATCACTATTTTTTACTAAGTTAGATAAGGAAGCCGTATTGAATCCACTGAGTATATTTTGAAGTTCTTCTTTGACTACAGTTCTGAGTAGATCACTATCCAAGGAGGGTTTAGAGGATTGACTAGAGGTTTTGACAACTGTAGTCAATGATTTTTGTTGAGTCAGCACCTTTTGAAGACATCATGTATACTCATCAGTGAGTTTATTGAGTTTGAAAACAAGCTCTTTCATTTCCTTCAAAATTTGTTTGTTCCTTTCAGAAATCTTTTCATCTAAGGATGCTAGATAATGTTGAATTTGAGACACACTAACTTGTGGTATTTGAGGAGCAACAGGTTCAGATCTCCAATGCAGCTCTCTCTACATGTCTTCAACCATACTTCTTAGGGTCTTTACTTCATTACTGAGCATCTTATTTTCAACTCTTACTTATTGAATCTCATGGATCATCTTAGGTTGTATTTTCAAAATAATTTTCTCTATTAATAGTGTGGTATCTCTCTCACTTAAATTTTTCACAAGACGAGGTTGGGTATTCATGAGTTTCTCAACTCTGGATAAGAGAGTAGCACTAAATTCCTTCAGATCATCCTTATTCACAAAGGATGGTTGTTCAGATAAGGGTTCAGGAGTAGGGACTGGTATAGGCTTAGGTTCCTTCTCAGGTGAAAAATTGGAGAGGGATTTCAAATGAAATAGAGAGGAAATATCAAGTCTGGTTTCTGTAACCAGCTAAGAATCATTCACATAATAGAAACTCAAAAATTTGTACTGAGTGTCTACAGGACTTGACTCAGTTGGATTTGAGGCTTCAACAGAATCAAGATTTGGTATTTGCTCCCCCTCAACAGTTTCCTCCTTATCAGGACTAAGAGGATTAGGATCTTGGTTTAACTCCACATACACAGCCATGAGTTCCTCACTCATTTCTTGTCTAGCCAGCTGAAAGGCTAGCTCCATACTTTCTTCAGCAGAAGGTATGATTTCAGGAATAGATTGTTCCACAAGGAGTTTCTCAAGATTGACCTCTTGAAAAATAGGTGTCTCTTTCATTGTAGTCTCTTCTATTCCATGCTCTTCATACTCTTTGGCAACTGATTCTTTTACAGCTTCGGGTTGAGTTTCCAAATTAGCAGCTTCTTTAGGAGTAGGTAATTCTTCTTCAAGAACTACATGAGGAATAGTAGTCTTGTCTTTCTCAACAATAACATCTTCCCTAGGTGGCACTTCAGCCTCTTCTTCCTCTTATTCAGGATACTCGAAAATCTCATCTGGTTCCAAACCAGGATCAATAATGTCTTTCGGCCTTGATGGATAATCCACAGGATTGAATTTCTCATAAACTCTATCACTGTCTTCCACCCATTTTTTTTCAAGGATTCCAGTTTATCTTCATTATTTTGATAACAGCTTTTTAGAGATAGTACTCATAGTCCATAATTACTTCCTCATTGGGTCCAACCGAACCATTAGCCAGAAGCGTGGCTGAGATTAGCTGAGAGTAGAACAGAGAAGTTGAGTTGGATGTGACTTTGATTAACTCACACATGTGACGTATGATATAATTTCATAGGTTGATCTTATGTCCATTTTTCATGAGTTTAATCAAAAACACATCTTGATATTTTAACATAGAAAAATAACATTTTTGTGGACTTACCAAATTCTATACAAACTTAAACAAAATTCTTGTTTCTCCATTTAATTCAGCAGTAATGGCTCTCCTCCGAGTCCCATTTCCAGTTAAGGTTTTTAGGGAATCTTCTAGATCAAATAAATCTGTTGAAGGTGGAGGTCCTCTCTGATAATCCTCACATATGCCTTCATGAGGTATCCAAAGGCATGCAGCCCATAACCTTGAAGAGAATGAGCATCTCTGGCCATTGACCCAGCTCCTCACAACATAACTTTCACCAGAATCAAATGAGAACTATACGTATTGGTAAAATTGAGCCACTAACCTAGGATAGATGGGTCTATCCTCCTTTGAGAACCATTCTAACCAGCCTTTTTGTTCTAACACTTTCAGTATCGGCAACTTACTAGACAGAAGCCACTTGGCGCAAATCTCTTTCTCAGGTATAATAATACGGTTTACCTTATTCGGATTTAAAGTTCCTTCGGGTGTTAGCTTAGGTGCAATATTCTTCTTCTTAGAGATGCGATTCTCAGGTGTCGATGATGTCAGACATTTCATTCTTGGCATTCACTGAAGGTTCGAGCGATAGAAGGGTTATAGGGAAGAAGAAGGGTTCGAAATAAGTAGGTAGAATAAACCATGAGTGAATAATTAAGCTATGCTTACTTTGTTTTATCATTTTGGAAAACCAAACATCACTACAATAAAATAGCAGGAAAAATAAAAGAGGTGAAATAATAAATACCGCGATACGGGTTTAAAGAAAAACATAAATAGTTTTTTATGGTGAGACTATGAGTGGTCATTACGGTGAGACAGTAAACGTGCTTCATGGTGAGACCATGAGTGAACTGTTCAGTGTGTGTTACGGTGAGACAGTAAACGTCAGACAGTAAGTAAAAATTACTAATTGTAAGACTGTAAACATAAAACTTTATGGTGAGATAGTAAACATGATAGACAGTAACTGAGAAACCATAATCATGAAATAGTAAAGTATAACACAGTAATATATCGAACATTAAGACCTGAAATAGTAACTAGTAAGGTATCTATTTGATATTTATCATGCCTAGTTCATGTATGATGTAGTATTTTCTCTCATAATTTAATGGTTTAGTGAATATATCATCCAGTTGATATTCAGTACCAATGAATTCCAATGTGATATCACCTTTTTGATAATGATATCTCAAAAAGTGATGTCTTACATCAATATGCTTTGTCCTAGAATGTGAAACATGATTATTTTAGATTTTAATATCACTTGTGTTGTCACAATTTATAGGTACATGTCTGAATTGATATCCATAATCTTGTAATGTGTGTTTCATCCACAAAATTTGTGCACAACAACTACTAGCAGATATGTATTCAGCTTCTGCAGTAGATAATGCAACAGAATTTTGTTTCTTACTACACCATGATACTAGTGACTTGCCTAAAAGGTGACATGTTTCAATGATTCTTTTTCTATCTAACTTAAAACCACTGAAGTCAGCATCAGAATAACTAACTAATTCAAGTTATTGTCCTTTAGGAAAAAATAGTCCTAGATTGGGTGTTTTCTTGAGGTATTTGAAAATTCTCTTTACATCTTTTAAATGAGATTCCTTGGGTTTTCTTGAAAATGATCACACATACACCCATTAAACATAATGTCATTACGACTAGTAGTTAAGTAGATTAAACTTTCAATCATTCCTCTATAAGTGGATTGATCAATATATTTTCCGTCATCATCAAGACCCAAATTACAAGTGCTACTCATGGGAGTGTCAATACTTTTAGTGTTATCCAATCCAAAACGTTTTAGAAGATCCTTTGTATATTTACTTTGATTTAAAATAATACCATTTTCATTTTGAAAAACTTGAAATCCAAGAAAATATTTGAGTTCTCCCATTAAACTCATTTCAAATTCATTTTTCATTATTTTAGAAAAATCAACACATAAAGAATTATTCGAAGATCCAAAAATAATTTCATCTATATATATTTGAACAACTAAAATATCATTAGAAATTCGTTTTTTAAAAAGAGTAAGATTAGTTATTCCTTTTGTAAAACCTTTGGAAATAAGAAAAGTACTCAATCTATCATACCAAGATCATGGAGATTTCTTTAAATCATATAAATATTTTGGTAATTTAAAAACATGATTTGGAAAATGAGGGTTTGTAAATCTAGGGGTTGTTCAACAAAAACATCCTCATCTATATACCCATTTAGGAATGCACTCTTAACATCCATTTGATATAGTTTGGAATTCAAATGTGCAGCATAGGAAAGCATGTTTCTGATGGTTTCAAGTCTGGCTACTGGTGAAAAGGTCTCATCATAGTCAATTCCTTATTATTGACTATAGCCTTGGGCAACTAGTCTAGCCTTGTTTCTAACTATGTTACCAGCTTCATCAACTTTATTCCTAAAAACCCATTTAGTGCCTATGGTCAGAGTGTCCTTAGGTCTGGAGAAGGTAGGGATAGAAATTTCAGTTTCATTTACAGGTTTGGGTTCTACAGAAACAGGTTCTGGAAAATTTTCAGAACTGGTTGTCTTAACAATAGGTTCACTCTCTTTGTCATTAAGGTTTGTAATGGACATATCTTCTTCATGATTTTCAAGAGGGGTTTTAGGTTCATGTGGATCAGTTTCATAAAATTTGATGTGTACCAATTCTTCCACACATTTGGTTCTCTTATTGAATACTCTATAGGCTTTACTAATTATAGAATAACCTAGGAAAAATCCTTTATCACTTTTGGAATCAAATTTGTCAAGATTATCTTTAGTGTTAAGGATAAAAACTTTGCAACCAAAAACTCTAAATTAATTAACCTTAGGCCTCCTATTGTTCCAAATCTTATAAGAGGTGTTTTTAAGAATTGGTCTAATCAAGTATTTATTGATAATGTAACAAGATGTATTAATAGATTCAGCCCAAAAATAAATAGATAAATTATATTCATTGATCATTGTCCTAGAAATTTCTTGAAGGGTTCAATTCCTTCTTTCCACTACACCATTCTGTTGAGGTGTTCTAGGAGAAGAGAAGTTGTGACTATAGCCATTGTGTGAGCAATAATATTCAAACTCTTGATTTCCAAACTCACAATAATGATCACTTCTCAAGGTCTTAATCCTAAGTCCACTGAGATATTCTACAGACTTGGAATATTTGATAAAATAAGAACAAGCTTCACTTTTGTGAGCAAGAACGTATACCCAAGTGTATCTAGAAAATTAATCTACTAGAACATAGATGTAGTGCTTCCCATTTAGACTTGAAACTATTGACAGTTCAAACAAATACATGTGAACCAACTCGAGAGGTTGAGAAGTTGAAACTTCATTCTTTGACTTGAAAGAAACTTTATGTCGTTTTCCCTTTTGACAAGGATTACACACTTTGTTGAGTGGGAATTCCAGTTTAGGTAAGTCTCTAACCAAACCATTCCTAGTTAGTTTTCTAAGTGAGTGCACATTTTAGTGTCCTATCCTTATGTTTCTAAGATTATTTATGAAAAGCATTTAAACAAGTAACATTTTGTTTAGCTAAAGAATTAAAATCTATAGCATATACATTTTCATTTCATAAGGCAGTAAATACAAAATCAGTTTTAGAATTAAAAACATTGCATAAATCATTTTCAAATTTTACATTGAAACCATTATCACACAACTGAGAAATACTTAGCAGGTTGTATTGAAATCCATCAACAAATAGTACTTTAGAAATTAAAATTGAATCAGTGTTACCAATCTGGCCTAAGCCGATGATTTTTTCTTTTGAGTTATCCCCAAAGGTGACATGTCCTCCATCAACTTTGATTTAGATCTTAAAGCATGCGTAGTCTCCTGTCATATGCCTTAAACATCCACTGTCCAAGTACCATATCTTCCTATATCAACTTTTCAAGCAAGTTTCCTACAAAACCGATTTAGACAGAAGATAATTTTGGTACCCATATTTTCTTGGGTCCAGAAAGGTTAGCAAGAAAAAAGTTAGGTACCCATATTTGTCTAATGTGTTTCCTATAATTAAAAGATTCAAATGATTTTGATAAGTAAACTATGTTTGGTCTATGAAAATTTGAATATCTAGATGAACCATAAGAGTTTCCAGAAATTGAACTAGCATCATACTGTCCAGATTTTGGAATAAATTTATTCTTAAAAATCTATCTCTATCCAGGTTGGTATCCTAAACTAGTAGTATACTATGGTGATACATGTTTTACAAGAATGTGAGGTGGATTATTCTTTCCATTTGTGAACTTCTCTAAGTCTTTTCTAAGTTTCTCATTAGACAATTTGAGCTCAGTATTTTCCTTTAGTAGTTGAGCATTCTTTTCCTTTTCTATACTAAGATCAGATTTAACATTGCTTGTCAAGGAATACTGTTTCTTTATTTTATTGTTCCTTATCTTTTATCTCATTGAAAGTATATTCTAACATATTACAGTATTCAAATAATTCTTCACTAGAAAAGTTTTCAGAATAAGAATCATCTCCAGAATAATAAGAGTTTAAAGTAGGAGTATCCAATGTTACCTCAGATGTGTTTATCATGAAACACATATTAGTTTTTTGAGATTTTTTATCCTGAGTGGAATCAAAATCACTTGAACTATCTTCTAAATCACTCCAAGTTTATTTCATAGCTTTCTTATATTTTTTTGTCTTTGTACTCATAATTCTTCTTGTAATTTAACTTCGGACAGTCAGCTTTCAAATGTCCTTTCCTCTTGCATTCTTAGCAGACTATGTCATCACTTTTATCAGTCCTTTTCCAATCCTTCTTCTAATGACTTTTATTTTCATACTTTCCCTTGTAATTTGATTTTTTGAAAAATGTTTTTTCCCTATAAAACTTCTTAAATCGCCTAGATATCTGAGCCATTTTAGCATCACATTCAGATGCACTCTCTTCACTACTTGAACTATCACTTGCAGCTTGAATTTTCTGTTTGTCCTTGATTTTTGAAGCAGAGGTCTTGAAGGCTACTAATTTCATTCTTGGTTCATCATCTTCTTCTTTGTTTACCTTCAGTTATTATTCATACATCATCAATTTTCCAGTCAGCTCCTTGATAGGTATCTTTCCAATGTCACATGATTCTCGTATAGAGACATAGGTTCCTCTCCATATTTCTGGTAGGCATCTTAGTATCCTCATGATTTTCTCCTTTGCTGGAACAGCTTTTCCCCATGATCTCATTGTATTGACTATCTCATTAAACCTGAGATACATATCAGAAATAGATTCATCATATTTCATTTTAAAATTATCATACTTAATAGTGTATGTATTTATTCTCATTTCTTTAACATTAGTTGTTCCCTCATGGGAAACAACCAGGGTATCCCATATTTTATAAGCAGTCTTACAGGAAGATATTCGATTAAATTCTTCATCTCCTAAAGCAAAATATAGGGCATTCATTGATCTACAGTTATTATTATAATCAGCTTTAGTAGGTTCATCCCAAGTAGTTCTAATAGTTTCTAGAACCTTATTGTGAGTCTATATGGCAGTCCAAATGTCAAGGCCTGTACTTTCTAAATGAATTTTCATTTTGAATTTCCATTGGGCATAATTAACACCATTAAAGAAGGGTGACTTGTTGGTAGCTACACCATCTAATTTGTTATCCATAATAACTTAGTTTTAAAAAGATATATAAAGATATAAAAATTTAGAAATAACAGAAATTTGGAGATCTTTATGATAGAAATAAAATCACAGTTGAAAACGTTTCACAAACAGAGTGTTAAAAAAACTTTTATCAATAACCCCTGATACCAAATGTAGTTCGGAGTGGATACTCAAGAGGGGGGGGGGTGAATTGAGTTCCAATTAAAATTTCTGAAAGATTTAACTTAAAATCCCTCAATTCATAAAACAAGTTAAACTGTAGTGAAATTATAAGGATTATAAGTGTTCATTTAGTTTCTCAAAGATTGATTATTTCTAAGTTAACTTAATCTAAATATTAAGTCAGATTTTGAAACTGTCTTAATGGTTTACAATAATTACAGGCACTTGCTAGTTCAACTATCAGAGTTACCTTAAAACAGATTTGATTTTCAAAGTAAATAGCAGTGGAATAGTGAACAATAGATTATACTGAAATAACATGCATAGTAGTTTTACCCAAGAGGTTGAGTCTAAAGCTGAGACTTAGCCCTCTCAAAAATTTTATATAAAACATTGATCCACACCCTGGATCGGGGTTACAGAAGTACTCAGACTGTCCAGTTCCTCATACCTCTACCACAATTCTTCGTGGGAATGCACCAACAACAGCACATAGGATATCCAGGTCCTCAGACCTCTACCAAAGTTCTACGTGGGATATACAAGGGTATAAAAATTTTGGTGTGAGAATTTTTTTATCCTCCATTTTAGCTTAGCAGTCGGTGTGTGTCTAAACAAACAGAAGCACACACTACTCGTAATGTAAGAAAAATGATGATAAAAGTAGAGAAAGAATATAGAGATAAGATTAGAATGCTCTTGTGTGATGTCAATGCTACTCCAGAGTCCTTTGGATTGAAGCAGATGAAGCTTTGAGTCCTTCTCTAGAAGTTTTGTGGAAAACAGAGTGTCACAAGATAGCTTGTGTTTTTTGTGAGGTTCAACGAGCGAAGATGTTATTTAAGCTTAAAATATTCTTGGTGTGTTCAATAGTGTCAATTTTCATGCAGTGTGCCTTTATTTCGAAACTTCCTCTAAGTATCTTCTTCGTTATGGTGCTCGCGGCCTTGATTTTTATTTTTTTTGTGTATCACCCTCATCGTGATTCTTGGACACACTTTTCTTTTAACTTTGAATGCACATGTTGGAGCCGACAGTTTGCACGTGTTCTGCACCTCGTACCTCATATTGTCTAATGATATGTCTACAAAGAAACATTATTTATGTCAGTGCATTAAAATCATCAAATATGACCATTGGAAATTAAATTGAAATATAACAAAATAGTTTAATAAATGGTGTTATAGTGAGTCATGAAAATGGTGTCTCCTTCACACGGTGTCTATATTAATCACGGTGTCTGAGTGTCATGGTGTCTCGTGGTCATGGTGTCTGCTTCACGGTGTCTTGTTCATGGTGTCTGGCTTCACGGTGTCTCGTGGTCATGATGTCTTGTTCACAGTGTCTTGCTTCACGGTGTCTAGCTTAACGGTGTCTTGTGGTCATAGTGTCTGTATCACGGTGTCTGGCTTCATGGTGCCAGAAATACATAGCTGGTGGCAGACTCATGGTGTCTTAGACTTTTCAAAGTAAATGTGTTCAGAATTAAATAAAGATGATAATAGAAAGGATTAGACTTAAGAATATGTTAAAGAAGGTATTTTGAGAGTAGATAGAAGATAGTATAAAGTAAGTAAATTAAAAATCGAGTGATTAAGATCTTTCAAGGCTCTTCTTAAATCATAAGAAAACTTTAAACATAAATACACATGATTGGATATAATTTATAAGAGTTAACTAGGTTGAATAATATTTGGGATCATTAAAACATGATTAATTCATGAGGAGTCCAACAACCTTATCACTATATTTTAGGTCTCATGTGTCCCATACCACATACAGATAAGCTTAAAATTGTTTTATATTATGTATCACATAAATATGTAAAATTTATTATGTATCAAGATTTTCTCAAATTATAACTTCTTACCTATTAGTCAAAGTGAATTTTTACCCCCATATTTTGAAGCATGAATGTGATAACTCGTAATTTAGCTACGTGTTGAATCTTATGATTTGTATTTTATCTTATTATTAAAAATATATTACTCATGCATTGAGAGTTAGAGTACATACACTTCATTATAGAGGTATTCATAAATCACTCTTACATTTTATATATTAACTATTAAAATTTTTTGTATGGTGTGAATGACTTGGAAAATTTTGAAAAGACTTCATTGAATGTTATGTTTTTTGAGGGTTATGTTTTTTTTGGGAATTATAATTACTTTATGAGAAATTATTTATTTATATAGTATTTTATTTATGGAAGGTTATTTTGGAATCATATTAAAATTTTATGATTACTGTGTGGATAATTATGAAGATATTTTAAAAAAAATAATTAATTAAAGATGTTTCAATATCAAATGATGACTTGAATGATTAAAATGGATATTTGAATCTATTTCAATTTTTTAAAGGAATAAGGAACTGAAAACTCTCTTTTATATTCAAGGATAATTTTATGGATATATTTGACTGAATTATTTTTTATTAATGAAGAAATAGATAAGTTGTAGGTGTTATTATTATGAGAAGGAATGATTGCTTGGATATATGAGGATTGTGGATAGATTTTTAGATGACTTTAATGGTATTGGTCAAAAATAAAATAAGGAAAAATAATAGATATAGATATTGTTATATATGTGTTTTCTATAAAAATTTCAAGGAAAATTGAGAATTATGAAATAAACACCAATAAAAAATTTTAATATTGTATCTTTATTATACTATTATTGTTTTATGTTACAACTAAAGAGATAATATGATGGTAAAAGAAACAAAAAAAATTTATGTGCCTCATTGAATATCATGTTCCATTTTTCGTACACTCATTAAATATCTTTATATAATTAAGATCACTTCATATCTACTATAACACCTTGAAGTCTCATGTTCTAGAGGATGAGCCATCAACTATCAATTACATAGACAACTATGTGATGAAGTTATAATCAAACAGTATATCTCATATATTACTTATATGTTTCAATGACATATACTTAGTTGCATATTAAGTTTCATCTGTGGTGAATTTTAAACTACATGTACTTAGTTATCAATTTCCTCTTTATAATGATTTGAAGTACTCATAAAATCTTTTTTGTACTATGTGAAAACTATTAGCACTCATTTGGGAAATTCCTAGGAAAAGTTTCTGTTATAAAATCATTAATCTATCATTGGGGGAGTAGAATAGGGGATGTTATTATAGCCCAAAACCATGATAAAAACATTATATATCCTTATATTTAACTTTGATTTATACTTTATCATTACTCACATAAAAAATTAGGAGGACGTTTTTTAACATATTTTAATATGGAACATTAAAATCAATGATATTTTCTAAAGAACTCATTTCACCCCCATAATGAGTCATCTTATGTATCATATTCAACCAATAAGTGATATTATGGCATGTACTACAATTTTTAAACCTTTTATCCTTAACAAGATATAATACAATCTAAAATCAAAAGGTTTATTATCTTTGGAAAATTAGGTTTATATAACATAACCATACATAAAATATTTAATTTTATTTAATTCCTTTAGCATATCCCTCTTAATATATTTCATATTATTCTTAGTACATGTAATAACTTGAGGACATGCATCAAGGAAAGGGTGAGATAAAAGTTTAGTAATTTGAGGAATAATAAGAAATAAACATGATATATGAATCAATATAGTTCATGGGTGAGCATAATAATCATCATTATATCAGAAGAAAAGTGATGTTACCTTAGGTAGATAGTTTTATTTCTTCACTTATTATTGTTTTTATTATTAATGTAATTATGAAAAGATGATAATATGGGTGATGGGTTGGAGTATCCTCACATTAAGGAAGAAGTGAAGTTTCCCATGTTTTTGGGTATAGGTGTTTTTAGGTGCTCTTATTATGGGTACATAGGAAAAGTGATTGAGAAGTTTCTACCCACATATTAGTAAAGAGGAAAGTAGATTTGGATACCCCTGAATGCATAGATAAACAGATTCAAGTTGATAAACCGTCAACTTAAATTAATGAAAGAGTTGATCTTTATATATATATAAAAGTGATGAAGACAGATCCTTATATTCAACAGGTTGAGTGGAGGTTGTTTCTCCCTATATATATCTGGGTGGATAGCTTCTAGGTAGTAATAAATCTAGATAAAAAGAAGAACCCATATAATAAGTATAAAGTATGTTGGCCACTATAATCAGATTTTATTAGTGTTTATACACTCTAGGATAATGTCTTAAGTGAATGGAGATGGATAGTGATTGATTGAAGAGGATTTTCACCTAAGTTGGGAGATATAATCATTGAAATACTCTTAATTGATTATTCTATATGTTATAACACCTTATAACTGAGTAGGAAGAAGTTTTGAATTATTTTAAAATTTCCAAAAATCAATTCAATTTGTTAAGAGATGATTTAAAGATTTTGGAGGAACCTAAGAATCAATCTGAAATAATTTTTAAGTTACTTAGAGAAATTTGGATTTTGGATTTCATTGAAATAATGAATAAATCCTCAATTTGGGGATTTTCTTACTGGAATGAATGAATTAACTATAATCATAATAACTCTTATATTGAATATAAGTATTTTCTAATCATATGAATTTAATTTAATTCATTAAAGTCTG
This sequence comes from Viscum album, assembly GCA_963277665.1. NCBI lineage: Eukaryota > Viridiplantae > Streptophyta > Magnoliopsida > Santalales > Viscaceae > Viscum > Viscum album. Next base: position 1,898,921,345 of record OY728135.1, on the reverse strand, counting down.
CTTAAATTTGAAAAAGGCATTGATCATAAGGATTATTTCTCTACTCATAAGTATTTGAAGTCACTAACATAAAGCTTTAGATGAGCAAAAATATTAAACACTTATAATAAATTTTAGAAACCTTTTGGATAAATATAAGTACTTCGAAAATAAAGTAATACTTAATCATATATATTTATGAATCTAGATCTTTATATTCCCAAATGTAATACTTCGATGTTTTGTGAAATTTTGGATGTTTTTCTATAGGAGAAATTTTCATTTTGTATTTTGAATATGATGAAGTTGAAAATTTTGGTATGACTCAAGAGATGTGTGTTCATGTAATAAAAATTATAAATTCCTTGAATTATTTTTTATCCAAGTATGAGAAGAAATAGAATCTTATCTTCATCTGTGGAAAGGGAAGATAAAAACAATATGAAAAGGGGAGTTTCCAGAATTGATAATTCTAAGTACTGAATGAAAATTAACTTTTTATTATTCAAACACTTTTAAGGAAAAATTGAGAAACCTTGTGTTCAGACATAAAAAAGAAATGACAGAGCCATTAAAGTACAGTTTAAGCCTACCAGATTCAATCTCCCTAAAATTTTTCCTAGAGATATTATGTACTTGAGTGTCTGGTTCGTCGAGTAGAAGATCCTCAAACTGAAATTCCAGCTTTTCCCCAGACTAGATATACTCCTCAAGGTTGATCGTCCCATTATTGAATCCCCCAACTAAAATCAGGTCATTCTTGTCAATACAAGAGTACTATTATTAATTTACATTCACCTTTATTGCCCCCCCCCCATCATCTTGGCGGCTTATTCTTTAGTAGCATTAAGGGATAACACTTGTTTAGTCACTTCATCTTCTGAGTACCTAAGAAATTCTAAATAATTATCTATTACATCACCTGGCTTCCTCTGCTGGTAAGAAACTTTGGGTGACAGGTGAGTATCACTATCAACCTACTTGTCTTTCAACTTATTTACCGATCAGGTCATCATTGGTAGTGGAAAAAAGGAATAATCATTTCTCTCAGTATGAATGCCTCTTTTACTCCTGCTTCTCCGTATTATTGGAAGCTTATCATCTAACGACCCAAAGTTTCATTAATGGAAAATCCCTCTTGATCCAGTTAAATGTTTCTTTATGAAAAATGTTTTTATAAGATGTCAACTTCTTTAGTTTTACGTTAAGATTTGTGACCGTTACTTTTATAGCCGTTGAACAGTGATCATCTGTGTAGTATAAATATAAGGCTTTAACGAACCCATTTCTACTCAGACAAAGGAAGTGATGGCCTCATCCAGTAGAATTGCCCCTTACGAAGCCCATTTGTCAGAGCTTGGAAAAGAGGTGGCGTCTTTGGGATTTTCCCTTGACCAAGCCCAAGCTGAGCTTCATCAAGTCAAGCTCGAACGTGATCGTCTACGGGAAAAGTGGAAGTTGATTGAAATTACCACTCGAGCGATGTTATCCGAGCCGCCCCAAGAGTCGGTCACCATCGCACACCTTACCCTTAGGTCTTATGAGGCTATTTTAAGGGGTTATGTAACAAATAAGTAGCACCATATTCATGTACATTATTTTTGTATATAATAATGAATATAATTTCTAGTCATTTTTGATACATTGTAATTAGTTTTTAAAGTACAAATGGTGTTTTTAGTTATTATTTAATTAAGAATTATATTATATTAAATTAAAGGATTTTTGAATTAAATAATATTTTAATAAAATATTATTATTAATATTAAATTAATTTTTATTAAATATAAATGATCTTATAATTTTATGAATGCAATTAAAATTTTTATTAAGGTTTGAAATCCATTTCTGTCAAAACCCGTGAATTTTTAATAAATGTCGGTTTTTATTTTAAAAGTGAAAATTCATATATTTAGAAAATTATTTAGATAAAATAAATATTATTTTTGGAATCAGGACGTCGAAATTATCCAATGGTGAATTTTTCATAATTTTCTGAGACAGTCAAATTTTTGGGTAAAAATTAAATACCATTTAAATATATAATGTGTTTTATGACATCATAATGACCCAATGGTGATGTAATAAAATACCATAATCCTTATGTTCGGAAAATATGTGTTTTATCATTAAAATAATGAGTTTTTTGGTTTGTTTGACTTACTTTGCAAAGCATTAATGGAGCCCTCAAGACTTATTCAACACTTTGCCTTTTTAAATTAATTTCCATGGGAGTGTGACTCACCTCCACATAAGCAACCCTAATTTTTTAAATAAGTTCGAACCTTGGCCTTGTAAAATATTTTTTTCCTCTTTCCTTCTCCAGAAACCATGGGCAAATACCATGGTATGGTTTGTGGTTTGGATTATTTTAATATAAGGGGTCCCAAACCTAAATAATAAAGAATTCCCTCACCTTTCCTATATAAATCCACCCAAGCTCCCACTTCCTCCTCACTAAAATCCCTTGGAGTTCGTCCAACCTCTGCCCTACTCTCTCTAGAATCCTCCCAAGGTTCCCCAAGCTCCCAAGAATCCTCTCACAGGCCTCTCTCTAGCCTTTGGAAGCACACTTCCAAGTAAGGGGTTTTCTTCCTTTCTCATTTTTTTGTCAATTTTCTTTAAGTTGTATTGCCCTTTTTATTTCAATTATGAATTTTGGGGTATGGTTTCGCACCTCCCCCATACTTCCCTCTTATTGTTTGAATGATGGGAGAACCCTTTCTCTCTCATTAAATGCCTCCCATGTACACCCGTTACTATGCCAAAATTCCGAAAGGAACTTCTCTCTCTTCTTTTACATTCAAGCAATACTTTTGTATCATGAATATAAATTCCATTTCTATTGTTGGGACATGTATATATATGATCTCCTTACTGTCCATTACATGTAAATATGATGAGGAACCCCTTTCTCTCTCATCAACCTTTTTTATCAATTCTTATGTCACGCCGTTACGCTGCCGAAATCGCACCGATTTTCTAAGCCAATGTCTTTGTGTAGTGAATACCATGCCCATTTCTCCATCAAGGGTATTCACCTTTATGCACATTTACATATTGATTATAAAGTTTCATGTATGAATTCCACATTCCTTTATCGTGGAAGAAATGATTAAGTTTTATGATCCATGTGGCACACTTATGCATGAAATGAAATGTTTAAGAAGGGTGCGCCCTTTATAGCGCTCCAATGCATTGGGTAAAGTATAGTATCATGATACGTCATGTGAAATGAGTGTTGACTCATGCTAATTCAAGTGCAACGAGGGTTTACTCGTGCTTCAAGTTCAATGAGGGTTTACTCATGCTCCATGTGCAATGAGCCTTGGCTCATGCTAATTCAATGTTAAGTGTTGTTGCCACATTTCCATGTTTTGGTTATCATGCTTTATCATGCCTTTATGTTCATGTTTATCTTATGCTCTATTGATATTCCTATTGCCTAACATGTATTGTACTCCTCATGTTATTCATTGTGTACTCCCTTACTGGGCTTTATAGCTCACCCTTTTCTTATGCATGTCCTCAGGTTATCCCATGCAATGCTAAGTACGAAGGAATGTAGTGGTCATGTAAAGGAAGTTTTCAATAAAGATGTTGTATTTCAAGTTTAAAGTTTTTATGTAATGATCCTAAGCCCCAAAGACACTAAACCTCTCGATCCTCTTTGTTGTATCAAGTGAAGATTTATGTAATAAAGCATGTTTAAGTTGTAATAAAAAGCAGGGTTGTCATAGTTGGTATCAAAGGATAGGTTTAGTTATTTTTGGGATTAGGAAACCCTAGTAAAGCCTTAGATACAAGACTAAGTATAATAAAAACATCCCTAAGTTTTGGTAAATACTAAGTAAGTGGTTTATCAAACAAATACATCCCTGTCTGGATACGAGCAGGTAGAGGCGGCTCTGGCACAGATGTATCCTAGGGGTAAAACCCGAAAACACCGCTTTGAGCTAGACTCGAACGGGAACTGGTGCACGGCAATGGGCCTTGTTGCACTCTTGGTTACGACACTCCCGGGGGATATGTTTTGATAAATTCACAATCTTAGTATGAACCCTTATTAAGGGAAAAATGCCCCTAAGAATATATGTTAGAAGGAAGATCGTGAAAATCCTGGATTGAATCCTATAGACTCATGAGTTAAAGAGATTAAAGTTTATTTATAAGTCATCAACTATTGTCTTTGGATTACCCTTTATGTGTTACCCCTAACTTTCCTTTTATTCCAACCAATGGCCGGTAATAGGAGAACTCGGGATAACAACCGTTGTGAAGATCAGTGTGATGATTGTACTTATGAGATGCCCAATCCAATGGGAGCGGGAATCGCGAACTTTGTCACGCTTCTCTCTCAGCTAACTCAAGTTTTGAATAGAAACATTGGTCAAGAGGAACGTTCAACCCCCCCTAAGAAAGAACAAGTCACTATTGAAAGCTTCGTGAGACAAAGGCCTCCTACTTTTAGTGGATCATCCGATCCCACGATCGTTGAACAATGGATCAACTCCATTGAAAAGATATTCTCCATCCTCCAATGCTCTGAAAAAGAGAAGGTTATCCTGGCGGCTTATCGTATGGAGGGTGAAGCTGATCAATGGTGGACGTTGATCAAAAATACGAAGCCTGAGGAGGAGATTGAGGCTTTGGAATGGAAGGAATTCCGGAAGATGTTTTTCAATAAATATTTTCCACGCACCCTCCGTCTTAAGATGGAAAGGGACTTCCTTTCCCTCAAACAGAAAGATGAAGAATCTGTGGGAGCGTACGAGGCAAACTTCACAAGGCTTGCATGATACGCTTCCGGCTTTGTCGTTACCCCCGAATGCAAGGTTGACCGCTTCTTTGGTGGGCTGAATCCTAGCTTGCGGAAAGCATTAACGATCCGTGACTTCGACAGCTATGAGGAAATTGTCCGATGTTCCCTCAAGGTTGAAATGGAGATCAGAGAATCACAGGGGTATCATGGGGACAAGAAGCGGAAGGTGGAATTCAATGCTGGTGGTCCGATGGATAAATACAACGGCACTAAGAAATTCCAGCACCCCACTTGCCAAAAGTGCAGAAAGAAGCACCCTAGAAACTGCCTTTGGGGGACAAGAAAATGCTTCAATTGTGGAAGAGAAGGGAACCTAGCTGTTAACTGTCAGCAAGAAGGACCCGTGGTTGTGAAAGAGGAGAGGAACGCTCCGTTCGAACCTCAACGTGTTGTTCAATGATACAAATGCAAAGAATCGGGTCATTTTTCGAATCAGTGCCCTAATCCAAGGGTTATCGGAGGCAATCAACAACCTCCAAGACAACAAGGAAGAGCTTTTGCCATCACTTCTGCCAAAGTGAACCCCGACAACGAAGTGGTGACAGGTACGCTAGTTATTCATTCAAGAATAGCGAACGTACTTTTTGATTCAGGTTCTACGCATTCTTTTATATCTCAAAAGTTTAGTAGAACAATCCCTGCACCACCAAAAATCATGGAAGTAAAGATGTCGGTGAGTATGGAAAATGGGGCAATCATTGCATCCCATGACTATAAGACCTCCCCTGTTATAATCTGTGGATTGAATTTCCCGGCGAACCTCATCATACTACCTCTGGTGGAATTTTATGCAATTCTTGGCATGGATTGGATTTCCTTATATAGAGCCAACATAAATTGTCGGGAGAGGGAAATCACACTCCATATGGAGGATCGACCCCCGATTCTTTACAAGTGTTAGGAGGAAGATGAATCTCCTTTATCTCCATCATCTCAAGCATGGATATTACTACCTTATGAGAACGCATATCTGGCTCAGATGATTGAGTCCAAGGAAGAAACCACCCTTGAAGAAATGCCTATTGTGAGGGAATTCGCTGAAGTATTTCCCGAGGAACTTCCTGGTCTTCCTCCAAGAAGAGATGTTGAGTTCTCAATTGAACTTATACCTGGGGCGCTACCAATATCCAAGACTCCATATAGAATGGCTGTTGTTGAGCTTGAAGAGCTGAAGAAACAACTATAGGAGAATCTGGATAAAGGGTTTATACGCCCAAGTGCATCACCATGGGGTGCACCAGTCCTCTTCGTCAAGAAGAAGGATGGGTCAATGCGGCTTTGCATCGATTATCGTGAACTTAACAAAATAACGATAAAGAACAAGTATCCTCTCCCAAGAATCGATGACTTGTTTGATCAGCTGCGTGGAGCACAATACTTCTCTAAGGTGGACTTGCGGTCAGGATATTATCAGGTAAGGGTGAAGAAGGAAGATATCCCCAAGACTGCTTTTCGTACAAGGTACGGGCACTATGAATTCATAGTAATGCCTTTCGGACTCACCAATGCTCCAGCAATATTAATGGACTTGATGAATAGAGTCTTTAGAGATTACCTTGACAAATTTGTGGTATTCTTTATAGATGATATTCTAATATAATCCAAAACCAAGGAGGACCATGAGGAGCATTTAAAAACTATACTGGAGACTTTGCGCAAGGAGAAGCTCTATGAAAAGTACAGCAAGTGTGAGTTTTGGTTGAAAGAAGTCTCATTCTTGGGCCATATCATCACAAGCAATGGGATATCTGTGGACCCCTCCAAAACAAATGCAATTGAGGGATGGCCGAGGCCAACATCGGTAACTGATATCCGTAGCTTCTTGGGGTTAGCTGGATATTATCGACGATTTGTGAGAAATTTCTCACGATTGTCCAACCCTCCTACCAAGATAACTCGAAAGGGAGTAAAGTTTTCTTGGAGTGATGAATGTGAAGAAAGCTTCAAGGAGTTGAAAAGGAGGCTTATCACTGCACCCGTGCTCACTTTACCCACAAGTGGGGAGCTTTTTGTGGTATTCAGTGATGCTTCGAAGAAGGGCTTAGGATGTGTGCTGATGAAGAATGATAAAGTGATATCCTATGCCTCAAGGCAGTTGAAAATCCATGAGCGAAACTATCCAACGCATGATCTGGAGTTGGCGGCGGTGATCTTTGCCTTGAAAATCTGGCGGCATTATCTCTATGTAGAGAAATGTGAGATATATACTGACCACAAGAGTCTTAAATATATATTCACACAGAAAGAGCTTAATATGCGCCAGAGAAGATGGATAGAGCTCATCAAGGATTATGACTGTTCAATACATTACCACCCTGGGAAGGCGAACAAGGTGGCGGATGCCCTAAGTAGAAAGGATCCAGCGATTCTATCAATGATGAGGATTGAGAAGGATGCAATCTTCTTAGACTTGATGAAGATGGATGTGGGAATCATAAAGAAGGGAACATCATCAATCCTTTCACAAATGATTGCTCAACCATCTCTTTTGGAAAGGTTAAAGGATGCTCAAAAGGATGATGCGGGAATCCAAGAAAAAGTGGAAGCTATCAAAAAGGGAAAATCCTCAGAGTTTAATGTTAATGAAGAAGGAATTGTGCGGTTTGGGAAAAGACTGTGTGTTCCATCAAGTTCAGAGCTGAAGAAGGAACTTTTGGATGATGCACATAATTCAAATTTCTCTATTCACCCGGGGATCACAAAGATGTATCGAGATCTCCGAGAAAACTTTTGGTGGGATAATATGAATAAGGAGATCGCTGAATATACATCAAAGTGCCTGGTGTGTCAGCAAGTGAAGGCAGAGAGGCAGAAGTCTAAGGGGATGATGCAACCATTGCCCATACCAGAATGGAAATGGGAGAACATCACCATGGACTTCGTCACGGGACTTCCAAGGACATACAAAGGAAACAATGCAATCTGGGTTGTTATGGATCGTCTTACAAAGACTGCACACTTCATTGCTATTCGAGAGGATTTCTCTTTGGATAAACTGGCACGGATATATATCAGGGATGTGGTACGGTTGCATGGAGTACCACTATCTATTTTTTCTGACCGAGATCCAAGATTTACCTCTAAGTTTTGGAAGAGTCTTCAACATGCTCTGAATACTGAACTGAACTTCAGTACAGCCTATCATCCTCAAACTGATGGCCAATCCGAGCGGAATATCCAAACACTTGAGGATATGTTTAGAGCGTGCTCAATGGACTTTAAAGGAGGATGGGATCAACATCTTCCTCTGGTTGAGTTCTCTTATAATAATAGTTTCCACTCGAGCATCCAAATGGCACCATATGAAGCCCTGTATGGGAAAAGGTGTAGAACACCGGCATGTTGGGATGAGGTCGGTGAACGTAAGCTGCTTGGACCAGAAATGGTCGAAGAAATGGTGGAGAAGGTGAAAACCATTCAGCATCATATCATGGCAGCCCAGAGTTGACAGAAGAGTTATGCAGATAATCGTCGACGAGACCTTGAGTTTAAAGTCGGAGACATGGTGTTTTTACGCATATCTCCGTGGAAGAAGGTCATGAGGTTTGGAAAGAAAGGGAAGTTAAGTCCAAGGTACATCGGCCCCTTCGAGATTCTTGATCGTGTTGGGGCTGTGGCCTATCGACTAGCACTTCCACCAACTATGGCCAAGGTGCATGATGTCTTCCATGTATCCCTCTTAAGGAAGTACATACCAGACCCTTCACATGTACTCTCTTCCGAGGTGGTACAATTATAAGACGATCTTTCTTATGAGGAGCAACCAGTGAAGATCTTAGATTGTAGAGAAAAAGTTCTACGAAATAAGACAATGCCCCTCGTCAAGGTATTGTGGAGAAACCACAAGTTTGAAGAAGCAACTTGGGAGTCGGAGGATATGATGAAGCTAAGTTACCAACATTTGTTTTAGTGTGGGAAAAGGAAAATTTCGAGGGCGAAATTTGTTAAGGGGGGAATATTGTAACGACCCAAAGTTTCATTAATAGAAAATCCCTCTTGATCCAGTTAAATGTTTCTTTATGAAAAATGTTTTTATAAGATGTCAACTTCTTTAGTTTTACGTTAAGATTTGTGACCGTTACTTTTATAGCCGTTGAACAGTGATCATCTGTGTAGTATAAATATAAGGCTTTAACGAACCCATTTCTACTCAGACAAAGGAAGCGATGGCCTCATCCAGTAGAATTGCCCCTTACGAAGCCCATTTGTCAGAGCTCGGAAAAGAGGTGGTGTCTTTGGGCTTTGCCCTTGACCAAGCCCAAGCTGAGCTTCATCAAGTCAAGCTCGAACGTGATCGTCTACGGGAAAAGTGAAAGTTGATTGAAATTACCACTCGAGCGATGTTATCCGAGCCACCCCAAGAGTCTGTCACCATCACACACCTTACCCTTAGGTCTTATGCGGCTATTTTAAGGGGTTATGTAACAAATAAGTAGCACCATATTCATGTACATTATTTTTTTATATAATAATGAATATAATTTCTAGTCATTTTTGATACATTGTAATTAGTTTTTAAAGTACAAATGGTGTTTTTAGTTATTATTTAATTAAGAATTATATTATATTAAATTAAAGTATTTTTGAATTAAATAATATTTTAATAAAATATTATTATTAATATTAAATTAATTTTTATTAAATATAAATGATCTTATAATTTTATGAATGAAATTAAAATTTTTATTAAGGTTTGAAAGTCATTTCTGTCAAAACCCGTGAATTTTTAATAAATGTCGGTTTTTATTTTAAAAGTGAAAATTCACATATTTAGAAAATTATTTAGATAAAATAAATATTATTTTTGGAATCAGGACGTCGAAATTATCCAACGGTGAATTTTTCATAATTTTCTGAGACAGTCAAATTTTTGGGTAAAAATTAAATACCATTTAAATATATAATGTGTTTTATGACATCATAATGACCCAATGGTGATGTAATAAAATACCATAATCCTTATGTTAGGCCAATATGTGTTTTATCATTAAAATAATGAGGTTTTGGGTTTTTTTGACTTACTTTTCAAAGCATTAATGGAGCCCTCAAGACTTATTCAACACTTTGCCTTTTTAAATTAATTTCCATGGGAGTGTGACTCACCTCTACATAAGCAACCCTAATTTTTTAAATAAGTTCGGAACTTGGCCTTGTAAAATATTTTTTTCCTCTTTACTTCTCCAGAAACCATGGGTAAATACCATGGGATGGTTTGTGGTTTGGATTATTTTAATATAAGGGGTCCCAAACCTAAATAATAAAGAATTCCCTCACCTTTCCTATATAAACCCAGCCAAGCTCCCACTTCCTCCTCACTAAAATCCCTTGGAGTTCGTCCAACCTCTGCCCTACTCTCTCTATAATCCTCCCAAGGTGCCCCAAGCTCCCAAGAAGCCTCTCACAAGCCTCTCTCTAGCCTTTGGAAGCACACTTCCAAGTAAGGGGTTTTCTTCCTTTCTCATTTTTTTGTCAATTTTCTTTAAGTTGTATTGCCCTTTTTATTTCAATTATGAATGTTGGGGTATGGTTTATCACCTCCCCCATACTTCCCTCTTATTGTTTGAATGATGGGAGAACCCTTTCTCTCTCATTAAATTCCTCCCATGTACACCCGTTACTATGCCGAAATTCCGAAAGGAACTTCTCTCTCTTCTTTTACATTCAAGCAATACTTTTGTATCATGAATCTAAATTCCATTTCTATTGTTGGGACATGTATATATATGATCTCCTTACTGTCCATTACATGTAAATATGATGATGAACCCCTTTCTCTCTCATCAACCTTTTTTATGAATTCTTATGTCACGCCGTTACGCTGCCGAAATCGCACCGATTTTCTAAGCCAATGTCTTTGTGTAGTGAATACCATGCCCATTTCTCCATCAAGGGTATTCACCTTTATGAAAATTTACATATTGATTATAAAGTTTCATGTATGAATTCCACATTCCTTTATCGTGGAAGAAATGATTATGTTTTATGAATCCATGTTTTATGATCCATGTGGCACACTTATGCATGAAATGAAATGTTTAAGAAGGGTGCGCCCTTTATAGCGCTCCAATGCATTGGGTAAAGTATAGTATCATGATACGTCATGTGAAATTAGTGTTTACTCATGCTAATTCAAGTGCAACGAGGGTTTACTCGTGCTTCAAGTGCAATGAGGGTTTACTCATGCTCTATGTGCAATGAGCCTTGGCTCATGCTAATTCAATGTTAAGTGTTGTTGCCACATTTGCATGTTTTGGTTATCATGCTTTATCATGCCTTTATGTTCATGTTTCTCTTATGCTCTATTGATATTCCTATTGCCTAACATGTATTGTACTCCTCATGTTATTCATTGTGTACTCCCTTACTGGGCTTTATAGCTCACCCTTTTCTTATGCATGTCCTCGGGTTATCCCATGCAATGCTAAGTACGAAGGAATGTAGTGGTCATGTAAAGGAAGTTTTCAATAAAGATGTTGTATTTCAAGTTTAAAGTTTTTATGTAATGATCCTAATCCCCAAAGACACTAAACCTCTCGATCTTCTTTGTTGTATCAAGTGAAGTTTTATGTAATAAAGCATGTTTAAGTTGTAATAAAAAGCAGGGTTGTCATATGTCACCCATACCATCATCCTATGTCTCTCTTGAAACATAGTTAGGATAGTCATCACTGGACTCATTCCCATTCATGAAGGTCCTAGTCAGCTCTTTCTCGAACTCCTAAATTGGATCATCAATATGCAGTTGATTGAAGTGATTTCCCAGTTCTATGGTTTCCACCTCCTTAGATTCGTTAGAGACCTTAGCCTAGCCTATAACTCTAAATCCACTCCTTGGGAACACCGTCTCTAATAAACCACCCAAGGGATCCATAAGACCTCCTTCGTCCACCACATGAGACTCCTTTTGGGGGTTAAGTCTACTATCACCCTAAGGGTCCTCTGGTGGCGAAGAGACCAAAGCTCCAACATCCATAGCCACCTCTGATCCTTAATGAGTACCCTCAAGGTCCTTCCTCGGCCGATTTAAGATATTAGACACCAAGTTATTGCCTTCTTGAGGATCAGTTTGAACTACCTTGGCCAAAATTTCTACACCCACTGGTCCTTGTCCAGAAGATACATCTATCATGTTTGTCATATGTACCTTTCCTATACATATAGTTCCCACACACTGCTATCTCTCTGGATGTCTACACCTATAATCCGCTAGCAGGTGACCCATTCGCTTGCAAATAGAACAAAAATTAACCCATGACTCATAAACAATTTTTTGACTCCAACAAAACTCCTCAACCATTGTAATCCCAACATATTCTGGAGGAAATATTGAGGTATCAATTTCAACATATATTTAGGGTTTAATATGATAAAAAATTGAGTTGGTTTGGCTATCAGACCACAAATACCTTCCCACTAGGTTCCCAATCGTCCTAATAATCAATGGGTTTTGAAATGGTAAAGGTAGATGTGGAAGACTAACCCGAATCATGATGGAAGGATATTCAGGGTTCATATGAATGTCAAAAATCCATCTAAAAAGAAAAAATCATGATCCTTTGTAGTGGTGGGGAGCAGTGGACTAATCTTTGATGAGATCCTCCTATGAATCAAAGTGAATCATGATGTTATTTTTATCAAGAAAACCCACAGTTTACCTATCCTTCTTATCCCGTGAATCGAAAAAAACCTATTGAATGAGTCCACCGAATGTATAATTTTCAAAAAACTAGTGATCAGGGTCAATTTGAGGAGGTATGAAGCTTCATTGAACTCACCAATTGAAATTAGGATATTAGGGAACCCATTATACAAATATTAAACCATAGAGAACAGGGAGAAAGGTGGAAACGGATGGATCATATCAGTGTTTGAGAATGGGGGGAAAAGATGGCCCTACACCTTGGAAGGATGATGAATTTCCCTCCCCCATTGGTGGGGAAGGGACTAGAATAGTGGCCACTATCATCGTAGAGAGGAAGCATGAATTGTGAACCCCCCAACCCCCCCCCCCCCCGGCGTCGCCAACTGATAATTATAAGGATAAATTAAAATAAGTCGATGTTAAAGTTATTATTTTTAATTTATAACATTAGGTAGCTTATAGAATCTATGATTTGGTCCTGATTTACTGATCTTCAAGATATGAGTAAACAATATCAAAGTATATAAAAACTATTTCATATATTCTTTGATGTTGGAAATCAGTTTCATGATTTTTCAATAATCTAATATATTACGAACTAATAAAGATTTGTTTGTTGTCTATCATTTCCAAAATCCATTGATCCGAGGCAATTTGAGTGTTTTATAGACACTATGATGGATGTCTATGAAATTTCCAAAGTCTCAAAGATGAATAGATGAGACACTACTACTATAAACAGATCTAAGATTAAAGGTTTTGCTATTTTTCATGTAGCGTATCATACTGTAATGAAATGAGTTCCATGTAGTATATTTATTTACTATATATCTATGTAAAACTATAAATATTTATAGTATAGATTTTTGGGATATTTTTGAAGAATAAGAATATGATTCTACTGTATGTTTTTATCTTAAGATAATATTTGGTCAAGTCAAGAAAAATGAGAAATAATGAAATATAGAAGAATCTATATCTGTTATAAATATATTTTTAATATAATTTGGATAAGATTATATAATTTTTAGAATTAAATAAGGGAATTCTAGGAATACCACTTTAGTTCAAAAAGTAGTATATAAAGTAACTTGGTAATCCAAAATGGGTTTTCTTTAAAGGTACTTTATGGATAACAATGAAAATCTCCCCTTAATATTCCTTTTAGGGAAACATATTTTTATTGATGAAATTTAATGGACATGTGTCTATTAGAAGATAAATTAGAAATAAATACAAAAATAATAAGCAACTTCTTCTGTAGGGTGTGTGAATTTTTGAGCTTCTAAGAGTTGAGCATCCAAGATATCTCTCAAAGAAAGAAACACTACATACTTTAGTGAAGAAAATGAGAAAGATGATAATATTATAGATTTAAAAATTCTTTCCTTGTTGAATATGAAATATTTTAGATAAGAAGTTATAAATCCATATGATCATAATCTTATAAATAACTATGAATATGAGTTGTGGTGATAATAAAGTTTCATAAGATTAATCTTAATGATTTTATGGTATTCAAAGACTCTATTGTGAGTTAAAGAAGATCTATTATCTTGGTGTAGAGACATCTTGTACAGAACTGAATATCTACTTCTAAGAGAAACTTTAAAGAAATCACATGCATATATATGGTGGGAATACATAAAACACCAGTGACATAGGGTTTTTAGGTAAATCATTGTGTGAATTAGTGATAATAAGGGTAATTTATTAAATAAGTCCAGTGGAAATCTAGAGAGTGAAGTCCTATGAAATGCAGGCAAGTGGCTAGTGTGACTTCGACTATGATAAACTCAATGAGACTATGATCTTGTTATGGTGTATGAATCAACCACTACTTATAATTGAAAGGTATTTATTATAGTTGAGAATATATGATGGGGTGAATAACCAATCATGAAAAGTAGTATGTATTTATTTAAAACCATGTAAACATTATCATGTTAATATTCCCTTATTTACTATTTATCTTAGTAAGGTTGCATAACACCAAATGAAAATTAATTTTTTTATTTAGTAAACACTTTTAAAAAAAGTGAGAAACTACATACATTCAAGCATGAGGACATGCCTCATAAGAGATCGCAAAGTTATTGAAACAAAATTTAAGCCTATTAGATGATTCCCCCCTAATAAGTTTCCAAGAGATAGCATGCACATGTGTATTTGACTTATCATTAATGAGTTCATCAAAGCAATCTGACAACTTATCCCATGTTCTTGAATACTCCTCGTTACTTATCTTCCCTTCATTAAAACCCCTTATCAGTATAAGATTCTGTTTTTCAATCCATGCAGACTGCTCGGTATTGATAGCCACTCGAATTGGCCTTCCCATCATCTTGTTCGTCTCTTCGTGGGTAGCATTGATATAAAGAAGTTGAATTTAAAAGAAAATAAACTCATAAAAAGATTTAAGTGACCACTAATTCTCCCCTCCAATCTTAGCGGTTCATTGGTCCCATGGGAATCTCAAGATGGATCATCATCATAATCATGAGTTAATCATTTTAAAGATATATTGAATTTGTAATATGAATAATAATGAAACATAATAACATTCTAGTCAAATCACACACACAAAGTTTGAACAAAGATAGAATCTTGTTCACACATAACATATGTGTAAAAATCATCATTTCATAAAATATAAACTAAAGTAGAATCATGTTTAAACATAATAGACATAATCTATAACACCTTGAGATTTTAAAAATAATATTATGTTCGACATTATATACAACATGCAACACCAAGAATAAACAAACCAAAAAATATTATTATTTAAATATGACTATTATAAAATACATTTTGGATTGACAGATATGAATAGGATTAAACACATTATAAAATATATAAATAGGTCGTACACAATGATAATTTATTGATTAATTCTTGGGAAATAAGTACTCAATTTTTTTCAGTAAAGTCATTTTATGCTTCCAAAATGTGTTTTCTTCAAAAATGATTTATATTTACTTTTAATATAAAATAATATAATTAATTTATGGAAATATTTGAAATTTTATTTGATAAAATGGGTATATTCTTTAAAATTATCACATCAAATTTATATTTGGAAGAAAATTTGATATTTTATGATAAGTTTGATTTTTCAATGAATAGTGAAAATACTGGTTTTTTATTGAAAACTATATTTTATTTTAAAGTATTTAAAAGGTAAAATTATATTTTGGATTAGTTTTAAAATGTAATTAGGTCATTTTTTTATTAATAATCTAAAAAATTTCTTTGTAATTAAAATTATACTTTAATTTGGTATAAAAATATTTTTATACTTAAATTTCATTTTTGTATAAAATTATTTTTCGTTGCATTTTGTGAGTTTAATTTTAAATTAAATTTCTTCAATTTTTTAAATTGAATTTGATAAAATATATTCTATATTTTTAATTGGAAAAACTAATATTTTTTAATAAATTTAAATTATTTTTTTCATAATGAAAACCTAAAATAGTAAAAACAACTACCAAAGTTAAGGTTAAATTGGTTTAATGGGAGTTAAACTAAAAATATAAGTGTTAAAATAACCTAAAAACTTGTATAAATTTTATTTTATGATAATATTTTGAAACTATACCATATTATATTCATAAATGAGCTATTTTTGAGGCATGTTTTTATTAATACTTTAATATATTATATTCTTTTTAAAAATTTCAAGTGTGTCTTCTCCCCCACTTATAAAAGGACACCCCCTATCCTCTCATATCCACACTTAAATATCATTTTGTATTAAAAAATACCTACCAAAATCTCTTTATTATATCCCAAATACTGTTATAGAGGCCCTTGTTTTATCATAAAACTAATCTAAGAAGTCTTTAGGTATAATCCTAAAGGGGTTGTTCGAAAAAGATGTATTGTTCTTAACCAAGAATTTTTGTTTTATTTCTTCTTCTACCTCCTTCAAATATTCTTAAAAATGATTAAATAATAACAAAAGTATATTACATATATATAGATGTATTTTATTTTTATTTAATAACCAATATTCATCACATTCTTCTATCAAATGGGAAATGAAACCATTATTCATGTGTGTGGAAGACTACCACCTCATGAACTGATGTAATTCATTTTCCACCACTACCTCTTACGACAGGTTAAAATGATGTAATTAATTTATATATATGATATGAATTACATAATTAAAATTATTTAATGATAATATATCATCTATTTTTTTACCTTTCTATCCATTGAAAAATGATAACATCGTTCATGCGTACGTGTGGACAACCACCTCCATGAAGCGATGTGATTTTTTATCACTGCATCATATGGATGATATATATAAGTTTATTTAAATAAATAATATTATATTTATGATATAATAATCACTTTATAAATATATAAATATTATTAGCTTTTTTCCATCGTGATCATTGAAAAATGGAAATGTTACTCATGCATACGTATGACATACCGTCTCCATAATTGTAACATAATTCATTTTTAATAACCATATTTCATGGTTGGTGTTAAAATTATAATTAATGTATAAAAATGAAAAATATTTCATGATTATTATTTCTATGTATTATGGAATAATTACAATTTTACCATGATCAACATACTGAAGTCACTTTAAAATTATGAGCTGAACATCCTCAAAATACTTGACGTGGAATTAACTGATGAAGTAATTAAATATGTCATTAAAATAAATGAAATAAATTGTTTAAGGATAAAGTATTAATCCAAGAAAATTTTATTAATAAATTAAATAAATGATATAATTTTATTATACACGACTTAAAGAACATATATGGAAATTCTGGACTCAAGGTAAGGGATTTCGTCTCAATTTCCCTTTATTGAGGCTTATTTTAATGTTATGCACCTAATTTAATTTATATGGTATATATACTGAAATTTTTTACTTTTTATATCATCAATAATTAATTATTCATGGAATTTTGATTTTAAATTCAAATTATTTCATACAAGGGTATTTTACTTTAAAGTTACCAAGTGGTAAGAAGTTTATGTGCTAAATTTCCTTTAATTGGGTTATAACCTTTATTCATTGACATTTTTATGAAATTATTATGTGTGAATTGATATATAAATTTTTTATTATATATTTAAAAAAATTATGTTGCTTTATATATTTTCACATAATCACTTCATGGATTAATAACCACTTAAAAATTTATTATCTATCTAAGGGTTTTCTTTGTCTCAATCTCACTTTCCTGGGACATATTTCATGTAATGCACCATGATTTAATTTTATGGCATACTTACTACCTCATGAATTAATTTTGAAATCTTAATTCATATAATTCATGGGATTTATAATTCCAACTCATATTATTAATTTCTATTTCTTTTATTTGAATGCTACCAAAGCGGTAAAGGATGTAGGTTACAATCCCTTTTTTAAAATTTTTATATTCAAGTTAATTTAGAGGAAATAATATGATATTATTTTATTAAAACACATATACTTTATAGTCCTATCGTTATTAATGTGTTTTATATATTAATTTTCCATTTACTCCCTTATTTATTGAAAAACATCAAGAAATATTTTTATAAGTGATGTCAATATTGTATCTTCTTTTAGATCTGGAAAATATCTATATCATATGCATTTCATCTAAAATGTTTTCAATAATGATATTTTATAAATAGAAATGATTCAATAAATATAATTTACATGATATTTTACCTTCTTTGAAAAGGTTTTCAATGAAAATTTTATAACATTTTTCACATAGGTCACTTTTGAATCTCTTTACAAAATGTTTAAAAAGAATATTTATTTTTAACATTTACTACATGAATGGATTGTACCTTTTCCATAAATGTTATTTTATTTAAATATTAATTTATATTTACCTTTATTTATTTTAAAGGAAAATATTTTTCCCAATATTTTGTACGTTTTTATAAAATATTTCCTAGTGAAAAGGGTATTTCCCCCATTTTCAAAGAAATGTTTTAAATGATCTTTTCAAAGTATTTTAATCAATGTAAACATCCTTTGATTATTCCTATACTTCAATGAGGTTATTATTTTATGATAAAAACCATATTATTTTTTCTATATGGCTTATGTTTATTGTTTTAAATAGATTTTCATTAAACCTGTTTCTTTTACACAGGTAAATCTGGCTATGAAGGAATACAAGATGATGTTAAATGATTGATGGTTAAAATGAAATATTTCATATGTTATAAGTATTTTACATAGAAAATTATTGATGATGATGGGTGATACTAATATAACACACATGATGGGTGATCTTGATATATCTTATATAACAGGTGAGCCCTATATAGCTCTTTAATGAAATGGGTAATGTTCTTTGTCTTTGTAGGAATGAAAGAGGGAGTCAACCAAGGAGGTTTCTCTTATGGATTTATCTAGGATATATTTATTTCTAAAATGGGTAATAAAGATGATGTTCCAAGATACCAACACATTTTCTTTATGCTTTCTATGGAATTTTAATATTTCCTTTAATTAAGAATGAAATCACATGGCTATGAATTATTGATTCTTATAACTATTTCTTTTATTAAAGATTTATTACATGTTTCATGATTTATGTTCAATGTATTAATAGGTATGAATTCTCTTATGTAATGTTCATGCACATTGATTATGTCATCATATTATTATTATCATCTCACTGATGTCATTCAATTTTTAATCTTTATGTTTACCCTTACTAAGTGTTTGAGAACAACCATCATATATTACCTTCTCCCTATGTTTTTAAGAATGGTTTTAAGTATGTTATTCCTAAGAAGGTTACTATATATGAATAATTTAATGAGAGATGGTGAATATTTGTATAAACCAGTTTTTTATATAACCAAGTTATTATGTAAGAGTTTGTCATAATTCTCTAAAACTCTAAACCTAAGCACATCCACAAGACCCAGGTAATATAGAATACTATAGCACAATTCTCTATAAGTGCATCCATGAGAACCAGGTTCAAAACCAAGAATAGGCATAATTCCAGGTATTGTAGCAGTACTGTAGCAGTACTGTGTGGGTACTATATTAGTTACTCTAATAGGTGATTTTCGATACTATAGCAGCCGAAACTATTCATTTTCGGACACCAGTTTGGGATTGGAGTCCATAAGGCCTTCGGGCCACCCAGGCCTTTGGGTCAGTAAGGCCTTTGGACCACCTCAAGGCCTTCGGGCCACATGATCTGTCCAGTTTCCCCAGACAGATTCTACAAAAAAAGAAGAATCCCCAGAAGAGGATTTAGAGTAGGTGCACTCACAAGAGTAGAACCAATGGATTTGGAATAATTAGAGGGTATGGATACTCCATCAGGACCAGCTTGTGCTTGCATGGGAAGCTTATCCAGATGGTCATGCGAAGGTGGAGAGCTACAATCATGATGCAAATGTTGGGGTGGGGAAGTTCCTTGTAGTTATAGTTTTCTTGAATTCCCTAAGACCTTCAGGTCATGTAATGTCTCTTAAGACTGTGAGCCATGTAATCTCTAAGATTAAGGTCCCTGTAAGAGTTCCCCCTCATCCCTTGAAAGAGGGGTTATAAAAAATCAATAAAACAATGACGACCTTTGGGTCATTCATGTAAAATGTCCTTAGGTGTGTAATTGATCCAATATTTCCCTTTTAAGTTGTATGTTTTTGATGAATAAAATTGAGTCACATTTATTAGTATTAATTCCGAAATTTCAAACAATATTTTTTTAGAACTGGATCCAATAGTGCTCATCTGAGGCTAATAAAGTTTGTATCAGAGTAGAGTTTAGAAAACATTATAGATTATGATGTTTTCATTTGAGGTTAACTTAAGAGTTTTAGATGACATCATGGGTTTATAAGTTTGAGGTTGAACATAAGTTAAAAGGAATAAAAACCACCTTTTTATGTTTTGAGTTATGGTATTTTGAGGTGATTAAGGATATTTTGGGAGATATTTTATTGGTTTGAGGTATATGAAACCTTTAAGTTTAACATGTAGGATTATTTTGGAAAACTTTCATTACATTTTTTTGGTACATAAGATAAAAGGTATGAGATAACCTTTGAGGTTAAAATTTTATTTAATGTGGAGGTTATTAAGGTTATTTGGGATATATGGTAATTTATTTATATAATGATCTAATTTAAACCTTTGGTGTTTTTATGAAAACATTAGAGTAAAATATATTATTTCTTCATATGAAGGTTTATACATTTTGGATATTTTATTACCATATGCTAACCATTTTGGTTTTTTTAATATTTAAATATAAGAGTAATATATTGTTATATTTTTTAGTATTATCTGATCCATTAGAATTTTATTTAAGTTATTTAGGCATGAAAATGTCACCTTTAATTCTCATTATTTGGATCAAAACATGATATTGTGGAGTGAATTGATTAAATGGTGAAATTATACTTTTTAAGTAAGTATATTTACTTATCTTCTTAGTATAGATGGTAAATAAATTATTAAACTATAGGAAAAAATCTTCAAATAATTTTTTTTTTCATATTACCATCATTGTTTATGAACTGATGGTCTTTTGCACACCACTTTTGTTTTTAATTTTGTGGTCATTAACTTTCTCATGATCATTTAATTTCTTTTGGTCAATGTTCTCTATTACTCTCCATCATTACATAGGTATTAAGTGTTTCCTAAATGTAAATATTTTAACTTCCCACTAATGTTATCTTATTAGGAAACCTAGTTATTTGTTATTCAAGATGACATTTTTATTTCTCTTTCCCCCTTTTCAAGAGAAAGTTTTATTAAACCTTTTTACAATGTGGGTTTTCAACAAAGGTATTTACAAATTTTAAACCATTGGTAACCAAGATAAATTTCAAATTAATATAAAAAAATCTATTGAATTTTTCATATAATGTAACACCCTAAGGTTTTAAAAATAATACTATGTTGGATAGCGTATATGACATGCATCATCGAGATTAGACGAACAAAAAAATATTATTATTTCAATATGAATGTTATAACCTAGATATTTAATTGGTGGGTATTAATAGAATTAACCAAATTATGAAATATATAAAAATTTTATAATCAATAAAATTTATTGATTAATTATTAGGTAATAAGTACTTAATTTTTCAGTAGTCATTTTATGCTTCAAAAATATTTTTTCTTCAAAAATGATTATTAATTATTTTTAGGAGAAAATAATATAACTAATTTATAGAAATTTTAAAAATTATATTTGATAAAAATGATATAATTTTTGAAATTATCATATCAAAATTATCTTAGATTTATTTTTTTATTTTTCTAAGAAGTTTTATTTTTCAATGAAGAGTGAAAAATACTAATTTTTTATTGAAAACATTCTTTTCTATTCTAGTATTTAAAAAGTAACATTCTATTTTGGACTAGTTTTAAAATTTAATTAGTTTCATTTTATTAAAAATAATCCAATAAATTTATTTTTAATCATAATTATACTTAAATTTTGTCTAAAAATATTTTTATAATTAAAAAGGGATTTTTTTGAAAAAACTATTTTTCATCACATTTTACAAGTTTAATTTTAAATTAAATTCTGGAACTTCTATAAATTTAATTTGATAAAATGGATTCCATATTTTGAATATTAATAGTTAATATTAATTATTAAGGTTAACTTAATTTTTTTATAATGAATAGTAAAAACAGTAAAAATTTGTTACCATGGTTAATGTTAAAACAAGTTTACCGAGGGTAAAACTAAATAAATAAGGGTTAAAATGACCTAAAAAATGGTCTAAATTATATTTGCAAGAAATTTTTAAACCTTATATAATCTAATATTCTTAAATGGTCCCTTTTGGGCCCATTTTTCTGGAGTAATACATTAACATAATTTATTAATTTTTAAAATTCCAAGTGTATCCTCTCCCCCACTTATAAAAGGACACCCCATCTCCTCTCATATCCACACTTGATGAGATTTTTGTTTCAGCCAAAAACTTCCCAAATCCCATACTTAATTCCCTCCCCATATCCTAGAGGAATTTTTTTATTATAAAATAAATCTTGTAAGGATTTATGTATAAAGTTAAAGGGATCATCCAAAGAGGTACCGTTCTTAACTGAGAATTTTTATTTTATTTCTTCTTCTACCTCCTTAAAAAATTAAACATACTTAAATAATAAAAACATTATATTACATATAATGACATTTTTTATGATAATATAATTACATATATTTATATCCTTCTTCCATCAAATGGGAAACAGATCCATCATTCGTGTGTACGGTGGAATACCGCCTCACAAACTGATGTATTTAATTTTCTATCACCACATCTCACAGCTATTTATAATGATGTATTTAATGTGTATATATATTTATATATCATATTAATGACATAATTAAATTATTTAAAGGTAATATATAATCTATTTTCTTAAAATTTTATCTATTGAAAAATTATTATGTCGTTCGTGTCTATGTGTCGACTAACACCTCCACTGTGATGTGATTTGTTTTTCATCACCAAATCATATGTATGATATATATTTAATTTTATTTAATGAAAAAATATTACATTTATGATATATTCATCATTATTTAAATATAAAATAATTATTATGTTCTTTCTATCGTGGTTTTTGAAAAGTGGAAACGTTACTCATGTGTATGTATGACCAACTATCTCCATTATTGTAACATGGATAATTTTTCTTAACTGTATTTCATAGTTTATTTTAAAAGTATAATTAATGTATGAAAATTTTAATTATTTCATGATTATTATTCTGGATATGATGGAATAATTACCTCTTTTACCACAACCAACTTACTGAAGTTGATTTGAAATTATGAACCGAGCATCCTCAAAATACTAGATGCGGAATCAACTAATTAAGTAATTAATTTTTTCATTGAAATAAATGAAATAAATAGTTTAAGGATAAAATATTAATCTGAAAAAAATGTTATTAAGAAGTCAAATAATTGATATAAGTTTATTATATGGGTGTTAATGATAACACATGGTTTCATGATTTAGATCTAGTCTCTATCGAAACCATCACCTGACACGGTTTGTGGAAAGTTCTAAAGGGCGTTACCTATCCCCTTAGGTTGTTACAAGTGCCTATGTATCATAAAAAATGGGTTTTGAATGATTTACTTGAGTTAGGATACATAAAACAACCAATAATGAAGAATAAACCCAATCTGAAAATTCATGCCAAACAATAATTAGTTAAAATTCAGAAATGAATACAAGGTTTTAAACAAGACACAGGAGGTCCAAAACTACAATAAGTATCATAAAAATATCCCAAGGACTACCACATGACAAGGGGTCATCACCCAAGAGCCGTCTCCACAACACCACATCACGAAAGAAACTAACAACCTGAAATGTCATCACCAAAGTCTTTTACCTTACTTGTGTCAAACATAATCAAGTCTACTTACTCACAAATGTGTAAATAGGGTGTGATCCTAATCCCAATAGAATACCACCCAAACATATTCCATGTGATAAACATTATAAGATAAAAAACTTGTTAGTTTTTATAACAAGAAATTATAGCAACGATTTCTAAAGAGTGTAACCTTTAAATGAAAATATTTTTCAAGGGGTAACATTAAATAATGAACAATTTTGAATAAAACATTAAATATTCTGAATTTTTCATCCGAACACACCATTTTCTAAAGGGAAATTCCAAGTAGTCAATGAGCACTAAACACTGGAACACCCCTAGGCACTAGCTAGTTTTGAGCCCTAGGTACCTCGTATCTCAGTGTGAAAGTAACCATGTCAATATATGTTCTCATGCATAAACCACTAGTAGGGAACATACCCATAACCTAGTGGTCCCCAATCATCACCATTATAGTTTTTTCAATGTTTTGAACGTCAAAATTTCTAAGTGAAATAGGTACAAACCACTCTGGATCACTAGCGTACTAGTACACATCTTCCCACCAAGATACTTGGGTTTCCCTCTTTGTGCTCAAAAAATTCCACTTGATATCAAATTATATTTTCACATAAAACACTAGTTCTGGTCATACACACTCAAACCAATACCTAAACATGATTTTCACCCTTTGTGTAATTCAATAAACCCTTTATAATTTTTATAAAACAATTTCAAGAAGTACAACCATACTTTTCACATAAACTCCATCTAAAAACTCTCTTTTAAAACCAAATTCATACCAACAAAACACCAAACTATAATTGGAAGCACTAAAATAATTTTAAAAAATTCATTTTATTAACCATAAAACAAACCCAATTGATACAACATGGGACAAAAAATAAAAACACTCATTTTTGCACAAAAAATTCCACTTTAAAATCAACCACTTAAAGAATGATACCAAAAACAGTTTTCATACCAAAAAATGGAATAGGAATATGATGAAAATATAAATCATGAAAATATAACTCATGAAGGGATTCTTACACATGGAATCACCTAACATATATGTCAAAAACCATGAATCCTTGTGTGAAACATCAATTTCACCACCGTTGCACCACAAGGGAGTGAAAACTAACCTAAAACCACAATATTGGACAAAGAAACTCAAAATCAAACCCTAGTTTCTGGACATTTGAACTCCAAGAAGGAGAGGATAAAACCTAAGGAAATGGAAGGAACAAAAGAGAAATTAACTTACTTGAGAAACTTTGAGGAAATTTCACCAAATACATTAATAGTTGAATCTTCAAGCATCC
Source organism: Viscum album (assembly GCA_963277665.1). Taxonomy (NCBI): domain Eukaryota; kingdom Viridiplantae; phylum Streptophyta; class Magnoliopsida; order Santalales; family Viscaceae; genus Viscum; species Viscum album. The sequence goes on along the minus strand of OY728135.1, from coordinate 1,898,896,194 downwards.
AAAGGTAAAAGGGAGGTTCTAATAAGGCTGATGAGGTCAATTGGGGACTGAAATGGATAGAAAATAGTAAAAATGAATGATTTATGAAATAAATAAATTCCCTTATCAAATCTAGAATATTTGAGAAACCTTGAGTAAATTATCCCTAAAGCACGATGAACATGAGATTCAAATTAGTAAAATAGAACATGGGGTGCCTAGGGTTTTTGGGCTCAAGTGAGAGGTGTAATGAATGAAAAATGTTAAAAAAATGAACGAGATATAAAATAAATAAATTATTTCTTTATATCTGGAAATGGGATCACGGGTTGGCCCAATGCCTCAATAAATCACCCAAATCCACTATGGTTATGAGTTTATAAGGGGTAAAAATTAATATGGTAGTTTGAATATGTCATGTTAGGACAATTAGGGAGTTTAATGGGTGAAAAATGTTGAAAAATGAAGGAGTTATAAAAGATTTTTTTTAATCTGGAAATGGGCTCACGGTTTGGCCCAAATCTTAAATAAACCACCATTTTCTCCAAAAATGCTTGGGAAACCCCCAAAAATAAAGAAATAATAGAAATTATATGAAAAATAACTTTAAAAGAATTTATGGATGTGACACATGGAGAGTCAAGACTTAAGGTAAGGGATTTCATCTCAATTTCCATTCATTCTGACATATTTTAATGTTTTGAACTAATTTATTTTATATGGTGTATATAATATACTTTTTATATATTATATCATGATTCCTTCATAATTCATGGTATTTTAATTTGAAATTCAAATTATTTTATCCAATTTTATTTGACTTTAAATTTTCCAAGTGGTAAATAGTTTTTTAAATCAATTTCCATTAATTGGGTTATGACTCTTCTTCATTGACTTTGTTGTGAAATGATTATGTGTGAAATGATGTATATTTTTTTATTTACACTTTATTTATTTGGATTTATATATTTTTACATAATAAATTGATGGGATAATTATCAATTCAAAATTAATGATCTCTGTAAGGGTTTTCTTTGTCTTGAACTCCCTTTCTCGAGATATATTTCATGTCATGCACCATGATTTCCTTTTATGGTGTACTTACTACCTCATGAATAAATTTTGACATATTAATTCATGTAGTTAATTACATTTACATATCCATATCATATTCTAACATTAAATTTACTTTTATTTGAAATTTTCCAAAGTGGTAAAGGATTTATGTCATGACCGGTCCCATCGGGGACCGAGTCATGGCTCCCCAAGCCTACCTCTAATGGGCTAGGGGCTGTAGATTATAGCTTAGTAAACTTATCCAACACATATAAGGAATTATCTTAAGGTACCTATACACACACACACACACATACATTTACTTGAAACAATGTAGAGATAACAGTAAAACTACTATAAATGCATGCATACATCTATATCCTACAAAAAGTGTATGATAAAACTGGAAATAATTAAAAAGGGAAAAATAAAAGACCACCAAAAGAAAAACTATAGAAATGTATGACCTACTCATAAATAAGGGACTACTTTGAAATTCATGATCGACACACTCCATGTTCTTTCTTGCCCAAATCTATCCTCCACCCAATCTCAGTTCCCTAGGGAAACTGCCAGAATACCTATAGAATGCCCAAGACACAACATGTGTTGGTTTATCTTATGCCAGGGTGAGTATAAAAATACCCAATAGGATACCCAAAAACACAAACCAAAAATGGAGTGACTAATAGGCATCAGTTACCTTGATCCAAGCTAGAGTGAACTCAATAGAGAGAGAAAATCCATCTCGATCACTCTTCGGCTACACGTGACTAGTCAGCTCATCACCCCCTAGTATGTCAAGAAAGATGACACGTACAACATGGTCTTCCAAAATATCTTAGATATACCCAAAACAGGCTCCAAGTCTCATGTTCCATACCATACATCCATCCACAACAACCAACATGAGGTTACAATGGAATGATCATCAAGGAGTAGTCTCCCTATGAGCCTATCCATCCTAGATGGCTCGCAACTGAGATATGTCATGCATCCGGAATATTGAATACAATGTTGCATCTCCACCATCATAAATGGAACTCAATTGAGAGATGTCACTCTATAAATAAATGTTGAACTAATGGCACAACTTTTCTGTCCTTGATGGTACCTATCCATAGGGGAATTCTCATCGGAAATTTCCATACTTAATGCCAAAAAATGACCCAGAAGATCTCCAAAACTTAGGTAGAGGTTCCCTCCCAGGATCCGTTGGGGGACACTATAAACCCTATCTAGAACACCGAACACAAAAAAGGGGTATCAACCAACAACCCTAATCTAAAACAACCCACTAAGCATAGGATTGGTACCTGCATAGAGTTGGTCATGTCAATTTCACAAAATTTTCCTAGGAAACCATCGTCATAGAACATGGAAGGAAACTAAGGGGATTTATCTATGATACACACTCTATCAGAATGCAACCCCATCAGAAAGATCAGATCTCAATACACAAATAGAGGTTTTTCATCTAGTGATCATTGGGGACTTAGTCCCCTATCAAACACATCCTCCTGGATATAGAATCAACATCTAGATAAATATTGGTCACATCGATTCCAAAAACTCCACCAAGGGGAAAAATAAAGGACATTAGGATTACTTAGAGACACATAGAGGGATATGTGCTCCAAGATGCTGAATCTGTAGTCAAAGAAGAATGAGACAAATCATTCCAGAATATGGGAACACACCCACACTAAAAAGCATAGGTAAACCAAATAGGCATCATAATCCAATGATGATGATGTGATTCTGGAAACCCTCAAAGAAATAGACCAAGGGAACATACCCAACCACTACATGTATATACATCTCTAACTTAATAAACCACAAAATCACCCCAAATCGCATCCTAAAGGCCAAAAACATGGCCACCATCATATCTTACGTAAAACACTACTCAATATAGGCTAATTTTGGGCCCCAAATAAGTCCAAGAGATGAAGATACATGAGGGGGGAAGCCTCTAAATGAAGAACACAGTGTGTACATCTAGTACATAACTTGTCTCTCAACACTAGTCTGTATCCATGTCCCTTGATGGTACTCGGTGTGTATAAAAGATTCTACACAATGTTTACCCCATCTCACATGACGTGTGACCTCTTCTGAACCCTTGGGCGTGTCATTACACATATACGGCCTCACTATCCATGTAACATGGAAAAGTGTGTACCCCCCCCCCCCCCAGTACACAATGTGTTTCTCATTGCCTGGGCCTAATCCTGTGTCCTTCCACAAATAGCTCAGCCAATCATTTTTGTCACACGGTGTGTGCCCCCAATACATAGTGTGTCCCGGATAACCTGCCCATTTGTCTTTGGCATTAGGTTATTCCCATGTAACTCAAGCTTTGTCTATTTGCCTGACTCAGTACTTTCACATGGCCAAGACCATTAACATGGTAAGATGGTCCATGTCCCCCGGTCACATGACCTGGCTCACTACACAACAAGCAACCCTAATACACATCATATAGTCCCAAAATATAATCTTCCCTAAATGGGAAGAACACACGGTATGTTCCACTTAACCACACACCATGTGATTTGAAATTCCAACAGTAATTTCCTCTAATCCACATGAAACCCCTAATTTTCACTCAAAAACCACATATTGACCCCATGAGGTTCTTATTAGTCGTTTAAGGCATATAAAACCTTAAAATGATACATAAAAAGGGGTTTGGGATATAAATCACATAAAACCTCATACCTTGTTGTGAAACACTAAATCTTCGGTTCCAAAATGACTCCCAAAACATGTTGCTTCTCAATATGGGGATGATCGACATCAAAAACAGAGATCGGCATCACCTCATCGCCTTGGTTCATCTATGGGTCATCCATCTCCATGGGAGGAAAACCCTTATATACGTTTTTTATAGAATTAAACACACAAGGGGAAGGTGTTATTCATTTAATTTTATTAAATGAATAAGCCTCCACACAGTTCCTGACCAACTCTCTACCCTGACCGGGAACTTGGTGCTTACAATGTTTATGTCACACCAAAGGTAAAAAACATGTTCTGAACTAAACCATGGGCTCAGAATTCTAATATGAGAATCTACTCAATATTTAAACCACATTTATAATGAAACTACGCACACATGATAAAATATATTTAATATTTTTAATATCATTGTGTCGAGGATCTTTGGGCCCTGTAATCGTATACTTACTTTATGCTTTGATTAAAAAATATTCGTTGAAATATTCCAAAGTATTATAGGTAAAAACTCGAGTCATTGCACTTTATATTAAAATATCCTTTCTTTTTTAGATTATTTATGTTTAAGGTTACTTTGGAAGAAATCATATTCCTTTATTTTCTTTAACCAAATCTCTTTTTAATCTTATATAGTTATAAATTTTTTTTACATGTTTAGTTTCTTTTTTCTCTCTTATTGATTAAAGAAACATGAAATACGTTTTTTATAAGTGATAGTAATATTGTATCTTCTTTTAGTTAGGGAACCTATATCTTCAAAATATATTTTATTTAAAATGTTTTCAAGAATGTTATTTTACAAAAAAAAAGTTTCCTAAGACTATTTTACATGATATTGAGCCTTCTTTTAAAAGGTTTTAAAATAAAATTTATTATCATTTTCCACATGGGTCTTTTCTGACTCTCTTTACAAAATGTTTAAAAAGAATTTTTATTTTTAACATTTACAACATGAAATAATCCCCCACCTTTGTGATCAATATTTTATTTGAGGGTTTCTTTATAATTTAATATGGTTATTTTCAAAGAAAATCATTTCCCTAATATTTTGTAAATTTTTATAAAATATTACCCAAAGAAAAGGTTATTTTACCTATTTTTCTAATAATTTTTTTAAAAGTTCTTTTAAAGTTATTTTCATCAATTTAAATATCCTATAATTATTTATTTGCTTCACTGGGATGGTGTTTTTATGATACCATCCATCTTCTTTCTCTATAATTATTACATTGATTATTTTAAAGATATTTTCATGATACCTATTTCTTTTCCATAGGTTAATCGGGCAATAAATGAGTGAAATTTGTTAAAAAAATTATGATGAAATGAAATATTCCATGTGTTATATTCATGTATTGTATATTAATATTATTGATGATGATGTGTGATCCTAATACATCTTATATGATAGGTGAGGCTGATATAGCTTATATGATAGGTGGTCCTGATACATCTCTCCAATGAATTTGGTAATATTCCTTGTATTTATAGGAAAGAATTATGGTGTTAACTGGGGAATTTTTTACTCTAGATTTAACTAGGCTCTAGTTATTTCTGACATGGTTTATAAAGATGATGTTCTAATATACCAACATGCTTTCTTTATGCATGTTTTGGGTTTTTAGTGTTTCCTTTGATCAATATTGAAATCACATGGATCATGATTATTGATTCATATGACTCTTTAATTTGATAAATATTTATTCCATGTTTCATGATTGATGATCAAGGTATTAATGGGTATGAATTCTCTTATGTTAATCTCAATAACTTTTATTATGTCATTATATCATTATTCTCACTGATGAAATTAAATTTTTAGTTATTATGTTTACCCTTATTGAGCATTTGAACTCACTATCCATATATATACTTTTCCTTAGTTTGTGAATAAATTTTTTTACTATGTTATACCTAATTAGGTTGCCGAATGTGAAGAATTTATTGAAAGATGATGTACATTTTTTTGAACCAATTGTTTATATAACCAAGTTTTTAGGAAAGAGTTTCTCTTAATTCTCTAAAATTTTAAATCAAAGAAGTCTTTAGGTGTTCAATTGATCAAAAATTTCCTTTTGATTTTTTATGTTTTGGATGGCTGAAATTGGTTCACGCTTATTATTATCAAGCCAGAAAGGTAAAAGATTATTTTTCTTTGTACCAGATCTAGGAATCCAGGTCCAGGGTTGTTATATAATCCCATGAGATATACCCAATAACCCATATCCAAAATTTCATTTTTATTTTTTATGTTCTTTATGGCTAAAATTGGGTCACACTTATTTTTATCAATCAAGAAATGTAAAAGATTATTTTTTAGCACCAGATCTAGGAATTCAAGTCATGGGTTGTTATATAATCCCATGAAATATATCAAATCACCCAATGAGTTAGAGGGATATATAATTATGGGACCGCCCATAATATCAAGAAATGATAATAATCCTACATTCCACATAGAGAGGAAACAAATAATAATCATAAAAATAGAATAAACCCATGAAGAAATAATGGGTTTCATAAACATGTTGTAAAGTATAAAAAAATTAATAGCTTTGAGGTTTACAAAATAATTTAAGAAACCATATTTAAAAAAAAATATTTTCATAAAAATATCATAGGTCTTGGATAAAATAATAACAAATTCAAAAGGAATTAATGTGTTTTTTCATAGAATAAAATCTTTTTGGAAAATCATTATAGGTGGATTTGAAATCATTTCAATGTTATGGAAGAATTAATATAACCTGGAAAAGAAAAGGTAATAAATATTGAAATTATATTTATAATTAATATGAGAATAATCACTAGAATATATAGAGTAATATATGATAAATCAAAAGAAAGAGTTAGTTTCAAGAGTTCCCCATACCTTATGCGTCGCTTTATTTCATCTCATTTGTGCCTCCTGTATAATAAAATTTTGTTTGTTAAAACATGAATAAATAAGTGATTTAAATTAATTTTTTTACTCTTGATTAATTATAATTATTTTATTTTATTTTTTTAATCATCTTTGTTAATTTTGAGATGGTTTGATGTCATTTTTTCTTTTAAATTATCCCATTTTGTTACAATTACATGGTTTTGATTCAATTCCATATATATATTAGTTGAATTAATTATAGGAGATTAAAAATATATAGGATTATATATTTATATATTATATATAATTTATGATAATGAAACCTGAATTCAGTGATAAGTAAATAGTTGATAACGTCCTTATATAAGGTTAATCAACCATTAATAGAAAAATGTCAAAATATATGGAGATATAGATATATATATATATAATATGTAAATATATTGTACATAACATTTTTATAGAAGATTAATATCCTTAAAATTTAATTAAAATTATATTTAAATAATTTAATAATATCTTTATTATAAATTAATAAAAGGATATAATAGTAGGAGTGGAAAATGAAAAAAGGGACTTTGCCTCCTTCTTGATGTAGTTCTTTTATTACATCCCTTAATACCTTGAAGGTTTAGAATTTTATGTCACTAGAATTTTCTTCAGGTTATAAGGAGACTTAGGAAAATTTAATTGGTAATATATTAATCTTTTATAAGTTTATGGTTAGTGTTTTGGGAAATAAAGGAAGATGTGGTATTTATACTTGAGGGGAAGGGTATTTTTGGGTTAAAATATTGAATAAATTATTATTTCCAAAATAAACCTTGTAATGGTAATATTTTTTACACTATGAATTAAATTTTACTTAAATTAAATGTTTTTATGAATTTTAACCTCTTTAAAAATAAATCTATTTGTTTACAAAAAATTAAATAATATAGAATTAAAAAATAATTTAATACTTTACATTTTTAGACTTTGGAAATTACTTGTTAGGTATGAAATTTAAATTTATTATTTTGAAATGGATTATTGATCTCATTAAATATATTTTTAATCAATCCACCCATTTTATAATTTACTAGGTCATTACTATATCATTAATTATTTAATAAAAACATATAGTTTATAAAAAAATATTTTTTCTATTCATCTAAAATTGATGTTTTCATAAAATTATATAAAATCCACCCTTAGAAAATTTTAATTTTTTGATTCCAAAAATAAAATTAATTTTATTAAAATAATTTTTTGACGTGTGAAATTTTAATTATTAACCTTAAAATTATATTTTTTTACAAAATTCATTAAAATACACTTTGTAAAAATGCACTTATACCTTTTGAGTTTCAAATTTAAAAACTTATTTTATGAAATTATAATATTTATATTTACTTAATTTATAAATTTTAAATATTATTTATATCTCATTATACTAGTTTATTAGAAAATTTACTATTTTAATGATCATATTACTGTTCTGGTAGTAAAGTTGCTATTTTTAGTGGGCAAGTTACTATTCCTGACGACCTGGTTACTATTCCAATGGTTGTGTCACTATTCCTAACAATCAGATTGCAATTCCAATGGTTATCTTGGTTTCATAATTTATATAAATACCTATTATTTACTTCATTCATTTTTAACTTCAATTCCTCTCAAGATTATATATTATTTATTTTAGAAATTTGGATTACATAACTTATTTTATGTTTCATTTTATGGTATTGTTTATAGGTGTGATAATTCTAGGAGACCAAAATGATCGAAAATTTCCTATTAAAGTAATTTTTTATATTTATTTTCCCATTGTAATATTATCAATTTTATTGAGTATATTTATTATATAATGTTTTCAATTAATGAAATAAACTATTGGTATATTTTATTATATGGTACATGTGTTTTATACTATAATATATTCCATATATAAAATCATGGTCCATTACTTCCTTACCCATTTATAAATTATATCCTAAAACATTAAAATCATATCCTATGATAAGAATATATGAGGGTACTTTTATTTCATCACATCATCATGTTCCCATGTTACCTCTTTATACTTGTGGTTTTTTTCAAACTATTTTGACATGGTATGTTGTCCTCTTGAATATAACTTTTTCTCTATGATCCGTGATCTTAACTAATTTATATTAATAATACATTTCCTGATACATTGGTACCACTTCTAGATTCATTACATGTGATAGATTAGGTATATAGTTCCTTAGGAGATATATTTGTAACACATCAAGAACTTGATACAGGATTGGTGGAAGTTCTAGTTGATAGTCCAAAACTCTTGTACAATCAAAGATGTTAAAGGGGTTAATGTAACTAGGGATAATATTTCCATTATTTCCAAACCTCGTGACTATCTTCCAATGTGATATTGAGATAAAAAAAATGTCTCCAACTTGAAACTATAATCCTATTTAATAATTATCTATATAGAAATTTTTTATTGTCTCATTAGAATTAATGTGTTATTAAATGGATTGATCCTTCTATGTTATCACTTGCACAAGTTTGAGTCCAAGTGGATTCTATTTAATAAATCCATCAAAACATGTATGATTTCTAAATATCTTTATATATAAAGATTTATATGGGTCCATATAAATAATTGAGGGGAAATTTTTGTTGTTTGAGAACTCAAAAAATGAAATATGATGGTCATATCCTCCTTTGAAGTTCATTGATAAAGTTATCAACATGTCTTCAAGTGTATTAATGGTCTGCTTAGATTAGTCATTAGTCTGAGGGTGATAGTTCACACTAAATTTCAACTCAATATTCTTGAAATATTGAATAGTCCTATAAAACTTGTAGGTTATCCTTAGATCTAGATCAACTATTATTGAAATTGGTTCCCCATACAACTGGATCACTTATTTTATATATATCATGGAAATGTTATTGAGAAAGAAATATCTAGAAATAGTGATGAAGTGGGACGTCTTAGTGAGTCTATCTACCAAAATTCATATGGTGTTGTTTGTTTTATATGCCTTTTGAGGACCCAAGAAAAAGTCAATAGTAATTATATCATATTTCCATGTTGGTATGGGTAATTATTTCATCATCCCTTTAAAATTTTGATGTTCTTCTTTTACTTACTAATATACCAAGCACTTCGATATATAATCATCAATATTATTCATTATGTTATCCTTTAAGAAGTTCTATTAAATGTCTTGGAACTTATTATTACTTCTAGGTTTCATGGATAAAGATGAGATTTGTAAATAATCTAGTGCCTATTTCTTTATATTAGGTCATTTTGGCACAAATAGGTTAGTTACAAAGTGAATAAATCTGTATTTATTGATTTTGAATTCATAAATATTTTATTACTTTATTTATATCAACTTATTTTAATGCTCTAAATCATCCATTTATGCCTACTTGATCTTACCTTGGATATATAGATGAGAAATCATTTGATAAAGGTAGGTTGTCTTCCTTACCTTAATAATTTCCAAATCCATCCTTTACATATCCATGAAGATATGTTCTTTCTCAATCTTAATCATCAATATGGTAGTGGGTTCTTTTCTTCTAATAGTATCTATTACCTTATTCACTTTTCTATGATAGTTTTGAACTGATAAATTATAGTGTTTGATTAACTCTATCCATATTCATTGTTTCATGTTCAACCCCTTCCATGAGAATATATAGTTTAAAATCCTATGATCAGTATATATTTCACACTTCTCTCTATTAAAGTAATACCCCAAAATTTTCAAGGAAAATATAACAACACCTAAATAAAAATCATTTTCTAGGTAGTTATTCTCATGGATCTTTAATTTTGGATAGTAATAGGCTATTACTTTATCATTTTTCATGACTACTCAACCCAAGACATTCTTTAAAGAATCTCTATATATCAAAAACACTTCTATTTTTAAGGGTAGTATGAGTTTGAGTTTAGTGATTAGCCTCTTGTTAAGATTTCCCCACATTATCCAAGAAAAATATTTATATATGTGAAGATTTTTGGTGGGGTCTATTCCTCAATTTATTTTTTCTTTGAGAGATTTATAGAAATTCACTCACTTTGGATCACATTCCCTAGGAATGTGGCCAATTTAATCTAAAAGTTACACTTATTGAACATAGTATAAAAATTATTTTTAATGAGTAAATCATAATCCTTATATTTTCCCCATGTTCTTCATTACTGTCATGACCCATCCCCTAGGGCCCATGTCATGACTACCCCAAGCCCATCTTCCATAGGCCAGGGGCTGGCGACTAGCACCGGAAAGGCGTATCCCTAAAACGGGAAGGCATTGCCTTTAATTCTGTACAAACACACAGAGAAGAATGCAACAAGATGAAACCACGAAGTAACTACTGTAGTAAAAGAGTGCTGAAAGTAAGGGTCCAGAATACAAGCCCAACTTGGAAGGTATAAGTACAATTGAAAAGTAAAAAACAAAAGAAAAGTGAGCATCTCCTGATCATTCACCACAGATCCTACCTGAAGGGTAGGTACAGCTCACGGTCAGTATTCCCTGCGTCATGTCACGCCAAATGGTCCACCTCCAAGCACTGTCTACTCCTGGCCCCCTCAGACTCGATAAATTTTGTACGTCATCTGCACAAGAAATAACTAGGTGTGGGAAAAGCCCATACATGGGTGAGTATAATGATACTCAGAAGGGACCTCGAGACCTCGTAGGTCTCCTAAAGTTCCATGAAGAAAAAACCAAAAATCAAGACTTCAACTCTACTAAGGTATATGCCCATACATATACCTAAGTTATAAAGATATACTCATCTCATATATGAGGGATTAATACCATAAAGGTAACACCACGAAGATAAGAAGTACCATATAGGTAAAAGACATGGTTCAAACAGGGTCTCAGCTCAAACTAGGTTTTAGTGAAGTAAATAAGTACAGATGATTAGTTGTGAAGCTAGATCATCTCATTCTGTCAGGCAGAATTTCTTCTAACCATACGGAGTCTGGCCCAAATAGTATCGATAGGTAACTAATCTCCGCTAACCCACATATGATCTGACCCACACAGGATTGATAGGTAACTAACCCCCGCAATGACCCACACTGGATTTAACCCACATAGGATCGGTATGTGATGACCCACACAGGATCACTGAGCGTTGACCCACATAGGATCAGTGTTGACCCACATAGGATAACTCGGTACTAACCTCCATATGATTTATCTCTAACCTATGCCTCACTGCCATCCACTAGATTCCTTGCACCTGGTGCACTCGAGTTCCGTAGAATCTGACTTCGAGATATCGGTCATACCTCGTCCTCCAATAAGCTCCACAAAATAGTAACCCAAAGGACCACCATGTCTTAAGGGTTAAAACTCAATAGACGATGCGTCAATCGGACGCCCGATCAGTGAGTTATATGCATTTTAGTTTTGGGGGCCTGATTGGATTCGGGTTGAATCCAACCCAATTATACTCCAACTGTCTCCAAAAACTAAAGAGGAGTACACCAAAAGGGTCGTCTCGATCCAATGATCCCAATGACATAGATGTTTTATCAAACGTATGTCTGGTTCTCAAGATATGGCCCTTTAAGTTTTCTTGGGCCTACGTCCGGTCCGACCCGGTCGGACCGACCCAGTCTGAGTTGCGCCACAGCAGGCTCGGGCCACTAGGCTGAGTTCTAGCCTGGCCCACAAGGGAGTGGCCCTCAAATGGGGGACCATAAGGTCATCCCAACCTGCAAGGAGGGAGGCTCGCAAAGGGTGGCCCAACTGAGTGAGGTGCGGCCCATAAAAGGGTGCCCCGACTGTGCAGGACACGGCCTGCAAGGAGGCGGCCTGGCCGCGTAGGGTGCAGCCCGTGAGGGGGGCAGCCCGACCACATAGGGTGTGGCCCGGCCACCTAGGGCGTGGCTCATGAGACAGCAGCCCAACCATTGTCTGCTCGAGCTTGCAAGGGGGAAACATTCCCCCCCAGTATCCTGAACTCCTGAACGGCCCGGAATTCGTTCAGTTTTTGAAGCGACGGTGCCCTGTGGGCAACGCCCAGTCACCGCGGACCATGCCAAAGGCTCGGGTTCTGCCTCCACCGTGGCTTTGGCCATGGATTCTTCTCGTTGATAGCGCACTAGTGGCGCCACATCCTTTCTCTCCGACAGTTCTTTGGTTGTGCCACCTCTCCTTCCATGGTCTCCAATGTGTCGGTCGCCTCCTCCGTCTGTCGCGGCTGACAAGCCATGACCCTCTTCTCACCAGCGGCACACGACAGTGCGCCGCACCTCCTTTACGGCCAGCCGGTGCCGGTCATATCAATTATCGCCGTAGCTTTGTGTTGTGTCTTCCTCTTACGGCACGCGTCGGCGCGCCGCCTCCTTTGTAGTTGGTTAGTGTCGTCACACTGATGGTCTTCCATAAAGGCTCAAGGATAGCAAGATAGCAGAGTGTTCAGGATGGGTTAATTAGGCCCACAATCTCTGTGTTAGATCGTAACAAGAGGGAGGATAAACTGGTTCATCAAAATTCACTTGAATTAAACAGGAATCAATACCCCTATATCATAAATCTGTTGGATAAAGTCTGTTCTTGAAGGTGGCTCATGTAATTTGTTCCCGCAACAGGTTCCCAATGATGTCGCTCGTACATCGTCCTTCGGTTTTTTGTTTTGTGTCACTTGTCACCTCCCGCTGGGATTGGCTCCATCCTTTAAGGGTCCGGCATCACGACACTACTTCAGCACTTTGTTGCTTTGAGAAGCTGTCTGACACCTCTCCCCAAGCTCCATATAAATAGGATAGGGGAGGGTATGTAACAATGTGGGGAATTAATGGGGGATCATTAATTAGAAACCCTCCAAATTCCCTAACGACATCATTACTTAAGATTGAAAGGTCAAACCATTTATTAGCTTGACATGTCGCAGGTCCCACACTTCTCTTGTCCATCGGTGGAGAAGAAAGAAAATAAAATAATAAAATTATAAAATTATTTCATTTCTTTTCTTTTAAAAAGCCACAGAACTTAACTTTTTTTCCAGACCTACTACGATCAAAGTAAAGTCTCCCTTAAGATAATTTGGGTGTTGCAGATTCAACAGTGCCCTCAGATTTTTAATTCGAGAAACAGTTCAAAAGTTAAAAAATGATGCTCACGCATTTACTGAACATACCTTAAAAAAGTTCAGAAAATCATTTCAGGCACACCAGGCCTCAGAATCAGGCGCCGTCAAATTTTCCAAACTCGTAATAATTCCATATAATTAAAAAATTAAATGGAAAATCTGGGTCTTTACATTCTCCCCACCTTAGGGATTTTCCTCCTTGAAATCCACAAGATAGACTAAGGAAACAAATGGGGGTACTGAGCATGAATTATAACCTCCGACTCCCATGTGCTCTCTTGTAGGTTTCTGTGTTTCCAACGAACGTGCACCAGAGGAATCGACCACCCATGAAGGAGTCACTCTTTTTTATTATCAATCTTCACTGGAACCTCTGTAAACGTCCCCCCCATCATCGAAGTCTAGATTTCCATGGTCGATGATGTGAGATGGGTCATGAACGTATCTCCTCGGCTGTAATGCATGGAAGGAGTCATGAACCCTCTCCAACTACAGTGGAAGTGCCAAAAAGTATTCCACCTTGCCTATCCTCCGAAGTATCAGAAATGGTATGATAAACCTCGGTGATAACTTTCCACCTCAGCCAAATCTCCGTATTCCCCATCGAGGAGACACTCACAAGAATACATGGTCTCCCTCCTGAAACTCCAAAGGTCTCTGTCTCCTGCCAACATAAGAATTTTGTCTACTCTGTGTAGTCTCCATCCACTCCTGGAAGATCTGCACCTTCTCAGTGGTAGCCTATACCAACTCTAGACCCATAAGTGTTGACTCCCCTGGGTCTGTCTATCATAGAGGCGATATGAAATGTTAATCGTACAAGGCCTTGAATGGTGTCATACCGATGGTGGAGTGATAACTATTGTTGTATGCGAACTCCACCAAGGGAAAGCGATCCTCCCAACTACGGACAAAATCTAGGATGCATGCACGATGCATGTCCTCCAACATCTGAATGGTTCACTCCGTCTGACCATCCGTCTAAGGATGAAAGGAAGTGCTCAAACATAGATGATTCTTGAACACCTCCTATAATCCCATCCACAACCGGGATGTAAAACGTCTGTCACAGTTAGATATTATCGTTGATGGAACCCCATGAAGTCATACAATCTCCTATACATAGAGGTGTCTCAATCCCTCTAATGATCCCTGCTCTCTGATGGGTAGGAAGTGGGCCGACTTGGTGAGTCGGTCAATGATCACCCAGATGGAATCATGTCCCATGGACGTATGTGGAAGCCTTATCACAAATTTCATGGAGATACCATCCCACTTCCACTCTGAAACCTCTAGTGGTTAAGCTAAGCCTGCTGGAACCTGATGCTCGGCCTTCACTTACTAACAAGTGAGGCATCAGAAAAAAAAAACTCTTCTAAAACCTTCTTCATCCCTGGCCACCAGTGCTAACATCGGAGGTCCTGGTACATATTCAGTACACCATGATATACCTCCAGAGAGGACACATGGAACTCCCTCAACACCTCCTCACGTAGTCCCACCGGTACCATGGTACGACTTCTGAAGAGGATGACATGCTCCCTACCTTCTGAAAATCCATCAAGTGCCTATCCTGAGGATATCTGAGCATGTCAAGTATCACAGTCAATGTCCCCAAGTTTCGCCTCCCTGACTTGCTGAAGGAGTGGGGGAGTGACTGTCATAGACTGAAGGTATGATGCTCCATCTTTATCCATGAAGGATATCTGCAACATAGCTAAATGCTCTGTCGCCTCACTCAGCAATTGTATATCAGACCTCCTACTAAGTGCATCTGCTACCACTTTCCCATTTTCAGAAGTATAGACTATATCAAAGTCATAGTCCTAGAGGAACTCTATCCATAACTGTTGTCTCAGGTTTAGGTCCTTCTAAGAGAAGATATACCTGAGACTATTATGATCAAAGTAGACTGTAAAATGCTTTCCCATCAAGTAATTTCACCAAACCTTCAAGTCAAATACCACTGTTGCTAACTCTAGATCATGGGTAGAGTAGTTTATCTCATGTTGCCTCAACTGTCGTGAGCCATAGGCAATCAGTACTCGTTCCTGCATCATAACACACCCAAGTCTGGTCCCTGATGCATTGCAGTAGACTACATACCTTGCGCCCTCTTCTCGTAGCCTCAAGATGGGGGCACTCATCAGTCTCTGCCTCATCTTATGAAAACTCTGTTGGCATCTCTCCTTCCAAATGAAGGGTTTTCCCTTCTTCTTCAAAGATAACAAGGGTGTTGTAACTCTAGAAAAGTCAAGAACTAATCTCCAGTAGTATCCAGCCAACCCCAGGAAGATCCACACCTCGGTCACACTCATGGGTGGATACCAAGCAAGTACAGACTCTATCTTCACTAGATCCACTACAACTCTAGCCTCCGAGATAACGTGTCCCAGAAAATGGACCTCTCGTATCCAGAACTGACACTTAGAGAGCTTACCATAAAGATGGTTCTCTCAGAGCGTATCTTGAACTATCTGTAGATGATAGGCATGCTCCTCCTCCATCAATGAGTACACTAAGATTTCGTTGATGAACACCACCACAAAGTGGTCGAGGTATGGATGAAATATTATATTAATGAGTCACATGAATACTATTGGGGCATTGGTCATGCCAAATGGCATAAAAAACTCATAGTGGCCATACCACATCTGAAGGCCGTCTTCTGCATATCCTCATCTCATACCCTGAGCTGATGATAGCCTAACCTGAGATTTATCTTTGAAAACCAACGAGCTCCCCTCAGCTGATCGAAAAGATCCTCAATCCTCAAAAGTGGATACTTGTTCTTCACAGTCACCAGGTTCAGGTGCTAGTAGTCTACACAGAGTCTCAAACTCCCATCTTCCTTCATGGAGAACAAAATTGGGGCTTCCCATAGAGAAACATTGGGCCTTATGAACCCATTTCTCTACAAGTCCTCCAACTATACCTGTAACTCACAAAGCTCCATGGGAGCCATCCAATATGTTGTTGTAGATATCGGTGTCATCTCAGAGTACAGTTTGATGTAAAATTTTACCTCTCTATGTGGAGGTAGTCCCAGAACATCATTAGGAAAGACATTGGCATACTGGTCCACAACTATAGGATAGCTCTAACTCTCGACATCTATTACCCCAAGGGTAAGGCTATCCAACGTATGTGTGATCGACTGCACCCTCCTCTGGGTAAGTCCATCATGTGCTGAAAAGGTTCCTTTCACATCAGTGAAGGAAAAACTGCTCTTGTTTGCGTGGACACACTGCATTTTCTGCCTAATATAGTCAATTTGTGCATAGATTGTGGATAAAAAGTATGTACCCAAGATGATTTTGCAATGCCTCAACGCCACTACTAGGAGATCCTAGATGAATCTCTCACCTCCTAGAGTGAGCTCACATGGCCGATACTAGTGTGTAATCGTAAAATACGCTCCCGTAGAAGTCTCTAGCTGTAAGGATTGAGCCAACGGCTCCACTGGAATCTTCGAGCTCTGGACGAGGGTTATGGAAATAAAAGAGTGACTAGGTCATGTGTCTATAAGTAATGCACCTAAGGAGGAGTAGACACATATCGAACCTCTAATCATCTCTGAAGTGTCATGGTCATAGATCTCAACTGCCTGGAGCTGAGCTCATCCATGTCCACCTACTCCATGTGGTCGAAGTGGACCACTTGGTGGTGGTGGCGGTAAAACCTCAATCACAACCCGCCTTCACCGAAAGGAGGGAAGGGATAGAAGATTACCAAGCCCTTCCTTCTTTAATTTGAAGGAGAGATAATGACCCTCGAGTCCTGCCTTCAGTAGGACCCGGAGTGGCGACTAGCACCAAGGGTATAACATTTTCACAATATGGGAGGAATTACCCTTTTTAGTTAACCAAGATTGGGAGAAAGAATGAGTCAACACCAAACACCACCAAGTATAGAAAACTCAAGGTAAAAACCAAACTACATGCATGTATTAATAATAAAACTGAACAAATTACAATGAATCCAAAGTACAATACCTAACCAGAAAGGAAAAAGGCTAAGCAGAATCCAACAGCGACCAACGGCAACCCCAACGTCCAGACTAGTAAGGTCTCGCACGGCCTCCAAATCCCTCCTGGAAACTTGAAAGTAAATTTAGGGTGAGCATACAAAGTATACTCAGTAGGAAAACCTAAAGATCTCGTGTACAAGTGGGGAGACGTCCTAAAGTCCCTTGAGAAGCTAAAGAAACATCATCTATCAAGAAATCTATCCATCCCACCTCACCGGCCACGCTCACCAAATAACACAAGTAGTAAGATAATAATAAAGAACAAAGCATTTTAGGTACCCCACACCACCACTTCCCCCACCAGCAAGCTGCTCATCCCTAACGGCAAACGTCATGATGCTACCAAGCTCTTCCTGCCCGCACACACCTGGGCCTCACATCCACACATCCCTGCCCGCACACACCTTGGCCTCACAACCATCCATCCCTGCCCGCACACACCTGGGCCTCATCCCAAAGACACCTGGGAAAACAAACAGTAACCAAAACCCCTGCTCGAAAACACATGGGCCTCATCCTAGAGATTCTTGGGAAAACAACCTGCCTGAAGATTCTTGGGGAAAAAACCCACCAAACGAAACCTACCCGAAGAGTCTTGGGTGTAAGGTTTCCTCCATCCATCACAACCTAGGGAAGAGGGAGCAGGAGGGAGAGTAACTAGGGGAAAACCCTTCCCAATGAGATGGTCGTCTAACACTAAGTGTCCAACGCTGGTGGGGTGTGACTAAACACAAAACATACAATTATACATATATATACCAACACACAGCCCAACCTATGGCTCCTCAAACAGATATAAGCAGGTTCACAAGAACTGCCTTAAAAAATAGACACACAACAAACAGTTCCCAGTTTCCCTGTTCACGTTATCATTTCATAACAGTTTAGTAAGAGTTAATACTTTCACTACTGGGAAACTAACAGACACATTCACAGATGAAACAACAAGAAGGAAGAAAGGAAAACCATTGTGTAATTTAATCATTCACATCTGGTTCTCTTGTGAAGTGACATCAACAAAAGGGATCAATGAGATCCCTCAAAGTACTGGAAACAAAACAAACCATGAGACACAGCCCCCTGTCCCCAAAATCTATGAGTGAATGGTTTCTCAACAATAGAGGATCCCACTCGAATTCGTGTCACAGTAGAGCAACCACACAGCCTCAGATTCACAACCAATGAAAGTATAACAACAGGGGATCCCATCCCCACTTATATCACTCCATAAATCTATGCCCGTGAAAGAAAACAACCAAACCACTACCACCAACACAAAGCAGGCCCTTGCAGGTATTTTTCATATTTAAAAGATTTAACACACTCCATGGTTTCAATTCCACTAGGATTTAACTGCAGTTATCACAGAAAAGGGTTGATCCTAGTTCTTTCAATTTATTTAACCGAGTATACGTAATTATCCAATTCCATGTTTTGTTTATTTAAACATCCAGAAGCACCTAGGTTCATTAGTGAACAGAGAAATACCACCAACGTACATGATTTTCAGTGAGCATAGTCCCGTGTAAATCACAACACATACCAAAATAAAAGAGTGCAGCAGAACATCGATCCCACCACCCCCCTTCCTTCTTTAGAGGTCCGTTCATTATCTTCATTAAGTTTGGTTTCATCAATTTCCATAGAGAAAAAATAATACCCACCCCGCATGATGCACATAAAGGACAGACAAAGGAGAAAATCCCTACTTGATTGATCAAGGATCGACGTTAAGTCCTCGCGTGGAAATTGGGAATCATGAGTAGCAGGAACTCCACGGAACGCGATCAAGGAAAACTTCGCAGGGGGTACAACTTGTCTGGAGGAAGGGTATTCTGAGTGTAGGGTGATAGAGAAAAAGAAACCTAGGGATAAGAGAAGACTATAGGTTATAAAGACTGAGATATAGCATCCCCGGGATGGTTACGATATGGAGAAAAACTTGAAACTGCAGAAGAAGCGGTTTGGTGGGTTGACCACGTCTCTAGGCCACCCCACACATCCAACTTAAAAGGTCCCTACCTTTCAGGGCGGTTAAAATAGACACACACCTTCTTAACCAAGGGAGTAATCCTCACAGGATGTGGTAGAGGAGTTTTTATAAACAAAACGCATAGTTTTTCATTTATGGAGGGTACCTCACCAATTATTTAATTAAACGCCATTAATGTCTTTAAAACAGGCTTAAAGTGGTCAAAACATGGTTTAAAAACCCATTCGTGAGGCGCTACTGGAAAACCTTGAAGAGGTCACCGGTAGGCTAGGTCTACCAGTAGACAAGGCTACCAGTAGGTCGGGGCTACCGGTAGGCCGAGGCTACTGGTAGGTAGAGCTATTGGTAACCGGTAGGTCGAGGCCACCGGTAGGCTGAGTTACCAGTAACCGGTAGGCCGAGGCTACCGATAGGCTGATCTACCAGTAACTGGTAGGCCAAGGACACCGGTAGGCCAAGCTACTGGTAGGCCGAGCTACCGATAGGCCAAGCTACTGGTAGGCTAAGGCCACTGGTAGGCCGAGGCCACCGGTAGGCCGAGGCTACGGGTAGGCCAAGGCCACCGGGAGGCCAAGGCTACCGTTAAGAGTCTTAAGCTTCACCGAGAAGCGGGGATGGCCTTCTAGACCACCCAGAACACCTCAATCTTCAGATTTTCACTAAGTAATGGACCCAAAAAACACGGGCCATTACATAAGATACTTATCAAACTATTCTCGTCCCCGAGAATATAATAACAAACCAGAAAGGAGAAAAAGGGGGTCCAAACAACAACCCTAAAAAGATACTTCTCAGGGGAAAACCCCTGAGTTGTTCGAAAGATGGAACAGAACCCTCCCTAGAGTTATCATTCCCAAACATCCACAACAAGCATAAGGATCACACTGTCCAACACATGAGTCAGGGAGTACCTTCCTACATGTCAGTATATTATCCTCTTTGGGCGGCACTGACTCACCCGCACGGGTTTAATCTACATCCACATTAATGTGTTCTGATTAGTAGTTAGGTTTTCCCATCATCGCACATTCTAACACACACTAAGAATAGGGAACAGATTATCTAATAGTTAAGCAAAACAATAATTTTATATATTTAAGGCACAAGGTAAAACATCTCAACAAAACTCAGAACAAGACATCAAAGAATTCAAAACAGCTCTGGGTACTGAACACGTAACTAGGCCTCCCGCTCCCAAGTGCTCTCCTCGAGGCCACCATTCCTCCACAACACACGAACCAGGCGGATGATTCGTCCACAAAGCACTTTCTCTTTATGCTCCTCTATCATGATTGGTCGTTCAATGAAGGTCGCATCTTTTTCGACATCTAACTCTCCACAATCGATGACGTGGGAGTCGTCGTGTAGAAATTGATAAAGCTGGGAGACGTGAAAGACGTTGTGAACTTTCTCCAACTGAGGTGGCAACGCCAGCTGATACGCCACCTCACCAACTCGTCCCAGCACCTCGAAAGGTCTGATGAACCTAGGGGAGAGCTTACTCCCCTTCCCAAACCTTCTTTTCCCACGTCGAGGGGAAACCTTCAATAACACATGATTTCCAACCTCGAACTCCAAGGTTCATCCTCTCACGCATGAGCTGAACCTTCTCAGTGGTGCCATGCACCACTTCTGGCCCAAGAACAGCTGCTTCCCCAATCTCTGTCCAGCAAACGGGTGAACGACACGACCTTCTATAAAAGGCCTAAAATGGTGTCATGTTGATAGTAGAGTGGAATCTATTGTTATAAGAAAACTCCACTAGAGGAAAGTGTCATACCCATGAACCCCCAAAATCCAGAACACATGCCCGCAACATGTCTTCCAACATCTGGATCGTTTGTTCCATTTTCCCATCTGTCTGAGGGTGGAAAGCAGTGATAAGGCATAGTTGAGTGCTAAAGGCATGTTGTAATCCCATCTAGACTCATGAGGTAAATTGTGTGTCTTGATCAGAGACAATAGATCTCAGAATCTTGTGCAACTGCACCACCTTATCGACGTACCTTTGGGATTAGTGCTCACCGGGCTCGACTCCTTAATCTCTAATAAGTGAGCTGATTTTATCAACCGATCCACCACTACCCAGATGGAATCATAGCCTCCTTGAGACCTGGGTAGCCCTTTGATGATGTCCATCGAGATGTCATCCCACATCCACTCGAGAACATCTAAAGGTTGTAACAACCCTCCAGGAAAATGGTGTTCAGCCTTCACATGCTGACACACTAGGCACTTAGCCACAAACTCTGCCACCGTCCGCTTTACCCCGGGCCACCAAAACTGTTCCCTCAAGCCTTGGTACATCTTTGAGACCCTAGGATGTACCACTAAAGCCAAGCCATGGAACTCACAGAGAACACCTTTACACATCATCTTCGAAACAAAAAGCCTTCCATGGAAACGCATCAAATGCTGACCATCCTCCGACCATCCCTCAGGAGCATTTCCCTGATAAACATGATCTCTCATCACTTCTACCTTTGAGTCCCCCCACTGAGACTCTTCCACCTACACCAATAAAGAGGAAACTACAATCATCTGAAACAGAAAACCTCTTCTACTTTCCACCCTTGCATCCAAATGCAAGGCCACTAACTCTTCCATCACTCTCCAAGCATCTGCAGATTCTCGAACTACTTCTTTCTGTGATTTCCTACTCAGGGCATCAGCCACAAAATTACCCTTTCCCTCAGTATAAGAGATCTCGAAGTCGTA
Source organism: Viscum album (assembly GCA_963277665.1). NCBI lineage: Eukaryota > Viridiplantae > Streptophyta > Magnoliopsida > Santalales > Viscaceae > Viscum > Viscum album. The sequence goes on along the minus strand of OY728135.1, from coordinate 1,898,873,703 downwards.
GTCTTGGAGGAACTCAACCCATCTCTGTTGTTGCAAGTTCAAATCCCGCTGGGAAAAGACATAATGCAAGCTCTTGTGATCTGAGAAGACCACAAAGCACTCTCCGATGAGATAATACTTCCACAACATCAATGTGAACACCACGGCTGAAAGCTCCAGATCATGGGTGGCATAGTTACGTTCATGAGGACGTAACTGCCTAGACCCATAAGAGATCACTCCACGCTGCTGCATCAGCACACATCCCAACCCAAGGCTAGAAGCATCACATAACACTTCAAACAACACCCCTTCCTCTGGTAATCTGAGTACTAGAGCACTAACCAGCTTCTCCTTTAGATATCCAAAATCTTCCTGGCACTGGTCGCTCCACATGAAGGCCTGGTCCTTCCTAGTCAAAGCGTCAATGGAGCTGCAAATCAAGAGACGTCAGGCACAAAACTCATGTAATAGCCTTCCAAACCCAGGAAACTACGAACTTCCACCACATTCTTGGGTTCTGCCCTTGAAATTACTGCCTCGACCTTCGACGGTTCTACTATTATTCCCTTCTGATACACTACGTGTCCAAGGAAATGTACTTCTCGCATTAAGAACTTGCACTTAGACAGTTTCCCATAAATACGGTGGTGTCGAAGGACTCCCAAAACTTACCTAAGATGCTCAATGTGCTCTTCTTCGGATCTTGAGTAGATAAGGATGTCGTCGATGAACACCACAACGAACTGGTCCAGAAACTCTCAGAAGACATATTTCATGAGGTTCATGAACATAGCTTGTGTGTCCATAATGCCAAATGGAATGACCACGAACTCAAAGTGGACATATCTGCACCTGAAAGCTGTATTCGAGATATCACCTTCCTTCACTCTCAACTGGTGGTATCCAGACCAAAGATCGATCTTAGAGATCCAACATGATCCCCTCAGCTGGTCAAAAAGATCCTCTATCCTCGGGAGGGGGTAAGGATTCTTGACCATCACCTGATTCAACCTCTGGTAGTCTATGCACAGTCGTAGAATACCATCTGCCTTCTTTATGAACAAAACTGGAGCACCCCACGGCGACACGCTAGGTTGAACAAAGCCCTTCTCCATCAGATCGTCAATCTGAATCCACAACTCCCGCAATTCAGAAGGTGCCATCTGATAAGGAGCCATCGAGATCAGGCGAGCACCAGGCTGTAAGTCTATCCCAAACTCAACGTCACATTGAGGGGGTAGAGTCACAACCTCATCGGGAAAGACATCAGGGAATTCTCTTATGACCTCTGGAACGTCCATCATTCCTGCGTCTTCTGACTCCACTGACACCCTATCCAGCATAGAAAGGAGTGGATCCACGTGTTGACTCCCAACCTGATAACTCTTCTCCCCATCAAAAGCCACACGCTATCCATCCTCGTTGGAGAATTAGATCCTTCCCCGATAGCAGTCGATGATGGCATGCACGGAGAATAACCAGTTGATGCCTAGAATGACATCGTATTGCGGCATCTGTAATGAAAGAAGGTCTCCACTAGACTGATGTGGTCCCAACATCAGTCTACATCCCCGGAAAAAGTAAGATACGTTGGTCTGACCCCTAAATGGTGCTCTCAACACTAGGGGCTCAAAAAGTCTCTCGGCATCCAGACCGAGAGCATGGTCTATTTCGGGCATAACAAAGGAGTGTGAAGCTCCTGAATCAAACAAGGAAGAAACAAGAGTGCTAAATAAACTGATCATACCTCTAATGACCTATGGTCCCGCCGGAGTGACTAACTATGCGGTGTGCAACTGTCCATGCCCAGATCCTCTGCCTCGGTGATTTCAACCACCTCCCCAACCACACCCTGGTCGAGGTCCCTGAGGAGCACCCTGGTGTTGGTCTCCTCCCGCAAGGTCATCCCTCGGATGGCCAGGGGCCTACTGCTACTGTTTTAAAGGCCTCGCGGCAACGGATGCTGCTAAGGTGGGTGCTGAAACTGCCCACCTCCTCCATGTGGAGATCGAGTCGGACTCCTGCTCTGGACATGCCCGAAAACTCCACAAGAAAAACACTTCAGTCCTAGACTTGTGGAAAAGGGGTGAGGGCCTGAAGCTTGGAACTAGAACTGATCAGGCCTAATCCCTTCTTGTAGAAACCTGGAAGGCCCTATCGCTAGAGACATACTGGTGACCGCCTTCCCCTTTAATGAAATCAGCTGGTTCCCTTCTCATGGTGTGCCTCCCTTAGAGTGCATCCTCTCTACTATCTTGGCCTTCTTCTGTACGTTGGAAGAGTGAAGGGAGTGATAGAGTACTGAAGAGAAGGACATAGTGCCTCCTATAGCCATCTTTCCCAAGACTCCTCATCCGTAAAGAGATCCGGGGAAAAGCGCAAGAGATCTTTGAACTTGATCCCCAACTCCCTCACTGACATGCTTCCCTGCTAAAGGGATAGCAACTCCTGTCTCTTCTCATCCTTCGCCATAGAGGAGAAGAACTCCTCATGAAATTCCTTCTTGAAACTGGCCCATGAAACCTCTGCCTCTGTCTTCTCTCCCAGGAAAATCATCCACCACTGACGCACTGCTCCTCTCAGCTGACTGATGGCCAACGGAACCCAGTACTCCCTCAGATCATGGATCAAAGAGAAGGTGATGGCTACCTCCTCGAGCTATCCTTCCGTTACTAAGTCATAAAAGCTTCCCTCGTACTTCTCGAGGGTTTGTCGTTGGAAGGAGCACCGATTCCTCTACCACAAGTCATTGTCCTCATCTCGGTCAACCCTGTGCTGGCCAACTGCCTCGATTCGCAGGGCCTCAACCACCCGAGTCACTTGTGGATAACGTCCAGGTGCCATAACTGTAAGGTAAATAAAGAATTCCTAAGCCCATGTAGCAAGGGAATTATTATTATTATTATTAAATTTTCTCCCGAAGGTTCCCCAAATCAATTAAAACACAATCAGTATGATGCATGTACCTTCCCTAGGGTCTCTACCCTGCAATAAATGTAGTCTCACTTGGTCGTTTGATAGGCTCAGAGTCCTTGCATTAGATCACGAGGGGCCCTAAAATCTTGTGTCCTATCTGGTCCTCCCTGGTCTATTTCATGAACCAAGATCACCTAACATTGTTTCCCTACCATCCCATGAAATCTAACATACCTAACTCCAGACTCCACCCTATCCCCCATCCTCCACCTTTGATACCATTCTATCACGACCCGCCTTCACCGAAAAGAGGGAAGGGACAGCAGATTTCCAAGCCCTTCCTTATTTAAGTTGAAGGAGAGATAATGACCCCCGAGTCCCACCTCCAGTAGGCCCCGGAGTGGCGACTAGCACCAAGGGTATAAAATTTTTAAATATGGGAGGCATTACCCTTTTTAGTTTACCAAGATTGGCAGAAAGAATGAGTCAACACCAAACACCACCAAGTATAGAAAACTCAAGGTAAAAACCAAACTACATGCATGATTTAATAATAAAACTGAACAAAGTACAAGGACTCCAAAGTAAAATACCCAACAAGAAAGGAAAAAAGGCTAAGTAGAATCCAACAGCAACCAACAGCAACTCCAACTTCCAGACTAGTAAGGTCCCACACGGCTTCCGAAGCCCTCCTGGAAACCTGAAAGTAAACGTAGGGTGATCATACAAATTATAATCAGTAGTAAAACCTAAAGCTCTCATGCACAAGTGGGGAGACATCCTAAAGTCCTGTGAGAAGCAGAAGAAACATCATCTATCAAGGAATCTATCCATCCCACCTCACCGTCCATGCTCACCAAATAACACAATCAATAAGATAATAATAAAGAACAAATCATTTTAGGTACCCAGCACCACCACTTCCCCCACTAGCTAGCTACTCATCCCTAACAACAAATGTCATGACGCTACCACGCTCTTCCTTCCCGCACACAGCTTGGCCTCACAACCATCCATCCCTGACCACACACACCTGGGCCTCATCCCGAAGACACCTGGGAAAACAAACCGTAACCAGAACCCCTGCCCGAAAACACCTGAGCCTCATCCCAAAGAATCTTGGGAAAACAACCTGCCCAAAGATTATTGGGGAAACAACCCACCAAACGAAACCTACCTGAATATTCTTGGGTGTAATGTTGCCTCCATCTATCACAACCTAGGGAAGAGGGAGAAGGTGGGAGAGTAACTAGGGGGAAACACCCTTCCCCATGAGATGGGGCGTCCGACACTAAGTGCCCATCGCGGGGTGGGGTGCGACTAAACACAAAACATACAATTATACATATATATACCAAAAAACAGCCCAACCTATGGCTCCTCAAATAGATACAAGCAGGTGCCCAAGAACTGTCTTAGATAACAGACACACAATAAATAGTTCCCAATTTCCCTGTTCAAGTTATCATTTCATAATAGTTCAGTAAGATCTAATACCTTCACTACTGGGAAACTAATAGGCACATTCACAGATGAAACAACAAGAAGGCAGAAAGGAAAACCATCGTGTAATTTAAGCATTCACACCCAGTTCTCTTGTGAAGTCACATCAACAAAAGGGATCAGTGAGATCCCTCAAAGTACTGGAAACAAAAAAAAACCCGAGACACATCCCCCTATCCCCCAAATCTAGGATACAACGGTTTCTCAACAACAGAGGATACCACCCAAATACGTGTCACAGCAGAGAAACCACACAGCCTCATATTCACAACCAGCGAAAGTATAACAATTGGGGATCCCATCCCCACTTACATCACTCCAGTAATCTAAGACCATGAAAGAAAACAACCAAACCACTACCACTAACACAAAGCAGGACCTTGCAGGTATTTTCAGATTTAAAAGATTTAACACCCTCCATGGTTTCAATTCCACTAATCTTTAACTGGAGTTATTACAGAAAAGGGTTGATCCTGGTGCTTTCAATTTATTTAATCGAGTATACGTAATTAACCAATTCCATGTTACATTTATTTAAACATCCAAGAGCACCTAGGTTCATCAGTTCACAGAGAAAGACCACCAACGACCATGATTTTCAGTGAGCATAGGCCCATGTAATTCACAACACATACCAACATAAAAGAGTACAGCAGAACATCGATCACACCCCCCCTTCCTTCTTTAGAGGTCCGTTCATTATCTTCATTAAGTTTGGTTTCATCAATTTCCATAGAGACAAAAGCATAACCACACCATATGATGCACAGAAAAGAGAGAAAAAGGAGAAAATACCTACTTGATTGATCAAAAATCGACATTAAGTCCTCGCATGGAAACTGGGAATCAGGAGTAGCAGGAACTCAACAGAACGCGATCAAGGAAAACTTCGTGGGGGGTACAAATCGTCCAGAGGATGGGTATTCCGAGCGCAGGCTGATAGAGAAAACGAAACCTAGGGAGAAGATAAGCCTATAGTTTATAAAGACTAAGATACAATATCCTCGAGACGGTTACGATATGGAGAAAAACTTGAAATTGTGGAAAAAGCGGTTTCGTGGGTTGACCACGTGGGTGGGCCACCCCACACGTCCAACTTAAAAGGTCCCCACCATTCAAGGTGGTTAAAACCGACGCACACCTTCTTAACAAAGGGAGGAATCCTCACAGGATGCAGTAGAGGAGTTTCTGTAAACGAAATGCATAATTTTTCATTTAAGGAGGGTACCTCGCCAATTATTTAATTAAACACCATTAATGGATTTAAAACAGGCTTAAAGGGGTAAAAACATGGTTTAAAAACCAATTCGTGAGGCGCCACTGGAAAACTATGGAGAGGTCACCAGTAGGCTGGGTCTACCGGTAGACGAGGCTACCAATAGGTCGGGGCTACCGGTAGCCGAGCTACCGGTACCCGGTGGGCCAAGGCTACCGGTAGGCAGAGCTACTGGTAACTGGTAGGCTGAGGCCACCGGTAGGCTGAGCTACCGGTAACTGGTAGGCTGAGGCTACTGGTAGGCCAAGCTACCGGTAACCGGTAGGCCAAGGACACAGGTAGGCCGAGCAACCGGTAGGCCGAGCTACAGGTAGGCCGAGGCCACCGGTAGGCCAAGGCCACCGATAGGCTGAGGCCACTAGTAGGGCAAGGCTACCGTTATGAGTCTTAAGCTATACCGAGAAGCTGAGATGGCCTTCTAGACCACCCATAACACCTCAAACATCATATTTTCACCAAGTAATGGACCCTAAAACCCCGATCCATTACAACCTTGTATTACCGGCCACTTCCTATAGCACGGCCATCTCCTCTTCCATGTCTGCCTACTACCTATGAACCTCCTTGATCGAACCTCTACCTCTATCTCGGCGGTCCCTCGACCATCTTTTGGTCGTTCATATGGCAGGTCGGGCAATCGTGAGCCAAGTGACCCTACCCGATGCATGTGTAGCACTGCATGTCCCTCGTCTAACCTCCTCTGGGAGCCCCGCACGTCTAACCCTGCGTCTCAGGGCCATCCACCAGAAGGTCTAGTTTTCTTGTAAATTTGTGCCATCTGCCTACTAACAGCCGTAGATGACTCTGCTACGTGTCGCCCGGTGGTGGGTATCGTTGTCGGTGCCTGCTCAGCTAGGAATCTCTCCACCAAAAGTGCTTGCTCTAGTACCCAGCCTGCATCGTTATGGTGAGCGATATCATCGATGCTCTGATCTCCCATTAAAGACTTTGCTCAAAGGTTCGGACCTTGAATAAAGGGTCTTGTACCATGTCTATGGAGTTGCAAGACAGATCAGTGAACCTCACCGAGTACTCAGCCATAGTCATGTTGTCCTGTTGTAGGTGCATCAGCTCCTGTATACGCACAGAGTTTAAGGTCGCTGGGATGAACTCTTCCCTAAAAAGGCTCTCGAATTCCACCCAGATGAGGGTCACCTCATCATGTATCTGTAGAATCAAGCTCCACCATCTCCATGCTACTTCCTGGAAGAGACTGGCTACTGGGAACACCATAAGGTCAGCTGGTGTCCCAACCAAGCAGAAAACTCTGACCATAGCTTCCATCCCATCCTTAGCCGCATACAGGTTCATCTTGCCACAGAACATCAGAGGCCTCTGCCGTTGAAACTCATGCAATGCACTCAGTCGGCGTGCACCCTATGTTGGCGAGGTAGGGGAAACGGCTGCCCAATGGGTAGTGGTGCTACTGGTACACCACTCGAATGTGATAACGCCATAAGAGGGCCCTACACTGAGGCATCGTCGCTCGATTTTCCATTATCACGTACTTGATCAGGAATCCTGGTTGGCTCTCTCTATGGTGGCATCCTCAAAGAAGACAATTGTGCCATAGTCAATAATTTTTACCTGGTGAGATAACTCAAAGAAATCACAAGAAAAACTCTTCAAAAACACACATAATCAATGCTTCCATGTCCTGAGTCAGAAATCAGAATTCATGGTTCTGGTTTATGGATACGCCAGTCGCCACACCAACACTGGATTCCCCACACTAAAAACCACACTCATAACATTTAACACTATTTCCACACTGAAAAAATCAAAGTCCTAGTTCATCGGTAGAACCGACTCCTCTAATACCACTTTGTCATGACCCATCCCCTGGGGCCCGTTCCATGACTACCCCAAGCCTGCCTTCCATAGGCCAGGGGCTGGCGACTAGCACCGGAAAGAAATATCCCTAAAATGGGAAGGAATTGCCTTTAAACTTGTACAAACACACAGAGAAGAATGCAACAAGATGCAACCACGAAGTAACTATTATAGTAAAAGAGTGCTGAAATTAAGGGGCCAGAATACAATCCCAACTAGAAAGGTACAAGTACTACTGAAAAGTGAAAAATAGCTAAAAATGAAAATCAACTCCTGGATCATCCACCACGGATCCTACCTGAAGGTTAAGTACAACTCACGATCAGTCATCCCTATGTCACGTCATGCCAAATGGTCCACCTCCAAGCACTATCCAGTCATGGATCCCTCAGCCTCGATCAATGGTGTATGTCATATTCATAAAACACAACTAGGTGTGGGTGAAGCCCGTGAAGGGGTGAATATGACGATACTCAGTAGGGATCCTAAGACCCCATAGGTCACCTAAAGTTCCACAAAGGAAAAACCACAAAGCAAGACTTCAACCCTAATTTGGTATATTCCCATACATATACCTAAGTTATAAAGATATACTCATCTCATACATGTGGGAAGAATACCACAAAGGTAACACCACAATGATAGGAATTACCACACAGGTAAAAGACTTAATTCAAAGAGAGTCTCATCTCAAACCAAGTATTAGTTAAGTGAAGAAGTATAGATGATTAGTCACAAAGCTAGATCATCTCATTCTATCAAGAGTCACTACTTCTGGCCATATAGAGTCTAACCCAAATAGGATCAATAGGTAACTAACCCCCACTGACCCACAAAGGATCTGACCCACACAAGATCGATAGGTAACTAACCCCCGCAATGACCCACAGAGGGTCTGACCCACACAGGATCAATATGCCTTGACCCAGACAGAATCGTTGAGCACTGACCCACACAGGATCTGACCCACATAGGATTGGTATGTGCTAACCCACATAGGATCACTAAGCGCTGACCCACACAGGATTGGTGCTGACCCGCACAGGATCACTCAGTACTAACCTCCGTATGATCTATTTCCAACTTACGCCTCACTGCCAGCCATTGGATTCCTTGAACCTGGTGCACTCGAGTTCTATAGAATCTTCCCTTGAGATATTGGTCATACCTCTACCTACACTAAGCTCCAAAACGGAGTAACCCAAAAGGACTACCATGTTGTAAGGGTTCCAATGCGACAAAAGGTGCATCAATCGAATGCCCGGTATGTGAGTCATAAGAATTTTAGTTCCAGGGGCCCAGTTGGATTCGGGTTCAATTCAACCCATCTATACTCTAACTCTCTCCAAACCTTAATAGGACTATACCAAAAGGACAGTCTCCATCCAAGGATCTCAAGGCCACAAATGGTTCATCAAAAGAACGTCTGATTCTCAAGATATGACCCTTTAAGTGTTCCAGGGTCCGGTTGGGCCCAGGCCAGTCCGACCCGGTCAGACCCACCCAAGCTGAATTGGACTAGGCTGGGCCACGGCAGGCTCAGCCTGCTAGGCCGAGGTCCATCTCGAACCTCAAGGGAGCGGCCCGTAAAGGGAATCCCGCAAAAAGGGAGGCTAGCAAAGGGGCGACCTGCAAAGGGTAGCTCGGCCACGTGAGGCACAGTCCACAAAGGGGAGGGCCAACAGTGAAAGGCGCTGCTCGTGAGGGGGCGTCCTGGCCACGTAGGGCACGGCCAGTGAGGGGGGAATCCCAGCCATGTAGGGTGCGGCTCACGAGACAGCGGCCCGACTGTTGTCCGCCCGAGCTAGAAAGGGGGGAAACATTTCCCCCCGATATCCCGAACTCCCGAATAGCCCATAGTCCATTTGGTTTGTGAAGCAGTGTTTCCACATGGGCACCATATGTTCATCACAAAACCCACCGGAGGCATGGGTTCTGCCTTTGATGTGGCTTCGGCCACGACTTCCTTTCGCCGGCGGTGCACTCGTCGCACTACCTCTCCTTCTGCAGCCGGCCGATGTGTCAGTCACCTTCTCCATCCATTGCGGCTGATGAGACATATCCCTCTGCTCACTGGTGGCATGTGATGGTGCGCCGCACCTCCTCTGTGGCCATCTGGTGTCGTTCGTTCTGATGACGGCTACGGATTTGTGTTGTAGCCTCCTCTTACGGCACGCCACTTCCTTCGTAGCTAGTTGGGGTCGTCGCGCCGATGATCTTCCATGGAGGCACAAGGATAGAAAGATAGCGGAGAGTTTGGGTCCGGTTCGTTAGGCATGCTCCCTCTGCTTTATATCATAACAAGAGGGAGGATAATGGGGTCTAACAAAATTCACATGAATTAAATAAGACTCAAAACCCCTACCTCGTAAATCCTTTGGAGAATGTCTGCACTTTTACGGGGGGTTATGTACTTTGTTCCCGCAACAAGTTCCAAATGATGATTCTCATATATCGTCCTTCGGTTCGTGGTTCGGTGTCACTCGTCACCTCCTACTAGGATCAGCTCCATTATCTAAGGGTTCGGTTTCACGGAACTCCTTCAGCACTTCGTTGCTTGGCAAAGTTGTCTGACACCTCTCCCCAAGCTCTATATAAATAGGAGAGGGGGAGGTTAAGTAACGACATGTGGAATTAATGTTGGATCATTAATTAGGAACCTTCCTAATTCCCCAATGACCTCGTTACTTAATATTGAAAGGTCAATCCATTTATTGGCTTGACACATCGCAGGTCCCGTACTCCACTTGTCTGTTGGTGGAGAAGAAATAAAATAAAATCATCAAATTATTTCATTTCATTTCTTTTAAAAAGTCACAAACTTAACTTTTTCTCCATACCTACTATGGTCAAAGTAAAGTCACTTTTAAGTGAATCCTAGCGCTGTGGATTCAACAGTGCCCTCAGATTTTTCATTTGAGCACCAGTTCAAAATTTAGAAATTGTCACTCACCTGTTTACTGGACGTACCTTAAAAAATTCAGAAAATCACTTCGGGAACACCAGGCCTCAGAATGAGGTGCCGTCAAATTTCACAGACTCATAATAATTCTATATAATTAAAAAAATTACAAGGAAAATCTGGGTCTTTACACTTACTCTAAGAGTATATGAGAATATCATCAATAAATACCTACCCAAATTTATCAAGGAGGTCTCTAAAGACTCTATTCATCAAGTTCATAATAAATTTTGGGATGTTTATAATTAAAAAAAGAATCACTATGAACTAATAGTGTTCATATCTTACATAGAAAGATATATTTGGAATATCTTCTCTATTGACCATTAATTTATGATATCCATAATGAAGATCTACATTTGGTAAGTACTGATCACCCTGAAATTGATAAAACAAGTAATCAATTATTATTGGTGGATACTTTTTATTTATAGTGATATGGTTGAGCTCTCTATAGTTAATTAAAATCCTCACATACCCATCCATCTTCTTGAAAAAGAGCACTTGTACACCCCATTTTAATTCACTAGGGCTTATAAACCGTTTATCCAAATTTTGTTATAGTTTCTTCTTTAGATCATATAATTATATCAGGGTTGTCATATAGGGTCTCTTGGATTGAGTTTTGGATTTGGGAATCTGTTTTACTTATAACAATATCTCATGATCTAGGGTAAGGTAATGAAATTATTTGGTAAATATGTTTTTATACTCCATCATAATGGATAGGTCCTCAAGATCCATGATTGTGTTTGGCTCAACCATTTGAGAAATATATTCTTCTTCATTGGGTATCAATATACACACCTTTGAGGGATTTTCTATACGGGATTCATAATTTTATTCACATTTGTAGATTATAATGCGATAGTTTAGGATATGGAAATAGATTTATTTTTCCTAGAATTTTATGTGAGATTTATATAATGAGATTCAATTCATTCCCAATATAGTGTCAAATTATATGCAAGGAAGAATTAGTAAATCCAACAAAATAATCATCTCACTAACACTAACTAGGGAAGAGTCCAATAATTGGGTTGCAATGATTTCATAACTAGGTGTTTTCTCATAGACCTATACTTCTAGGTATTAGGTAGGTGAGTAAATAATTCTACAATACTTATAGAATATAAAGGAATGTGTATAACTATAATTAAATAAAAAAATCACTAGAAATGAGAGTTTATTAAGTGAATATTTAACCATTTCCTTTTATTTATTTAGGTTCCCACCATTATCTTAATAATAAAAGGTCAAAACAAAACTAAAGATAATAAACCATGGGTAAATAAATTATTCACATATATAAATAAATTCTAAAGTCTTAACATATAAGGCCTTTAAGTTTAACCTAAGTTATCTTTTAACAACCCAATTATAAAATTAACCAAACCTTGATCAAGTACAAAATATAGGGACATGCCTATTTCATACATGATTATTACATCATTTTTAAGATAAAAACATAATAATAATAAAATACTAAATATAAAGGTTTAGTATCTTGGGAATATTATGTTTGTACAACATAATTATATATAAAATATTATGATTTATTTGATTTCTTCAATATAGTATACCTATTAGCTTTCATACTCTTCTTAGTTCAAGTAATCCATTGAATATATACATAAAGTATAGGGTGAGGTGAAAGACCATTAAGGGGAGGAATAATAGGAAAGGAACATGAGACTTGAATCAATATTGTACATGGATGAGAATAATCATCATTATTATATCATAAGAAATGAATTATAATAATAAGAACAAGGGAATCATTTGAAAGAGACATAAACTATGGAATATCCATAATAATGAAACATCATAACAATGTGATAAAATCACAAACATAAATTGTGAACAAATCTAAAATCATGTTAAATCATAACATATATGTACACATTTTCATTTCATAAAATGTAAAAAAAAGTTAGAAATATGTTCACACATAATACACATAGTTCCGTGATATATATTACATTAACCAATGCATTGGAAGGATATATAATTATGGTAATACCCATTACATAATAAATTTCTCATAATCATGTGTGCTATATAAAAAGGAAAAATAAAAAAATTGTGAGCATTAAATGAACCCATTATTAAGAATGTCTTTCGTAAACATGTCATAAGGTATTAATCAATGAATAAACTAGGTGGTTCATAAAATAAAAAATAGAAAACTTTTTTTAAATAAACATTTTAAAAAAATTATTATTGTTTATAGATATAAGAATAAACTATCATAAGGAATTAATTAGATGTTTTGGAGGATAAATTCATTTTAAAAAATCATTATAGGTGAATTAGAAATAATATCAATGATGTAAAATCATTAATATCCCCAGTTAAAGAAAAGGTAAAAATATATAAATGTAATTTGGAAGGTATTTGAGAAGAATAATTTTAAAATATATAGGAAAATTTGATAACTTTAAAGAAAGAGTTGGGTTCTAGAGTTCCCATTGCCTTAGGTCCTGTTTTTTCATCTTCTTTACACATTATATATACTAAACTTATTATTATTAAAAAATGAATCCAAAATTTAATTAAATTAATTTTTTATTAAATATAATAATTAGATTTTTTTAATATTCTTTGTTAAATGTGTAATGGTTTGATGGCATCTTTTATTTTAAATTATCACATTTTTTATGATTTTGTAATTTTGATTCAATCCATTCATACATTTATAAAATTAATTCTATAAGATTAAATGTATATATAATTACATATTTATATATTATATATAATTTATACTAACCATCCATGAAGGAGGTGATAAGTAAAGTTTTTCTAATGTTCTCATAGAAAAAACCAACCATTAATGGGACATTGTGAAAAGATAAAGAGAGGGATAAATAATATGTACATATATTGTAAATAAAATTTTTTCCAGGAAATTAATATATTTAATATCATGTTAAAATACTAGTTTATTAAGTTTATATGATTTTTGTTATAAAGTTATAGAATTATGGAAGAATAGAATTGTAAAATGAAATATGAAAATAAAAGAACCATACCTTCTTTTTGATTTTATTCCTTTGTTATGGCCTTTTATGCCATGAAGGCATGGATTTAGATAATACCATAATATCCCTAAGGTTATAACAGGACTTAATAGAATGAAATTGACTAAATATTTTTTTTTAAAGTGAATTATAAGTATTTTTTTGATGGAATGGAGTGGGGATATTTATACTTAATTAGTGGGGTATTATTGGGTTAAAATATTGTATAAAATAATAATTCCAATTTAAACATTGAAATATTGTTGTTTTTTAAAATATTGACTATATTTTATTTTATTTACATGGTTTTATGAAATTTTCACCCATTTAACTTCAAATTTATCAGTTCATATATAAGGTATGAATAAAAATGAAAAAAAAATTTAATGGAATACTTTAAATTTTTAAAATTTAAAAATTACTTTTTAGGTTTGGAGTATGAATTTTTTATTTTAGAATTGATTTTTTTTTTATTAAACATGTTTTTTGTTTATCTACACATTTTATAATTCATTAGTTCATTATTTCATAATGAATGATGTAATTAAAACACATCGTATGCATAAAATCTATATTTTTACTATTCAGAAAAAAATTGATGTTTTTCAAAAAATTACTAAAAAATCAACCAAAGAAAAAAAATTTGTTCTAATTAAAAAATTGAAATTAATTTAATAAATATAATTTTCTAACATAGTTAATTTTAATTATTAGCATATTAATTATTTTTTTTTTCAAAATACATTAAAATCAAGAAAATCAAAAATACATATATACTTTTTTGAGTTTCTAATTTGAATACTTATTTTCTAGAATTCTTATATTTATATTTACTTAATTTATTCACAATAAATTTTATTTAAATATCCTTATAATATTTAACTGGTTAATTTAACATTATAATAGTTAAATTACTGTTATAATCGTCATTTTAATATTCATAATAGTCACATTGCAATTCCTACCAATTAGGATATTATTCCAATAGTCAGGTTACTATTCAAAATGGTTAGGTTGGTATTCTAAAAATCATATTGGTTTTATACTTACTATAAATACCTTATGTTTTATTCATTCGTATTTCACTATAATTACTCTCAAGGTTCAATATTCTTCATTTTTAAAATGATGATTACGTTACTAATTTTTTTATTACTTTTTATAGTAATATTTGTGGCTGTGATAATGTTAGGAGATCAAAATGATCCAAATTTAACTATTTTGGTATTTTTTCAGTTTTTTATTTTATCAATTTTATCAGGTATATTTATTCTATAAATTTAACTATTAATTAAATATAGTATTGTTGGTTTTTATTATATGGTGCATGTGTTTTATATTGTACCATATTTTATATATAAAAGTCTATTTCATTTTATAGAATGATTACTTACTTGAATAATCTTTGTTTGAAAGTATATTTGAAGTTGTTAACCATGAAAAATTCCATCTAGTGAACATGAATTGTTGAATCCTAATACAAAAACTGATTATGATCTAAATTTAGAGGTTTTGAATGCTATTATTTGTGGATTCAGATAAAATGAGTTTAAAATATATTTTCTATGTTTTTCTACCTATGATATATTGAAATTTTTTATATTTCCAATAAAGTAACAGACAGTAATAGACAATTTAGGTATAATAATTAAAAATAAAATTTTAATACTTTTAGGATGTTTAGAGGATAAAATATCAATCAAATGAATATAATACTTATATAGATAATGAATTATGTTTATGGATTGGGAAATATTGTACTAGAATATGATCAATCATTAACAGTTCTTAGAGTTCTACCCACAAAATGGAGTATAATATATGATTCCATAGTACAGTCTACAATAGTTAATGATTTTAAAAGCAAAGGATTTAATTAGAATTCTAATGATTTATGAAGTTAGAATTCCTATAGAAGATAATGATCAAAAGATAGTAAAAATTAAAGTTCTTCTCTTAAGGTTTCTACTTTTCAAGATAAATATTCTGAGTTTTTTAGTGAATATTTTAGTAGTTCAGATTTCAATGATGAACTTACAAATAGTACTAAAATATTTAGTATTTTTTACTAGATTATAAATGAAAAATTCAAGAAGGATGATAAAAAGAGATCAAATTCTATGAAAGTAATAAAATAAGACTTTTAAAAACTAACTACCCTAAAATCAAATATAAAGGTAAGTCTATAAATTCATATTACAAAAGGAAAGTAAATAAACCTATAAAATCTACTTGTAGTGCTTCTGAGTATTCAAGTAATTAATCTTATTCTAATCCTATAACCTAACATTCAAATAAAAAGGCAATTCTATGTATTATTTCTCATTTTTAAGTGGTGTAATCGTTATGCTCTTTTAAATCAGAATTTGAAAAATATTTCTTTTTATGAGTAGAATAAATATTATTTTATTATTCAAGATAAATTTAATGATTTAAATAAAAATAATAAAAATATTAGAAAAACTTATGATGTTATTCTTTTTGAAAAAGGTGATTTATCTATATATATTATAGATTTAAAGTCTATATTTGATAAAGATACTTCTTCTTATACCTTGCATTGTAATATAATTAAAGAATTGTTAGCTAATGATAATTCAATGAAATTTATTTCTAGTGTTTTCACAAAAGGTAAATTTTATGTAAATAAAATAATTGGTACTATTAAAGTAAATAGATGAAAACCTTAATTTTTAAATAGTTTTTAAAATCCAAAACTATATAGAAATTTTTTCCCTAGTAAAAATAATAGAATCATGTTTATAGTTAAAATTTTCATTATGTTTTCTATGTAAATTATACTAACAATCATTGTTTTAAGATTCCTCAATTTTGTGTTTTTAATATTGTATAATTTTCCAAATATTTATCTAAATTGAAAGATTAAATTTTTGTTCAAAGTAAGAGTATTTGGATACCAAATTCTTTAATCATTAACACTACTAGACCCAAAAGCACATGGGCAACAAATGGAATTCATATTTGATATTTGTTTGTATAAATAATCAACAAGAACCTTAATAGTAAATCATATAGTGGCTATTAGATATATGTATACTTCTTAAATTTCTATTTCTTATTTAGTTTATGAAATTTATAGAGATATATTAAAGAGAGGATTATCTCGAGTTAAAATGGATTAGAAATCCAAGAAGTGTTTCTTTAATTTTTTTTATTTTTAATGACTTATATAACTATTTAATATAGGGGGATAAGCCACAATGATATTTTTTTCTGTAATTACTAGTGAAATTATTTTAATATCCTATATTTTATTTCTTGAAATATATTTTTTATATTTTACTATTTTGGAGGTATATAAATGTTTTATTTTATTAGATTGTGTTAAACTGTTAGTTATTTATTTAATTCATTGAAAATATTTTCATTACTCTTTGGATTTATTTTTATCTTGTTTCATGGATCCTCAAGTTTAACTATTTTATTCTTCAAAATTATTATTTCATGTTCTTAGAAATATCATTACTTGTGATTAAGTGTCAACTGTTAAACCATTCTTATTTCATTCATGTTTATTCATTCAAAAACATGTCTTGTTATTCATTATTTAATATTAAATGGGATAGGATGCATTTTCATGTCCCTGGTTCTTATGTTTTATTATTATTTGGGGGATAATATGATTTCATGTCCCTATTACATAAATTTCTATTCTATTAAAATATATTATATTGCTTGTTATATTTTATTGGTTTTTATTTATGATTTAAAATAGGAGATAGACTTGTTATTTTTATTTTTATTTTTTTATTGATCTATACTTTATTATTTTAGCATTTTATATCATTAAAAATGGGGTATATTTTTTTATTAGTATCTTTGGGTTTTATAATTTTCAAAAAGGGGAGATTATTGAGTGAATCTTTGCCACTTCATCATTGTTTTGATATTTACTTCAAAAATACTCTTTATGTTTCATATATATTTTATTATACCATATATTTATCTTATATAATTTAATTTTTATTCTTATTATTCTATTTTTACTCACATTTTAAGTTAGATAAATCTTTTATGTGAACATAATATCTTATATATGATTTCTATTGAAGATGATACTTTTTTATATTGAGGTTCTGATATTTAACATAGTATAATATATTATGAATTCTATTTAAGCCTTAAGAACAAGAAAGAATATACTATATACTAGAAATTTGGATAATTCTAGTATCTTATGTATTATAATTAACATGTGTGATCATTTTTTATACTAAATATTTATAAAAAGTATCACATATTACATATGAAATTATATTTCTTACATATTGAAAATTTGGAAAGTTATTCTATATTATGTATCACATGAAGTTGGTAAATTTATTTCATATCAAGTTTTTTTCAAAGGATAAATTTATACATATTCAAAAAATAGAATTTTTACCCTTATATTTTGAATAATGATGTTAAGAACTTAGAATTTTCTTAAGTAAAAATTCTTTTATTTTGGAGTTAATATTGCGATTCTAAAGAAATGAATCATGAATTGACAGTTATTATTCAGAAAATTCATTATAGAGGATGTAATGAAGGGTTTTTATGTTTTATATATTGACTCTTATATTTTTCAGTTTGATTCGAATGTCACATATAATTCTGAAAATAATTTATTTGAATATATAGTTTTTACATAAATTATCATTATTTCATGGGAAATTTTTTATTACTGTTGACTTTTATTTATGGAAATTTATTTAAATTTAAAAGTCAAAATTTTCAATTATTATGGAGATAATTATAGAGATATTTAAAAATTTTTCAATAAATTGAATATGCTTAAATTTTGGTGGGTAACACTGTAACGCCCAGACCCTAGTTACCCAGAGTCAGTGAATTATTGCATAACATTGGCATGATCACAAGAGATCAAGTCTCAGAAGGCCGATTATTTTTATAGCCTTGGAAGAACTAGATACATACATAAATTTTAAATTACATCATGAAATTAAAAAAACAACATTGTGTCCCCTTTGAACACGCTCATATCCTTTGGCCTATCCATTTCGGTAAATCATAATATAATTCTTTACATCTTGGGAAAAAGAAAACATAAGAAATAGGTGAGCTCAGGTGCTCAGTAAGGATAAAAATATAGCGAAAACTATCATAGATAATAATAAACATTTATTACAATGTATAAGACAAAAACACAAGACTTTTAAACTTAAACTTCAGCATAATATGGAAAATATGAATCAAATTATTCCATTTAATTATTCACATGGATATTATACTAGTTGAATAATCACATGTAAAATCAATAGCTAATTTCATAATGATGGAATGCATAATGCCGGGCATCATAACCACATAGTCAAGGCCTCACACCAAGACAAAAAATAAGATTTTTTCACGTCCTTGCACCAAGACACTAGTTTGTTGCATGAGACATACCGATGCATCAAGGAGATATAGCGGGCTCCACCCGTCACTTACTAAGTCCAGCGCATTCCTCATATGAAAATGTAGAAACATAATATAATCATTCGTATTAAAACTAGCATAAGAAATGTTAATAATTTAACCATAAACCATGAATAGTATAAAAATAACACATCTGTATTCAAACATATCACAAAACCTTCAATACAACATGGAATATTGTATCATAATAAATCAACTTCAAACAAGTGTAAAATCCATGAAAGGATGTTGACATAGATGAAATAAAAACTATTTTAGAGAAATATCTCTTTATATTTTTAAATCATTTAAAAGACAAATAATTATAAAAGAAAACATTTATTTTGTAAATGTTCTTATAATATTGTAATGGAGTCTTCAAAAGTGTTATAATGTTGGAAAATAGCCATACCCACTGTATAAGTTAAAAAAACATTCTTACATTAATTTGTCAAAAAGGTCATAAAGTACCTTGTTTGGAAAATGACAGAAAGATTCCTCCAAAAATATTTATAAAAATTAAAACAATGGTATAAATGAATTTAACCCATATTCTAGGAAATATTAAAAATGTTTGGAAATACATTTTTAAGAAACACGGATGAAGATGATAAATAATTCTTTGTGGATGCTTACGTATAAACAACCTCAGACAATAAAGAGATTATAAAATTAACCCTTACCTTGTACTTTTCCTTAGTCAAGGGTACTTTAACCTCCTGTATAATTGTTAAATCATTATTATTAAATTATAAAAGAACCACATACATAAATATGATATCATATATGATCTTCTAATATTGCTTTGTTAATAATATTTCAGTAGTATCATTATTTCGGGTGTAAACTGATTCGTTTTCCTTTATATGTTTTGTTACGTAAGTCATGTTTGTTATGGATAGGATGTATTTGATTAATATAAATATTGATATTAAGCTCATGAACATTATTTTTAATCATAAAATAAAAATTATACGTGAATGGTTATGATGGGGAATGAATCTCATCGCGTTTGTGGAGACGGTAATTCGTACGTACACACGAGTGACAATTTCATTATATTGATGGAGAAATTGTATGTAATTGGATGGTATATTAAATATAAAAAATATTTAAAATTTTATATTTATTATTTACATAAATTACACTCATTATTATACCCATCCAAATAATGAAGTGTTTAATGACAAACTACACCACGATGTGGAGACGGTAAGTCATACGTACGCACGTATAGTGACTTTGTCATTCATAGGATGGATAGAATAATGAATATGTTTATACCATATTTATAATAACATAACAGTATTTAGAAGGTATGAGAGTTATTATTTTGGTATGAAAACAACAAATAAAGATGAAGTGTAATAAGGAAAGTACTTTGAAAGAGGTGATGAAATTATTACCTCTTCTTCGGGTGCTTCCTTTTTGATTTGATCAAAATGTATTATTGGGTTGGATTTATGATCAAAGTAAGGACTATAGTTTGAATTAAGGTTATTTTATAGGATATTTTAGTAGGTTTTCTCTGAGCCAAATGGCTTTGGAGGTGTGAATTTTAGAGAAGTGGAAGTACACTTTTATAAGAGAGGTGATGGTCACTTTAGGAAAAGCTTGGAATTTTATTTTATTATAAAATAATATTAAGTTTATAATGGATCCAAAAGGATTTATTTTGAGGATAATGTTGGTATGGGTATAAATCCTCCCAACCAATAGGTTTTAGATAGGTTTAGGTCACCATATTAACCTTATCTTTCATATTTAACTCTAAGTTAAATAGGATAACTTTTACCATGTATTCTTGTATTATTTTAATAAATGGTTAATAAACATATTATAAAAATCCAATAGAACCCCAAGTGGTTTATTATTAAAATATATTACATTATATAATTCCTTTGGTCAGACCATAGATTTTTAGGAATATTAAATTATTTAATAAAATAGTATTTGTTTTAAAAACTCAGTTATTTCAATTTTGACACTATTTCGTATTTGGTTGTTATGAAAGTCATAAAAAATTTATCACTTAGAAAAAAAATTATTTAATCAACCCTAACATTTCATATTAACCTAGAAAATTCTTATAATGCATCAAAAGTCTCAATTTACATTTATTTTAATATTTAAAATATCAATTAGTTTAATCTTTCATTAATAAGTTAAGTATTGCATCATCATTATGTCATAAATAAATTTAATTATTTGATGTCTAAAATTTATAATTAAAATATCATTATGTATTAAATATTAGTATCTTTATAATGAATATTTATATTCAAATTTATCTTAAGTATAACCCTATATGAAAAATGTTTTAGTTATTAAAATTTGAATTTAACACTTTTAACTCTTCTTTAAATAAAATATAATAAATGTCCAAATCTAATACAATTGGATAAAAGAGGATCATATTTTATTCCTAAGCTTTATTTTGTTCAAAAAACACTTTTCCAATAGAATTAGGACATGTGTTAGGGTAATTATAATATCATTTTTACCTTTAATTATCGTATTTACTTTTAACCATGGTAAATAAATTTAAAAGTTATTATTCACAAAAAAAATCATCCTATTTAACCACATTTTAAATACTAATTTCAAATGTTTGTATTTTATTTTTGAAATTAAATTCACAGAAGTGGTAAAATTATGTTTTTTGAAAATTTTCAAATGTGCCTAGAAGGTGGGTAAAAGACGTTAAAAAGTTCAATAAAATTTTATATATCTAATCTTATTATAAAATGACTCCAATGAATTACATTGGACTAATATAGTTATTATGTATCTATTTTTTCATTAAATTAAATTTAAATAAAAATAATGATTATTTAAATAAAAAGTCAGTTTTTATGTACTGTGGAGTATTTTTACTATTCATCAAAAATTGAAAGTCTTCAGAAAAATACCAAAAATTCACCCTAAGATAATTTTGATATTTCAAATCCAAAAATGAATTATATTTTACCAAATTAAATTTTTTTGAGTATCTAATATTAATTTATTATTTTTCACAAAAGGACATAAAAAAGTAGTTCTTTTAAGAAAATTGTTTTTCTAAATATATAACTATTTTAACAAAACATATACATTTCATTATAAATATGTTTTATTTATGTGAATACATTGTAAATAACAATAAAAATTTATTTTTTACCATTCATATCACAATATTTAATATATAAATAAATATATTGTTTAAATAATTATTATAATAATGTGTTGTTTCGCAAAAACTCACTCTTGTGTATAACGTAAGCCAGGTTAGTGTTGCGTGCAGTATAAGCTATTGGGTTACTTTAAAAATATAACTTAATATGAAATCTTGGGGGGTTACATTCTACCCTCCTTCAATAAATTTCATCCTCTCAATTTGAAATTTTTCTTTGAAATTTAAAGGTTAAAAATAGAAAATATATTTGTGGAAATCCCACATCGGAAATAGGGTTAATAAAATTTAGTCTTAATAAGAGGGAAACAAAAATTAAAAATTCACCACCAAATTAGGATTTAGAATAAGAGAACATTGGTGGTAATTTGAGACACATAATTGGAGGAAAATCATAAATATTTATAGGGAGTGACTGAGGTCATCAATCCCAAACAAGTGAACAATAAATAGATAATTGAGGGCCTCAAATCCATAAATTTATAATGACTTAAAATATCATTGGTTCATAAAAACATAAGGTATTATGATAACACATATTTGGTTTTAAGATCATTCCCCTAAAGTTTAAGAATTAATTTCTTCATAGAATAAGAAAAAAATACCTAACAAGTAGAGTTCCATCCTTTAACTAATTTCTACTACAAACTCATCTTTCACTTGAAAAGATAATCGAACTCAAAAATATTCTATTTTTCCTAATTGTGTAGGGTTTCAAAAAAATGAATTTATAATCATATATCAAATCATTTAAAAAAAATAAATTATACAAACCAAGACATCACATAGGCCAGTGGTAGGCGATGCACCCTTGTCGCCCTTCGATTGCGGGTTCAAGTCTCACAGCCTTGCTGGACATGACGGGTTGTCGCCTGACCTTCGGGTTGTCCTTTTTATAAAAAATAAAAAATTAATCTTAATAAATGTTTTAACCTTAAACCATAGAATCCAATGTCCAAATTAATCCGTTCAACCCTTTATACTTATCCAAAATACTTGTTTTCAAACTCATAGTCCAAAAATTTATAAGGAAGGTCAACATAACATAATGAAGATCTCTTTTTGACACGTAATATCATGTCAGTACCTTCATTATGTATTCTCTTGAAACATGGTAACACCCTGAATTACCATAAAACCTTATTTATTACACTCATGCTCCCTTATTCCTTATATAATACTAGATATATTCCTTATATCCAAAACTTTTGAATACTCCAACAATGATGGAATAAACTGACCATTAATCAGTTCTAAGGTAGTCAATAATATCCAATATAATTTATCCAAATCAACCATATCTTAATCCAAAATCACTACCTCAGTATTAGGACCATATTAAGGTTTATCTTTCCTTTAACCATTTACTTTACAAAAAGTTTAACTTGTTGTTGAGTCACTTTTCTTAGTACTATATAATCTCAAATCCTCAATAAAATAGTACTACAGTACAATCCTTATTTATTTCCATAATTAATAGAACCAGTACACCATTGATACAACACTCAAATGACATAATTCATTAATAAAAATATAAGAACACTAATTATTCCTCTTCATCTACAAGGAGTTATGACACTACGTGTGGCTATGATGATTGGGACATTGATTCACGTAGTGTCATAACTCCTTGTAGATGAAACATTGTATATTTGAAACCTTTTTCTTACCCTTGTAATCATGTACTTGGTGTCCTTTTTCTCCACACTTATAACAAACACTCATTCCCTTCAATCATTTGCCAAGGTTATTATTTCCACAGTTATCACATATGGGAAAATCTTTCTTTCCCTTCTTCCCTGTATCCATATTTCTCTCTACCATCCTTTTCTTCTCTGGCTTCCCTTCAAAGCCATAGGACTCAGAGAATTATTTACTTGTCTTATTAATACATGATATTATTTCTTCATATGATGAGAATACATGGAAGATTATTTCCCTTCTAAATTTTGGCTTAATACCATGAAATATATGATCCTTCTTACTCTTTGGATCAGGTGTATTGTTGGAGTTCTCATTCCAACTTATCATCACCATTTTTAAACAATGGCATACACTAGGTTAGTTTATGAATCGCAATGCATAATTCCAAACTAGTAAAATACCTAATGTAAATTGAAAAGTTTATGCATATAATACATAATCATAAAAATGTTTTCTTTGAAGAAATATTTACTTATAAATCCTTCATAATGGTTTGTGAAGAAAATGTGAATTATCCTAAGCATATCCCTCGGGAGTGGAAATACCAAGAGTGCAGCAAGTCCCATTATCGTGTACAAAGATACTCTGGGTCAAGACCAAAACCTATTATCAGAGTTTTCACTCCTAGGTACATATATTCCAGAGCCACCTCTACCTATTTTTCACTAGATAAGGATTTATTTTCTTAGAAAACCCACATAATATTTACACTACCAAAATTTTTGGATTTTCTTATATACTAATCCACAAAGTTTATATTAGGTTAATGTTCTCTAATTAGAGTTGTCTAAATATAGTTTCTGAGGTTTGTACTAAACTTCCTCTGATACCAACTATAACTCCACGACCCTAGTTACCTAGATTTTGCATTATTACCTAACATTGGAATGATCACAAGATATCAAGTCTCTATAGACCGATTATTTTAGTAACCTTGGAAGTACTAGATATATACATAAGTTTTACATTACATCATAAAATAAAAAAAATAACATTATGTCCCCTTTAAACACACTCATATCCTTTAGACTATCCATATAGGTTAATCATAACATACTTCTTCACATCCTGGGAAAAAGAAAACATAAGAAAGGGGTGAGCTCAGATGCTCAGTAAGGATAAAAATATAGTAGAAACTATCATAAATAAGAATAAACATTTAAGTAAATGTATAAGACTAAAACACAAGACTTTTAAACTTAAACTTTATCATAATATGGAAAATATAAATCAAATAATTCCATTTACTTATTCACATTGATATTCTACCAGTCGAATAATCACATGTAATATCAATAGCTAATTTCATAATGATGGAATGCATAATGTCGGACATCATAACCATATAGTCAAGGCCTCATGCCAATAATTCGAATAATTTTTTATCAAGGTCTTGTTCCAAGACACTATTTTGTCTCATGAGTCCTACTGATGCATCTAGGATATATAGCGGGCTCCAGACATTACTTACTAAGTCCAATCAATTACTCATATGAAAAGGTTGAAACATAACATAATCATTCATATTAAAACTAGCATAAGAAATGTTAATACTTTAACCATAAACCAGGAATGGTATAAAGAAACACATCCACAGTCAAACATATCACAAAACCTTCAATATAATGTAGAAGATTGTATCATAAAAAATCAACTTCAAACAAGTGTAAAATCCATGAAAGGATGTAGACATAGATGAAATCAAAACTATTTTAGAGAAATATATCTTTATATTTTGAAATAATTTAAAAGTCACATAATTATAAAAGAAAAAATTTATTTTGAAAATGTTCTTATAAGACTGTAAGGGAGGCTTCAAAAGTGTTATAACGATGGAAAATAGCCACACCCGCCGTATAAGTTAAAAAAACATTCTAACCTTAATTTGTTGAAAAGGTCATAAAGTACCTTGTTTGGAAAATAACAGAAAGATTCTTTTCAAAAAAAATTATAAAAAATCAAACAATGGTATAAATGAATTTAACCCATATTCAAGGATATAGTAAAAATGTTTTGAAATACATTTTTAAGAAACATGGATGAATATGATAAATAATTCCCAGTAGATGCTTACGTATAAACAACCTCAGATAATAAAGAGATTGTAAAATTAAACATTACCTTGTACTTTTCATTATTCGAGGGTACGTTAACCTCCCGTATAATAGTTAAATCATTGTTATTAAATTATACAATAAACACATACATTAATATGATATCATATATGATATCATATATGATCTTCTAATATTTCTTTGTTAATAATATTTTAGTAGTATCATTGTTTCGGGTGTTACCTAATTTGTTTTCCTTTATATTTTTTGTTATGTAAGTCATGTTTGTTATGGATAGGATATATTTGATTCATATCAAGAATTATATTAAGCTCTTAAACATTATTTTTAATCATAAAATGAAAATTATTCTTGAATGCATATAATGGAGAATGAATCTCTTCGCGTTCGTGGAGACGGTAATCCGTACGTACGCACATGCGACAATATCATTCTATTAATGGTGAAATCGTATGTAATTGGATGGTATATTACATATAATGAATATTTAACATGTTATATTTATTATTTACATCAATTATACTCATTATTATACTCATCCAAATAATGAAGTGTTGAATAACAAACTACACCACGATGTGGAGACGGTAAGTCGTACGTACACACGTATGGTGAATTTACCATTCATTAGATTAATAGAATAATGGATATGGTTATACCATATTTATAATAAAATCACAGTATTTATAAGGTAATGAAGTTATTATTTTTTTATGGAAACAACAAAAAAAGTGGAAGTGGAAAAAGGAAAGAACATTGAAAGAGGTGATGAAATTATTACCTCTTCTTCATGTGCTTCCTTTTTTATTTGATCAAAAGGGATACTTAGGATGGATTTATGATCAAAGTAATGCCTCTGGGGTAAAGTGAGGGTAGTTGGGAGGATATTTGAGTAGGTTTTGGTAGAGCCAAATGGCTTTGGAGGTGTGAATTTGAGAGATTGGGAAGTGCCCTTTTATAAGAGAGGTGAGGGTCACTTTAGGAAAAGTTTGAAATATTATTTTATTATAAAATCATTTTCGGTTTATAATAGTTCCAAAAATATATATTTTAATGGTAAGGTGGGTTTGGGTCAAAAATACCTCAACAAATAGGTTTTAGATAGGTTTAGGTCACCATATTAACCTTATCATTTAGATTTAACTCTTGGTTAAATAGTTTACCTTTTACCATGTATTCTTGTATTATTATAATAAATGGTTAATAAACTTAATATAAAAATCCAAGAGAAACCCAAGTGGTTCAGTATTGACATATCTGACCTTATCTAAGTCCTTTGTACAAACCTTAAATTTTTAGGAATATTATATCATTTAATAAAATAGTATTTGTTTCAAAAACTCAGTTATGTCAATTTTGACACAATTTATTATTTGGTTTTTGTGAAAGTCAGAAAAACATTATAACTTTGGAAAAGATTATTTAATCAACCCTAAAATGTCATATTAACCTATAAAATTTGTTTAATTCATCAAAAGTTTCAATTTAAATTTATTTTATTATTTAAAATATCAATTATTTTAATCTTACATTAATAAGGTAATTACTGCATCATCATTGTGTCATAAATAAATTTAATTATTTAATGTCTAAAAATTATAAATAAAATACCATTATGTATGAAAAAAGTTTATATTTATTATGAATATTTATAGTCAAATTTATCTTATGTATAACTCTATATTAAAATTTATTTAGTTATTAAAATTTGAATTTAACACGTTTAACTCTTCTTTAGATAAAATATAATAAATGTCCTAATCTAATCCAAGTGGATCAAAGAGGATCATTTTTTATTCATAATTTTGATTCTGGTTGAAAAAAACTTATCTAATAGAGTTATTACATGTGTTAGGGTAATTATAATATCATTTTTACCTTTAATTACCCTATTTACTTTTAACCGTGGTAAATAAAATTCAAAAATTAATATTCACCAAAAAATATTTTTATCTTATTGAACCACATTTTACTTACTAATTTCAACCATGTCTCTTGAATTTTTGAAATTCAATTCACAGAAGCGGTAAAATTACGTTTTATGCAAATTTGCAAATGTGCCTAGAAGGTGGGTAAAAGACGTTAAAAAGTTCCATAAAATTTTATATATCTAATATTATTATAAAATGACTCCAATGAATTAAATTGGACTAATATAGGTATTATGTATCTATTTTTACATTAAAAAAATTAAATAAAAATTATAATTATTTAAATAAAAAGTCGGTTTTTATGTACTATGTAGTATTTTTCACTATTCACCAAAAATTGAAAGTTTTTAGAAAAATACCACAAATTTACCCTAAGATAATTTTGATATTCTGAATATAAAAATGAAGTCTATTTTACCAAATTCAATTTTTAGGAGTGTCTAATATTAAATTTATTATTTTTCACAGAAGGACATAAAAAGTAGTTCTTTTAAGAAAATAGTTTTTCTAAATATATAACTATTTTAACAAAACATATAAATTTCATTTTAAATATGTTTTATTTATGTGAAAACATTATAAATAACAATAAAAATTTATTTGTTACTATTTATATCATAATATTTAAATGATAAATAAATATATCGTTTAAATAATTATAATATTAATGTGTTGTTTCGCAGAAACTCAATCTTGTGTATAACTCAAGCCAAGTCGGTGTTGTGCGAAGTATAAGCTATTGAGTTACTTTAAATATATAACTTACTATGAAATATTTGGGTGTTACAAACAAGTAATATTTAAATGGATATTTAAAATAGTTTCAATTTTTCAAAAAAAGAATGAATTGCAATAACTATGATATATCAAAATAAAAATTTATGGAAGTTTTTTAATCAAATATTTTTAATTATTTAAGAAATAGAGAAGATACATAGGCTATTATTTTAAGAAGTAAATATTACTCAACTATAAGAGAATTGTGGAGAGATATGTGGATGACTTTAACTGTGTTTATCTTAGAGAAAATAAGAAACTACAAAATCTAGATATATATATATATATGATTTTTAGATAAATTAAGAGAAATATTATTAATTGGTAAATACAAAAAAATCAAGAAAATTATAATATTCTATATTTGTCATACTACTGAAATTTTACTTTATGACTGAAGAGAGAAGAAGATGGAAGGATAAAAGAAGTTATTGTGCTGCATTGAATATCATTTGATGTTGTTGTTGTAAACTCATTTGAGGTTATTTTATAGTGAGTAATACTTCAAATCTACTATAAAACCATGAAGATTAATCTTTGGGAGGATGATCTATCTATTGTATGTTTTGGATACAACTATGCACTAAAGTTGTAGTCAAACTCTACAGCTTGTTTATTTCTTCTAAGTGTAAAATTAGTGTACTCAATTGTGGATTAAGTGTCATCTACTTGTACTTATCTGTAATGAAGTGTAAGCTACTTGTATTTAGTTATTGGAATCACTAATAAAATGATCTAGAGTCCTAGTAAAAAATTAATTACTCTAATTGACAACCTCTTACACTCATTTGGGATATCACTAAGAAAATTATCTATTATAAAGTCCCCAAGATCACATAGAGTGTTGGTTGAGTGGAATTGGAGATTTTATTGTATCCTTGAACTGCTATAATTATATTGTACATCATGATCTTTTACATTACTTTATCCCACAACATTACTCACTTAAAAAGAGAGATGACATATTCAAACCAATTTTAAAAATGAAATTTAAAATAAGTTATATTTTGTAAATAACTTAATTCATCCCCCTAGTGACTCTTTGTATACATAATATAGGGATAACAATCCTTTATAACACCAAGTCTACTCTTAAATGTGATTAGTTTAATATCATTCAACATCACTATAAATAGTTGTGGTTGAAATCTCTAATTCCTTCGAAACCTTATCCTCTAAAATATGGTTTCTCCCAAAGTGAATGTGTCTAGACATTCCCAAATCCTCATTCCCACACTAAAAAATCACTTATATTACTAATTCTTTTCCTGACCTGAATTATGAAATTCATGGTGAAGGTGAACATGTATCTATCTCGATCCACCAAGTGTAATTCTAGAAACATAACTTCTGTAAATTTCAAAACTTAACTATAAAATTATCCTCACCATAAAACCAAATAATCTCCCACCCGATAGTTATTCTCACGAGTTATTCCTAACAATATCCTACTCAAATACCTCCTTCCATTATTTTCACCATCTAACTTTTGAATTTCTGTATCCATTATTTGTGTGCTTTATATTTTATGCATGGTCTTCACCATGGTTCTGATCATCCGAGATCCACTGATAAAATTACACCCAATTTTTTCTATACCATGATATATCATTATATAAGCCATGAAACCTCGTGAATGTCTCCATGGAATTCCCTCTAAAAAAATTGTCCTCTTCTATTTTATAAATTTATTAAATTCCTATCAATGAGATTTGTTGTGTACTATTTCCTAAGACCCACACCTTATAGACCTTGAGTTATGAAACTCTTCCACCAATATTTCATAATTTGAGATAATTTTAGTATATAAATATTCAATGATACCACTAAAACTAACCTCCTTCCAAAACAATTTTTTTAAAGTATAGTATAAAAAAACTGATGAACTTTCACTAAAGCTACCGAGCACCTTTTGGTCACTATTGCTCAGTGAAACCAAGGAATGAATTTCTTCTTTACTCCCACTACATTCCAACCTAGTTTTGAAACATAAAAATCTTATCCCCATTACATAGGAACTTTTGAAACTTTGAAAACCTTTTAAAATTTGTTACCATAATGTCAAAATACTTGAGTCATCATCACCACTCCTTTATAACGAAACCTTCCTGAGACTTGGGGATTTCACTCTTTAAACATCAATGGGTTCATTGTTGACTAAAATAAGTTATCATCTTCTCCATGATGCCTTCCTTTGTTCTACGTTTAGTCTCCTCAAACTATAGGCCAACACCAGTGGTAGATTGTATGAAACTTCCTCTGCTTCCAAAAAAACATCATCTAAATCATCATCTAGTCTCCTTAATTAAATAAAAGTTTTGAAAAACTTCAAAAAAAATATTGAGGAAAAAACACATGGACTTTCACATTATATCATTGATGAAGATAAAAATTACTATAGCTCCATGAGAATAACTGGAATTAGACCAGATATTAATTCACCTAGTGTGTCTCCTTACTAAATAAAAACACCTTATAATACATCAAAAAATTACACTCTATACAACTTCCATACATCTTGTATCCTAATTCAAGTAAGTCTTATAACAATTAGGGGTTTTTCACCCTTTTCTCACACCTATGTAATCGAGAGGCTCATAACACATCCTCCATCCTACAAAAGTATACTACTCTAAAATGAAATGATCCTTTTGAAATTATTCATCGAGAAAAAAATTATATCTTTCACACTTTTAAATAACCATTAATTCCCATGTGAGAATACCACATTATACACATACATTAGTATAGAAAATCATATTTCATCTTACCAATAGAAACGATACCTTCCATAAAACTAGGACCATGCTACACTCATTGCTTCTGTTCCGCTTCTGAATAGAAATACCAATTCTACAATAGTCTTGTGTGATCCTACAACCAAAGTCTCAAAAAAGAAACACTTTATCTTATTTATATGATATTGAGTGGTGAGAACACCAGAGCCATCAAACTTGAACTAATTGGGCTAGTGAACAGTCAACAATAAAGTAATCATCCCCTATAAACTAGGTGATTAATAGAACATCTAAAATTTAGCCTTCTATAATAGACTTTTCAGTCCCAGTATTCCTAATAAGATCATAGTGATTGACATCCACCTTTATGGTCATGCACCATATCTCCTAGAAACACCATCCAGAATATTATATTATTCTTTCTTATTATGGTTCCCAATTTTTATAAACATATCTCTTCAATTTGATTCATTATCAATCAAACTTCCAGACTCTATATGAGTAAAAAAATTAGTATTTTCTAAATTCGAAAGGTTCCACCATCAAACAATAAATCCATGCCTTATGAATTATGATTACATCCTCATAAAAATGATTTCCCATTGAATTTGAAAAAATTAAGAGATCAGGACAGACTCTAAAATTTTTCAACAGTCTTCCAACTAATTTACAAACATGACCTCAACAATGAAAAATGTTTCTAAACTCATGGTTATAGAATTTTTTTCATCCAAACCAAACAACCTAGTGCCACCATTATCTTACCAATGGAATCCTTCTAGAAAAATAATAAACTACTTGAACACATGTACCTAAAAGTCTTCCAACCAATTCATAATTTTAAGATATTATAATCCACTCCCAAGATACTCTGTAATAGAGATATGATACCAGTTATTGAGGATTAGAAATACCAGAACAAACTATACAATATCATTGATACCACATGTTGTGGAATTTTCCATATCACTCTCTCTTAGATCATATGCATCCAATACTATATCATGGGAATTAGAAATAGTGAGTCAAATCCATCTAACCTATTTTAATCAAAAGTTAATTCCAAACCTTAACCAATAAAATATTGTCACTATGAAGTTTTATATTCCTTGACACACCCTATTAGAATCAATGTTTGGAACTAGGAAGTGTAAAAACCTTATCCACCAAGTTTATATTCCCTTAAATCTGATTCTAATAACTTTATGGTCTTAAACAAGATTTTTTGATTAAATTAGAAAGCAAGAACAAACCCATGATATAAATAAAGGAAGTTAAATAGATGAATGTAATGAGGTTCAAACTAACCCCTACTCTATGGGGGAACATTATACATATTTATTCAACTAAAAAACCTCTAAGTTATATAGGATCCAAGTCCTAGAACCCAACCCAAACTAACAAAAAATCATTCTAATATTATCCATGAAAAACTCCTACACAAGATCCCCCACTATGATAACCCACAAGTGATAGGTTAAATATCTTCACTATAATCCTCAAAGACTTTCTGTATCTCTTTATTTTACTCTACTTATTATAATATTCCTCCCTTCTGGGATATAACCTCTAGCTTTCATAACTAATGACTTTAACACTTTTTTGCTCTTCTAAGACACACTATACATCATTTCCTCAACCTGCCCATTAAAAACATGATCTATATTAGTCATTAAATCATTTTGATTTCATCTCCTTCAAAACTTGAAAAAATACCAACCACTTATTCATGAAAACTAGGTGAGAATCACCACATTAACTAGTCCTTCTGATGAAAAGTTCTCCAGGATCTCCTCTATTTTAACTATATTCATTTACCCACATTCTGAACCATATCCTTCATCTTTCATGCTACCATACTAGCATCCAAATCATCCTAAAATTCCTATATTGGTCTTTTGAAACCCCTAAAATTGATATGATTCTGATTTTGTAACATCGTGGTTACTCCTATGTTTGATCAGTTTAATCTCATGTAGTTTCACCAAAAATAGTTGTTGTAGATGTCTCCATTTCCTCTGAAACTTAATTATCTTAAACTGTATTACTCCCAAAGTTAATTCATTTATACATTACTAATTTCATATTCCCACATTTTATTATCACAATATAAGTTTATACTTACATTGACCTAAATCTAGACATTCATGGTGAAGTAGAACATATCTTTATCTGGTCCCACCATGGGTAATTCTGTAAACAAATCTTTTAGAAATTCGAACACTTGACCATAAATTCGTTCTCACACCAAAACCCAATAGTTTCATCATTTTTATTTTTTTTATTATTCAACTTTCATAAATTACACATTCTTATTTTTACTAAAGATATAGGATTCTCACATGATAACTTCCATTAATTTTAGATCATATTGGAACCAAGTTCCCAATCACACTAAGAGTGGGATAGAATCAGAATATAAATTCACTTCTCTAAATTCATTCAATTAGATATTATTCTTCTATTAGGAGGAATAAAAAATCAGTCATATGAAATAAACATTTCAACGATTTAATGAATGAGAAAGCATGAGGACATGAGAATTTTATTTGTTTTTTCGAATGGGATATGTCCAAGGAGAATAAATATAATGATGTTTTATGGTATAAAATACTCAATAATCCACTATTATGTGTTTAAAATTTTAAGAATGGTTTAATACCATTTCATTATAACAATCACTCTTCTTATCTCTCCATGGATGTTTTCAAAAGTGGGTTATAAAAAAATTCCCATGGGATTTTACCCTAAAAAGATTAATTGTAACATATATATCAAACCATGAAGGGTATTTATTTTTATCTCAATATTATTATGAACATAATGTTCATATCCTTATGTTTTTAATATATTAAATTTATCAGTGGGAAGCTAGATGTGTATCATAATTGGCTCTACGTAATTCTACATCCTCACCATGTGTTTGTTTTTTTAGCCACCCTATCTATTTTTTCATGGTATGTTGACCAAAATTTAATCTTTAAAACATAGTAAACATAGTTAAGATTTTAGAATATTTTATCCACATTCCATGCCATCTTAAGGATAATAAATAACATATATAATAATTGAACTATATCTTGTAAAATACTTTATAATATTTCCAATAACAAATGAGATATAAATAATCTATTTTTATAAATATCACAAAAAAAGGTGGTAGTTATGTGATTTCATGAGTAATTTTTCCTCATATGATGCATTTAATATATGATCTACCACATGGATATATTCGTTTTGTATTTTTTAACAACTTCCATATATTAAGATTTTTTTATTAGATACACCAAAACAAGGATTATATGGATACAATTTGTTTTTATAGATCCCTTTATGTAACACCTTAATGTTAAACACAAAAACTTTTACACATATCACAAGAAATAAAACAAACACTTAAGATCAAGAGTTTAGTGTCTTTAAAAGATGGATATATTTGTATCTTTAACTCGTATAACGAGGTACATTTATTCTAGCACATGAGCCTTAGCTCGGTTGGTAAGGACTCCGTAAGTGCATCTAAGAGACCATGGTTCAAATCCAGGCGGAGGCAGAATTTCCGGTCACTGTAGCAGAACTTTAGCAACACTGTAGTAGGTACTGTAGCGGGAACTGCGCAGTACTGTAGCAGGTACTATAGTGGGACTGTAGCAGGCACTGTTTGGCCCTATAGAAGCCAGGAATATGCCCCCGTTTGGGCCTTCGAGCCACCGATTTGGTCCCTGAGTCCTGTAAGGCCTTCGGGCCACCCAGGCCTTCGGTTCATTAAGGCCTTTGGGCCACCTCAAGGCCTTTGGGACACCTTAAGTGATGATGCAATCTAGATAACCTACAAGGAACGAGCTCTATAAGGAGGATGAGCAAGAAGCTTTCACCACAGCAGAAGCTAAACAGATTGCAAGAATGAGAGGGTATGACACCTGCCATCGGGAAAAGCCTGTGCATGCACGGGAATGCCTAGCCGAACATCCATGCGAAGGTGGAGAGATGATTTCATGATGAAGATGCTAGGGAGGAGCAGTTCCAAGTAGTTAGTTTGGGTTGTATGTAATGGTTGAATCCTATGGGCAATGAATTCCTCTAAGGCCTATGGTCCATGTAATAATTACGCCTATAAGCCTTGTAAGGGTTCCACCTCACCCCTTGAAAGGTTTATTATCAAAATCAATAAAAAATGAAGGCCTTCGGGCCATTAGAGGAAGGTACATTTATTCTATAAAAATTACCCACACATGTAAATATTCTCTACATATAACTTCATATAAATTCATGGGGAGATGTGAAAACATAAGAAAGGGTGATCTCAAATACCTAGTGAGGTTAAAATAATTATAATGATTCAAAATTTCCTAATCAAATGACAGACATGATCATGTGATATATCAAATAATTAAGTATTAAGACATAATAAATGATAAAGGAATCATGAGAGAATATTCATAATTATTTTCATTAAATGGGATGAGATGTTTTGACAGTCGATAAACAGAATATGGAATTAATCATAGAAACATGGTATAAGATATAAGATGTCACATGAGCATTTAAATCATGATGTTCATAGGAATTTGGAAACAACATTGATCATGACGTCGTAAGTATAAGTCAAGGATCGCTACCTAGATAATATAACATAGTAGACAAAGTTCTATAGTGTATTGTGTTTACTCACTAATCCCATGCATATCATCTAATAAGATAGAAACATTACTCAATTTATTGGAGGGATGTATAATTTTTTCCCACCCATCACATAATAATATGAACATGTATATTTGTTCCACATAAGGAAAACATACATAAATCCACCAATTATCATAACATGATAAACCCATGTAAATTAAATAGGTATATAATGAAATAAAGTATATTTCTAGGTGATTTTTCTTCAATAAAGATAGCGAACTATGATTTATTTACATCATATAGATAATTGGTATACAGTTTAGTCAATAACTTCCATGTTTAATCAATGAATGGGTATCTAGGTGAACACCCTTCAAATAGAAGAATCATACAACGGTACTCATAAGGGAAATTCATTAGAATAATATTTATTCATAGATGATGATATGGAAAGACATAGGTAGTGATGGATCATTCCACTCATAGAGATTTCATATCTAACACATCACTTATATATAAGAACATTGACATGAAGAAGAAAAATAAATTAAATAGAAATGGTAAATATTCATTGAGATTAATAGTTTTCAATTATTAGAGACCAAAAAATTGATGGATAATTCTCCCCCATAATGAAACCTTTTTTCCATAACAATATATTCAAATCCTTCATTAAGGCATGTAAAATCATGTAAGTCATCCAAAGTATATCCCTTGGGATTGTCAAAATAGGTGTGTTGTTAGGCCTACTTGGTGTGCATCAAGTAAAGATTGAATTAGTAGCTGACATTGTGCATCGTTGAGTACGTGAAAATTTAATATTTAGAAATCCTACGTACAACCTACACTAGTGTTTTGGTAAGAGGTTCAAACCACAGAGAAGGATTTTTTGTGCTTAGATGACCGAAAAAACAAGAAAAAATTAAAACAGACAAAAAACACAAAAAAAAACAAGGAACATTAGATGATGGAATGGTGAAGTGAATGAAATGGTGAGTGTTTGAAAATGAGAATGAGTGTAGAAAATTAGGAAAGCAATAGAAATAGTAATAATAGTTGGAATGATTAAATGTTGAGAATAAAGAAATTGACTCATCAGTTTCAATAGTAGTTTCCCTTGTCCATGAACTTAAATTGAAATATTTTGCTCTGATTGAAGGAGGATAACTAGATTTTTCATCTGGTCAATCTGTGATTGATTAAATCCTATAGTTTATCAACTGAATAGTTCTTAAAATCACCTAGTGAGACAAATCAAAAATCCCTGGGTTCAAATTTCTAGTTGAACTTCGTGTGCATCCCTCTCTTGAGCTTGATTCACCTTTTTTGGAATCCTCATATTGAAAACAATTTGTATTTTAACCCGATCAAGATCTATTTTCACTGATTCTTGATGTTTTTTAAAAAGAATAATTTTTCTAAGAGTGGAAGAGAGATAAAATCAATCTAGTAGAAAATTAATACATGAACTACATAAAAAAATTTAACTGGCTATATTATTCCCCCAAGAGAGATTAGCCACGTATCATGGTTGGAATAAACATATTAATAGAAATTAAAATAAAAATATTTCATGTCATATAAAAGTTCATACAAATAGAGAAAGGAGAAAAAAATTCCTCTCTCCCTGCTCGATCTCTCGGTACTCTGAATCTTTGATCTCTATGCACTGCTCCAGCTTATGCTGAATAGAAATGTGTCTCCAGATCTCCTGCCCTGGGAATCTGAATGTGGTGATAGGTGATGCTCCCTGATCTTATGCTCTTGGACGTGGTTTTCATGGGAAGATGAGAAGTTGAATTGATGATTTCCAAATTGTATTTTTCTCCTGCTTAAAGTCATAGTGAAGTGTCGGGAATGATCTGCTCCCTGTTGATCGTTATAAGTCTCTCGAATATGTGAGGTAAATGGAATGGTGGTAGTGGTGCCTATCTCCTGCTACATTTAGAGTCTTCATATTCTCCCTATTTTATCTTTTTTCACCACTCTTGGTTCATTTTTCTAGCTTTCACATGGCTCTTTCATAGTTCGGCTTCCTCCTCAACTGTCACCAAAATAGAATTTCCCCTTAACAGAATCGAAGTCCCCACCATTGAGCAAGATTCCTCACTGAAACAAGAAATATAGAAAAACAAAGAAGCAGTCTGAGTTAAATTGTATTGTCAATATAAATATAATTACTATATTTTCATTAAAATATATATTATATTTATTATAAAACAACGAAAAATATTAACAGACAGAAATAAAACCGAGAAAAAATTTATAAAAATCTATTAAAATTATCAAATTATTAGAAGTAAATTTATGTATAAAATTGAAATAATATTTATACTTTTATAAAAACATTAATTTGTTTAATTATATAGTTAAATAAATATATATATTTATAACTATAACTAATATATTCAATAATCTATTAATATTTATTTTACTATTATTATTATTGTTATATTATTATTTTTATTCGATATATTATATTATTATAATCATATAAAGAAATAAAAAACAAAATAATAATAGATAGGGGTGTTTGTGTGAAGAAGAAGGGGATATGGTGTTGCAGTTCATGAGCAGGAGGTAGGGGAAGGCGGATCATGGCAGCGCGGCCCTCTAAAGGGGCGCAGTGGTCACACTATGAGGATTTAGGTTCTAGCACGACATAGGGAGATCACAGTGTCCAGTCTTCAATGGAAGGCGGATAGGGGCTTCAGATCTCGAGTGGTGTAGCTCCACTGGTAGACAGAAGGGTTGTGAGGTCTTTAACGGTGATTTCCGGCTTCAGGGGTGGGTCTCTGATGTCACGGATCTAGAGAGGTGCTCGGCTTGGCTTCAACTTTGTGGTGGCTGAAGACCCAACGGTAGGCTCGATTTTCAGATTATGTGGT
The DNA here is from genome assembly GCA_963277665.1 of Viscum album. Lineage (NCBI taxonomy): Eukaryota > Viridiplantae > Streptophyta > Magnoliopsida > Santalales > Viscaceae > Viscum > Viscum album. Next base: position 1,898,834,876 of record OY728135.1, on the reverse strand, counting down.
ATCTTGATGTTAATGGCGATTATTCAGTGGGTTTGGATCTATATTGAGTTCTTCAACTGCTTTGAGCGCTGTGTTGATGAGTCCTCTCACCATTGGTGTGGGTGTGAAAGAAGAAAAAAAAAGAAAAAAAAAGGATGTTGGTGGTGATAGAGGACTCATCATTGGAAGATTGGAAACGGTGAGTGAAACTCTAGCAGTGACACCTACAAAACAAACAAAAGAAAAGAATTCATTACAAATAAAATTAAATAATTAATTGAACTAAAAAGTAAATTAAATAAGTTAACAAATGAAATTAAAAATTATAATTCACATTTTAAAAATTGTTAAAATAAAATAATTTTATTTACTAATTATTCAATAAAGAATTATTTTAAGATTACAAATTGTTATCAAACAAATTAATTTAAAACAATAATATTTAAAATCACTTTGTGGAAATTAATTAAAGGAATTAATAAAATCAAAGAATTAAATTAGAATTAAATAATACTAAGTATTAAAAGTATTTAATGAATTGAATTAAAAAATTAAATGAAAATTTATTTATTTATTTAATTACAGAAATAATAAATTAATTAAAAGAATAAAAAATGAAAATTATTACTTAAACAAAAACAAAATAAAATAAATAAATGTTAAAAAAATAAATTAATGTAAATGAAATAATTCAAAATGAAAAAAAAATGATTCATAAAATACATATTTTAACAAAAAATGAAAAATTAAACAATTAATTATAAAAATAACAACATATGAAAATTATTAAAAAAAATACACTATTTTAATAATAAAAAGATAATAAAAAGTGAAAAATGATGTGAAAAGTGAAGACAAAATCAACCACATCAAACTCCCCCACACATAAATGTTTGTTTTTCCTCAAACAAATGGATGCTTTTGACTTTTTGAAACAAACACAATATGTTTTATAGTAAACTCAAAACTGAAGCATGTTGGGACTTTTAAAAATAGTGGGACGGGATTTTCAAAGGATGCTTTCAGAAAAGGTTTTTCCTAATATCAAATACCCACTGGAAATCAAAGGAAACATAAACTCATTCACTATCAAAGATGTCATGTCACCTATATGAATTCAACTACCACCCTACTTCAATTCCAATTCATGTTCTATTTCAAGGAGTGGTGATATGTTAAATCTAGTGGAATTAAAAACATAACAAAAGAAACCTTCAATGTTTACATTCTCTTAAGTTCCAAAAAGATATTTATTTAATTTTTTTTAAATCACCTTGTCTATACAACACAAATTATCTTCAAACAAGTCAATTTTCACCATCTTCATATGCATTCAAAATTCCTCTCACCCTAATGAAATCATTTTTAACTACAAAGAACATTATAGTTTTTTCCTTATTTTTTTAGAAATATTTTTTTACTTAGCCATGTACTTGTGAAGAGGACTATGAAAAGGCACTTATTGATATGTACTGAGGGATAACTCACACAAACAATGCCTATAATCTCAGAATTTCACCGTGGGGTCTCATTTTCCTTTTTTTACTCCAGTTGAAAAGGAATTTTAAGATTACAATTTGAGTTGGCTCTCTAGTGATCATTTTTTTATTAAAATATGAGTCACTTGGGTTTTAGTTCAAATATCCAGTTTCTTAAAGTAATGATCATAATTCCACAAAAACTATCATATCACACTCCCTTCCTAATTTCTTAAGCATATAATCCATAAAAACAAAAAGCAAATCCATTTATCATCCACACATCCCCAATAACTTCAGACTCATTACAACCCTCAACAACCATAAAGTTTTATCTAATATGCAAGAAATAATTAGGTAAAAATTGAACCCAAATGACCCTTAATATGTGAAATAAATTTAGATAAATTATGAAATAATTTGTAAATAAAAATAAAAAATTACCATTTTTTGACAAAAAAATGAAGGGTGTGAGAAAAACGAACCCTATCCCCTACACCTAAAACTCAAAAATGTGACCATTTTTGATTCCTCAGGTGGGAGAGAGTTTTCCTACAAAAAAATAAAATAAAAATATGTATATAAATAAAGTAAATCCCACTGACCACCACCAGAAAATAAGTGATTTTTTTCAATGTTCATTCTTTTCTATGTTATACACAGACAAATTATTTTTTCTCAATTCACTTTGAAAAGTATCATGATAAACATAATAGTAAATATTTAGTTGAATCCAAGTGAAAATAGAGGGTTCAACAAGGTTTTACAATGCATTTCATCTAAATTTGATGCTCATTAGATTCTAGCAGCTAACACCCATGAAATAAAAAAGTTATAATTTTTAAAAAAAATAGGGGGACTCCCCCACACTTGAAACATGAAGAAGGTATCTAAATATGAGAAAATAAATAAAAATAGAAAGAAAATATAACAACAATTCCCTGAATGTGATGCCTTTGTAATTTATTTTTATCCAAAATATCCTCTTCTATAACACTAAGTGAAGTGTTCTAGTTGTTCCTCTCCATTTCCTAAAAGTTATAGAAGATAATTATAAGAAAATAGAATTTAATGATCAACAAAAAAATAAACCAAGGATTGATTTGAAATGATGTTATCCAGAATAAATAGTGGATTTCTTCTTTGGTTTTCCTTTACTGAGTTTCTAGTAATAGTAGCACTTTGGCAGCAGCAAGTCAAGTGACCCCACCAAAAAAAAAGACTATAAGAGACTAGAGAATCAAACAACTGCATTAGTTATTTTTATTGAAAAAAATAAATAAAAATAAAACAACAAAGATACCATGAGTTAGTCCCCATGAAATAGTAAGTTTATAGTCCTCATTTAGAATTGATATAGAATCATTCTTCAAACCGAGAAACGGTATCCAAACCCTTTGAATTACCATCAAATAAATGTTTTATCGTTTTTTCATTGACCAAGAATGGAATGTTTTATTTCCCAACTAGCTTTAAAACTCCATTTACTAGCACTCGTAAAATAATGAAGGGTCTTGACAACTTGGTCTTTAGCTTACCTAGAAAAAGTTTTAGTCTATAATTGAACAGAAGGACCCTTTGACCAACCCTGAAATTCCTATTATGAATGATCGAGTCCTGAAAATATTTTTTTCTATGTTTTTAAATTTTATAATTCTCATAGTATTCCCTCCTAATTTCCTCTAACTCACTCATCTCTAACATCCTTCTCTCATCGATAGCTTTGAAATTAATGTTCAGGGATTTCACTACCCAATAAGACTTTTTTTTGAAATTCTGCAGGTTGGTGAAAGGTTTTAACAAAAAGAAAATTATATGGTGACATCCCTATGGGAGTCTTGTAAGCAGTTTTATATGCCCACAAAGCCTCATCTAACTTCTCTGACTAATCCTTCCTAGAGCTAGGCATTTCATTCTCTAAAATATACTTGAGTTCCTTGTTTGACACTTCATTATATCCACTAGAAAGTAGGTTATAGGTTTTACCTATCCTATGATAGAATCCATATTTCTCCATCAAATTCTTGAATTGAGTACCACTATCTGTGATGAAAGCTATAGGAACACCAAACTGGTAAAAAATTATTTTCTTGATAAACTTCACAACACTAGTAGCAGAATTATTGGTCAGAGCTACTGCCTTAAATCACTTGGACACATATTCGACACCAACAAGAATATACTCATTCCCATAAGAGGATATGAAGGGTCCCATGAAATCCAAGCCCCATACATCAAAACTTCAACCTCCATAATCCATTTTAGAGGTAACTATTGACTTATTCCTACATTTACAAGCATCTAACATTTATCACAACCAATGACAAAACTCCCAACATCTTTGAAAAAATTATTCGAATAGAAACAAGCATGTAGAAACTTCTGAGTAGTTCTATATCCTCCATGGTAGACACCCCAAGGTGATGAATGACATCTCTCAAGTATGGGAAACATCTCCTCATCATCTATACATCTCCTTAAAATACCATCAATACATATTCTAAAAAGAAGAAGGTCATTAAAAAATAATATTTTTTAATTTAGATATAAAACTCTACCTCTAGTTCTATGATAGGTCCTTGGGAATGACACCAACAACTATAAAATTGAAAAAAAATTCAAAGGAAGCAGACTACTACGCATAAGATGCAAACAACTATTCATCAATAAATGAGGTGTTGATCTCTCTTAACTCCTCACTTTGGGTGTTGGGAATCCTATACAAGTGGTTTTCTACAACATTTTCAACCCCATTTTTATCCTTAATAACAAAATTAAATTCCTGAAATTACAGTGTCAAACTCATGATCCTGGTTTTTGAGTCCTTCTTATCTAGTAAGTACTTGACAGATGCATGGTCAGTAAAAATGATAACTTTAGACCCTATCATGTACTATTTGAATTTATCAAGGGAAAACATCACCGTATCCAACTCCTTTTATGTAGTTGAATAGTTCTTTTTAGCATCATCCAACTTCTTACTAGCATAGTATATGACATGAAACTTCTTATCCTTCCTTTTCCCCAAAACAACACCTACTTCTAGGTCACTTTCATCACATATTACCTAAAATGAGAGCTTCCAGTTTGGGGAAGTGATCACTCGTGAGGTAGTCACCTAATACTTGAGTAAGTTAAAGGACTCCATGCATTTTTCATCAAAAAAAAGGGTGTGTCTTTAACTAGAAGTGAGAAAATATGCCTAGTAATCCTTTAAAAATTCTTAATGAACCTCTTATAAAACCCATAATTTCCCAAGAAACATCTTTTCCCATTGAAATTATTAGTTGGGGAAAGCTTTTGGATAACCTCATCCATGGAATTTTCAACCCTCAACCCCTTATTAGACATTCTGTGAACCAAAACAATTCCCTCAGTAGCCACGAACTAGAACCTTTCCCAATCTAAGACTATATTGGTCTTTTGGAATCTTTATAACACAGTTTCCAAATTTTCAATGCAGTTCTCAAAATTACTTCCTAAAAATGAAAAATCATCCAGGAAGACTTCAATTATCCTTTGAATCATATCTGAGAAAATGGATATCATGCATCTCTGAAATGTGGCTGGAGCACCACACAATCCAAAGGGAATCTATCAGTAGGTGAATGTCCCAAATGGAAGAGTGAAGTTAGTTTTCTCTTGATCCTTTTTTGAAATGGAAATACAGTTGTAACCATAGTAACTATCAAGAAACTAGAAAAATTCATTGTCTTTTAGCCTCTTCAACATTTGGTCCAAAAATTTCATGGTAAAATGGTCTTTCCTTATGGAATCATTAAGTTTTCTATAGTCAATACAGAACCTCCATTTATTCATTGATTTTTTTGGATTTTCTCATTATTTTCATTTTTGACCACTATCACACAACTCTTTTTGGGGACAACTTCTAAATGGCTAACCTAAGGACAATCAAAAATTAGAAAAATGATACCATCATCAAACAAACTTATAAATTCTTATCTCACAAGTTATTTTATGTTTGGATCAAGTCTCTTCTGGGATTACATTAATGGTTTAGACCTAGGTTCCATTGGGATTTTATGCACAAAAAAATATGGATTTGTACCCTTAATATCATAAATTGACCAGATTATGACAGACTTGTACTTCATCAAAACTCTCAGAAGGTTATCCTCTTGAATTACCTCTAACATGGAGGACATGATCATTGTAAGTGTGGATTTATCTACTAAAAAGGAATATTTCATATGGTTAGGTAGGGGTTTGAGCTCTATAATGTGTGGTTCATAGTTTAACGGAAGACACTTGAGCTTGGGTGGACCAAGGTCTTCATGTTTCCTCTTGAAGAAGGTGATTTAGAAGGCTTCCTCCTCATCACTATTACTTCCAGAATTTTTTTCTAAAATATAGACTCCTCTTTTGGGGAAAAAATATGTTCCATAAAAACTCATCTAGATGTTCCATGAACTCTCCCTCAAATTACATAATAGAATTATTTTCCTTACTTGAGCTAATCCTTATGCAAATTGTAGCAGGGATCTCAGGTTCACCATTGATCCCTTTCAACATTCTCAAAAACTCATCTTCCTCTTCATCAATAGAATTGTTAGCTACTAACATCTCATCATTGGTAAGTATTGGGTGGGTGGGTTCTTTAATTTTCTTGAAAACATTGAAATCCTCCTTTTTCAAATAATTTGAAAATTAGCTTAGCCTTTGAGACAACAATCACATCTCCCCCTATATCCAGACATGGCCTACCAAGGATGATAGGTACCTCATGGTCACAATCCTTATCGAGTATGAGAAAGTCATCAAGCAAAAAGAGTCTTCTTACACTCACTATAAAATCATCTACCCTGCCCACTAGATTATTGATTGATCAATCAACAAGTAATAACGCAAAAGTGGTGGGTTAGGGAAATACTAATCTCAAGTGTTGAAAAAGTGATAGAGGGATCAGATTTATGCTAGCTCCAATATCACACAGATAATCTAACTTACCACCTCTATCCCCAAATGGGTAGGGGATAATAAAACTCCCTAGGTTCTGAAGCTTAGGAGGTATCTTATTCTGCAATACAACAATACACTCCTCTATGAGATTATAAGTGTAAAATTCTTCCAAGGTCTTTTTATTGGAGCATATTTTTTAGATATTTTATGTAAGATAGGTTTTAGATTAAGTCTTCTAAGAATTTGATGTCAATATTTATATTTTTACCACTTTTATAAACATTATCACCTCAGAATAATGAGTTTTTTATTCTTGTGGAAAAGGTATCATAGAGGGAAAGTTTTTTACAATTGGGGGCATCCCTACAACTTCCTCTCAAATCTTTTTCTTCTGTTTATTTTATCATTTTTCAATCCATTTTCTATATGTTTTTTAATTGGAATAGAAGGAACCAAATGGTTTCTAGTGCTTCTATCTAGTATTACAATTTTTTCATTTTCTACACTCAAATTTTCAAATTCATTGAGTTTTTATTTTTCATTAGTTTGGGGGCACTTCATTAGGTTCTTGGTGGTTTTGATACCACTTTTTGAGGTTAAAGATATTTCATTTCCCCCGGGGTTGTCTTCAGTGGTACTAGGAATCTTACCTTTGTCTCTACTGCCCAAATCCCTATCCAACTATCCCATTTGAATTTCTAGATTTTTCATTCTTGAATCCATTTGGACTTTATCAAAATCATTTTTAGTCTTATATTCATCAAATCCTCCTATCAATTGTTAGAACATACCCCTAACTTCATCTTGTGAATTTAATAATTTGGGTTTGGGTTGGGGTTGGGGTTGGAATTACTGCTTAGGAGGCTTCTAAAAACCAAGAGGGGCAGTAGGTTGAAGTGCTCCCTACTCCCTCCAAAAAAGGTTTGGGTGGTTCTTATACCCCTGATTATAGGTGTTGGAAAATTGGTCATCCCTAGGCAACATCCTAGGATCATAGATAGAAAAAATTGAATTATTAAGAGTTTTTATAGGCATTTCGATGTTTGGACAGTGGGTCTATGAGTTCCAAAACATGTCGCAGTGGTGAAATTTATCCGTAAGGTTGTTATGAGTGTTTTTATTGAATAACCTAGCATCTCGGGATTTATATTTTGGGAAAGGGGTGGGTTCCTTCTCAAAAAAAAATTCTTCTCCTAAAATCTTTATGTTGTTAATTTTGTGTGAAAGTGTTAAATATTATTTTCAAATCTTTGCAGTCCTATCACTAAAGTCCCCTCTAGTAGACTGATTCACCAAGGTTTGGTGGTAAGGGGTGAGACTGTTCTAAAATGTGGCTATGAGGAATTGGGGAGTGCATTTATGGTTTGGAAAATGTCTAAGTAGTCCCCTGAATCTATCCCAAGATTTATGAAACATCCCTCCCTCATCTTATAAGAACTCAGTGATCTTGTGCCTAATCTCAAAGGTCATTCTCCTAATATATAATTTCATAAAAATGCATTGAAAACTTGATCCCATGTGATAAAAATTTCTTTATCTAACTATTTGAACTAGGACCTTGCATAGCCCTTGAGGCAGAAAGAGAAAACCCTCATTTTTAATTCTTCCTCACTAATTCCTCACAATGGAAGATGTTAGACACTAAAATATAAATCACTAATAAAGTCAATAGATCTTCATAGAGAATCCCATTGAAATTAGGTAGCTGAAACAATATGGATTTCTTGATTTCATTGTTTATTTATATAGGTGCGATATGAATGCAAGAAGGGTTGCTATAGACAAAAGGCAGTAGGAATTCTCTCAAACTGTTCCTCTCTACTATCTCATGGCCATTCGGGTTCATATTTTTAGGTGGGTTTGCATTTAGAGGTGGTGTATTGTTTATATTTTGCTTCACATCCTCTCTATTGACTTCCATTTTGATTTTCTCTTTACTCTTTTTCAAGTCTTTGAGGTTTTTATCAATCTCGGAAAAATCATGTTTTGAGGTCTCAGAATTTTTCCTTGTTTTCATACATCAGGTTTAGAAAAAAAAAAATGAATTTTTTACAGATAAATATTTTTGATATTTTTTTTATTTCTATTTTTTAACTGTTTTTCTATTCTTGATTTTTTTTTTGGGGTTTTATATTTTTTTTTTCAATTTTAATGTTTTTTATGTCAATTTTTGTTTTAGTTTCTTTATTATTTTTACATGCCTTCCCCATAAATGGTGCAAAATTTTGATGTCATGTGTCGTTGAGTGCATGAAAATTTAATATTTATAAATCCTACTTACAACATACACTAGTACTATGGTAAGAGGGTTGAACCACGAGGAAGGGTTTTTTGTGATTAGATGAAAAAAACATGCCAAAAAATAGAACAAAGAAAAACAACAAACAAAACAAGGAACCATATATGAAGGAATAATGATAAGAATAAAAGGTTGAGTGTGTGAAAATTAGAGTAACTATAGAAAATCTGGAAAGAAACATAAGTAGAAACAACAGTCGGAATGATCAAATGATGAGAAGGGGGGAATCGACTTGCTGGTTTCAATATTGGTTTCCATTCTTCATGCACTAAAATTAAAATATCTATATCTTATTGAAAGAGGTTAAACATATTTGTTGTCTGTTCAACCTGTGATTGATTGGCTCATACAATTTATCAATTGTAGAAATCATACAATCATCGAGTGATATAAATGAGAAAATCACTGAGTATAAATTGTTGGTTGAACTCAGTACCCCCCTCTCTTGAGCTTGATTTAACTTTCAGTGGAATCAATATATTGAAAACAATTTGGATTTAAATCCGATAAAGATCACTTTTCACTAATTATTGATACTTTTTAAAAAGAATTATTGTTTTGAGTGTGAATAAGAGAGAGGAAATAAAATAGAATATTAATGCATGAGTTATAGGAAAAACAGATCTAATCAGCTAGCTTATTCTCCTAAGGGAGATTAGCCACATATCATGTTTAGAATCATAATGATTAAGAGAAATTAAAACAAAAGAGATCATGTTGAATAAAAGTGTAGAAAAATAGAGGAAAGAGAAAAAATACTCTCTCCTAGCTTGATCTCTAGGTACTATGAATCTCCAATATCTGTGTACCTGTCCTACTAATGGTTAATGTAAATGTGTCTCTAGATTTCCTGCCCTAGGAATTTGGATGTGGTGAAAGGTATTTTTCTCTAATATTCTACTCATAGATGTAGAAGTCATGGTAAGATGATAAGTGGTATTGATGAAGTAATAAGTGTCTTCTACTCCTACTTGAAGTCATAGTGAAGTATTGGTAATAGTGTGCTCCCTATATCCCATTGGAAATCTCTTGAATGTTTGTGAGGTAAATGGAATGCTGGTAGTACTTCCACTCTCCTTCTTCTATTGGAGTCTTCAAATGCTCCATGTTTTACCTCCTGTCACCACTCCTAGTTAATTTCTTAGTCTTCTACATGGCTCTTTCACAGCGTTGCTTCCTTTTCAATGTTTAACAAAATAAAATTTCCCCCTAATAGAATCAAAGTCCCTCCCATTGAGCACGATCCCTCACTGACAAAATAAATACATAAAAACAAAGAATTAGTTTGAATTAAATTAAATTATAAATATAATAACTATTATATTTACATTAAAAAATATATAATATTTATTATAAAATAGTAGAAAATATTAACATATAGAAATAAGACATAGTAAAAATTATAAAAACTTATTAAAATTATCAATATTATTAGAAGTATATTTATGTATAAAATTGAAATAATTTGTATAATTTTATAAATATATTAATTAGTTTAATTATATAATTGAATAAATAAATAAATTTATAACACTAACTAATATAGTCAATAATATATTAATATTTATTTTAATGTTATCATTATTATTGTTATATTATTATTATTATTTTATATATTATATTATTATAACTAGATAAAGAAAGAAAATCAAAATAAGAATAGAGAGGGGGTGTCGTACGAAGTGGATGGGGAGATTGGGATGTGGTTCATGCGCAGGAGGCAGGGGAAGGTTTCTTTTGGTAGTATGGCACTTGGGAGGGGCTCGGTGGTCACGCGGTGAGGCTTTAGGGTCCAGTGAGATATAGAGAGCTCATAGTGGCTGGCCTTCGACGGATGCAGATAGGGCCTTAGGATCTCGAGTGGTGTGGCTCCACCAGAAAACGTCAAGAGATGTGAGGTCTTCAATGGTGATCACTGACTTTAGCAGCAATTGTATGTTTTAATAGAGAGTCTATGATGGCATGGATCTACAAAGGTGCTCGGGTCAGGTTCAACATCTCTATGACCAGAGACCCAATGGTAGGTTCGATTTTCAGATTCTATGTTCTCTTGATGTGAATGGTGATTATTCAGTGGGTTTTGTTCTGTATTGATTTATTCGAATCCTTTGAGTTCTATGTTGATATGATGTTGGGAGATTTCTATTTTTATGTTGCTTAAATATTTTGTTGTCATTTTTGATTTTACTGTTTTTGTTTTCTTTATGTGGTGGGTGACGAAGGAGTGGAGATGGTGATTCATAAGGTAGTGGAGTAGTAGTGAAAAGTGACACTGGGGTTGACTCAATGAGTCACTTCCAAAGTAAGGGTGCAATAGTTCTAAAGAGCCATCGTTGGGAAGGAGAAAATGGTGGAGGTGAGACATGTTTGGTTGGTTGAAGCTAATAGTGTGACGGGACTACAACGGTGAGAAGTGTCACCACTGGAGGGATGGAAGGAGACTGGTGGTGAGATAGGCAGAGGAAACTGGTGGTGGGTCCTCGAAGTGGATTGGAGGTCGGGGATGGACTAGCGGTGATATAAGACCCACCTTGAAGTGTATTCAAGAAAAATTGAAAATTATGGGAGCAATGGTGAGACTTCTCACCATTGGTGTGGGTGTAAAAGAAGAAGAAAATGACAAAGGAAACGATTTTGGTGGTGAGAGAGGACTCGCCATTGGCAGATTTCCAATGGTTAGTGCAACTATGGTGGTGACACCATCAAAACAAACAAAAGAAATTAATTCATTACAAATGAAATTAAATAATTAATTAGACTAAAATTTAAATTAAATAAGTTAACAAAATGAAATTAAAAAAAATCTAATTCACATTTCAAAAATTACTAAAACAAAATAATTTTAATTAATAATTATTCAATAAAGAATTTATTTAAGATTATAAATTGTTATCAAAAAAATGAATTTAAATAAAAAATAATTAAAATGATTTTGCTAAAATTAAATAATTAGTTAATTAGTTAAAAAAATTAATAAAATCAAATAATCATATATAAATTAAATAATACTAATTATTAAAAGTACTTGCTGAATTGAATTAAAAAATGAAATGATAAGTTAATTTAATTATTTAATTGGAAAAATAATAAATTAATTAAAATAATAAAAAATTAAAATTTATTATTTAAACAAAAACAAAAGAAAAAATGAATGTTAAGTACAATGAATTATTAAAATTAAAATAATTCAAAATGAAAAAAATGGTCCATAAAATAAATATTTGAACAAAAAATAACAAATTTAAAATTTAAATATAAAAATTATAACATTTGAAAATTATTAAACAAAATATACTATTTTAATAATAAAAAGAGAAGAAAAAGTGAAAATGATGTAGTAAAGTGAAGAAAAACTTAGCCACATTAGTAGCCAATAATCCATTTCTAAGATTTTTATTCTTATTTACATTTTATCTAGATCCTCTATCCATTTTTTTGTATCCATATAGGGATTTAATTTCTATGAAATCACACATATTTTACATCATAAAAAATTTAGGATATTTTTTGTAAAAGGAAAAGTTTGAGCCTAATAACGGCTTGTGAAAGTGGTATATAGTAAGTAATGGTGATCTATAATTGATAATATAGTAATTAATTTATAATAATTAATCATAATAATTTTTCTCCTTGAATGAAAAGGAAATGGAATGATTTCAAAAATAAAGGTAAAGATGAGGTTAGGAACCCTTACTTTGGCATAATAACGGCTTATTAAAACACTATAATGTGTAGAGATAAGTAATATATCATTAAAAATATTTTAAAAGGATGATAATATCATATAATTACAACTATGTAAGTATTTTAAAAATGATTTAAATTATATCACAACAAAAGGATTGTAATTGAAAATGAAAGAGGAGGGTCAGGGACCCTTACCTTACGTACCATTTCCTAAGATTAGAGGGATGGTTCCTTGAGAGCTTGGTGGAATCGAAAAAGGACATAATGGGGGACTAATAAATCTAGGTAAATTCTAATGATCTTTGGATTTAATGAAATGGGGTGGATAGGTGGGTATTTATTTCAAAATAAGAATAATTGTTTATTATTTTCCAAATATAGAATTTGGAAAACTTGGCTTTGGAAAAAACATTTTACATGGGAACCCATGGTCTTGTATCATGGTTTATGAAATTAAGAACATGGTTTTTTAAATAATTAAATTTCAGAAATGAATTTTTATTTTATATATTAATTTGACTTTAAAATTATCCTTTATTCATTAAAAATGTTTTTTGAAAGTTAAAAAGTTATTTTTAGAATTTGGAATTTCATTTTATCTTTTATAAAATTATTTTAATACTTGTAAAAAAATAAAAAATTATTAAACATTTTTAATTCATGAAAAAAAATATTATTATATCATTATTACATTATTATGAAGTCATAAAATATGTGAAAACACAAAACTGTATTTTTATTATTAAATTAAAAATAAATTATTTTAGAAAAATCTCAAAATTTCACCCTAACCTAATTTTGATATATTAATTCCAAAAAATATGTCTAATTAAAATTATAAATATTAGATATTTAAATTTTAAATAAAATTATTTAATACATAAGGAAAAAATATTAGGAGAAAACCACTTCTTTTGTTGTGAGTGATTATTTTTATATTGGTTATTATCTATTAATTTATATTTGATTGATAATTATTTATTTATAAATGTATAAATTTTATATTTTATGAAATTATTCTCCTAATTAATTACAATTTATATTTTGAATATATAATTTAGAAAATGGTTTCAGTGAAATAACCTTTCTATTTCGGGATTGCAATGTCATGTTAATGATTATGTTACTCTTCTAAAAACTACATTATCAATATTTTATAACCATTTTTTAATAATAAGACATAATAAATAAGAGGAATTTCATTTTAAACTTATTATAATAAATATTTCATAATTTTATTTTATTATAAAACATGATACATAACATTATAAAAGGATATTTTTTACTAATAATATATATATATATATATATATAGAATAAAATAAAATCCATTTAGAAATTAAATGAGTTACATTGTAATTAAAAATGAATGATAAAGTATGATTTTAGTGTAAAAAATATATTTAACCATTCATCATATATTTAAAATAAAATTTTCATACAACATTAATTTTAATATTTTACAATATTATGGATTTGAAAACATGTTAAAGACTGTTAACTATTAGATTATAATGTCTTAATTACAATGTTAATATAAAAATAAAACTAGAAAGTAATGTAGTTATAAAACAATATATATAAAAATAATTTTTAATTTTAAAAAAGTGATATAAGTATATATAAAAAAGATAGAAAATGAAAATAGGAAAAACATAGACTGGTATTAGGTGTTGTGTGCTTGTCCCCCTTTGGTCATTGGTCTGAGCCCTGCAGCCTCACCGGAAGTGACGGGTTGTCGCCCGACCTATGGGGTGTCATTTTTCTCATAAAAAAATTAATAAAAAAATATATTATACTTTAAAAACATATAATGAAATAAATTAGGTGATTAATATATCAAAATGGAAGAAATTAATTTAGAATTTACATTTAAAATTTAAGAAATAAATTTTATAAAAATATTAATTGGAAATATTGGATGTTACATTCTAACCCCTTTAAATAAATTACATCCACACAATTTTAATCATTATTGAACACTTAATAATGTTTTTTATAACTTAAATGATCCATAATTCTATTCCCCTAATGTAATATTCAACACTCACTATGGAATGGTTATAATATGGATCAACACAAAATTATAGAAAATGTTAAACCAATATATTTAATCTAGTTATACTTAACCTAGTATTATAGAAAAAATAGTTATCTATTTAAGGATCTACACTCAAATACATAATATCATAATTCAAAAATTTAACCAAACTCTAATCTAATACCAAATGAGATTCCCCATACCTACACTTACATATGTGGTGATAAACATATATTCTTTTACATATTTTATAAGAAATGAAACAAACATCCAAAATAAAAAGTTCATTGTATTTTGAAACTAGGTATATTGATATATTTAACTCACATTCCAAGGTACTTTTATTCCATAAAAATTCTACAAACATGTATTTATCCAATATATATCCCTTCATAAAAATTCCTAGAGAAATGGGGAAACATAAGAAAGGATAAACTCAAACACTCAATAAAGGGTAAAAGAATTATAATGAGACAACAATTTACAATAAAATGGTTCATATGATCATCTGATAATTGGAATGATTAAAGGAGTAAGACATATGAAATGATAAAAGAATCATGAGAGAATATTAATAATTTAAGGCATTAAATGGGGTAAGATATCATGTTAGTTAGTGAACATATCATGGGATCAATCATAGAAACATAGAATAAGATATAATATTTCATAGGGGCATGGTACTCATAAGGATCATAGGAATATGGAAGCAACATAAAACATTACATCATAATCATAAATCAAGGATCACTGTCCAGACTATATAACATAGTGGAAAATGTCCCATAATGGATTGAGTTTACTCCCTATTCCCATATATATCATATAAGGAGATATAAACCATTAACTAATACATTGGTGGTCTATATAATTCTAGGCCCACTCATCACATCATAATATTTACATTAATATGTGTTCCACATAAGGAAAACATATATTTCTTATTTTGACAAATTAAAGTGACCTAAGGTTGGATATCAACGGATTGTGGTAGCAAGGATAAGGAAAACATATATAAATACATCAATTATCATCACATAATGAACCTATGGAAATTAAATGAGTATCCAATAAATGGTATGCAATTTAGTGAATAACATCCACAATCAATCAATGTATGGGTATCTAGGTTAATAGCATTGAAATAGAATAATCCTATAAGGGTATCTATAAAGGAATGTAATTGGAAGAATAGTTATTCATAGCTGATGATAAGTAAATACAATGTTATTGATGGATTATCCCTCATATAGAGACTTTATTTCCACCACACCACATATAAGGAATCAACCTTAAACATTACATAATCATTATTTTTAAGTTAATAATTCACTCTCTTAAATTTTTTCGATATTTACAGTTTATATTTTTTTAGAATTAGGTCATCACCCTTACATAAATAAATATTACATCACAAGGTGGTCACATCCACTCAGTATTCATTTTTCCCACAATACAAAACATTTAGGATATAATAATTTTTATTTCCTTGATATATCTTCAAAATTCTCATCTTGACCTCATCCTTGTCCTTACTCATCCTTAAAAACCTATGATAAACATTTAAAAAAATGTAATGAGCACAAAATGATATATAAGGGATATATAAATGAAATAAATATACTCTTTAATACATGAATAATCATATAAAATTTCCTTTTTCAAAATAAATTTTGAGCTCAAAATAAATATTTTCTTACCCAAGAAATCAACTTCTCTGCCAAAATATTTTTATAAAACATTTCACGAGAAAACCTTTTCCCAAAGTTATACATAAAGGTTTATTTCAAAAATTTCATGAAGGTTTCTTTTAAATCATGAAAATATCATGAAAATATTTCCACAAAGTTATACATTTCACCCTTAAGAAGTAACATAAATATCCCTATAAACTTAAGATTATTATCTTATCTTATAAAATAATAATATTTCCATGAAACCCCGTAGAAAAAATTTATAAATAATATAAGTAACTTGGTAAATAATTTCATATAACTCTTACAATCACTCTTATAAATAGAATAACCTACCCTATAAATTCAAATAATATCTTAGGATAAACCTAACCGGTTAACTTCGTCCCTTTACCCAATGCATTGGAGAGATATATTGGTCTCATGAGCTATATCAGGCTCACCTAACATCTTGAGTTATATAAATATCACTAATCATCATAATTAATGTCCAATAACCATTACATAATCATAAAAGATGAAATATTATATCTCTACCATCATACTCATAAAAATATTCCTTACAACCATAAGAAAAATATTTCCAAATATCAAAATATCCATTCCATTTAAAACTTATTTTGAGGATACCTTGAAAAAAGGGAAGAAGGGTTTCACTTTAAAGAAAATATTAAATATTTTAAAAAAATACAAACATAAAATAATGGTTATAATGGAATAAAAACCTATTTATTACATATATGTTAAAATAGAACATTATTTTTTCCTTTTTTCAAAATGTTCCATATAAAATAAATAAAAATAATCATTTTGAAAACCATTTAAATAATGTCAAAAGTGTTATAAAATTAACTTTTTAATTCATTTATTCCAATATAAATTCATCCATATAATAATTTTAAGAATATGGATATGGAAGAAAAATATTCAGATGATAAATCTTGAAAACATTTAAAATGTGGTTTTTATGGTAAAGTGTACCTTACCATGAGTCCAACTCATAAAATACATTCTTTATATTCCTAAATAAAAAAATTATGTTAATTATTTACTTACTTAATAACCTTTTCAATTTTATTATTCGTTTTATTTTATTTATTACTATGATATATAAAATTACTTAATCAATTCAGTTCACATCAAATTTTTTGATGATATACAACTCATATGTCTAAAATAACATTGGTAAGTAAATCATGGTCAAAGAGGTAATTATTACATAATATTCACAATAAAAATCATGAAATAATTATCATTTTTATATTTTAATTATAATTTTAAAACTAAACATGAAATATGGATATGAAAAATCAATTATGTTATAATCATGGAGATGGTAGGTCGAATGTCTGGATAAGTAACGTTTTCATTTTTCAAATAACTTGAGTGAAAACTGTAATAATCACTTTATCTTTATATAATTATTATAATATCATAAATTTCATATTATTTATTTAAATACACTTATATATATTATCCATGTGATGTGGTCAAGAAAAAATGAATCAAATCGCTTCGTGGAGGTGGTAATTTGCACGTACACATGAATGATGTTATCATTTTGTAATGGATAGAAAGGTAAGTAGTTATATTATATATTATATTTATAGAAAGATAAATATTTCATGAACATAATATACATATATTAAATCCATCATTATAACCATCCTTGAGAGGCAATGATGGAAAAATAATTATGTCGGTTCGCAAGGCGGTAGTTTGTCGTACACATGAATGATGGTTTCATTTACCATTTGAAGAAATAATGAGATTAATTTAGGTTATTAAATTAAAATAAAATCACTTTATAACATATAAGATTCTATCTATATTATTTTATCATGTTTTAATAATATTTGAATGAGTTATAAAATGAAATAAAACAAAAATGCTCGGTTAAGAACTATACAACTTCTTCAAACAACCTCTTTAGGTTTATACCTAAAAAATTCCTATATTGGTTTTATGATAAAACTAGGGACTCTATGATGTGGGTAGGGATGTTAGGAAGGGATTTGGTTAGTACTTGGATGAACTAAAAGGTTATTTAAGTTTGTATATGAGAGGATAGGATGTGTCCTTTTTATAATTGGGGGAGAGGACACACTTAAAATTTATAAAAAGATTGAAATATATTAATATATTACACAATAAAAATAGAACATTTCGAAATATTATATTATATATGCTTGAAATATGGATATAAAATAGGATTCATACATGTTTTTAGTTTATTTTCATCCATATAACTTTAGTTTAACCCACAATAAACTTGTTTTAACCTTAAATGTGGTAACACCTTTTATTGTTTTGGCTATTAATTAAAACCAAAAATTAATTTAAAATTATAACCTAATATTAATTTTTTTAATTATAAATATTTAATCCATTTTATTAAATTTAATTCACAAAATTGTAAGGATTCAATTAAAATTAAACCCATAAAATGCAATGAAAAATGGGTTTCCAAAAGAAAAAAACCCTTTTAAGTATAAATATGTTTTTACACCAAATTCAAGTATAAAACTAAATACATATTTCTCGACCAAACCCGATGAGGCCCAGTTCGAAACTCCCTAAGCCTTCCTCTAATAGTCCATGGGATGGAGACTAGTGTTGAGTAGGCATAACACTAACATGGGGGGAATTTCCTATGTATGTGTACACACACACACATCTCCAAGCTCAAAAAATGATGAAATATAAAAACCATTAACTAAAAAATGCTTGAATACATATATATCCAACAACCAGAGTACAATAGAAGTACTGAAAGTGAAATAATGGAAAAAAAACCCACAAAAGAAAATAATAAAAGTGTCCAACCTACTCAAAAGGAGGGGATCACTATTTACTACAACTGCCAGAAATCTCCTTGGACCAGCTCCGATAAACACCTTGGTATATCTAGATCACTAAGATCCACCTGTCTTGGGTCCTTTGTGGAATCCATTGATACAACTTTGGTCTTCACAAGAAAAAAATATGTGCGGGAAAAGTTCATGTGAGGATGAGTATAAGAATACTCAGTAGACGCTCCAAAAACTTAAAAAGAAAAAAGGAGAAACTGAAAGGAAATAGTCCACTCGACCTAGATATATGGAACCCCAATAAATATAGAAACTCCATATTGAACCAAACTCAATTATACATGACAAGTCAACTCTATCTACAAGGGGTGTCAACCCTAACATGTGACAACACTGCAAAGACTCCTAGAAATCACCCAGATATACTGGCCTCAAACTCTAAGTCTCATGAGGTTCCGAAATCATATCCAGTAATAGGGTTCTCTTCATAGGCTTTAACCATATCACAAAACCAAGAGAACACACTCTATGAGCTCATCCATTCTAAATAGAACCTCTCTGAGAGATGCACTCCCTCAGAAACAACTCTACCATTCCTAATGGTATGTTTGAGAGAACGTGATCCATAGAGAACATCTTACTAGGTCTAGCTCCCGTGCCTAGCACCAGAGGTCCTTTTGTCCTTACCTTGTTCTTAGAACAAGTTAAAGATAACCAAGTGAAGAGGATCCCCCATACCACTGCACACAATTGAGGGAGCATTACTCCAGACTATGACCTTCGTGCATCCTCTCTAACATGAGAGAATAGAGGGACCCACACCTCACCACTGCCCCAAAGTCGAGGGAGTACTACTACTAAATAAAACGTGAAACCTTTTTCACTACTGTATGGAGTGTCCCACACCTCATTCCATTGAGGTAGAACTAACTCCTAACTAGGTATCATTCATATCAATTGGAGGGGCCCACTCCTCGTAATTGTATCCCACAACTGAGGGAGCTCCAACTACAAAGGATGACCCGCACCCCACTACCACTCAAAGATGGGGGATTACTAATATGTAAGTGAAGACCTGATCCTGAAAATAATAGGGGAGTGCTACTCCATAAGTGAGGGACCACACCCTAAAATGATAGGGGAGTACTACTCTGTAACTAGATGACCCGCACCCTGGTATGACATGGGAGTAATGAATCTTCTAGCTCGTTCGCTATGGGGGACCCACACCCTAATACAAAAGGGGAGAATCAACCCTAGGCTAGAGGAAACGCTCCATGTAATGACATGGGAGTACTAACTCTACCGGAACAACGCGTATGGAGGAACCGCACCCTGGAATGACAGGGGAGTATCAACTCATATGATAGAAGACTTGTTCCCTATCATGATAGGGGAGTACCTACATTATCTATAAATCATATATGGAGGACCCACACCCTATTCCAAAAGGGGAGTACGAACTCTAAAGATATATTACCCACACCCTGGTATGATAGGGGAGTACCTACTCTACCTTCCAATAAGTATGGAGGGCCCGTTTCCTAACATGGTAGGGGTGCACTGTCCAACTTTATGAACATCAAGGGGAAACCCTCACCCTAGTCCATCAGGGGAGTAACGCCATTAGAGGAAACTACCCAAAGGTAACAAACATGCACCCACAACATGGGGAGTCCCATATCTACCTATGTTGAGAGGTAAGGGAAACCCGAACCCTGAAGATACAAGGGAGTACTAAACTGAACGTCTTTCTTCATAAACAACACTGACCTCTAACATCGGCTCAGTATAGCTTTACAAGTGTCTTGATCAATTTTTTCCACCTCATATATTTTCATCTGTGATAGTGTCCATCATCATGGTCTATGCATAAAACCAATCATGATAGGTTATTCACAAGCCTGAATCAAAATCCTAGAAAAGAAGATATGGAAGACAGAAGATCCCAAGAAAATATATTAGGAGTACACGACATGCACTGGGGAACACATGATGTGTGAGTCCTCCCAAGAACCTAGTCATGTATCCTATCTACATGGTTTACAAACCCATGTATGGGTAAATGGCATGTAAAGGAGGTACATGACATGTCCCTCTTCACTCGGCCCCTAGCCATGTTCCACTTCTACATGGACCATCCAGTTGTGTCCCTTATATGTCGTGCAACCCATACTATATGGAATGTTCGGGCTGAATGGCCACATGCCCATGTAGTTTTCTTGTGTCCATGTACCAGAACCTGTGTCCATGTACCTCGGTCATGTGTTAGTACATTTCCATGTAGTTTAACACGGATAACCCAAGCCATGTCCCATGGTCACATGGTTTGGGGAACTATATAGAGTGTAACCCCAATACATGACATGTAGTCCCCAAAGTTCATCTTCCCTGAACACTAAGAGATACATAAAATGTGTCACTAAACTATATGTCACGTAAACGGTGATTTCGGTTGAGAATCACCTCCAAAAACCTCTAATTTTCCTCAGTTTTCCCCAAAACCTGCAGAATATACCTAGAAGGGATATCCAGCAATTGTATTTGGTCTGTAGAACCTTAAAATAATGTATAAACAATGGAATTAAGACCAAAACTTAAATGCACCAATCTATATGGTAAAATGATGAAGCTTTAGTTGAAGAACGATGCACGGATTTTGTTTCTTCTTGATCTGATGATGATCTACATCAAGAATGAAGATCAATAGAACCTTGATTCATCAAGTTGTCTTGTTTCCATCTGCCATCCAAATAGAGGAGGAGAGGGGAGGAGAATAGATATTCTACTTTATTGGTGTTTTTTTAGCCTTAGTGTTTGGGGGGATATGTTTTAATTAATTAAAACTAATTAATTCCCCTTTCAATGCCACATCACCATCATACCCCTGATCAAAACTCCCGGAGCATATGACCTAAGCTCAAACCTAGGGTAAAAATGATGTTCTCAATACAACCATGGCCTTATAAATCCAGTCCAATAATCTGAATAAGAGTTATTTATATTTCAAGAGAAACTACGCGTGCATGACAAAAATATTTTTAATATCATCGCACAGAGGTTCCCCAGGCCCCGACTTCCCACACTGACTAAGCGCCGGACTTCGGAAATATTTTTTGGAATATTCTAAAGTCTTATGGGTAAAAAAACGAGCCATTAAATTCTCCCAACCTTAGTTATTTTCATCCCCGAATATAAAAATCATAATCATAAGGGAAGAAATAGAGCTCCCCACTAGACTTTCATGCCAACGAGCTTACCAAGGGTTCATGTGCATCTTACAAGCATGAAATCAAGGGAACCACCAAGATTAAAACACTCTTATGTCTAACTTATACCATTCCAAAACTACGCAAAAAATGGGCACATGACTCCTTTGATGTAATATGTGGGAAAGCACCAAGCACCACAGTCTATCTGCAGTCATGGGGTCTAGCGGCACACCACCTCACTAACTTGATGCAGATACTAACGGAACACCACAATTCATATCCACCCCTTCATGGACTACACAAAGACCTCCTCAAGAATTTTTCATTCAAGTTTTATGTTGAACAGATGAGGTTACTCAAGAATGAAAGAGGATTTCCCAAGAGTAAACATTGGCTCTTACCAGGCCCTTCATCTACAAACCTCCAGTTGTAACACAACTCTCCACAATAGAAACACTACCACACCCACTAGTGGAATCCTAACTGAGTATGGATGGTAGGAAACCAATACACACTTTGAAAACATCGTAGGTTATAACTCTACCACTACGGAACAATTCTAAGGAAGTCTCTCCCTCTCCCAAGGCCACCAAGCTAAAGGGTTCAAGCAGGGAATATCTGTTGGCAAGGCCAGAGCCTACCCTGAAACTCCATTCCATAACCTCTCCCTAGACATGTAATTGTAAGAAACTCATCCACCACACCTCGATACAGTTCTCTTTGGGTGGTTCTAACTTCCCCGAACAGTTTTGTTCACATTAAAAAAATGTGTCTTAGTGGGAAAAGTGTCCCCCTTCCCCATGAGTTCAAAGCTATGTCAAACTACACCACATCCTCCTCGAGTGCGTCACATAAAAATATGACACCAAATACACAAGTGTATTCATGAAAAAAATGGATTCCCAAACACACATAGGGTATTACTGTTCCCCCTATCACAACTACCAACATGGGGTTCTACCTACGCTTTGTGTCACCCTGGTTAAACCTTGATTAAAAATAGAAAGAAAAGTGTACCCATAATAGTATCTAACAATTTCTATTGTATAAGTATAAAGGACACAGGTGTACCTCTATTCATCCTCAGATCCTTCAGGTCAAAGAACTCTACGACCTGTATTTTTTCTCACCAACATCCTCCATCTCCCTGAGCCTTGCGATAACTATGTGTGGGTGGTGGTGGAAACACCTCGAACTGTCTACCACCTCCTTCCACTCTTCTATATCCTCTTCCTCGTCTGTCACCTTGCATAATTAATTTATCCAAGTTTTGTCTCTAAAAAGTTGCCCCGTCATCCAGATCCCTCTCAACAGCATGGTGGGTTATACATTCTCTAGCGAGATGTCCTCGGTCGTCGTAAGTGTAACACCACCACTCCTATGATTAACCTGATCCTTGATGTTGCTCCTACACTAAAGGACCATGTGCCTGAGTCTAGTAATGTGTATTCCTCCCACAACATGATCATTTCATATATTTTTTTTCCAGCTATGGTAGACGCCTCAACCTCATGGCCACTACTTTGGGTCACATCCCCCTATTCCTCTTCCATGAAACTTTCCACCACCACATCTCGTTCCATCACTCCATCATCGGTGGGAATGAACTACAAAATCATGGATGTTCTAATTTCCCAATGTAAGACCTACTCAAAGGTCTGTGCTCCAAAAAACAGATCCCAAACCATATCCATGGAGTATCATTACAAGTATCTGAACCTTGTTGAAAACTTTTCCATTATCATGTTACCATGCCGAAGCTCCAAAAGATCCTGAACACGCACTGATCTCAACATTGCTAAGTAAAAATCTTCCCTGAATATTTTATCAAACTCCACCCAAATGAGAATCACCTCATCGTGAGACTGTTTCACCAAACTCCACCATCGCCTGGCTGAACACTAGAGAAGGATTGCTGCTAGGACCACCATCTGATCAGGAGGTGTCCTCACTAAGAAAAAAACTCATTTTACTTCCTCATGCCAGTCATCTGCTTCTTGGGGTCTACATCACCCTGGTGCCTTAGATTTCACTACCTCTGTAACTCATGTAGTGCACTCAGCCTATACATATACTCGTCCTGAACTTCTGGTAAAACCTACTACTCAACAGGTGGTGGCACTACCAGTGAACCACCCAGAGGTAACTCCTTAGAATCAATTCTTTACACTGAAGCCTCATCATGGGCAGATTTTTATCACAATCACTCCATGGAATCAGGTATAGTTAATATCATGGTGGTATCCTGAAATAGAATCAATATGTACCATGATCAAAGAGTATATTTGTGGAGTTGAATCAAGAAGGATAGGAAAAACCAAAAACATAGTCCTATATGGTGCATGTACCATTTAATTCCGAATGACTAGTGTCCTAATGTACCGAATTGAAAATAAGGTTATCAAAGTCTTGGTTAATGGATATATTGTTCTCCACACCAACACTAGCACCTTTTTCCTAAGATCCAAACTTGAAACATCCTAACACGGTCTCTATGCAACCCAAACCAAGATCACGACACTACGGTCTCAATGGGTAAACATTCTCTGATACCACTCTATCAAGACCCGACCTGATGGGGCCCAAGCCAAAGCTCCCCAAGATTACCTCTAATAGGTCAAGGGTTAGTGACTATCACTGAGTAGGCATATCACTAACATGGGAGTAATTCCCCATATACATATACACACACACTAATCTTCAAGCTCACAAAATGGTAAAATGTAAAAACCACTAAGTAACCAATGATTTCATACATCTATATCCCACAACCATAGTACAAAAAAAGTACTGAAAGTGAAATAAGGGAAAAACAACACTCACCAAAGAAAACTAAAAAATTGTGTAACCTTCTCAAAAGGAGGGGATCATTTTCAACTATAACTTCCCGAAATCTCCTCAGCCCAGCTTCGATAAACACCTCGGTCTTTCTAGATCACTAAGGTCTTCCTGCCTCATGTCCTTCATAGACTCCATCGAAAGTCTTGTGGTCTTCACAAGACACATAACATGTGTGGGAAAATCCCATTTAGCGGTGAGTATAAAAATAATTAGTAGGCACCAAAAAACCCAAAAAGAAAAAGAAAGTAACTGAAAGTCAAAATTCCACTCGACCTAGCCAGAGGGTACCACAATCGAGAGAGAAACTCTATCTTGAACCATCCTCAATTGTACAAGATAAGCCATCTTAGTCTACAAGGGGTGTTAACCCTCACATGTGGAAACACTTCAAGGAATCCTATAAATCGCCTAGATATAATCGTCTCAAACTTCAAGTATCATGAGATTCCAACCTCACAACCAGTAACAAGATTCTCTTCGTAGTCTCTAACTGTAACATGAATCTAGGAGAACACACTCCACAAGCTCATCCATCATAGATGACACCCATCCAAGAGATTCACTCCATCAAGAATGACTCTAACAATCCTAATGGTATATCGAAGAGAACATTATTCATTAGGAACATCTTACTAGTCCTAGTTTTATTACCCACCACCAGAGGTCCTATCGTCATTACCTCATGCATAGTGCAAGATAAAGAGGCCCAAGTGAAGAGGATGTCCCCTCACCACTACTCATAGTTGATGGATAACTGCTCAAAAATATGAACTGTGTCCATCCTCTCTAAAAATAGAGAATGTAGGGATCCACAACTCGCCACTGCCCCGCAGTCAGGGGAGTAATGCTCCTAACTAACCCAAAAAACCTCTATCTATCCTATATGTAGTGGACCATAGCTCAGTTCATTGAGGGAGAACTAACTCCTAACTAGGTACCTTTTATATAAATTTGATGGGCCCACTCCTCATAACTTTATTCTGTAGTTGAGGGAGATCCAACTCCAAAGGAGGGCCCGCTCCCCACTACTACTCGACAATAAGGGAGTACTACTTTGTAAGTGAGGACATGTGCCCTGAAATGATATGGAATTAATACTCCATAAGTGAGAACCAGTATCCTAAAATGATAGGAGAGTACTACTCTATAGATAGAGGACTCGCATCCTAGTATTATAGGGGAGTATCGACTCTAATAGATTGTTCACTATGGGTAAATCATGACCTAATACAACAGGGGAGTACTGACCCCAAGCTGGAGGACCCACTCCTTGTAATGAAAGGGGAGTAATGACTCTTCTGGAACAACACGTATGGAGGACCTGCAACCTAGAACGATAGGGGAGTACCAACTCCTAGGATAGAGGCCCCAGACACTTTCATGATAGGATAATACCCTCTCTATCTATATGTCACATATGGAGGACCTGCGCCTTGGTCCAACAAAGGAGTAAAAACTCTACAGATAGAGGACCTACACCCTGGTATGATAGGTAAGTACCTACTATACCTTCCAACAATTATGGAGGTCGTGTTCCCTATCACAGTAGGGGATCACTATCCAACTTTATAAACATCATGTGTAAACACACACCCTATTTCATCAGGGGTGTAATTCCCCAGAGGAAACTATCCAAATGAAATGAACATGTTCCCACAATGTGGGGAGTCCTGTCTCTACCTAAGTAAAGAGGTAAGGGAAACTTTTTCCCTAAGGATATTGGGGAGTAACAATCCTAAAATCTCTCTTCACCAACAACACTGATCTTCAACATCGGCTCAACACAGCTTCATGAGAATCTTACTTGATTTACACCACCTCATATCTTGTAATATATAATGGAGTCTATCATCACGTTCTACGTGGAAAACCAATTAGGATAGGTTATTTAAAAACTCAAATCAAATTCTATGATAATAAGATATGGAAGATGGAATATCCTAGGAGAATCTCCTAGGAATACACGACGTGCACCAGGGCACACACAACGTGTGAGCCCACCCAAGAACCTAGCTATGTATCTTTTCTACATGGTTTACTAACCCATTTAGGGGTACACAACATGTAATGGAGGCACACATTTTTTCCCTCTTCACTTGGTCCCAATCTTTGTTCCACTTCTACATGGCCCGCCCAGCCGTGTCCCTTACACATCATGCATCCCATACTACACTGCATGTTCAGACTAAATGGAAACCTTCCCATGTAGTTTTCCTATTTCCATGTACTAGACCCTATGTCCATGTACCTTGGACATGTGTTTGTAAACGACTATGTAGTTTCACACAGCTAACCCAATCCATGTCCCTTAGTCACATGGTTTGGGGAACTACACAATGTGTAGTCCCTAAAGTTCATCTTCCTTGAATCAAAAGAGTTACATGGAATGTGTCACCGAACTACATGTCATGTATATGGTGATTCCGGTTGGGAATCACCTCCAAAAACCTATGTTTTTTCCCAGTTTACCCCAAAACCTATAAATCTACCTAGAAGGGATCTCTAGAAATTGTATTTGGGATATATAACCTTAAAAAATCATAAAAAAATTGGTACTAAAAATCAAATCATCCTACATCGATGGAGAAACTCCAAAGATTTGGTTGAAGAATGATGCTCAGATCATGCTACTCCTTGATCAATTAATGATCTACATCAAGAATAGAGATTGCCAGCACCTTGCTTCATTGATTTGGCTTGTTTCTGTTCATCGAACGAAGAGAGGAGGATAGGGGAGGAGAGGAGATGCACTAATTCATTAGTGTGTCATGATCCTTAGGTTTTGGGGGAATTGGTTCTAATTAATTAAAACCAATTAATTCCCCTTTCAACATCACATCACCAATATGCCCCTGATCAAAACTCACGATGCGGATGACCTTTGATCACGCCTAAGGTAAACATGATGTTTTGAACTCAATCACACCCTTATAAATCTTATTTGAGACTTTGAATGGTATTTTTTTTATGTTTCAAGTGAAATTGTGTGTGTGGTAAAAATATTTTTTTAATATCACCACACCAAGGCTGCTCGGGTCCCAACTTCTAGTGCTGACTCAGCACCCGACTTTGGAAATATTTTCCAAAATATTCCAAATTCTTATAAGTCAAAAACGCTAGTCATTAAAACATAGACCATAACTGGATTAAAAATAATATAATTTAAATTATGTTACTTTTAATCATTTTAAGAAAATTTTAACTTTTTAAATTCTTGAATTGAAAATTCATTTTTCAAAAAAATCAATATTTTTCATTATTCATCAAAAAATCAAAATTTTCAGCAAATTATCAAAAATTTATCCTAAGTTAATTTTGACATGATTAATTTAAAAATGAAGTAAATTTTTTCAAATTAAAATTCTATAATTATTAAATAAATATTTTAAATCAAACCATATAATGCATGAAAGCCTAACTTGGTTAGAAATAAATCTTTTTCTTTTGACCGAAAAATTGACTAATAATATTATAATGAATATAACTCTATAAAATATTAATAATTAAATTAATAATACATGAAATTTATTTATCTTAATATTACCTTAGTTGTTACATTATTTCCCCTTTTGGAATGTATTTCCTCATGATTTTATTTATTACTTAAACAAGTGGGGATATTTTTCCTTCATATAATTTTCTAATTCCCATGTTTCTTCTTCAATCATATGGTTTTTAAACAAAAATTTAACCTGGTAAATTAGTTTACTCTACAACACTTTCTCTCTATGGTCCATAATTTGTACTGATTATTCCTTATAAGAATGGTTTTCTTCTAACTAAACTACTTTGGGGCTCAAAACATGAGATGCATCTAGAACATATTTTTTTAACAAAAAAACATGAAATACATCATATACCTAAGATAAATTTAGAGTAAATTCCATTTGATAGGAAATTAATCCAACTTTATCTAAGATTTTATATGATCCAATTAAATATTGACTTAAATTTCCATTTTTACCTAAATGAATAACACTTTTCCATAGAGATACTTTAAAAAAACATGATCACCTACCTTGAAAGAAAGTATTTACTCTGGTTAGTTTCATAACTTGTCCACCTTCTCTATTCTTTCCTCGTGTACTTATGAATTGTCTTCAACTTCTAAACGATTTCTTCTACAAATTATGGTCCCAATAACTTTTTTTACTTCATCTTAATAAGATAGATTCTAATATCTCTTTCAATATAATGCCTTAAAAGGTGTAATCTATATATTGGAATGAAAGTTGTTATAATAAAAAAATTAAACTAAATTCATATATTGATCTTAATTTCACTAATAATACATTACTAAATCTTGAATCATATCCTCCAAATTTTGAATCGCTCACTCTGATTATCCATCATATGGAGGGTGAAATGCTATACTGAGATTTAATTCAGTACCTAATAACTTAACAAGAGTTTTCCAAAAATTAAACGTAACCATAAGATCATGGTCAGACATAATTGAGAGAGGTAATATATGTAATATAATTATTTATTTAATATATAGTTGAAAAAGTTAATGCAATGACATATTATCTCGAATAGGAAGTAAACACACTGTTTTAGTTAAATGATAAAAAAATAACTTATATTTCTTTATTAACTCGAGATGTATTTGGTAACCCAATCATGAGATCCATAGATATATTTTCTAATTTCCACTCTGGAACTAGAAAAGGAAAAATTACCCCATTCGATAATTATCATTCTACTTTAACCTATTGACAATTCAAACATTTCATGGTAAAGTTAGCAATATATTTATTTATTCATTCCCACAAATAATGTTCTTAAAGGTTTCTATATATTTTTATACTACTATGATGAATAGAAAATAGAGAACTATGAGCCTCACTCAATATTTATTTCTTCAACTATATATCACATGAAAAATATAAACTTTTTCTCAATCTAATAACACCTCTTCTATAAAAATTAAAATTTTGAAACAAAACCTTCTTGGAAGATTATATATTTTCCTATAAAACATGATCCACCTTATGATCTTGATTAATTATATCTGAAAAATATGATTGTACTGATAACTAAAACAAAACATATGGAGTTACTGCATACAAAATTTCTAATTCAATATTCATCAAATCATTAACCAAAGGATCATATTCTATATGTATCATTGTTAATGTAGCATTATCTTTCTAACTCAAATCATTATTTTCTCTATATTCTTTCCATGGATGGTAATGAATTGTTTAGTCATAATCTATTATCAATTCCATCCATCTTCTATGTCACACGTTCAAATATTTCTAATTTATTATATACTTCAAACTTTTATTATCAATATATATTTCAAACATTACACTTTATAAATGATGTCTCAAAATTTTTAAAACAAACACTAAAGTTATCAGTTAAAGGACATGTGTGGGGTAATTTTTCTCATGATGTTTTAATTGATGTGAATCATGATAAATTACCTAATCATTATGCATTAAAAAACCACCCAATACCTTCAATTATATATTATTTTAGATAACAAATTCAATATTTCTATATGAAAGGGACAAAATATAATTATTTAATAATTTTTTTTTTCAATTCTTGGAAACATTCATCACATTACTTTGTCTAGATGAACCTAACTCTTTTTATTATTAACTTAGTTAGTGGGATATATAATCATGAAATGTTTTTGAAAAACTACTGATAAAAAGAAATTAAAATAATTAAAATAAGAATATCAGTAACATTTGTAGGTATTCTCCATTCATCATCCACCTTAGCTTTAGTGGGATCAACGGTAATACCATCATTATTTATGATATATATAAGGAATAAAATCTTTTGTAACCAAAAATCACATTTACTTAATTTTCCATATTAATTATTTTCTTTTAGGGTTTTCATAATAATAGTTATATTTTTTTCATTATCTTCATAGCTTTTTTTATAAACCAAAATATCATTAATAAACACAACTAAAAACTTATCCAAATCTTCATGAAAAATTCTATTCATGAGATCCATTAATACTACTATAGCATTCATCATCCCAAAGTCATAAAAAACTCATAATTCTCATACCTAGTATAAAACACTATCTTAAGGATGTTATCATCTTTTACCTTCAAATAATGGTACCCAAACCTGAGATCAACCTTTGAAAAATAGTAAACTCCTTATAGATGATAAAACAATTCATTTATATGAGACCACAAATACTTATTCTTAACAATGATATTATTCAATATTCTATAATCAACATAAAGTCTTACGAAACCATATTTATTTAAAAAACTCAAGATAATCTCTTGTTGAAGTGATATAGTGAATGAAACCTTTATCAAGAAACTCATACAGCTTCTTTTTCAATTCAAAATGTTCTACTTTAGCCATTTGGTAAGGGAATTTTGAAATTGTTTTAACATCAAGCATTAAGTCAATAGTAAACTCAACTTTATGATCAGGTATAATACCAGGTAACTCATCAGAAAAAAAATCCAAATATTATTTTACTATTGGAACATTATTAATATGAAAAGTTCCTTTATTTTCAATAATATGAGTGAGATAACTTTCATTTCTATATCTTACCAATTAAAATGATTATGGATATGTTATCAAAGTTATTAATTCATTCTTATATAAAAATCAAAACTCATTTAAGAAAATGAATTATTTGGATCTGCAATCTATCTTAGCATGATAAAATGAAATACAATCCATACCCAAAATAAAATAAAATACTATAATGGGTAAGAAAATAAGGTTTTTAGGGAAAATAATTCCATAGATGATAACATAAAGATCTTTTTAAATTTTTGTTTCCCTAAAAATACCTCCATGTTTTTTACCAAAAGTCATGACTTCATTTCTTGAAGTGAAAATTTTATTTTACTAGAAAATATTTCAAAAATAAATGATCTTTTAAACAACTAATAAAAAAAGTCATTTTCATAATCTGAATAAAAAAGTAATGTACTTGTTACCACTTCATGAAATATCCCAAAATTATCTAAACTAGTTTCAAAAGATTTCACCACACCCTTATACTTATAGTCTTACTGATTCCCATGATTCATTATCTTCTTTGAACATTCATCCACATAATGAACCATATAATTACATTTTATAAACATTAATTCATGTTTATCAAAATTGGTCTTACCTTTATCAATATATTTTTCTTTGAAATCATGATCTATATTCCCAAACTTACCACATCAGAAACAATTCTCAGATTTCAAGAAATTCAATAACACCTTGTTATTCTTATGTCAGGTACATCCTAAACCTTATTTTGGTTTACCTTTTTTTTTGGTTGAGTATATATGAGAAAGAATTAGGAGGATACCTATAATTTTGAAGTTATGGATTTGTTTGAATTTTTAGAATAATACATGCAGTTTTGTAGTCTCCTGGGGATTTACACACCTTATAGTGGGGTTTTACGATGTGTATCCATTTACTAGAAGATGTTGTGAAAAGGGTACATATTGTTCAAGTTTAAACATTTTTCATAGCTTACATGTTGTTTAAATATTAAAAAATATGTTTAAAATAAAAAGGAAACTAGTTTTTTGTTGTATATGAGATTCAATAATTACACGATGTGTAATTGGGTTACATGCTATGTAAAATCCCAAGTTCCAGTTTTAAGTAGGAAGATCATATGAAATTATTATATCCCCTTACATGATTCCTTCCTCTTGACATAGAGACTCTTATAATGAAATTTTGGAGTACTATAATCCCTCCAGATCATTCGTTTGATGATTGATCATCATGTTGGTTTTAGTTCATCTCTATGAATAAGCAGTATCCCTGTATCTTCTGTCTCACTATCTTTTCCTCCTTGGGTTTTGATGTATCATCTTGAAATTGATGGATCTAAACTCCATGTTGTTGAAAATTGATTCTATGTTCAGTTCCCATATATTTCATTCCTTAATCCTTTATTGGAAAGTCCCATTGTGGGAATTTTGATTCTGTGAAAAGGTAGATGGTTCTATTTAAGTTTGAAAAAATGAATAAAACTTGAATTGCTTATTTTTTTAAATTTATTTCTATTTATTTGTAAAAAAAACCAATTTGATGAAAATTGGGATTGAAATTGATATGGTATGGATTTTTATAAAAACCCTAATTCCAATGGAATTAGATATTTGGGGAGTATTTTAAAAGATGATGGAATTTGTTAAATGATTTGTGAATTGATTTTGAGAAAAATGTCTTAAATTGAAATGATAAAAACCTATGATTGGTTTTGGTTTGAAAAGGCATGAATTGATGAAAAATACATGATTTCGTTTTTGGAATGAAATTTACATATTTAAACAATAAATGGGGAAATTGTATTTTTAAACTGATTTAAAATGATTTTACCATTATTGATTGATTTATTGAGAACATACAAGGCTAAGTAGTTAGTGGATTATTTTGGAAAATCATGATAGAATATTAATTCCCTAGAAATTTATTAATGATAAAAACTCTAAAAACCTAGTTTGACATATCTTATCCCTGATGGGATGTTTATGAGTCCCATTCAGTGTGATCATAAGGGAGGTGTGTACACATACTTGCAATGATCACTGATATGAGATTTGTGAGGATCCTATAACTAGAAACTATCATGACCATGTCACTTGTTGTGATGATTTTATTATAACTTACATTTTTTCTGAAACTTGTTAACTCATGGAAAGTGATTTATATATATTCTTTATATAAAGTGTTTATTTAATCCATGTTTTAAATGTTTTCTATCATTTGAAATGAAAAAAATGTTTTATTTAAAAATATGAAATTGTACTACCATGGTTGTTTTGATTAAAACTGAAATCTTGATTTGTTTATTATTTTTGGAATCTTATTATAAAACACATTGTGAGACCCTACTGGTATTTGTATCTCACACCCAACCTTTTCATTCAATAATTTTTATATTTTATATTGCTAGGTTTGAGTAAAGGGAAAGTACCTCTTGGTGGAGGTGGTTGTTCTTAATCCCTTGGATCTTGGAGTGACATGTCCTTTGGGATGTTGAGCTTGTCTTGTCAGACGTTGAGTACTTTGATTATGTATTGTGTGGGTTTTGATATACCTATTTAGTTTTTGGTGCAATATCATTGAGGAGTTTTTGAGCATGCTGATATGTGTCTTTATCTTTCGATGTTTTTTGTGGAAAATCCATTCCCTCTTTTATCTTGCGTGATGTAATTTTCTAGTCACAAATCTATGGGGATCAAGAAAGCCCTTCTGGATATGTTAGTACCAGATCTTTTATCAAGATACTAAGTTATCTGATTTGGTTTGTGATGAAGTGGTATCAAAGGTTTAGGTTTTTCATCTTTCCTTGATGCCATTATGTAGTTTCAAATATCTTTTTTGGAATTAAGAGGTATTTGTGAGTGTGTTATTGGCCATATCTCATCATATTGAGCCTTAAGTCACCATCGGTGGTTTGGGAATGGTGTCTTGAGGATTAGTTCTAGTCTTTTCCCTTCCTTTTTATTTAGATAGGTAGAGATACAAATCTTTTTTATCTATCTGTTATGATTAATTTACAAATTTATATTGTATGATTTGTTGATCAAAGTAATCTTATGATGTATTAAATGTTTTTTGTTGATGTTGTATAGCATCATGACTCTGAGAATATGTGTGAATTGGATCCAGGAGAAATATTCTAAAAAACCATTGTGAGAAAATCCTCCCATAGACTAGAATCTAGTTGAGCTTGTTGTGTGTGATGTCCAAGATTTGGGACAAGCACCTACACCCACTCTCATTCAGGATCTATCTGTGGAACCTCATAGGGATGAATCTCATATTCGTTCTCAGAAGTTTTTTTTATCTCAGTGGTAGTTCCATGAGTTCCCATGATGGTAAGATAAAGTGTGATCAGTCTTAAGGTGGATCTTGATAGTAGGGTTCTTCTTGACCTTTTGTTGTGCCTGGTTGAGGCCCTTTCATATGCTTCTAGTGTGGTAATCCTAGGAATTCAAAACTAGTTTGCACTGAGGAAACCAAGATATGTGGTTCCTATGGTCACACAGGTTACTTGTAGAAATTATATTATATCTATTATTCTCCATGCAGTTGAATGGTCTCATTAGTTATAAAATGTACTAAGGTGTAATCATATGCTCCAATATTGAAGAGGTTTTAGCTACATGCATCCTGAACAAAACTTCTTCACATAGTGGAAGAGCCTCCAGAGGAAGCAGATATAGATCTAGTAAATTTTTTAGGTACCATCACTATAGATTCATATTTAGTGATTGATTTATTGGATACTAGTGCATCTCACTTGTTTATATAAACTCTTATTGTGAATAAAATAAATATTACTATAGAGATTTTGTCTTATCTGATGGATATTACTACACCCCTCAAAATGAAGAGAGACCAGGGTATCTGTTTTCATTCTTTTGTGTTATCTTTATTAGATATTGACCTTGTTTGGTATTTTATGTTTCTCAAAATGAAACCTCTTAATGTTATTTTCAGGATGGATTTTCTCATTACTAATAAAGCATTAATTATTTTTTATCTTCAATGGGTCTCATTTTCTATTCCTGATGGGGTGTGCCATATATTTCAAAGAGAATGGGACTTCAGGTCAAGAAAATTAGGAACTTGTTATCCAGAGTCGTGGAAAGTAATATCATTGTTTTCTTTTGACCTAGAGTGGAAATATTTGAGCAGTGATCTCCCTCCATTTTTTGTTGATTTTCCCAATGTTTTTCCTTCTGAATTATCTAGTTTTCCACTAGTAAGTGAGATAGGGTTTTCTATTGATTTAGAGTCTGGTACTAAACCAGTATCTATTCCTTGTTACCACATGGCACTAGTTGAAATGAAAGAGCTGAAGACTCAGTTAGATGATCTGTTAGATAAAGGATTTATGTGTCTGAGTGTGTCACCTTGGGCGATGCCTATTTTCTTTTCTAAGAAAGTTGATGAAAGACTTCACCTATGTATTGATTACCAAAAACTAAATTTATTTACACTAAAGAACAAGTATCTGTTTTCATGGATTGATGATATGTTTGACCGGTTGAAAGGGGAAAAGTGGTTATCAAAGATTGATCTTCGATCAGGTTATCACCGGTTGAGAATAAAGGAATATAACATTTAGAAAATCACCTTTTCAAAAAGATATAAAAATTATGAGTACCCTATCATGCCATTTAGTCTGGACAATGCTCCTGAAGTATTTATGGATTTAATTAAGAGGATTTTCCATAAGTTTATTAGTATGTTAATGGTGGTCTTTTTGGATGAAATTATGGTTTACTCTAATACTGAGGAGGATCATTTGTGTCATCTGAGAGTAGTTTAGAATTTTTGATAAATAACTAAATTTATTCCAAGATATTAAAATGTAATGTCTGGATTCAGGGAATTGAAGTTCTTCGGGCTTGTAGTGTCAGAACCTGGTATCACATTTGATCTCGATAAGGTGAACTATATTATGAAATGGGAGTAACCATGTAATTTTTTTGAGATTCAAAGATTCCAGGGTTTAACTAGATATTATTTTTGGTTTATAAAGTATTTCTCAAATTTGGATTCTCTGATGAGCACTCTAAATCATAAGGGAGTGAATTTTACTTGGGATGAGAAATGTCAGAGTTATTTTGTTGAGCTAAAACCTATTTTGACTTCTGTATTGGTGTTGACTCTTCCAGATTCCAAGAAGGTCTATGCGGTCTTTTGTGATGCATCGGGTTTGGGTTTGGGTTGTGTTCTTATGTAGGGTGGTCATGTTTTTTCCTATGGATCTTTACAACTTAGGCCACACAAGAAGAATTGTCTAACTCGTGACTTTAAACTTGCAGATGTGATGCATACACTTATGGGTTGGCAGTATTACCTTTTCCTAGAAAGGTTTACTGTGTATTCCAATCACAATAGATTGAGTTATATCTTCTCAAAAAAATATTTTAATCACTTCCTGAGGTGTTGGGTGGTGTACCTACAATATTTTGGTTTTGATATTGCTTATGCCTCAAGGAAATGGAATTTCATTGCAGATGATTTGAGAAGTAAAATTCCAACCCTTTTAGTGAAATAATCATTGAAAGAGTGGAACTTTATATCTCTTTTTATGTATATTTATATTGGAGTTTAGGAAATAGGGGTCAAATTTGACTTGAACAGTGTTCAGTTAAACTCATCTCTTCTTGAGATGGTTCTTTAGGAATAGAATCTTGATAATGAATTCAGTAGAATTAGATATTATCTTTATGGTGG
Organism: Viscum album; assembly: GCA_963277665.1. Lineage (NCBI taxonomy): Eukaryota > Viridiplantae > Streptophyta > Magnoliopsida > Santalales > Viscaceae > Viscum > Viscum album. The sequence continues at coordinate 1,898,797,693 of OY728135.1, read as the reverse complement.
GGAGGTCGTTTCTGAGTTTACATTATCTATGGAGGGTATTTTATGGTTTTGAAATTGGTTCATTATACCATTACCTATGAGAAAATATGTGATGGGGGATTTCCATAATTCCAAATGGGATACGCACGCAGTAACCAAAAAGATGTTCTATGATATGCAATGATAATTCTAGTGGTAGGGTATGAGAAGAGACATAACTGACTTTGTTTCGCACTACTATACTTTATAACAGGTTAAGGATGAGCACTGGAGACCTCCAGGTTTGATTTAGGCACCTCTAGTGCCGATATATAAGTGGGATGATATTTATTTTGAATTTTTGGTTGGGTTGACTCGTACCCAAAGAAATAAGAATGTGATGTGGGTTTGGATTGATATTCTAACCAAATCAACACACTTTATACCCATTCATTATATAACCAAATTTGAGGAGTTGGGAAATCTCTATGTGATAAATATTGTTTGTTTTCATAGAGTTTCATCTACAATAGTCTCTAATAGAGATCCCCATTTTACATCTCGCTTTTGGAGAGGCCTTTAGAATGCATTGGGATCTCAGGATCACTTTATTATTACATACCATCCATAGACATATGGAAAGTTATAGATGTGTATAAAAATTATTAAGGATATGATTCATTCTCATGTCCTAAATTTTGTTGGGGATTGGTATGGACATTTCATATTGATTAAGTTTTATTATAACAATAGTTACCATTACTCAATCAAAATGGATCCTTTTTAGACCTTGTATAGATGACCTTAGAAGTTTATGTTGTGTTGTTAGTAGATTGGTGAGACCTGCTTGGTTATACTGATCTTGGTTAAAGATCCAACAACAAAGATTTAGTTGATCTGTTAGAGGATTTTGATGGTGAATGGTCTATATAAATCTTATGTTGATCATCATAATAGACCATTGGAGTTTTCAGTTGGTGATCAGGTGTTATTGAAATTTTCACATTATTTAGGTCATCTATAGCTTGGGATTCAAGTGAAGCTTTCTCCTCATTTTTTGGTACCTTTTGAGGTTATTTAGCAGGTTGGGAAAGCATATTACTATTTATAACTTTTACCATATTTGACATAGATACATGAATTTTTCAATCTATCTCAACTTTAGGAGTATCAATATGATCCATGTCATGTTTTTAGCTGGATTGATCTTGATGTTGGGACTAATTTATCTATGACTAATTGTCCAGTCAGGATAGTTGATTCTGAAACCAAGGTACTTTTTGGGCGTATGATAGCTTTGGTTCATGTTCTATAGAAGCAGAGTTTTGATTCTCACGAGACATGGGATAATGATGAATTAATGAGAGAAAAATGGCCTCACCTTTTTTATATTGAATCATCTTCACATGCTTTATGGGAATAGAATTTTTTATGGTGAGGGTGTTATAACACCTCATTACCCTTCTATCAGGTATTTCCTAAACCATGTTTTCATTTTCCTTTTTCATTTCTTGAGTACGAATAAAAACGAATTGGGAGGATATCTGTAATGGTGAAGTCAGGGATTTGTTGAAATTTTCAATAATTAAACCTAATGTTTTTTAGTCTTCTGGGGATTTACATGTCTTGTAATGGGGTTACACGACATGTAACCATCACCTAGAACATTCTATAAAGTGGGTACACAAGGTTCAATGTTACACACCATGTATAGCTTACATGCCATGTAAATATTAAAAATAAGGTTTTTAATAAATATTTTATGGGTTTTTTGTCATATATGGGGCTCAAAATTTACTTGGCATGTAATTAGGTTACATGATGTGTAAAATCATGAGTGTTGGTTTTAAGCAGGCTGATCAGCTGAAATTATTATTTCCCTCCTACATGATTCATTAATCTCGACCTGGAGGCTCTTCATAAGCAATTTTAGAGTACTCTAATCCCTTTGTACTATCCATTTGATGATTGGTCATCGTGTTGGTTGTAGTGCATCTCTCCGGGTAATCAGTCTTCATATCTCTTCCATCTCTCTCTTTACCTCCTTGTATTTTGATGGATCATCTTAAAATTGAGGGATCTAAACTCCTTGTTGTTGAATATTGATTCTAGGTTGACTTAATAGATCTTTCATGCCTTCTTCCTTCATTTTTAGTTCCTGTAGTGGTTATTGTGATTCTATGAAAAGGTAGGTGGTTCCGTTTAAGTTTATCCTATTAAATTAACCTTGAATTTCTTGTTGTTTGAAATTATTTTCAATTGATTTCTAAAAAATCCAATTTTATGCAAATTAGGATTAAAATTGATATGGTATGGATTTTGTGAAAAAAAACCCAAATTCTAATAGAATTAGAGATTTGGGTTGTATTTGAAAAACTTGTGGAAATTGTGAAAGGATTTGTGAATTGATTTTGAGAAAAATTTCTTAAATCGAAATGATAAAAACCTATGATTAGTTTTAGTTTGAAAAGGAATGAATTGATGAAAAACCCATGATTTGGTTTTTAGAATGAAATGGAAATATTGAAACTGGAAATGGGGAAATTTTATTTTAAAATTATTTGAAATGATTTGACCATTATTGATTGATTGATTAAACACATGCGAGCTTGGGTAGTTAGTGTGTTATTTCAGACAAGCATGTTAGGATGTTAATTCCTTAAAAACATATTTATGACGCAAACTCTAACATAAACCAACTTCAAAATATCTTATCCTCAATGGGATGTTGATGAGTCTTATTTAGTATGATCCTGAGGGATGTGTGTACACATACTTTATGTGATCACTGATATGAGATGTGTGAGGATATTATAAATAGAAACTATTATACCATGGATAATATGGACACGTTTCTTATTATGATTATTTGAATATAAATTACAATGTTTTTGAAACTTATTTTCTCATGGCTAGTGATTTATATAAACTATTTTATATAAAGTGTTAATTTAATCCATATTTGAAATGTTTTAAATTATTTGAAATGAAAAGAATGTTTTATTTAAAAATATAAAATTGTAATTCCATGCCTATTTTGATTTAAATTGAAAGTATGATTTGTTTATTAGTTATTTCATCTTATCATGTAACACTTAGTGAGACCCTACTGGGATTTTTAGCTCACACCCTAACTTTTCCTTTGGGTGTTTATAGATCTTATACTTCTAGTTTTGAGTAAAGGAAAAGTGCCTCTTTGATTATGTGGTTGTTATTGATCCCTTGAGGATTTGAGTGGTGTATCCTTTGGTATGTTGATCTTGTATTGTCAAACATTGAGTAATTTTAGTATGTACTATTTGGGTTTTGATATAACTATTTGGTTTTTAGTACTATCTCTTTGAGGATTTTTTGAGCATACTGATATGTATCTTTATATTTCGTTGTTGTTGTTTGGAAAATTCATTCCATATTTTATCATATATGATGTCAGGTTCTAGTCACCAGCCCATGGGGATTGGGAATGACCTTTTTTCTATCTCAGTTATGGATCAGTTATTAGGGTACTAGAGCATTTGAGCGGGTTTGTGACACATTCACGAGGGTTCTTTTTACCACACCAATCATAAATTGGAAACTTTATTTTATTATCTTCATATTTATTTGATGGATTATTCCTATTTTTCTAAAATCTAAGCCGCTTTTTCTACCTATTTTTTTTGAAACACATGGTCATTAATAAATTCCATTTCCACCTTCTCAATGCATCGAACAAGTTTCTCATAACTCTTAAATTCATGAGAAGTTAAAGATATTTAGTATATTGGATTTAATCTTGAGTAAAAATGATTAATTTTATTACCAAGTTATCAAATATAATTTGGTGCATACCTTTTCAACTGGGTGAATTTCTATTCATATGTGGCCACTGAATCTTCCTCCTTCTCCCCTAACTCCTCCATCCTAGCTCAAACAACCTTAGGAAAATACTTCTCATGGAAAATATTCTTAAATTTATATCATTTAGGGAAATAAATATCTTCTCTTTCTCTAGTATTCTTAACCATTTACAACCATTGATCGACTTTACCTTCAAAATGGTAAATATAAAGAGTTGCCTTTTAATGATCCAAATAACTCATGACTTTGAATATCTTTTCTAGAGATATAATCTATCCCTCATCTATCACTAATTTATAAGATCTATTGAATTTTGTAGGTTTTTTTATCATAAACTTATCCATTTTAAACATGTTCCTCAATGATAAATCTGATATCTATCTTTCATGGATTCCACCACCATTTATAGCTTGTGTTAACTGATACATCACAAAAAAACTATTCAGTTACAATTCCAACCATTCTAGGTTGTTGGTTTTAAAGAATATTTTCCTCTTGGTTCCATATAACTTTAGATTCTATATTTCCTATATGGAATGCTATTATGAATAGATATGGTTTAGATGAATCGATATTGAAATCTTCAAAATTTATATCATGAAAGCCATAAATTATAAGCACTTAAGGTTTTTTACTTCTAATATCCCAACCAATAAAATTATCTAAACATTTCATCTAATACCAACCATAAGGACATATCCTTAAATATTACATAATAATGAGTTTTAATTCAATAATTTATTCTCTTAAATTTTGAGGGTATTTAAAATTTAGGGTTTTAATTAATTATTCCATTTCCCTTACATAAATAAATATTACATCACAAGGTGTACATTTTCACTCAGTACCCATTTTTCAATACTACAAAAAATTTAAGATACAAAAAAGTTTTATTTTTATCATATATGTTCAAAATTTTCATATTGAACTCATCCTTGTCCCTAATCATCCGTAAAATCCTAGGAAAAACATTTTAAAACATGGGATGAGGAAAAAAAACTCAGTAAGGTATATAGCGACCTGGCCCCAAAATTTTTTGATCAGGTGGCTACTATCAATTTCATTAGTATGACAACAAAGAATCAAATCCTAAAGAACCGATAGTTTAGTAGTCTTGGTAAACCATATAAATAAATGAGTCTTGTATTAAAAATTAATACTCTAATTACAACATATTTTTTTAAATAACTTCTAGGATAACTTTTTTCTATCTAGTATATCCTTAAATATCTTTCATAGTATTCTTATTAGATTCCTGGGGAAAGGAAACAAAATAAGGGTGAACTCAAATTCTTTATAAGGGAAAAGTATAGAGGAAGAAATAATAAATCAATTATAATAATAACTATGTCATGGTAAATAACTGTGAAAACATACCATGTGATCAAAAAACTGATAAGGAAGTTCATAATCAATATGGAAAGGTAATCACCGGAAACACATGCCATTCAAATAACTAGATATGGAAAAATAAATATGGAAATGTAAGAAAATAAAAAATATGCTAGATATTAAATGAACTAAAAATGAAATTTATCCATTGATATATCAATGAAAACTTATATGGGTGAATAATAACTAAAACTAAATGAGGTAAATGCTTAATTATTGGACCTCGTTTCTAAGGAACATGAAAACCTATACCATAAAGACCTTTCACATGATGATTTAAAACTAAAGATAGAAACCCATTTAATTTGCATAATTAATTTGTCTCATGAGAACCTATTGATACATCAAGGAGCTATATAGAGTGTGAACTCCACCTGTCATTACTATTCCAAATCATTCCTCATATTAAATAACCAAAATAAATAATGTGCCTTATCAAATATACGTATTGGATAAAGAATATGTAATTATAAATATTTCCCTAAATAATCAAATAACTATAAAAGTATACACTGTATGTAAAATGGTTTATGGTTTATGAAATAGTAATATACATGATTAATGAAATGGTTGATTTAGGGGAAATTCAATGTTTAATGGTCATATGAGATTGAATATTTCAAGGGGAATAAAAAATAAATCAAGGAAGTGAATGTGAATACTATCCTTGGAAAAATAAATCATAAAAAATCTAGAGGATTAATAAGGATCGTATCAATAAAATATATCTCAAGTGGAGAAAAATAAAGGGTTGTTATTATTGATGAATATAAATAAAAATATATTTTAAAAACATTCTTGAGGAAAATATCATTTGTTTGTAAAAACCTTTTGAAAACCCTATTCTTTGAAAATCACTTTTGAAAAAAAATCTTTAAAAATTAACCTTTTAAACATTAAAAGGAAACTTTAAAGAAATTATGGCAAATAAATCTTTACTTGTTGTATGTGGTAAAAAGAACGTTCCTTTTTCATTATAAAAAGGTTATAAATATTCCTTAATCAGAAAGAGATAGTAATATTACTTTGAAAAAATTGTAAAAAGACAAAAAGGGTAAAATATTATTTACTAACTCATGTTAAAAAAATTAAAATATTTTAAAAAAGGGTTTTTAGAAGAAAATAGGTTCTCCAACTAAAGAGATAAATGTAGTCGGATTTTCTTAAAACATTTTCTAGAACATTTTAAGTACCAAAAAGTGGGAAAATGGAACTATTACTTAATAAAGGTGATGAATAACCATAGGATAATAAAATTAAAGGATTTATTATACAATTATAAAATAATTTCCTCTGATGTAAATTTAAGTGTATACAATCCCAAATAAAATGAGATTGTAAAGTAAACCCTTGAAAATATTAAAATTTTGGAGTGAGAATCAATCCATGAGTAGATTATGTGTATCAACTATAAATATACATATAGAAGAGGGAATAAATAAATAGATATTAAAATTCATTATACACATAATCATATAATATTAACAACAATGAGGAAGTAATATAACCCAATGAAAATAAATTGGGTTATGAAATTCTTTTCCACTTGGTAACTATTAACTCTGTCTCCTTAGATGAAATAACTCAAATTGAAACTCAAAATATCATGAGAAATGAATGAATCGTTATATTATATGAAAAAGTGAAATTATATACACCATATATAATAAATTAGGTGCAAAACAATAAAGTTATTATTTCAAGATAAAGTTAACAATCACAAAATAAAGTGAGATTACAAACATGATCATTAGAAACGTTCTTGAGGAGAATAATATTTAAACATTCCAAAGTGTACCATAAAACATTGAAATATTTGAATCATAATCTAAATGAAGTAATATCATTAAATTAAACTTACAATATCATGAGAATAAGAAGATTCTTGATATAACATTTCAAATGGAAGTATATACATCTTATAAAATAAACTATCTGCATAACAACAAATAAGTCTCAAGGGAATGTAAATTGATATGAAATCCCTTACCTTGCATCTGACTTGTCTTGTGTATATTTATATTCATGAATAAAAAAAATATGTTAATTATTAACTTTCTTGAGAAATTTTTTCATGTTTATCATAATTTTTATTTAACTTATTATTTTGTTTTATGCAACTACTTAATAAATTATGTTTACATCATTTGTTTTGAGAAAATTAGGTTTATGTGTCAAAAAAATTGGTAGGTCAACTATTGTCAAGGAGTCATTATATAACATCTCTAAAATAATAATAATGACATAATTATCATATTTATACATCAATTATTCTTTTAAAATCAATTATTAAATATTTTTAGGAAAAATGAATCAATGTTACAAATATGGAGACGGTAGGTCGAACGTACGCATGAGTAACGTTCTCATTTTTTCATGATCGTTATGGAAAGAAGGTAAGTAGAATTATCTATCTCCATAATGATAATTATATCATAAATAACATATTATTTGTTAATATATACTTATATATATAATTATTATGATGTAAAATGAATCACATCATGTCGAGGAGGTGGTTGTCCACACGTCCACAAATGACTTTATCACTTTTTAAGTGTGTGAAAGGGTAATAAATAAAATGATATATATATATATATATTATATTTCCAAAAAGTTAATTATGTAATGAATATCACATAGATGTTTTTTATGTCTCATATGTTTAATTATAATCATCCTTTATACATTCCATGTATCATGTGAATGAATCATATCTCTTTTAGAAGGCGGTAGTCCATACTCCAACAAACAAAGTTTTCATATTTACAAAAAATGGAAAGTATAAATATATATGTTATAAAATAATCTAATATGATTAAATACATAATAATTATCATATATAACATGTATAAATATATTTTTCATCATAATTACCAACCATGAAATGTGGTAAAGTAAAATGAACAATCATCATTTTATGAGGTGGTAGTTCTCCGTACACGTAAAAAATATGTTCGTTAACCATTCGATGAAAGTGTATGGTGAGTTTAGGTAGAAATGTTAGCATAAAAATATCCTAGTATATTGATTATACTTTTTTTGTTGTATAATCAGGGAATAATAATATTTTAGGGATTGTAGAATGGAAATAAAATTAACAAATTTGATGAAAGATGTAACCTCTTAATCTGGTAACTCCATTTGGTTTGCACCAAAGGGCTTACATGAATTTATTTCTTCCAAATAGTAGGATTATAGGGTTAAGGGAGGTATTTTTAGGATCTATTTGGGTAGATATTGGTCGAGTAAAAGTGTCTTGATAGGTGTGAGGAAGTGGGAGGATAAGAGGCCTTTTATAATGGAGGAGTGACACTCTTTTAAATTTTGGGGAAGGGAATTCCACCCACATTTTTTCCATTTCAAGTAGATCCAATACTAGTTAAAATTCAACACAAGTGGTTATAGGGTATAAATATTTCCATCCAATGGATTTTGGAAAAGTGTATAGGTTATTTGGGAACTTAAAATTAACGTTTAGTCCCTTATTAAGCTTAATTTTATCTTAATTATTGTAATTAATTTTAATTACTTTCACTAATATTTTTTTTTCAAAAACTAAGTTGAGATTATTAGAATTTATAAATTATTCTTGTTAAAAAAATTAATCAATTTTTTAAAATTCCAATAACAATAGTGGTATAAATTAATTTAGATTTAATCTAGTAGACGGGACGACAATGTGTATTTTTAAAGTAAAAACCTCTGAAAGTTTCCTTTATTTTCATAGTCAATTTCAGAGTGAAATTTATTCGAATGAAATAAATTGGATTAATTGATAAAAAATATTATCTAATTAAATTTTAAAACCAATTTAAAATTTAATTTAACCTTGTAAATAAATTAGATAAAAAGTAGTTTTGAACTAAAATTCTGCATTTCTCGCTGTTCATTAAAAAATGAAACTTAACAGAAAAATACCAAAAATTCACCCAACACTAATTTTTATGTTTATATTTAAAATATTAAGTTTATTTTGAAATATAATATTTATAAAAGTTCTAAAAATTTTATTTAAAATATGTTTTCCATTAAAAGGTGGTAAAAGTGCCTTAATAAAAATATTTTATTTTATGCATAAAATTAGGTTTGTTCTTATCTTATGCTTATCAAATCAATTGGATGAATATAAAAAAATTTATATTGAATAATATATATATATATATAAATTACATTAATATTACTCAAAAATTATAATTAATTTAATTTAATATTTTAAAATATCTTTGGGAGCTTAAAAATAGTTTTCTATAAAATATTCCCTTTATATTGAATTGGCTCTTATGCTCATTTATAATTAATTTTTAACCAATGAATTTGTTGTTTAAACCATATATTTTAATAATTTAGTTAATATTATTCATAAAGGATAGTTTATTGTATATTATTATATTAAATAATAATATTTTAATAATATATTATTGTTTGGTTATAACTCAGTCTTGCGTGTGACGTAAGCCATCGAAGAAACTCGTTGTTTCGTATGTCACATGCTAACTCGGTATCACATGAATTTAAAGATATCGAATATTTTTTATTTATTTAAAGTCGTAAATATATTATAAATTATTGAGATATTATATTCTCTAACATGCTTGGGAGTTCATGTCGTACTCCCTATCGAATACAATGTTCCTACTTTAGATTTTTGGGTTGTTATAAGGTAAATTTAAAATAAATAATTAAACTTGTTAGTCCATGAATAATCATAAAAATTTGCCTTTCCAAAATAAACTTTGATCTCAAAATAAACATTTCCTTAACCAAGAAATCAACCTCTCTATCCATTGATTGTTATAAAACATTTCATAAGAAATATTGAAGGTAAAACAAAACTATTGCAGTTTTCTTTATAATAATGGAAAATTCATGAAAACCTTTTCACAAAGTTATATACTTCACCCTTAAGAAGTAGCATAAACTTCTCTTTTAAACTTAAGATCATTATATTTCCTTGTAAAATCATAATATTTACATGAAAACCTATAGAAATAATAGATAAATCATGTATTTAAATTGGGATATTATTTTCATATAAATCATAAAATTACTCTTACAAATGGAATAACATTCCTGATAAATTCCAATAATCATTAGTAGAAACCTAACTAGTTAACTTCATCCATTTAACCAATGCATTGGAGATCTATATCGGGATCACCCATCATTATTACCTACATAAATCTCACCCATAATCATAAATAATTTCAAATAACCATAACATAATCATAAAAAATAAAATCTTTCATTTCCATCATCATACTAATAAAAATATTCCTTTCAGTCATAAGAAAAAAATTCCAGATATCAAAATATTTATTCCATTTAAAACCCTTTTTGAAAATTCCAAGAATAAAGGGAAGAGGGGTTTTTATTTAAAGTAAATAAGAAAGATTATAAATCAATAAAACGTAATATAATGGTTACAATATTAGTAAAATCCATTGATTCCATATATGCTAAAATAGAACATTAGGTTTACCTTTTGTCAAAACATTCCGTATAAAATATTTAAAAATATTTATTTTGAAAACCTTTTAAAGAAAGTAAAAATTGAAATAAAATTTCATTTTAATTCTTTTATATCTATATAAATTAATCCATAAAATATTTTTAAGAATATCGACATGGAAGAAAAATATTTTGAAAATAAATCTTGATATCATTTAAAATGATGTTTTTAAGGTAAAGTATCAATGACCTTGTGTCTAAATCATCATGTATGTTCTTTATCATCCTAAATAATAAAATTTTGTTAATTATTTACTTTATTAAGAAATTTTTGCAAGTTTTTTATTCATTTTATTTTGTTTATTACAATTTTATATACAATTACTTAATCAATTAAGTTCATGTTAGATGTTTTGATGATATTCATCTCATATATCAGAAAAGAATTTGGTATGTTGACTATGATAAAAGATATCATTATTACAGAATATAAAGAATAATAATAATGAAATAATTATGATTTTAAATATTAATAATACTTTAAAACAATCCATGAGATATGGTTATGAAAAATGAGTTATGTTACAATCATGAAGATGGCAGGCCGTACATACGCATGAGTAACATTGACATTTTTCAGAGAGCATGAGAGAAAGAAGGTAAGTGTAATTTTATCTTTAAATAATGATGAATATATCATAGATATAATATTATTTCTTAAAATACTCAAATATATAGTATCCTTATGATGTTTTCATGAAAAATGAATCACATCACTTCATGGAGGTGGTAATCCACACGTTCATAGGAACGATGTTATTTTTTTCAATGGATGGAAAGGTAAGAAATTATTTGATATATTATATTTAAATAATGATAAATATGTCATGATGTAATGGCTCGGACCTCCCTAATGAATTACTTTGTGAAAATCCAATGTTTGAGGTGTTTTGCGCGGTCACGGTGGAAAATTTTAATAGTTTTTTAGTTTTTTAGTTTCCTAATTGTGAGTCAGGAATGGTAGGTTGCTGATAGTGATTCAAGATCGGTGTCTCACTAATGGGGGGCACACTAGTGAGTCTTCTGATGATGATTTTTCCTCTGGTAGGTGGTGATGATAGTTCATCCCAAGAGCAAGTCACGTCAATGGCTGACAACAGTGACTTGCTGATGGTGATTCACTCACAGTGAGTCATTAACGGTGTGTAATGATGGTGAGTCGTGATGGTGACTCAATGAACGTTGACTCAACAAATGGTGATTCTCCAAACAGTATATCACCTAACAGTGACTAAATGAACGATGAATCGCCATCGGTAGCTCTTCACGAGTAGCTCACACCGATGAATCTTCCAACGGTGATTCATCCACCGAAGACTCACCCACCAGTGACTCATAGTGGCGACTCACCCAATGGTGATTCATTTCCACATTTTTTCAATTTCCATTTTTTCTTAGTTTTTCCAGATTCTCCCCTTTAACATTTCCTTTTACGTAAAATTAATTTAATACTATGTTTAAGTATTTTTTAATATATTTCAAAGGATGTAAAATATATCTTTAAATTCCTAATGCTGATGAGGCCTTTAGATAGTCAAAACATGTGGTCTTATTCATAATCCATCTTTAATGGATTTTGAAACTATTTCTTCCCTTGATTTAGGATCTATCCTTTCTAAAGTTCCGATCCTTTCTCCCTTGGGTGTTTTTTTACTCTAGCTACTGATCATCCCTAGAACCTTTCTTCATCACAGATCCATGTATCTGTGTTGCACCCTTGGATTGTGTTTCCTTGAAGCCTTGCGCACCCCCTGTTTGATGCAAGGAAGAATTGATGATCGTCTGTTTCTTGAGGTAGGGATCCCTTCATCTCTCTTTTATTTTTCGTATCATGTGGGGGTGGATGTATGAATGTTTCCCATGTGAATTAAGTGGAATCCAAGTTTAATAAAGATAATTGAATCAAATTTAAACAAATAAATATGTGTTGGGGAAAAGTGATTCGTGATTTTGTTTTATTGTTTATTGATATTATGAGTTCTATGGGCTATATGCCTACTGAAAATCATGGTCATTGGTATTATTTGTTTATGCACTCAGGATGACTTGTGATATCTTATTATTGATCATGTGTTGAATAGATGTATGTATATACACAATTGATTAACCACATATACCTGGTAAAATAAATGGATGCCTCAGGATCAAACTTCCTCTATGATAACCCTTGAATTATCAAAGTGGAACTATGTAATGAGTGTTTTATAAATCTAAATACACTCTACCTTGTTTGGTGTGGTTGTGTGCTATGTGTGGTTTTGTTCTGTCTCGTGCCTTATGTGGTTGTGTGGTGTTGGGGTTTACAGAACAGTTGTAAGGTGGGGTGGTATGGGTGGTGTAATGGAATCTCAGTTTGAGAGATTGACAGATTGTAGAATGGATGGACAGTGTTTGAGCAGCAGGGTTGTAGATTCGGGTTGTGCTATGTTTATGTTACTAAGTGTGATGGGTTTGGTGTTGTTATACAGTGGGTCATTCGGGTTTAGTTGTGATGAGATGTGTTGTTGAGTTTGACTATGATTTGTGTGTTTGATTATAGAGATGACGAATTGGGTTGAATGACTTTGAAGAATGATGATAGCATTGGTTAGAATGGGTATTAAACGGAGTGAAAATATGAAGTGAGTTTCTTTACTGTGGTTCTTTTTCCTCTGCGTGGTTTATGCTGTGTGGCTTGTTGCATGTTGTGGTTGGTAGTTTCTTGGGTATGGGTGGAATGAATAAATGGGTTTTCTTAATAAAGAATTATATTTGGTTAAATGAGTTGGTTGGGGTTATGAATTGAATTGTGGCTTATTGTGTAGTTTTTCATTTAGAGGTAGTAGCAAAGCCAGTTTTGTGGGTTGGTTGTTTTTTTAGTAACAACCCATAGGTTTTTCTTGACTTTTTGATACTAAATATATATACTTGTATATTCATTGTGTTTTCTATACGAACCCCACCCTAGTTGAGCACTCTGTACCGAACACCCTAATTATCATGGGGGAGGTTTAATTTTCCCAACATCTTGGTGGGAGGATGGATGACTAGTTATTGGCTCTTCCCTACTCCATATTCTAGGAATTGTTATCCCAGTATTCTTCAGGCAGGTTGTGGTGTGGTAGTGAGGCCCAAGTGTCTGTGGGTAAGGTGTGCAATCCTAGGTGTCTACGGGATGAGATGTGATGTGATTTAATATGTGTCTTTGGGATAATTTATGGTTGTTTCCTAGGTGTCTATGGGTGGGATGTGGTTTGAGGACCATGTGTTTGCAGGTAGGATGTGGTATGGCTGTGGATTAGGTGTGTGTGGGTGAGATGTGGTGAGCTTCATATGCCTAGGTTGTGGGACTAGCTCTGAGGCCCAGGTGTGTGTGGGTGGGTTGTGACGTGGGTCTTGTGGAATATTGTGGAAGCCCTTGGATGTTTTTTGTTAGGGAATGAGCAGTTAACCAGTGGGAAGTGGTGCAGGGTACCCTAACATTGATGTGCTTATTATATTACATTTCTTGACTTATGTTATTTGTTGAGCGTTCCTTGGTGAGGTTGTGATGGCTAGTATTCCTTGTTAGGTGTTATTGGTTTTTATTATTTTATCACAGGGTAATTAGTATGATTATCTCACTTTTTTATGAGAGACTTTGGTTTTTCCCTACTAGGTATACTTGTATTCTCACCCTACGTATATAAAAAAACTTTCAAGTTTCCAGGAGGACTACATGGACCATGTTGGACATTACTAGCTCGAACTTGGGGATAGTTGTTGTATCCATGGTTAGCATTATTATTTTGGTACTTACCTTGGGGTTTTATTGTATTTCTAGAAGTCTTATTATAAAAAATTCATGTGGGATGTATATCGGTTTTTTACTATATATATATATATATATGTCTTGTAGTCGTTTTGGGATGAAAAATATTATATCCTAATATTTTTTTCATATAAAAAAGGGTAATGCCTCCCATTTCATGAGATTCTATACCCTTGGTGTTGGTTTCCACCCCGAGGCCTACTGGAGGTGGGACTTAGGGGTAATTACCTCTCTTCATTCATTGTCATCTCAGGATGGGCATATTTGGAAGGATGGGGTAGTGACATAATGGTTTCAGAGGCTGATTGTTGAGAGATAGGATGGATTTTGGAGTTTGGAGTTAGGAGAAGTGAGGATTGCATGGGTTTGTTGGAAAACAGTGTTAGGTGACCTTGGTACATGACATCGTCCAAGGAAGACCATTTAGGACACATGATTTTAGGGCCCCCCATGATCTGATGCAAGGACTCTGAGCCTACCTAACAACCAAGTGAGGCTACACTGTTTTTAGGGTAGAGACCCTAGTAAAGGTACATGCATCATAATTACTTGTGTTCCTATTTAAATTTGGTAATTTTGGGAAATTTGAAATAGATAATGAAATGATTTAAATGAATTGAAATGAATCTTAAATAAAATTTTATTCTACTTGGGATTATGAATTCCTTGTTCACCTTTTCAGCTATGGCACTCAATCGCCATCCATGTATAGTTAGGAAGTAGAGTTTTAGTAGGCTAAATTGTTCAATCGAAGGTGTTTTGATCGAGTATAGGAGGATGATCAGTGTCATAAGATGTTACGTGCTTTCTAGTGGTAGGAGTTGGGAAAGTACGAGGGTAGTGTTTAAGATATGGAGACTAAGAGCTAGCTCGAGGATCTTGTGGTCACCTTTAGTTTGATCCAGGCTCTGACAGATTACTAGGTTCCTAAGGCAGTGATCTAGATGTGGGGATTTGTGCTTCAGTGGTAGACATTGTACCTAGTAGAGAGGAAAGAGGCTGATGTTTTGCGGGATGACTACGAGGAGTTCTAGGTATAATTCCTTTCATCCACCATGAAGGTTGAGAAAAGGCAGAAGTTACTCTCCCTCTAGTAAAAGAGTATGTTGGTATGAGATCTAGGTATCAAGTTCAAGGATCTTTTTCAGTTTTCTCTAGATCTTCTTCTAGATGAGGAGCCTCATGTGAGACACTTAAAGGAGGCACTTCTTCCTTCTCTACAGTACGTGGTTACCCCCTTTACCTTGCCGACATACTTGGAGGTCCAAAATAATGAGAAAGTAGTTGAGTGGATCCACTCATGATGAGTTCTACCAAGAGATAGAATCTAGCATAGTTTTTTAATAGGAAAGGCTACCAGGAGTAGGTATCAGGTGCTAGGGCCTTCCAGGTTTTGACTAATGGGGAGTTGACCTCAGCAGTTCTTGTTTTGGCCTTTAGGTCCTCATGATTTTCTCATGAACTTGGGATTGAGGTCTTTCTCTTTTGTATCACATTTTCATCTTTATATTCAGTTCCCAATGGTTTTCTAATATCAGTATGGTGGAGGTGGTTAGGTCTAGCACCTGCCTTAGTAACAGTTGTCGGTAGGGTAGTTCCAGTAGTAGGGAAAATAGGCTCACGCTCCTCTGAGGGGAGATGGAGTAGGTAGAGGATGACCAAAAGGTGTTCCTCAGGGACCTCAAATTGGTAATGGTCGAGGAGGCGGTCATTAGTAGAGGGGAAGAGGATATGGGTGTGGTCAGTTGCACATCGTAGAGGTAGCAATCCCAACAGGGCCAGAGGTTGTTCAAGGTACGATTAGTTTATTCAGTACTCTTACATGGTATTTTTTTGATTCAGGAGCTTCACACTCCTTTTTTGCGCCTATTTTATCCCATGCTCTGGTGCTATACATAGAGAAACTTCTCGTGCTATCACGACCTAACCCTACCCGGGCGCGAGCCACAACTACCCCAAGCCCGCCTCCATAGGCCAGGGGTTGGCGACCAATGCCGAAGGCACAATAACTTGGGGAGGCCTTTGCCTAAGTACCAGTACACACACACGCAGCCCACTCAATGCAGAAGTGCAGAGTAAAATAAAATACAAGTAAATTAAAGTGCAACTGATATATATATAAACCACAAAAGTGCATTGACCTCTAACAGTACAAAGCAAGTGCTGAAAGTAAACTGAAAAGAAAAGGGGCCAAACATGCGCCCAACCAGAAAAGTGCCACAACCTGGAAACAGGTGAACAAAAGTAAACAGCTGGAAGGGTCCCCCACCTGAAACCAGACTACAACCACCGCAGGTGGTCCAAGCTCCCGATCTCCTAATTTCCTCTGACATCATGACCAACATGTATGTCGTCTGCAAGGGCACTCCAAGTGCGGGCAAAGCCCAAGGAGGGGTGAGTAGAAAAATACTCAATATGATACCCCGAAGGCTCGAGGGAGCAACAAAGGATGTACAGAAGGGTGAGCAGTAGATCTAATAGGGGAAAGTAAAGGAGTACAACTGAGAGTGCAGTAAAGAGTACAACAAAGAGTATAGTAGGGTAACAGTAGAGAGCCCAGCTCAACCCAACAAGAGAAAGCAGGTAGACTCGTCTAGACACAAGGAGCTGGAAACAGTGAGAATATGAACTTCTCGTTGAGTCTTCACTACCTATAGCAGGCGAGTAGACTCGTCCAACCACGAGAAGCTAGACATAGAAAGCACATGGCATACCTCGCGCGTCTTTTCCTCTCCTGGAAGGAGAGTAACCAAAACCCAAGAAGTAGGTACTGGAAAAAGGTATATACATATCCATATTCTAAATCAAGAATCCCAAACAAGATCGTAAGGGGATATCCATCTCGTAGCTCATCCCAAGAAAGTGAGTAGCCAAGAGTCCCAGAAGTAAACACCATCGATGCCCATCATCTCGCACGTCTACCTTGAACTGCAAGTCAAGGGGCTCAAATCACCACACATTGATACTATCCTCTTTGAGCGGCACTGACTCACCCGCACGGTTTTAGGTTGCGTCACAAGGATGTGTCTCGATGGGTAAATCACCCCTCGTACTTGAGAGTTCTGGGGGAACGTTAAACCACACCTCGTCACTGCCCTGCAGTCGAGAGGCCTCCTCAAAGTCGACAGGCAACCCCCTACCTTGCCCCACTGGAGGGTAATCTCTGGAAGTTAATGGGTTCCCACTAGAGGGAGAACCGGCAAGAGTCGACATGTGCCACACTGCCCAGTCCCGCACAAGGGTAATCCACTGGAGGGAGACCCGGCTAAAGTAATTGAAGAGTCCCAATGCCCAGTCCCATAAAAGGTTACTCTACTGGAAGGAGGCACGGAACCATTATCGGGGACCACTTCCCAGCCCAGCTGGAGGTAAACCCGGCATCGGGGACCACTTCCCAGCCCAGCTGGAGGTAAACCCGGCATTAGGGACCACTTCCTAGCCCCGCTAGAGGTAAACCCAGAACCACTCTGGCCATCTCTGCTAGATGGTACTGCTCGGTGAACACTATTGTACTGGCCATCCCTGCTGGATGGTAACCCACTGGCCATCCTTGCTGGATGGTACCTCACTGGCCATCCCTGCTGGATGGTACCTAACTAGCCATCCCTGCTAGATGGTATAACTGGCCAGCCCTGCTGGAAACAATTTCCTAGCCAGCCCTGTTGGAAATAACATCCTGGGTAGAGGATCGGTTCTTGCGTAAAGTGTTGGTCACACCGAATCCACAAGAACTCTACCAGGGAACACGAAGCAACTTTGCCAGCGAAACCATCGAGAACAGAACTAGGGGAAAACCACTCAACCCTTCTAGTCAAAACCATCGTGAACAGGACCAGGGGGAAACTCAACCCTGCTGGTCAAACAAATGAGAATAGAACGAGGGGAAACTCAACCCTGCTGGTCAAAAAACCGAGAACAGAACCAGGGAAAAACTCAACCCTGCTGGTCAAACAAACAAGAATAGAACAAGGGGAAACTCAACCCTGCTGGTTAAACAAACAAGTACAGAAGGGCCCTCTACGTCCCGAGTGGTCAAGGGTACGCAAAGCAGAACACTGCACACACATGGGTCCCACACGACGTGTAGCCCCAAGTCAACTCCAAAAAATCTCACAAATGTTCTTAGGTACAAACAACCACATGTACCTCCAAGTGTTCTCGTATACTCCCAGAGTATACCATGTTTCCATACCAAAGGCTATCGCGCACACGGCGCCCAACTTCAATGTGAAGATGTAAATGTAACAACTCCAATTTTCCACATCAACGACTCAGGCACAGCCAACGACATCTCTTCAAGCATTCGCTTCACTCTCCCAAGAGTGAACGTGATCACACGCCAAGGGTTCTCTGCAAACACCGTAGGAAGAACCTCCACTGGTACACCTTTCATGCTTCCACATTTACATGAGGTCTCGAAAGAGACTCCACACATCCAAACGGATCGCACCGTTGAATTACTCGCAGAAAAACATGCGAGATCGACTACTTACTCGCCTCCAACGGATATCCGACGTAAAAGTCGTCTGACACTGCTTTACGCCCGAACGACGTCCCGTGTTCCCGAGCCTCGGCCCCAAAAACATTCGGGCGCATCACACCATTGTGATCCCCTCGGGAAAACATGCCAAATTGACTATTCACTTGAGTGCAACAGATACCCAGAGAAAAAGATGTATTTCGTCGCACCGCACATGAGCGGTGCTTCGTGGGACCCGCATCCCGGTCCCGAAGCACAATGAACGGATTGCACCATTGTGATCCTCTCGAAAAAGTACATAAGATTGACTATTCATTTGTCCAAAACAGGCACCCGGTGATAAAGCTGAAAATCACCACCAACTCCCAAAACGGCCCTCTTGGGCCACACCACCGTGCGGAATTAAATCGGGTGGATTGTGTCGTTGCAATTCCCTCAGAGAAAAACCCAGGATCGACTACTCATACGCCCCGAACAGACGTCCGATGAAAAATTTTTAAAGCGCTGCACGCAGCTAGAAAGATGGTCATGGGGCCTACGCCTCAACTCCAGTTTCAACGCCCGAAACCACACTGAAAATATCCGCCTCAACGCCAGGGTCACAACACTACTGACGAAGCTCAAAACGGACAGCAGATGTATCCGTGCCACCCAAAACAAAATACCCCAGAAAAATGCCAAACTAATTAAAGGCATGTCACGCCACTGAGGCCCCCGTTTAGGGAGTTAAAAACCCCCGAAACCATCTCAAAATCTCCGTCTCAATTTAAGGGAAAAATCGCCGCAGACGGCGTCCAAATCGAGCGCGTTGTGAATGATTTATCAATTATAAATCATTTTCATAATAATAATAATAATATTATTATTATTATTATTATAAAACTATTTTTTTTCTTTTTTTTAAGTTTCCACCAACAGGGCTGGCCGGTCGGCTCCTTTTCCACGCGGAGACCCACCGCTGGCGGGTTCGCGGTCTCCCACGGGGTCGCGTCGCACAACCCTGGCGCCGCACGTCCGTCGGCCGACCTCTCCCTCTGGTTGTCACCCCCAGCTGAGGCCCTCGCACACCGGTGCTCCGCCGTCTGCATCCACGGCCGGCTTCGTGCTCCCCGCTCGCGCCGCGCGCTGGTGTCGCGTTCCGCTGCCGAGGAGTCGGCCGACCACCCTGCTGTCGACCCACCGCGCTCACCCGCGCCACCTGCTGCCTGGCCACCACCCTCCCTCGTGCTGCCCTCTGCCGGAACCCCCAAAGTCGGCTGGAGAACCTCCAAAACCACCATAAAACACCCAAAACCCGCAATCTTCGGTGGATGTTTGCGATCGACTCCGAACTCGGATTTCAATTCTGAAAAGTGCGTCAGAAATCTCAGAAAACATACTACACATTCATGGAATTTTCTAAATAATTCAATAGAGGTTCGATGCAATAATTAGATATGAAAGTAGATGCGGAAATAAAAATTGAAACCGTAATGATCCTACCTTGTTGGGTGTTGCCCGTCGCTTCACGAGGGATCCGCCGTCGACGCAATAGCTTGGAGAGGAGGATAGAGGGGGGTGAAGATTCCTTGGTTGATCTCCTTCTGCGAGGGTTAACAAGAAGGGAAGGGGAGAGAGGGGCTTAGGTGTTTAAATAAGGAAAACTTATTAAAATTTTAATTAATTTAAAACCTACAAATTAACCCGCATCCGAACCGCTCGATGGGGTCGAGGTTAAGCCTACCCTAGGGTAAAAACCACATCCTGAGCCCAACGGAGGTCTTAGAATTTTAATCTGAGCCTCCGTTCGAAAGTTATAAAATTTAACGTCTGAAGCCGCTAAATAACAAAAATTCCTCTGGTGGCATTTTTCACAGAAGGCCCGCGACCATGAAAGTTACACCCCTCCTAGTGTAAATGACACGCTTAGGACTCAACGGTGCCCTCGGTTTTCCAATCCAAGCAACCATTTAAGAGATCCTTGAGTTTAACCATTAAACGAATAAATTAATTATTTTTATTATTCGTTTAACGTTCCGTTAACGGGCGAGGGGTCCAAACGTCCTGCGCCGACATGTTTTATGTCGTTCCTATGGTAAACACCCCATTTTGGACCCATATGTACACTCAGATTTAGGACCCGAAGCACCGTTTAGGATTTATCCCATTTATTTGGTGTGCCCAGTGTGAACGCACTGAAAATTTAATTCCGGCCACACCGGGGCTCGAAATCGCACGTCGTCTGAAGGTGCTTCTCTGGAATAACATCAAGAATATTCCAAAGTCTTTTATAGAAAAAACTGGGTTCTTACATCATTCTCTCCTTCAAGATTTTCATCCCCAAAAAGAAAAACCAGTGAAAAAATCAGGGTACTAAGCCCGCACCTGGCTCTTCCGTACCCAGAAGAACTCTTTCACAGTCCCGCATCACCGCACCCAGACCAAAGGGTTTGATCTGTTCATGCGAGGTCTGCCCTTGCCGATGATGTGCATAGGAGTATGCACGCATCCTCTCGGGTAAGTCACATGGGAGACTTCGTGCACACACTACAGACTTTGGGGTTAGGGCAAGGCGGTAGGGAACCTCGTCATCCCTTCGCACGTTCTCAGATGGTCCAAAGGACTTCGGGGGTATCTCACCTCCCCGATCGAACCTCCACATCGCATGTCACAACTGGAATCACTGTCCGCACCTGGAACAAGGCCCGATGATTTCCTCCTTCAGAATATCCATATGGTGAAACACCCAAGGATATCTGGTCACGCAAGGTTTCATAGTCGATGTCTCGCAACCAAGACTCTCATACACGCTAAGAGAGTGAAGAATTCAACACCATCGACTAAATAAAAAGGTCCTACACCTTTTAACTTACTAACATAGGGTTACACCGACGCCACGCACCACCCTGGTAACAACTCAAACAAGGAGCAGGGAGAAAAATAATTCCACTCACAGAGTCTAACAATTATACTACAAAAAGTAGAAGAGCTATAGAGCGTACCTCTTATCACCTCATGCTCTGTAGGATCGTAGACATCCAAAGCTCGCAGCTGATCGCGGTCCCAACTGTCAGCTCCCAGAGCCTGATGTGGACTACCTAGTGGTGATGGGAAGACCTCATAAAGTTGTTCCCCACTACCAGTTTCCCCCGCTCCTTTTCTAGAACCATCTCTCTGGGTGATACCCCGATAACAGTGCTGCCTCTACCGCGGTGGTGCACCTGTTACCTTCTTGGCATTCTCAGCATGCCTGGTCGGGCACTCCCGCGCCAGGTGACCTCACCCATCGCAAGCATAACACCAACTCTCTCTGGGTTGCACTGGTGCCCTCCGGTGCCACTGTGGTGTACGACCACGCCCCTGAGTCCAGTTATCGGAAAGCCACCTGCGTCGAGGTTCTGCTTGCCGATGCCCGCTAGCTGCGGCTGACGTCTTGGTTCCATCGTGCCTGCTGCCACCACCAACTGTATAACGTGACAGGAAGATTTCTATCACTAGCGCCTGCTCTAGCACCCCAGCATAAGTGGGAATTCCCAAGGGTACTATGATAGTACGAATTTCTCGGTGGAGACGCTGCTCAAACTCCCACGCTCAGAAGTTTCCATCATGACCAAGTCTGGGTAAAAGCGTGCACAGTCTATGAAACTAGCTGCATACTCAGCCACTGTTATCCCTCCCTTCTGAAACTGTAGGAGATCCTGAATCCAAATAGAGCATAAGCAGGAGGAGAAAAACTCCTCACAAAACAACAACTGAAAGTCTCCCCACGAAAGCGACGACTCGTCAAGAAACTGAGTCCCCAGACTCCACCAACGCCAAGATGCTCCGCGGAAAAGTTTGGTGGCCAAAGCCACCATAAGATCTATCGGCGTCTGCACAATCCTGAAAAGGTGAACCACTATATCCATCCAAACCTCTGCGGCCTGAGGGTCTGGCTCACCACTAAACCTCAGCGGTCTATGCCACTGGAACTCGCAGAGCACGCTCACCCTATGCTCAAACTCAGTCTGCTCTGCTGAAGCTATCTGCTTCTCAACAGGTGGGGGTGCTACTACCAGCCCACCGAGAGAAAGGAGATCACATGATGGGTCCTAGACTGAGGCCTCGTAGCTCACAGGGTCGTCATCACAAACCAAAGCTGGTATCCTGGCTGGCTGTCTTCATGGAGACATCCTAAATGTTATCAAGGAGTGTCATGGTCAGATGAGCATATATGTATATAACAGTAGCAACAATGGGGAGCTAACTCAAGAAGGACAGTCAAAGACTCAATCCTAGGTGATGCACAAACCAATTTTTCCCTGCAATGAGTGTCTCATCATGTCGAGTCGACAAGCGGGTTATCAAGGTCCTCCTGAATGGATACGTCGGTCGCCGCACCATCAATGGACTCCCTGGCCAGAGAGCCGCTCTCAAGACACATTGATATTGTTGCCCTAAATCCCAACCAATTCCTTTTTAGGGACGTCCGAACATCGTCTCAAGGAATGAACCACCTCTGATACCACTTTTTCATGACCTGACCCTACCCAGGCTCGAGCCGCAACTACCCCGAGCCCGCCTCCATAGGTCAGGGGCTGGCGACCACTGCCGAAGGCACAAAAACTCAGGGAGGCCTTTTCCTAAGTACCTGTACACACACACGCAACCCACTCAATGCAGAAGTGCAGAGTAAAATAAAATACAAGTAAATTAAAGCGCAACTGCTATATATATATACCACAAAAGTGCATCGACCTCTAATAGTACAAAGTAAGTGCTGAAAGTAAACTGAAAAGAAAAGGGAAAAAACACGCACCCAACCAGAAAAGTGCCACAACCTGGAAATAGGTGAACAAAAGTAAACAGCTGGAAGGGTCCCCCACCTGGAACCCGACTATGACCACTGCACGCGGTCCAAGCTCCTGATCTCATAATCTTCTCTGACGTCATGACCAACCTGTCCATTGTCTGCAAGGGCACACCAAGTGCGGGCAAAGCCCAAGCAGGGGTGAGTATAAAAATACTCAGTAGGATACCCTGAAGGCTCGAGGGAGAAACAAAGGAGGTACTGAAGGGTGAGAAATATATTGAACAGGGGAAAGTAAAGGAGTACAACTGAGAGTGCAGTAAAGAGTACAACAAAGAGTGTAGTAGGGTAACAATAGAGAGTCCAACTCAACCCAACAAGAGAAAGGAGGTAGACTCATCCAGACACAAGGAGCTAGAAACGGTGAGAAGATGAACTTCTCGTCGAGTCTTCAGTACCTATAGCAGGAGAGTATACTGGTCCAACCATGAGAAGCTAGGCACGGAAAGCACGTGGCATACTCTGCGTGTCTTCACCTCTCTTGGAAGGAGAGTAACCAAAACCCAAGAAGTGGGTACTGGAACAAGGTATATACATATCCATATGCTCAATCAAGAAGCCTGAACAATATCGTAAGGGGATCTCCATCCTGTAGCTCAGCCCAAGAAAGTGAGTATCCAACAGTCCCAGAAGTAAACACCATCGATGCCTTGCATCCCGCACATCTACCTTGAACTGCAAGTCAAGGGGATCAAATCACCGCACCTTGACACTATTCACATTGGGCGGCACTGAATCACCCGCATGGTTTTAGGTCGCGTCACAAGGATGCGTCTCGATGGGGAAATCACCCCTCGTACTTGAGAGTTTTGGGGGAACGTCAAACCACACTTCGCCACTGCCCCGCAGTTGAGAGGTCTCCTCAAAGTCGACAGGCGAACCCCTGCCCAGCCCCACTGGAGGGTAATCTCTGGAAGTCGACGGGTTCCCACTAGAGGGAGTCCTAGCAAGAGTCGATGGTTGCCACACTGCCCAGCCCCGTACAAGGGTAATCCATTGGAGGGAGACCCGGCTAAAGTCCTCGACGAGTCCCAATGCCCAGTCCTGTAAAAGGGTACTCCACTGGAGGGAGGCTCGGAACCGTCATCGGGGACCACTGCCCTGCCCAGCTGGAGGTAAACCTGGCATCAGGGACCACTTCCTAGCCCAACTAGAGGTAAACCCAGCATCGGGGACCACTTCCCAGCCCCACTGGAGGTAAACCCGGAACCACTCTGGCCATCCCTACTGGATGGTTCTGCTCAATGAACACCGCTGTACTGGTCATCCCTACTGGATAGTAACCCACTGGCCATCCCTGCTAGATGGTACCTCACTTGGTCATCCCTGTTGGATGGTACCTCACTGGCCATCCCTGCTGGATGGTATAACTGGCCAGCCCTGCTGGAAACAACCTCCTGGCCAGCCCTACTGGAAACAACCTCTTGGGTAGAGGATCATTGCCCGCGTAAATTGTTGGTCATACCGAATCCATAATAACTCTACAAGGGAACACAAAGCAACTCTGCCGGCCAAACCATCAAGAACAGAACTAGAGGAAACCCACTCAACCCTTCTGGTCAAAACCATCATGAACAAGACCAGGGGGAAACTCAACCATGCTGGTCAAAAAAACAAGAACAGAACCAGGGGAAACTCAACCCCGCTGGTCAAAAAACCGAGAACAGAACGAGGGTAAAACTCAACCCTACTGGTCAAACAAACGAGAACAGAACCAGGGGAAACTCAGCCCTGCTGGTCAAACAAATGAGTACAGAAGTACCCTCTACATCGCGAGAGGTCAAGGGTATGCAAAGCAGAACACGGCACGCACATGGGTCCTACACGACGTGTGGCCCCAAGTCAACTCCAACCAAGCACACAAACGTTCTCAGGTACAAACAACCACATGTACCTCCAAGAGTTCCCGTATACTCACAGAGTATACCACATTTCCATCCCAAAGGCTATCACGCACACGGTTCCCAACGTCAACGAGAAGGTATAAACGTAACAACTCCAACTTGCCACCTCAACGGATCAGGCACATCCAACCACATCTCTTCAATCATTCGCTTCACTCTCCTAAGAGAGAACACGATCACACACCAAGGGTTCTCTGCAAACACCGCCGGAAGAACCTCCACCGGTACACCTTTCATGCTTCCACATTTAAATGAGGTCTTAAAAGAGACTCCGCACATCCAAATGGATCGCACCGTTGAATTCCTTTCGGAAAAACATGCGAGATTGACTACTTACTCACCTCCAATGAATATCCGATGTAAAAGTCATCTGACACCACTTTATGCCCGAACGACGTCCCGTGGCCCCGAGCCTCAGCCTAGAAAACAGTCGAGCACATCACACCATTGCGATCCCCTTGGCAAAACACGTCAAATTGACTGTTCACATGAGTGCAACAGATACCCAGAGAAAAAGATGTATTTCGCCGCACCAAACACGAGCGGTGCTTCATGGGACCCGCATCCTGGTCCTGAAGCACAAGATTGACTATTCATTTGTCCAAAACGGTCACCTGGTGATAAAGATGGAAATCACCGCCAACTCCCAAAATGGCCCTCGTGGGTCCATTACCACCGTTCGGTATTAAATCGGGTGGATTACGCCGTTGCAATGCCCTCGGAAAACACCCAGGATCGACTACTCGCACGCCCCGAACAGACGTCCGATGAAAAAGTTATAAAGCGTTGCACGTAGCTCGAAAGGCGGCCATGGGGCCTACACCTCAACTCCAATTTCAATGCCCGAAATCACACTGGAAATCTCTACCTCAACGCCAGGGTCGTAACGCCACTGACGACGCTCAAAACAGACAGCAGATGTGTCCGCGCCGCCTAACACAAAAACCCCTGGAAAAATGCCAAACTACTTAAAGGAGTGTCGTGCCACTGAGGCCCCTGTTTCGGGAGTTAAAAACCCCTGAAACCATCTCAAAATCTTCGTCTCAATTAAAGGGACGCGTCGCCGCAGACGGCGTCCAAATCGAGCGCTCTGCGAATGATTTATCAATTATAAATCATTTTCATAATAATAATATTATTATTATTATTATAAACCTATTTTTTATTTCTTTTATTTCTTTTTTTTTAAGTTTCCACCGACCGAGCTGGTCGGTCAGCTGCTTTTCCACGCGGAGACCCGCCGCTGGCGGGTCCGCGGTCTCCCACGGGGTCGCGTCGTGCGACCCCAGCTTCGCACGTCCGCTAGCCGGCCAGCCGGCCGGCCTCTCCCTCTAGCTGTCGCCCCCAGCTGAGGCCCTCGCATGCCGGTGCTCCGCTGTCCGTGTCCACGGTTGGCTCTGCGCTCCCCACTCGCGTCGTGCGCTGCCGCCGTGCTCCTCTGCCAAGGATCTGGGTGACAACCCTGTTGCCTTATCGCCGAAGGCTGCCGCCGCCTGGAAGCCACTGCGCTCGCCCGCGCCGCCTGTTGCCTGGCCACCGCGCTCACCCGCGCTGCCTGCTGCCGAAACCCCCAAAGCCGGCTGGAGAACCTCCAAAACCACCGGAAAACACCCAAAACCCACAATCTTCGGCGGACATTTGCGATCGGCTCTGAACTCAAATTTCAATTACGAAAAGTGTGTCATAAAGCTCAGAAAACGTACTACACATTCATGGGATTTTCTCGATAATTAAACAGAGGTTCGATGCAATAATTAGAGTTCAATGTATATGCAGAAATACAAATTAAAACCACAAAGATCCTACCTTTTTGGGCATTGGCCGTCGCTTCACAAGGGATCTTCCATCGCCGCAACAGCTTGGAGAGGAGGGTGGAGGAGGGTGAATCTTCCTTGGTTGAGCTCCTTCCACCCGGGTTAACTAGAAGGGAAGGGGAGAGAGGGGCTTAGGTGTTTAAATAAGGAAAACTTATTAAAATTTTAATTAATTTAAAACCTCCAATTTAACCCACATCTGAACCGCTCGATGGGGTCGAGGTTAAGCCTCCCCTAGGTTAGAAACCACCTCCTGAGCACAACGGCGGTCTCGGAATTTTAATCTGAGCCTCCATTCGAAAGTTATAAAATTTAACGTCCGAAGCTGCTAAATTACGAAAACTCCCCTGGCGGCATTTTTCACAGAAGTCCCGTGCCCATGAAAGTTACACCCCTCCTAGGGTAAACAGCACGCTTCAGACTCAACAGTGCCCTCAGTTTTCCAATTCGAGCAACCGTTTAAGAGATACTTGAGTTTAAACATTAAACGAATAAATTAATTATTTTAATTATTCGTTTAACGTTCTGATATCGGGCGAGGGGTCCAAACGTCCCACGCCGACATGTTTTATGTCGTTCCTAGGGTAAAAAACCCATTTTGAACGAATATGTACACTCAAATATTGGATCTAAAGCACCGTTTAGGAGTTATCCCTTTTATTTGGCGTGCCTAGTGTGAACGCACTGAAAATTTAATTTTGGCCACATCGAGGCTCAGAATCGCACACCGTCTAAAATAGATGCTCTGGAATAACATCAAGAATATTCAAAAGTCTTTTATATCAAAAACTGGGTTCTTACACGTGCCCTAGTGTTGAGTACGATAGTTGTAGGTCAGACCAGCTTTTTTATGTGTGCCGAGGATGTAGGCTAATGATGAAACTACATCAGTCCCATGGGGATATTTTCCTGTTACAAATGCAACCATACGATATCATAATTGGAATCGATTAGTTTTTATTTCAGTACATGATTTTATCAAATGATTCTATAGAATAGTCATGTTTTCAGACATAGATGGTCAACATGTGGCCTTCGCCAGTGAGCGGAGTTGTAAGGTGGGTAGTCGGCGTGTAAAGCTTCTTCTTTCCTTGTTGGTCGAGCTATTAGTAGAATCAGTGGATGATGAGACAGAGGAGGTTCCCAACATTTTTGTGGTTTTCTTGGATGTGTTTTCTAAGGAGTTTGTGACTCCACCCCCTCGACGTGATGTTGAGTTCAAGACAAACTTGCGGCCTGGTGATTGTCTGATTTCGATAGCTCCCTATTGAATGGAACCTTCAAAGATATGAGAGTTGAGGATTCAGATAGATGATCTGATGCATAAGGGTATTATCCTTCCTAGTGTGTCTACATGGGGTGCTCTAGTCTTGTTTTTAAAAAAAGAAGATACTGGTATGAGGTTTTTCATAGACTGTCAGAGGTTGAATCAAGTGATGGTCAAGAACCTTTACCCTCTCTCGATGATAGCCGATCTTTTCGACCAACTAAGGGGATCAAGTTGGTTCACTAAGATCGATCTACAGTCTGTATATCACCAGATGAGGGGTGAAATATGGTGATATCTCAAAGACTAATTTTAGGTGTAGGTATGGGCACTTCCAGTTTGTGGTTATGTCATTCGGTTTTATGAATGCACCAGTCGTGTTCATGGGGATCATGAACTCCATATTCTTAGAGTTCTTGGACCGTTTCATCATCATATTCATCGATGACATCCTAATCTACTTGAATTAATAGGAGGATCATATCGAGAATCTCAGGACTATCTTGGAGGTTCTTTGACACCACCAGCTCTATAGAAATCTATCCAAGTGTATGTTCTAGATGCGAGAGGTTAATTTCCTTAGACATGTGGTGTCTCACTAGGGTGTAGCATTGGACCCCTCTAAGGTCATGTAATTTGTTTATTGGAAAGCACCCAAGAATGTTGTAGAGTTTCGCAGTTTTCTTAGTCTGCTATGATATTACGAGATATTTGTACCCGATTTCTCTCGAGTTGTATCTCCATTGACAACTATGACCAGAAAAGACTAGGATTTTGTGTGGAGTGATTAGTGAGAGGCATCATTTGGTTATCTAAAGGGGAAGTTGTTCGGTTCTCCAATGCTCCGGTTTCTAGAAGAAGGGGTGATGTTCGAGGTATTTTGTGATGCTTCCCATCTGGGTTTTGGATGCAAGTTGATGCAATAGTAGGGGTGATCTATTATAGTTCTAGGAAGTTGTGTACCCACGAATTTAATTATACCACCCATGATCTGGAGCTAGCAGTAGTCGTGTTTGTGTTGAAGTTGTAGTGGAATTACCTCATTGGGGAGCGCTTTGTGGTCTTCATAGATCATAAGATCTTGAGGTATATCTTTTCCCAGAAACATCAGAACATGAAACAGTGAAGGTGGGTGGAGTTTATATTGGAGTAAGAATTAAAAATATCTTACACCTTGGGAAAGTGAAATGTTGTGGCTGATTCTTTGAGTAGGAATTTGCACAATAAGGTAGTTAGGGAATCTACGGATGCTTGGAAGACGATGGAGGAGTTAGAGACCTTGCACTTAGATGCTGGAGTGGATGGTGGTAGAGGATGTCTATTTTAGATGATGGTCCAGTATACTCTAATGTAGCAGGTGGAGGATTCTCAGTGGGGAGACTCAGAGGCAGAGGTGATGCGCGATTGCGTTGACCAGGGTGATGCTCTAGAGGTATGGATGGAGGATGGTCAGAATCAGATGATATTCCATGGGTTGTTTTTTGTTCCAGTGGTGGTGCATGAGGGAGTCCTCTATGAGTATCACAACTCACCCTTAGCATCCAAGAGTTTCCAAGATGTAAAATAGCTTGGGAGATCATTTTTGGTGGCCCAGGATGAAGCAGGTAGTGGCGGAGTTTGTGGTGAATTGCTTAGTGTGTCATCAGGTGAAGGATGAGTACCATGTACCCAATGGTTTTTTGCAGCCCTTATATGTACCTGAGTGGAAGTGGGATGAAATATCAATGGATTTCATTAAATTATTACCCAGGGATCAAGGAAGCTATGATGCAATCTAGGTAGTAGTGGATCAGCTAACAAAATCAGCTCACTTATTAGTGATTAAGAAGTTGGGTGTAGTAGATTCATTTTCCAGGAGGTATGTGGATGAGGTGATGTGGCTTCATGGAGTTCCAAGATAAATTGTTTTTTATTGGGATACATATTTCACCCCATGATTCTAGAGGGGATTGCAGTATACTTTTAGTACTCAGTTATGCCCCATCACTTCTTTCCACCCTCAGATAGATGGGTAAATAGAGCGGACTATCTAGACATTGGAGGATCTTTTTTGGGATTATGTCTTGGAATTTGGTGGATTTTGGGTATGACACTTTCCCTTGGTAGAGTTATCTTATAATAATATTTATCCCTCTTCCATTGAAATGGATTCGTTCGAAGCCCTGTACGAAATATCGTGATATTCACCTTTGTGTTGGCCAGAGGTTAGGGAGACAGCTGCTCTTGGTCTCAAGGTTATGCAGAGTAGGACATAGAAGGTTCATCTTGTTCATGAGAGGATGAAATAAGAATAGTACTAGCATAATTCATATGCCTATTGAAATGGGATTCCCTTAGAGTTTGAGGTTAGGGACCACGTTTTCTTGAAGGTTTCTCCTCGACATGGGCTGTAGAGGTTTGGAAGAGGAAGAAATCTTTCTCCTAGGATCATTGGACCCTTTGAGGTGTTGGAGTGAGTTGGTGAGGTGGAATATTAGTTGGAGCTTCTACCATAGGTGGAGAATGTCCAAGACATCTTTCATGTCTCTCAGCGTCGTCAGTATCTTCACAATGACTCCCATGTTGTTGATTGGGGAGATTTGGATGTTGAAGATGACGTGATATTCATGGAGTGGCTAGTAGAGATCCTGGATCATTGGGAGAAGGTGTTTCATGAATGGACCATTCCCTTGGTTTGTGTGTTGTAGAGGAATAGTGTCTTAGAGGAGAGTACTTGCAAAAGGTATACATAGATGCATGGCCAGTACCAAGAGTTTTTCTATTTTTTTCCTTATTTTTTTCCTTTGTAATGTGATGCTTGAACCTTTTTTGTTATGACATGATTTGTTTCCTTGTTCTATGATGTGTGATAAAGTCATGAAATTGGAAATGGAAAGACTATATTCCTAATCAAGATGCATTAATTGAGATGTGATTCAACCTGTGTGAGTGAGTCAGTTCATCCTAGAGCAGATAGTATCTTGACATGGAAGAAGGAATTCCTTGATGCATATGTCCAGACAATGTAGATTTTTGTTCTTGAGTAGTGTGTCTTGTGGTCAGATGGGGTAATAGGTGTTGGAGGAGGTGTTCTTGAATGTTGAGGTTTCAATCCAACTTTATTACAACACAAGGTTTTTTATTGTTTAAATTTCATGTCATAGCGATGTTTCAAGTATGAAAAGATCCTTGAGAGGTATATTATGGGGTGGTTGTTCAGACCCCTCTTTCTTCTAGGTTGGTTTTGAATTATCAAGGGCGAGAATAGTTTTAGAGGTATCTGATGTAATGGTTTGGACCTCCCTAGTCCATTTATTTTTTAAAATCCAATGTTTGAGATGTTCTGGTAGGTCACAGTATCTCATTTTAAGATTTTTCTAGTATTTATAGTTTCCCAACAGTGAGTCATGAATGATAGGGCGTTGAAGGTGAGTCAGGACCAGTGGCTCACAGATAGTGGGCTGCATTGGTGAGTCATCTAAAAGAGACTTTTCCACCAATATGTGGATGATGTAGATCATCCCAACAGTGATTTGCATCAATGACACACAATGGTGACTTGATGATGGTGATTCGTTAACAGTGAGTCATTGACGGTGGGGTTGCAATGGTGACTTGTCAAATGGTGACTCACTGAATGGTGACTCACTGAATAGTGACTCATGAAATGGTAGCTCACCGAATGGTAGCTCATCAAATCTATATGTCACCAAACAGAGACTCACTGAACGGTGACACATCAAATGGTGACTCACCGAACCGTCTCTCACTGAACAGTGACTCACCAAACAGTGAATCGGAGAATGGTGACTCACTAAACAGTGACTCATTGAACGGTGACTCATCAAATGGTGACTTTCCATCGATATCTCATCACTGGTAACTCGCACGGGTGACTCATCTAATTGTGATTCATCCACTGGAGACTTACCCATAGGTGACTCGCGACGATGACTCACCCAATGGTGAGTCAATTCCACAGTTTATCAATTTCTAGTTTTTCCCAGTTTTTCCAGATTCACCCCTTTAACATTTCATTTGATGTAAAATGAATTTAAGACGATGTTTAGATTTTTTTTGAATCCATTTCAAAGGATTTAAAGTATATATTTAAATTCATAATGGTTGGGAGGTCTTTAGATAGTCAAAACGTGTGGTCTTGGTCGTGATCCAACTTTAATGGATTTTGAAACCGTTTCTTTCATTGATAAAGGATCTAGATTTTCTAAAGCCGAGATCCTTTCTCTATTGTTCATTTTCTATTTACTCTTGATACTGAGAGTCCCAAGAACCTTTCTTCACCAAGGATTCATGCATCTATGTTGCGCCCTTGGATCTCATTTCCCTAGAGCCTTGTGCACCCCTTATTTGGTGAAAGGAGGAGGTGATGATCGTCTATTTCTAGAGGTAAGGATCCATATTTCTCCATTTTATTTGTGTATCATGCGGGGTGGGTGTAAAAATGTTTCCCATGTGAAGTCAGTTGAATCCAAGTTTAAAAAGATAACTAAATTGGCTTTAAACAAATAAATAGGGGTTGGGGAAAGTTGATGCATGCTTTTATTTTTTTAGTTTATTGATATCGTGAGTTGTATGGGTTGTATGCCTACCGAAAATCATGTTCATTGGTGGTCTTTGTTTGTGAATTTGGGATAGATTGTGGTGGATTTTTTTTTGATCATGTGTTTAATGGTTGTATGTATAGAAGCAATTGATTAACCGTGTATACCTAGTTAAATAAATGGATACCTCGGGATCGAACTTACTCTATGATAACCCCTAAATTATAAAAGTGGAATTAAATAATGAGTGTTTTCTAAATATTAATAAACCATGCCTTGTTTGGTGTGGTTGTTTGTTGTGTGTGGTTTTGTTTTTTCTTATTCCTTCTATGGTTCTGTGGTGATGGGGTTGAGAGAACGACTATAAGGTGGAGTGGTAGGTGTGGTGTAAAGGAATCACGTGCTGATATATTGACTGATTTTGGAATGGATGGGTAGTGTTTTATTAGTGGGGTTGTAGTTTTGGGTTGTGCTATGTTTATATTAGTGGGTGTGATGGGTGTGATGGGTGTGATGGTTGTGATGGGTGTGATGTGTGTGATGGGTGTGGTGTTATTATACAGTGGGGTTGTTGGGTTTGGTTGTGATGAGATATGTTGTCTAGTCTGACTATGAGTTGGGGGTTTTCTTGTTGAGAGTATGGATTGGGTGGAATGACCTTGAAGAATTATGATGGGAGTGGTTGTCATGGGTGTTAAATTGAGTGGAAATATGAAGTGAGTTTCTTTATTGTGGTTCTTTTTCATTTTCATGGTTTATACAGTGTGTCTTGTTGAGTGTTATGGTTGGTAGTTTTCCAGGTAAGAATGCAATGAATAAATGGGTTTTATTAATAAATAATGATATTTTGTTAAATTATTTGGTTAGGGTTATGAATTTAATTATGGATTTTTGTGTAGTTGTGCATTTAGAGGTAGAAAAAAAGTCAGTTTTGTGGGCAAGTTGTTTTTTTAGGAAAAACCCATAGGTTGGGCTTGAGTATTTGATAATATATATATATATATATATATATTACTTGTGTTTTTATATGCACCCCACCCTATTTGGGCACTATGTGTTGAACACCCCCATTGTCACGAGGGAGGGTGACTTTTACCAACATCCCAGTGGAAGGATGGATGGCTTGTTATTGGTTGTTTCATGCTCCCTCATATAGGAATTGGTAGCCCAAGGTTATTTAGGTAGGTTTTGGTGTGGTTGTGAGGTCCAAGTGTTTGTGGGTGAGGTGTGATTTTATAGGTATCTATGAGATGAGATGTGATATGCTTTATGGGGTGTCTTTGGGATGAGGTATGGTTATGGATATAGCATCCCGCCTCTTTATCACATAAACTTTCATTACATTTTACAAAACCGAGGATCTTTAAGGTTTAGTGTCTTGGAAACCAGGAACTTTAAACATGAAAACATAAAACATTATTCTAAAACACTTGAAAGGCTTCTCCTCATGTTCATACTAGGTTCATTACTGCATCACATAACCTGGGAGCATACATCAAAAGAAAGGGTGAGCAAAATTCCTAGTAAGGAAAAGAAGAGAAACATTTTACATGTGAACTTGAGATACTTCAATAAGGTCATGAAAAAGAACTTTAAGGCATGAGAATGAAATAAGGAGGCATATCATAATAAAAATAAAATTTTTCATAACTTTAAAATGTGGCTACATCATTTAACATAGACAATCATGAACATATCACCAAGGTCCATCCCCAAGGTGTCATTTGAAAATTACCAAGGTTATTCACCAAGGTATCGTGAAAATTGTAATCTCTAGTGGTTACATCATTACCCAATGAATTAGAGCGCTATCAGGGTGCACCCTTAAATTTTCCTTTGGTATCATTTGAGAAACATATATCATCATAAAACATTTCATAAAGAACCCATATAGCACAAAATAAATGGGTTTCATTTCGTAATCATAACGTTTTAA
Organism: Viscum album; assembly: GCA_963277665.1. Lineage (NCBI taxonomy): Eukaryota > Viridiplantae > Streptophyta > Magnoliopsida > Santalales > Viscaceae > Viscum > Viscum album. The sequence goes on along the minus strand of OY728135.1, from coordinate 1,898,762,432 downwards.
AAACTGCTTTAAGGACATGATCTTTACGTCACCATAAAACCCACAGAAAGGAAGGTGGGTCTCATGTATGTAAATCCCAGAATTTAAAATATAACATTTTGGTATATATGTGAATACCCATTTATAAGAAAGAGCTTTGAGTATTCACTTAATAATATAAAAGAACTTTAGAAAAAGAGAGAGACATTTTGAGACGGAAATTCTGCAGCATAATGGCTATGTTACGAGGTTTTAGAAGACATTAAAAAGAGAGGTAAAATGGGTCAAACATTCATAAATGACCCATAAAATATTAGATGGAAAGAATAAGAAGGATACATGATCATGGTAATGAAATTTCAAGGACATACCATTTGAAATTAAAAACATGGAAGGAAGACAAAAATTAGATTTCTCTTATGAAAGTTCGGCAGCCTAACGACGTTACTTAAACTTTAACAAAAATGATTTGAAAAGATCAAATAGGGTCTCTAATCATGTGAAAATAAGAGTTCAGTATGATAGATTTAGAGATAATGCCCCATCATAACAAAAAGTAACTTGAAATAATTGACATGAAAGTAGAACTTCAAAATGAGAAGGGTGAAGAACCACTTAAAAATTCGGTAGCCTAACGGCGCCACTTAAAACATCAAAATACTGAATTGAAGAGATCAAATGGGGTCTCTCATCATATGAACATAAGAGTCCATTATGATAGATATAGAGATCATACCCCAACATAACAAAAAATAACTTGAAATAATTGACATGAAAGTAGAACTTCAAAACGAGAAGGGTGAAGAACCACTTAAAAATTCGGCAGCCTAACGGCGCCACTTAAAACTTCAAAATACTGAATTGAAGCGATCAAATGGGGTCTCTCATCATATGATCATAAAAGATTAGTATGATAAATTTATATATCATACCCCAACATAATAAAAAGGAACTTGAAATACTTTACATGAAAATAGATCTTGAAAAATGAGAAGGGAGAAAGAATCCGTTACAAAAATTTCGGCAGCCTAACGGCGCCACTTAAAACTTCATAAAACGAAATAATGAGAGCAAGAGGGGATATATCATTATATGAACATGAAAAGGGCAGTAAGAGGAGTATAAAAGAACATCCTCCAACATAAGAACATGAAGCATAAAAGGAATGACATAAAAGAGATTACTTGAAATGAAAGAGAGAGGTCGGATCCCTTACCTTAAAACATAACTCTTAAAACTCAAAGGTTGGGACCTTGAGGGCTTGGGGGCACCATGGGAGGACTCCTTGGGAGGTAATGAGACCAGAACTTCGTTGGGGGGGAGTGGGGAGTCGAATGGATGAGAGTATGGCTTGATATTTATAGGGAAAGTGAGGGGACAAGGCATTAATGGCAAAGGGACACCTCATTAGTGGTTTTGGCAAAACCATGGGCTTGCCCATGGTATTTGCCCATGGTATTGGCCACTTGGGACACCTCATACATTATATCACTATTCATAATTCGAACATATTGATTACAAAATTAATACATCATTTAATGATGTCATTAAACACCCGTAACTTAAAAACTGTATTTTCACTATTCATCGAAAATTCAACTTTCTCAGAATAATCCCAAAATTTCACCTTAACCAAATATCAACGCTCTGATTACAAATATGAACTCCATTTTATAAAAATAATTTTCTAAATATTTTTAATTTAATTTATAAATAAAAACACTATTCACCGAAAATTCATTTTTTTCAGAAAAAAACCCCAAAAATTACCATAGCATAATATCGGTGCTCTGAGTTCAAAAATGAAATCCGTTTTATAAAAATAATTATCTAAATATTTTTAATTTAATTTTTAAATAAAAAACACTATTCACCTGAAAAAACTAATACTTGAATAATAATTTATGAAACCGTTATTTAACCATTTTATTGAATCACATTACTTAATCAAGGTGCCTAGATTATATTAATACTTTCTTTAAGTGAGATTACTAATCCATTTGGACACATTACTAATCCTAATCATAAAATCACTATTCATAATTTACTATTCATCAAAAATTATGTTGATCTTATTAGACTCTAAATTTCGTACTGAACATAATTGTAGAAGACCATTTTTCGAAAATCATTACACATTTTTAATTATTTAAGGTTTACACAACCATTTTTAAAATATCCTTTTTTCTAAAATTCATCAAAAATATGCATACTATATTTATCCGGTCATTTGAAAATTCATAAACTTCATCATAAGAAGAAATCCCAATTTTTATTTAAAACAAAGGATTACACAAGGCAGTTACGGTCTCCTTACATAGCCCCTTATCACACCAGCATAGGACCTAAGTGTAAGGTGTGCTAAGGTGAGAGAATCCGAGGGAGGCTCTGCCAACATCGCACGAGTAGTAATTTCTATCAGTTTGAACTTCTCGCGAAGGAGATCCCGTTCTAGCTTTATACGATGAAGTTCATCTTGGGTTTGGTCCAGAGCAAAGCCCAGTGGTGCTACCTTCTTCCCAAGTTCTGTTAGATGGGCTTCGATTGGTCCAAGACTACTGGGTGAGGCCATTAAATCTTCTTTCTATATTAATTAACCAAGATTACTTGTATTTAGAGACAATAATCAAAACGTTTAGTTTCTAGTGGTCATATTGACCAATGGTCATATAACAGTCAAAAACCAACAGTATCATTTTAATTATACTCATGTTATCAAATGAAACATTTTTGTTGAGTATAAAAAAATAAAATAACACATAAAATTAGGAAATAAGATTTATTCAAAATTTCGGGTTGTTACAATCTTCCCCCCTTAAGAAATTGCGTCCTCACAATTTTTTAAAATTAGGTTTTGAAATTTCATTGAAAGTCCAACATCGGAAAAGGAGTCAGTAAAACTATTACTTTAAGAGAAAGAAAGGGAAGTATGAAGGTCACCCGAGTTATCCCACACTAGGATTTCATGTAGGAAAACATGGACATGGAGGAGAAAATAAAGGGTCAAGTTCTGAGAGAGAGTGACAGAGAACATGATTAGGAGAAAGTTAACCATAAGAAAATCCCAAACTTATGATGTGTGTAAACAATCTTTGATTACCTAGTAGGAAATGTAAACCAACAACGTTTTTGTTTTACGTTCCTTTTCATAATTTTGAGGAATTCATTTACAACATAGAACAAAAACATAAGGAAATATATCTACCTTCATGTAGAGTTTCACCCTTTAATAAGTTTCTACCAAAACTAATCTTTTCTCCCAAACGATGAGCATTCAAAACTACTTGGTCTCATCAAAACACAAGAATAATCTTCTAGAGAATCACATAATCCACAAAAGATTAACTATCTATTTCTTCTATCTTTAAACATTATCCCAAAAACAGAAAGGGTAAGGTTAAACAACTCTTCAAAAAGGAAGAATCCCATAGGAATGGAAAAAAAAAATTAAATCTTCAATGTTCCATGGTAATACCCAAAGTTCATCATAGACCATCCCATAAATAACGGTCCTTAAAATTCCTCAAAATAAACCAAACTAAGATTGAAACCCAAATACAAGAAGGATTTGATAACATAGTCTTCCAAAATAAACTTCATTGTTCATCTCCAAACAACATCAACCACTCCTAACATCTTATAACAAAATTATCTAAACTAAACATATTTTACCCAAGATAGGTTAATCATTCCCATAAGTAACCTAAATTACTATAAGTCCACCATAAATTCATCGATTCTTCAAAATATAAGTCAACCTTACTCCTCAATGAAAATACCGTAGTAATCTATTTACCTCGATCATATAGGGTCCCTAAAATAGTGAATGTATTCCAAAATAATAATCATCTTTTAATCCCCTAATCACCTCTGTCATATTAATATGACAATCGTCGCATTTCCTATCACATTGGTTTTTGGGACATGTTCTTCCATTTCCCGCCATTAACTAAGAAAAGAAACTATAATTAGGGGCTTATTTACTTAGCTAATAATCATGAAAAGTAAACTTTAAGCATAAAAGGATAAACATGTAGAATAAAAGTATATCCTAACTTGTGATCCCTTAGGTTCCAATCTAGGTTATCCATGATCATATATTCTTATGTGAATCTTTATTTTGTTTTATCCTTGTTCCTTTAATAATGGTTCATACTAAGCTTATGGATTTACCAAAGCATATCCCCCGGGAGTGTCGTAACCAAGAGTGCAGCAAGGCCCATTGTCGTGTACCAGTTCCCGTTCGAGTCTAGCTCAAAGCGGTGTTTTCAGGTTTTATCCCTATGTACATCTGTGCCAGAGCCACCTCTACCTTCTCGTATCCAGACAGGGATGTATTTTCTTGGAAACCCCTTACTCAATACTCACCAAAATACCAGGAAGATTTCCTATATTTAAACTTTTCTATAGGGTTCTTCCTAGATTTTTCATATCCTAATTTCCACAAATAACTAAACCATCCTTTGATACCAACTATAGCATCCCGCCTCTTTATCACATAAACTTTCATTACATTTTACAAAACCGAGGATCTTTAAGGTTTAGTGTCTTGGAAACCAGGAACTTTAAACATGAAAACATAAAAAATTCTTCTAAAACACTTGAAAGGCTTCTCCTCATGTTCATCCTAGGTTCATTACTGCATCACATAACCTGGGAGCATACATCAAAAGAAAGGGTGAGAAAAATTCCCAGTAAGGAAAACAAGAGAAACATTTTACATGTGAACTTGAGATACTTCAATAAGGTCATGAAAAAGAACTTTAAGGCATGAGAATGAAATAAGGAGGCATATCATAATAAAAATAACATTTTTCATAACTTGAAAATGTGGCTACATCATTTAACATAGACAATCATGAACATATCACCAAGGTCCATCCCCAAGGTGTCATTTGAAAATTACAAAGGTTATTCACCAAGGTATCGTGAAAATTGTAATCTCTAGTCATTACATCATTACCCAATGCATTGGAGCGCTATCAGGGTGTACCCTTAAATTTGTCTTTATTATCATGTGATCTACATATATCATCATCAAAAATTTCATAAAGAACCCATATAGCACAAAATAAATGGGTTTCATTTCGTAATCATAACGTTTTAAAAACTGCTTTAAGGACATGATCTTTACGTCACCATAAAACCCACAGAAAAGAAGGTGGGTCTCATGTATGTAAATCCCAGAATTTAAAATAGAACATTTTGGTATATATGTGAATACCCCTTTATAAGAAATAGCTCTGATTATTCACTTAATAATATAAAAGAACTTTAGAAAAAGAGAGAGACATTTTGAGACGGAAATTCTGTAGCATAACGGCTATGTTACGAGGTTTTAGAAGACATTAAAAAGAGAGGTAAAATGGGTCAAACATTCATAAATGACCCATAAAATATTAGATGGACAGAATAAGAAGGATACATGATCATGGTAATGAAATTTCAAGGACATACCATTTGAAATGAAAAACATGGAAGGAAGACAAAAATTAGATTTCTCTTATGAAAGTTCGGCAGCCTAACGGCGTTACTTAAACTTCAACAAAAATGATTTGAAAAGATCAAATAGGATCTCTCATCATGTGAAAATAAGATTTAAGTATGATAGATTTAGAGATAATTCCCCATCATAACAAAAAGGAACTTGAAAGAATTGACATGAAAGTAGAACTTCAAAATGAGAAGGGTGAAGAACCACTTAAAAATTCGGCAGCCTAACGGCGCCACTTAAAACTTCAAAATACTGAATTGAAGAGATCAAATGGGGTCTCTCATCATATGAACATAAGAGTCCAGTATGATAGATATAGAGATCATACCCCAACATAACAAAAAGGAACTTGAAATAATTGACATGAAAGTAGAACTTCAAAATGAGAAGGGTGAAGAACCACTTAAAAATTCGGCAACCTAACGGCGCCACTTAAAACTTAAAAATACTGAATTGAAGCGATAAAATGGGGTCTCTCATCATATGATCATAAAAGATTAGTATGATAAATTTAGAGATCATACCCCCAACATAATAAAAAGGAACTTGAAATACTTTACATGAAAATAGATCTTGAAAAATGAGAAGGGAGAAAGAATTCGTTACAAAAATTTCGGCAGCCTAACGGCGCCACTTAAAACTTCATAAAACGAAATAATGAGAGCAAGAGGGGATCCCTCATTATATGAACATTAAAAGGGAAGTAAGAGGAGTATAAAAGAACATTCTCCAACATAAGAACATGAATCATAAAAGGAATGACATAAAAGAGATTACTTGAAATGAAAGAGAGAGGTCGGATCCCTTACCTTAAAACATAACTCTTAAAACTCAAAGGTTGGGACCTTGAGGGCTTGGGGAACCATGGGAGGACTCCTTGGGAGGTAATGATACCAGAACTTCGTTGGGGGAGAGTGGGGAGTCGAATGGATGAGAGGATGGCTTGATATTTATAGGGAAAGTGAGGGGACAAGGCATTAATGGCAAAGGGACACCTCATTAGTGGTTTTGGCAAAACCATGGGCTTGCCCATGGTATTTTCCCATGGTATTGGCCACTTGGGACACCTCATACATTATATCACTATTCATAATTCGAACATATTGATTACAAACTTAATACATCATTTAATGATGTCATTAAACACCCGTAACTTAAAAACTGTATTTTCACTATTCATCGAAAATTCAACTTTCTCAGAATAATCCCAAAATTTCACCTTAACCAAATATCAACGCTCTGATTACAAATATGAACTCCATTTTATAAAAATAATTTTCTAAATATTTTTAATTTAATTTATAAATAAAAACACTATTCACCGAAAATTCATTTTTTTCAGAAAAAACCCCAAAAATTACCATAGCATAATATCGGTGCTCTGAGTTCAAAAATGAATTCCGTTTTATAAAAATAATTATCTAAATATTTTTAATTAAATTTTTAAATAAAAAACACTATTCACCTGAAAAAACTAATACTTGAATAATAATTTATGAAACCGTTATTTAACCATTTTATTGAATCACATTACTTAATCAAGGTGCCTAGATTATATTAATACTTTTTTTAAGTGAGATTACTAATCCATTTGGACACATTACTAATCCTAATCATAAAATCACTATTCATAATTTACTATTCATCAAAAATTAAGTTGATCTTATTAGACTCTAAAGTTCGTACTGAACATAATTGTAGAAGACCATTTTTCGAAAATCATTACACATTTTTAATTATTTAAGGTTTACACAACCATTTTTAAAATATCCTTTTTTCTAAAATTCATCAAAAATATGCATACTATATTTATCCGGTCATTTGAAAATTCATAAACTTCATCATAAGAAGAAATCCCAATTTTTATTTAAAACAAAGGATTACACAAGGTAGTTATGGTCTCCTTACATAGCCCCTTATCACACCAGCATAGGACCTAAGTGTAAGGTGTGCTAAGGTGAGAGAATCTGAGGGAGGCTCTGCCAACATCGCACGAGTAGTAATTTCTATCAATTTGAACTTCTCGCAAAGGCGATCCCGTTCTAGCTTTATACGATGAAGTTCAGCTTGGGTTTGGTCCAGAGCAAAGCCCAGTGGTGCTACCTCCTTCCCAAGTTCTGTTAGATGGGCTTCGATTGGTCCAAGACTTCTGGGTGAGGCCATCGAATCTTCTTTCTATATTAATTAACCAAGATTACTTGTATTTAGAGACAATAATCAAAACGTTTTGTTTCTAGTGGTCATATTGACCAATGGTCATATAACAGTCAAAAACCAACAGTATCATTTTAATTATACTCATGTTATCAAATGAAACATTTTTGTTGAGTATAAAAAAAATAAAATAACACATAAAATTAGGAAATAAGATTTATTCAAAATTTCGGGTTGTTACAATGGCCTAGGTGTCTGTAGGCAGGATGTGGTGTGAGTCCTAGGTGTGTGTGAGAAAGATGTGGTATGGTTGTGGCCTAGTTGTGTATAAGATATATGTGGTGAGATTCATATTCCTAGGTTGTGGTACTAGCTCTAAGGCCTAGGTGTGTGCGGGCGGGTTGTGAAGTGGGGCTTGTGGAAGAGTGTGGAATTCCCAGGACGTTTTCCGTTAGTGTATGAGCACTTAAACAGTGGGAAATGGTGTGGGGTACCCAAACATTTATGTTCTTATTATATTACTTTACTTGAATTGTGTTATTTGGTGAGTGTGCCTTGGTGAGTTTGGGATGGTTAGTATTCCTTTTTCGGTGTTGTTGGTTTGTGCTGTTTTCTCATAGGGGAATTAATATGATTCACCCACTTGTGCACAAGAGAATTTTGTTTTTCCCTACTGAGTATACTTTTATGCTCACCCTACATATATAAAACTACTTTCAGGTGTCTAGGAAGACTACATGAACTGTGCTGGGCATTAATAGCCCGAACTTGGGGACAATTTTCGTGTTGTTGCTTAGCTTTATTCTTTTGGTACTTACCTTGGAGTTTTATTTTATTGCTAACAGTCTTATTTGAAAACATGCATGTGGGATGGATCTTGGTTTTTACATTATAAATTTGTGTTGAAGTTGTTTTGTGATGAATAATATTATCTCATGATCTTTTTTCTTATTAAAAGGGAAATGCCTCCCATTTCGTGGGATTATATACCCTTGGTGTTGGTCACCACCTTGGGGCCTAATAAAGGCAGGACTTGAAGTCATTATCTGTCTTCCTTCATTGCCAGCTCAGGAGGGGAATATTTGGAGGGAGGGGTTCTTAACACGTGAATATCATATATATACATAAAATCCATCATTATAACCATCTGTGAGAGGTAGTAATGGAAAAATAATTACATCAGTTTATGAGGTGTTAGTCCACTACACACATGAACAATGGTTTCATTTCCCATTTTATTGAAGAAAGAGATGGATATAGGTTATGAAATTAACATAACAACATAAAAGTATATGTAAGATATTGTTTTTATTATTTTAGAACGTTTTAAGAATATTTTAAGGAGTTATAATAAGAAATAAAACAAAAATGCACAGTTAAGAACTCTACCTCTTCTTAGGACAACCTCTTTAGGTTTATACCTAAAGATTTCCTAGGTTAATTTTTTGATAAAACTGGGGACTATAAGATTTGGAAATGGAATTTAGAAAAATATTTGTTTAGTTATTATATAACCCAATAGGTTCTTTAAGTGTGAGGAGGATAGGAGAAGAGGAGTCCTTTTATAAGTTGGGGAGATGACACACTTGTAATTTTAAAAAAGATTAAAATATATTAATTTCATAATCAAGAAAAATGGATCAAAATGAACTATTTATGAATATTAGATGATTCAAATTCAAAATATGGCCATAAAATAGTTTTTAGAAAAGTTTATAGGTCATTTTTACGCTTATCTCTTTAGTTTGATCCCCAGTAAACCTGATGAAAACTTAACAATGGTATCCTATTTTACTATTTTTGCTTTTTATTAAGATAAAATAATTAATTTGAACTTATAACTTAATATTAATTATTATGATTCAAAATATGTAATCCATTTTATTATTTTCAATTAATAAAATTTTAATTATTTAATTTAAAATTTAACCCGCAAAATGTGATGAAACATGGTTGTTCAGAAAAAGGCCTTTTTAAGTATAATGATGTTTTTATAAAAAATTAAAGTATAAAATTAATTCTAAAGACCATAATGTTATTATTAATAATATAATTGAATTAATTTTACTTTTAAACTATTTTAAAAAAATGGAACTTTGTAATTGATTTAAATAAAAAATACATTTTTAATACAAATCAGTATTTTTAACAATTCATCAAAAAATCAAACTTTTCAGAAAATTATCAAAAATTAATCCTAAGATAATTTTGATATGGTTAATTAAAAAAATTAATATCATTTTTTAAAGTTAAAATTATATAATTTTCAAATAAATATTTTAAATAAAAACATATAATGGATGACACCCCAATTTGGTTAGAAATAAAGTATTTTTCTTTTGATTGAAAAAATACATAATATTCTTATAATGAATATAAATCTATAAAATAAAATTAATAAATATTTATAATAAATGAAAATTATTTATATTAAAATTATTTGGGTTGTTATACAACATGTATATAGGAATGTGGACAAAAATAATAAAAATTAATTCAAGAAAAAAATAGTCATTGAGATTAATAGTTTGAAATTATAGGAAACAAAAGAAATAGTAATGAAGTATCCCCTAAAATGATGCCTGTGTACAATGAATATATATTAAAATCCCTCATTATTTCTTGTAAAAAAATGTGAATCATCCAAAGTATATCCCTCAGGAGTTTGAAACCAGGTGTGCATTTAAGCCAACTTGTTGTGCATCAAGTGAAGACTGAGTTTATACCATACAACCTTATTTAGATTTTTTCCCTAAGGTGAAACTATTCCAAATTCTATATCCACATATTGATTTCATTTCTAGTAAATCACACACTATTTACATTACCAAAATTATTAGAAGTTGTATGGAAAAGGGTAATTTCGAGCATTATAACATCTTATGAAGGTGTTATAATGTAAGGGAATGTTGATCTATCATTGATAATATAATAAAGAATTTATAAAAATGAATCATAATAATATTTCTCATTGAAAATAAAAGTAAATGGAATTATTGAAAAAATAAAGGTAGAGAAGAGTGTCACGACCCGTCCCCCGGGGCTCATGTCGTGACTAGCCCAAGCCCACCTTCCATAGGCCAGGGGCTGGTGACTAGCACAAGAAAGGTGTATCCCTATAACAGGAAGGAATTTAATTTAAACTTGTACAAACACACAGACTAGAACTCAACAAGATGCAACCACAAAGAAAACTACTATAGTAAAAGAGCACAGAAAGTAAAGGGGTCGGAATACAAGCCCAACTGAAAGGTACAATACAACTGAAAAGGGGAAAACAGCTCCTGGGTCATCCTCCAAGGATCATACCTGAAGGTTAGGTACAGATCACCTCCTTAGCACTCCACATCCGCCCATCTCCTCCACGTACCGCCTAGTCCGGGCTCCCTCAAACCTCAGCCCAGTTGCTCGTCGTCTGCACAAGACACAATAATGTGTGGGTGAAGTCCATGTAGAGGTGAGTATAAAGATACCCAATAGGGACCCTAAGACCCCTTAAGGTCTCTTATAATTCCCCAAAGGAAACCCACAAATCATGATCTCAATCACAAACCACAAAGCAATAGACACAACTCAAATAGAGTCTCCACTCAAACCAGGTTTTCAGTGAAATATAGAAGTACAGATGATTAGTCTCAAAGCTAGATCATCTTATTCTGTCTAGAGGCATTGCTGCTGACCATACAGAGTCTAACCCACATAGGATCGATAGGTACTAACCCCTGCAATGACCCACAAAGTATCTGACCCACACAGGATCTATATGCACTGACCGACATAGGATCTAACCCATAGAGGATCCGTATGCGCTGACCCACACAGGATCGTTGAGCACTGACCCACACAGTATCTGAACCACACATTATCAGTGCTAACCCACATAGGATCAATCAGTACTAACCTTCATATGATCTGTCTCCAACCTCCACCATACTGCCATCCACTAGATTCCTTGCACCCGGTGCGCTTGAGTTCTGTAGTATCTACCCCTCAAAATATTGGTCGTACCTCGACCACTACAAATTTTCACAAAGGTGTAACCCAAAGGACCTCCATGTTGTAAGGGTTCCATCACGACAGACGATTCATCAACCGGACGCCTGGTCTGTGAGTTATAAGTATTTTAGTTCTGGGGGCCCGGTTGGATTCGGGTTCAATCCAACCCGGATGTACTCCAACTATCTCCAAAACTCAAGAGGGGTATACCAAAAAGACCTAATTGATCCAAGGATCCCAATTCCACATATAGTTTTTCAAACGACCATCTGATTCTCAATATATGTCCCTTTAAGTGTTTATGTGCCCGATTGGGCCCAGGTCCGATCTGACTTGGCCGGACTGAACCAATCCGACCCAGTCTGGGCTGTCCTGAGGTCCAACACATCCCGCAAGGTGTCGGCCCACAAATGCGGCCCGCGAAGGGTGGCCTAGACTATAAGGGGGCGGCCCGTCCGCATAGGGCGCAACGCGCAAGGGGGAGGCCCGACCACTATCTTCCCGAGCTGGCGAGGGGGGGGGGGTGACCCCCGGTATCCCGAACTCCCGAACAAACTAAAGGTCATTTGGTTTGTGAAGCGGAAGTTCCATGTGGGTGTCACTCGTTCACTACAGAACCCTCCAGAGGCACGGGTTCTGCCTCCATCGTGGCTTCGCCCGCAGTTTCTTCTTGTCAGTGGTGCGTTGGTCGTGTCGCCTCCCTGCTCACCGGCAGCATGCTGGTCATGCCACCTCTCCTTTTGAGGTGGGCCGAAGTGCCGACCGCCACCTCTGATCACTGCAGATGATGATCCATGGCCTCTTACTCACCGGTGGCATGAAACGGCATGCTTCACCTCCTCCACAGCCGGTCGGTTTCAGACGTTCTGATGACCTTCATGGATTTGTGGTGTGGCCTCCTCTTACGGCGTGCATCGGTGCACGCCTTATTTGTAGTCGGTCGGTGTCGCTGCACTGTCAGTATTCCATGGAGAACGCAAGGGTGTGGCAAAGTAGCGGAGGGTCTGGGTCAGGATCATTAGGCCCGTACCCTCCACGTTAGCTCGTAACATGAGGGAGAATAAAGGTTTCAATAAATTCACTTGAAATAAATGAGAATCAAAACTCCTACCTTGTAAACCCTTTGGAGAACGTCTACGGTTGCTGGTGGATCGGTGATCTTTGTTCCCAACACAGGCTTCCAATGATGCTGCTTGCACGTCATCCTTCGGTTCGGGGTTTTATTGTCGCTTGTCACCGCTCGCCAGAACCAGCCCCATCCTCCAAGGGTTTGGCATCTCGACACTCCTTCAGCACTTCATTGCTTAGCGAAGCTGTGCTGATACCTCTCCCCAAGATCCATATATATAAGAGAGGGGGAGGGTAAGTAATGATGTAGGGAATTAATGGGGGCTCATTAATTAGGAACCTTCCTAATTCCCCAATGATGTCGTTACTTAAGACTGACAGGTCAAGCAATTTATTGTCTTGACACGTCATCTATCCCACCTTCACTTGTTCGTTGGAGGCTAAGAAAGAAACAAATAAAATAAAAATTTATTTTTATTTATTTCTTTTAAAAAGTCACAAAACTTAACTTTTTCTCCATACCTACTGTGTTCAAAGTAAAGTCTTCCTTAATAGAATCTTAGCATTATGGATTCAACGGTGCCCTTGTATTTTTAATCCGAGCACCGGCTCAAAAGTTAGAAAATCATGCTCACGTGTTTACTGAACGTACCTTAAAAATAGTTCAGAAATTAATTCCAGGCACACCAAGCCTCAGAATCATGTGAATTTAATTTTCAAAGACTTTTAATAATTCCATATAATTTTAAAAAAAATTGCATGGAAAATCTGGGTTTTACATTCTCCCCACCTTAGGGATTTATGTCCTCGAAATCCACAATATAGACTAAGGGGACAAATGGGGGTACTGAGCACAAATCTGTTCTTCCCACTCCTATGTGCTCTCCAGGAGGTTCCAGTGCTTCCAGAAAATGCGCACTAGAGGTATCGACCACCCACGAAGGACCTTCTCCTATCGATCCTCAATCTCTACTAGAACCTCTGTAAATGTTGCCCCATTATCAAAGTTCAACTTGTTGTGGTCGATGATGTGAGATGAATCGTGCCCGTGTCTCCTTAACTAGGATACGTGGAACACATAGTGCACCCTTTCCAACTACGGTGGATGTTCCAAGCAGTATGCTACCTTTCCAATCCTCAAAAGTATCAGAAAAGGCCCAATAAACCTCGGTGATAACTTTCCCCCTCGGTCAAATCTTCGTAGTCCCCATCGAGGAGAGACTTTCAAGAATATGTGGTCCTCCTCCTGGAACTCAAAAGATCTTTGTCTCCGGCCAGCATAAAACTTCTTTCTGCTCTGTGCAGTCTTTATATGCTCCTAAATGACCTGCATCTTCTCAGTGGTAGCTTGTACCAACTCTAGACTCATAAGTGTTAACTCCCCTGGGGCTATCTAACATAGAGATGATATGCAAGGTTGACCATAGAGGGCCTCGAATGGTGCCATAACGATGGTGAAGTGATAACTATTGCTGTATGATAACTACACCAAAGGCAAGTGATCCTCCCAATGACCACCAAAATCTAGGATGCAAGCACAAAGCATGTCCTCTAGCACCTAAATGGTCCCCTCTGTCTGACCATTTGTCTGAGGATGAAAGGCAGTGCAAAAACATAGTTGTGTCTTGAATTCCTCCTATAATCCCTTCCACAATCAGGATGTAAGACGTGCATCATGTTTAGATATGATCGTCGATGGCACCCCATGATGTCATACAATCTTCTGTGCGCAGAGGTGTCCCAAGCCCTCTAATTATCCCTGGCCTCGGATAGGTAGGATGTGAGCTGACTTGGTGAGATGGTCAGCGATCACCCAGATGGAATCATTTCCCCTAGATGTATGTGGAAGCCCTATCACAAAGTCAATGTATATCCCATCACACTTCCACTCTAACACCTCTAGTGGTTGTGTTAAGCCTGCTGGTACCTAATTCTCAGCCTTCACTTACTGACAAGTGAGGCATCGGGAAACAAACTCCGCTATTTCCTTCTTCATCCCTGGCCACCAGTGCTGATGCCGGAGGTCCTGGTACATCTTCGCCACACCAGGATGTACCACCAGAGGGGACGTATGGAACTCCCTCAACACCTCCTCCTATAGCGCCATCAGTACCATGGTGCGTACTCTAAAGAGGATGACATGCTCTCCACATTCATAAACTCCATCAGGTGTTTGTCCTGAGGATATCTGAGCGCATTAAGGCTAATAGTCAATGTCCATAAGTTGCACCTCCCTGACTCGCTGAAGGAGTGTGGGAGTGATTGTCATAGATTGGAGGTAAGCTGGTCCATATCTATCCATGAAGGATATCTGCAACGTGGCTAGCTGTATATTCACCTCACTCAGAAACTATAGAGCAAACCTCCTGTTGAGTGCATCTACTACCATGTTCCCCTTCCCAAGAGTATAGACTATCTCAAAGTCATAGTCCTAGAGGAACTCTTTCGATCTCCAATATCTCAGGTGCAGTTCCTTCTGAGGGAAGATATACCTGAGACTCTTGTGATCAGAGTAGACTGTAAAACGTTCACCCATCAAGTAATGTCTCCACACCTTCAAGGTGAAGACCACTGTTGCTAAATCTAGGTCATGGGTAGGGAAGTTTTTATCATGGTGCCTCAGCTATCATGAGACATAGGCGATCACTACTCCCTCCTGCATCAGGACACACCCAAGTCTGGTCCCTAATGCATCACAGTAGACTACATACCCAACGCCCTCTTCTGGTAGCCTTAAAATGAGGGCACTCTTTAGTCTCTGCCTTAGCTCCTGGAAAATCTGTTAGCATATCTTCATATATACGAAGAGTTTTTCATTCTTTTTCAATACTGACAAGGGTGTTGAAACTCTGGAAAAGTCATGCACGAATCTCTGGTATTATCCAGCCAACCACAAGAAACTCCATTCCTCGGTCACACTCTTGGGTGGATCCCAAGCAAGGACAGCCTCTATCTTCGCTGGATCCACTGCAACTCCAGCCTCCAAGATAATGTGTCCCATAAAGTGGACCTCTCGTATCAAAAACTGGCACTTCGAGAGCTTTAAATAAATCCAATGCTCTCAAAGTGTATCCAAAACTATTTACAGATGATAGGCATGCTCCTCTTCCACCGCTGAGTATATCAAGATGTCATCGATGAACACCACCACAAAACGATCGAGGTATGGTTGAAATATCCTGTTCACGAGTCCCATGAACACTACTGAGTCATTGGTCATTCTGAATGGTATAACCAAGAACTCATAGTGGCCATATCGACATCTGAAGGTCGTCTTCTGCACATCTTCATCTCGTACCCTGAGCTGATGATATCCTGATCTGAGGTCTATCTTCAAAAACCAAAGGGATCCCTTCATCTGATAAAAAAGATCATCAATTCTCTAAATTGGATATTTGTTCTTCACAATCAACTGGTTCAGGCACTGATAATTCACACAGACACTCAAATTCCCATTTTCCTTCTTGGTGAACAAAATTGGGGTTGCCCATGGAGAAACACTGGGCCTTATGAACCCCTTTCTCTATAAGTCCTCCAACTGTACCTGTAACTCACGAAGCTTCATGAGATCTATCTGATATACTAGTGTGGATATCGGTGTCATCCCATGGTATAGGTCGATATAAAATTCTACCTCCCTACGTGGAGGTAGTCCTAGAACATCATCCGTAAAGACATTGGAATACTAGTCCACCACTACAGGATAGCTCAAACTTGGAACATCTACTTATCTGAGGGTAAGGCTAGACAAATGATGTGTAATCGGCTGCACCCTCATCTGGGTATGTTCATCCTATGCTGTAAAGGTTCCCTTCTTGTCGGTGAAGGAAAACATGGTCTCATCTGTGCAGACACACCGCACTTTGCGCCAAATACAGTAAATCTGAGCATGAACTATAGATAACCAGTTCATACCCAAGATGACGTCGTAAGTCATCGATGTCGCTAATAGGAGATACTATCCAAATCTCTTTCCTCCTAGAGTAATATCACACTACCGGAACCAGTGTGTAATCGTTGAATCTTCTCTCGTAGGAGTCTCTAGCCATAAGGATCGAGCCAACAGCTCCACCAGAATCTCCGTGCACTAAACGAGGGTTGTGGAAATAAAAGAGTGACTAGAACGTATTCTTATAAGTACTACAACTAATGGGGAGTAGACATAGATTTTACCTCTAATAATATCTGGAGCTTCGTGGTCGTAGGCCTCAGTTACCTGGAGCTGAGCTCGTCCCTGTCCACCTGCCGCCTATGGTTGGGGTGGACCACATGGAGGTGGTAGCGGTAGAACCTCGAATCACCACCCACCACCTGCTTCATGGCTAGCTCCTCTTCCATTCCCTCCTGATACCTGCGGACCTCCTCGATCGAATCTCTGCCTCTTCCTTGGCGGTCCCTCGACCGTCTGTTAGTCATCCGTACGGCGGGTTGGCCAGTAGCGAGCCATGTGACCCTACCCACCGCATGTGTAGCACTGCATGCTTTTGAGTTGTCCTCCTATGTCGTATGAGACCCACACCACCGACCCCATATCACGAGTTCGTCCACTAGAAGTTCTGGACCACTTGGGCCCCTACGTCATCCGCCTACTGCCTATTGCAGATAACTCGACTACCTAACATCTGGTTGTGGCTCTCGCTGTCGGTTCCTGCTCGGCTAGGAATTTCTCCACCAAAATCACTCGCTCTAACACCCCAGCCTATGTCATAATGCTGAGAAATGTCATCGATACTTTGATCTCTCTTCGGAGAACCTGATAAAAGGTTCGGGACCTAAAGAATGGGTCTTGTACCATGTCAGTGGAGTAGTGGGAGAGATCAGTGAACCTCACAGAGTACTAAGCCACAGTCATGTTGCCCTGCTGTAAGTGCATCATCTCCTATATACGCACTGAGTGTAGAGTCGCTGGGACAAAATCTGCCCTGAAAAGGCTCTTGAAGTCCACCCAGATGAGGTTCACCTCGTCATGTATTTAGAGCATCAAGCTCCACCATCTCCCTGATGATTCTTGGCAGAGACTGGCTTCTAGGATCACCATAAGTTTAGATGGTGTCCCAACCAAGAAGAAAACTCTAGCTATAGCCTCCATCCATTCCTTAGCCGCCTGCGGGTCCATCTCTCCTCGGAACTTTGGAGGCCTCTACTGCTGAAACTCATGCAACGTGCTCAGTCGGCATGCACCCACTACTGGTGGGGCTGGTGGCAACGGCTTCCCAATGGGTAGTGGTGCTGTTGGTACACCACCCAAAGGTGCTAATGCTGTAAGAGGGCCTTGAACAGAGGCATCATTGCTTGGTGGGCCATCATCATGTACTCTCTCAGGAATCCTAGCTGGATATCTACATATTGGAATCCTGAAATAAGATAGGTGTTCCACGATCAATAAGTTATACATGGTGAGCTAACTCAAAAGATCACAAATAAAAACTCTTAAAACACACACGCAATCAGTGTTTCTGTGTACTAAGTCGGAAATCAGAATTCAGGGTCCTGGTTTATGGATACGTCGGTCGCCGCACTAACACCGGACTCCCTGAACTGAAAACCACACTCATAACACTTAACACTATTTATACATTGAAAATATCAGAGTCTTAGTTCTTTGGTATAACCGACTCCTCTGATACCACTTTTTCACGACCCATCCCCCAGGGCATGTGTCATGACTACCCCAAACCCGCTTCCCATAGTCTAGGGGCTGGCGACTAGCACCAGAAAGGCGTAACCCTATAACGGGAAGGAATTTCCTTTAAACATGTACAAACACACAGACTAGAATGAAACAAGATGCAACCACAAAGAAAACTGTTGTAGTAAAAGAGTACTAAAAGTAAAGGGGTCAGAATACAAGCCCAACTTAAAGGTACAAGTACAACTGAATGGTACAATACAACTGAAAAAGGGAAAATGGATCCTAGGTCATCCTCCAAGGATCTTACCTGAAGGGTAAGTACAGATTTCCTCCTAAGAACTCCACGTCTGCCTGTCTCCTCCACGTATCTCCTAGTCTTGTCTCCCTCAAACCTCATCCCAGTTGCTCGTCATCTGCACAAGACACAATAAGGTGCGGGTGAAGCCTGTGTATGGGTGAGTATAACAATACCCAGTAGGGACCCCGAGACCCCCGAAGGTCTCTCAGAATTCCAAAAATGAAAACCACAAAGCATGATCTCAATCACAATGCACAAATCAATAGACACAGCTCAAATAGAGTCTCAGCTCAAACCAGGTTTTTAGTAAAGTATAGAAGTACAGATGATTAGCCGTGAAGCTATATCATCTTTTTCTGTCAAGAGGCATGGCTGCTGACCATACAGAGTCTGAACCACATAGGATTGATAGGTACTAACCCCTGTAATGACCCACATAGAATCTAAACCACACAGGATCGATATGCACTAACCCACACAGGATCACTGAGCAATGACCCACATAGGATCTAACCCACACAGGATCAGTATGCGCTGACCCACACAGGATCGTTGAGCAATGACCCACACAGGATCTGACCCACATAGGATTGGTGCTGACCCACACAAGATCGCTCAGTACTAACCTCTTTATGATCTATATCAAACCTTCGCCTCACTGCCAGCCACTAGATTCCTCACACCTAGTGCGCTCGAGTTCTATAGTATCTGCCCCTCGAGATATCGGTCGTACATATACTTCAAAAAAGCCACACAAAGGAGTAGCCCAAATTACCGCCATGTCTTAAGGGTTCCAATGCAACAAACGGTGCATCAATTTGACGCATGGTCTGTGAGTTATAAGCGTTTTAGTTCTAGGGGCCTGGTTGGATTCATATTTGATCCAACCCGGACATAATACAAATATCTCAAAAATTCAAGAGTATAATACCAAAAGGACCATCTTGATCCAAGGATCCCAACACCACAGATGGTTCATCAAACAGATGTCTGGTTCTCAAGATATAGATCGTTAAGTGTTTTTGTGCCCAGTTGGGCCTAGGTCCTGTCCGACCTGGTTGGACCGACCCGGCTCGACCCGGTCTAGGCTGGGCTGCAGCGGGCTCGGCCCGAACCCCAGGGGGTCATCCTACAAAGGTGGCCCACAAGGGCGGCCCAACCCACAAATGGTGGCCCGTGTAGGGTGCGTCCTGGAAGGGGGAGGCCCGTAAGGGGGCGGCCCGACCGCGTAGGGAACAGACCACAAGGGGGTGTCCTGACCGCTATCCGCCCAAGCTGGAGAGGGGAACGGGTGTGACCCCTGGTCTCCCAAACTCCCGAACGTCATGAAGGTCGTTCGGTTTGTGAAGCGACAGCACCACGTGGGCACCACCCGGTTGCCGTGGAACCTGCCAGAGGCACGAGTTCTACCTCTGTCGTAGCTTCTTCTAATCGGTGGCATGCTAGTCGTGCCTCCTATCCTTCTGCAGCCGACTGAAGTGTCGGCCTGCTCTTCTGATCATCATGGTTGACGAGTCGCGACCCCTTGCTCACCGGTGGTGCACGACGGCATGCCACACCTCCTCTGCAGCTGTCCAGTGTCAGCCGTTCGATTACTACTGCAGCTTTGTGCCGCAACCTCCTCTTATGGCATGTGTCGGCGCATGACGTCTTCATAGTCGGTCAGTGTCACCACACTGGTGGTATTCCACGAAGAACACAACGGTGTGGAAAATTAGTGGAAGTTCTGAGCTTGGTTAGTTAGGCCCAATCCATCCACATTAGCTCGTAACATGAGGGATGATAAAGGGTTCAATAAATTCACTTGAAATAAATGAGAATCAAAACCCCAACCTTGTAAACCCATTAGAGAATGTACGCGCTTGAAGGTGGATCAATGATCTTCGTTCCCGCCACAAGATTGCAATGACTTCACTTTCATGTCATCCTTCAGTTTGGGGTTTTAGTGTTGCTTGTCACCACTTTCCGAAACTGTCTTCATCCTCCATGGGATTAGATTCTCGGCACTCCTTCAACGCTTCATTGCTTGGAGAAGTTGTGCCGACACCTCTCCCCAAGCTCTATATAAATAGGAGATGGGGAGGGTAAGTAACGACATGGGGAATTGATGTGAGCTCATAAATTAGGAAAAATCCTAATTCCACAACAATGTATTTACTTAAAATTGATAGGTCAAGACATTTATTGTCTTGACACATCATTGGTCCCACCTCTTCTTTTCCGTTTGAGGATAAGTTAGAAACAAATAAAATAAAAATTTATTTTTATTTCTTTCTTTTAAAAAGTCAAAAAACGTAACTTTTTCTCCAAACCTACTATGTTAAAATTAGAGTCTCCCATAAGAAAATCCTGGTTCTCCAGATTCAATGGTGCCCTCAGATTTTTAATCCGAGCACCGTTTCAAAAGTTAGAAAATTTCACTCGTGCGTTTACTTAATGTACCTTAAAAATGTTCAGAAATTCATTTTGGGCACACCAGATCTCAGAATCATGCGCCGTCAATTTTCGTAGACTCGTAATAATTCCATATAATTTAACAAAAATTACATGGAAAATTTGGGTCTTTACATTCTCCCCTCCTTAGGGATTTTCATCCTCAAAAGGCACAATATAGACTAAGGGAAAAAATGGGGGTACTGAGCACAAATATGAGCCTCCCAATTCCATGTTCTCTGTTGGAGGTTCTCATGATGCTAATGAAAGTGCACGAGAGGTATCAACTGCCCACGAAGGAACATCTCATTTAGATCCTCAATCTATACTAGAACCTCTGTAAACGTCGCCCCATCATCGAATTCCAGCTCGTTGTGTTCGATGATGCGAGATGGATCATGCACGTATCTCCTTCGCTAGGATACGTGGAAGACGTTGTTCACCCTTTCCAACTTCATTTTAAGTGCCAAGTGGTATGCTACCTCTCCAATCCTCTAAAGTATTAGAAAAGAACTGATAAACCTCAATGACAACTTTCCACCTCAGTCAAATATTTGTAGTCCTTATTGAGGGGAGACTCACAAGAATACGTGGTCCCCCTCCTAGAACTCCAAAGGTCTTTGTCTTCTATCAGCATAAGACTTATCTCTGCTCTGTGCAGTCTTCATCCACTCCTGGAAGGCCTGCACCTTCTCAGTGGTAGCTTGTACCAACTCTGGACCCATAAGTGTTGACTCCCCTGGGTTTTTCCAGTATAGAGGTGATCTCCAAGGTCGACCGTATAGGGCCTCTAATGCTGCCATACCAATGGTGGAGTGATAACTTTTGTTGTATGTGAACTCCACCAAAGGCAAGTGATCCTCCCAACTATGGCCAAAATCTAGAACGCATGCACGAAGCATGTCCTCCAGCGTCTGAATGGTCTACTTCATCTGACCATCCGTCTGAGGATGAAAGGCAGTGCTCAAACATAGTAGTGTCCCGAACTCCTGCTATAATCCCTTCCACAACCGGGATGTGAAATGTACGTCATGGTCCGAGACGATCGTCGATGGCACCCAATGAAGTCGTACAATCTACTATACATATAGGAGTCACAAGCCCTCTACTAATCCCTGCTCTCAGATTGGTAGGAAGTGGGCCGACTTGGTGAGTCATTCAATGATCACCCAAATTGAATCATGTCCCATGGACGTATGTGGAAGCCTTGTCACAAAGTCCATGGAGATCCCATCCCACTTCCACTCTGGCACATCTAGTGGTTGTACTAAGCCTGTTGGTACCTGATGCTTGTCCTTTACTTGCTAACAAGTGAGGCATCAGGAAAAAAACTCTACTACTACATTATTCATCCTTGGCCACTAGTGAGGATGTCGAAGGTCCCAATACATCTTCGAAACACCAAGATATACCGCCATAGGGGACGTATGTAACTCCATCAACACCTCCTCCTATAGCACCACCGGTACCATGGTACGTCCTCTGAAGAGGATGACGTGCTCCCCACCTTTAGAAAATCCATCAGGTTTCTATCCTGAGGATATCTAAGCACATAGATCCTCACAATCAATGTCCCCAAGATGTGTCTCCCTGACTCACTGAAGGAGTGGGGGAGTAACTTTCATAGACTGAAGGTAAGCTGCTCCATCTCTATCCATGAATGATATCTTCAATGCAGCTAACTGCTCTATCGCCTCACTCAGCAACTGTAGACCATACCTCCTGTGGAGTGAATCTGCAACCACGTTCCCCTTCCCAGGAGTATAGATTATCTTAAAGTCATAGTCCTAGAGGAACTCAAGCCTTCATTGTTGTCTCAAGTTCAAGTACTTTTGGGTGAAGATATACCTGAGACTCTTGTGGTTAGAATAGACTGTAAAACAATCACCCATGAAGTAATGTCGCCACACCTTCAAGGTAAAGACCACTGCTGCTAACTCTAAGTCATGGGTAGCATAGTTCTGCACATGGTGCCTCTACTATTGTGACCCATAGGTGATCACTACTCACTCCTGCATTAGGAAACACCAAATTTTAGTCCCTGACACATCGCTGTAGACTACGTACTTAATTCCCTCTTCTGGTAGCCTCAAGATAGGGGCACTCATCATTCTCTACCTCAACTCCTGGAAACTCTGACGGCATCTCTCTGTCCATACGAAGGGTTGTCCCTTATTTTTCAATGTTGAAAAGGGTATCGAAAAACTATAAAAGTTAGGCACAAATCTCCAGTAGTATCCAGCCAACCCCAGGAAACTTCATACCTCAGTCACACTCATGGGTGGCTCCTAAGAAAGAATATCCTCTATCTTTGCTGAATCCACTGCAACTCCAGCCTCTGAGATAACATGTCCTAGAAAGTGGACCTCTCATATCCAGAACTAGCACTTCAAGATCTCACCATTAAAATGGTTCTCTCGGTGTGTATTCATAACTATCTACAGATGATAGGCATTCTCATCTTCCTTCGCTGAGTATATCAAGATGTCATCGATGAAAACCACCACAAAGCGATCGAGGTATGGCTGAAAGATCATGTTCATGATTCCCATGAACACTGTTAGGGAATTGGTCATGCCAAACAGCATAACCAAGAACTCATAGTGGCCATACTGACATTTGAAGGTCATCTTCTTCACATCCTCATCTCGTACCCTAAGTTGATGATAGCCTGATCTGAGGTCTATCTTCAAAAACCAATGAGCTCCCTTCAACTGATTGAAAATATCATCAATTATCATAAGTGGATATTTTTTATTCACAGTATCCTGGTTTAGGCACTGATAATCGACACAGAGCCTCAAACTCCCATCTATCTTCTTTGAAAACAAAATCGGGGCAGCCCACAGAGAAATGTTGGGTCTTATGAACCCCTTTCTCTATAAGTCTTCCAACTGTACCTGAAACTCATGAAGCTCCACAAGAGCCATTTGATATGTTGGTGTAGATATCGGTGTCATCCCAGGGTACTGGTTGACGTAAAATTCTACCTCTCTACGTGGAGGTAGTCCTAGTACATCATCAGGAAAGACATTAGCATATTGGTCCACCACTACAGGATAGCTCAGACTCTCAACATCTACTGCTCTGAGGGTAAGGCTAGCTAAATCATGTGTAATCGGTTGCACCCTCCTCTGGGTAAGTCCATACTATGTTTCAAAGGTTCCCTTCTCATCGATGTAGGAAAACCTGGTCCCATATGTGCGAACACACCGCACTTTTCCCCTAATACAGTCAATCTGATCATGGACTGTGGATAACCAGTCCATACCCAAGATGATGTTGTAAGGCCTCAACATCGCTACTAAGAGATCCCAGCCAAAGCTCTCACCTCCTAGAGTAAGTTCAAACTACCGGAACCAGTGTGTAATCATCAAATCTTCTCCCATAGAAGACTCTAGTCGTAAGGATTGGACCAACGGCTCCACCAGAATCTCCGAGCTCTGAACAAGGGTGGTGGAAAGAAAAGAGTGATTGACACTTGTGTCTATAAGTATTGAAGCTAAGGTGGATTATATAGAGATCGTACCTCTAATAATATCCAGAGTTTTGTGGTCATAGGCCTCAGCTGCCTGGAGCTGAGCTCGTCCTTGTCCACCCACCCCCTATAATCGGGGTGGACCACCTGGAGGTGGTGGCGGTAGAACCTCAAATCACCGCCCATCACCTGCTTCATGGGCAGCTCCTCTTCCATGTCTGTCTGCTGCCTACGGACCTCCTCAATCTAATCTCTGCCTCTACCTAAGTGGTCCCTCAACCGTCTGTTGGTTGTCCGTACGGTGGGTCCGGCAATCACGAGCCATGTGACCCTACCTTCCGAACGTGTAGCACTTCCTGCTCCTCAGCTGTCCTCCTCTGTACCGTGAGCCTCGCACCACCGACCCTGTATCCTGATGTCATCCACCAGAAGGTATGGCCTACTTGGGCCTTTGCATTATCTTCCTACTGTCTGCTATAGATGACTCCGCTACCTAACATCTAGTGGTGGCTCTCACTGTCGGTGCCTGCTCATCTAGGAAGATCTCCACCAAAAGTGCTCGCTCTAACACCCCATCCTACATCAGAATGTTGAGAGATATCATCGATGCCCTGATCTCTCATTGGAGACCCTGCCCAAAGGTCCGGGCCCTAAATAAAGGGTCTTGTACCATGTCGGTGGAGTAGCAGGAGAGATTAGTGAACCTCACGGAGTACTGGTCCACAATCATATTGCCCTGCTGTAAGTGCAGCAGCTCCTGTATACGCATTGAGTGTAGAGTCACTAGGATGAACTCTACCCTGAAAAGGCTCTCGAATTCCACCCATATTAGAGTCACCTCATCGCGTATCTGAAGCATCAAGCTCCACCATCTCCCTACTACTCTGGAATAGATTGGCTACTAGGATCACCATAAGGTTAGCTGGTGTCCCAACCAAGTGGAAAAATCTGACTACAGCCTCCATCCAGTCCTCAGCCACCTACGAGTCCATCTCACCACGAAACCTCAAAGGCCTATACCACTGAAACTCATGAAACATGCTCAGTCTGCGTGCACCCTCTACTAGTGGGGTTGGTGGAAATGGCTGCCCAATAGGTAGTGGTGTTGTTGGTACACCACCTGAAGGTGCTAATGTCATAAGAGGGACCTACACCAAGGCCTCATCGCTCGGTGGACCATCATTGTGTAATCTCTTGGGAATCCTAGATGGATTTCTACATGGAGGCATCCTGAAAGAATATATGTCTACCACGATCAATAAGTTATTCATGGTGAGATGACTCAAAAGATCACAAGAAAAAATCTTCAAAAACACATGTAATCAGTGTTTCTGTGTACTGAGTTGGAAATCAGAATTCAGGGTCTTGGTGTATGGTTACGTTGGCTACCACACTAAAATCGGACTCCCTGAACTGAAAACCACATTCATAACACTAAACACTATCACTGCATTGAAAAGATCAGAGTCCTAGTTCTTCGGTAGAACTGACTCCTCTAATACCACTTTGTCATGACCTGTCCCCCAGGGTCTGTGCCGTGACTACCCCAAGCCCACCTTCCATAGGCTAGGGGCTGGCGACTAGCACCAGAAACGTGTATCCCTATAATGGGAAGTCATTTCCTTTAAACCTGTACAAACACAAAGACTATAATGCAACAAGATGCAACCACGAAGTAAACTGCTGTAGTAAAAGAGTGCTGAAAGTAAAGGGGTCGTAATACAAGCCCAACTGAAAGGTACAAGTACAACTGAAAGGTAAAATACAACTAAAAAAGGGAAAATGACTCATGGGTCGTCCTCCGAGGATCCTACCTGAAGCGTAGGTACAGATCTCATCCTCATCACTCCGCGTCCTCCTGTCTCCTCTGCGTACCATCTAGTCCTGGCTCCCTCAAACCTTAGTCCAGCTGATTGTCGTCTGCACAAGACACAACATGGTGCGGGTGAAACCCATGCAGGGGTGAGTATAACAATACCCAGTAGGGACCCCAAGACCCCTGAAGGTTTTTCATAATTCCACAACGGAAAACCACAAATCATGATCTCAATCACAAAGCACAAAGAAATAGACACCGATCAAATAGAGTCTCAGCTCAAACCAGGTTTTTAGTGAAGCATAGAAGTACAGATGATTAGTTTCGAAGCTAGATCATCTTATTCTGTCAAGAGGAACTACTTATGACCATAAAGAGTCTAATCCACACAGTATCCATAGGTACTAACCCCCGCAATGATCCACACAAGATCCCTCGGTATTAACCTCTATATGATCTATCTCCAACCTCTGCCTCACTACCATCCACTAGATTCCTCGTACTCGGTGCACTCGAGTTCAGTAGTATCTGCCCCTCGAGATATTGGTCATACTTTAACCACCACACAGATCCATGAAGGTTTAACCCAAAGGACCTTCATGTCGTAAGGGTTCCAACGTGACAGATGGTGCGTCAATCGGACGCCCAGTCTGTGAGTTATAAGTGTTTTAGTTCCAGGGGCCCGATTGGATTTGGGTTCGATCTAACCTAGTCATACTCCAAATCTATCCAAAACTCGAGAGGGTTATAAAAAAAGGACCGCCTCAACCCAAGGATCCCAATTCCCTAGTCAGTTCATTAAACAGATATCTGGTTCTCAAGATATGGCCCTTTAAGTGTTTTTTCTCCCAGTGGGGCCCGGGTCCGGTCCGACCTGGTCGAACCGACCCGGCCCAACCCGATCAGGGCTGGGCCAAGTTCCAGCCCGGCCCATAAGGGGTGGCCCACAAGGTCGGCCCATCCCACGTAGGGCGTGGTCCACAAGGCGGCGACTTGGCCACATTGGGCGCGGCCCGCAAGGGGGCATCCTGGCCGCATAGGGCGTGACCCACAAGGGGGTGGCCCAACTGCGTACTATTTGGACTACAAGGGGGTGGACTAGCCGTTGTCCTCCTGAGTTGGTGGGGGAGGAGGGGGTGTCCCCTGGTCTCATGAACTATGGAACGGCCCGAAGGCCATTCAGTTTGTAAAGCGGCGGTGCCACGTGGGTGCTGCCTGGTCTTCGCGGAACCTGCCGGAGGCGCGGGTTTTGCCTCCACCATGACTTCGGCTGCAACTTCTTCTTGTTGGCAGCATGCTGGTCGCGCTGCCTCCTTCTCACTGGCGGCGTGCTGGTCGCGCCGCCTCTCCTTCCGTGACCAGCTGAAGTTCTGTCCGCCTTCTCCGATCACTGCGACTGACGAGCCGCAACCCCTTTCTCACCGGCATCACACGACGGCGTGCCTCACCTCCTCCACGGTCAGCCAGTGCGGGTCATTCTGATGACCTCTGCAGCTTTATGTCGTGGCATCCTCTTGCGGTGTGCATCGGCGCACACCTTCTTCGTAGCCAATCGGTGTCGCCACACTGGCGGTATTCCATGGAGAACGCAAGGGTGTGGCAAAGTAGCAGAGGGTCTGGGCTGAGTTCGTTAGGCCCGCACCCTCCACGTTATCTTGTAACTTGAGGGAGGATAAAGGGTTCCATTAATTCACTTGAAATAAACGAGAATCAAAACCCCTACCTTCTAAACCCGTTGGAGAACATCCGTGCTTGAAGGTGGATCAGTGATCGTTTTTTCCACCACAGGCTTCCAACGACGCCACTTTCACGTCATCCTTTGGTTCAGGGTTTTAGTGTCGCTTGTCACCACTCAATGAAACCAGCTCCATCCTCCAAGGTTTTGGGATCTCAGCACTTCATTGTTTGGAAAATCTGTGCCAACACATCTCCCCAAGTTCTATATAAATAGAAGAGGGGGATGGTAAGTAATGACGTGGGGAATTAATGAGGGCTCATTAATTACGAACCTTCCTAATTTCCCAATGATGTCATTACTTAAGATGTCAAGCCATTTATTGTCTTGACACGTCGCTAGTCACACCTCCACTTGTCTGTTGGATGATAAGTTAGAAACAAATAAAATAAAAAGTTATTTTTATTTATTTCTTTTAAAAAGTCAAAAAAACTTAACTTTTTCTCCAGACCTACTACGGTTAAAGTAAAGTCTCCCTTAATCAAATCTCAGCATTTCAGATTCAAGGGTGCCCTCATATTTTTAATCCGAGCACCGGTTCAAAATTTAGAAAATGCCACTCACGCATTTACTGAACGTACCTTAAAAAAAGGTCGGAAATTCATTCTGGGCATATCAAGCCTCAGAATCACACGCTGTCAATTTTCACAGACTCTTAATAATTCAATATAATTTTAAAAAATACATGGAAAATCAGGGTCTTTATAAAGAGGTAATGAACCCTTCAGAATAATAATTCCTTAAGAAAAGTATATAATGAGATAAGATAATTAATCTCTCATTAAAAATATATATAACTGATGGTGATTACATGGAATTAAAATCATGCTATTATATGAAAAATAATTTAAATTATATCACAACAAAAGTATTGTAATTGAAAAATAAAGTGGAGGATCGTTGAACCATACCTTAAGTATCACTTCTTATGTTTAGAGGGGTGACTCTTTGAGAGCATATGGGATTATATAAAGGTCTTAATTAGAGACTAATAATGGTGGGGACATGCTAATGATCTTGGTAGTTAATGAAATGTGGTATAGAGGTGATTATTTATAGAAAAATGAGAATAATTGTGTATTATTTTTCAATTATAGCCTTTAGAATTCTAGGTTTTGGAAAATACATTTTCCATGGTGCACCCATGTTTTTGGATCCTGTTTTATGACAATAAGAACATGGTTTTTTGAGATATAAAAATTTTATAGTCGAATTCCCATTTTATATATTAATTTGACCATAAAAAATAAAACTTTATTCATTAAAAATTATTTTTAAAATTCAATTTTTTTTAGACTTTAGAATTTATTTATAGATTTTATAAAATAATTTTAATACTTATAAAATAATAAAATATTTATTTAAACATATTTGGGTCATGAAAAACAAAATATTTATTATTATATCATTATTAATTAATTATTAATTCATATGAAAACACACAATTTTATTTTTACTATTCACTAAAAAAAGTATTATAGAAAATTCTCAAAATTTCACCCTAACCTAATTTCAACACATTGATTCCAAAAATAAATTCTAATTCAAATTATAAATATCATATATTTAACTTTCAAATAAAATTATTTAATACACATAAAAAATATTGAGAAAAACATATTTCTTTTGTTATTAGTGATTACATTTATATTCGTTATTATTTGTTAATTTATACGTAATTGTTATTTAATAATTTATTCATGTTTAAAAAATTTATTTTTAAAATTTTTATTTAAATTAAATGGAATTTATCTTTTAAATATGTAATTGAGAAAATGTGTTTAGTAAAATAACCTTTATATTTCATGATTTCAGTGTCATGTTAAGGAGAGTTTTTTTTCTAAATACTACATTATCATGATTTTAAAACCATTTTGTGATAATAAGACACTATACATAAGAGTAAATGTATTTTAAAAAGAAAATAATAAATATTTAATAATTTTATTTTATATAAAACATGATTCATAATGTTTTAAATGGATATTTTTTGCTAATAAAATATACACATAGAATATGATAAAAAAACATTTATAAATTAAAAGAGCTATAATGTAATTAAAAAACATGATAAAGTATTATTTTAGTGTAAAAACTATATTTAATGATCCATTGTGTGTTTCAAATAAAATTTTTATATGACATTTCTTTTAATATGTTTCAACATTATGACTTTGAAAACATGTATCATACCATGTTAACCATTATATTACAATAAATTAATTTCAATGTTGATGTGAAAATAAAACTAAAAAGTAATGTAGTTATGAAATTATATATGTAAAAAGACTTGTGTATATAGAAAAAAGGTATATATGTATATATAAAAAATATATAGAATAAAATAAAGGCATAATTTAGGTTAGTGGTAGGTGTTGTGCCCACATTTTCCTTTGGTCATGGGTTTGAGCCCTGTTACCTCACCAAACATGAAAAACTATCACCCAACCTACACACCGCCATTTTGATTATAAAAAATTTTAATAAAAAATAATTGTGATTTAAAAATATATAATCAGTCAAATTATATGATAAATATATCAAAAATTATGATGTTAATTTATAATTTACATTTATAGTGTTATAAATAATATTTATAAAAAAACATCTAAAGTCTAGGATGTTATATTTTATCAATTGATTTACTACATGTATAAGTCTATTTTAACATGAAAATTTCCTTTAAAATCATAAGTGACATAATTTGGTTTTCCTCAACTTATTTTTGCATCCAGTAGGATTGAAAAAAACTTATCTTTTAAATTCCTTACACAATAACATGGTCTTCTAGTAAATTCAATTTTAGATTGTAGCTATCTAACACCCGTCTCAACTAAATAATCATGCCACAATGTATTTTATATGGAAAGTGTTGTGTTTAGTAGCTTAAAACTTATTATTATTAAATATTTCTAAGACTATGACATGTTCCTTCTCACTATGACATGGTTATATATAACATTATGTGATTTGTTATGTTTTTAGACAATATTTTGAATATTCTTAAATTATTAACACAAACAAACCATGAACATATATATTCCATAGACCATGACATGGTTTTTATAACCATCATTGAACATATTCTTACAACATTAATCTCAAATCAAACTAATTCCTTTGACTTACAATCACCTACAAGCATAAAAAAATTCATAATGAGTTATAAATTTCCAATGAACACAAAAATGATATTAATTATAAAATTATACTTTATTTTTCTTATACTTAAAACAATATCCAATTTTTTATAATTTTTATTAATTATTTGTTGAAAATTTATCTTTAATTAACATCAATATTTATCTAGAAAATTTTAATAAATAAAAAAGATATTTTATATAAATTCAAAGCCTACCTGAGTCATTCTTAATGTTAGAAAGAGGAATGGGTAGAAGGATGTATACCACTTCCTTATTTGAAAACCTTTAATATTTTAAATAATACCTTAATAAAACTTGTTTGTACAAAAAAACAAAAAAACTTATATTATATAAAATATAATATGTACCACTAGTTATCTTGAATTTCTTTCTTTACACCCCCATAATTTATACCAATTATTATATTTGAAACTTAATATTTAGCACTCCCCTAGGATCATATATCTCAATATTTTCATTAACTCCCCCATGGATTTACTTTCTTATTTTCTTCCCCTTTGGTAATAAACCAAAAGGGAATATCCTTTAATCTATAAGTAAAAACATCTAGATTTTCCAATATAAAATATATAGTGAAAATGGATCTTTTAAAACTCTATGTGTTGAGGGAGGTTATTAAACTCCAATATAAAAACTATTATTCTCATATGCTGATGTATCTGGTGGTTTTATTAAAATATTCCCAACTTATTCATTTCTTCCAATATTCTTCACCTTGAAAACATTTTTCTGCACTTTTTCATTGATAAAATGTTATTGGATCTTAATATGTTTCATGCGATCATATTGTACTAAGTTTTTTAAAAGATAAATTTCACTATCAATTTCACACAAGATCATTATGGGTATCTTCACTTCTTCACCATGATCCTTTGATTCATGTTTCATCTAAATCAATTTTTTGTTGGATTGTTATTTTAAAATGTTACCCTCTTCTATATTTTCATAATTATTCTCTTTATTTTTTATTAACTATCCAATATATTTGTTACTAATTCATGAAGCTCATATACTTATGAATTTTATATCTAAGTCATCTAAAACCCAGTCCATATCAATATATTATTTCAAATCCTTCTCCTTCTCTATTTATATATTAATCTATAGATAAAATATCATTTTGTATGCTTTATAATTCTCTCCACTCCCATGATATTTTCTTCCTTTAGATTAATTTTAAATATATTTCAAAAACATTTTGAATACAATATATCTAGCCATGTAATTTTATAGTAAGGAAAACTTTTAATCATTCCTTTATAAAAAAAATATTGGATAAATAATTTTTCTATTATCGTTATTATATAGTGTATTTATATCCATAATGGGAGTTGAATTCGGATTACTATCATGCATTCAAATATTTTTTAATAAATAACATGCATAATAAAATTGTGAGATAAATATGTACTCGCCTAATTGATTTAATTACTATCCAATAAAGTATAAGTGTTCTTTAATAATTGATATTAAAAATTCTAACCTCATCAAGATTGAGAATTGATCGTATGATTACAATTTTCTTCCATTAAATGTGATATCATTAACATAAAATAGAACTATGAATTATTATTCCTTTGAGTTTTTTACATATAAATTTTTTTCAACAATACCTCTCTTGAATTCCATATTCTTAAAGTAAGTATCTAGTTGAGCATGCCAAGATTGAGGTTTTTTCTTTAATCTATAAAATTACTTCTTTATTTGATATACCTTTTTATCATTTTGATTATGTTTAAACCCATCTAGTTTTTCTATTTATACCTCTTACTTGAGTTCTCCATCCAATAATATCATATTCATATCAGTTATATTGATTTTAAATCTCATTTGAATTACTACATTGTCACAAACCAACCCAGATTACCTAGCTACCTAGAACCTTAGCCAGTCCACAACATGGCCTAAAGGGAATTCCTGATCCCCATAGGTTGGTGACAAGTTCCCAAGAATCAATAAATAACTTAAGGAATTATTTTTACACAAAATAACATAAAAAATATAACATGGATAAAGAAAATGTCAGTATTACAATAAAAGACCACGATGGAAAAGGGATAAGTGTAATACAAAAGAGGTTCCTAAGAACCACCAAAAAACAAATTAAAAGGTAATAAAAAGAAACCCAAATCCATGTGACATGTAGTCACATCCATAATCACACACCCTTCTAACATGAAAACCCACTTCCACCCTATAGTACTTTTCCTTTACCTGAATTAGAGAAAACAAGATCTACATACACCCAAATGTGTATAAAGAGTGTGAAAAAACAAGCCTAGAGAGATCCAAAAAAGTGTTTCTTAAGAATAATTTATAAAATAAAACACTTATTATCAAAGAAATAATGGTAAATAATGGGATATTTTTTCAAAATTTGATATGAAACATGGAAATTCACCCCTTTATATAGTTTATAAAACATATCAACAACCCGATTTTCAAATAATTTCCATTAACATTCTAAAAAAACATTATTAAGATAAAAATAGGTAAAAAAATTCCTTAGATTAACATTTATTCTATGTTATCTAGGATCTTGGTATGGTTTATGTGATAGTTTGTACACCGAGTGTGCACATCACCCTAGTAGAAAGAGTTGAGGGGGTAAGTGTATACTCTCAATAGTATCTCTTTTCTACAATTTTTATAACCCAATTTTTTCATTACCCTATAAGAATAGGTCTAGGGGAAAATATTTCATCCCATATTATGTGTCCCTACCTCATCATTGATCACTAAAAGGTTTACCATATCAAAATTATTTAAAGTAATTTCATCTTTGAACAATATAAATCATTCTTTAAAACCATTTCTGCTAATAACACTAAGGGAGAAATCCATTTTTATAAAACTTTACTAAAACCAACATATTCCACATGTCATGCCATTAAAACCAATTAAAAATACATTTTCAAGATAAATACTTAAACCATGTTTTCTAACTATTTAGAAACCAATTTCAAAGAATAAGAAAGCAAGGATCGTTAAATAAATCCAATCTATAAAACCACCTACTTTGAAACACTTTTAATATAAAA
Source organism: Viscum album (assembly GCA_963277665.1). NCBI lineage: Eukaryota > Viridiplantae > Streptophyta > Magnoliopsida > Santalales > Viscaceae > Viscum > Viscum album. The sequence goes on along the minus strand of OY728135.1, from coordinate 1,898,728,144 downwards.
ACTTATATAAAACCAAAATACAATATAAAATAATGATTTAATGAATCAATAAATGATCTTAAATTAATAATTCCCAATAAATATTCTACAAATTATCACTTTCTATATGAAGGAAACCAAAGGAAATAATTACCACCATAATACTGAAATAATTCCCTAAGGAGATTAGAGGTCTAGACAAGAACCTTTAATTGCATAAAATATCTAAAAGTAATATGATTAGGAACTTAGATACATCAAATTCCCATGTATATCATGGACTTTAGACAAGAGGAATAAGAATATAAGGATATTCAAGATTAAAATGGAGATAAACTTACCAATAGAGAAACATATCTTCAATCGACACTTTGATCCACTATGAAATTTATTTGTGAGAGAAAAAGATGTCCAAAGAGAGCCTCTAAGTTCAAAAGGATCAATTTAGGATCGAGGGTGGAGGATTAAGAAATAAAACGATGGTATTTTGGTAGAAAAATATGTTACTACCATTACTTACCCAACCTAGATTGATGTCACCGGCCAATCAATGTATACTATAGAGATGCAATAGCTTCTTCCTATACTCCATGTGGTCTAGTGGAGGCCCACAAACTAACTAGTGGCTACTACATAAATAAATTAGAAATTTCTAACCTACCATCTGGTCAATGGATATAGTAGAATGTTTTATCCAATTTCATACCCATTGGTGAACTGGTGGACCCCCTAAATCTTAATTAGCTTTATTTTCATGTCCAAACCTATTATAATCTTATATACACACCTTAAACCCCTCTAAAAACTATAAAATTTAGACACAAGCTGATATCGATAAAGGAAAGGAGAAAACGAAATGAAAAAATTGTAGTACCTGAAAATAATTTTGGTATGTTATAATTCTCCCTATCATATTCTTTTCTACCCTCATAAAGATACGTTAAAGAAGTTTAGTCAACAAAGAGATGAGGACACTAATCCCTCATCATAGAATCCCACTCACACCTCTCATGTGATTCTGACTCGTGTTGTCATAGAAATTGAACTAATGTTATAGAATTACCATGTGGAACTTTCACATGAGAGTAAACAACTCACAATGGTTTATTAGTCATAGAACTATCTAATTCTATGTTGAGGTATTTTTAATTAGGAAATGAGATGGGTCAGGATGATACTTTTTGAGTTGAGACACATGGAAGATGTTGTGGATTGAATAAAACTTATGTGGTAAATCCTAGTGATATGAAATCTTTACAAACTATTCAATGATATAAAATGGTCCCACATACCTAAGATAAATCTTTCCTTGTCTTCTAAACCATATGTGAACCAACTGGGGTAACACTTTTAAAAAAAACTAGTAACTAATTGAAAACTTCAATGGATGATGATGGAGATCTGAAAATTATTTTTACCAACTTTGAGTCATCACCAAACACTGATGAATAAATTGGGTCTTCATTGTTTTCTCTTGAACCAAACTCGATTCTATCAAATAATCCTCACCAACATCATAATAGAAGAGCGGTGAACTGTAGGTTTGGTTATACAAATCCTCAAAAGGTTCCATTTTTATGTATTATTGATAACTATTATTATATGAAAAATTAACCAACCCCAAATAGCTATCCAAAGTACCTCAAAAATCCAAGACACAAGTATTGATCATATCCTATGGAATTTTATTATCCCTTTCTATATTCCCATCCATTTGAGGAGAAAATGTTGTGATAAACTAAACATGATTTCCCATAACCTTCTATATTTCCTTCCAAAATTGTGAGGTAATGCAGGGTCCCTTTCTAAGACAATTTCCATTGGAATTCCATGAAACCTTATGATAATATACATGTACAATTTTACCATGTCTTCCAATTTGGTGGAGTCACAAATTGATATAAAATGTGCCGACTTAGTCAACTAATCAATCACCACAAAAATAAAATTATTATCATGGGGATTTTGAGGCAACCCAATAATAAAATCCATATATATCGCATTCCATTTCAATATTGGAATAGGAAGAGTGTGAATCATTCCAAAAGGCTTTTGGTGATCCACCTTAATATGTTGGCATGTATAACAATGATATACAAAATCATCTATGTCTTTTTTCATACCAGGACACCAAAATAGACACTCATAATATAAAACATTTGTTAGTGATAGGGTGGATAAACCACATAGAATGATGAAAATGTCCCAACACATCCTTCCCCATAGTCAATGGAAAAACATACTTATTTTAAAACCAAATTATACCTTTCATGGAGAAATTACACTCGTTATTAGTCCCCGAAATATAAATAACATCTAATAATACAAACCTTTTTATCATAATGATACTTCTAAGGAATAATCTCAGAGAGATAGTATGTTAAAGGAATACTATCCAAAACAATACTATACTCCTCCTCCCTAGCTCCCAATTGAATCTGAGAAAATAGTCCCATAAAGTTCCATTTATCCCTGGCTTCCTTCATATAAATAGAAAATAACTTCTTTCTAATATCATCTATAACCACATTATCCTTTTACATATTATAGGAAATATCAAAGTCAAATTATTTTAGGTATTACACCCAATGTCTTTACCATAAGATAAGATGTTTTCAAAGAAATATATAACCCAAACTCTTGTGAGTTGAGTAAATAATAAAATTCTTCCTCAAAAGAAAATGATGCTAATTTTTAAGGGAATGCACAATAGCTACACTTTCTAAATCATGGGTGCAATAATTCCTCTCCTATGGACAAGGTTAATTTGATACATAATCTACCACATGATCACTTTTCATAAGAACTCATAACAAACCTGCACCTAAATAATCATAATAAAAAACATAGCCCTGACTAGCCTCAGGTAGTGTTGGAATCAGTGATGAAGTCAAACAATGCTTTAGTTCATTAAAAAATGTCTAAAACTTCAAATCTAACAAGAACATCACCCCTTATAGGTGAGAGCAGTTAAAGGTGATAAAAATTATTATAAATACTTTAGGAACTGCCAATAATGTCTTTCCAAATCCATAAAGCTTTGAATACCAAATATATTTCATGTCTCTTCCCAGGACATGACAGTCATCATCTTTTCAAGATCAACTAAGATACCATGTTCATAGATCATGGGTACCAAGAACTTAACCTCTTGTATCCATAAATGGAATTTTTATAATTTTTAATATCAGTGGCGATCCATAAAGATTCCCAAAACATGTCTCCAGTAAGACAAATGATTTTATTCAGTCTTAGAATATACCTTAATTTTATCCATGAATACTATAAAAAATGTTTATAGACACTGGTGTAAAATATATCCCATAAATTAAATGAATAGAATAGGGGTTTTAGTTAGGCTAAATGACATCACAAGGTATGTGAAATGTCCAAACCTTCTCCTGGAGGAAGTATTTGGAATATCCAACTCCTTGATTCTGAGATGGTGATAACCAGGCCTATGATTAGTTAAAGAAAATCATTTTTCCACTTTTAACTAGTCGAACAAATGATCAATGTGGGGAAAGTTTTTTTTACCATTAATTGATTGAGATTATGATAATCAACACATAAGTGGATACTTCCATCATCTTTCTTAGTAAAGAGCATAGGTCCTACCCAAGGTGACACACTAGTGTGTATAAAGCCCTTGGATCTCAAATAATCCAACTAAATTTTGAACTCTTTCAACTGAAATAAATCCTTGTATTAATATTACATTGATATCAGTTGAGTTTCTAGAACCATTTCAATCAAAAAATCTACCTCCCTCTATGGAGTAAAATGTAAAAATTCATCTAGAAACACTTTAGGAAACTCACTAACTACTAAAAAATCAAAATAATAAAGAATTCCTATCCCATCTCCACCAAAGACAAAGACATCAACCTACCAAGATCTGGGAGGGGAGGTCCCACTCGAATGGACCTCGAGTCCCAATCACCTTGAAACATATAGGTATTCTCATCGGGGGTAATAAAAGACACTCACCGATGATATAAATTTATTTGATCATTCTGAAAAATTAACCAATCCATTCGAATAATAACATTGAAGAGGACTAATTTGAGAACATGAAAATACCATACCAGCTCTATATCGAGCATAATGAAAGAGAATAAGGAACATTGAAAACCTTACTCCTTCTTTCCTAGAGGATTCACCAATTCCATAAATAATGGATTGATTTCCATTTTATGTTTTAAAATATCCACCATATGAGTTGAAACTAAGGATTGAGAGACACCAGTATTAAATAAATTAATATCTAAAGTTAAAGAAACCAAAATGGTACCTCTCACTATCATAGTATCTACATCAACTTCCCCTGAAGACTCTTCCATTACATTTAACTACATTTTTTGGATGCCTATAGCTAGAAACCTATCTTTCATGAAGCATTTGACTGAACCGTATATCATGTAGGTTCTAATAACCTAATTAAAGAGTGTGAAGAATAGAAAGTCTGCAAGAACCTATGAAAGTGACCATGAGGTCTACAATGGTTTCAAGTCTTTATAGGCACTGTAAAAATTTATTTTTTTTCCCTAATTATACACATAGGTAATAAGTCAAGTCACTTACCTATAATGATGGTGTGTTAAAAAGGATTTTTAGAAGCAACACCACTATTTCCTCTATTAAACCTACTAGACTTTGTCTTCCCTTTAAAAGAGATATTGGATCTACCACTAGAGTTAAGATGAACTTTAATCATCCTTGACTTACCAACCAGGTCAATCTATACCATCAACACTCTATCTATAAATTAAGGATAGGTGGTTAGCTTTAACATGAAAAAATAATACCATATATTTGGTGAAACACACATCTTAAACATCTAATCCTTTATTTTATCATTAGACACAACCTCAGGTGAGAATAGAGTGAGCTCAATAAAGCAATTAACATACTCCATCACTGTCCAATGCCATTTTTCAAGATTGAGGAACTCCATAGATTTCACCAAGGTCATAGAATACGGGTATAATTTCTCATTGAATATGGTCTTGAAGTCTTTCCACTACAAGCCCTCATTATTTTGTTCCAAAAAAACCAAGTCCCGAAATCTTCTACTTAGGACTTCTAACTTAAATATAACACACCTCGCCATGATGGAATCAGGGGTCTCTAGAAATTAATAGAGTATTTCCATCTATACCAACCAATCCTCTACCTACTTAGGATCACTCATCCCTTGGAAAGATAGTGGTTTTGATGAAGAAACCTATAAGATTTATTCCTATCATATTCCCTTCAAGGTTATTCCTATATAACCTAAATAAGGGTAGGTTTTACACCACGTTTTATATCTTGGATGGTGTTTACAACCACTTAAATAATATTTTGATCAATTAGAGTTTTTCACCTATGAGGTTCATTGAAAGAATCCTACCAAGGAACTAATATAAGTCTTATAGGGGACATGGTACTACACACAAAAAAAGATACACTAGAACATGAGATCCAAGAATAAATTCCATTTTTTAAAATAGTAAAATTCAATTAGAATTATAAATATATATAAAAGTTTTTCATAAAAACACTCTAAATCCCAACAGACAAATTTTTCAACCACTAGTGGTAACTTAAGGCTCATCATGATGAGAGATATCTAGGAAATCACTTGAAACATACCCCTTAAGTCCCCACATTACTATCTCTAATCTACTAATACATTCCAAAATACATACTGATAATATAAATAGATGAACCACCCTTTGATACTAATTTCTCATGAACCAACATAGATTACCCAACTTCCTAGAACCCAATATGGTCTGCAACATTACCTAAAGGGAATTCCCAATCTCCACAGGCTGACAATAAGTGATTAGTAATCAAGAAATACCTTAGGGAATGATTTTTCCACAAAATAACATAAACTAGATAACATGAATAAAGAAAATGTTGGTATTCAAATACAACCCCATAATGGAAAAGTGATAAGAGTAATAAAAAACATATGTCCAAAAATCACCATGAAAAACCCAAGTACAAGGTAATGAAAAGAATCTCAACTCCATGTGACATAACCTCTATACTCCAATGCACTACTAATGAGAAAACTTACCACCACACTTTAGTAATTTGTAATTACCCTCATCAGACCAAACAAGATCTATATATACCCAAAGGTATAGGTAGATGTGAGAAAAAAATCCCAATATGATCCTACCAAGTGTTTTATAAGTATAAATGAACCAATTATACTCAAATAAATAAAGACAATGCATGAGATATAATTTTACATAATTTTATATAAATCATATAAATTCATCCATTTTTATATTTTATAAAACATACCAAATTCCCATATTTCAAATCATTTCCATAAATATTCCAAACATATATTTCATAGATAACAACAGGTAAAATTTTCCCTTAATTTAACATCAATTACAGATTAGTGAGGATCCTCATATGGTTTATGTGATTATAAGTACACCTAGTATGTGCATTACCGTAGAAAAATAGGTTTATGGGTAAGAGTTCACTCCCAAGAGTGGTTTCTTTCAAAAACTTAGGAAACCTTATGTGCTCATTACCCAAGAAGAATAAGTCTGGGTGGGAAGAGTTCATCCCTAAGGCTGGATCCCTACCTCATCATTGATCACAGTTGGGTTTACCATATAAATATAATTCAAAGTAATTTCATCTTTGAAACCATATAAATAAAAAATTAAAAAAAATTCCACAAACAACACCAAGGGATAGATCTATTTTTTTATAAAATGTTACCAAAACCACCATATTCCACCTTTTGTGCCTTTAAAACATTTTAAAAATTAATTTGCAATATAAATCCATAAACCATGATTTCCAACCATTGAGAAAATAATTTCAAAGAAAAGGTAAGAAAGTTTTGTAAAATAATTCCAATCCATGAAACTGCCTATATTGAAACACTTAGAATATCAAAAAATTCATAAAAACATGATCCAATACAAATTCAGGATCCTAGGAATCAAGAAAGTATCCTAATCCAAGAATTCCCAATCAAGAATCTCCAAATTATCACTTTCTATAATAAAGGAAGGAAAAGGAATTACTTACCACCAAAATTCCTTAACAATTCACCAATGACATTGGAGATCCATAAAATTACTTTCAATTCCAAAAAAGAATCATGGAATTTGGGTAAGTGGAATAAGAATAGGAAGGAGATCTGAGATCAAAATGAAGAAAAACTTTCCAAGAGAGGATCACAGATTTGATGGAAACTTAGATACACTAACGAAATGATTTGGGAGAGACAAAGATTCCCAACGAGAGTATTCATGTAAAAAAGGGTCTAATTAGGATCACAATAGGAGGATTAAGAAATATAATGGGAGTTTTGGTGGTGTAAAAATACATTACTACCCTCACTTACCTGATCCATATCATCAACACCGATGAGTCAAAGGAGGACACTATCCATCCAGTGGATACCATAGAAATTTAGTAGCCATTTTCAGTTCTATAATATATCCAATGTGTATAGAAGAATGTTATAGCCACTTCCAGGCCATCAGAAAGCTAGTTTCCCTCACAAGAGAGTCAGTGGACCACCTGCAGCTTCATTAGTTGTAGATTTATGTCTACACCTCTCTCACTCTTTGAGACACACCTCTACCCCCTCTAAAAAACTAGAAACAACCATATATAAGTTGAGACTAAAAAATAAACGATGAAAAAAAACTAAAAAAAAGGTAGTACCTGAAAATAATGTTTATATGTTACATACCCCAGAGAAGAATGAAATTGATTCAAGACTTTACAAATGTAAAAAAGTTTATTTCACATAAATACCTTCAATTCGTTCATTTTATTTTCTAACAATATGAACTCTATTCATACTCAAATTTTCATGTGAATAATTTTTATTCTTGAACACTAATTTTGTTCTAATGAAATTGAGTCCATGTGGTCTCTTCATAATCTCTCATGTACCATGATTGTAAACTTTTTAAATATCTTAATTCATTTAATTAACCCATTAATCTTCATTAAATGTTTTTAAATGATATGGATTTCAATTAAGATATCATAGTTTTCCTCTTCATTTTAATCATCCTACGAGTTCATGTGGGTTACATGTGGTCACTCGGGATATTGAATTCATAAAATTAAGCTCTTCTCCTTATATTTATAGTCTGGGTTAGTGATTGATACTATTGAACTCTCTCTTCATTCTCTAATTCAGTATCGATATCCTCAAAATTATATATGTAATAAGGCCTTTTAAAAACAGATTCATGATTAACTCTATATCCTTATATATCTTTTATTTTTTATACACATGTTGTGTTTCTTTATTTTTCTTATATTTCCATAACATAATTAATTTCAAAAATTTAATTAATCCTATTATTGAATCACTTTTAGAAATTTCTCATGGTTAAATAATAAATATACCTTCATCTACATATTTCTATATTTTTGTAACATGAAATCTTTATTCTTGATAAATTACATGCTTATAAAAACACTAAAATTATTTAGAGTTATCATTATTCCATACCACATTTAATATTTCATCACCTCCTCTATCAAACTAATAAATTGCCAATTTTAAACATACACTACTACTTTTAATACTTCCTTCCAATAGTTCCTTGATAAACAACTCATAATGGGAAAAATATTTTTTATATTGTGTATAGGGTGAATTCTTCTTTTGAATACTACATTATATTATCGTTTTCTTGTTGTTAAAACATCAATTTTGAATCCATATTTATCCAAGTAATTAAAACCCTCAATTAAGGAATACTCAATGAAGTTTCCCGATTATAAGGTTTTGATTCTCCTTCCACATTGATTTTTAGTAATTTTATGATATCTCTCAATGAATTTCTTTACCTTATTATTTTTTTTTATAACTTTGGTGTAATCCATCCAACTATATTCATTAGCAAAAAATATAATAACTTTTAAAAGTATCTCATTTTTGTGTTAAGGTTCCAAAAATGTCATTGTGCACTAAATCAAGTGGTGTGAAGATATATTATTATTTTTATTTATATATATTAAAACCATATTTACTTTTATAAAATCATCAAAATTATCCTCCCATTTCCTTTTTATATTATATATGTTAATCAATTCCTTAACCATTAATAGATTATCCATGATTTATTAATTTATTCAGTCAATCCATCAATGCCGCAAACTATTTCCCTATTCAATAAGAATAAAATCAACATTTTTTCTTCTATACACTTGATAATTATTATCATTAGTCCTTTAAAATTTAATAAAGTTACTTTTATTCTTATTTATAATTGAGAAACCACTATTTTTGAATGAAACTTTAAAATTAGTGTCACACAATTAACTCACATATAAAATTTTATGATGAATCCCATCCATAAATAGTATATCCATGTTCTTTAACTCTACTTAGTTTATCTTTTCCATGCATCTGCATTTGATCATTAAAGATCAATAATTACTAAGGCATATCATTCTATACATCAAATTATTTACGTTCTATAATAATTTTATAGTTTTTATCATGTGATATGAACACATGCTATTTAAAATCTAGGTAATATTTTTTTCTCAACATTAATGAAACTTCTATTAATTTTCTTTTTATTTTTTCTGATTTTGGTTCCATGAAATGCATTGAATATTTAATAATTGTTTGGATCCTATATCTTTATTCAATACATGTTTAATAATATATTCTTTCTCTTCAAGAATAAAGATTATTTTATTCAGTAGAATAACATTTATAACCTCTATTTTATATTTTTTTATTATTTTTTAAATTTAATTTTATCTTTTATATTCTTATAAAAAAAATCATTGTGGATTGAATTGTTATAATAAAAATAATACCCATTAAATTAATTTCCACTTTATTTCATTGATTGTATTTTTTTTTGTGTTCCTTACTTCTAATTTTTTTTCCTAGTTTATGACTCCTTGGATTTTTTTTATTATGTAATCATGTGACCAAGTAACCAAAAAACTAACATTCCATTAATGGAAATGAATTATTTGTTTTATTCTCAATTAAATCTAGACATCTTCTAGTTTATTTGGAACACTAATTGATTTTTTCAGAGATACCTTTATTCATTGAACCTACTAAAATATCCTTTATAAATTGGGATTTGGTTTGTTCTCATTAATTGAAAAGTACACACTTTTCAATAAAGGTACTTGATTGCTCAAACTTTCTTCAATTTTTCTTGATGTTGTTTTAATTTTTTTCTTTATCTATCTCACCATTAAAACTTCTAAATTTTATTTTCTTATCAATATTATAATATTTTGATTCAATTTAATATTTTTTATTTTAAGTGACCATTCCTTAATAAAGGGATTCTATTATCTTGATTGTTTATTCGATATTAGAATTTTTGTCATCAATATCTTTATATCACTATTTAATCTTTATCTTGAAATCTTCCATATTCTATGAATTTTATTATGTAATAGAATTTAGGTTAATTTATTATTTAATAAAAGTGATTTTATCTTTAAGATCATCAAAATATTTAGATAATCAATCAAAAAACAATCTATCTTTATATTATTATTTATTTTAATTTTTAACACCATAAGAGTACCTTTAAGATCAATATTAAGATAAAAAAATCCTTCATATTGGTATTAATATTTTATTTCACACTACTAGAAAAATAATATATAGCCACAGATAAATAGCCACACTTTAATTTATCCATGGCTATAGGTAAGATAAAACTATGGACAGATTCTCCCCCGTGGCAACAACTCCCTCTAATTTTGATCTCCCACCCTCACGATCGGGTTTCCGCTCGCCTCTCCCACCTTCGCTCTCATGATTTCCTCTCCCACCCGCATGCTCAGGTTTCCTCTCCCACCCTCACACTCGATATTTTCTCTCCCAAAACCCTTATCCTTAGTAGATATTCACCCGATCAATTCCCCCTCATCAGATCCTTGTCGACTTCTCCTTTGCGTTTACTCTATGCTTCGTCGGCTTCTCTATTTTTGGTTCCTCCATACCTCGCACATTCTTTGGGAATTCCTCCAACTTTTGGTGCATTGTCTAGTGCTTCCCCTCTTCACGATCGAGCTCCCCATCCTCCGCATGATCAAACTTCCCCTCTTCGTGATTGATCTCCTCTCTTCTATAATTCATCGTTTCACTTTAGGTACATTTCCTTATGGATTTTTTTATCATTTCTAAAAATTTTGTGTGAAATTAGTGGTCTATTTCAGTTCATTGGTTTGGGTTTATTTATGAATAGACGAGTGGGAAGTGATGAGTGGTCAGATTTCACAGGTTGTGTTATCAGAGCTCTGTTGGTTCTATTTCTCTGTCTATTTTCATTTTGGATTGTTGTATCGGCCTTTTTTATCCTATTATATTTATGTATATTCTTACACATTGTTTTATTTTAGTTGAATCTATATACTTTTATGGATATTTTCTTATACTATGTTTGTAAGGATTTTTAATTCTTTTTTCCATTATTTTTTTATTTTCACATTAATATTCATGGGAGAAATCATTTCCAGAAGGTTTTTCTCAATACCCAGAAACTAGTATCTAGCTTGGGGTATCAGGAAACCCCTTTGGTATATTGGTGGGTTAGGTTATGTGTTTATTAAGATGTTATCTCCATGACAGTTCATTTTAAATGTTATTAGATCATATGATTCAGTATAGGGGCCTTGGTTCTCCAACATATCTCTTGTTATTTGGGGAAATTGGGTATGATTTAGTTGGGATTGTCATCAGGAATTTGGTGGTTGGTCATGAGTGGTTTCTTAGTCACCACCCTTCATAATGACACACAAGTTTCCACGGTTAGTGGGGTTTGAGTTATGAATTTATAATTTCACTTGATTTTTTGTGATGATGTGAAAATCCTCATTTGTATTGTGTGAGTTACCTTAGGTCTCAGATTTAATTTTGTGATGGGAAAAAATTTGTTTGATGGCATTATGTTAGTTAACGCGGTTGGATAAACAGGGCAGTGAACAAACACTCAACCTTAATAACGTTATAGGGAATGTTAGATAAATGGCCCATAACCTATCTAACTACATGTCTTAGTAAAGCATGTTTTTGTATCCCATTTCACTAGATGCTTAGACTACCCTTTATAAATTTAATGCAGAAGTAGTTCAATCAAGGTGGGTCTTATTTTATGTTGACGATGTAAATTGGTTTTACATGGATTTGTTTTGTTCTCCCATTTTCTTGTGATTTTTCAAACCATTTTTAGTAAAATGTTAGTTTTTTATTGAAAGTTATTTAATTTTGAAATGAAGAATTTAAGCTTGTCTACAAAATGGTTTTGAATTTCATTAAAGATTTCTGGTTTGGGGGTTACTCCATTTTTTTTGTTTATAAAATGGAATTTCTTTTCCTAATTTTTTTCTTTTTTTATATTGGTTGATTTGGTTATGGAATATGGAAAATGGTTTAGTTATAAAAATCATTGGATATACAATTGTATAATAATTTTATATCCCTTGGGTTGTGTTCTAAATTTTTTTTTTGTTTTCATTGGATGATGATGATGCGGTTAATATTTAAAACAAAGAAAATAATTGTGGGTGAATTTTTGGAAAACGGTTTAGAGAATTTTATTTGAGAATTCGAGTTGATTCTTTATTTTGTAAGGGAATTAGTGGTTTTTAAAATCGGGATAAAATGTTTTGGAACTCCCTACGAAAAGTTGAATTTTAAAAGAAATAAATTTTTTCCAAATGGTTTTGTGCTTCTAAAAACATTGGAGTTATCAGAAAATGGATTTTTTTTTATTTGGGAATATAGTGTTTTTTAAATAAATGTGATTTTTGGAATATGGGTTTCCTTGTTTTCTTGTGCTTTATGGGTTTTGTCCCATCCTGCAGGTTGGGACCATTTGAAGTTATTTTAGAAACACAACAAAGTGTGGTATATGTTTTTATTTGATTAAATCATGCCTCCCCGAAAGGTATCTAGTTAAATGGGAGTGTTTATCTTCAAGGGTTGTCATTTGCTTATTCATGGATCTTGCTAATTTTTAAAGTGGAGATTAAATTGTTGACCATTTTTAGATAATTGAAGGTAAAGTGTGTGAACCGTTCTTGTGAGGACCAATCTTATTATGTTTGCAGGTGTTTGTCATTTTTGGGGATTAGTGCATGATTTTAGATCCTTGTATCCTTGAGTTAGATTACAATTGGTATGACCCTTTGGGTGTTCATTAGGTTTCACTTAATTTGGTTTCGTTGTTCTGAGATGCTCACTCCGTAATTTTCATATTTCCATGTAAGGATTCCTTGGATATGTAGGTCTTGTGGTGAATAAAAAATGAATATGGTGTGGTTGGAAACCTATTTTCAGTTATGGGAAATGGGATGCGAGTCCACAGTCATAAAATTCCTTTACTTTAAAGTGGTGACGTCAACAAAGATAAACAGTGATGCATACAAAGAAGAGGTGGTTAAAAAATTAGCCTATATGTTCATTAAAGGCATATAAAACAGAAAAACAATAAACAAAATTGTAAATAAATACATATCCAACACAAGTTAAGTTCAAAATAGATAAAAATTGGGGAGTAGGAAGATCCTAAGACTCTAGGTTCACATCCATAGGCTTCATGTCTAGTTTTTTCTGTATGAGTATCCTTATCCTCAGGAGAGAGCTACTTAAGATGGTTGGTATTATCAATAGAATGAATAGTTACCTATTATGGATAATGTGAAACCAAGGTGGAAACCAGCTACCCATCTAGAATGGGTTGGTCTAAAATAAGAGGAGTCTAATCTGGGGTACTGGGTGCAGCCTACTCATATACTAATAGGGAACTCTACAATGTAGTCATGGTCTGTTTCGGAGTTTATGTTGATGGATACTAATTAAGTACCTTTATAATCTAAAAATATGTTCTAGTTTGGGTATTATGGTTAAAAAAAGTAGTTCTCTTCACCTTTTTTAGTGGCATGTCAGTTCCCCTTGCTTTGGTAAGCCAGCAAATACTCATGTTTGGCAGTCGGGCTGCTGATATCAACAGAAATTTGAATATAGTGTCGGCTTTTTGGGCCACTGATTTCAGTCAGAATAGGGATAGGGGTTGATAATTCAATGGAAGAGGAAGGGTACAAGGCCAGTGAGGTCTTAGAGAGATAAAATGGGTGTACTAGTGGATCAGTGAACAATAACCCAAAACCCTATAATAGAATACGAAGTTGATCGATATGGAACTGGATAGAGGCACCCAAGTAGTGAAACCACACCTCTAAATGAGGCAACCTATCACTGTCACCAAATGAGGCAACCCAGTCTCCTTTTTGGTAACATCTCACCTCTCATACTTCAAAGTTGATCACCCTTGACCTTTATCTGAATTACATACACATATTCATCTCTTCTAGAATTCTTCAAACTATAAATTAATTCCAATAGGCAAAGGATATTTTCATATCTTATTGAAATATCAAGAGGATATATAGAGATTTTGGAGGACTAGAAACCTCAATATTAAACTCGGTTTACTCATAATTTCTAATTGGGACTCTAACTTCAATCCGCACACACATAGGAATTCATTGGCCAAAGTCTGGGTCAAACTACATGCTCTTAATTGGTTCTTTTGGCACCCAAAGTTTTTGAATGATATTGTATCCTCCTTAGGAACTCCCCTCAAAATTGATCATAGAACATTAAATGCCGACTTATATCTCTTTTCTAGAGTTATGGTGGAAATTAAACATGATTAAAATCTTCCCACCACAATTAATTTCAATTCAAATGACTACAAAACTTAAATTAGAATTGAATATGAGGGGAAACCTCCCTTTTGAGAACATTGTAAGACCATTGGTTATACAATTTTCAACATTAGAGTAATTATAAAACAAGTAACACAATCGGTTGAAAATGATTGGAAGGAAATTATGAGAAATAAAAAGGATAAAGCCCCTATGATAGATATACTTGTACCCCCATCAAAGAAATCTAAAACTTGGGTGAAATAGCCAAACAAAGTGATACACAGAGGGGATAACTCAAGTAATAACTGGGCTGATATTGCTGAATAAGAAGAAAACTCCATTAAAGATAAAGGCCACTTAGAAGAAATTGAAATTTTGGTGTTAGACACTATTAGGATATTCAATATGGACGAATCTAATACATGCTCAGCCGAAAAAATTTCAGAATCTAACCAAAATTCTGAACATAGCCCAGGTAAAAACTTGAAGTGCAATGAATGAAATGCATAAACTACACCCCCTCATAACTATGTGTGCACTAGATCATTTCCTTTTCAATCTGTGGATGATCACTCCTCATATTTAAGTACTTGAAAAATTGAGGACACCTCTCTATTAAATGCCACTATTTCATTAGGGACAAAGATTCAGACCAACAGTAAAACAAATGTAACTAATAATTTCTCTAAAACTATAGATTCAACTAGCCATTATATATATTTTGGGAATCTATTGTCTATCCCAAAATCTGCTCAGGATATCACACATACTAGTTGTATGACTGCAACTGTTTCCAGGGATTTGGAAATTGTTAAATCAATGAAGGTAAGTACACCCTCAGTATAGGTGACTAAAAGGAAGGATCCCGTTGGATCCATTAAGAAGATTCAGCCCATGGAGGATATCGGGGTGGAGAAAAAAAATCCAGTTACAACCTCTTCTTCTACTTTATAATATTTTTGTGGTTCACAACCTGCTAATAGTGTTGATGTCATTAGTTCTTTAATGCTTTGTAATTTGAATCCTACAGACCCAACCATTAAAACTTCCTTAACTCATGCTGCTATGAGATTTGTTAATCACTTATCTGACATATCTAATAATAATACTACTCTTGAAATGAAGTTGGTAACCAAAAATTTAGAGATTGATTTAGCTCCTTCTCCCCTTGTGCACTCTAAATCTATTACCAGTTATGTAGAATCAAGGAGTCAGATGAGTATTTTTAAGGTTTTTTCAACTAAGACACAGACCATAACTTCTAAAAATATTAAAAATGATATATAACCTATCAAACCTACTTTCACATCCCCGGTACATGACCCTAAACATATGTAGGCATGAAATATTTCCTTTACATTGAATTTGTACCATCCAACAGATCTGGATACTGCCTAATAATAGATAGTGGATACTTCAATGTTTTCAGGTACTCCTATTTCTACATCTATAATTAATGATGATTTCTCTATGAAATATGGAAAGTTGAATTCTAATCATAATATCAATTCTTTGTTGATCTGTTCTAAAAATTCTGTAGACTCGCCTATGAATGATCCAATTAGGAAACCTATAGAGAAGATTCTAATCACATCTAGGAATGAACAAGAACATGCCTCTAAAAATAACCTAGAGGTTAGAAGGACTACTAGAAAAAAAGGATCTGGAATAAATAGAAAAGCGTGTTCTAACTCCAAATTCAGGTTTAAATGATGATCCCCTTTTGGAATTGTCAGGGTATCGCTAACTATGACATGTTCATTGTTTTAAAAATAATGGTTAACAACCATCATCCTATGTTATTTTCCATCACTAAACATAATTTTTTTCCCTCTATATAATCACATTTATGCCAACATAATTATTTTTTTACTGGTGCAATCAATAATACACTCAATGTTGATTCTTTATAGATTTTTTCACACTCTTATTTACACAATGTTAGTGTTTTCAATATCTCTGTCCATATACTTACTTTCAACTTTAGCATTTATGGCACAAATACTTTCTTCTCCTTTTTCAATTCTAAAAATAGATACCAAGAAAGAAGAACTATTTGGAATGATCTCTCATCCCTAGTTACTAACCTAACCACCCCTGGTTTCTAATTGGTGAGTTTAATGCCATTCTTAACTCAAGTGAGAAAATTGGACCTTCTCATGCTTCCATTTCAATGAAATAATTTAAAGCCTTGATTTAAGACACTAATATCATTGAAATTAATCTCACTGGTGTAAAATACACTTGGTATAGAAGACATTACAACAAAGTGGTAACCTCCAAATATAATAGAGACTTCCTGAATGTCCATGCTATAGATTTATGGGACACTATCTCTAGCACCACTCTTCACGAGCTGAATTTTGATCATCATACTATCTTGGTCAATGTCTCCTCTAATGTCATGAAACCCCGATTTCCTTTTATATTTAACAATGTGTGGTTCTTTGATGATGATTTCACCCATATAATCTAGAACTATTGGTCTTTAATTTTTCATAAAAATGATTCCTTTTCCTGAAACCTCAAATTGAAACATATCAAGAAGACTCTAAAAACTTGGTGCAGCTCTAAATCCAAACAAGTTAACAATGACATCGTGATTCTTGAGAAAGTCCTCAATGATCTGTAAAACAAAAACACCAGCTCCGACCTCATCACTAATCCTACTCAAGAAATAAACACTATATTCAAACTCAACTCTTTCCTCACGTTCAAAGAAAATATGAGAAAACAAGCATTTAAAATTAAATGGTTAACCGACGGTGACGAAAATACCAAATTCTATAACTCACTTCAAAGAACCAGGAAGACTTGTAGGTCATTAACCTTTTTAAAGGATAGGTACAACCTGCTTGACAATGAGGGTTAGGGGGTGCAGGGGGGGTTGTCCAAGAGGGGGGTGAAGGGTTTTGGGAGAGCAGTGTGCAGGGGGCAGGGAGGAGGCAAGGGGTGTGGAGGTGCAAGGGTAGGGGGGCTGTCCAGGGGGGGTCGGGGGGGGGGGGGGGGGCTGTCTTGGAGGGAGGGGGTGTCCAGGGGGTGTCCAATAGGGAGGGATGGGGGTGTCCAGGAGGGGGGGTTCCCATCATAGAATTATATAAAAAACATAATAGGTCATTGTTAAAACATCTAGGTTTTAATGTGGGTGTTGTAGGTACACCAAAATAATCTTATGTGGTCATAGAAAGGTTTGACTATTCATGATTTTTTATAATTTGAAACATTTATGAATTACCTTAACCATAATATTTGTTATGATTTTTTTATTGACATGTCATTGATGGTTACTTATTATCTTATGAAACAATACAATTGTGTTTTTTATGATTTTTCTTGTGAATCAGAAGAGTATAAATTATTAAAAATTTCATTGATTTAGTGATTTCACTTGGATATTATATTCAAGAAACACATCAAGATGTGCCCAGAAATCTGAAATATGTACCTATTTTCACTACATCTTTAGGTTAGGTCACTTCTTTTGTTTGTACATTTATTACATTGGGTCTGAACTGTTATATTAATTTATTTCAAACAATATAAATAATGATAGGCTATAAGAGTTCATTTTATGCCAGGAACATGATGTAACTAACACCGAGAAATATTATACTATTTTCCTGAAAAAAAACTTAAATGATGCTTTCATGTAAGGGGGCTTCAACACCATATATGTGTACAGAGATTGATTGTCCAGAATGTGTACATATTAATACATTTTTACAGATATTGTTGAATTTATGTGTACATATATTGAACTTTATTCCAGAAATTTACATAATATCTATGTACTTATTAATATATTAGGGATGTTGGAAATTAAATGAATCTATTTTTAGATAAGATATGGTTCCAAATTTCACAACCAATAAAATAATTCACTATCGCTATGGTAGTAGTGTGGATGGACCTCTATTTGAAAGGCATCACTGTAGTTAGGGGTATCCCTCTATTTTATAGTGTTTTCCTTCAGGAGGTGGATTCATTTGAGGAGTAGGTGATGATGCAATATTAAGAAGAGCTCTAGATGGATAATGTTTCAATCCAATCCCACCACCAGCTACAGGTAGTCTTTTTATCACCTATATTCATTGAGGATATGTTTTTTGTCTCTCCCTTTTAGTTTTGAATGGGTTATAAGTACATCAATCATGGAGTTTTTTTTTCATTATATGTTTGATTTGTGTGTATTTGATGAAATCAACTGCTGTATTACGATGGCTATAGTGCATCACTTCCAAAAATGTCATACCATGTGAGCATAACATGGAAATATTAGTGCAACCATATTTCAGTCCATTTAAATTTGTTTTTCTTGAAACATGGGGATTATTCACTACAGGTTGGAGGTCATGTTAGGAGCATTATGGGGATTATTCACTATAGGTTCAAACTATAATTTATTTTATGGTTTTTTATAGAGAGATAAGGCTTGGTTGGTTAGAAAAGTTGGGTATGCGCTTTACGATTTTCGGTAGTTTCAAGCCAAGCTGGTTTTTGTAGTCACTACTCATTCTGTATTCAACTGAGATGAAACTTAAAAAATTTGGACTTCATAAGAGGTGAACCAGAGCTTGTTAAGTGGAGTTCATTATGGTTATTGAGGAATTCAATTGAAGACTAAACCAGGACCAAAAATTTGGACCCACATGTAGGAAGTTGGAGTCATGTGAGCTTAGCCAGAGTTACTGAAGTTTGACAGGGTTGAAGCTAAAATTCAACCAAACTGGTGACGTGGACCCAAGAAATGAATTAATGTAATTTTTCATTTGTTTTTAAAATAGGTCTGATCATTTTTGAGAATATTTTTTACTTTAGAACCATTATTGGAGGATTAGTTTAGGAATTGTTATCTCTTTCATTAACACCTCATTATCTAGAACCATAAACCCTTAGGCCCAAATGAAGGATTGTTGAAATAGGATTCCAACACTTATCATATTTATTCTGTTTTCCAAAGTTTATTTTATCATATCAATAGAAGACTATTTTTTCAATATAATTTTTTTATTGATATTTTCATTTTATTTTTTCTAAAAATACATTAGTAATCATTATGTGTTAATGTCATTAACACTTCCTTATCTATAAACATATAGACTTTTATCTATTATGATCTATAAATTCTGGACATGTTTTCACTCCTCAGCACAGTCACAGTGGTATGTATGTATTTACACATTTTGACATCAAGTGGTGTGAATATGCATCAACCATACAAAATCAAATTTAAATGTTTGAAATACATTATCGTTGTTTTATTTTTACATGTATCGTTATTATTATACCAAAATAATAGATTAGTATTGAAAAAATATTTGATGAATGCTCATGGAAATCCTTCATGAGTCAAAAGAAATAGAAGTGAAGGCATCGTCTGATTTCTGCATTTTGACCCGCTGTGAAAGGGGATCCTATAGCATGTGCAAGGGGATCCTTGAATCAGATTGTAGTTGCAACTACTCTTGTAGTCAAAGACATCGCCATTCAGTATATATTTGATTCATGTATATCTGTAATTATCCAAATCAAATTGTACATCAAATTGCATAGGAGATGAGATAAATCTATTGCTAATTGGTGAATTTGCTAATTAGATTCCTTCTCATCCCATATTTAACATAGGTTTGCAGACACCCAATATGGGATAGATGTTATGACATCTATAGTGAAGATGCAAAGATCATTGGTGACTGAGATTATAACAGGTTTACATAGAGACATTCCCTCTAATTACCCCATAATCTGCACTTATTTGGCTTTACTACATGCACATTGTTCACTAATTTGTTAAACAGGTTGTAACTTTTTAACAAAATTTATTTGGTTGGTTTGTTTTAAAAATTACTATATTGATCCTTAAATAATAATCTTTTACATATGTACTAAAATAATTTTTAACTTTTTAACACTTTATTGTGGAATGTTGGAAAATATTTCTTGATAATTGAGTTATTCATGTTGGCCCGCAGATACACTCTGTAGAGGGAGGTTCAATGGAAACCTTTGGAGGGGTATTCATTAAAAATATGAATGATGAAATTTGTATAAGTACAGTCCATTTAAAGGTGTACAAATTGGTTCTTTATTTAATATACATCATAGTGTTGGGTTTCATGCATGGTGTTCTTAGAATTTTGGGATTCTAATTGTTTCCTATAAGATAAATAAGGGTCTTTTGATCATTTAAACCCCCTTAGCGGTATTAGACCTATGTTATGTGCTTGGTTCACAAGATCGTGTTCTAAAATAAAGAAATTGTAGGAATCTTTCATGATGTTGAAAAATAGAGCACCATGTTTTTTATAAGAGATATGGTGCATATTGTTAAATATGACTAGAAGATGCAGTAGTTGGTATTATGACATTATAATTGGTGCTTAATGATTATTACATGGTTTAACCACATAAAACATAATATTAACCTAATGTTAATGTCACAAAAGTCATGTGCACTGAAGATAATTATACATAGTGACTTTTCAAAAGCCGACATTTCTATCTCACCTTATACAGGCCCACACATAGATAATTATAGGTAGTGTCTAAA
The DNA here is from genome assembly GCA_963277665.1 of Viscum album. Lineage (NCBI taxonomy): Eukaryota > Viridiplantae > Streptophyta > Magnoliopsida > Santalales > Viscaceae > Viscum > Viscum album. Next base: position 1,898,706,915 of record OY728135.1, on the reverse strand, counting down.
ATAATTTGTAATTTTTTTAACACTTTATTGCAATAGTTTGTACCACAAATTTTTGTTTTAAATATATTTAGTATAATCAATATTCATGCAGGGCTTTGATCCTGCTTACAAGGTGACATGATGTAGGAACACTCGATTTTGGAGAAATACAACATCATGGAAGACTGGAGCAAGGGTATATTTTCAAGAAGTGAGTCATTTTATTTTTTTCAGTTAATAGTTTCTTTTACTTGTATTAAATATGATATTTTCCCATGTATATATATATATATAAATGCATACGCAGGTGATTGGAGACCGATAAATGCATATAAGCATATGTGCAAGGATCCCCTTGCACATGCTCATGGCCATGCAGGTGTGTGTATAGGGTATAGGTGTCCTTGAATGTGTGTGAAGGTGCGTATACCCAGTGGGGGAGCAGAAACTTTTAGTTAGAAAGCTCCAAGAGCCGAAGTGGATGGTTTGGTTCCACCTTGAGGTAGGATCCCTCTTCTAGCCTCTTTAATTCAAGAATGCTTTAAATTGAATTTAGCTTCTTTCTTAATTCTTCTTAATTATATTGAATTGAATATCTTGAATAAGTGTTATTTAATATAATTGTTTCATTTGAAAAATAAAGTCATGTTTTTATTATAAAACCCCTCCAACGGAGGTGCGCTGTCTGCGAAAACTCACAGTGATAGTTATGTTGATCTAGTTGCTTAAATTATTGCATTTGATTTATGTTGAATGAGTTTTAGAATAAATGTTAAATATAATTAAATGAATTGTGTGATAAAGAAATTCCATGATTTTATAATAAAACCCCTCCAACAGAGGTGCGCTGTCTTCTAAACCAAAGAGTAGTGATAGTTATTTGTATCTTGTTTATATTTGGTTTAAGTCTTTCATATGCCTCTTGTTGGTGTTTGTTTTGTGGCTAGTTATTTTTTGTTTTCTTGGAATAATATAAATTGTCTTATCATACTCGTTTAACTCAAATGACATTGACCGAGTAGGCATATGCCTTGACCATGACACTTTCCTTTTCACGCTTTGAATATTATAAAGAAAATTTCCATGTTTAGGAAAAGTGAATGAATTTGTAAATGGTTTGTGTAGGGTGTATGATTATTTTCTATCGTTTTGTTTCCCTTTAGACGTTTCATCATTGTATCTCTCACTAAAAACTTCTCTGGAAATCCCTAGTTATATCATATTAAATAGTTGATCAGTTCTATCATCTTCCAGTTGGGAGATGGTTGGAATGTTGCCCCGCCTCCTCCCGCTCCCTTCACTCCTGACCGGAAGATACTGCCTCGTGGATGTCTTTGGACTGGGCCAACACGCTGCGGTCATGCCACAATCATGTCGTGGTCATGCCGTGGTAATGCTGTGATTTGTCCCTGCTCCAGGACGACACCCCATGGTGGTTCACAGTGATAGTATTCCATGAGTCTTGTGATCAATGTTGAGACTGACTAATCAAAATTTCTGCCGGTAGGGTGACGACTGGAATGTTGCCCTGCCTCCTCCTGCTCCCTTCGCTCTTGGCTGGAAGATGTTGCCCTACGAATGTCACTGGACCAGGACAACACACCGCGGTCACGCCGCGGTCATGATGCGGTCACGTCACGGTCACACCATGGTAATGTCGTGATTTTGCTTTGCTCCAGGATGACACCCTGCGGAGATTTTCAGTGATAGTATTCCATGAGTCTTGTGATTAATGTTGAGACTGACTAATCACAGTTTCTGTCGGCGGGGAGATGGCTAAAATGTTGTCCCTCCTCCTCCCACTCCCTTCACTCCTGGCCGAAAGATTCTACCCCACGGATGTCGCTGGACCGGGCCAACACGCTGCGGTCACACCGCGGTCACACCATGATTTGGACCTGTTCCAGGACAATAACCCGTGGTAGTTCGCAGTGATAGTATTCCATGAGTCTTGTGATCAATGTTGAGACTGACTAATCACAATTTCTGTCGGTGGGGTGATGGCCAGAATGTTGCCCCACCTCCTCCCGCTCCCTTCGCTCTTGGTCGGAAGATGTTGCCTCGCGGATGTCGCTGGACCAGGCTGACACGCCGCGGTCACGCCTCGATCATGCCGCAATCACGCCGCGGTCACGCCGCAAAAATGCTGTGATTTGGCCCTGCTCCAGGATGACACCTTGTGGCGGTTCACAGTGATAGTATTCCATGAGTCTTGTGATCAATGTTAAGACTGACTAATCACAATTTTTGCCGGCGGGGTGATGACCAGAATGTTGCCCTGCCTCCTCCCACTCCCTCCACTTTTGGCTGGAAGATGTTGCCCCGCAGATGTTGTTGGACCGGGCCAACACGTCGTGGTCATGTCGCGGTCACGCCGTCGTCACGCTGCCATCACACCGAGGTCACGCCGCGGTCACGCCGCAGTCACGCCGCGGTAATGCCGTGATTTGGCCCTGCTCCAGCCACATCCAGCCCACACCAGCCCCATTCCACCTTCATTTCAGCCCGTTCCCACCAGCCTTCCAGCCCGCGACAACCCCCCTTCCACCTTCAAATCAGCCTGCACCATCCCCCCAGCACCTGCAACCAGCCCCCTTCCACCAGCATTCCATCCCCCCTCCACCGGCATTCGAGCTCGCACCAACCCCCAACCACCTGAAATCCAGCCCGCACCAGCCACCACCCCCATCCTCCTGCAAAACACTCATGCCAGCCCTCTGGCACCTTCAAAATAGCCCCAAACACCAGTTCCAGCCCTCACCAGCCCCCGACCTCCTACATCCCAGCCCGCACCAGCCCCTGTCACATGCCCAACATCCCCCAGCCACTTGCAATCTAGTCCACACTAGCCCCCTGTCACCTATTCCAGCCCGCACCAGCCCCTTTCCATCCCCTGCCTCCTGCCTTCCCGCTCGCACCAGCCACTCCAGCCCGCACCAGCCCCCAGCCTCCTACATTCCAGGATGCGTGAGAAAAACTCCATGCAAATCACAAAAAGGAAAGGCTAAAGCAGATCCCCTTGCCTGAACCCTCTATTCCCCAAAAAGTATCCATGTAATAAATATGTTTGGAAGCTTCTCAAGGGTCTTCCCCACTCATCTTCCCATCGAGGAACAATTCCCCTCTCTATGTATGGGGAAGACTTGTATAGATATTTTCCCATTCAAGAACTTCATGTGGATATATTTCTTTCATTATAGGATATTTGGGTCTGATTGGATCTCCAATCTTGGGTCCATTTACAACAATCAATATGAAAATGATCCCTCCCTGCATACGAGATAGACCTGTATAGGTATATTTTATACAAGAACAACATAAAACAAAATTACTTCCATTGTAGGATAAATATGGAAAAATAAATCTTTAATAATGCGTTACATCACAACAAGTAAGATGATAAAAATGTAGCTCCAAACATCATACGGACTGAACCTATGTAGTAAACCATTTGTGACCCACTCTCACACAACTTAACAAACTTCCTAGTTTTCCCCTGTTTCTCCCACTGATCATTTATCATGTGAGATCAGGGAAACTGTCTTTCTAATATGTAAAATGATAAGGGGGGCCATTTAGATCAGAAAAAATGACTTTACCACATGATGTTATACTACATGACAAATTTCCTTACCACATAAAATTAAACTGTGAGGAAAACATCTTTTCAAATGATGTTAAGATGTATGATAGATACATCCCCACTACATGATGTTAAAATGTGTAATCCATCATACATCATCATTCTTTTTCAAAGTACCACAAGATCCTAGAACCAATCAACCAGAGAATGGGGTGACTCCATTATCTTTTTGAGCACCTTAACCTATAAACCACTTTTCATTACTTGAGTGACTTGGGTCTCCAATAATCTCACATTAACCCTAAAAGGGATATATATCTCCATTTTTTATCTTAGTTTCATTGAATAATATATTTAAACTAGCAACTGGAGACATCTTATCCCTGCAAGAAGGATATTCTAATCTTTGGGAGCCTCATGTCAATGTGGAAGAACCCAACACCTTAGAGTGTTCTGGGCCATCCTTGGTATGATTATCTCATACCATTAGTCATGACACAATAAACTTGATCCAGGATTTACAAAATTTTCACCTACTTCTCAAAAGGATCACCACACTAGCCACCACCCCCAGCCTCCTACAAAACAATCATGACAGCCCTCTGCCACCTGCAAAACAACCCCAGCCACCAGTTTCAGCCCTCACCGTCCCCCGGCCTCCAATGTCATGGTGGGAATCTCCAAAGTTTTTATGGTTATGTCAAAAGGTCTTCTCGGTGGATATATTGTCCCCTAAATCCATGGACATGTGTAAAGAAATTAAAAATCGTGGGTTAGGGTTTAGATGTTTTTTGGGCCAGGTATTTTGACATGTATCCCTCACATTTGGTTATAAATAGCCACCTCTTTGTACCCATTGAAGGTTAACTACGAATTTTGAGATTTTCTAAAATTATTATGTTTGTGTTTCTTGTGTTCTTAGGTTAATTCATGTAAGTATTATCAAAGGAGTGGTCAACCTTTCTCGTGCTTTATAATTAGGGTTTTAAGAAGAAAGTATCCTCGGGGTCCTAATTGATTATCCCCCTTCCCCTTTTATTATCTTTTCACTTCTTCTAATTTCCATTTTTACAACTTCCATCACTTGTGTTTCCACATTTCATCTAATGAATATCCCATATATATATTATATCATATCAATAGCACACTAGAAACCCACCAAATAGCATAAGATCCCAGCATATACACCACTTACAAACCAGCAAAAGGAATCGCAGAAGATTTCAAGCACAAAACCAACAAGCACTCCTAGGGGAAGTATAACCAAAGAAACAAGGTGGCTAAAAGAGAAATATAAAAACCCAAAAATAAGTAGTCACAAATGATAGAAACCAACAACACACACATTCATGAAATCACACCCACCCACACACACAAACACACACACCCACACACAAGTTGCCAAAATTCATAACCCATTCAAAAGTCTAGCTTTATCCAAAGAAATAGAACCACCGAACCCCCAGCCCCACAGCCAACATCAACCAACCAGACCAGCATCCCTATCCAAACAAAGCCTAGAGTGAAAGACCTCTAGACAACCATGCCAACTAATGGTCACTACACCAACACCTACTTGCACAAGAATCCTAAACCACACCAGATCCAACCATAATAAGTACCTATAGTAAACACAACACCCAAAATATTAGCTAGAAACAAAATCATCCCCAGACCACCATCTGGCCCCATCCATCACCATCTGAACACCTTGCATCAAAATGAACCACCCAACCATAAGAAAGTCTAAAACCCCAGCAGTCAACTAGTAACATCCATCCAAAGTTCCCCGCATCACCCACGCCTAACCCATCATACAACCTAAAGAATCCCCAAGTAGTCCTTGATCCAAATGTGAGCTTATACCCACCCTGAATCCAACACCTCTAGACCCACTAAGTAGTCAACATGCACCCACCCTAAAAAGAGAACCACCCATCTACCAGAAACATGCCTCCCAACCTGCAGCATCCAGCATCTTAAGGGAATTTTAGAATATCCACCATAGAAATCCCTACACCATCAACAACCAGAATAAATTCCACTTTTTTGTTTAATACCATAAAATGTCTTAAAATCTTCCCATAATCTCTTATAAACTTTTAATAGAACCCAGTAAGTCTGAGGAACCCTCTTATCTTATTAAAATATAATGGTGCTTTCCACTCCACCACTGCATCTAGTTTCTTAAGATCCATGGAAACACATTCTGCTGAAAAAATATTCTCAAAATACTCCACTTTTCATTTTCCAAAATTACACTTTTTAGAATTTAAGGCATTATTTCTCATTAGTTGTAAAATCTATTACAACATTTCTTGGTGCTCCTCCCATCCACTGTTATAGAGTAATTTATCATAAAAAACTAAAACTCCCACCACATTACCTAAAATATGTTGGTCATTTTTTATTTGAAGGTTGTTAGTGAATTCATCAAACCAAATGTCATAACTATATATTCATTGTGCCCCTTGTAAGTCTTGAACACTATTTTTCCAATGTCCCCATCCCTCATTCGTACCTGGTGGAAACCTGACTTTGAATCCAACTTGGTAAAATATGTCACTTCATGAAACCCATAAATTAATTCCACAATTACAAGAATAAGATGATTATCAGGAACTATTAGTTAGTTTAAATCATGATAGTAAATACACATTCACCACTCCCTATATTTCATTTTAACCACTATTATCGGGATCAAATAAGGTATGTGACTATATATGATAAATCTTAATTACAGAAGCTCCAATACTTGATTCTCCATTTCAATTTTTATGTGGTAAGAATGTTTGTATGGCTTGATATTCACTAGTTCAACCCCTATTTTAAGCATAATGGTGTAGTCAGTTTCCCTAAAAGGAGGAAACCTTCTCAGAGATTCAAACACAATGTTGCTATTGGAATGTGACTACTGGGGGGAAGTGTTGTAATTAGACTTCAATGGTAAATGGTTTGTTAAATAAATTGGAGGTCTGGACCATTGGGGATGGGTATTCAGTTATTTTTTAGAGCCTGGCTAGTTCTAGGGATTGCAGAGCCATCTTCTCCATGGCGGTAAGTATGTATAATTATTTTTCATTCTATACTAGTTTAAACTAATAAGAAGAGAGAAAAACTCTAGTCATATTTTTCTCTACCTATTGGAAACACCTATCAACTTGGTGCTTTCATTGAGAGAAATATCTATTACCTGTTGACACTACACTTCTACAGAAAGAAAATTGAAGAAAGATAGTGGCTTCAAATTCAAATCTGATATGAATTTCCACAAACATGGAAAATAGACACAAGATGGGGAAACTGAGCATAAGCCAACTGAACTTACTCCAAACCACCACCTGAAGACCCACCCCAAACTATATCCACCACACTAGAAAATTGAGATAACCATAAGCCTACAATAGTAATCCAAAACAAAGAAGAAACACCAGAAAGCGAACCCCTATGCACCCAAAACATGTTACCAACCATAGTAGAAATCACAAACCAACCATAACAATGCACCATGTAAGTGTATCCTGTATTACACCATGTAGAAAAATCCAAACAGCAACACCCCTAGCTGAAACCCATCTTCAAAGGTCCTATAATTCCAAACAGCAACATGAAACTCACAACCCAACCTTCTAAATCCTCCACAAGAAACATATAACCCCACTATGAGAATATCTGTAAGTCTATATTGGATAAACCCAGCATCTCCTAGCCTCAACCTTAAGAAGAATCCAAAGTAACCTGCATACCACTCCCTACGAACATACACCCCTCCACCTGAGTAGTCCCTCCCCACCCAACCTGAAACCAGGAAGAACCATAACACACACCTATACACCTCCATATAACTATCCACACAACAGGGGGTGGCTGTTGTCCTGGGGGTGTAGGGGGGAAAGGGATGTGGGGGGGGCTGCGGTCCAGGGGGGTCGGGGGTAGCTGCTCAGGGGGGTCCAGTAGGGGGGCAGCTGTTCAGGGGGGTCAGCAGGGGGTTCTGTCTAGGGAGGTTCAGTAGGGGGGGGGGGGGCTGCTGTCCGGGGGGTCTAGCAGGGGGGATGTTGTCCAAGGGGTACAGTAGTGGGGGGGGGTTGCTGTCCAGGGGGTCTAGAGGGCATCTATTCATGGGGGTCCAGCAGGGGGGTTCTGTCCAGGGGGCTGCTGTCCGGGAGGCCCGGGGGGGGGGGGGGGGGCTGTCCGGGGGGGTCCAGCAGGAGGGGCTGATGTCCAGGGGGGTCCAGTAGTGGGGCGGGCTGCTGTTCAGGGGGGTCTATCAGGGGGGGCTGCACTATTCTTGTTTATTGAGTTATATTATTTTTGAATATTCTAAGATGTTTTATTTTACCATAATTTTAGGGGATGATAACTACTATGTTCTACCTTGTGTTGTAGGTACTTTTGAGGTGGTTCCAGACTTCTTTATAGTTTGTATTATAGGGAGACTCATGTAAGTGCAGTTATGTGTTTTTTTAATATTTGGATTTGTTTAATTCTTATTATGTAAGTAGCTTTCATGTATAATTTAATTTGGAGGGGACTGACAGGGGGCATGGGGAAACTGGCAGGGGGGAGGGGACTGGCAAGGGGTGCAATTGGGGGCTGGTAGGGGGGTGAAAGTGGGGGTTGCCAAGGGCAGGGGGAGGGGAAATGGGCGGGGGGGTAGGACTGGGGGTGTCCAGGTTCTGGGGGGGTCCAGGGTCTATCCAGGAGGGTGGGGGTGGCTGTCCGGAAGAGTGGATGTCTCGGCTATCCAGGGGGATCTGTCCAGGGTGTCCAGGGTCTGGGGGGTATGGGGTGGTGTCCAAGCTCTGGGGGGGGGGGGTTCTAGGGTCTGTCCAGGAGGGGGGGGATGTCCAGGGGAGTGGAGGTTTGGGCTGTCCAGGGGGATATTTCCAGGGTCTAGGAGGTGTCCAGAGTTTGGGGGGTGTCCAAGGGCTGTCCGGGGGGTGTCCAGGGTCTGTCTGGGGGGGTGTCTAGGGTATGTCTGGGGGGTGTCTAGGGTCTGTTCGGGGGGTGTCCAGGCTCTGTCCGGGGGGTGTCTGGGGTCTGTCTGGGGGGGTGTCTCGGGTCTGTCCGGGGGGTGTTCAGGGTCTATCTGGAGGGTGTCCAGGGTCTGTCCAGGAGGGGGCTTTGCAGGGGGTTGTCCAGGGGGAAGGGGCTGTCTAGGGGAGGGGGGTTTATGTAGGGTGGGGGTGTCAAATGTCCAAGAGGGAGGGGTCTATAGGGGGTGGGCCACTGGGGGGTTGTCCAGGGGGTGGGGGCTATTTTTTATGGTTTTTCAGACCCTATAGCCACGGTTTCTAACTGTGGCTATAGGTCTATTTCCATGATTAAAAACTATGGATATAGGTCTAATGCCAAGGTTTCTGACTGTGGCAATAAATTGGGTCCCTCCTATAGTATAGCCATGGTTCTAAACCGTGTCTATAAAGATATTACCATAGTTAGAACTGTGGTTGTATACCTATAGCCACGGTTTGAACCGTGGCTCTAGACCTATAGCCATGGTTCCAAACCGTGGCTATAGTTCTAGGCCTATAGCCGCGCCAAACTTAACCACGATTCCTCAAACTGTGGATATTACCTATAGACATGGTTTGAAGACATATAGACACGGTTTAAAACCATGGCTATAGCCTGAATTTCCAGTAGTGTCAATTTAGTCCTCATCAACTATTTCAATCAATACATCTTGAAAATTATATTTTAATTTAGTTTCTTCTTAGTCAAGTAAATACTGATGATGGTCTTCCTCTTTTCTCACATAGCTTCTCCATTAGAGTTTTCTTCTTGTTTTCTTATCAAAACCATATTTAAAATTTCTTCAACTGTAGACTTCAATTATTCAATTTTTTTAGAAAAAAAATCCCACACACTTCAATTTATTTTCCTCTTATAATCATTCTTATGATGTGATAAAAAACTTCACACTTAAAACATTTTGATAATAGTTTACCTCTATACCAACCTTTTTCTTTTTTTAATTTGAATGAAATCTATCATCAGAATTCATCATTGACTTTCCCACCATATTATTCATGGTTTAATTCTAAATTCTATATATCCTTAAAATCTATCTCATTGGATGAGGGAATTTTCATTCCTTATATCTTTATTCTCATCTCATATACCACCAAGCTACTTTGAAATTCATCAATAGATGCTTGACTGAGATAATTTTTCCTAAGAACCAAATCATTTTTATTGTAAAATGGTGGAATACTTTTAAATATTATATTCATGATTTTTATTTATTAAATATTTTATCTAAATCCTTTCATAGATTGGAATCCATTAATGATTCAATTGAGGAATTTATCAATGATTTCATTAGAACATATTCTCAAGCCTTAAATTTGTTGCATATGACTTTCCATTTGACCTCATTAACCTTTCTATATACTTCATAAATTTTTTTCAATATATACCATATGGTATTCGGGGACATAAAACTAATTAAATTAATATATATATATATATATATAATTTTATAGTTCCTTGAATAAATACTTTTGAGACTCTTCATCAGTATTCAAATGTTTCTTATTTAATTCATCCAATTAAATATTTATGGGATTACTAATTTTATTATATATATTAATGTGGAATAAAAATATAAGAGAATATATCATATATATATATATGAACTTATATTATAATTCACTACATTTAATATTGGTACTTATTTTATATTCCTAACATTATCAATGTAGATAAGGTTTTGGATCTAAATATCATGAGTTTTATAGATTCCCTGAGAATAATACTTTTAAATATGGTACAAATCTTAATGACCAGGGTCTCAATCATCCTTGGGGGTGAATATGGGTATAAATTCTTTTTATCAAATGCCTTTAATATAAACATGTTTCCATTTTAGGATGAAAAACATATATAATTCATACCAAATGTGACATCCCTTGGTTGGAGACCACTATTCGGTGTCCTAGACAGAGTCTCCACATAACCTAATGTGTGCCTCCCTATATAAAAAAAGATACCAACTAGAATTTTGGGTCTTGGTTGTTACCATGGGGAGACTATACCCTCATATTAGACTAATCTACTCACAAAAATGACCCAATCAATATTTATAATAATAAATCAAAGTTGACAAGAAAAAATAGAAAATGTTATTTCAAATGTAAATGAAAGAGAATAAAATCATACAGGCTCATGGTCATAGCAATATAAAAATACATTTATCACCCACTGGGTTATTCAAATATACAAGATAAATAAAAAAATAAAATACATCGAGTCTCTACTTCCGTCCCCAAGCCTCAAATCATCGTGATATCCAATCTCATTTGATCTATCCTACAAAATCATGCTACACTGGGCCTCTTACCTAAAAAAACATAAAATCAGTGAAATCTAATCAGGTATCAAATTTCCATGGCCACCTGAGTAGCGTGTTAGTACAACTCAATAGGGAAATACCAATAGGGTTCCAAACACAACCAATAAATCAGTGTATGCCCATCTGATTTTCTCAAAAATTAAATAAATAAATACATTAAATTAAATAAACAATGGCCATCGATAATCAAGTTCTAACATGAAACCCATGACTGAATATACATTCATATTCTAATTCTAGAGTGTAACACCCTGAGTTTTTAAAAAGAAAACTCTCTTTGATATCATATATGACACGTGACACTAAGCCTAAATGAACTATGATTATTTAAATATGATCATTATAACCAAGATATTAAATTAGTGGGTATGAATAGGGTTAACTGATTTATGAAATATTTATAAAGTTCATAATCAATATAAATTTATTGATAAATTCTTAGGAAATAATCAACCGGTTTTTAATAAATACATTTTATTCTTTAAGAAAATATGTTTTCTTAAAAATGAATTTTATTGTATCTGTGAGAAAATATTATAATTAATTTATAGAAATTTTAGTAAATTTATTTGATAAAATTAATTTACCTTTTCAAATCACAATATCAAAATTAACTTAGGGTTCAATTTTAGGATTTTTTTTTGAAATGATTTATTTTTTAGTGAATAGTGAAAATTAATAATTGTTCAAAGACTGTCAATTATTTTCAATAAATAAAATCATTTAATAGTACCATTATATTTTGTATTTGGTATTAAATTGAAATATGAACTATTTTATTTAAATAATATAATTAATTTCATTTTAATCATCAATTTTATTATTTTTTCAAAAGTTTATTTTTATTCTTAAAAACACGGTTTTCTACAAACTCTTTTAAATGCATAAATTTTATGCTTTTTAATTAATTAAAATATCCCCTAAAAGGAAATTTTAAATTAAATGTATATATTATATATACTTATAGTAATTTAAATTCATATAATGATTATTACTAGTCATATAGTTAATATAAGATCATCTTACGCTTGAAAATTCATTTCTTGAAAAATTGTTTTCTGATACGTTTTATAGGTTTATTTCTAAAATAAATTATATCAATTATATGAATTGAATTTTATAGAATGGTTTCCATATTTTTAATCAGAATAATTAATATTATTTAATACGTTCAACTTATTTTTAGGTTATAATGATTAGTAAAAATAGTAAAAAATTAATTATTAGGGTTAATGTTAAAACGGGGTATTGCACATTACATGTTATTGTGTTAAAATTAATTTTAGGAACACAAAAGATTTTTATTTGATAAATTTTATTTAATATTTATAATAATTGGGTCCAAAAAATCTAATAATTCCCATTTATTTTTAGGCTTAATGGATAAATTACCTAGGTAGGAAATATTTATCGTGGTGAAAACTTAAAGGGTAAAACTAATTAACTATAAGGGTAAAGGGAATAAAATATTTAAAAAAAGTTTATTTTTAAGAGGTGGAGGTGTTTATCTACCTAATTTTCCCTAAAATACTTTATTTATCAATTTTTTAGTCACTTATCTTGAGAGTGACTTCACATTATTGAATAGTTTTGGGTATTTATAAAAAATATCTCTCCTTATCACTTATAAAAGGGAACCTCCTATCCTCTCATATCCACACATAAAAAACAATTTGGTTAATCCAATACCTACCCAAATCCCTTAATTAATTCCCTAACCACATCTTATAATCTTTTTTTTATTATAAAATCCTCCTAGTAAGGATTTTGATGCAAACATAAAGAGGTTGTCTGAAGAAGAGGTATAGTTCGTATCTGAACATCTTTGATTTATTTCTTATTCCACATCCTTAAAATAATATTCAATAATTATTATATAATAACATCATTATATCTCATGTATTAATATTTTATTATGTTAATGGTATAACCTATATCCATCTCCTCTTCCATCAAATAGGAAATGAAACATCTATTCATGTGTACGATGGATTACCGCCTCACGGCCTGATATAATTCATTTTCCATCATCGCCTCTCATGGATATTTATAATGATGTATTTAATGTATATATTGGATATTCATGACATATTTATCATTATTTAAAATTAATATATCTTATATTTTCTTACCTTTCCATTCATTGAAATATGATAACGTCATCCATGTGAATGTGTGGATTACCACCTCCACAAAGTGATGTGATTTGTTTTTAATTACTGCATCACATATATGGTATATATAAGTGAATTTGAATAAATAATAAGATATTTATGATATAATTATCATTATTTAAAGTTAAAATAACACTTAAATTCTTTACATCGTGATCTTTGAAAAATGGAAACGTTACTCATGTGTATGTATGGCCTACCATCTCCATGATTGTAACATGGTTAATATTTTATAACCACGTTTCATGGATGGTTTCAAAAAATAATTGTATAAAATGATAATTATTTCATGATTATTATTCTTTTTATGATTAATTTATAATATATTGGGCCTTATTCAACTTACCAAAGTGATTTTGGGCATATGAGATGAATATGTTCAAAACATAAAACATGAACCTAAAGGAGAAATTGAATATAACATCATAAAAAATAAGTAAATAAATAATAAACATGAAAAAAATTATTAGGTAATTAAAAAAATTAACATAAGTTTATTATTAAGTAAGATAAATAATGTATGTGATGAGTTAGGATTGAGGTAAGGGATCTCTCTAAACCACAATTTTCTTCAGGTTATGACCATTATCTCTCTAATTAACTTTATCTCCCTATTTAATGTTATAGAATGATTAAGAATTCAGTATATATTTCTCTCACATTTATACCTAGATTTTTGTCCCTTACTTATATGAGGTAATACATGCCTTATGATCATTTATCAAATTAATTCTTTAAGAAATATCTTTTGATTATGATATGGGACAAGATTATGAAACCCATTTTATTTACATGGGTAATTCTATTATTTCTACCTTATGATTGATTTAATTTTTTTGGAACATGTAATCATGAGAATTTTATTATGGGTGATCCCAGATTGCACTCCAACTCATTTATTAAATCTTTTCTCTCACAATACGTTATGTATGGTATTAGGGAGTACACATAATCTATTAAGGGATTTTTTCCACCATGTGATTTTGTCTAGGAAGTTAGCCTTGAATCATGTTTATATCATTTTTTATATTTCTTCCACATTCCCTATGCTTTCATGATTTTATGATTCTATGTCCTTTAAGTTATTCTCCCATGTGACTACTCATGATTCTTCTCTTTTATGATATCATGTTTATTACATTACTAGGATTTTTAGACCACTTATTTTTTCAATGTATTTAACCAAGTTATACCATATAGTTATAGAATATTAGAGGGATCTAGGATCACATTATAGTGATTAAAATGAATTTGTTCTATTTTAGTCTCACTTTCATGTATTATGAAACTATTCTCCTAAAGGCATTAGGATTTTTTATCCTTTTTTGGTATTATTGGATGTTTATATTAAAAATAATGTACTAATATGCGTAAAAAATATTGATTCACTATATTTGGTTTTAGAGGATGGTCCAGTTATTTTGGAGATTAATAATATAATAATTTTTTAAGAACCCTAGGGATAATCCTAAGTGTATAAAAATATCATGGAATTTTGGTGAATTATAGAGAGAATGGTTTTTAAGAAGTTATATCCTTGTCTAGATACTAAAATTGGATGTGCCTCTCGCATAGTTGTACTTAGGGTTAATAACTCCAAAAAGGGTGAATTGTGCTATGAATTTATCATCACCTTTTTCATGATAATGGTCCTTGTTGTACACCTAGTTTGACACTCTCTAGGGATAGGTTTTTGAAATCAAAAACTCTTTATGAACCGTTATAAAGGACTTAAGAAAATTATTAGGTTAGAAACCCTAATAGGAAATGTTACCATGGATAACCTAGATTGAAACCTAGAGAATTTTAATTTAGGATATAATTATCATTTATAAGTTATTCCTTCTATGTTTATAATTTTCCCTTTTATATGTTAAAGTATTCTCATATTTTTTTTATTCTTAGTTAACAGTAGGAAATATGAGAAATTGTGCCAACAACCAACATTATAGGCAATGTAATGATTTCCAGAATGATATAACTAAACATATGGGTTTGGGATATAAGAAATACATGGAAGTAATGGATATAAAAGCTCAATTTATAAATAAAAAATTGAATCATGTGGATCTCCCACCTCATAAAAAAGATAAAGTTGTAGTCTAGTTTTTTGTGTGGAAAAGGCCTCCTACCTTTAGTAGATCTTCTAATCCCATCATCATGGAACAATAGATTAACTCCATTGAGAATATATTATATATCCTCACATGAATAGAGTAATAGAAATTTTTTATGTCCATTTATCACATAGAGAGATAAGTCGATCAGTGGTGGACACTAATCATGAACAAAAATTCTAAAGAGGATATTGATTCTATAAAATGGGAAGATTTTAAGAAAACATTTTTAAATAAATACTTTCCCTAAACTTTTCGACTTAAAATGGAGAGTTATTTTCTTATATTTAAGATAAAATAAGATGATTTTATAAATGAGTATGAGGAAAACCTCACAATGATTGTATGGCATGTCCCCAGCTTCATCATCAATATCAAAAGTAAGTTAGATCTCTTATTTTGTGGATTAAATAAAAATATGTGAAAATAATTAGTGATTTGAGCCTTTGATAGTTATGAATAGATTTTTCATTATACCCTAAAGTTTGAGATAGATATTGCAGACTCTCATTAGTCTCATTTTTCTAGAGATAAAAAGTATAAAATGGAGTTTTATTCAGGAGGATTTATGAATAAATATCATGGGGAAAAGAAAACCCAACATCCCACTTGTAAAAATTATGGGAAAAAGCATCCTAGAAACTACCTGAAGGGAACCATTAGATATTTCAAATGATAAAATCAGGGTCATTAGTCTAATTAGTTTCTAAAGTAAATGAATATTCCCACTAATTTAGAAGAAGAAAAGAAGGTTCAAATCAACACTATACCTACAGTATAGTATTTTAACTACAAGGAACATTGTAATTATGAAATAAAATTCCCTAATCCAAGTGTTTTCAAATAAAATCAATGAAAATAACCTCTATTACATCAAGGAAGTCCATATGAAATCACTACTACTGAGGTGGATCCTGACAATGATGTGGTGATAGTTACACTAGTTAGTCATTTAATAATAAAAAACATAATTTTTTATTATGGTTTTATGCATTCTTTCATATCATGCAATTTTAGTATAACTATTCACACACCACCTCAAAACATAGAGGTTCAGATATCCGTGATAACAATAAATGGATAAACTATTACATACCAAGTATATAACTTCTCCCCATTCAATTTTTGTGTAATGAATATTCCAAAAAATCTTTCCCTGTATCCTTTAGTGGAGTTGTGAGTAGGACGATGAATATACCTTGGAATATTCTATTCAAGTGGGGATATTATTTCAATATCAGAAAGCATTTATATACCAAATGATTGGGTAAATGGAGATAATAATTTTTGAATACATTCCCATTATGAGGGATTATACTGATGTATTCCTCAAATAGTTTATTGGTCTTCCTCATAATAAATAGGTTTAGTTCTCAATCAAACTTATATCTAGATATCTACCCATATCGAAGACTCCTTAAAGAATAGACACTACTGAGTTGGAATAACTAAAAATGAAATTATAAGAGAATCTAGAAAAGTTTTTTATATGACAATTTTCTTTACCATGGGGTGAAATGGTCTTCTTAGTCAAGAAGAAGGATTGTTGATGAAGTGTTGTCATGTGCACTCTCAGCAATATTTATAATTGATTGTAGTACAGGGGATGACCAAGGTTATTCTCATTAAGAGCTTTTGCGGTTAATCACACACTACTTATAATGCACTTTTCAATTTTTTATATATTTATGAAATAAAATGACCAAAAATGGAGATTTGATTATTTATAATGAAATTATAAAATTAAACATGCTGATGTAATGAAAACAAAATAAATTCAAACAGAATGAAGTTAAAAATAAATGATACATTCCTGAGAGAATCATCCAGATTGAACCTTCATTGTATTATTATTAATTTCAAATTTACTTAATGAACACATTCCATCATATGTGTGAACATTATCTTCTACCTATGTTTGTTAATATCCATTTCACTCAATGATATCTGAGAGACCGCACATCCACCTCCTCAATAGGGGGAGAATATTGTAGAAATGAAAGTTAATCATCAGGTGGAAAGTGGAGACACAAAGGTGTCTTGACAACTAAGATACTCCTAGGTCTAAATCTAATAAAACAAGAAAAATTAAGAATTAATGTTCAAATAATTGGGTTAATTAGTTGATTACTCCCCTAGAAACTTCCTCAGGTTAGTTACTCATGATAATGAGTATAATAATTCATAGTGAATAATAAAATGGGGGAAGAAAACAAAAGAGATAAAGAATAAGATAGAAAGGATAACACTTAAATTAAATCATGAAATGCGATTATATAATGAAAATAAAATAAAATAAAATACTAAACTATATAAAATGTCCACTTAGAGTACCAACACTTTGGAATGAATGAGGGACAATATTTTATAGGGAGAATAGGTGAAATTTTTGGCTCCAGAAACATCTTATTAATGTTACCACCTATTATACCCTTTTAATGAAAAAATTTGGAAAAATATTTTTCCAAAAATTTGTTCATATATCTCTCCTATGTATATACACAAAATTTTATCTTCATTGGACTCTTTTGGAGAGAGATATATCCAAATTGATCTAGAAATTTATTCTTCCCAAGTTGATTATTCGTATTCCAATACACTGAGTTCCAACTCATTAATGGACTTGAGAATGAAAGAATAAGGAAAATAAACCTTAATGAAGGTTTTTCATTTATATATTGTACATAAACATGTAGAATTTAATATTTATCGGTTCATTTGTTATTGATATATGTTGCCAATAATAAAATTCTCTAGATCTATGCACAGTTATTGAGGCTGGACTTATGAGATAATTTTGGGCCATCAAAAGGTGGATTTATCTTTTTTTTCAGTTGGATTAAATGAATAACAATGAACATAGAAACCTACAAATAAATAAATTTATAATTTGAATCATTGAGGAAAAAATTATGTTCGAAATATAGAAGTAAATTAAAATAGTTAAAATCCAAAATTAGGCCATTTTATCAATTAAGATCAAAATACCACAAAAAACTAAAAAAGTGACAGCTTCCCATAATATAAAGTTTTTTTGGGATTAAAAAATGAAAATTAAAAGTAAAAGTATTGAGAATATTTTATATATCAATGGTTTAATGCGCCTCTGTATTGATTATCATAAACTCAACAAAATCAATGTAAAGAACAATTGTCCCCTGCCATGGATAGACAACTTGTTTGATAAACTAAATGGGGCCTAGTATTTCAATAAGGTGGAACTTTGTTTTGTATATCACTAATTAATGGTTAATAATGAATATATTACAAAACAATTCCTTTCAAATAGGGTATAGACACTATGATCTCATAGTGATGCCTTTCAGATTCACTAATGCTCCCACAATATTTATGGAATTAATGAATAGAGCCTTTATAGATTACCTTGAAAATTTTATAATATTATTTATATATGATATTATGATATAATCCAAAATAAAGGAGTATAACGAGGATAATTTGAATACTTTGCTAAATAATTTTCAAAAAGAGAAGATATATTCATAGTATAGTAAATTTGATTTCTAGATGAAGAAAGTATAATTCTTGGGGAATATCATCACCAACGAAGGTTTATTTATGGAACCTTCTAAGATAAAGATAATTGAGGACTTTCATAGAGTATTATTTTTAATAAATATGTGTATTTTCCTTGGACTAGCTGTGTGTTATCAACTATTTTTGAGATAATTCTCATAATTATAAAACTCTCTAAACAAGATGATTCATAATGCGGTGAAGTTTATCTAGACCAGTGAATGCGAAGAGAGATTTAAGGAGATTAAAATGAGGCTTATCATTGCATTGGTTCTCATTCTGCCCCCAAGTAGAGAAATTTTTATTATATACATCAATGCTTTGAATAATAGATGAGGTTTTATACTAGTAAAAAATGATAAAGTGATATCCTACACCTCAAGTTAGTTTAAAATTCATGAGAAGAACTATCCTAGGAATGATCTAGAGTTAGATATAGTGATATTTGTGTTGAAAATATGGTGACATTATTTCTATAGTGATAATTGTAAAATATATATGGATCACTAGAGCCTCAAATATATATACACATAAAAGGAGATTAATATGCAATAGTGAAGATAATTAGATCTGATCAAGAACTATGACTGATCAATCCATTACCATCCTAGTAAAACAAACAATGTGGTAGATGCTCTCAGTATAAAGGTTTCAACAACCTTATCATTTATTATAATTGATAAGGATCCAATATTCTTTTTCTTGAAAATTTTGGACATGGTAATCATAAAGGAAGGAATGTCAACATTCCTTTCTAAAATGATTTCTTAAACATCCACTCAGGAAGAGATAAAGGATTCTCAAAAATATGATATGGAAATTCAGAAGAAGGTGAAAGTAATAAGAAATATGAAATCTGCAGAGTTCAAAATTTATTAAGGAGTTATAAGATTTCAGTCATAAATATGTGTACTATAAAATCTTAAGATAAAGAGATATTGGTTAAATGATTCACATAGCTCAACCTTCTCCATCCCCCTAGGGAACATGCATATGTATTTAGATATATGAGAACACTATTGGTGGGACGATATGAAGAAGGATATTGTGGAATATGTATCAAAGTTTCTAGTATGTCAGAAGTGAATGATGAAAGGTAAAAGTCTAAGGGGATTATTCAAATATTACCCATACCTGCATGGAAATGGGAAAACATCACCATGGAATTTTTAACTGGTCTTCCGAAGAAATCAAGAGAAAATAATGTCATATAGTTTATAGTTGATCATCTTACAAAGACTTCTCACTTTATTTAAATTCAAGAGGACTTCTAAGTTGATAAACTTTCAAGGATATGCATCAAAGAGTTGGTGAGGATTTATGGAACACAACTATCAATTGTATCTGATCTAGATCCTAGATTTACCTACAAGTTCTAGAAAAGTCTCCAACATTCTCTAAATATTGAGTTGAAATTCAGTATGGCTTATCAACCCAAAACTGATTGCCAATCTAAGAATACTATTCATACAATAGAAGGCATGTTTAAAGAATGCTCAATGGACTTCAAATAAGTATGGGATCAACTATTGGAGTTGGTGTTCTTGGACCAAGTGTTTGTACTTTAATTACATGTATATTCAATGTATTTAATATTAATAAAAAATCTTATTACAGATTTTTTATTTTTTCATGAATATGATGTAATAATGTCCTAGAATATACATCACATTGATAAGGTCATACCAGTTATCTACTATGATGAGAACCTTTAAGTTCTATGACGATATTCTTATATAAAGTTATGTAGTTTGATAATGTATTATGATGGGACACCAAGTATATAGAAAGTCAGGTGTGAGTACTCATAAGATAATTAGGCTTATTCTCATGAAGCTCATAATTGGTAATCTCAAAGATGAGAGATTATGATAACAGACCTACCAATAGGAATTTGACATGTTTTGGTGTCATCGGATATTCCTATTTGCAAGTCTGTGTAATGGTCCTTCAACTTTAAGATTATCATTAATGCATGTAATGAATCACACACTATGATTTTTTGAAGAAACCAGTCATTCCAAATATTGGTGGGATGTAGAGTATGTTAGGTTCATCATGAATGAAATGTTATTAATAGAAAAATCAAGGAAGGATTTGTCCTTTCCATATTTATGGAAGATGATACCTCATCCCTTTGATTGGAATATAACTTTCACCCTAAATTCCATGGACATGGTGTAATAAAGAGTTTATTTTAAATATCCAAAGAAATATGTATTGATTATATAGGTTGGTGACATGGATGTGAAACCTTCTCAATAAGATATTGTGATAAAGGGATTAAATTATACAGAGAGTGTTCATATGTGGTTATCACTGTTGTAACATTAAGTTCTTTCTCTTAGGTTCATTGACCCATTGCTAGAAAGTAATATTATATTTTAGGTAATACTACCTTAATTCCAATGAGGATGAATCCTATATGGTCACACACTAAGTGTTTCCATTGATCTCGATTAAATTTTATTTGAATTTAATTAATATAATAAATATTATTCTCAATACTTTGGAATAATTTTATTCATGTTTTATTAATAAAAAATATTTATTGATGAACAACATATTTAATATTCATTCAGATCTTCAATAAATGAAAGAGGAGTTAAAATGTACCAAGACCATGTCCAGTGAAAAATATTAATTAAAAATCCATTTAAATAATATTTTTTATTTCTCAATTTGGTTCACACCAAAAATAATAATAATAATAATAATAATAATAATATCATTATTATTTTTACAAGACATTGGGTTTATTAAATTTTATAATATTGTATAAGGGATAGCATAAAATTAAATAATATTTTAACCTAAACCCTTATTCTATAAATATAATGTTATATATTTTTTATAGTGTCATTAAAAATAGATAATAAGTTATACCAATGAAATTATCTCTTGAATTCTCAATCTATATCCCTCTCTAGAATGAGAAACACGTGAGAGATTCCTTCAAGACCGAAGGATGATCAATCAACATGGACAATGAAAGACAATTTATTGTTGTAGTAGCACCCAGAAATCAATTGGTGTTTCTCAAAGATCAAATGAGCACATGTGAATCATCGCTAGAGGAATTATACCCTTGGATCCTTACATCACAATGAAGGAAATCCAATAAGGGTATTTTGAAAGATCAACATCATCAAATAAGAAAGGATCCTAATCTAAGGTATTTATTTTCTTCATATATAAATAAATTAATTATAAATTTAATATGAAATGTCCTTGTTTGGGGTTTCGAGCAACTAAATATTGAAAGAAATTTTAATATTTCACCAACCACTGAACTGTTCTCAGAACCTACATCCACATATTACTCTAGTAAAGTTATCATATAATAATAGATTTTACTCAATAATCCAAATGGATACATATAAATCCATTTATGAGAAGATATGTATAACACTTATGTGTTGGGATGAATGTGGTGAACATGAGATATTGAGACATGAAATGGTTGAGGATATGGTAGAAAATATCAAGACCATTCAATAACATGTTAGGAATTCTCAGAGTCAACATAATAGTTATACTGATAATCATTGATGAGACCTGAAGTTTTAGGTTGGGGATAAAGTGTTTCTCAACATATCTCAATTGAAGAGATTCATGAGAATTGGAAATAATTGAAAGCTAATCCTTAGGTACATCATCCCCTTTGAGATTATCAATTGAATCGGAGTTGTGGATTTCTAGGTAGCACTCCCACCAACCTTTCCTCAAGTACACAAAATATTCCATGTATCCCTCTTGAGGAATTACATACCAGATCCCACATATATATTAATATAAAAGGTGGTATGGCTGGAAAATGATATCTCTTATATGAAGTATCTGGTAAAGATCTTGGACCATATAGATAAAAATATGTGCAATAAGACAACTCAATTGGTAAAAGTACTATGTAAGAACCATAAATATGAGGTTTAAACCTAATAACTAGAGTAATAAATGAAATATAAGTATCCTCACCTATTTTCACATTAGTATGTAATAAAAAAATTCAAGGGAAAAATCCTTAATGGTGGAAGAATGTAACACCTCAAGTTTTTATAAAGAAAAATATTTTAGATAATATATATGAAAAGAAAAATTGATTCTAAATTAACCATTATTATTTAAATATGATTATTATTACCTATCTATTAAATTGGTGGGTGATCGCA
This sequence comes from Viscum album, assembly GCA_963277665.1. Taxonomy (NCBI): domain Eukaryota; kingdom Viridiplantae; phylum Streptophyta; class Magnoliopsida; order Santalales; family Viscaceae; genus Viscum; species Viscum album. The sequence continues at coordinate 1,898,683,996 of OY728135.1, read as the reverse complement.
CCATGATACACTGATTTATTTCACCCTTATACCACTGTATTAAACTGATTTTGTGTTGTAAATTCCAATTATTGTAAAAAAATTAACTTAATGTTTGATTAAATAATTTATTTTTTATCAGTATTAAAAAGGTCAATTTCACTTTTTTATGTTTTAATTGTAGTTGGAGGTGATTTGGAGGGCCCAATATGATGTTGAAGAAAAAGGGTCCAAAATATGCAAGATTCCAAGAACACCAGAGGACTCAACGGCGCACTACTACTAAAAAGTTCATCCAATTGGGATGATATTTTGTGGGATGATCCAAAATTAAATGGGATACAAATTTTATGAAGACAAACAAGACCAATTATACTATATTATGGCCTAACTGAATTGGTCTATCCAATGAACTAAATCTACTCAAAGTCAAAAATTTGGTTTTGTATTTCGGCCATATCTAGAGATTTCGACCATAAAATGATGCCAAATAATTTTTGGAGATATTAAAGAGGTTGGGAAACAATTTTTTAGTTTTATAAAAAGTGATATAATGTTTTATACCCCCCCCAAACCATGTTCCAAGTGGTTTCTCAAAATCTAGGTGTCCAAAACCACCATCCACTTTGCCTATAAAAGAATACCTTGGGAACCCCATTTGTAAGTTTGACCATGAGGAAAGGTGCTAAAAATTTGGATACCCAAAGGATTTATCTACTCATTACTAGAAGTTATGGAGTATATAGAAAGTTATAATTCAAAATCTATGGATTCATCCCTTTTCATGGAGTTTTAAACTCCTTATGATCACATGGGGAGGAATGTGATGTAATCCCAAGTTTCTTGTTTGTAATATTTGAATTTAATTTTAAATTATAGGTTTTAATGTTGTTTTTAATCATTATATATTCTTATTTTATTTAATTATGATCTTTTATGTCATGATAAAACTCATATGATCATGTTTGGGGGTAACCTTTCATGTGATGTTTCACACACCGTTCACCACTTCTTCTACCCTCTTTTAATTACGATGTTTGTGTGGTTCATATTGGTCAATTGAACTCTCTTAAACACTATAAAGGCCATGTAAATTTATTTAAAGTTATCAAAAATAAATAATATACAAACTTTTATGGCGCATCAAGTTCTTTGTGTGTTTCCTTGGTGAGTTTCAGTTATAAAGTTAAGCATAAATCACCCAATCATCGGTAGTATCTGGTGAATCATTGTGTCTTTCTAACTGAACCCTAGGAGGTATAATAGTATAAAATTAGTAAAATTATGGTTCTAAGTGTTAAAAACCAGGTATTAAAATATATATACCCTTTCTCCTGAAGCGATAAAGGATGAGCATCAGGAGAATTCCCCGAGTTGAACACGCTTAATTAATTCTATTAATTTCCACTTTGTTTTATCGCTGTCCATTTTCTTTTGTCTTCTTAAATAATCAAACCCCAAGTTTTCCCAAACCAAATTCATATTTTATTTTCATAATAGAAACCTTCTTTTTTGATTAATGATCTAAGTCTCTGTCGAGAGACGACCTATGGTTCCTACTATAATGTAGAAATTCTAGTAAAACTAAAAATCTAACTTGATGTGCTCGACAACGCAATCAGTAGGTATCAATTGGATTAAATTATTTATGAAATATATATAAATTTCATACTAAATATAAATTTATTGATAAATTCTCAGTAAATACACTCTCAATTTTTAATAAATACATTTTATTCTTTATGAAAATATGTTTTCTAAAAAATGATTTTTATTGCTTTTTATGAGGAAATATTATAATTAATTTATAGAATTTTTAGAAAATTTATTTTATAAAATAAAATTAATTTTTTAAATCAACATATCAAAATTAACTTTAGGTGTAACTTTTATATTATTCTAAAATGATTGATTTTTCAGTGAATAGTGAAAATTACTGATTTTTCAAATACTATCATTTATTTTCATTAAATAAAGTAATTTAAAAGTCCTATTATATTTTGGATTTATTATTAAAGTTATTTATGAACCATTTTATTTATAATAATCTAATTATTATTTTTAATCATAAATTTTCATGATTTTGGTATAAGTTTTGTTATGCATAAAAACGTGGTTTTCTGTAAACTGTTTTAAGTGCAAAAAGTTTATCCTTTTAAAAAAATTAAAAATAACCATAAAGGGAAATATTTAAATTAAATTTATATATTATATATCTATTTTTATGAATTTAAATTCATATAATTATTATTACTAGTAAAATAGTTCATGTAAGATCGTCTTATGCTTGAAAAATGCATTTCTTGAAAAATCATTTTCCAACACATTTTTCAGGTTTATTTTTAAATTAAATTCTACCAATTATGTGAATTTAATTTTATAAAATGTATTATTCATTTATAATAATTATAATTAAAATTAATTAATAATTTCAACTTAATTTTTTTCATAATGATAAGTAAAAACAAAAAAATTAATTACCACGGTTAAGGTTAAAACAGAGTATTGTGCTTTATATGTGCCTATGTTAAAATTAATTTTCCACACACATATGATTTTTATTTGATAAATTTGGTTTCATATTTATAATAAATGTGTTCATATTATGTAATAATTATCATTTTAGTTTTAGTATTAAAGGATAAATTACCTAGGAAAAAACTAGTTACTGTGGTGAAAACTAAAAGGGTAAAAGTGAGTAACCATAAGGGTAAAGAAAATAACATGTTTAAAAAATGTTTATTTTTTAATTTTTTAGATTTTTTTCAACCTAATAATTCATATAATCCTTTATTTATAAATATTTTAGTCACTTTTCTTGAGATTAACTTCCTGTTATTGGATATTTTTGGGTATTTACAAAAAATGCCACTCCTCACAAAAAAAAGTGCACCTCCTCTCATATCCTATACATGCTTCAAAAGCATTTTGATTCAGTAAATACCTAACACAATACCTTACTTAATTCAACTACCATTTCCTATAATGTATTTTTTTATTATAAAACCATCCTATTAAGGCTTTTGATGCAAACCTAAAGAGGTTGTCTGAAGAACATGTATCATTCTTATCTGAGTGTCTCTGTTTTATTTATTCTTCAAGGTACTTAAAATAATATTAAATAATTATGATATAATAACATATTTATATAAAATATACTTATATGTTTTTATTTTAATGTAATAACCTACATTCATCACCTCTTTCATCAAATGGGAAATGAAAACATTGTTCGTGTGTACAGTGAACTACCACGTCACGAATCGATGTAATTCGTTTTCCATCATCTCCTCTCAAAATTGTTTATAATGATGGATTTAATTTATATATATGATATTAATGAAATATTTATCATTCTTTAAAAGTAATATATCATATATTTTCTTACCTTTCCATTCATTAAATGATGATAATGTTGTTCGTGAGTACGTGTGGATTGTCACCTCCATGTAGCGATATGATTTTTTATACCACATCACATAAATGGTATATAAAATTGTATTTGAAGAAATAATATGAAAATTATTATAAAATTATCGTTATTTAAATTTAAAATAACACATACCTTCTTTCTATCGTGATATTTAAAAAATGGAAATGTTACTCATGCGTGCATACGGCCTATCATCTCCATGATTGTAATGTGGTTCAGATTTCATAAACATATTTCATGGTTGGTTTAAAAGTACAATAGAAGTATAAAAATTATAATTATGTAATTGTTATTATTATAGATATGATTAAATAATAATCTCTTTGACCTTGGTCAACTTACTGAAGTGATTTTAGACATATGAACTGAATAGCATCAAAACATTTGATATGTACCTAAATGATTAAGTAATTGAATATGATAGGATAATAAATAAAAATAAAAATAATAAAAATTAAAAAATTATTAAGAAATTAAAAAATTAAAATAAGTTTATTATTGACGAAGGTAAATAATGTACATGACGATTTCAGCTCGAGATAAAGGGTCTCTCTAAACCACCTTTTTCTTCAGGTTATGACCATTCTCTCTTTTCTCCATCTTCAATGTTATAGAATGATTTTAAAGAATATATATATCTCTCTCACATGTATAACTGTATTACTATACCTTCATTTAATGGGTTAATACTTTTCTTATGATTATTTCTCAAATTCCGTTAATAAATCTATGTTGATTATGATATGAGGAAAGATTATGCAATCTATTTTCTTTCCATGGGTAATTCTATTTTTTATGACTTATGATTTATTTCTCTTTTGTGGAAAATATAATCATGGTAATGTTATGATGGGTGAAACTAGGTAGTTCTCTAATGTATTGGGTAAATATTTTATCTCATGATATGTTATATATGAGATTAGGGAGTAAACTTAATCCATTATGAGACTTTTTTCACCATATGATATTATTTAGGCAGTTATCCTTGAATTATGTTTTATGTTACTACAAAATTCCACATGTTTCCATGATCTTATGATACCATATTCTTTATGTTATTCTACTTTATTATTACTTATAATTCTTCTCTTTTATGATATCATTTTATACATTTGACTCACATGTAATGTTTTTATATCATGTTTATTCACTTACTGAGATTTTTAGATCACCCCTTTTTCTATGAATCTCATCAGTTTATCCCATGTAGTTATAGTAGATCGAAGGTATTTAATATATCATTATAGATATTAAAATAAAGTCTTTATAATTTATTCTAACTATTATTTATTATGAAACTAGTATCCCAAAGACACTAGTATTTTTTATCCTTGTTTTTATTATTGGATGTTTATGTTAAAAAATGTAATAATATGTGTGAAAAGGATTGGTTATCTATAAATAGTGTCTCAGAGAACATATAATAATAATAATATTAGGCTTAATGGAAAAAACCTTGGAAAACAACCTACACTACTGGAAATATGACTTTTACCAACGGTTTTGGCCAAACTGTTGGTATAGTTCATTAATTTGGACCTATACCAACGGTTTTGTACAAACCGTTGGTATAGGGGGGACCTATAGGACCTATACCAATGGTTTTGGCCAAACTATTGGTATAGGTCCATTATAGAGACCCTATACCAACGGTTTGGCCAAACCGTTGGTATAGGTCCCCCCTATACCAATGGTTTGTCCAAAACCGTTGGTATAGGTCCTTCGATTTTTAATCGAATCTTCTTACCGAGAACATTATATAAATAAAAATTTAAAATTATTAAAACAATACATATACATATTTATGAAATTATGTTCACAAAAGTCATGTTAGGTTAGTGGTTAAGTCATTCAATTATAAACTAGAGGTCCTGGGATCAAATCCCACCGAATGTTTTTTTTAAATACATATACCAACGGTTTTGAGAACCGTTGGTATAGGTTTTCATATTACTTATACCAACGGTTTTCAAAACCGTTGGTATAGCCTATACCAATGGTTTCTGGGCCTATACCAATGGTTCCAAACCGTTGGTATAGGGTATTTTTCCAGTAGTGCTAGTAATTCCATCATCTATCAAGGGGGAATATCGCCTCACCTAGAAATCTCATATAATATATCCAAGGGAATAGTATCCCACCTGGTGATCTCAATTCATATATTCCAGAGAAATATAACCCCACCTAGTAATATTATTAAGGGGAAGAGTATCCAACTAATAAATAGGAATAAATAATAATCCTAGGTATTCTAAATAGGTATCACAAGTAGATCCAAGAGGATTTTATAAGGCATTATATATATACAACCATCGAATTCCATGTAGCATGGCCTAGGAATTTTATATAGATGGATAAACCAAATATTATGATATCTACTAGTAATTATAACTAGACCCAAAATCTAAATACCATTTGAAAATCTAGTAATTCATTCACAATAATTGAGGGAAAATCATTCCTCCCATACTATCTCATATAATGCATCTCATAAGGGTTGTTATCTACTAAAACACATCTCAAAAAATCAAGGTTGATCTCTCAAGTGCATGAATTATTCTTGATGTGATATCCACACCAAGATCACATTTTTTGGGTTCTAAGATGACACTTGCAATCATCTATACCTATAACTGCACACATCTACTTTAGGGTTAATATATCACTCGGGCACTCTCCATGGTACCCTAGGTTGAATCATAGTAGGGACAAAAAATATGGGTTCCTCATTCTCAATCTCAACTCTCAAGTCAAAACCCATCACCAATAGGGAATAGTTTCCCTTAGCATCATCCTAATAATACTATGAACACACTTTCATCATTAGTTAAGTCATATTAACATCACTCCAAACAGATGGTATATGGAACATCTCAATTCGCAATCTATCCTAGGATGATCCACTCACCCAACCTATCCTCAATATACCTAGGGTCTACCCACCTAGGTAATCACATTCTAGTGGGAGAGTAACACTAACCGCTCTCTAATAAACTAGTCCCTCAGCTCCAAGACATCCCATAGTCTTATAATGGTCTAATCAGTCCACTTATTCGAATTTATAACTCATCATGTTTAAGGGTACTAAAGTAACCTATACAGGTGATCTATGATCACTTGATCCATTTAAGTCTTGGTCCTTAGGGTTTTTGTACCTCAAGGATTACATTTATAATCAAGGCCTCATTCATCAATGGTTTAGGGATCAAGACAGTGTATAAGGTCCATGGTGGTACTTGGCACCTATATCCATCTATAAGAATTTCACTTTAACTAAAAAATATATTTAATTAAAAGTCCAATGTTCCTAAGTGACAAGACAGTACGTCACATGAATATATAATAAAATTAATATACCAAATGTGTGTGCGTAAGGGACCACCTACCATAGTTGGAGTCATTCCCATTAATCACAGCCTGAAAAGTCTTTACCAATCTCATTAAATTCCAACTGGACATCACCTATCATCACGAGGCCCTATCTTAAGAAATAACATTTAAATAAATTAATTATAAAAATTTATAATTAATTTTGAAATTTAATTAAACATGGAAATAACATATAAAAAATCATCAAGTATCATCTACTCACCAAAACCACAATTAATGAGATGTGGTCTACTCTTAATAGGCACTCATACTTAATACACGAAAAAATCCCTAATTATATTACCCAATTGAATAACTAATTCCATCTAGTTTTGGAAAAAAACCTATAAAAACATAAGGAAACATTATATCAAGTAAATTTTTTGAAACAACATGTATTCATTGTCTTAGGATTCCCTCTAGCTACACCAAGAAAAATCAATTTAATATTGGATGACTTCCACTGTGCTCTAATGGAAATTAGCACCAAACCCTAAGTTAAGTTACCACAAATCATAGAAGAAATAAGAAAAAAAATAAAGGAGGGATAAAAGAGGATAACATACCTCAAATCAATGAAGGTTAACTGAAGGAGAAATGAAGGGGAGACCCTCCTATTCATCTTATATGATAGAGGGGGAGGGGGTACCTAAAATCCCAAGGGATAATTTTTTTATTTTCCCATTTTTAATGAAATCTAGATGGCTATGAATTTTGGCCACATGGTTTTCTAAATCGTTCATCAACTATGCATTCAGCACAATAATAATTCATCAAATCAACATGGTTTGGACATAATATTTTTCAAACCATTCACTAACTATGTAAAACCCCTCTAAATCCAAATTGTAGGCTTTCAATAGTTTCTCTATAACTATGTTCTACAAAACTACCTCTCATGGTTTTCCTACATGTTTTTTCCTAACAGTGCATCAATTTTTCAAAGGGTAAATCTTTAAAAAAATTGAAATTCAACCCCAAGCTCTCAATACTCTCTCAATCACCAGAGGTACCTATCGAGCCTCAATTCATATCCCAAAACATCTTCTCAGGATTTTCCGACTCTAACAATTCCAATATGAAAATTAGTTTTCAAAATACCTCATGCTCAATAATTCAAAAATAAAACTTCAATTTAAAATTTATAACTTATAAATGGTTTATAAAAAAGAATATAAACCATGTCATTAACGATAAATAATTGGAATATTATAATTTTACTTGTTTCACCAAATGGACAATTTCTAAGGAATATACATATGGTGATGTGTTAGTATACCAAAGCATCGATAATTGAATCTTATGTGATTATAAGTTTATAAATAGGTCACTAATGATCCCTAGGGATAATCCATATCCTTATCTGACCAAAATATATTTTGAGAAAAGTATTAAAGTCTCATAATACATTACAATAATAATATCAATGGTAATAGATACACAAAAAAATAAATGGTTTTTCTATTTTTCTTCATATCAATATGAGCACCATATTACTCTCCTCACATTTTATAGATCTTAAATTCAATGTAGTCATAAATAAATATTTATTAAAATAGTATCTCTATAATTATTCTTACTTTATGTGTGTCTATCTATATATTTAACCCTAATACACCATTCTTAGTGTTATTCTGGCTATTTTTTATCTTCAAAACCTAAAAAATAAGTTAATAATTTTCTATATTTTCTATGTGTACCATTTTTGTTTAAGAATATTAAATAATTTTAGTTATATTTTAAATGTATCTCATAAACCAATTTATATGATTTCTAAAACAAATGAGATATATATACTGAATTTTTATCAACCCCACCAAAACCATGATATGGTTCTATGAAACCATGGGGTTGGTTTCCTCAATTAATACATTGGATCCAAGATCCATGATATAGATATTATCATCCCCTAATTTTTTCCCATTTATGAATATTGATATTTTGTTAATAATATCCACCACAACATGGTTTCCTAGTAAATGATGAGCTTTTACCAATCCATTTATTGATTGATTTGACCTAGATAAATGACTAGTTTCCCATATATTCTCAAGCATTTCCCCTTAAAAAATAAATTACAAGGTGTGGTCTTTCTAAAATCCATATGATATCCAGTAATATTGAAAGAATATCTTTGAAATGAATTTAACAATGACATGGTATTCTAATATAAGTTATTTTGTGTATTTTATCATTAACACCCATCATCTAGTATAGTATCACATTAGGAAGTGTTTTATGATGAAGACACGATATCTAGTATCTTATCACTTCATCTACTTGAAAATAACTAATACAATGATGGGTTCCTTCTCAATATGGTGTGGTTTCATTTACCATGAACTAATTTGTAAATCCATTTTAAATTTAATGTTATATCACCATTAAGTATCAATACAATAAATTCCAAACCTCAAAAATTATATAGGCCATGATGTGTTTTGTCCAAAAATCCTAATAACACAATTTTTCAACATCTATCTACTAGTAAACTAATTAATTCTAATTAAAATCATATATAACTATATAAAATCTCTATAATGATTTCTAAATTGATAATAAACACAGAACCAAAAAGGATTACACGATTATCCCCTAATTTTTATATAGTTTTAAAATACTTGGTGGCATACATTTCCTAACCAAGACCTTCATCCCCTTTATTACTCTTGTAAACTAAATGATATTTTATAACTATGAATCCCAAGCTAAATGTTATGTTATAGTAAAGTTTTTCAAATTTTAAATCATATTATAGAGCATTTTATTCTTCACAATTCATGATATGACCACATACACCTTAGTAATAATCCAAGTGAAATGAATGAAAGTGGTGATCATTAATTCACTATCAAGTTGTACAGCTAATATATTAATCTTAAAAAACCCAATTGTAACAGTTCAGACCTTTAAACCTATTAATTTTCAGGAATTATGGTGGTGGAGGTTTCCAAGGGATGTTTTGAGGAGTTGGGAAGTAAGTGGTGGAGTTGTAGCTGAGAATTAGGTGTAGAATATTTATACGATGTGGACCCTTAGTTGTGTTATGGAAGAGAGGTAGTTGTATAAAGGAGAGGATGACTCCAACACAGAGGCTCAAGAGGTAGTTTTAGGTGCTACATCCAAAATCATCACAGTTGTAGTGTGGAGGCTTTTGATGCACCGTGGAGGAGAGGAGCAGTGGCATGTAGAGGTCATTTATGTTGCAGTGGTCTGGGTGTGAATGTTTTTTAGTTCTATTGATTTTGGGGTAGCTTGGTTATGGATATAGATTTTAGCATATCCCCCTTCTTGGTTTCTAGGTATGTGGCATGGTGTTTCCTCTTACATCATGGTCCTTTCCCTGGTTTTTCATATCTCACTTCATATCTCAAAGGATGCTTTGACTAGCCAGGATACAGTATGGTCCATCCAGATCTTTCATATTCCCATCCATTTTTAGTAGTTCTACAGTGTGGTGGGAAGTTTTATATCATTATATTATGTTTTGAAGACTAGGTATAAAACACAAAACCCCCTCGAAACCCCTCATTCTTATGAATTTATTCTCAATTATTAGGAAACTCAAGTGTGTTATAAGGATTTATTTTAGAACCCTTTCTATGTATTTCAACCCTAACCTTGGGGGATGGATCCTTAGAGATTATAGGTGAGTTTCCTTATTACCTCTTCCATTTTTTCTCCATGTTCTTCATCCAGGAAGGGTTATCATTAGGAAAACCATTGGCATTATTAGCATTTTGGTAAGAGGATGTTGTGGGATATTGTGTATAGGGTAATCAAGGCATTTCCCTTCATCGTGGTTCTTGGTCATTGTCTCCATCTTATTCCAACCTAGTGTAGTAGTTCAAAAAGCTTTATTTGAGGTAGGGGATCCTTAATTTCACATATAATTGAATAATGTGAGAGGGTTTATGCTCTTATTATATTTTGGTAAGATAATATGAACTGTCCTAATAAAGATAAATAATTGGTTTAATTGAAATTAAAGGGGGAGGTGAAAGAAATTTAATCATTTACCACCTTGATATTATTGATATTATAATTATAAAAGATTTATACCTTATTGAAAATTTTGTTCATTGGTGGCTTTGTTTTCATTGTGGTTTTTGTGACTATGGAACCATTATTGTGTGGTTGTTTTTTATCACCTAAAATGTAATTGGATAACCACTTATATCTAGTTAATGAAACTTTTTCCCCTAGATATTATGGATTATGTGATAATTTACTTAAAAATTAAAGTGTAATGTGATAAAATACCCTTGAATAATATAAAATAATTTTTTTGGTTACGATGTGTGGTGGTGATTTGTGGTTGTGGTGTGTGGGGAATATGTGAAGAGATATGAATGTGGTACATGGTGGTTATGATGTGGGGAGCAGTAATGATGTAGTGATTGTGATGAGAAGTGGTTGTAATGTACAATAGTGTCAATTTGGGGTTTGTTGGCTTAAGAAATATGGGTTGTGGTTGTGTGTCATTTTGGTAGTTTCTCGATAGTGATGGAATAATTAGTTTATAATAAATATGAAATGCAATAGGATGGTTTGGTTAATGGGTTGAAACAGTTAATAAATGTTTGTTTTGAAATAGTAAGTGTGGTTAAAATTCCAGTTGATAAGTATGAAATGAATGGGATACAAAGATGAAATGGTTAGTAAATTAGGAATCTAGAAAATGGATTAACTTGAAATAAAATGTAGAATGTGGTATGTGGCTTATGGCTTGATTGTGTGGTGTTATGAATTTAGTGGTGTTGGTAAAAGTGGTGGAGGTTGTGAGGCTCAATGGCAATGTTTTGAGTCAGGATAGTATTCTTGTTGTGAACCTAAATTTTTTGGGATTGTGTGTGGTTTTATATATATACCTTGTATGTTCTTTGTGATTTATATATGCACCACAACCATATTTATCACTTTTTATCTAAAAACAAATGTTTTGGGGGTTTTTTCCTAACATCATAGTGATGAGGATGGATGGATGGCCACCCTCTCTTCCTCACTCTCTCTTCGAGGAAATGTTGACATGCACGGGCTGTGATGGCCACTGGTCAAAAGTTCACTATGGTGAGGTTTGATGAGATGGAATTTGTTGGGGGTTTTGCATGGTGTGAGGAGGGAATGAGTTTTATTTCCTTCATGTTCATGATACTCTAATATTATATTTATGGTTGTGGTTGATGTCATGGACCAGGTGTCTTTAGTCAAGATGTGATGTGATGTGATGGCCCAAGTGTCTTCAGGTGAGACGTGATGTGATGTGATGGCCTAGGTGTCTTTGGGTGACATGTGATGAGATGTGATAGACCATGTGTCTTCAGGAAAGATGTGATGTGGTGTGATGGACCTAGTGTGTTCGGGTAGGGTTACTATATGGAATATATGAGAGTGTCATGACATACAACATTTGGGTGTGAGAGCATAAAACTGGTGAGGAAGTGGTGTGGGGAACCCTTCTTATCCATATACTTTTCATTATATTAATATGCTTGGATGCATTATTTGGTGAGTGTGTCTTTGTGAGGATGGGGTTGGTTAGTTGACATATTTAGGTGTTTTTGGTTCTTATATTCACTCATGGGTGCATTGGTATGCTATTTTCAAATGCACATGAAAGTCTTTGGGTATGTCCTACTGAGTATACTTTTATTCTCACCCCATGTATATACATTTTTTTTCAGGTTTCTAGAAAAACTTCATGGATCGTGCTAGAAATTACTTGCTAAAACCTTTGGAGATGATGTTGTGTTGCTACAATATGGCTTTTATTTTTTGTATTTATTTGAATATTACTTGAATTGGATTACATTATACATGCATTATGATATGGTTTTGGTTTAATTTTTCTATCATGTCATGGAGTTTATTTTTATTGATTTATCATATTTCCCAATCCTATATTATAGAGGGTAATGCCTTCCATTTATTTGATTTTTTATACCCTTGGTGCTTGTTGACTACCCGGGGCCTAGTGAAGGTGGGACTCAAGGGTTCATTATCTCTCTTCTTTCATTATCATCCAAGGATGGGTACCTTTGGAGGGAGGGGGTCATGATATAGTGGTATAAAAGGTTCTATTTGAGTGATAGTACTGAGTTTGGAGTTAGGCATAGTGAGGATTGCATGGGTTGGTAGGGTAATTTTGTTAGTTGATCTTGGTTAATGGAATAGGATAGGGAAGGCTAGTTAGGAAATGTGATTTTTGGGTGCCCTTTGATCTGGTGTAAGGACTCTAAGCCTACTGAATAACTAGGTTAGGTGAGACTTCTTGTAGGGTAGAGACCTAGGAGAGGTACATTCATCATGATTAACTTGTGTTTTTTATTGAATTGGGTGTTTTGGGGAAGTTAAAATGAATTAAATGAATATTAAAGAAAATCATACTACCTGGCTTAGGAAATAATTATTCCTCTTTTATTTATGGCTCATGCTCATCGTTTTCATGTGGTTCTGGTACTGGGGGTTCATCAGGATAATTTTGATGGTCATTGGAGGGTTGATCCAATTGAGGAGGAGGATCATTGGTGGTGGATGTTACACACCTTTTAGCATAATGATTTGAAAAAGTATGAGGGTAGTATTTATGATCTGGAGATAGTGAGATGGTTGGAGGAGCTCAATATCACCTTTAGTTTGATGCAGACTTGGGTAGAGTACTAGTTCCATTTAGAATTGTGTTAGATATGGTGAGAAGCGTGTCAATGGTGGTCATTGTATCTTTGTGAGTTAAAGGAGGAAAACTTTTCATGGGTCAACATGCAGAAGGAGTTTTGAGAAGAGTTCCTATCATTGACTATAAAGGCAGTGAAGAGGTAGGTTAATCTCTCTTCAGTATAGGAGCATGTCTGTGGGGGATATTGTGATCAAGTTCAAGGATCTTTTGAGTTTTTATAGATTTTTTCCTAATGAGAAGTACCAAGAACTATCTCTTGAGGAGGCACTTCATCCTTCTATCTAGCATGAAGTTCAAACTTTTACATTTCAAACATATCAGGATGTTCAGAAGAAGGTGTAGGTTATTGATCATATGTAATCATGAGGAGGTTTATCATAAGAGGGGATACAATAGGGTTCATTGATGAGTAGATTTTTCATTGGTAGGTATCAGGTACTATGGAATTCTAGGTTTTGACCAGCTCATAGTTGACCTTGGAAGCTTTCATTTTGGACATCTAGGGAGAGTGGTTTTCATTTCCTTATTAGGGACCTTGTGTTAGTGTGATACCCTTGTGAGGGTTGTGGTCAACATCAGAATTAGTTCCCAATGGTTCTTGGAGCTTAGTATGGAGGAGGTGGTCTTGTTCATCCTCAGCCTCAATAGCTACTACTAGAAAGGTTGTTTCGGTAGTAGGGACATAATGCTTACGCTCTACCAAGAGGAGATGGTGAAAGTATAGCTCGACCTTAGGATGTTCCTCATCTTTAGTGACCTCTAACTGATCGTGTTCATGAATGAGGTAATTAATAGAGAGTCATAGGATCTAGGAGTGTTCAGTTGCATGTAGTGCTGACATCAACACAAAAATGGTCTATAGATTGTTAGAGGTATGATCAGTTTATCATCTATCCTTGTTTTTACATTTTTTATTCAGTAGATTCACACTCCTTTATTATTATTTCTCTAGTATGTACTCGGGGACTATATATAGGTAATCTTCTCATTCTACTTGTGTTGACTATGTTTGTTGGAGACCAGACCATCATGTTTGATGTGTGCTGGCTATGTACACTGATAATGGGGACACATCAGTCATGTGGGGATCTTTTATTACTATATATCCAGCTATATGATTTCATTCTTATAAAAAATTATATTTCATGCATGTTTTTATAGACTAGTTTTGGAGTAGAGTAGTGTTCTCAAATGTGCATGGTCAGTGTGCAGTTTTCAATAGTGATCTGAGTTTTTGGTTGGGCAGTAAACATGTGGATCCACTTTTTCCTTGATAGTATATTTATTATTGGAATCAATGGATATTGGGATGGTGTAGGTTACCATGATATTTGTGGAGTTTTTAGATGTTTTTCTCGATGATGTCGTGATGATATCCCCTCAATGTGATATCAAGTTTGGGTTAGATGTATAGCCCAATGCTTCTCTGATTCTGATGGATCCTTATCATATGGAACCCTATGAGTTTCCTGAGTTGAGGATTTAGATAGATGATCTGGTGTAGAAGGGTTTCATCTATCCTAGTCTGTCACTGTGGGGTGCTCCATTGTTACTCATTAAGAAAGAGGATGGTAGTCTGAGGTTATGTACAGGCTACCGGAGGTTGGATCAAGCAATGATCAAGACTATCTACCCACTTTTAAGGATTGATGATCTTTTCAACCAGTTGAGTGTACATAATTGGTTTGTTAAAATCAATATACAGTTATGATATCACCAATTGAGGGTGAAGTAGGAGGATGTACTAAATATAACCTTCATATATAGTTATGGAAACTTTGATTTTTTTTGTCATATTGTTTAGTGTCATGAATGCACCATTTGTGTTTTCAGGGATTATGAACACTATGTTCCATGAATTCTGGGACTAGTTAGTATTCATGTTCATTGATGGCATCTTGATCTACTTGAAGTAATAGGAGGAACATGTTGACCATCTTAGGGTTGTCCTATAAGTTATTCAACACTTCCAGGCCTATATAAGGTTTTCCAAGTATAATTTTTGGACATTGGAGGTTCATTTCCTTGTGCATTTGGTGTCCCAATAGGGTGTGGTTTTGGACCCATCAAAGTTCAAGTAAATTTTTTCTTAGGAATCATCCAAGAATGTGATAGAGGTTCATATATTCCTTGATCTTGTAGGATATTAACAGAGGTTCTTATATGATTTCTTAAGGATTTCAGAACTATTCAAAAACTTTTACTAGGAAGGACCAATATTTTATTTATATTGATCAGTGGTAGGAAGCATTTGACTACCTAAAGGGGAAATTGACCAGTGCTTTGATTATCCATTTCTAGAGGAGGGGTTAATGTTTGAGGTGTTTTGTGACACTTCCTATCTAATAATAAGACACATCTTCATGTAGAAAACAAGGCCATATCTTATGGGACTAGGAAGTTACACCCCCCTGAGCGTAACTGTGCCACCAATGATCTGGATCTTGCATCGGTTTTTCCCATAGAATTTATATAAATATTACCTCATTTGAGAATGTTTTTTGGTATTTACTAATCAAAAGATCTTGAGGTATATCTTTTCTCAGTGTTTGAGTTTTTTAGGATTGAGACTTTGATATCTCCTATACCTTAGTAATGTCGAATGTCTTGTCTGATTTTGTGAGAAGGAAGTCACAAAAGGATTTCTTTTCAAGAGTTTGGAGATGCTTGGAGGGTGAGGGAGGAGTCGACATCCAGGAACATAGATGAAAGGGTGGTTTATGATGGAATTTTTTTGTTTCATATGATTTTGTATTCATATATAATGTGGTATGTGGAGGATTCTCAATCGGGAGATTCAGAGGAATAGGTGATCCATGATTATGTAGGCCATGGTGATACTCCATAGGGATAGTTGAAGGATGTTCGAAACCAAAAGTTATTTCATAGAAGGTTGTTTTTTCTAGTGGTGATGTGTGAGGGAGTCCTTTATGACTTTCATAGCTCACATTTAGTAGTACACCTAAGATATTCTAATATTTACCATTGTTTTTTGATGCAGTTTTGGTGGTTCAGGATGAAATGGTTGGTTTCAGATTTTGTAGCTCGGTGTTTGGTTTACTGACATGTAAAGAATGAATATTATGCTCCTTGTAGTTTTTTATAGCCCTTATATGTTTCTGAGTGGAAATGGGATGAAATATAAATATACTTTATCATATTTTTGCCCCAATCTTGAGGAGTTTTTCTTGATATATGGGTAATCATGGATCATTTGATGAAATAATATCACTTCCTAGTGATCTGGGAGTCGTGTGCCATGGAAATTTTGGCAAGGAGGTATATGGATGAGTTGGTGTGGTTGTATGGAGTTATAGGGTTCATTATCTCATATCAGGATGCTCATTTTAACTCATGAGTCTGAAGGTAATTATAGTATTCTTTTTTTATTCAGTTACGCCTCAACATAGTTTTTAACCCTCATATAGATGGACATATAGATCATACCATCTAGATGTTGGAATATATATTGTGGGTGTGCATCTTGGAATTCGGTGGATCTTGGGAAATGAACTTTCCTTTAGTTGAGTTTGATTATAACAACATTTATCACTCATCCATTGGAATGTTCCCATTTTTGGATTTATATAGTCATCTATATCATTCTCTATTGTCTTGCACCAAGGTTGAAGAGTCTTAGATTCTTGATATTGATGTGGTGTAGAGCACAAAAAAGAAAGTTTGGGTGGTTTGTGAGAGGTTTAAATTGATGAATAAATAGAACAATTATTACTCAAATCATAGTATGATTCCCTTTGAGTTTGAGTTTTAGGACTACATGTTTTTAAAGGTTGCTTCTCGATGTGGGAAGTGGTGTTTTATCTGGTGGAGTAAGATCTCACCCTGGTTTTTTGTGCCTTTCGAGGTGTTGGGATGCATTGGTGAGATATATTATTAGTTGGCACTCCCACCATGTCTATATAGGATCCATTATGTCTTATTCATGTATAAAATCTGATTACAACTTCAAGATGACTCCCATTTCATTGACTATGGATAGTTAGATATTGAGGACAATGTGATGTTCATGGAGTAACCAGTAGAGATCCAGGATCATCAGGAGAAGGTGTTGTGTGGATGGACCATTCCTTTAGTCTGCGTGTTATAATGGAATTGTGTCCTTGAGGAGAGTACTTGGGATTGTGATATGTAGATGCATTCCTAGTACCCAGATTGATTTTGAGTTTTGTATTGTTTTTACTTGCCTTGTTGATGTGACGTTTAGATCTTATTGGTTTATGATATGTGTTTTTTCCTTTATGCGATGTGTGTTAAATATTCGAAAATATAAAGAGGGGTAAACCTAATTCCTAATCAATACATGTTATACTATGACATGAATTAAAATCATGTAGGTGAGTCAGTGACACCTAAAGAGGATAATATCTTGATATAGAATATGGAATTACTTGATTTGTGTGCTTGGGGACAAGTTGTGTGATGGTTGTGTTAATTTTTAGCATGGTTTATGTGGAGGTTAATATGGTGGTGTGGATGGTTATGTGAAAAGTGTTGTCTTTCTACTGATGCAAAATATGTGGTTGTGTGTGAAATGTGTCTTGTGTTTGATGTGTGATAGTGTGGTTGTTTTGGGATGTAATAAGATCCTTAAGATACATCTAGTAGGATGGTTGTTTGGAAATTATTTCCTCTTTCCTTTTTGGTTTGGTTTTGATTCTTGAGTCTAAAATAGTTTGAAAGGTATATGATGTAATATTATGGTCCTTTTGACCTATTACGCCATGGGAATTCTAGTGGTGGAGGTGTCTAGGGGATGTTCCAAGGAGTTGGGGTGTAAGTGGTGGAGTTTTAGCTGATTATTTATATTAGATGAGTCCTATGAAATAAAAAATTACTTATATCATGGAATATAGGTAGTTTTAGTGTGGAGAGTCTAGCTGCGATGCAGATACTTGGGAGGAGGTTTTTGATTCTACTGCCAAAATCATCATAGTTGCGGCATGGAGGCTTTGGCTGAACCATGGAGGAGGGCTGCTACAGCATAAAGAGGAAGGTTGTTGTATAGTGGAACAAGGTCAAGTTTTTAGTGGTTCTATTGATTTTGGGGTAGTTGTGATATCGATATGGGCTATGTCATATCCCCCTTCTCAGTTCCTGGGGTCTTTGGAATGGTGTTTCCTCCTGCATCATGGCCATTTCCCTAGTTTTTCATATCTATGGCATGGATATCGCCACATATCTTGGAGGATTATTTGAATATCTAGTTTTTTTATGGTCCTTCCCTTTGCATTGTAGTCCCATCCTTTTTTGGTAGTTCTGTGGTGTAATGTTCAGTGTTGCATTGTGGTCTTATGTTTTACATACTGAATATAAAATCCCAAAACCCCTAAAAATCCCTCATTCTTCCAACTTTATTCTTAGTTATTGGGTGACACAAGTGCGTCCCAAGGATTTATTTTGGTCCCCTTTTAGTGGATTTCAACCTTGGACTTGGGGGATCAATCCTTAGAGGTTCTAGGTGAGTTTCCTTCTTTCTACTTCTCATTTTTCTCCCTATCCTTCATCTAAGATGAGATATTGTTAGAAAAACCATTAGTATTGGGGCTTTTTTGGTAATGAGATGGTGTAGTCTATTGTGTTTAGGATTATCAATTTTTTCCCTTATTTATGGTTCTTTGTGGTTGTATCCCTCTTATTCCAACCTATCATAGTGGTTTGGAAAGCTTCATTTGAGGTAGGGGATCCTTCATTTATCATCTAGTTGTATTATTTGTGGGGGTATATGATCTTGTTATCATTTAGGAAGATATTATGAACCATCCTAATAAAGATAAAGAATTATTTTAAATGAAATTTAAGGGGGAGAGGAAATAAATCGCATGATTTATGACATTGATATTATTGATATTTTTATTATATGGGATTCATTTCATACTAAAAATGATGGCCATTGGGGGATCTGTTTTTATTATGATTATTGTGGCTATGAAACCCTTATTGTGTGGTTGTTTTTTATCACCTAAAATGGAATTTTTTGACCGCTTATATCTGGTTAATGAAATGGTTACCCCTATAAATTATGGTTTTTGTAAAAATTCCCTTGAAAATTAAAGTGGGATATGATGAAATCCCCTTGAATCTAAAATAAGTTATGTACTTGTGTTGTTTAGGGGTGGTGTTTGGTTTTAGTGTGTGGGGAGGATGTGATGATATGTGGATGTGGTACTTTTAAGTTGTAATTTGGGGAGTGTTTGTGATTTGGAGGTTGTGAGGAGAAGTGGTGTTAATGTATTTGGTGGAAATGTGGGGTTTGTTATCATGAGAAAGATGGATTTTCATTTTGTGTTGTGGTGTTGTGGAAGTTTCTCAATTGTGATGTAATAATTGGTTAATAATAAATATGAAATGGCATGGTATGGTTTGGTTAATGGGTTGAAATGGTTAATTAATTTTTTTAAGTGGTAAGTGTGGTTAAAATAGTTATTGATAAGTTTTAAATGAATGGACTAGAATAATGACACGATTAGTAAATGGGGAATCTAGAAAATGGCTTAACTTGAAATGAAAGTAAGAATGTGGTATGTGGATCGTGGCCTGCTTCTGTAGTGTTATGAATTTAGTGGTGGTAGAAAAATTGGTAGAGGTTATGAGGCTTAGTGGTGATGTTGTGAGTTGGGATAGTATTCTTATTGTAAACCCATATATTGGTCATGTGTGCGTGTGTGTCTATATATATACCTTGTGTGTTATTTTTTATTTCTATATGCACCACACCCATGTCCAGAAATTTGTGTTGACAACCAAATATTTTGGGGGTATTTTTTTCAATATATCAATGGTGAGGATGAATGGATGGCTTCCCGAGCTTACCTTATCTCTCTTCTAAGAGATGTTTACATTCATGAGTTGTGATGAAAAGAATTCAAAAGTGCACTGTGGTGATGTTTGATGAGATGGAATTTGGCGAGGTCGTTCATGGTGGGAGGAGGGAAATAGGTTTATTTATTTTATGTTTATGATATCCTACTATTCTGGTTATGGTTTTAGCTATGATTTGATGGACCAAGTGTCTTCGGGCAGAATGTGATGTGATTTGATGGACTAGGTGTATTCGGAAGAGACATGATGGAATAGGTGTCTTTGGGAAATATGTGATGTGATTTGATGGCCCATGTGTCTTCAGATGATATGTGATGTGGTGTGATGGCCTAGGTGTGTTTTTTATTGTTATTATAGGAAAGATATGGGAGCTTCATGAAATATAAAGTTAGGGTGTGAGAGCAGAAAACTAGTGGGGAAGCAGTGCAGGGTACCCTTCTTATCAATGTGATTTTTATTATATTATTATTCTTAGTTTCATTATTTTTTGATCATGCCTTAGTGGAGATGGGGTTGGTTAGTTGATAGGTTTAGGTGTTGTTGGTTCTAGTGTTCACTCATGGGTGAATTAGTATTCTCTTTTCACATGTACATAAGATAATGTGAGTATTATCCTATTGAGTATACTTGAAACATAATTATTAAAGAAATATATCCCTCATTTGGAATGGAAAGATTCTACATAATTTAAAACCTAGTAATCCATGGTACTATCCACATTCAATAATAAAACACCATCAGTTATTCAAACTACTATATTTTTTGAGCTATTTTCAGGTGCCTTATTTTTCACCAGGCATTCCTTCATAACATTCCCCTTTTTTCAACCATTCCAATAGATAGGGTCATAAAAAGTCCTATATTGAGCCTTTCAACTTGATTTAGATATTCCTATTTTTTAATATCTTATCTAAATATCCCCATAAATGATTAGATCTAAAACACTATCCAACTTTAATTTTTTATTATTAAATAAAATACTCATAATTGTTACAATTCCTTACAAAAAATCTTGGTAATGAAGACAAAAAATGAGAGTGCTCATATATTATCAAAGGAAATACACAACAAGGTAAATTATCTTGTGATTATATTAAGCTCATATATATGGTTTGAAAAAAAACTTTTATAAACCATATTAAATTTAAATATATATCACATCGCATATACCTTATTAGATATAAAAGGATTCATATATATATATATTATCTCACATTCATCCAATTTTTTCCATATTACCTCTAATATTGAATGTTATATTTTTGGCCAAAATGAGGCATACAATCTCTAAATCCTTTTAATAAATAAATTCCCACTTTTTTTCTCCATCAAATATGGTCTTATACCCATAATAAATAATTTTATATTTTTTTAATAAAGATATTTCTCAATTTGTATTCTCTAGAAGTTAAAATTCAATCTGTTAAATCATCTAATATCCACTATTCCTTCTTTTATATCCATCATTAAACTCATGAAATATTTCCCCAATTTTACATACTCAAATATTTTACAAAAGTTTATGAATATAAAAGATCTAAAAATGAAAAACATTCTATAAATGAGAGGTAAACTAGAAAAAATAACCAATAAAAATAGATAATTAAAGAGATTGACTATACAAATTTATATGGTTTAAAAATATGATATGTCTAAGGATAGGTAGAATTAATTTCAATATTTTGAGGAGAAAAATTTACCAAGGAAACAAAAAACCCAAAAACCATATCTTTATTTGAGATCATAAAGTAACACACAATACTATAGTACCCTTAATTACTGTAGCAACTCCACAATGTTATAATATTGAAATCAATATAGTGATCAGCTGTGCTAAAATACCTCATGTTTTTGTACCTTTTAAAACCTATTATAGATTGATCTGTGAAAGGTTTTGAATTGGTGTAATGTATGGAACTCTAAAAATTAATCCAACTCTATCTAAACAACCATGATCTATTTTACCACACTATATTTAACTATTTCCACCTCTTTTAATGGTAGAAAAACTATTTCTAATATATAAATTATGTCCTTTATCATAACCCTTAGTTGATTCAACCACATTGGTTAGTGATGTATCATATCCCCAAAGAAATATATATTAACATATTATTTCATACAATATTAAGGATTCCAAAAATATAAATTAAATCTCTTTAGTGAATTATATGCAATTACATAACTAATTTTCATGATTTCAGGGATGTAATATTGGGAAGACAAATTCCCATATTAGAATTCACATTTTTCTCATTGAGCGTGTTATGGATTACAAATACTATACAATTTTAAAATACTAAAAAAATTTGGAAATTATTTAACCATTTTTTAAAATTAAATAACGACTAAGGATCGGGAATTTTTTTGTAAATTATAAAATTTTAGTTTTAAATTCAATATCATCTTTTAATTTTATTTAATTCCATTTAGGAGATTAATTAATGATTCAAGGGTATAAATTAATTTGTATTGGGGTATATTTAATTATTCTCTATTTTGTAAAATTAAATTCATTATTTTGTTTTTATATTTATATAATTTATTGTGATTATAATGACCTCTTGTTACTTATTTGGAAAAAATTAAGAACTTTAAAACTTTATATCTTTTAATTATAATACACTAACTATAAAAGTAGAAAACACTAGGGATAAACTCCTAAAAAAGAAAACCTAATAAAAATATAAAAGACCTAAAGAAAAAAATATTTATAAAATTAAAAAATAAAATAAAGAAAAAAAACATCTGACACCTTATAATAATCCACAATCTAAGCCACTCAAAATTTAAGAAGAGAGAAAAATCATCCCCTAGAACTCAACCAACCAACTAACCCTCAAGTCACACAAACCCAAAATATTTTCACACCAGTATAGTAAAGTGTCTTTCACAATAATTCCAACAACTAAAAATAAGGAAATATATTCAATGAAAACATACTCTATACATGTGACCACCAAGATATGGAAAGAATACATAATCAAGACAATGATAGTGATAGGAAATAAAACTATTAATAGAAAACTCTATTAAAATATAGTGAAAATATTTATCACATATAACCTAATAAAAAATAGATTACCATCACCTGATGTGTATTTGAAAAGTCACTCAAAAATTTTTGATAAGGGAAATGAATGACAGGAACCTTGGAGAATTTTTTTTAGATTCAAACCAAAACACACCAATGCAATAAACACATAAATAATGAAAAATAAACAAGAACCCAAATTCAAAAAAAAACTTCAAGTATTTAACCCCTTCATGAATAGTTTATGTAATAAAATATAGATACTAAAAATTAGTAGAAATAATAGTCACAGACAATTCCAATGTAGTATACAGAAGAAGTAAGTCCCTTTATCCATGTTTTCTACACATACCATATCTAAAAATAACCTCACTAGTGATATAGGGTGGATAGATTTTATATTCATAACCATAATACAAAAAGGTCCATCTTAAGATTCTTGAAATTAGTTTCATAAGGCCACTCCCATGATAATGGTTTCCTTTAACTTGCTTATTTTTATTGTTAATGATATTTTTTTCTTATGGATATTATCTTATTATTGGGTTCATTTATTATTTATCTCTTAAATTTATTTCTTATTATTTTCACTACTTTTATTATCATTTACTTTCTATATTCTTATATGTTTGTGTTTCAAAGTGATCTTTTTTCCTTTATTCTCATCTTTCAAAATAGTGTGGTTAAACAAAAGGATTTTGGATTTGAAATATTTTGCCTTTATTTTTTATCCCTTTATTCTAATTTTTTTGTGAATCTTGTTATTGGTATTAAATGGGAAATTATGGTTTTAGAAAACAAAATGAGTTTTTAAAGTTGCTCTATGTGATTGGTTTTAAATCAAAATGGAAAACTTAATTTTGTATTTTATTTTAAAATTAACAAGTAGGGATTTTAATTTAAATACTTTCATGGGGTGTGGATTTGGAATACTTATTGATAATTATTTGTCACTCATATATTAACATTTTTTGTTCATATCTAGGATTATTGGGATGCCATTTGTGTATAATTCTTAGTTCGAGTCACTCATGGAGTAGATGTGGTGAAATGTGACCATGGGTAATGGGGATATTTTAATTCTTATATTTTAGTTTCTTTTTTTTATATTGTATCTTGGATGTATTAGACATTTTAGTTTCATCTATATCATTGGGTTCTCATTTAGTTTTTTTTACCTCTTTTTTTGTGAGTTACATGTTTGTCTTAAATTATGCCTTTTATATTTATTTTTTATTATGATTTGTTTAGATTATCTTTTATTTAGATATGCTTGTTTATTTTTAATGGACGTTCAACTTACAAGTAGGCCATTATTAACTTTTGATAAAATTATATTTCTTATTTTTTTCATGTTTTATTAGGAGAAATCATCCCCTCATGCTTATATTGTTTTCCCTGGAACTAGTTTACAACCTGAGGTGATTAAGAACGCACCCTTGATAACATTGTGGGTTGGCTCAGGTGCTTAGTTCAGGGGTGTCTTGGGTTGGTTCATGAAAAATTGTAATCAAATCCTAGGTTCCTTAAATGTTCATATTTTAATGAGACACCCTTTATTATTTGGGTGAGTTTTATAGATGGGGATAGGATTATTGGAACTTAGGATGTATGATTAGGAAGGATCAAGCTCTCTTTTGTTCGTTCTAAGCCTTAATTTTTCATTGGATGTCAGTTTCTCAGTCTTATATTGGTATTTTTGGTATGTTTTGATTTATGTTGATATTACTCGGTATTTTATTGATGTTTTATGGGTTTCCTAGATTTTGGGATAAAAATGGGAGTTGAACGGGGGGTACACCGTGAGCTCACATGGTTTGGTAAATCATGTGTATCCCACATACATGGTTCTATATAACTCTCAGTGGTATCCATATGATTAGTAAATGGCCTACCAAGCCATGCATACAAGTCATGCATGGTCGCTAATATCTTTTTAAATTGGTTTTATATTGGGTTTTATTGATTAATTGGTTTGGTTAATGCATGGTAAGGATTTTTGGAGTTTTAAAATATCTTCCAAGGGATGTTTCAATATTATAAAATTGAAAACTGTGATTTGAAATGGTTTTTTAAATATATAAAGGTTTTAAATAGTGAAATTTAGTTTTGAATCTTCAAAAGGGTTTTTCATTTGGTAAATTCTTTATGGATGGATTTTGGATGTCTTTGGTTATGAATAACTTAGTTTTTAAGTGGAATAAATTGGTTTTGAAACTATCAAAGAGGTTTTCGTAAATAAATTAAAATGAATTTTTTTCTAATTTATTTTTAAATGTTTTCAATAGTGGAGGATTGGGGTTTTAAAAAAGAGTTTTCAAATGACACTTTATATTTAAAAACTTAAGGTTGTGTTTTTGAAATGAGTGTGGATTATTTTGAACCTTAATTTGTAAAATGATTTTGAAACAAAAAGTATATTAATTTGTAGTTTTATAAAAAAACTTAGTTTTAAATTATGGAGGTTTAAGTTTAAAAAATTTAAAGGGGGTTTCTTAAGTGAATTGAAATGGATTTGATATGGTAGGATTTGTTAATGAATTTAATGATGAACATTAGTGTTCAAAATTTTATTTTGGGGAAAATCTCAGGGTTTTGGAATAATTTATAATGAAATGATTTTTGTTTTTGTTTAGTATTTCAATTTCTTAAGTGGTTGTTATGAATTATTTATTTGATTTTTTTATTATTACCTTGGGATACTCAAGTTGGGATGATTAGATCTTAGGTGTGTTTTGATTTGGTCTCATGATACCTATATTGTCAAGTATGTCTCTGAGAAATTCCATGGTGAGTTGCAGGCAGTTCATGTTCTAGGATATCTACAAGTTGTGTTTCTGTAGACTAGGGTAGTGTGATAATTTTATTTGATGTCTTTTCTATATTCTAGGTGAAGTGTTAAAGCCAAACTCTTCTTATTGGTTGATCTTTTCCTGAGAATTCTCATTTAGTTTTGTTTATTTATTGGAAATTAGATTGCCTTTACCTTGAGTCAATGGATAAGGACTCGATGAGTGTTAATTATTTGGAGGAGGAATTTATTTAGACGTGATTCTAGAATATTCTCATCTTTACTAGCTCAATTTTTGGATTTGATTCATAGGCCTATGTTAATGGGTTTAATTTTTAGGTTCTAACCCAGGATGGGTGGTGATCTAACTTCTTTTGGTCTTGGTGAAGATCTTGTATCTTGTTGGGGATAAATTCCTTTCTATGATCCATTTTGAGTGTCTTAATTACTATAATTTCTATACTTCCATGTTATCCCATCATCATGGAGGGTTTTTAGGTTTTTTTACAAGTTTTTTTGTTTTTTAGTGTCTTATTTTAAGATTATTTTTACCATTTTTTTTTCTTTGAGGTATGAATGGTTGTTTTGGTGGAAATTTGGATTTTCCCTTGATTCAGTGATTTAATGATCTCATTTGATTCTAATTATTTTTGTGGTTGTGGTATTTTCTCTTGAATAATTTTTTGTTTCTTTTGTCTTTTCTCCCTAGTGGTATCCTTATGGTGGGGAGACTAAGTATTAGTCTCAATTTTCCTTTGACCATCCTTCATAGATATTTTGTTTACATTGTGATTTGTGGTTGTGATCCAAGAATTATGGATATTTGTGGATTTAGAGACATTTTCTTATTATGATAGTCTTATTGTAGTGTTAATTATGAATTGGGAATTGTGAACACCCTTGGTTCTAGATATGTGTGAAATCAAAGATATCATTTTTCATCAAACCTTCTTGAATTTTGGAATCTTCTTGAAATTCTCTATGGATTGCAATGAAACCCATATATAAAGAGGTTGGTTGATTTTCAAATGCAATTTCATTCCTCCTATTACATATGAAGGAAATTGTTGATGATATAGTTTTCAATAGGAGATTAGATATCTTCTCACTAAGGTAATATTTAGTGATGGATGATATAAGACCAACAAAGTTACTAGTCATGAATGGATTGATATTGAATAACTTCAATATGTGTACCCATAAATTCATTACAAAGTAAAAGTTAACAAATAGATATTATAGAGTTTCAAATGCCTTTAAATAGATTAAATATACTCAGACAAGTCGAAGTCTATATTTTTAAAACTAGTTATAAAGAGGTAGTTGGTTTCAACATAACTTCCATTGAAGAATAAATTTAAATGGTGAAATGAAATGAGTTTTAAATTTAACATTCCATTTGGGAAAATTTATAACATGATCGCATTTGAGTCTATACAACTCTCTAGTATTTAGGTATCCAGGGAAGATCGGTGCCCATTAATTCATGACACGTCCTTCATCCTCTCACACTCCCCTTTGCCCCATCAAACTCAACATCCTGCCATCACTAGATGCCTTTATCACTATCCATGACAATCCATCACCCACGACATTGACACTTGTGTCCCACCATGACCCCACATTGGGTATGTGTGTGTGTGTGTTTTTACTTTATCACCCCTATACTTAATATAAAACAATAATAATGATGATAATAAAAATAATAATTTCCACTATTATTTGGGGGTACAACCAAATGAAACCACAAACCCACATACATAAGGGACCATTAGACTAGGCCTCCACCTCCCCTGTAAAAAGATTACCCATATCTAATTACCCCATTTTATTAAATAGAGCATAATTAATTAACACTGTAGTCCAAAGGCCTTTATATTCAAACCTAAAGGCCTTAAAAATGGGCCCCAATGGGACTTTTATTGATTAGTTTTTCTAAAATGCAACAATGTTTCTACACTATCCTACTATAGTACCTACCTACTATGGTAACTATGAGATTTTCTTATTTTAGGATCTAAATTGTTGTTTGCTAACTATCAGCACCCACCCATCACCACTTACCTAATGTGTGGATGTTATAATGATGATGATGATGATGATGATGATGATGATGATCAAAGGCTTAAACCATGAACTTGGAAGACCAAGTTCTGGTCCCTTTATTAAAATAAATAAAAATATTATAGGGGGTTTTAAGTATTAAATCTACTAAGGAAATACAAAAAAAGAACATGACTAGTGATAACAATATAAATGGTATTAATACAATAGTTACATGCAACATTCAAAGGAAAACCAGGTCATCGCTAATATAAATGTGAATCTCAACCAAGAATTTAGATATCTCAAATAAAATCCACCATCAACACAACACAAAAAATCAACAACATCAAAAATCTTCATTAACTTAGTTGTTTTTTTAGATAATAGCTCCTATATAACACAACTTCAACCACCCACTCAAAGATAAAGGCATATCAAACAGTTCCAAGAGGGAAGCAAGCACTTTTACAACACCCACATTCATCTTTTTTATCATTTATGGTACATATCACTACTATAAATCTAGTGATAAAAACTCTATCATTTATCAGTTCTATCTAAAAAAGACCGATAAAGGCACCCCTTTATCATTGCTTTTTTTTATCACTAATAAAGGGTTCAGGGCTAAAAATCACTAACAAAAGGTATATTTATAAAAAAAATATCATTAAAAATCATATGTTAATATATAAATATATTTATATTGATAAAAATATAATATATTTTATTAAATATGATATATATATATATATATGAAAAAATATACATTTACACTTGATATATAAGATATTTAACTAAAAATGAATATAAAATAAAATATATATATTATTAAAAAATTATTTTATATAGAAATATATATTAACATATATATAAATATAATTTTCATAAATATAATTTTCATAAATATAATTTTCATAAATATAATTTTAATAAATATAATTTATATAATACGAATTAATATATTGTAAATCATATTTCTATGTCATATATTTAGTGAAAAATGCTTCATGAATTAATTAAAATTAATATTAACTAAAAATATTGACTAATTAATATTAATAGACATTTAATAACATTTTTTTATCAATGTCATTGTTTTCAATGTGGAATATATATCAAATAATAAATATTTAATTATTAACTAAAAAATTGACTAAATATGTTACACTTAATACATCATATAATAATTTCACACGTATGTGTATAAAATTAAATTAATTTTATAAAGATAAACATATACACAAATAATAAATTGTTAATATTGTCTTTTTACTTTTTTATTTATTAATATTTAATATTTAATATTTAATATATTATATTTTAAATTATTAAATTTTATTCATTTTTTATATTTATATTTAATATATACTATTTTTTAATTTTAATTATATATATATATATTGTTATCCTAATAAGGTTAAATACCCTGAGAGGGGGTGAATCAGGGTATGAAAAATTAAAACTTATACTCCTTTGGATCTTGTTTTGTTGTTAAACAAAACACTATTCTCTCTATTTCTCATAGAAATGTATGAACAAAATTGAAATCATGTAAGAGACACTACAATTTTACTTGGTTCACCCTCACTGGGCTACGTCCAAGGATAATACAATGTCAATGGGCCGATTGTACCAAATCCACTAAGGCTCACTGCTAAGAATGGTGGTTTGGGAAAGATATCATTTATACCCAGGATCACTAACTTTACAAGGTTTAGGGTCAGATCACTACTTTCCTAAGGGTCACTCCCTATGTCTTCTTCTCTAGTTCACTTATGGTGGAAAGGATCACCATCTTCCTCTTCTTTTGTTTACTACTCTTGGAAGGGATTCTCCCATAGTTTATAGACTTATAGGTCCCTTCATTATCTCTAATTAATACATCCTCAGTTATAGATAGATTCTCTATTGATGCCCCGCTTTCATCCACTGATGAATACCACTTTTCCACAGATTTACTAGGAAATTCCTTCTGAACAACTTTCACCATGCTCACTGCCTTTGTGAAGATCCTCTTCCACAAAGCTCAAATAGACTTCGGTAACCTCTTGCCTTTCACGAATCTCACTTAGCCTTCATGAAGCACACCTCTTTCATGAAGCTCAAATAGCTTTCGCGAAGCTCCTTTTTTCACAAATCTCACTTAGCCTTCACAAATTCCATTACTTTTATGATGCTGAGGACATTTGGTTGGCTTTTAAAGTCTTTTTAAACTTCTCATGGAACTCCTTCATAAACCACCTTTTCGAACCACCTTCATGATTCCAAAGCCATAATATTTCCGCTAAGTCTCGCTCACTTTTCTAAAGGGGGTAAAGGCCTATTTGTAGGTGTTTCAACTGATTCCAGAACCTTCTATCCACGTCATCACCATTTCATGATTCTCCCTATTTTCTACTGTGATGCTCCCTTTTTTGCGATGCTCCAAGAAAATTATCTGTTTGTGATGCCCATCGTTGTCACAGAGATCACCGCCAAACTCTTCATGATGTTGTGATGCTCTACTTGTGTTGCTCCTCACCTTCACCATTCTCAATGCTCATCGTTATCGTGTAGATCACCATCAAAATTCTTTGATCCTTCACGAAACACTGTTTTTGAATCCCATTTTCATTAAACTCATGAATTTTTTATATTTTCATAACGTCTTTAAGGAAATCCACTTTTCATGATGATATCCAAACTTAAAATTTTAGACACAAAAAATTTAGAAAACACTAGGAAACGGTGTCACCTTGTGTATGCAATTTTCTATACCACTTCTAGGGCATCCATTCCTTTGTCTTTGATCTTTCTCAATATTCCTAGTTAACAAACTCTCTCAACTCCACAAATATCCTTAGAAAGTCTCTTTATCAACAAACACAATCAACCCAAAAATACTGAATTGTTACCTTGAGGGATTTTTACCCAACACACACACACACACACACACACACATATATATATTTACTTATTTAATTTATTCATTTTTTATTTTTCATTTGTTTAATATTTTTTTAATTTTATTTATTTTTAATATTTATTTATATTTATTGATATACATTTAAAATGTTTTTAATATGGTGGTAATTTATATAATTAATATGTGTATTCATTTTCATATAAACATATATTCGTTTTTATTTTTTAAAAATGTATATAATTATTAACTCTAAATTATTTTTAATGTTTTTTAAATATATTCTTCTTTTAATTAAATTTAAATCATTTTTAACACTCATTCATTTAATATTATTTATTCATTAATAATGTTATGAGTTTTTTTACTTTTTTATAATATATTCAATTTCAATATTTATTCATTTATTATTTTTATAATTTATTCATTTTTAGTGTTTTTTATATATAATTACTCATTAATATTTTTACCATTTTTAATATAGAAACATATTTATTTATATATATATATATCAATATATATAATATTTCCATAAATATGATTTATATAATACAAAATAGGTATTTCCATTAGATAATCCATGCATTTAGTGAAAAAAAAGGTTTATAGTTAAAAATTAATATTAATTAGAAATATTGACTAATTAGTATCGAGTAAAGAAAATTTAATAAAATGTAAAATTTCTTCAATTTTACATATATCAAACTTGTGTTACATTAATATCACACAAAAATATACTTAATTAGTGCAATTTTACATAGAAACACACACACACATAATATTTATGTAATTTATTAAAATTTTAATATTCATCATAGAATTTTAATTATTAACATAATATATTTAATATATATTATGTTTTTAATAGGTAAATTTTATTAATTTTTTATATTTTTATTCAATTTATACTATTTATTAATTTATAATATTTTTTCAAAAAAATCATTTTTAATATTATTTATTCATTGATAATCTTAATTATTTTTAATATTTTTTAAATTTATTCATTTTCAAGTTTTCTTTGTTTAATATTTTTGTAATTTTATCCATTTTTTAATATTTATTTATACATATTTATTCATTAACATTTAATGTTTTTAATATGGTTGTAATTTATATAATTAATATGTATTCATTTTAATTTTAACATATATTCATTTTTAATTTTTCTAAAAATCTATATAATTAATAACACTTATTCTTTTTTTAAATAATTTTTCAAATCAATTTATTTTTTTAATTATTAAATTTCACTCTTTTTTAACATTCATTCATTTAATACTATTTAGTATTATTTATTCAATGATAATGTTAATTATTATTTTCTTTTCTTTTTAATTTATTTATTTAATATTTTTTTAATTTATTCTTTTTTATATTTTTTATATATATTTATTCATTAAGATTTAATCATTCTAAGATGGTTGTGATGTACTGATTTAATATGAATTTTTCTCCATTATTAATTTTTTAATTTTTTATATAATTAATAAAATTTATTCAATTTTTTTAATATTTTTGAATTATATTCATTTTTATTTATTAAATTCCACTCATTTATAACATTCATATATTTAATATTATTTATTCATTAATAATGTAATTATTTTTAAATTTTTTATAATTTATTTATTTTTAATATATATTTGTTTAATTTTTTTAATTTTTTTAATTTTTTTTATCTGTGATTTCCAAAAAGCATTGATAAAGATAGGTTTTATCAGCGCTTTTAATTTTAGCATTGATAAAACATTTCCTTTAATAGTGATTTTTGGAAAGCACTGATAAAACTCTTCTATTCCTTTAAATAGAACCCTC
Source organism: Viscum album (assembly GCA_963277665.1). Taxonomy (NCBI): domain Eukaryota; kingdom Viridiplantae; phylum Streptophyta; class Magnoliopsida; order Santalales; family Viscaceae; genus Viscum; species Viscum album. The sequence goes on along the minus strand of OY728135.1, from coordinate 1,898,651,108 downwards.
ACAGAGATCCACATCGCTCAAACCATTCAATCTCTCATGAAATTGAACCTTTTTTGTCTCTCCCCCTTGAACTTCTCATATGAATCGATACTCTCAAAACCCAAGGTATGTGATTATTTATTCTCCCTTTTAGATGATATTTCATTGTTTGTGTGTTTTTAATTTTTCCAAAGGGTTTGGGTTTGTAGTATGATCGGTAGAACTCAAAGAGGCTCAAGGCCCGTTGATCCACAGTAACTCATGCTCCCCAACCTCACTCCAAACATACCATCTCCTAAACAATGTTCTTCCTGAGGAATCATTTTAGATTTCTTCTAACTAGAATAAGCAATATTTGAAGTTTCATATAGATAAACCTTTTATAAGCCATGGCCCAGCTATCCATGGTTTTTCTTATTTTTTAGTGTCATGTCCTTATAAATAAACCCTAAATTTTAATTCTTTACATTGTTGGATAGACTTCAAGTGTGGATCACGGGATGCAATGATTTCATAGAGAAAGATGACGTTTGAATTATGTTTCCTATTTTATTAAATTTTCATTAAAATTTTATTACTTCTAGATAATAGTAATTTATCATTATATTTAGTCTATTTGTTACTAGGAAAGCTACCCAATACCATGAAAATGACCACAGAAGCAAATTGGATTAATTTTTTCCTATTACACATGACACACACACACATTCAACATAAGGGTAAGACCCACTTTCAATATTAGAAAGCCTTTTAAGTTACTTAATACCCAATTTAATTTTAATTAATTTCTATCAATTATAAATAACTATTTAATTATTTTATTATGGTGAAGTGGTATCATTTATTAAGGAATTTAGGGGTGTTTTGATTATTCTCAATGGAAAATGTTGTAGTCTTGAACTTACTATAATGGTTTATAAATATATATAATTTCTCCTTTGTTGTTTGTTTATTTTTCCTCTGTATATATTCACCCTTTTATTTTAATTTATATTTTTTATTTTCAATTGGGATAGAATATATTTTAAATTTCATTATTTGTTATAATCTATTGTTGATTAGTCATCATTTGATATGTCATAGTTTTTTTAAAATTTAAATATACTATATGTTTCTTTATTTCTTTTTTACTTTTTTGGATATATAAATATATATATATATATATTCTAATTGATATATTGATTATATATATATATATTCATAAGATTAATGCTTGATGAAATGTATTATATTGGTTATAGAGTTTATTTTTCAATTATTTTCTTTATACATTCTCAACAAAAAAAAATACTATTGTTTTATGATATTTGGATAGTTAAATATCTTAATTTTGATCCCTTCATTTTAAATCATGTGTTAAAAATTTATATTTCAAAATTATTTATTTTTTTACAATACATATTGTATTACATAATTATATTTTAGAAGACAACAGTTTTTATTTTTTCTTCATAAAAAATATTATGAATTTTCTATTTCATTGATCATTTTCTTAAAATAAATTCCTAACAATTAGGAATAATCCTATTTGAAATTAATACTAGAATATTTTTATAGTATTTGTGTGATAATGTGTCAACATTGCTTATTTGGAAAAAAGAAAGCTATGATTTGATCTGAGTTATTATATTTTCTGAAACTCGTGCCCTATAATTTTAGGTTTTAATATTCCTATGAAAGATTAAAATTATTTTGATAATTAATAGCTTGATGGGTTAGATAACTATTTTTAGAGGTTTTTTATCATTTATACAATAGAACAAATTAATCATTCCCTTTTTTAGGGTTGTATTTTTAATAATATCATAAATATCATTGATTTTTTTCCCTTAATAGAAACATTTGAGAACTATCAAAACATGAATTTCAAATTGAAACTTTTAGAATTTATTTTATAGAAAACTCCATATATTCAAAGAATTTTTGAACTTATTTTAGGGTTTATATTATACTCTACTTGATTTATCCCTACAACCTTGACTATAGTTAATTTTTATTGACTCTATTAACTTTTTAAGTAATCAAATTGAAATATGTGTTACCAAAAAGTTTAAAATTTATTTAAAACACTCTTATATCTCAATCAAAAACATGTTCAATCTATGTAAACATTCCCAAAATAGAGAATGCATACACTCAAATTTTGATACTTTGTTTACATAACAATGTATATATACATTATATACATACCTTATGTGTATTTATTTATTTATTGTACATAATGAATATTATTAAACCTTATAGGATGAATTTGAATAAAAAATGTATGTACATTAATACTATAAAAAAAGAGTAGAGGATGGATTTAAAGAGTTAATCAAGTTTTAAATAGAGCATGCATAAGACCATTGTCAAATCCTTTGTCCATGTATAAGTTGTTTCTATTCAATAAAAATTCATCTAGAAGAGTTGTAAGAGTATTTGATTCATTATAGAAAAGATAAAAACTATAAATCTTGAACTAAACATGGATAGAAAATAAATATACATGATTATTGGGATGATACTATGATTTATGGGTCATTTGATATGAATACTAGTGTAAATAATGATGGAGATCGTATAGAAGAAATGACAATGGAAATTGAAGATTATATTAATGATTTCCCAAAGTTTTTTGAGAAGTTAAATAGATTTGTTAAGATAACTTTGTATAATGGTTGTACTAAATAAACAACATTGTCAATTTTATTGAAGTTATATAATTTTAAAGCTAGCAGCGGACAGAGTGACACCAACTTTATAGAACTACTCGGTCTCCTGAATGATATTTTACCAAAAGAAAATAAGCTTCCTTATTTAACATATAATGCTAAAGGAATGTTATTTTCAATGGGTATGATCTCTAAAAAAGTAATGTATGTCCAAATAACTTAATATTGTTTCACAAGGTCCATGAATCACTCAAAAAATGATCTAACTGTGGAATAAGTTGATATAAGAAAGATAAATCAAGTACTTAAAAAAAATTATGGCATTTTCCTATAATTACAAGGTTTATATAACTATATGGATGTCTAAAAATTGCTATAAAATTGACATGGATTTAAAATAAAAGAATTGAATATGGGAAACTACATCACTCAACGGACTCTCCTCATTGGAATAAAATTGATTATGAGTATCCCAAATTTCAAAATTAGACAAGAAATGTTTGTATTGTATTATCTATAAATGTAGTAAATACGTTTTTTGTATAGATTAGTGCTCATAGTACATGGCTAGTTATGTTGGTAAATTATAACTTTCCATTATGGTTATGCATGGAGTGAAAATAAATTATATTGTATCTACTTAAATATGGACCAGAATAACCTGGTAATGATATTGATGTCTATTTGGATCCATTGACCAAAGATCTAAAATTGGTATGGGATACAGGTGTTACATTTTTTTACGTTCATAGAAGTGAATAATTCAAATTGAGAGCCATGTTTTATGGGATGATAAATCACTTTCCTACTTATGTAAAATTTTCAGGCTATATCATTAAAGGAATTTTGGGGTATATCATTTTTTAAGAATGAACACTTAGTAAGGTTGAAACATTACCCAAATACTGTGTTTTCAGGACATCTCAAATTTTTACCTCACCAACATAAATTCAAATCCTATATGACATTATTTGATAGGAATACATAACAATGTACAACATTGTCTCCACTAACTGGTGATAAACTATTTGATAAAGTAAAATATATTCACATTGTCTTTGGTAAACCATTTTTGAAAAACCTTATGAAATCATGTTGGAAAACAAGATAAATTTTCTTTTAATTTCTATAATATAATTTTTTGAACGTTTCATTTTATTGATGTCATGTATATAAAAAAGTGTATTTGATAGTGTTTTTGGAACGTTACTAAATTTTCCTGAAAAAAAAATATAGAATCAAGGATAGGTTAGAAATTATTGATATGGGGATAAAGGAAGAATTAGCACCAGTGGAGGGTGAAAGAGGAAATTTTCTTCCTCCAGAATCATACACTCTATCCAAAAAAAATAAATTTTGAAATTTCTTTAATGGTTTAAAAGTTCTTGAGGGGTATTCATCAAATATCAAGAATTTCATGAAAATTACTAATTTGAAGTTACAGGTTCTAAAATCACATGACTATCATGTTTTGATGTGATATTTGATTTTTGTCTCTTTATGTTATATTCTTCTTAAAAATTACAATATAAATTAACCATTCTTTTCTTCTTTTTTAAATCCACATACAATAAAGTTATAGACCTGGTAAAATTTCCAATCATGAATAAGAAGATTGTAGTCATATTATGTGAATTAGATATGTTATTTCCACTATCATTATTTGATATAATGGTCTACCTAATGGTTCACTTTGTTAGAGAGATTCAATTATATATTCTGGTTATTACAAATGGATGTAAAACATTGAATGATATGTGAAGATTTTGAAAGTGTGCATCAAGAATCTAATTCAGAAAGAATATTGTATTGCAGAATAATATATTATTGAAGAATATATTGAATTCGATGTTTATTACCTATCATATGTTGATAGCAACAGTCTCCCAAAATATTCTCATAGAAAACACCTTATGGGTGAAGATATTTTAGGAAGATATGTTGTTATAATTACCATCACAAAGAAGTATAAATATCACCTTTACATTTTACATAATAGTTTTAATATCCCAACCCTCCTCATGATATTGAGAAGTTACAGGTGTGATACTAGGCCTTAAGTGATATCTCTAGGACACCAAATGCTAGTAATAAATTCTAAGGGCCTCAAGAATATTTAGGGGACATTTTCCCTTTGAATGATAAAACATCTAAAATTCATCAACAATAACTAATCAAACCTCTATATGATGAATGAGTACAAAAAATAACTCAAATATAACTAAACCAATTAACCATATCATAGTACAAGAAGAAACCAAAAGACACACTCAAAGAGGACCAAAAGACCACAAAACTCAAAACTCCAAAGTAACATAAACCAGTAACATCTAACTGGCTCCAAGATCCAACTCCACGTGTCATTCCCACGATATCAATAAGTATCACTAAAGAAATAATATACCTTTACTTTACTTATGTCTTAATAGATAACATCTTCAAATGTACAACAGTTCCCAAGAAGGGGGTGAGTCTAAACTAATTAGAATTTCCCCAATGACTTCCCAATTCATTCAACTAGGACAAAAATTATTATCACAATTTAAATAAAATAGTTTAAAAGTAGTTTAAAAATTTTATATCAAAATAATAAATACTTTACCATGGAAAGTGATAAGACAAGGACTTTAAACCATTTCTAAATTTAATTGTAATACTATTTTCTGTTTCTGCACACACAACCATACACACACACGCACACAAGATTTGTGTTACCATTAATAGTAGAACTTCATGTCCACACTCTATCCTACTTTACTGGTGGTACTTCATGGCTGTTATCCATCCCACACAACACACACCCAAACATATATGCCAAAATCATGCCAAGTCATTCCAATTAAAAACATTTCTTTCATTAAATAATTTCAAAAAAGTGCTTTCATGCATCAAAATGAAATAATCACTTTAAAATCAACATTTTAAAATTATAAACCAAAGGGGTTTTCCAAAATCCAACCAATTTTCCCACAAATTTCCAAATCCAATACCAAACAAGATTTATATAGTGAATCACATAATAATTTCACCACAATTTCAAGAAAAACATTTAATTAAAACTAATACTTAAATTTTTAAATCAAGTAAAGATAAGGGAGAAGCCTTCTACCTCTTAAATTTTGGAAAAAACACAGAAAATCACTTTAAAACATCAATATATGATCATAGCCCACATTCCCTTCACTATATCCAAAAATATTTCAACAAAAAAAATCATCAATAACACATAGATTTATCCATAACAGACTTGATCTATGGTTCTAAGAGAGATAAGAACCTTGAATCTAAGAATAATGAGGAATAATGTGTACATATCAATGAATTTGGGCCTCCAAAGAACATTGATTGACCTAAGGATCACTCCCATATTAAAGGGGATGGTATCTCATGCCTTTAGAGAAAAATGAATTCTGGTTATGGTGAGATTATGGTAGAAATAATGGTTAAATGGATTAATTTGGATTAGATTCAGAATTTAAGGATGGCCAACAGCATGCCACAGAGTTAGGCTATAAATTTTAGTAAATTTTTCACCAACTGGTCAATGCTATTATCGTAATCAAACCCCTCATATGTTTGGATCATATGATTAGATAAACCATACACCAACAATGATTTTCCCTCTATTTCATAAAGCATGGTTTCTTAAGGGAACTCACATGTTTTGGTCAAACCATGTACCAATAGTGTGCCTACTCAGTGCCCATTGTCTTCCTTTGCATGGTTTCTAAGAGATGTTACATGGTTTCTACTAACCATGCACAAATTGTGCACCTTTGGAAAAACCTCTCAAAATATTCCAAAACCCATCAAAATCTACCAAAAATTAAAACAATCATTATATAGACTCAAAATACATGAATAAAAGGTTATATACCTAAACCTGAGGGTGTTAAATTCTCCCCACCTTTGTTCTTTCCATACCTAGAAATAAAAAATCCTTGTTTTCCTAGATGAGTCTGGGCCATTACTCTATCATTTCATTCTCACACTTCTACTTTTCTTCTTAAATTTGACCATGTTTCCATAAAACCCACACTAAAACAATGATTTTCCCATAAAATATTTTCTCTTACCTATCCATAATCTATACTATCACATAAATCAACATAGTATCTGGTTTTAAGTCAATTATATCCCATAAAACCACGTTTTTAAGATAAGGTTGGTACTTATTCAACTGAGATACATGAAACACATTGTGTTCTGAACTAAACCTTGGTTGAAAATCCAATTGATATGCCACCTCACCAACTCATTAAAGTATCTAAAAAGAGATAATGTATTAAGTTGATAACCTACCCTCCTTTCCAAAACATATATTCCCAAGGCTTGGATAGATTATCAAGAACACATGATCACTCATATCTAATGAAAAAAGTTTTCGATTATGATGTGCATATGATTTTTTATGACTTTAAGACATCTCTATCATATTTCTGATCAACTGAATCTTTGATGTTGTCTCTTGTACAAGGATGGGTCCAGTTAGTGAAGTCTCGTCTATTTCCACCCAAAAAAGTGGATAATGACAAGGACGTCCATGAAATTCTTCAAAAATATACTTATTTAGTTATAATGACTATTATTATATGATAAATCCACTAATGGTAAATTATCTTCCCATGATCCAACAAAATCCATCACACAAACCCTAATCATGTCCTCCAACATTCAAATTGTCCTTTTAGATTGTCCACCCATTTGAGGATGATACTCTGTACTCATAGTCAACTATGTTCCAAGAGATTATTGTTAGGATTTCCCAAAACGTGATGTAAAACTGGGGTCTCAGTCCAATATAATCGAGGCTAGAACACCATGCATCTGTAGAATTTTTAAAATATAGATTTTGGATAGGTCTTCCACTAAATTTATTTCACAAATAAGGATGATGTGATCTAACTTTGTGATCCAATACACAATCACCCATATGTAATTGTGTTTCCTAACTATCCTTGGTAGACTTGTTATAAAATACATGGTTATCTACTCCCATTTCCATATAGGGATTGGTAAGGACTGCAACATACTTATTGTTCATTGATGTTATGCCTTGACCTACTAACAAGTGAGGCATCTCGAGACATAATCTACTATATCTCTTTTCATGAAAACACACTAAAACTACTCTTTAAATGATTTAAACATCATCTGAATCTTAGGGTTAAAAGACCATCTTGAATAGTGGTAGGCATGAAGAATATATTCCTAACAAGACAAAGTTATGAAAATCTAATATCTAAACCACAACACTAAATTCTCATTCAGTTTTCATCCACCAATAGTATCCTCTCTATTTATTTTTTACCTCAAAGAAACGTATTCAATATTATATGTATGAGCCTTTCTAACTTGATCAACCAAATCTTGAACAAACAAAACTGGAAATAAAACTACAACATTACCTTGATCTAAGAATTCTAAATTCATATCCTCTATGAATTAAATTAGTCACCACTGGTCTGAACCCTATTTAGCTAATAAAGAATATGTCTTCCTGCTCAATGCATCCTCCACAGAGTTCCCTTTAACCAGTGTATATATCAAGTTAAAGTCAAAAATTTGTAGATACTCCATACATCATCACTTTATTAAATTAAAATCTCTTTGTGATAAAAAAAAATAAAACTCTTATGATCTGTAAACATTGTGAATTACTCACCAAATAATTAATTACACCAAGTATTCAAAGAATGAATCACAACATCCAATTATAAATCATGTTTTGGGTATTTATTATCATGAAACCGTAACTTCTATGATCCATAAGTGACAACATGATCTCTCTACATGAGAACACATTCCAACCTAGATCTAGATGCATCAAAATAGACTACATAGACCTATCTATACTCTGAAAATGTGAGGATAGGAGATAATGTAAGTTTAAACTTAAGATCTTGAAATGATTTCTAGCATTGGTCATTTTATTGGAAATTAATGCCTTTCCTTCTCAAATATATCATCGATGATGCCAAACATGAGTAATCACATACAAAGAATATGTAGTATCCCACTAATCTAAGGAAACTATATATCTAAAAGATAATATTCACTGGTTTCCAAGAGATAATTTTTTTTATCTTTTACAGATCTACAAAAACAAATTTTTCATAAATTTAATGTCCAAAGAAACATACCTATTTTATCTATAAGTCACTCTTTGATAACTTGGAATAAAAATGATAATCCCTCAAGATACCCAACACTATATCCAAGTGTTGATCATGATTAATTTTTGTCCTAGAATACACCAATATATCATCAACAAACACCACCACAAAGGAATCCAAGTTCCACTAAAATATTTGATTCATTGGTTCCATAAATATGGTTGTAAATTTGTAAGACCAAAAGGCATAACTGTATACTCATAATGGCCATAACTACTTTTGACATCTTTCTTTGGAATATCCTCCTTCTGAAATCATAGTTGGTGATACCCTAAACGTAATTAAACTACATTGAAAACATCCCATAATACTTTTTTGTATCAAGTAGGAAGATTTATTGATCATATAGTTTGATTATGAGGTGTGTCACTACTCTGGATGTTAGTGCCCCTCATCTTCTTATTCCCAACATTAGAGTTCCCACTAGTTCTTATAGGAATAAACATGCTCCCTCTAAACATATTTCCTGAGATGTCCCTTTCTACCATCATTGTGTTGTTGGCCATTTCTTTATAATATATTATACAAATAATGGTAATCTTTGAGAGAATATCTAGCCTCATCCTTAAATCAAAAATCTACTCCTTCAAGGATGAACTTTCAGTAGCTTCTGGGGAATATAAGACTAAATTCATAAATTTATCTGCATACATTTTCATCGTGATATTATCCTAATTCAAATTGAATAATTTTGTTGTTCTAGAAATATAAAAGGTGTGAGGTTAGAATTTTTGGTCCAACATTTCCTCAAAATCCTCTCATGTCATGCCTTAGTCAAATTTATCCTGAAATTCTAATTCCCACCATTAGCATGACAAATTCTCCAACATGCACATTTCAAACTTTACTTTCAACTTTTATAGTGTCCCAAGGAAATAAAATATTTGATTCATCCTATTTAATCATACTTTTTCTTTTTCTATCTTGGAATCCCCCTAAAATATTGGGGTATTATTCTTTTGGAACTAAACCAAATAGTCCACTTTTCAGGATTCATCATTCATATTACCATTATCCCTAGCTTGAAAATCCTATACAATTATTTAGAAAAGCTATTGGTTCACTTGTTTCTCATGTTCTACCACATTCTCAATAGCCTCTTCTCATTTATTTCTACAATGCCTACTCAGTTTCATTCGCTTTAACCATATTAAAGCTTTGTTTAGTCTCTCCTATTAGCAACCGAACTCTTATAAATTAAAATTTACCACATCAAAACATATCACAATATATATTTCCATAATTCATCCATTGTCAACATTTTAACCATTTTTGAAAATACTCTAACCATTCTTTTCAAAATAACCATTTTCACTATTTTTAAAAATCAGTATTTTTTCCAATTTATAAACCATTAACTCAGAATAAACAATGCAGTCCTATTGTAAATTCTTACTATCAATGTATTCCATGAAAATATCATCGGCTAAACCCATGAAGATGAGGTGTCAAGTCACCTAGAAGTGTCTTAAAACACTCATGTACATAAAAACCCTCTTAACTTGAAGTTTAGAATAAAGAGGTTATCTACACCTTTTTATTCTTTACATTTAAATTCATGAAAATCCTACTCCCTACTACCATCCCAAGACAAATATTGATACTATTTTCAACTCTAAGACTAAATAAAACTGACACCATTTTTCTCAAAAAGATATTTGGACCAACCAAGATTAATAGTATTTCATATGTCAAGGACCCAATAAGTTGATACCATTTATCCCAAAATGAAAGACATACCAGCCAAGACTGATACCATTTATAACATCCAGACCCTCCTCATTGTCTTGAGAAGTGACGAGTGTGCTACTAGGCTTTAGGTGACATCCCTAGGACACCAAAGGTTGGAAATAAATTCCAAGGACCTCAAGAACATTTGGGGCATGATTTTTACTTTAAATGATAAAAAATCAAAACTCTATCAACAATTACCAAAAAAACTCTACATGATGCATGAGTAAAAAAACTTAAACATAACCAAACCAATAAACCATTTCAATGTACAAGAGAAAACCAAAATACATACTCAAATATGACCCAAAGAACACAAAACTTAAAACTCCAAAGTGACATAAACTAGAAACACCCAACCCACTCTGAGATCTAACTCCAAATTCCATGACCATGGTATCAAGAATTGTCACTAAATAACTGAGATACTTTGCCTTTATCTATGTATTGATAGATAAAATCTTCAAATTCACACCAGATCCCAAGAAGGGGTGAGCTGAAACTCATTAGGACTTCCCCAATGACTTCCTAACTCATGCCACTAGGACAAAACTTGTTAGCACAATTTATATAATACATTTTAAAATTAGTTAAAATGTTTTACATCAAAATAATAAATAATTTACTATGGAAAGTGATAAAACAAATCCTTTAAACATTTTCTAAATTTAATTGGAATATCCTTTTCCATGTCCACACATACAACCATACACACATACACACTTAAACCTAGTGTTACCTTTTATGGAAGAACTTCAAATTTATACTTTGTCATTCTTTGATGGTGATACATCACAACCATTATCAATCCCACTCAACACACTCCCAAAAGGTTATTCCAAAATCATGCGAAGTTGTTCCAATAAAGACATTTATTTCTTTAAATCGTTTCAAAAAATACTTTACATGAATCAAAATGAAACCATAATTTTAAATCAAAATTTTAAATTTATAAACCAAAGGGTTTTTTAAAATCCAACCAATTTCCAATAATTTTTCAAATCCAATACCAAATGGTATTTTTACTTAGAATAGCATAATAATTTCACCACAATTTCAAGAAATATATTTAATTGAAACTAAGACTTCAAGTTTTAATCAAGTGAAGATAAGATATAATCCACCTACCTATCAAACCTGGGAAAAAATGAAGACTGAAACTACAAAACTTCAAGATTCGATCACAACCCACATCCCCTTCACTAGATCTGACACGATTTCATTATAAAACCATTCATATCACATAGATATATCAATAAATGGATAGTTTTATGGTTTCAAGAGAGAGACGAACCTTGTATCTAAGAAGAATGAAAAATAACAGGTACCCAAAAATGAATATGGGCATCCAATGCACTTTTATTCACCTAAGGATCGCTCCCGGATTGAAGGGTTCATCTCTCAAACCTCAGTAGAAAAAGGAATTTGGTTTATGGTGTGATTAGGGGAGAAAAGTGAGTTAAAAATATTAATTCAATTTTGATCAAAATTTAAGTAGGTACAAAGGTACACTACATGGTTAGGCCACACAGTTTTGAAAACCATGTGCCAACCATGTGATGCTGCTATCTTAAGACAACCCCTCACATGGTTGGCTGGCACGGTTAGACAAATCCTGCTCCAACCATGCTTTCCCCTCTATATTAAGAAACACAGTTTCTTTTGGGCACTCACACATTTTTTCCAAATAGTGATCCAACTGTGCACCTATCCAACTCCCACTGTCTTCCTTTTCATGCTTTCCTAGAAATGGTGCATCATTTATACTAACCATGTACATCCTGAAAACCCTCCAAAACATTCCAAACCCACTTGGAAACTCCAGAAACTTAACCTAATAATTACATAGAATCAAAATACTTGAAAAAAGGGTTGTGTTCCTAAAACTATTGGTGATACAACAGTGAAAAGGTTTCTCTATACATTTAATCTCACAAAGTAATTCTTAGACATTTGAATTCATCAAGGGCTAAAGGATGGTTATCAAATGCAGATAATCAATAGTTTATAAGATGGTTATGAGATCATATTTATAATTATTTATCTGAAAATCCAAATTAAATTTTCAAATGACTTTGATGGATATCCAGGGGACTAAATGTAAATATTATATCTTACATTTTTCTCATAATTAATGGTTATATGTTTTATAAAAAGGAATAAGATAAATGTAGTATGATGAAAAATAGTGGAGTTACTCTTATGGTGGAAGTGATGCATGTATCTGGTTCCAAGGATAGAAATTCAATTTATGTGAATATGTCATATTTAATTATCATCGAATAGATTTATGATTTGGATTATACAGCATTTCAAGTGCATATTTTCTATTGAAAATGGATTGATAACAGGAGTGTAGTGAAATTCGATGTATTGGGCTTCATGTAGGTGAATTTTAGTGTATAAGGTTATAAGGATGATTTTTTAATAATGTAATCACAAGTAGTGTAGGTATTTTATGGCTTAGATACAACAAAAAAGAACTATTCAATTATCATATTAGTGACTAGAACATCTACAGGGTCGGATGAAAATTCAATTGAGGATGAACCTTTCATTGGGAGATCATAATAATTTCACAATGGTCCCAATGTACACAATTTATTATATGTTAGAGGGGTCCATGAAGAGGCGATTTGGATAATTGATAGAGGAGGAAAATCCCTTTAACATTTAAAGGGAAAAAAAGAGTTCATTGGGTAGATTAAAGTGTTGTTTAAGATAATATGATTTCCTCGTAATATTTTGTGTTCTCTACTATATTTATATAATCTAAATTAAATGTTTAACTACTAATGTAGATAATGACTTCTTCACAAGATGATGTTACCAATCATGAGGAATAACTGATTATCGATGCTAAAACTATGGAATTATTAGGGGATCAAAAACATTTTGATGAAAAAATAATGGTGTAGTATCACCATGTTAACTAAAATTATCAAGTCAAGAAGAAAAGGTATAAAATTTGAAATTGGATGGAATCAATGTTCCCAAACTGTTGACCCCAACAAGTAAATGTTCATTAGTTACATTAGTCTCAAAGTGAGAATAAATGTTACAATTAATATAGATATGTGACACAATGTCATGCTATAATTGAAGATAACCATATGAGAAGATATTAAGGTAATGTTATGATTTACTTTCTCTATTTTATTAAAAAATATATAATGAAGCATTGATTTATTTTTTATTATCCTTATGACGTTCATTTATTTTAGATTATTTTCATAAGAAATATGTCTTAATGGTCTCTGTAAAAGCTCATAGAGGATTCTAGACACTTATTACAAATTATAATCTCAAAAATGTTGAGGAGAAAATAAACCCACACCAACCAGTTATGTATTCACTTATTATAAACTAGAAAACATGGAAATATTTTATTAATCACCAAAATGAAGAATAATTTTAGGTGTATTGTAATCAATATTATTTTATTCAAAAAAATTATTTTATCCACTTTGATTCAAAAAAAATTATGAAATAGTGAAAGAGTGCTAAAAATAAGGAACATGAATCAAAACCTATATACCCCTTCTATAAAGAAAGGATGGGGTACGCTTCACTTGAGGATAAAATGGTATGTATTTTAAATATAAAATAAAATATTTATGTGATATGAAATAATATATATTCCTTTGTTTTTATGAATATTTATGAATCAAAATCTAAAGCCACTTCCAACCAACATCACATGATATGGAAGGAGTCCCACGTAAGTAAAGAGGGTAAACTAATTGATCAAAACACACAAGCAGTATGGGAATCATGTGTAAGTCTGGAATAATAGTAATTCATTATGCTTTATAATAGTATTAGATAAAAATATCTATTTTTTATTTTTATGTTTTTATACAATTTAGACACAAGAATAGATATTGATTGTACCTGAAGAAAAACTAATTTCATTATCTTTGAAGTATCTAGAATAGTATGTCCATGTTAGAGGTTCAAGTTTTGGAGTGTCACCTCAAACATATTTAAAGACAAATACACAAGGATATATATATGAGATTATGAAAATCATGAAAGTACAGATATATTTTTTCAAATATATTATTATTTAATATGGTTTGGTGTACCAATATATGTGAAAGGATCAAATAAATTTAGTAGTGGAATAACAATCAATACATCAAAGGCCAAATGGCCCAACTTTCTTTGTGGTTATCCATTCCCCTCAACTTCCTTCCTTACCTGAGGTAATAATTTTTTTCATTACTATTTCTCCAAAATTTTGAATCAAAAAACTTCTGATAACTTTATATTATGAAAAAAATTAAGGTGAAGTTTTATTTGATTTATATTTATCATCACCCATGCATCATCTTGTTGGGAGGGGTGTGGTGTAAAATATATCATGAGACATGATACACAATAAAAACTCCCAAAAGATTAAATGAGAGTGGGGATTGAAGTAGATCATGATCTAAGTGTTGAGTTTCTTTTCTTCTTGATAATTTGGGTGTTACCATAAATTATAATGCTATTCAAACTTTTATATAATAGTCGTATAATCTTATAAAGATACATGATGTATTTTCTTAAAAAAATCAAATGAAGAAACTTTTAATAATTGATGAAAAAATTCTAAAATGAGGTATGGTATTAAATATGGATAAAACTAAGGGGAAATAGGTGGTTGGATCAATACAATCCAGTGAATAAACTGATAAACCAAAAGGACCTTATGGGAGTAATTTCACCCCACCAGTTCCACTACTGCATATATTAACATTAAAATTTCATGAAAATATAACATTCACATATGTAAATATGTACTATATTGAATATTAAGAATAAATATTTTGATATTTCATTAGAAACATGATTAGTATGGAGATTATAAATGAGTTTATCAAGTTTTAATGGTTGTGAGTCTCAGTTGTGAATACATATATGAGGTATATTTTCATAATTCATATGTCCAAAAAATAATATAATATGTTAATTATAGCTAATAACTATTCATATTTTCTATAGGTGCATATATTACTACTATATAAAAGTAAAAACCCTATGAATCAGTATTTAAAATCATTAATTACTTTATCATTTATATAGAAAAAAAATTCTTTGGAATCAACTGAAATTTAAATAAAAATATGTACTAAGTGAGGAGTTTGAAAAGAAAATAATAGATGACATACTCCTATTGATTTCTACAATGTAGAAGGAAAATATAAAATCTAATAATATAAAATATATTTTTCTTTTTTTCATTACTTATTTTTTTAGGGAGCACTGGATGCTCATCGCAATAAATTTGAATACCCCAAATGTCTATTTTTTTAATCCAATGCATATATTTCCCTCAAATTGACCACACATGATGTCTATTGTGAGTTTTAAATGTACCAAAATTAAAATTTTATAGATAAAATTAGAAATATATGTTTCATTTTTTGTTTTAACAACAATTTTATTATGATAAAGTGATCTATAAATATAAGCTAAATCATGGAATGGGTTCATTGACTGAAAATAAGAAGCTTATGGATTTCTTAAAATATAAATAGATTAAGGTATATATAGTAATATTTAACTATAAAAATATATTTCAAAACAATTTAATTATTTTGATAAATATTTTTTTAGTTTCCAAATAAAAATAACAATAATGATTTTGGATATTAAATTTGAAATTTTATGTAAGATATTATATATCATCAAAAGACTAGAATCCCCAAACAGGTGATTTTTAAGGTAATTACAATTTCATTTAAAATATTTTTTAATCATTTGTTTTTCTATATTTTCTCTATGCTACTAAGATTTAAAACAATATATATACTCAAAATAAGAAGTAAATTTTTTTTTAGAGATGAGTGGGTAGAGTGCATGGTGTCAGAATGTTTTCTGAAATCAAGTGAAGATGATTGCCTATTATATTTGTGAAGTTGTATAGGATATGACCTTATAGATACATATGGGGTGTGAATCATTAATATTTTAATGCCTATATATTATTTTTGACATTTTTCTCAAAGATAAGTATAATAAAAGGTTATTATCTATGGATTCAGGTAGAGCTTGTAACATATCTAAAGCTACTCATGCTTGTGAGATATTAGACTTCGAGGCTAAAACTGAGATAATAGAGATAATGAAATGGGACAAGGATCCTTCTACCCCCAAATCTAAATACATATTACCAACTATTGGGTAAGGTACTTCCATGCTCATATCCACATCAATTTCATTTTGTGTATTCAATATAAAAGTATCATTTTAGTTTAAAATGGGTGTTACATAGACAAAACCGATAAAATAAGCTCGAATTGTTTTAAATATTTAAGAAAATGATCCATAATTCATTTATGATATGTAGGAATCAACCTCACATCAATATGATACATAGTGTGGTCATTATGACTTGAGTGCATGTTTTTAATCTAAAAGTGTCATTTTAGTTTAAAATGTGCATCACATAGATAAAACAGATAAAATAATCTCATATTTTTTTCAAACTATAGTAAAATGATCCATAATTTATTTGTGACATTTAGTAATTGAACACACATCAATCTGACAGACGATGTGTATGGTAAGACTCAAAGTTCGTATTTTCAATATAAAAGTGTTATTTTAGTTTAAAACACACATCATATAGCCAAAACCAAGAAAAAAAGATCATATTATTTTCAATATCTAGCAAAAAGATCCATAATTTATTTTTGATATGTAGGAATTTACTTCATGTCAATTCAAAAAACTATGTGTAAAGTAAGACTCTAAGTGCATGTTTTCAATATAATAGTGTCATTTTAGTTTATAATGCACGCCACTATCCAAAACTAAGAAAACTATCTCTGATTGTTTTCAAAAATTGGTTCATTGTTTCATAATTCATTTGTGATGTGTAGGAATTAACCACATGTCAATATGACACATGATGTCACTAGAATGACTCAAAGTGTGTTTTTTTAATATAGAAGTTCCACTTGTGTTTAAAATGCATTTCACATGTCCAAAACTAAGAAAAAACTCATATTGTTTTCAAAAATTAGTAAAATGATCCATATTTCATTTTTTTGAAGGAATTGACCACAAATAAATATGACACATGATGTGAAAAGTATGACTCAAATTTTTTGTTTTTAATATAAAAGTTACATTTTAGTTTAAAACATGCATCACATAGCCAAATATAATAAAAATATATAGTATTGTTTTCAAACATTATTAAAATGATCGATAATTAATTTTTTACATATAGTAATTGACCACATGTCAATCCAACACACGATGTGGTTGGTGTGACTCAAAGTGCATGTATTCAATATAAAAGTGTCATTTAGTTTAAAATGTGTGTTACTATCCAAAACAAAGAAAATTATCTTTTATTGTTTTAAAACATTAATAAAAGTATCCATAATTCATTTGTGACATATAGGAATCGACCTCATTTCAATCTGACACATTATGTGGTTGGTATAACTGGAAGTGTGTGTTTTCAATATTTAAGTTCCATTTAACTTTAAAACACACATCACATAACCAAAACTAATAAAATGAGATCATATTGTATTAAAACATTAGGATCCATAATTCATTTTTGATGTAAATGAATTAACCTCACTTCAATCTAACACATGATGTAGCAGGTATGACTCGAAGTATGAGTTTTCAATATAGAAGTATCATTTTAGTTTAAGATGTGTGTCATATAGACAAAACCAAAAAATATATATTATTTTTAAAAAAAATTATAAAAACTATCCATAATTCATTTTTGATGTGAAATAATTGATCACACATCAATCTGACACATTATATGAAAGGTATGACTCGAAGTGTGTGTTTTTAATATAAAAGTTCCATTTTAGTTTAAAAAAACACATCACATATCTAAAACTAAGAAAATGAGCTTCTATTTTTTTCAAAGTTTAGAAAAATTGTGCATAATTTATTTGTGATGTTTAGGAATTGATCGAATTTCAATCTGACACATGATGTGTCTGTCATGACTCAAAGTGCGTGTTTTTAATAAAAAAGTATCATTTTAGTTTAAAATGTGAGTCAATTTAAAAAACTGAGTAAATGAGATTGTATTGTTTTAAAACTTTAGGAAGATGATCCATAATTCATTATTTATGTGTAATAATAAACTGAACATAAATCCGATAAACAATGTGGCAGATATGACTCAAAGTGAATGTTTTCAATATAAAAGTGTCATTTTAGTTTAAAAAACATGTCACTAGATAAAACTGAGAAAATGATATCAGATTGTTTTCAGACTTTATGAGAATGATCCATAATTGATATTTGATGTATATGAATTTACCACATTTCAATCCAACAAATGATGTTGTTGGCATAACTGGACGTTCTTGTTTTAAATGTAGAAGTTCCATTTAAGTTTAAAATGTGCACGACATAGACAAAACCTAAAAAATGAGCTCATATTGTTTTCACACATTATGAAAATGATCCATAATTAATTTTTTATGTGAAGTAATTGACCTCATGTCAATCTGACACATGATGTAGCAAGTATGACTCGAAGTGTGTTTTTTCAATATTGAAGTTTCACTTTAGTTTAAAATGCATGTCACATATAAAAAATTCAGAAAATGATCTTGGATTGTTTTAAAACTATTAACAAATGATCCATAATTTATTTTTGATGTGTAATAATTAACCACATGTCAATATGACACATGATGTTATTGGTATGACTCAAAGTGTGTGTTTTCAATATAAAAGTGTCATTTTAGTTTAAAATGTGTGTCGCGTTGTTAAAATTGAGAAAATTAACTATGATTATTTTCAAACATTAATAAAAATATTTATAATTCATTTGTGACATTTAGGGATCAACCGCACATCAATATGACACACGATGTGGTTGGTATGATTGGAAGTGCATTCTTTAAATATAGAAGTGCCATTTAAGTTTAAAACACGTGTCACATAGACAAATCTAATAAAATGAGCTCAAATTGTTTTCAACCATTAGGAAAATGATCCAAAATTCATATTTGACATAAAGGAATTTACCGCACATCAATCTAACACATGATGTGGTCGGTATGACTCAAAGTGTGTGGTTTCAATATAAAATTGTCATTTTAGTTTAAAACATACATCACATAGCCAAAAATGAACAAACAAGCTTCGATTGTTTTAAAACTTTAGGAAAATAATACATAATTCATTTTTGATTTGTATAAATTGACCCCACATCAATCTGGCACACGATGTAGCCAGTATGACTTGAATTTTTTGTTTTCAATATATAAGTGCCATTTTTGTTTAAAACACATGTCACACTGCCAAAACTGAGAAAACAAGCTCATATTGTTTTCAAATTTTTGGAAAACAATCCAAAATTCATTTTTTACATGTTAGGAATCAACTACATATCAATCTGACACATGATGTGGCCAGTGTCACTCGAAGTGTGTGTTTTCAATATAAAAATGTCATTTTAGTTTAAAACACGTGTCATATAGACAAAACTAAGTAAACAAGCTCGAATATTTCTAATACATTAGGACAATGATCCATAATTCATTTTTGGCATGTAGGAATTGACCGCGCATCTATCCAACGCACAATGTGGTCGGTATGAATCCAAGTACGTGTTTTTATTATAAAAATGTCATTTTATTTTAATGATATAACTATTAAAAAATTATTTAAGTAATTAAGATAATTAATAATTGATAATATCATTAATATATTCAGTAATTAAAAATATAATTTATATTTATTATTAATTAACAATGTAATTAATAATTCATAATATAATTATTAATTAATATTATAATTAACAATTAATAATTAATATAAATTTTTTCAATATAATCATTAATAATATAATTAATATTATAATTGATAATATCCTTAATATATATAGTAACTAACAATATAATTTATCATATTTGGATTGTGTAACATTAAAATTATAATTTGTTTATTTTTTATTTATTGTTACTAAAATAAATATTGGTTTTATTATAGGGACAAGCTTTTTGTATAGAGGTTAATCTTTGGAGAAAGCCTGCTATAAGATTTTTGATTTTGTATATTAGTTGTATTTTTTTTATTAATTGTAAATATCACATCAATGTAAATATTTTAAAGTAAATTTTGAATTGAAATGATAGTGCAATGTTATAATTGTTTTTCAATATGGTTTTTTTATATTTTTATTCTTATATTTTTGTGGATTTTGTTTATTATTATAAGGTTTTTGTAACTATAAAGTAGCTACATATCCTTTGTCGGTGCTAAATGAGAGCTGATAAAGGTCCCCTTTATCAATACTAGATAAAAAATTGATAATAAATAGGACACATATCAGTGATTTTTCTAGCATTATAGAGGCATGGAGTTTTTAATGGTGCTTCAATTATTAGTGATTTTTTGCACTGACAAAGCCTATTTTGAGTGTTGTTGTGGGATATTTATATAGTATTTTATTATGTTTTTACTTCTCTCTCTTGGATTTCTCCCTATCCTCTAAGATTTAGGTTTTTTCCATGATTTTTTTTATTATCCTATGAAGTTTCTTACACTTTATTATCCTTCCCACTCTCCTAATAAATAACATCTAGAGTTTTATCAGTTTAGTATTATCACGAATCAGATCTGGTCTCCATAAAAATCGATGCCCAACCAGGTCCATGGCATGGCCCGAATGGCATGACCTATTGCCACAGGCTATCACAAGTTCTCAGGTATGATAAATAAATGTTTGGGAACGATTTACCAGATTTTAGAATCAGAAAACAACCAATAGGGATAAAAAATGAATATGAATTTTTCAACCAAACCATTCTTTAAAAAATTCAGAATTTGATGAAATAACTTAAAAAAGAATCCAAATACTACCACAAGTAAAGAAATCCCATAATAACATCCCAATAACCACATCAAAGAAAGGGGAATCACCCTCAATTCATCTCCACAACACTGCACCAAGAAGGATGGCTAGTAACTCAAACCACCAGCACTAAAAGCTTTACCCGAACCTATGAAAAAAATTACCAAGCCTACTTACACCCAAAGGTGTAAGTAGGGTGTGAGACTAAGCCCATTAGGATTCCACCCAAATATATTCCATGTAATAAACATTTTAAGACAAAAATCTTTCAAGTTTTTATAAATAAAATAAATTATAGTAACAATTTCAAAGGGATGTACCTTTCAAAGAAAATAGTTTTCAGGAGGTAACACTAAAGAATGAACATTTTTAAATAAAATTCCCATGATGCTGAATTTTCTAGCTAAACCCATTGTATTCCAATGGTAAGTATCAAATATCCAATGATCACTAGTCACGGAAAATACCCCTAGGTACTAGCTAATTGTAGGTCCCAGGTATCTCATATCTCTGTGAAAAATAACCATAATAAATATTCATTATCATGCATGAGCCACAGTAGGAAATATACCCATAACCTAGGTGTCCCCAACATCATGATAATAGTTTATTTAGTTTTTTCATCGTCAAAATTTCTATGTGAAACAGGGACCAAACCACTCTGGATCACTAGCATACTACTACACGTCTGCCCACCTAGATATTTGGGTTTTCCATCTTGTTCTCAAACAAGTTTCACATCTTATAAATTTCCATTTTCATATAAAAATAACTTTTCCAATTTATACACACACAAAACATCCCACAACATGTCACATAATACTCTTTCCACATTCAAAATCATTTTTAACATCATACTCACACAAAACAGCCCACAAACATGTTTCACACCTTTCTTATAATTTAGTAAATCATTTCAACAATTTATAAAATTTTATCAAAACGTTTGACATAAAAAATTACAACTTTACCTTTCAAAAACCCATTTTAAGAATATACTCCTACCAAAATAGTACATAAACATCATTTTCACACTTTGTGTAACTCAATAAATAATTTACAATTTTCATAAAACACTTTCAAGAAGTGTAAAAAGGTTTTGAGAATAAAACCCATTCAAAAACCCTATTTTAAATCCATAAGAATACCAATCCCCAACCAAAACCTAATTGTAATACCTATAAACATTTAATAAACCACTTTCGTTCATTAAAAATGATCCCAAAAGATATCACAAGAGTTACACATGAAAAACACACAATTTCAAGTAAACATGAAATTTTAAAACCAAATACTTAACTAAATCTATCAAAAATGATTTCCAAACCACATATAATAGGTAAGAATCATGATAAAAATGTTATTCGATAAAAAATTACTCATCAAAAGATTCTTACACATGGAATCACCTACCTTAGATGTCATGCACCACCGTCACAACACAAGGGAGGGAAAAATAACCAAAATCCCCAAGATTCTGCCAAAAAACTCAAAACAAAATACTAGGTACAAAACCCTAGTTGATTGAAATTTATAACTTCAAGGATGAGGGAAGAAACCCAAAGGAAAATGAAGAAACCAAATAGATAATCACTTACTTGAAGAAATCTTGAAGTTTCCCCATAAAACCTCTCATAAAAAATGAGTTCCATAGGATCTTGAGGAATATTGGAGACCTCCCATGGCTGTGAGGAATTAAATGGGGAAGAGATGATCACAATAAGGTTTATTTTGGAAGGTAAAAATTGGAATTACAAAAGTATTTTTAATGTGATGGACACCCTGCACAGTTTGGCAACATGGTTTAGTAAACTATGTGGCCAAAACGTGTGGCCCGTTATGTCCACCCAAAAACTCTCCATTTTGATCCAATTTCAAGGGGGGATAGGGTGGATTCAAGGGGGAGAGATAGGCCAAGTATAGGGTAAATAATACCCAAAACAAACCCCCCTTTCACCCCAATACTCATCTAACTCAAGGGTATAAACCACCCCAACAACATACCCCACAAAAGGTTCCACTATGTGTGTCACAAATCCAATTCCAAGAAACCTCATCCTCATACCTTCGCTTTAATAAAATACAAGGATAAATACCATACAATACTTCCATGACTAATGACTTTGATCAAGAACACCTGAGACACCAAATCTAATCCTGGAACACCCGAAAACCAAGAGAAAACTAAGAACCAAAATAAGATTCAAAATAAAGCATGGAATTAAAAATCTGGGTGTGACAATTCTACCCACCATAAATATTTCCGCCCTAGGAAAGCCACAAAAATGCTAGATGCTAAAAAAACCCAACTAATAGACCAAGATGGACTCCCTTGCTCAGTTTTTCCCACCCCCAAAAGGCCAAAACACCTCTAAAACTACCAGATGAAGCTCAATAAATTCACTTGTAATGAACAACAAACCCAAAAATGTTAAAAAAAACCTTACTTAAACAAAACCATTGGGCATGATCCAATCCCACATTTACCCAAGGAAGAAATTGGTGGTTAGATAGCTCCAAATGAGACTACCTACTGCAAAGTCAACACCAAGGATAAAATCGAGGCACTGATACAGGGAGACTCGAGTGGGATCCAACCATAGAAACGAACTAACACCCAAGAATGATCCAGAACACCAACACTGGGAGGTCCTAAAGGACTCCCCACCATAAGAGACAACTTTATTTCCTGAGACAGAACTGAGACACCAATAGGGGAGGCCCAAATAGACTCCCCACCATAAGGGATAGACTAACATTAGACTTATTCTAAGAGAACCTACATGAGACCCATGGTGGGTCTTCCCACCATAAGAACCAACTATTTTAACCAACTATCATGGGACAACATGAAAAATACCCAATAAGATCCAATCCCCACTACAAGGAGGTTGATCAATGAGACTCCAAACCAACAAAAACATTATATGATTCACCACTCCCATGGGAATCACCATCCTTGACTGAGCTTGACTAAGAATGAGATCAAAATAGCCTACCAATATATTCCTACATGAACAACCGTACTAATAATTGCACCCACAAGGGTTCAGTAACTAGGTTTGAGAAAACAAAACCACCTCACCTCCCTATAAAAAAGGATGGACTTCTCTACCAACACGAATTACAACCCTGAGGCATAAGGTCCCCACGTCCCTTTCCACCACATGAGACAACTTGAAATGAAATAAACACATTGAAAATTCAAAATGTCTCCACATCCCACACTAGATACAGAAGTGAAACCAAGATCCCTTACACCCTTGGTGATTTCTTGACTGTGTGAAAAGATTCACTCTGAGGCCTATGGTTGGAGCCCTGATGTTTGAAGCATCTTCTAAACTATAGTCGGGAGCTAATGATCACAACACCCCCATTAAATTCACTAGCTCAAACAACACACCTTTTCCCAAATATGGACTTGGAAGATGTACATGAATCACCTCTTTTACCCCAATTAAATAATAGTAGAATAAAAGACACAAGGAAGAGACCTTCACTTAGATTAAGGAATTCAAAATTCTTAGAAGAGAAACACACTTTCATTTAAGAATAATCCCTCAAAAGTTTCCACAACATCTATATTTTCCCTTATAAGTAAACACAACACCGCAAAGCATCGCTGAACATGACCCTTGAAACTAACAAATACACTACCAAGAGTTGAACCTTGAATAGTGTTCCAAGTAGCATGAGATCGTCACAAGAAACCATAACAACTTCGAATGACCAGATTATCCACACTAGTGTCTATCAATAACCCTTATTTTGAAATGACAAGGAAATACCCAAAGGACCTTTAGGATACTATCCTACACTGACAACCCCGAACTACTTTCACCTTTTTCACTGGAATTTCCTCTTCACCACTTCCAAATAAAACTTATAGACACAACAATGTCAGATATCACATTTTAAGATTAAATAACTCAAGAACCCATGACTCCTTTCAACTCCATCTGCATCCACTATTCTTCGGCAAGAGGATCGAAAAAATATGAAAAATAAGAGATATAAACTCACCCTGAAACCCGAGAAGAGAGTTCGCACATTGATCAACTGGAGGATCTTCCAACAGTGAATAACCCATGGAAGAACTTTAGTCATGCATTAACTCTTTATGGGGGCATTCCCTAGCCAATAAGAAAACCCATGGAACCAACCAAGATGATCCATTGGTCAAAACGTACCACAAACAAGGTATGATCACATGAGGGAAGCAACTATAGGGATTTTGGAAACATTTCTCACAAAGGGCCACCAATCAACACTTCAACCCAACTTAGCAACAAAAAAACACAAAACATCAATCAAACAAGAGGGATTCTCAAACTAAATACACCCCACCACAAAATTTCCAAAAACACATAAGACACACCACCCAAACCAGTTATCAATACATCAAATTTTCCTTTAAAATCATCACTTTTAAATTAAACAGGTCAGCGGTTAGCGCATCCACCAATGGTACCCTATAGGACTCACACATGCATGTTTACGTGCCACATCAGGTACCCTCCTCATATCCATACCAGAATTCATTAATCCAGGCCCTTAAGCATTCATATTTCCATGTAAATCCATGCATGTGGTCGCTCATGGAAATACCAAAGGTTAAAACAAACATTCTTTCCACTTTTCAAAACCAAGACATTCAACTGACACTTCCTTTTTCTCAAAACCACTAACCACAAAATAAAAACCCAACTCAAATCATACAAAAAATTTCAGAAAAAAAACAACCATTAATTAAAACTCACTTTCAAGTCATACAGATTACTTTCAAAACATCTCATCCCATTTCAAAACACTCTCGATTTTATGAAGAACTCCATTTCATCAATACCCATTTATTTTGATACTCATTTATCACCATTTAAAAAACGTTCACATAAATTCATGAAACTTTTTCCAAATCCCACCAATTTACAAATAAAAATTCATATTCAAACTCCACACATAAATTCCAAAACACTTCATTCCATTCAAAACAATTTTCAACGGCTTGGAAAAATAAATTTGAAACAGATTTTCAAAACCCACTTTAACATAATTTACACTTTAAAAAGAGGGGTAAACACACCATTTACCCTTTCAAAACAATTTTGAAATTTTATTTATACCCTTTCAGAAATCAAACCATTTCTTCTTTACTAGAAAATCATTTCACAAAAATTTACACTTATTAAAATCAATTCATTTTTCTTTAAAACCAAGTTTCCAAAATTCCAAAAAAAAGATACAAGACAATGTGAGGGGAAATTAGTGCTGGCAGGTGGCTTGGACATATAGTTAGTATCCATACGCCAATCACTTCACCATCACAAAGAGTCTTCTAGAGAAATATCCTCATATCCACATAGATTTCCTAGCCGTATGAGCTCACTGAGACCATTAACCCAACTCTCTTTTCATTTCCCTAATCATTGATGAACTGTCACGACCCGCCTTCTTCAAGATGAGGGGAGGGGAAACAAAGTGACACATCCTCCCTTCCTCGAGTTGAAGGATCGATAATAACCCCTATGTCCCACCTTAGATAGGCCCCCGGAGTGGCGACTAGAACCAAGGGTATATAATATTACGTAATATGGAAGGCATTGCCCTTTTATTGAAAAAGATCAGGATATAAGATGGTAAATCCCAAGAAACTCCAAGTACAAAAAGTAAAATTAAAGCCAAAAACCTTTTCCCACATGTATGTTCAAAAGTAAAGCTGATACAAGGTACAAAAAAACTCTAAAGTAAATTAACAAAAGAAAGGATACTAAGCAGCAACAACAACCAATACCGACACCCGAGCTAGTAAATTCCAGCACAGTCCTTAAAGTCCTCCTAGAAACCTAAAAAAGTTTTATATACATAGGGTGAGTGTAAAAGTATACCTAATAGGAAAACTAAATAAACCCCTTCCTAAGTGAGGGAACATACTAATGTCCCTGTGAAAAAATAGTATAACCTCAAAGAACCTACAAAGGAATACTAACCAATCAAGTCTCACTAAGGCACACTCACCAAATAATGCAAGTTAAGTAAAGTAGTAGTATAAGCACATCGATATTTGGATACCTCGCAACACTTTCCCACTGGTTAACTGCCCATCCCTAATGAATAACTTCTTGATGCTTCCACTCTTCCCATATGTAGTCCCACTTCCACAACCCACCTACACACACCTAGGCCTCAAACCCCACACAATCCCACCCATAGACACTTGAGCCACAATAGTCATGTCTCTCGCCCTGAAGACACTTGGGCCTTATCCCGATGATACTTGGGAAAAAAAACTTGGCCTGCAAACACCTAGGTCTCTCATCCACAACAAACCCTTGCCCGAAGGATCTTGTGATATGGTAAGACTCAAGCCATTACATCCTTCCTAAATACACTCAAGTGGTAAGAAACCGAAAGAGGGCATGAGGAATAAAGTCAGCAACCAGTCATCCATCCTCCCACCGGTATGTTGGGAAAGACACCCCCCCCCCAAGAAATGGGGGTGTTCGACACATGGTTCTCAATAATGGTGGGGTGAATATATAAATCACAAGTAAATACAATTTATACATATATATAAGAAAACACTCAACCCAACCTATGGGTTTCTGAACAACCAACCATCCCACTCAGAACCACTTTCGCTGCCACCCCTATATGCACAACCACACAACAACCACTTCCAAAGCATAACCCAAACCCTTTTTTTATTTAACCACTAGACATTTAGTTATTTAGGGGTTAAATTTAGTTTATTCCAGAACCATCGAGAAACTACCATCCACAACCATACCAAAACAATAAGCAAAACCAAACTTCAGTCCCACTGCACAACAGCACAAAACTAGATTTGTAGTCCCACTGCATGATCTCATTCAACCAATGAAAACTATCATTCATCATGGTTATACTACACAATCCTAATACTTCCCACTGCAGTCCCACTACATAAAATTCAATATCCATACTATAGACCCACTACCCAACATCACTCTGCGACCATAACACAACAAAGGCAGTTCAACTGCCTACAAGTTCATCCACTCCACAGTCAATCAATCTCTCAGACTGAGAGGCCAACTCACCACCTGTACCACCCCATGCACAAATCCCATGGTAACTACCATTAACCAAAGCCCCATTTCACACTCATACCACCCATTCTTATGGAACCAACTCCTCTGTCCAACCTTGTACTCACAATCATGCTCCCAACAGAAGCACCACAAAACTCACACAAGGTTACACAACTCAATAGAACACAACACTCAGCCACACCTATCAATAGGGTGTGTATATATATATTCAGATTTAACCAATATAGGTTCTTTAATTCTAATTAATTATAACTGGGGTGATCACTTAAAAGGTTTGATCCTAGGGCATCCATTTATTTAACCAAGTATAAGTGGTTTAACAATTTTTCATGTTACGGTCGTTTATTAAAACATTCCAACAAAGAAGTACATCACTAGCACATAAGAAAATATCACCAACAATCATGATTTTCAAGAGTTATACAGTCACAAAAATCCATAAAAGAATCAAAGACAACAAATAAAATAGGCGATCAATATCAAACCACTCTCTGCCCAATATTTTATTTACCCCTATTATCTTTTGACCATATTAACTTCTTGTTTATTTCTCATTTCAAGAAAAATATTCAGCCATTTCTTGTAAGGAATCATTATTAAACCCACTCCATATGATGCACAATTAAAGAGGGGTAGAGGGAATCCCTATTGGATAATTGAAGGGTCGAAGTTCCTCCTTGCGCCAAGAATAAGGATCGCACGAGAAATTGGTAAGAACTCCAAGAAAACTGAGCAAGAGGGGCTCTAGCATAGGTGCATTACTTGTCTAGGGAGGAAGGATCTAGGCGCACCAAGGGGAAACAAAAAACTCACAAGGAAGGTATGATCATGGTTTTGAAGAGTTGGATTATATTTTAAAGGAATAATTGTTTTAAAAGACATTATCGTGGGATCGTGGTTAAGATCATGCAGTTTGGGTATCTCAAATATCCTGGGACGTTAGGATATTTAAATATATAATTAATACACTTTGAAACTCCCTTAAAAATGCTTGTAGAAGGCTTTAAACTTGGTTTATGTCAAATAAAACATAAGAGGGGAGAAACTTGAAAACTGAGAAAAACTGGGAAAATCAAAAATGTGTCATTGATGGGTGAGTTACTGACACTGAGACACCGAAAGGTGAGCTACCAATGTGACCAACTGATTTTGAGCCACCGACATTGAGCTACTAACCCAATGACCTACATACACCTCAACCTACCAAAGCCTAACTCACTGATGCCCTAACTCGCTGAAATTGATGCCCCTAACTCACTGATACTGACACCCTTGACTCACTGATACCAATGTCCCTAACTTATCGATTCCTCAACCCACCGACACCCTGACATGCCAACGCACTAACATGCCGACGCACTGATATGCCGATGGAATATTGGAAATTTGGAAAACTCTTGAAGTAAGCCACTGAAAGCTCCCAGAACACCTCAAACACTAGATTTTCACAAAGGTATTGTGGAAATCTAGGTTATTACATCAGATACATCTCAAAATATTCTTGTCCCCAATAAATTCAAAACTAACCCGGAATAAAGGGGGTTCGAACAACTATCCCTTAAGATACCTCTCAGGAGTAAACTGTCTTGTTTTATTCTAAATCTGGAGTGAAAATCTCAACATCCCAAAACACCTCCTTGTCATCTATCTCCTGAAAAACTATAGAAACACTACCATTCCACTTCCTCGAGTAACCACACAAACACCAAAGTACATAGTGTCCAGACACATGGATTAGGGAGCTCCTTCATCCATGTTAAGATATTATCCACTTTAGGCGGCACTGTCTTTCCCACACGAGTTTAATTGCATATGTATTAATGTGTCTTGATTAGGGATCAGGTTCTCTCCTAACCATAGTCAGTACTTTTCACATAAAATCATAGAATAGGGAAACAACTTATCATACAGAAAGTGAGGCCAAACATTACATCGTGAAACGAAGCACAAAAGTAAAATAGAGAAACAAAACTTAAAATAGCTCTGAGTACTGGGCACACATATGTGCCTCCCATTTCCAAGTACTCTTCTCAAGGCCACCATGCCTCCATAACACACGAACCTAAGGAATGTTCCATCCATGTAGCACCTTCTCCTCATGATCCTCGATCCTTATCAGTCGCATCACGAATGTTGTGTCATCCACAGCATCCAATTCTCCCCAATATAGGACATGGGAGTCATAGTGTAGATACTTATGGCACTACAAGACATGAAAGACGTTGTGGATCCTCTCTAATTGTGGTGGAGAATCCATCTGATATACCACCTCACCAACTCATCCCAACACCTTGAAAGGTCCGATGAACCTAGGATAAAGCTTACTTCCTCTACCAAACCTCCACTTTCCACGCTGAGGGGATACATTTAAGAACATGTGGTCCCCAACCTCGAACTAAAAAGTCATCCTCCTATGATTGAAATACGACTTTTTCTGGTCCTAATCCTCCTTTATCCTCCCACACACAAGTTGAACCTTATCCTCCATGATCTGCATTACTTCTAGTCCAAGAAGGGATTCTTCCCCTATCTCTTTCCAGCATATGGGTGAGCGACATGATCTTCTGTACAAGGATTAGAATGGTTCCATGACAATGGTAGAGTTATAACTATTATTGTAAGAAAACTCTACCAAGGGAAAGTGTCAAACCCATGATCCTCCAAAGTCCAAGACACATGCCTGCAGCAAGTTCTCTAACTTCTAGATGGTCCTCTCTGTCTTCCCATCCATATGAGGGTGGAATGCAGTGTTAAGGCGTAACTGGGTGCCAAAATCATGTTTCAATCCCCTCTAGAATCATGAGGTAAACCATGTGTCCCGATCCAAGATTATGGATCTTGGAACTCCATGTAGCTGCACCACTTCACCTACGTATCTCTATGATAAGGAATCCATTACGCTTGACTCCTTGATCACCAGGAAGTGAGATTATTTGGTCAACCAGCCCACTAATACCCAAAGGGCATTGCATACTCCCTGAGATCTAGGTAAACCTGTGATGAAATCTATCGATATGTCATCCCACTTCCACTCAGGAACATCTAAGGGCTGCAACAGGCTGATAGGAACATGGTGCTCAGCCTTCACCTACTAACACACTAGGCATCTTTTCACAAATATTTACACTTCCTACTTCACCCCGGGCCACCAAAACTATTCCCTCAGGCCTCGGTACATTTTAAAGACTCCTGGATACACCACCAGGGGTGAGAAATAAAAAACATGGAGAACTCACTCATACATTTCCATTGGGACAAATTTCTTCCCACAGAACAGCATATGATTCTAATTATCCTCTGTCCATACTTCTAGAGCATCACCCTAGACAACGCAATCATGAATCACCTCAGTCTTTGAGTCTCCCCAATGAGACTCCTATACTCATTGCACTAAGGAAGACTGCACTTTCATCGAAAACAGATAACCTCTTACACTATCCTCCCAGGAATCCAAACGTAAAGTGGTCAACTCCTCCATTGCCTTCCAAGCATTTGTGGATTCTCAATCTACCGCCTTCTACGACTTCCTGCTCAAGGAATCATCCACCACATTCCACTTTCATGGGGTGTAAGAGATCACAAAGTCATAATCCTAGAGTAACTCCATCCACCTTCATTGTCGCAAGTTTAGGTCCCATTGGGAAAAGATATACCTCAATCTCTTGTGATCCGTGAAGACCACAAAGTGCTCCCGAATGAGGTAATTCCTCTACAACTTCAACGCAAACATGACCGTTGTAAGATCTAGATCATGGGTGGAATAATTATATTCATGAGGACATAATTTCCTATACCTATAAGAGATTACTCCTCGCTACTGCATCATGACACATCCCAAGACTAGGTCAGAAGCATCACATAACATCTCAAACATCACCCCTTCTTCTGGAAATCTAATCACCAGGGCACTGACCGGTTTCCCATTCAGATAGCTAAAAGCTACCTAACACTGCCCACTCCACATGAAGGCCTGGTCTTTTCTATTCAAAGATATCAATGGAGATGCAACTCAAGAGAAGTCAGTTACAGACCTCCGATAATATTCTTCCAGACCCAAGAAACTATGAACCTCTGCCACATTCTTGGGTGCTTCCCAAGAAACAATCGCTTCAACCTTTGATGGGTCCACCACTATCCTTTTTTGAGATGCCACATGTGTGAGGAAGTGCACCTCTCATGTCCATAACTTGAACCTGGAAAACTTTTCGTAGAGATGGTGGTGTGGGAGGACCTCCAAGACAGTCCTCAGATGCCCATTGTTCTCCTCCTCTAACCTTGAGTAGATCAGGATATCATCGATGAACACGACTATGAATCAGTCCAGGTACTCATGGAAAAAAGAGTTTATGAGCCCCATGAACATGGATAGTGAATTTGTGACACCGAAGGGCATGACCACAAATTTTAAGTGCCCATACCTACACCTAAAAGAAGTATTTGGGATGTGACCCTTCTTTACACTCAACTGGTGGTATCCAGACCGTAGGTCGATCTTAGAGAACCAACCTTCCCCCTTTCACTGGTCAAAAAGATTGTCAATTCTCATTAGGGGTAACGGTTCTTAACCATCACCTGATTCAGTCTCTAGTAGTCTATGAACAGTCTCAGACCACTATCTACCTTCTTCTCAAACAATACTAGATCACCCCACAACGACACACATGGCTGGATAAAACCTTCCTTCATGAGGTTTTCAACCAGAATTTCTAACTCCTATAACTCAAAAGGTGTTATCTGATAGGGAGCCATTGAAATTGGACGGGCACTGGGTTGTAAGTCTATATCAAACTCAACATCACATCGAGGGAGTATAGTCACAACCTATTTGGGGAAGACATCCAGGAACTCACTGATAACCCCCTGAACTTCCACCATCTATGTATCTCCTGATTCCACTGACATCCCAGCTAACAAAGAAAGAAGAGGCTCTACACACCAGCTGCCCTCCTGACAACTCTTCTTGCCAACGAAAGCTACATGATGGTAGCCCATATCTGAGAACATGATCCTTCACCAGAAGTAGTCAATAACAGTGTTCACAAAAAACAACCAGTCGATGCCTAGGATGACATTGTATGGCTGCATCTGTAGTAGAAGAAGATCCCCACTTGACTGATGTGTCCCCAACATCAGTCTACATCCTCGACAAACATCAAACAGACTGGTCTGACCTCCAACTGGAATACTCAACACCATGGGAATAGGAATTCTCTATACATCTAGTCCTAGATCATGGGCTAGTCTGGGTGCAACAAATGAGTACGAGGATCCTAAATCAAACAAAGAACACACAAGAGTACAAAACAGACTGATTGCACCTCGAACAACCTCTGGCCCCACTGGAACTGCTACCTTTACGGCGTGAAACTTCCCACGCCCAACTCCTCTACTTATCTACTATCAATCTCCTCTCCAACCATGCCCTAGTCGAGGTCCCTAAGGAGTACCCTATGGTCGGCCTTCCCCATAACTATCTACCCTTGGTGGAGCGGGAGCTCACTACGCCTTCTTCTAGAAGGTCATGACCAGCAACTGTTGTTGCTGAGGTGGGTGATGAACTTTCCCACACCCAATATACAATGATTGAAATGGGAACTACTTATGAAGATGTCCACGGCCTCCATAGACAAAGCACCTCAGTCCTGGACTAATGGGAAAAGGGAGAGGACCACGAGATCAAAACTGGAACTGTTGGATCCTACTTCCTGCTAGCCGAAACCTGGAAGGCCCAGATGCTGGAGACTTTCTACTAATGGCTTTCCCCTTTGACGAACTCAGTTTCCTCCCCTCTCACGGCACACCTCCCAGTGATTGCATCCTTTCCACTACCTTGGCCTTCTTTTGGACCTCTAAATATGTCAGTATAGTGAAAGGAGTAACATAATACTAGAGAGAAGGTCGAAGTGCCTCCTCTAAGCATCTCACTTAGGACTCCTCATCTAGAAAAAGATCTGGTGCAAATAATAGGAGATATTTGAACTTGATCCCCGGTTTTATCATAGACATACTCCCCTTATAGAGGGAGAGTATCTCCTGCCTCTTCTCAACCTTCATCGTGAAAGAAAGGAATTCTTCCTGGAACTACCTTTCAAATTCAGCCCATAAGACCTTAGTTTCCTTCCTCTCTCCAAGGTAAAGCGTCCACCACTAACATGTTTCTCCTCATATCTAGCTCACTACCATAGGAACCCATTACTCTGTCGGATCCGGGATCAAGCTGAAAGTGATCACCAGCTCCTCGACCCAAATCTTGGTTTCCATGTCTGAGACGTTTTCCTCATACTTTCTCAGAGTCTACTGCTGGAAGGCACCGAGTGTCTTATACCAATGGTCATCTTCCTCCCCTCGATCGGCCCTCAGCTAATCAATCAGGACAACCTATCAGACCTCAACCACTCATACCACACAGGGGTGATGTCTGGGTTCCATAGATGAAAAAGTAAACAAGGAACTCCTAAGCCCGAGTAGTGTGGAAAATTTCTTTTAAATTTTTTTTAAATATTAATTTATTAAAACTCCTAAAACATCAAGGACACACATGAACACAATTCATTATGATTCATGTACCTTCCATAGTGTCTCTACCCTGCAATCGGTGTAGCCTCACTTGGTTATTAAGTTGGTCCAGAGTCCTTGCATCAGATCCTGGGAGGCCCTAAAATCTTGTGTCCTTGCCGGTCTTCCCTGGCCTATTTCACATTCCAAGATTGTCTAACATTGTTTCCCTACCATCCTAGTCAATCCTCACTATTACTAACTATAAACTCTGTCCTATATCTCAAACTCCCAAAACCTTCCTTTAATACCATTTTTTCATGACCCGCCATCTTTAAGATGAGGGAAGGGGCAGAAAAGTGCCACTCCCTCCCTTCTTTAAGATGAAGGAGAGATAATGAGCCCCCTGAGTTCCACCTTCGATAGGACCCAGAGTGGAAACTAACACCAAGGGTATATAATCTTATGTAATATGGAAGGCATTACCCTTTTTATAGAACAATATTGGGAGATAATATGGAAAATACCAAGAAAATCCAAGTACCAAAAGTAAAAGTAAATCCAAAAACCTTTTCCCACATGCATGTTCAAAAGTAAAGCTGATACAAGGTACAATAAAACTCCAAAGTAAAGTACCAAAAGAAAAGAGACTAAGAATAAACAGCAACCAATCCCTATTCCTAGGCTAGTAAAGTCCAGCATAGTCCCTAAAGTCCTCCCAAAAACCTGAAAATGGTTTTACATATATTGGGTGAGTATACAAGTATACCCAGTAGGAAAACTAAATCCACCTATGTATTAGTGAGGAAATATACTAATGTCCCTGTGAGAAAACAGTCGAACCTCAAAGCACCTATCAAGGAATACTAACTTTCCTAGCCTCACCAAGGCACACTCAACAAATAATGCAAGTCAAGTAAAGTAGTAGTATAAGAACATCGATATTTGGGTACCCTACACCACTTTCTCATTGGTTAACTGCTCATCCCTAAGGACTAACATCTTAACGCTTCCACTCTTCCCATACGCAATCTCACTACCATAACCCACCCACACACACTAGGGCCTCAAACCACACACAATACCATCCATAGAAACCTGGGCCACAACAGCCACATCTCTCACCGGAAGACACATGGGCCTCATCCCGAAGATACTTGGGAAAACAAACATGGACCACAAACACCTAGGCTTATCGTCCACAAAAAAACCCTTTCCCAAAGGATATTGGGATATGGTAAGCCTCAAGTCATTACAGTCTTCCTGGATACACTCGAGCGGTAAGAAACTGAAAGAGGGTGTGAGGAATAAAGTCATTAAAGAACCATCCATCCTCCCACTAAGATGTTAGGAAAGACACCCTCCCCCAAGAAATTTGGGTGTTCAGCATATAGTGATCAAAAGGGGTGGGTGTGCATAGAAATCACAAGGAACTAAAAATTATGCATATATATAAGAAAACAGTCGGCCCGACCTATGGGTTTCCTAACAACCAACCAGCCCACTCAGAACCACTTTCACTACCACCCCTATATGCACAACCACACAACAGCCACTGCCAAAGCATAACTTAAACCCATTTTTTTATTTAACCACTTAACATTTAGTGATTTAGGGGTTCACTTTAGTTTATTCCAGCACCACAGGGAAACTACCAACCACAAACATACCAAAACAACAAGTAAAACCAAACTTTAGTCCCACTACATAGTAGCACAAAACCAGATTTGCAGTCCCACTGCACGCTCCCATTCAACCACTACCAACTATCATTCTTCAAGGTTATACCGCACAATACTAATATTTACTGTTACATTACCACTGCATACAATTCTATATCCACACTGCAGAACCACTACCCAACGTCACTCCATGATCACAACACAACAAAGGTAGTTTAGCTGCCAACAAGTTCATCCATTCCACAATCAATCAATCTCTCAAACTGAGAGGCCAACTCACCACCTATACCACCCCACAAAAAAAGCCCAAAGTAACTACCATTAACCACTGCCTCATTTCACACTCATACCACCCCCTTATTATGGATCCAAATCCTCTTTCCAACCTCATACCCACAACCATGCTCCCAACAGCAACACCACACAACTCGCACAGCACTCAAGAACACCTATAAATAGGGTGTGTGTGTGTATATATATATATATATAACTAAAAGAGGTTATGTAATTCTACATAATTATAACTGGGGTGATCACACAATAGGATTGATCATAGGTAATCCATTTATTTAACCAAGTATAAGTGGTTTAACAGTTTTTCATGTTACGGTTGTTTATTAAAATATTACAACAAATCAAGACATCACTAGACTATAAGAAAATACCACCAATGGTCATGATTTTCTAGGGTCATACAGTCACAAGAATCCATAAAAGAATAAAAGACAACAAATAAAATAGGCGACCAACATCAAACCACTCTCCGCCTATTATTTTATTTACCCCTATTATCTTTTGACCATATTTAATTCTTGTTTATTTCTCATTTCAAGAAAGGTATTCAGATGTTCCTTACAAGGAATCATTAGTACACCCACCCCGTATGATGAACAATTAAGGATGGATGGAAGGAATCCCTACTTAATGATTAAAGGATCAAAGTTCTTCCTTGCACTAAGAACAGGGGTCGCGCGGGGAGTAGGGAAGAACTCCAAGAAAACTGATCAGGATGGGATCTAGCATAGGCGCACAACTCATCTAGGGAGGAAGGCTCTAAGAACACCAAGGGGAAATGGAAAACACAAAAGGAAGTGAAGATCCATGGTTTGAAGATTCAAATCCTATTTTAAAGGAAGAACGATTTTAAAAGACATTATCATGGGATCTTGGTCAAGATCATGACATTTGGGTATCTCAAATCACCCAGAACATTGGGATAATTAAATATATAATAAATACCCTTTGAAACACCGTTAAAATTCCCAAAGAAGGCTTTAAACTTGATTTAAGTTAAATAAAACTTAACGGGGCGAAACTAGAAAACTGGGAAAAGCTAGGAAAACTGAAAATGAGTCACTGATGGGTGATCTACTGACGTTGAGCCCCTGATGGGTGAGATACTGATGTGACCTACTGACGCTGAGCCACTAATGTTGAGCTACCAACCCAATGACCTACCGACGCCTTAGCCTACTGACGCCTGACTCATCGATGCCCTGACTCACCGAAACCAACGCCCCTGACTCACCGATTCTGACACCCCTGACTCACCGATACTGACGCCCCTGACTCCCTGAAACCTCAACCCACCGATGCCCTGACATTACAACGCACTGAAATGACTACGCATTAACATGCCAACACACTGACATGTCAACGCACTGATATGCCGATGCACTGACATGCCGATGCACTGACATGTTGATGCACTGACATGTCAACATACTGACATTCCAATGGAAAACTAGAAATTTGGAAAAATCTTTAAGTGAGCCACCGAAAGCTCCCGAAATACCTAAAATACTAGATTTTCATAAAGGAAGGGCCTGGGGAAATCTGGGTTATTACATGAACCATGAGAACAAAATAACTCAGATAAAACCCAACTTCCCCTAGAGAAATGAATCACATCATGAGGTGTGATGGCCAAGCACTCTACTCATAATCGAAATGTAAATTCCTAAAAATCCTAGCTCTGGTCTACCCAGACTCTTTCCCAAAAGGAAATGACCTAAAAAGAGCGAACCTCCTCTGATACCATTTTGTCACAAACCAGATCTGGTTTCCATTAAGACCAATGCCTGACCTAGTCCTTGGCAAGTCCCGTAGGGAGTTACCTATCCCCACGTGCTGGAACAGGTACCTAAGCACTTATTCCAGCCCATGGGGATAGGGAACTCCCTTCGGTTCTTGCCACAGACCGGTTTGGGCATTGGTTTTGATGGCGACCAGATCTGGTTCATGACACTTATAACCTTATTTCATTCTTATAAAGAAGCATTGTTGGTTTGATCATATCCTTCACTTCATACTAAATTTTACCAATTGAATCCTTTATAACAATTTTGATATTAAATCCAAGACTTTATCTTACCTTATCTTGAGATTTTTTATCCCCCTTATTTTTGGCTTCCCATTTATCAGAACCATTCAAATAATTTAACATCGTGAAAAAATTATGAGTCAATTCATACATTTTCATTTTACTAGATCTAATATTTTTTAATGTCACAAACTTATCATATTATATGATCCCTCTTTCATTCTTGATATTAGTTGGATCAGTATCACCTGCATCTATAGGTTCCAAATAAGTTTCGTTAGACTCTTCACCATCAGCCTTGGTAGTTGAAATAATCATTGCCTTAATGACGTTATAAGATGGAGGGTCAACAGTCTTTGTATCTCTTCCAGCCTTAGTATATAAAGAATCATCATCAGTTATATCCTTGGAATTTTAAACTAAATATAATTAGACAAGGAACCATCCTTATCTATTATCCTCCAGGTTATACCTGTTGAAATTTATTTGAAATCTCCTTCATTTTTAGCTATAGGGAAATAATTCCGACCCTTCTTAGAGAAATTTTGGATTTGATTTTAAAGAGGTATCTCACCAGTATCCTTACCTTTATTATTAGACACTACCTTCTTATATTCATGGTCTGTTATTTTTTTTTCTTTTATATTTAGTATAATCTATGCTTTTATTTTTATACCCCTTCTCAAGTCCCTTCTAACTAGGATTTGAATAAGCATTATCATTTGTGTCCCTCAATGAGACGTTATTCTTTTCGTTATGGTTATTACTTTTTATGTTTTCAATTGAGTATAGAGACATTGACATACTAGACCTTTTCTATTTACTATATCTAGGGTTCATGAAGATCTCTTCATATATATCTACTTTGTGTAACTTTGATTCATTTTCCAAGGAATATACTTCATCCTTAATTTTAAATTAATTTTCCTTTGGAATAATTCCATCTCAAATCTTCTTTTCAATGAATCAATCTATAACTTCACATCATGATTGTCCATATCAAAACATTTATCCATTTGATCCACCCTCAAAATTATCCTAATCCATGGAATATGGTTTAAATCAGTATAATCCTTACCCATAGGGTGAGAACCACTTTCATTTCCATATAATAATTTCCCATCCATCAAATGAATGTTAGGACCAGCTTCCTAAATCTCTTTTCCCTATATAGAAATAGAATTAGTTCCCAATTTCTTTTCTTTATTAGTATGAAACTATTCTTATGGAGTTTGATTAGGTGGAAAGTATTATTTTAGTTTACACATCTCAAATTCCTAAAAAAATCACTCGAGTGACTAATATAACTAAAATTGAAAAAATCCATGAAACCATTCATATTTAATATAAATTATCAAGTCTAAATTCATCACAACCCAAAAAAAATGGTCTTAATGAGATTAGAAAATAAGTCTACCTCAAGAAAAAATCTATAAAAAAGACTATATCAGGAATGCTTAATCTATCTATCCAATTTAATCAGTATTATCACAACTGAGAAACATCCCAAAGAATTTTTGAGTGCCAAAAATCTAATTCATACCCTGTATTTGGACCCTAGTTTGATATATTGATTTCTTAACTGGGGATATATCAAAAAGGGGGTCCTAGTCTTGAATTCTCATGATTCTAGGTTTGATGGAGACAAATAAAAACCCCAAACTTTTTATTTGATTTCATATTAAGGAAAATGATATGGAAAAAACTCTTCCCAATTTAATTCATCCACCACCCACTAAATCCCCAAATATGAAGGAGCTTATTATGAATTTTTTTTAGCTTCCAAAGATTTTTTTACTAAATAATTAGTTGATTGAGAATTAAATTATTTAATTTCTTATTTTATTCTTAGAGAATCATATGGTTTACCATAACAAATGCTAAATATCCATTTCTCATAATTATTTTAGATAGATATCTAGATCCAACGCAAATATTAAATAATAGACTTTTTTATACTTTCTCGGCATATGATACATGATTATTCCTCAAATCATTATGAACCATTGTATCACTAGGTGTCTTTGCATCAGGATTCATCAACATGTATTCAACTAAATTCAAATGTTCTTGAACCAAACCAGTTCCAACAACTACCTCCTTATACATCCCAATAAAAGTATCCCTAGGGTTGAAGTAACATTTTATTGCGATCATCATCGATTAACAATGTCATAATCTCCATGGAATCACCAAAGAGAGAGAAACACCCAAAATTATAATTCATAATAATGATAATGATGATGATGATGTTAATGATCCTAACAGTAATAATAATAATGAAATAATAAAATATTAAAAAATGATAATAATATATTTAAGGCCTTGTTGGTTAATAAAAAACAAAATAACCCACACACCCATGGGCCAATAAGGACATGCCGCACTCCCCTCTAGGGGTCGATTCTCTCTAAAGTTAGATTATTATAATTTTTAAATGGACCAAAGTCCTGAAATTTTATCAATAACATAGATCAAAGGATTATTTTATAGTGAATAGTATTTTTGCTACAATATCCCACATGATATAGTAACTAATTACTACAGCGCCTGCTATAATACTTTGCATTTATACAGTAACTTATACAAAATTTTCCATTGATAAATAATAATAATATTATTATTATTATTATTATTATTATTATTATTATTAATCTATAAAGTCAAGAACCATGTGTTTTAAAAATCAAACTCAAGGTTCCTTTATTAAATGAAAAATAAAAAGGTTACATGGGGAGATATCATGGGAAAACATTGCACACCAAATTCCATCAAATTAAAACATATAAGCTACTAAGGCAGCTAAATAACCCCAAAAACCAAAATCCAAATACTCTAGGTTATAATGTCCCTCAGTCATAGCAACATCATCATATCATTCAATCTGTATATATTATTGTTACCCCTTTCCTTGATTATTTGTTTCCTTGTCTTTAATCCTTCATCTCCCCTATTTTTTCATCCTCCTTAGGATTCTCCCTAGGTTTTGCAATGTCTTATTCTATTCTTATTAGTGTATTTCTTAAGATCGATCTCACTATTATTCATAATCCACTTCCATTTTTACCTAACCTATCATGCTAGACCCCATCTTCGGTATATCATGGTGATGTTTTTTTATAGTGTTGGACTGTGTTAGGGATAGTGTTTATTTTTGTATCTTCCCTCACTTTAGGGGGTCTTCTCATCCTTTTTTCTTTGTTTTTAGAGATTCACATCTCTCTTTTGATATATCTTTATTCCCCTTATACTAATGTTGAAATCTCATTACCCATAATGTGCAACCCCATCTATGGTCAGACACGATGTAGATTTGGTGGAAGCATGTATTGTCCAATATATTCATCTATCTTAGTGTTTTTATATGTTTCACCTATTTTATTCATCTTATTTATTCTTGGAGGGTTTCAGTTGGTGTGTCCTCAACCATATCTACTCTCCTACACTCCTATTTTTATTTATCCCACCATGATTGACCCCATATTGTTCAAGCATGGTGGGGAACATGGTGTTTTGGGACTGTGCTGGTGGAATTTGTTGTTTATAGATCTTTCATCATCACTTCTTATGGTCTTTATTTATTTATTCTCTATGTCTCCCTTAGCCTTTTTGTTCACCCATGTTTCTTTGATGGTGTTTTAGGTATCTATCATCATCTCAACCTCATGGTCCTCCTTTTTCGTAGTTCTCTTGAACCTACTTCTCTAATATACGTTTAGGGTAATTGTTGGGTAGGGTTTATTTGATATTTTTTCTCTAGTGGTGGTAGAACACCTTTAATGAGGTGATGGATTCTTGATTATAAGAGGTTGTTCATGGGTGGTGATAGGTTGGGATGGTGTGTTTCTACCTCATCTATAGGAGGAATTCTTCTAGTAGAATCAGTTTCAACATTGGTGGTGAACTAGTGATGTATTCACTGCTATAGATGGGGTTGTTAACAGTGCTAGAAAAGGGATTTGTTAGTGAAAAAAAAGTGCTAAAAATATAAGATCCATTAAAATAATGTGGCCTTTATCAGTTATTTTTCTAACACTAATAAGGGAACCCCTTTATCAGTACTTTATTTTTATCATTGATAAAGGGTGTCATTTTTAGTGCTTTTTCTAGCACTGATAAAGTCCATATCAGCTACAGCCTTGCAGCGGCCATGAAAAATCTCTATAATAACAAACCCAGTTAGAATAAATATATAGAAATATAAATATATAGAAAATAGGATTGAAATAAAAATATTACATTACACTATTATTTAAATTCGAAATTTACATACAAAATATTTACATTGATGTTATATTTACAATTAATCAAAAAAATTACAACTCATATACAAAATCAAAACTCTTATAGTAGAATTTTTCCATCAATAAATTTTAGTGCTTGTCCCAATAATAAAACCAATGTTTATTTTATTAACAATATATAAAATTAAAAAATAATAATTTTAATATTATATAATACACATATGATAAATTATATTTTTTTTACTATATATATTGATTATATTATTAGTTATACTATTTATTATATTATTAACAGTGTCACTTTTATATTAAAAACATGCACTTCAATTCATACCGACCACATCATGTGTCGGATTGAAGTGCGGTCAATTCCTATACATCAAAAATGAATTATAGATCATTTTACTAATGTTTGAAAATAATTAGATCTTGTTTTTTAGTTTTCTCTATGTGATGTGTGTTTTAAAATGAATTGACACTTCTATATTAAAAACACACACTTCGTGTCATGATGGAAACATCGTGTGTCGTATTGATGTGTGATTAATTTCTACATGTCACAAATGAATTATGGATCATTTTCCTAAATTTTAACAATAATTAAGGCTTGTTTTCTTTTTTTTGAAAATGTGTGCATGTTTTAAATTTAAATGTCACTTATATATTGAAAAATGCACTTTGATTCATACCAACCACACCATATACCGTATTTATGTGTAGTCAATTCCAATATGTCACAAATGAATTATGGGTTTTCTATAAATTTTTAGAACAATCCAATCTTGTTTTCTTTATTTTGGCTATGTGATGAATGTTTCAAACTTAAATGAAACTTATATATTGAAAACATGCACATTGAGTCATACCAGTCACATCGTGTGTCAGATTTATGTGAGGTCAATTTCTACATGTAAAAAAATTAATTATGAACCATTCTCCTAAAGTTTGAAAATAATCTGAGATTTTTTTCTTAGTTTTAGCCGGTGACGTGTGTTTTAAACTAAAATGAAACTTATATATTGAAAACACACACTTTGAGTCCTAACAACCTCATCATGTGTTATATTGAAATGTGATCAATTACTATAAGTCATAAATTAATTATGGATAATTTTCCTAAATTTTGAAAGCAAACTAAGATTAT
Source organism: Viscum album (assembly GCA_963277665.1). Classification (NCBI taxonomy): domain Eukaryota; kingdom Viridiplantae; phylum Streptophyta; class Magnoliopsida; order Santalales; family Viscaceae; genus Viscum; species Viscum album. The sequence continues at coordinate 1,898,606,746 of OY728135.1, read as the reverse complement.
TTTCTTGGTTTTATCTAATAACATGCATTTTAAACTAAAATGGCACTTTTATATTGAAAACATGAACTTTGAGTCATAACATCCATATCATGTGTCAGATTTATGTGTAGTTTATTCCTACAAGTTACAAATGAATTGTGGATCATTTTTTTAAATTTTGAAAACAATATAATCTCATTTTCTTAGTTTTGGGTATGAGAAGTGTGTTTTAAACTAATATGGCACTTTAATATTGAAAACATAAACTTTGAGTCATACCGACCACATTGTGTGTCATATTGACATGTGTTATATTAGTACACATCAAAAATAAATTTTGGATCATTTTCCTAAATTTTGAAAACAATATAAGCTTGTTTGCTTAGTTTTGGCTAGGTGATTCTTATTTTAAACTTAAATGGCACTTTTATATAGAAAACATGAACTTTGATTCATTCAGCCACTTCATGTGTCAAATTTACATGAGTTCAATTCCTACATGGTAAAAATAAATCATGGATTTTTATCCTAAATTTTTAAAATAATATGAGCTCATTTGATCAGTTTTGGCTATGTGATGTGCATTTTAAACAAAAATGGCACTTTTATATTTAAAACACGCACTTCGAGTCATACCAAATATATCATGTATTGGATCAATGTGAGATTTATTAATACATGTCAAAAATGAATTATAGATCGTTTTTATAAAGTTTCAAAACAATTTGATCTCATTTTATCAATTTTGGATATGTAATGCACGTTTTAAAATAAATTGGCACTTCTAATTGAAAACATGTACTTCGAGTTATACCTACTACATCGTGTTTTAGATTGATGTTTCTTCAATTACTTCACATTATAAATAAACTATGGATTGGTTTCCTAATATTTGAAAATAATTTGATCATTTTTTATTAGTTTTGGCTATGTGATGCACGTTTTAAACTTAAATGGAACTTTTGTATTAAAAACACATACTTCCAATCATACCAACCACATCATGATCTATATTGATATGAGGTTGATTCACACGCATAAAAAATGAATTATGTACTTTTTTATGAAATTTTGAAAATAATAAAAGATTATTTTCTTTGTTTTTTATGTGATGGGTGATTTTAAACTAAAATGATGATTTTATATTGAAAACATGCACTTTGAGTCATACCGATCATATCATTTGTCATATTGATGTGTGGTAGATTCCTACATATCACAAATGAATTTTGGAGAATTTTATTAAAGCTTGAAAACAATACAAACTTTTTTTCTCATTTTTCTATAGTGACGCACATTTTAAACTTAAATGACACTTTTATATTGAAAACACACACTTTGAGTCATGCTGGAAACATCGTGCATCGGATTGACATGTGGTCAATTCCTACAAATCACAAATGAATTATAGATCACTTTCCTAAAGTTTGAAAACAATAAAATCTCATTTTCTTGGTTTTGGATTGTGATGTGTGTTTTAAACTAAAATGACACTTTTATATTAAAAACATGCACTTCTAGTCATACCAGACACATCATGTGTTGGATTGATGTGTGGTTAATTTATACACATCACAAATGAATTATGGATTATTTTTTAATTTTTGAAAACATTATCAGTATGTTTTGATGTATTTTTCTATATGATGTTTATTTTAAACTAAAATGAAAATTTTATATTGAAAATATAAAATTTGAGTTGTACCAACAACATCATGTGTCAGATTGACATGTGGTTGATTCCTACACATCACAAATGAATTATGGATCTTTGTCCTAAATTTTTAAAACTATCCGATATAATTTTCTCGGTTTTGGCTATGTGATGTGATTTTTAAACTAAGATGATGCTTTTATATTAAATATAAAAAATTAAAATGATGAGACTATGAGAATAAAAGTACATTTGTAATGGCCTAGAACCTTTTGGTCGAGTACTTTTCCAAAACATGGTTCCATCAAACGGTTCCAACAAAATGGTGGCACCGGTCACAGTCTCACACCGAAACAGTGGCACTGTGAGGGTGGCACCGTGACGGTGGCACCATGATGGTAGAACCGTGTGGAAGACACCATGATGGTGGCACCGTGAGGGGGACACCGTGATGGTGGCACCATGTGGGTGACACCGTGGTGATGGCACCGTGTCCTCACCGAGTGGTCTTCATTCTTTTGTTTCCAGTTTCTGACTTTTTCCACTCCCACAACATATCTTTTGATGTAAAAATGATTTAATACCCCCTTTTCAAATCCATTTAAAGCCCATAAATAATATCTAAAATCCCCCAAGAGTCAGGCGACCCTTAACTTACCAAAACGCATGGTTTTTCCTTAATGTCACACCCTTTCTCCATACTTCCAGCTTTGCCCCTGTTGCGCGATTTAAGGTAAACTGTTTAAACGCACAACTATTATGGCCACATCTTAGATGAGAATTATCAAATTACAATTTATTCCATCATGCGTAACCGCCCAACCACGTGGAAAACCATGATCCTACTTTGAATCCATTTAAAATTCTATATCCCGTAACAATGGGATCTCATCTTTATATCATGCTAGAATTTCTTTCTTCTTCTTCTTGGTTGGTCTCCTTTTTCCTTCCTTGTATGTTTGGAGTCCACCCCCTTCCCGAGGCAAGTGGTGCGCCTGTACTGGAGCTTCCCTACTCATCCTTGGAGTCCCCGGAGTTCCTCCCCTACAAGTCGCGCATCCCCAGTTCTTGGCGCGCAGAGTTAAAACGTCGATCCTTGATCAATCCAGGTATGGTTTTTCCTTCGTCTCTCTTTGTTGTGTATCATGTGGGGTGAGTATGCTATTGTTTCTGCAGGGATGGATGAAACCAAACCTTAATTAAGAGAGTAAAGGGACCTTTAAATAATGAAGAGGTGGTGTGAACGGTTTCTACTATACTCTTTATCCTTGATTATGTGTGGTGAATTGTATGGGCTTATGTATGTTGAAAATCATGGTCTTTGGGAGTCTTTTCTTGTGAACTAACGAACCTCTATTTTACTGGATATTCATGTGATTGAATGACTGTAACATGAAAATTGGTTAATCACGTAAACTTGACCGATTAAATGGATTCCCAATGAACAACAATCCTTGTATGATCACCCTGGTTAACCAAACAGAAAGAAGAAACTTAATGAATGATGTACTTGAGTCTGGAAACTTCCTTGCTCTATCTTGGTGGTATGTCTGTTTGTTCTACTTGATGCTTATGGGGTGATATGGATGGGGATGGGATCCTCTGTTGTTGTACGGTTGTTGGTTGTGGATCTGAGGCTATGTGGGGATGTATCTTGAGGGTTTTTTTGGTTCCAGTACTTTGAGGGATCTCAAAGATCCCTTTGTTGTAACTTTACAAGAGGACCGGGTGTGAATGTTTAAGTACTGTTTGGTTGTTTTTCCTTTCCACAGCTTGTGGTTATGCCTGTTAGTTTCATATTAGTGCAGAATTTACTTAAATGGAATCACTTGAACATGAAACCAAGAATGGGTTCAATGGGTAATTTGTTCTAGGAATGAGTTGTTACTTGGCTGTGAGTGGTGTGACTTTTTATGAATGAATAGTAACAAGGGTGTTTGTGCTTAGGTTGGTTTTGGGACCCCTAGTTTGGGATGAGTTCTTGTTACCTATACATATAATTTTAGTTTTTATGTTTCTTATTCGTGCCCCACCCATGTTGAGCACTTTTTTCCGAACACCCCCATTTCATGGGGGAGGGTGTTTTTTCCAACACTCCTATGAGTGGCTGGTTATTAGCTCCTTTTCTGCTCCCTTTCCTAAATATCCCAAGAATCATCAGTCAAACTGTGATGGCCTGAGGTCCATTAGATCCCAAGATTCTTTGGGCAGGGCAGTTGTGGTGGTTGGCTCAGGTGTGTGTAGGCAGGTTGTCTCCCAAGTGTCTTCGAGATGAGGCCCAGGTGTCTACGGGCGTGGCAGTGGTTGTTCTGGCCCAGGTGTTTACGGGCATGGTTACGTGTGGTTGATATAGCCCAGGTGTTTGCAGGTGGGATGTGTGGGGATGACCCAGGTGTGTACGGGTGGGGTATGGCAGTGGGACAGTAGTGAGAATCGCAAGAGAGGTTCGATGCATAGGATGTCTCCAATAACCAGTGGGAAAGTGGCGCGGGGTACCCAAACGTCGATGTGTTATTACTATTACATTACCTGACTTTTATTATTTGGGGAGTGTGCCTTGGTGAGGCTTGGGTGGGTAGTTTTCCTTGTTAGGTGTTTCGGTTATCTCTTTTCTCACGGTGCATTAGAATGCCTCCCTACTTGTGCACGAGAGCTTTTGGTTTTACCTACTGAGTATACTTGTATGATCACCCTACGTATATAAAACTTCTTTCAGGTTTCCAGGAGGACTTCAGGGATCATGCAGGATCATACTAGTTCGTACGTTGGGACAGTTGTTGTTGCTATTTTCTTTTCTTTGGTACTTTCTTTTTGGGTTTCCTTTACTTTTGAAGCATTACTTTTTTGAACATGCATATGAGAATGTTTTGTTTTGACTTTACTTGTACTTACACCTTTGGAGTTGTTGGGAATTTCTGTCTTATCTCCTGATCCTATTAAATAAAAATGGTAATGCCTTCCATCTTATGTGTGATTATATACCCTGGGTTATATTCACCACTTCGGGACCTATTGAAGGCGGGTCTTGGGGGGTCATTATCACTCCTTCAACTTGAAGAAGGAAGGGTCTGGCAACCAGTTGTCCCTTCTCTCATCTTGGTGAAGGCGAGTCATGACTGAATGGTATCAAAGGAGGGGTTGAGAGATAGGATGGAGTTTGGAGTTAGGCATGGTGAGGATTGCTTGGGATGGTAGGGCAATAGTGTTGGACAATATTGGTACGTGAAATAGTCCAGGGAAGACCAGCTCGGACATGGGATTTTAGGGCCCCCTGTGATCTGATGCAAGGACTCTAAGCCTACTGAATGACCAAGTGAGGCTACACTGATTTCAGGGTAGAGACCCTACGAAAGGTTCATGAATAATAATGACTTGTGTTCTTATGTTTCTTGGGTATTTGGGGATTTAAAATGAATAAGAAGTTTAAGAAAATTTGAAAGCAATATTCTACACTACTCAAGCTTAGGAATTCCTTGTTTACCTTGCAGCTATGACACTCGGATGGTGACCAAGGGTAGTGCGGGCGATCGAGGCCCAGGAGGTTGATTTGGCTGATCGACATAGGGCTGACCGAGAGGAGGAGGATGATCAGTGGCAGAGGAAGCTCCGTACCTTTCAACAGCAGACCCTCGGGAAGTACGAGGGAAGCATCTATGATGTGGAGACAAAGAGCTTGCTAGAGGAGCTGGTGATAGCTTTCAGCTTGATCCAGGCTCCGAAGGAGTACTGGGTTCCTCTGGTTGTAATCCAGATACGTGGAGCATCACGTCAATGGTGGACACTTTATCTTGGGGAGAAGAGGGAGGCTGAGGTGATGTGGATTGACTTCAAGAGGGAGTTCCGGGCAGAATTCCTCTCTTCCATGATGATGGCTGAGAAGAGGCAGGAATTACTCTCCCTCCAACAGGGGGGTATGTTAGTGAGGGAGTTGGGGATCAAGTTCAAGGATCTCCTTCGCTTTGCTCCAGACCTTTTTCCAGATGAGGAGTCTTGGGTGAGATGTTTAGTGGAGGCACTCCGACTTTCCCTTCAGTATACAGTTACCCCTTTCACCCTACCAACATACTTGGAGGTCCAGAAGAAGGAAGAAGTGGTGGAAAGGATTCACATGCTAGGAGGTGTATCGTGAGAGGGAATACAGTTGAGATCATCAAATGGTAAGGTCGTCAACAGTAGGCCTCCAGCATCAGGGCCCTCTAGGTTTTGACCAGTACAGAGTAGGCCTCAGTAGTTCCAGTTCTGATCTCCCGGTCCTCGTCATTTCCTTTCAGGCCCAGGACTGAGATGCTTCATCTGTGGTAGTCGTGGTGCAATGCGGTGGGAGTGGGCCAGTGCAGTACCCACCTCAGCAGCAGTAGGGATAACGATATCCCGCTCCTCTGAGGGCAGACATCACAGGAGGAGGCCGACCTCAGGGGTGCTCCTCAGGGACCTCGATTAGAGCGCGGTCGGAGAGGCAACCGGTAGACGCTGGGTAGAGGAGCTGGGTGTGGGCAGTTATATGCTGCGGAGGTGGCAGCAGGCCTGGAAGTCATTCGAGGTATGGTCATCTTGTTTTGTACTCCTTCCTATGCCTTGTTCGATACATGAGCTTCACACTCCTTTGTTTTCCCCAGCCTGGCCCGTGCTCTAGGTCTAAATGCTGAGAGACTTCCAGTGACCCTGGTGTTGAGTACACTATTAGGAGGTCAGTCCGACTTGTTTTATGTTTGATAAGGGTGTAGACTGATGATAGGGCCACATCAGTCAATCAGGGATCTTCTACTATTGCAGATACATCCATACGATGTCATCCTAGGAATTGACTGGATGTTCTCTGTATGTGCCATTATTGACTGCTTCTGAGGAAGGATCATGTTTTCAAACTTTGGCAGCTGACGTGTGACTTTCATCGGAGAGCGGGGTTACCAGGAAGGTAACCGGCGAGTGGAGCCCCTCCTTTCCTTGTTAGTTGAACTGTTAGTGGCGTCGGTGAATACATAGATGGTGGAAGTCCCAGTGATTGTCAATGATTTCATGGATGTCTTCCCTGAAGAGGTGGAAACTCTACCCCCTCAACATGATGTTGAGTTTGGGATAGACTTGCAACCTGGTGCTCATCTGATTTTGATGGCTCCCAACCGAATGGCGCCTTATGAATTGCGAAAGTTATGGATTCAGATTGACGATCTGATGAAGAAGGGTTTTGTTTGACCAAGTGTGTCACCATGGGGTGCTCCAATATTATTCTCAAAGAAGGCAGATGGTGGTCTCAAATTGTGCATAGACTATCGGAGACTGAACCAGTTAACAGTTAGGAACTATTACCCTCTCCCAAGAATAAATGACCTTTTCGACCAGTTGAAAGGGGCAGGATGTTTCTCCAAGATCGTACTACGGTCAGGATATCACCAATTGAGGGTGAAGGAGGATGAAATCTCAAAGACTGCCTTCATGTGCAGATATGGGTACTTTGAGTTTGTGGTCATGTCATTCGGTGTTATGAAAGCTCCAACTATGTTCATGTGGCTCATGAACTTCGTTTTCCAGGAATACCTGAACTGGTTCATAGTTGTGTTTATTGATGACATTCTGATCTACTCTAGATCAGAAGAGGATCACGTTGAGCATCTAAGAATAGTTTTAAAGGTCCTATAACAGCACCAAATTTATGGGAAATTGTCCAAGTGCAAGTTATGGATGTGAGAAGTGTGCTTCCTTGGACACGTGGTGTCTAAGAAGGGAATAGCGGTGGACCCATCAAAGTTTGAGGCGGTTGTTTCTTGGGCAGCACCCAAGAACATGGCAGAAGTTCGTAGTTTCCTAGGTTTGGAAGGTTACTACCAGAGGTTCGTGCCCAAATTCTCCCGAGTTGCAGCACCTTTAACAGCTTTGACCAAGAAGGACCAGGCTTTCGTGTGGAATGGGAAGTGCGAGGCAGCCTTCAACTATCTGAAGGAGAAGTTGGTTAGTGCCCTAGTGCTAAGGTTTCCAAAAGAAGGGGTAGCGTATGAGGTGTTCTATGATGATTCAGGACAAGGCCTCGGGTGTGTGCCGATGCAACAGCAAGGGTTGATCTCTTATGGGTCTAGTCAGTTACGTCCCCATGAGCATAACTATTCCACCCATGACCTGGAGCTTGTGGTGGTCATGTTCTCACTAAAGTTGTGGCGGCATTATCTCATCAAGGAGCGCTTCGTGGTCTTCACAGAACACAAGTGCTTGAAGTATATCTTCTCCCAGCAAGACCTGAATTTGCGGCAATGAATGTGGATGGAGTTCCTCCAAGACTACAAGTTTGAAATCTCCTACACCTCAGGAAAGGGGAATGTGGTGTTCGATGACTTGATCAGGAAGTCACAGAAGGATGCGGTTCAAGATTCGGCAGATGCTTGGAAGATGATGGAGTAGTTGGCTTCCCTACACCTGGATGCAAGGATGGATGATGGTAGAGGTTTCCTGTTTCAGATGACAGTGTAGTCCTCTCTGTCACAGTAGGTAGAGGAGTTTCAGTGGGGAGACTCAGAGACTGAAGTGATGCGTGATCGGGTTAACTAAAATGATGCTCCGAAAGGGTGGTCAAAAGACGGGAAGAATTGAATGTTGTTTCCTGCAAAGTTGTTCATCCCCGTGGGAATGCATGAGAGAGTTCTTTGCGAGTTCCACAACTCACCCCTAGCAGTGCACCCAGGAGTCTCCAAGATGTACCGGGGTATGAGAAGTCAGTTTTGGTGGCTCGGGGTAAAGCGGGTAGTGGCAGAGTTCTTATCAAAGTTCCTTGTGTGTCATCAGGTGAAGGTCAAACACCACATCCAAGGAGGTCTGTTACAACCTTTAGATATCCCTGAGTGGAAGTGGGATGACATATCGATGGATTTCATCACAGGACTACCCAGAGTTCAAGGGGGTTACGATGATATTTGGTTAGTGGTGGACCAACTGATGAAATCAGCTCACTTCCTAGAAATCAAGGAGTCAGGTACGGTGGGTGCCCTAGCACAGAGGTAGGTGGATTAGGTGGTGCAGTTTCATGGGGTTCTGAGGTCTATAATCTCCGATCGGGATACCCAGTTTACCTCATGGATCTGGAAAGGACTACAACATGCTTTTGGCACCCAACTATGCCTCAGCGCTTCTTTCCACCCCCATACGGATGGGAAAACAGAACGCACCATCTAGACGATGGAGGATATGCTACGGGAATGTGTGTTGGACTTTGGGGGATCTTGGGTACGACACTTTCCTCTGGTGGATTTTTCCTACAACAACAACCATCACTCTACCATTGGCATGGCTCCATTTGAAGCTTTGTACGGGAGGCCGTGTCGCTCACCCGTGTGCTGGACAGAGGTCGGGGAGGCAGGTGTTCTTGGCCCGGAGGTGGTGAAGAGAATGATAGAGAAGGTTCATCTTATACGAGAGAGGATGAAGGCATCCCAGGACTCGAAAAAGTCATATGCTGATAATAAGAGGTGATCCTTGGAGTTCGTGGTTGGGGACCATGTGTTCTTGAAGGTCTCCCCTCGGCATGGGAAACAAAGGTTTGGCAGGGGAAGTAAGCTTTCTCCCAGGTTCGTCAGACCATTAGAAGTGTTGCGGTAGGTCGGTGAAGTGGCTTATCAGCTAGCGCTACCACCGCCGCTACTGAGACTGCACAATGTCTTCCAAGTGTCTCATCTCCGATGGTATCTACACAGCGATTCACACATCCTCGACTGGGGAAAGCTAGATATCGAGGCTGATGTAATGTTTGTAGAAAGACCAGCGAGGATCGAGGATTGTGAGAAGAAGGTGCTTCATGGACGAACCATCCCTTTGGTTCATGTGTTATGGAGACATGGTGGGCTCGAGGAGATTACCTGGGAACAGGAGGCATAGATGTGTGCCCAATACCCAGATCTGTTCTGAGTTTTATTCTATTTTGATTGTACTTGTTTGTGATGAAGCGTTTTACCTTGCTAACTATGTAATGGACTATTCTCTTGTTCTCTGGATATGTGTGTGAAGAGTCTTGACTGTGGGGAAGGGAGGACACAATCCCTAATCAAGACGTTAATGTAGATGCGATTAAACTCGTGTGGGTGAGTCAGTGTCGCCCAAAGCGGATAGTATCTTGACATGGAAGAAGGAACTCCTTAATACCTATGTCTGGATGGCATGGACCTTGAATTTTGGTGTGCTTACTTGGGGGGGGGATAGGAGTGGTAATGTATCCATAGTCGTTCGAAAGATGGATGAGGTTTATTCCTAAGAGGTATCTTCTAGGTAGTAGTTCAGACCCCCCCCCCCTCTTTTCTTCTGGTCTAGTTTCGATTCTCGGGGACAAGAATAGTTTGAGAGGTATCAGATGTAACGGCCTGGACCCTCCTGGTCCAGTACTTTTCCAAAACACGGTTCCATCAAACGGTTCCACCAAAATGGTAGCACTGGTCACAGTCTCACACCGAAATGGTGGCACCGTGAGGGTGGCACCGTGATGGTGGCACCATGATGGTGGAACCGTGTGGGCGACACCGTGACGGTGGCACCGTGTGGGTGACATCGTGACACTAGAACTGTGTCCTCACCAAGCGGTCTTCGTTCTTTTTTTCCAGTTTCAGACTTTTTCTACTCCCACAACATATCTTTTGACATAAAAATGATTTAATACCCCTTTTTCAAATCCATTTAAAGCCCATAAATAATATATAAAATCCCCCAAGAGTCGGGAGACCCTTAACTTACCAAAACGCATGGTTTTTCCTCAGTGTCACACCCTTTCTCGATACTTCCAGTTCTGCCCCTGTTGCGCGATTTAAGGGAAACCATTTAAATGCACAGCTATTATGGTCGCCTCTCCGATGAGAATTATTAAATTACAATTTATTCCATCATGTGTAACCGCCCAACCCCGTGGAAAACCAAGATCCTACTTTGAATCCATTTAAAATTCTATATCTTGTAACAACGGGATCTCATCTTTATATCACACTAGAATTTCTTCCTTATTCTTCTTGGCTAGTCTCCTTTTTCCTTCCTTGTACGCTTGGAGTCCACCCCCTTCCTGAGGCAAGTGGTGCTCCTGTGCTGGAGCTTCCCTAATCATCCTTAGAGTCCTCGGAGTTCCTCCCCTACAAGTCGTGCATCCCCAGTTCTTGGTGCACAAAGTTAAAACATTGATCCTTGATCAATCCAGGTAGGGTTTTTCCTTCGTCTCTCTTTACTATGTATCATGTGGGGTGGGTATGCTATTGTTTCTGTGGGGATGGATGAAACCAAACCTTAATAAAGAGAATAAAGGGACCTTTAAAGAATGAAGAGGGGGTGTGTGCGGTTTCTATTGTACTCTTTATCCTTGATTATGTGTGGTGAATTATACGGGCTTATGTACATTAAAAATCATGGCCATTTGGGGTCTTTTCTTGCACACTAATGAACCTCTGTTTTACTGGATATTCATGTGATTGAAAGACTGTAACATGAAAATTGGTTAATCACGTAAACTCGACCGATTAAATGGATTCCCGGTGAACAAAAATCCTTGTGTGATCACCCTGGTTAACCAAACAGAAAGAAGAAACTTAATGAATGATGCACTTGAGTCTGAAAACTTTCTTGCTCTGTCTTGGTGGTATGTCTGTTTGTTCTTCTTGATGCTTATAGGGCGATATGGATGGGGATGGGATCCTATGTTGTTGTACGGTTGTTGGTTGTGGATCTGAGTCCATGTGATGTTGTATCTTGAGGCTTGGTTTGGTTCCAGTACTTTGAGGGATCTCAAAGATCCCTTTGTTGTAACTTTACAAGAGGACCGAGTGTGAATGTTTAAGTACTGTTTGGTTGATTTTCCTTTCCATAACTTGTGGTTATGCCTATTAGTTACCCAGTAGTTCAGAATTTACTTAAATGGAATCACTTGAACATGAAACCAAGAATGGGTTCAATGGGGAATTTTCTCTAGGAATGAGATGTGACTTGGCTGTGAGTGGTGTGCCTTTTTATGAATGAATAGTAATGGGGGTTTTTGTGATTAGGTTGGTTTTGGGACCCCTAGGTTTGGATGAGTGCTTGTTAGCTATACATATAATTTCAGTTTTTATGTTTCTTATTCATGCCCCACCCATGTTGAGAACTTTGTGCCGAACACCTCCATTTCATGGGGGAGGGTATTTTTTCCAACACTCCTATGAGTGGCTAGTTATTATCTCTTTTTCTGCTCCCTTTACCGAATAGCACAATACTCATCGGGAAGGTTGTGATGGCCTGAGTTCCATTAGAGCCCAAGATTCTTCGGGTAGGGTAGTTGCGGTGGTTGGCCTAGGTGTGTACAGGCAGGTTGTCTCCCAACTGTCTTCGGGATGAGGCCCAGGTGTCTACGGGCATGGCAGTGGTTGTTCTGGCCCAGGTGTTTATGGGTGTGGTTACTTGTTGTTGATATAGCCTAGGTGTTTGCGGGCGGGATGTGTGGTGATGGCCCAGGTGTGTGCGGGCGGGGTATGGTAGTGGGACTGCAGTGAGAATGGCGAGAGAGGTTCGATGCGTAGGATGTCTCTAATAACTAGTGGGAAAGTGGTGCGGGGTACCCAAACATCGATGTGTTATTACTATTACATTACTTGACTTGTGTTATTTGGGGAGTGTGCCTTGGTGAGGCTTGGGTGGGCAGTTTTCCTTACTAGGTGTTTTGGTTATCTCTTTTCTCACTGGGCATTAGAATGCATCCCCGCTTGTGCACAGGAGCTTTTGGTTTTCCCTACTGAGTATACTTGTATGCTCACCCTACGTATATAAAATTGTTTTTAGGTTTCTAGGAGGACTTCAGGGATCATGCAGGATCGTACTAGTTCGTACGTTGGGATATTTGTTGTTACTATTTTTTTTCTTTGGTACTTTATTTTGGGGTTTCCTGTACTTTTATAGCATTACTTTTGGAACATGCATATGAGAATGGTTTGTTTTGACTTTACTTCTACTTACACCTTTGGTGTTGTTGGGAATTTCTGTCTTATCTCCCAATCCTATTAAATAAAAAGGGTAATTCCTTCCATATTATGTGGGATTCTATACCATTGGTGCTAGTCGCCACTCCAGGACCTATTGAAGGCGGTTCTCAGGGGTCATTATCTCTCCTTCAACTTTAAGAAGGAAGGTTATGGCATCATGTTGTCCCTTCTCTCATCTTGTTGAAGGCGGGTCGTGACAACCTTCCCCAATATTTCGAAACAAATCTTCATATTTTTGGGTTGAAGTATCCTTGACTGATTTTCTTATTGTCATTATCTCAGTTGTAGCCTCAAATTTAAATATCTCATGAGCACAAGAAGCTTCAGACATGTCCTTAGCTCTGTCATTATCTATAGATCATAATCTTCCATTCTACTTATCCTTAATAAATGGGTCAAAAATAATATATAAGAATTATGATAAAAATATTTCACATCCCAAATTTATCTATAAGTTCATATCCTATACTATATCACAAACATAATAGGTAATCACCTCAGCTTGATGTCGTTAAAAATTCTGACACCATATACCATGTCCACTCATCTCTAAACAAATTTACTTCTTATTTTGAGTATGTGGATTGTTAGAAGTCTTGGTTGTCTTGATAAAATATAGAAAAAAATGTTTAAAAAATATTTTAAATGAAATTTTAATTACCTTCATAAATTACTTGTTTAAGGATACTATTCTTTTGATGGTATGTGATATCTTTCATAAATTTTTAAATGTGATATCCACAATCATTGTCGTTATTTTACTTCAAAAATTGCAGAAACATTGAACAAAATAAGTAAATTGTTTTGAAATATATTTTGATAGTTAAATATTACTATATATACCTTAATATGTATCCATTTGAAGAAATCCAAGGGATTATTATGTTCATTCACCAACCTCATACCTTTATTTTTCCTATATTTATAGATCACCCTATCATAAAAAGAATTCTCTTAAAGCACAAGATAAAACATAGAATTTGAATTTTTCTATGAAATAATGATTTTAGTGTATTAAAAATTAACAATTGACATCATGTGTGGTTTTTTTGATAGAAATCATTGTATTAAATCCAGAAAATAAACATTTTAGGTATCCAAATTGATAGCGATGAGCATCCAGTGCTTCTTAAAAACAAATAAGTAATGAGAAAAACAAAAATATATTTTATATGATTAGATTTTATACTTTTACTTTTTATTTATAGAGATTAATAGGAGTCTTTCATTTATTTTTTTCTTCCCAAACACCTCGCATAGTGCATCTCTTTTCTTTTCAATTTTTTTCAATTCCAAAGAAAGTTTTACCGTAGAAATGGTAGATGGATTAATGAGTCAAAATATTTATTCATAGGATTTAACCTTTATATAGTAGTAATATATATTCCTATAGAAAATATGAATAGTTATTAATTGTAATGAAAATAGTAAATCATTTTTTGGAAATAAGGATTATAAAAATGTTCCTCATGTATGTATTCACAACTGAGACTCACAGCCATTCAAACTTCATAATCTCATTTATAGTCTCCATACCAACCATTTATATATTTAAATCTCCAAATATTTCTTCTTAATATTTAATGTAGAAAATATTTCCATATTTGGATATTGTATATTCATGGACTTCTAATGTTAATATATGTGGTAATGGAACTGACGGGGTTAAGGTACCCTCAAAAGGTCCTTTTGATTTCTCGGTTGATTCACTATATTGTATTTATTTGAATTTCCATTTCCCCTTCTTTTTATCTAATTGTAACACCATGCCTCATTTCAAACCTTTTTTCATAAACTATTAAAAAATCCTTTGAAAAATATTGTTAATTAAATACCTCATATATCTTTATAAGATTGGAAATCCATGCCATGAACGTTACAATAGCATTATCAACTATGGTAACATCTAGATCATCAAGTGGAATAGGAAAACCATCACTCAAATGATGATATACTTCAATCCCCACTCTCATGTGATCTTTTGGGAGTTTTTTTGTGTAGCATGTATCATGGGATATTATACAATATACCCTTCACAACAAGTTTATGTGTGGGTTTGGATTGATATAAATCACATACAACTTGACCCTACAAAATTTTAGTAATATAAAGTTATCATAAGTTATTTGATTCACATTTAGAAGAAAGATTAATGAAAAAATGACTATCTTATATAAGTAATAAGGTTGATGGGAATGGATTGCCTCAAAACTAGTGGGGTCATGTGGCACTTCATGTACTGATTGTTGTTCCACTACCAGTTCTCTTTGATCCTTTTGCATATATTAGTCTAAAAAACAAAACTAGAAAATAGTATATTTGAAATCATCTATCTTTTCATGCATGTATTTCATCATCTCATATGTTTCTCCTTGAAGCTTTATCTTCCTGAAATATGTTCGAGGTGACACTCCATAACCTGCACCTCTAATGCGGCCATATTTTTTTGGACGCTTCAAAAATACAAAAATTAGTTTTTTTCTAGGTGTATTCAATGTTTATTATTGTGCCTAAAACTTAAAAAAAACATATTAACATAAATAGACATTTTTATCTAATACTGTTGTAAATCATAATGAATTACTATTATGTCATACATACACATGATTCTCATACAACTTGTGTTTTTTTCATCAACTAGTTTACTCTATTTATTTACATGAGTTTCCTTCTATATACTGTGACATGGGATGGGAGTGGATTCAGATTTTAATTCATTAATCAGCATATAAAAAAGTAACATATGTTGTTTCATATCACATAAAACTTTTATTGTTGATTTAAAATATATTCCATTTTCTTTTCAAGTGAAGTGTACCCCATCCTTGATTTATAATATGGATATATTGGTTTTGTTTCACATTTATTATTTTCATCACTCCTTTTTTGTTTCATAAATTAACAATTTTGAATCAAATTGGATAAAATAAATAATTTCAAATAAAATATTATCAAATAAAATGCACCTGAAATGATTTCTCATCACGAAGACTAATAAAAGACTTCCATGTTTCCTGGTTTATAATGTGTTCATATGTAATTGGTGGGTGGGGTTTATTTTCCCCTATGAGTTTTTCCAGTGACCATTAAGAAATATTTATTATTAAAATCAACTAAAATAAATGAACTATCCAGGGTATAATAAAAATTAAATCAATGTTTCATTATATAATTTTTCGATAAAATAGAGAAATTATATCGTAACATTATCCTAATATCTTACCAATGGAATTCCTTCAAAGCAGGCATGAAATTATTCTATGTATCAATATCAATTAGGATGTTCATTATTGTTGTGATCCCAATATAACTAATGAACATTGACTTTTTGGGATCAACTGGTTGGCCTCATTGATTCCATCCAACCTCAAATTTTATAACTTTTCTTTTTTCCGTGATAATTTTAGTTAATATAGTGATGTTACATCATTCTTTTTTTCTTCATCATTATGTTGTTGATCCCCAAATAATTACATATTTTCATCATAAATTGTACATTCTTCATCTATATTGGTAAAATCATCATGTGAAAAATTCATTGTCCTCCTGAGTTGTTGACCAATTATTGAAATTACATAAATATAGTAGATAACACATAATATTATGATTAAAGGCATAGTATAGTAAAAAACACTTTAACCTTCTCATTGAACACTCTTTTTTTCTTTAAAGTTTAAAGGTGTTTTTCTCCTTTATCGAGTATCAAAATCCCCTCTTTTTTGTCCCCTATAATATACAATACATTTTCTACATTGGGGTCACTATGAAATAACTATTATCTCCCAATGAAAGGGTCATACTTAATTGAATTTTCATCTAACATTGTATTTGTTTTAGTTTCCAATGGTACAATTGACTAATTCTTGTTTATTGGATATAAGACATAAAATACATGCATTTATTGTGATTCCATTATGAAAGGATCATCCTTATACCCTTTTACAATTAAATTCACTTTCATGAAGCCTAATTCATTGAATTTCATTACACTCCTATTTTCAACCCATTTGTAATGGAAAATCGATAATTTAAATGTTGTATAATCCAAATCATATATCTATTTGATGATGAAAAAATATGACATGTTCACATAAATTATATTTCTATCCTTGGAACTGGATACATGCATCGCTTCATCCATAAGTGTAACTCTACTATTTTTCATTGTAGTACACTCATCTTGTTCCTTTATATAGAATGTATAACCATTAATTACAAAACTAGTGTAAGATATAACATTTACATTTGGTACCCTAGCTATACATCAAAGTTTTTTGGAAATTGAATTTGTATTTTTAGATAAATTCTTATATATATGATCTCAAAACCATCTCATAAACTGTTGATTAAATGTATGTGATATCCATCATTCATACCTTGATGGATTAAAATGTCTAAGAATTACATTATAACCTTAAACATATAGATAAACCTCAATACTATTATGTAAAATGTAAAGGTGAGATTTATCCAACTCTATGATGTAAATTGTAATAACAACTCTTACAAAAAATCCCTTCACCCATAAGCCATCCATTTTGATGAGATTTTGGAAGACTAATTTTATTAGCATCTGATAAGTGACTAGTAAAGAATTCAATAGCTTCTTAAACAATATATCATTCTATAATACAACCTTTTGGTCAACTTCGATTCTTGACGTACCATTTTAAAATCTTCATATCCCATTAAATGGGGTACATTCATCTATAATATACAGGACCACATAGATGAACCTCTATAACAAAGTAAACCATAAGGTGTACCATTATATCAAATAATTATAATGGTAAGAACATATATAATTCATATAATATGATTTCAATCTATTTATTCAGGATTTTAAAATTCTTCATGTTTATAACATTGTTTCATATATATTTGAAAAGGAAGCATAATATGGTTAATATATGTGATACATCTTTAGGTAGAAGGAAACGTTAACCAATGGACATTAAATATTTCATCAAAACATAACATTCATTTTATTTTAGACCCTGTAACTTTAAATTATTCATTGAAATAAAATTATTGATATTTGATGAATACCCCTCTAAAAATTTTACACCATTAATAAAATTGAAAATTTGTAATTTTTTTGTCTATATAGAGTGTAATCTACTGGAGGAAGAAAATTTATCTTTTCACCCTTCATAGGTTCCAAATAAACCCTTATCCCCATGTCAATCATGTCCAACCTTTCCTTAATTCCATATTTTTTTCATGAACATTTATTAACATGAAAATAACACTATCAAATACATTTTTTTGCATACATGACATCAATAAAATGTTTGATGTATAAAAAATTATAGTATGGTAATTCAAAGAAAATTGATCACTTTTTCCAACCTAATTATGTAAGGTTTTTTTAAATGATTTACCAAAAATAGTGTCAATATTTTTTACTTTCTCAAATAGTTGATCACCCATTAGTATAGATTATGTTGTACCTTATTCTGTACTCCCATCGAATGATGTTGTCTAGGATCGGTATTTATGTCATCAGGGTAAAAATTTGTGATGTCTAAAAAACATAGTCTTTGAGGAATGTTTTAATCTAATTGATAGTGTTCATTATTCACAAATGGGACACCCCAAAAATTCCTTTAATGTTATATCCTGGAAAATTTCCATAAGCAAGAAAGTCGGTTATCATCCCATAAAACATGACACTCAATGTGAATTCTTTACTTCTATGAGAATCATACAATGTGACACGTGTATCCCAAATAAATTTTAGATCTTTTTTCAATGGGTCAAAATAGACATCAATATCATTACTGGTTGTTTTGGTCTATATATAAACAATAAAAATATAATGTATTTTTGATTCAATCATAACCATGGTGGAAAGTTATAATTTACCAATATAACAGGTCATGTACTATGAGAACTACTATGTACACCAAAAAGGATTTATTCCATATATAGATAATTCAAGATAGAGGTTTCTTAGATCATTTTCAAATTCAGGATACTCATAATTAATTTTCTTCTACTAAGGTAATTTTACTAGGTGATATAGTTTCCCATCTTCAATTATTGTATCTTATTTCCTTGTCAATTGTCTAAAGGTTTCCTAACATCCATATAGTCAGTTAAACCTTTGAATGATAGGAAAATACCATACAATTTTCAAAATACTTGATTCATCTTTCTTGTATCGATTCACTTCACACTTAGGTAATTTTATGAGTGATTCATGGTCCTATAAAACAATATGAAATCATTTGGACAGGCATTCCTTTTTTAAAGATCATGACCATTAAACATAGAATTCACTTAGAGGCATATGTTTGATAAGTAAGATTATTTTCTTCATATTTCATATCATTCAGGAGACCATGTAGTTCTATAAAGCTCGTGTCACTCCATCTACTGCTAGCTTTCATATTATAAAACTTCGATATAGTTGAAAATGTTGTATATTTAGTACAAATTATATACAATGGTCACTTATCATGACTATTTAACTTCTCAAAAAACATTAGACAGTCACAAATTCCATCTTCAATTACCATTATTATTTCTTCTATACAATCTCCATCGTCATTTACATTGGTATTCATATCAAATGATCCATAAATCATAGTATCATCCCAATCAGTATGTACATTAAGTTTCTCCCCATGCTTCGTCTAATATTTATAGACCTGGTCTATTCTATGAAAAATCAAATGTTCTTCCAACTCTTCCAGATGAATTTTTCTTGAATAACAAAAATGTAAACACAAACAAAGGATTTGATAAGGGTCATATGCATGCTATATTGCAAACATGATGAACTCTTTAACTCCATAATAATAATATTTTTTTATACAATTATCATCTATCCATTTTGGATTCATATCCATCTTATTAGGTTCATAAAATATTCATTTTATACAAAAAATAAATAAATACACATATAGTATTCATAATAAAAGGTGAAAGTTATATATTCCTTTAATAAGGAGAACCCAACATTTGAATGTTATTGGTGATGATTCCTAATAAGTTATCATTTTACACAAGGGTGGAATGAATAGAAATAACTTGGTGTAAACATGTGGTTGTTGGTCCAGGTTCTTGATTTTATGTTTTTTGGGACAAAAAGGTGATAATTCTTGGATAGTTTTTGTATCTTTTCTAGGTGGGAGTCCAATAAGAGGGATGAGTTGGTGTTTATTTATTTCTTCACTTGATATGTGGTGGGACATGTGGTTTTCTAGTGATAGGGTTCTTAGGAATCGATTTTGATGGTCTTTTATTAGATTATGAAGCAATTAACTTCAACACAAGTTAAAGAAGTGTCCTGATGGGATCAGCATAAAGCATCATCTCAAACTAATTATTGAAGTATAAGCCCAACTACCTGGGATCACTTGAAAAAAAACTCAACCTCAGTGGAACCAACAAAGAGAATCAACTATAGAAAAATGTCAGAGTGGAAACCGAGAGTTAGGTTTTAATAAGACCAAAGAAGATATAGATATTTTGAATGAAGGTCATGATACAAATTTAAAGGTTGAAGGGTAGCCAGAGTGGATCTTTAAATAGAGTTCAGGTAATCCTCATTTCAAACTAAAGTTGGTCATGATTCTATTTTTTTTATATAGAAATAAGTATTCTCACACCTCAATCATATCAAATTTATCACAATAACCTTACCATTGTTGATTTAATAACTCTCAAAACCTTTCTTCCTTCTCAATAAATGAAAACATAGTTGTTATTATTTAATAAAAAAATACTAAAAATATCTAGTAACTTAATATAAAATGATCCCAATAATTCATCTGACAACATATTTTGGGGAATTTCTTATTTATATAAATAAATCAATATTTAAGTGATTTAGAATAAAAAAAATATGGGTATTCTCATTTATAATGTTATTGAGTAGATTATCTAAAATATAAAATGTTAACCAAATTTTATAAACGTTATTCATGTATATAGAATGAATATTATGTTAAATCACGAACAAAGACACTTTTTTCATATAGTATATAAAAATAAAATTTATGTATATGCAGTAATAAAAACTTGTAAATTATAAAACCAATTTTTAATCTAATTATATATTTAATTTTCCCACCTCTAATATAGAAAATGTTTACTTTTTGTTGTGTATGCTCACTACGAGTGAAAAATTACAAAACTATGACACTATGAATGAAAAATAAGGTGAATTAATCTACTTAATAATGATCTAAAACTTTCTATTGGGTATGCTCACTTTTTGTATCATTCTTACAAGAAGGAATTTTTAACTGAACATGAGGTTAGTGGTTAGTGTTTCAAAATGTATATCATAGATGTTCACGATAATGAAAATATTAAAAGGATCGGGGTTCTTCTACCAGTTAGTGGAAGAAAATAGGAATAATTGTTTGATTTTAATCCATGGGGGAAGGAAGGATACCGGGAACTTGACTTCTTCTCCCTCGTGTTTGAAATTCGATCTAAGTCCTCACTCCAAATTTACCTCAGGATGTAGAAGGAGTGGTAAAGTTTCGGTGACCAATAATTTTCAGTAGCCAAGTGTCACGTATGATTAATTCGAAGATATATCACATGATTAAATAGAAATGTAAGATTCAGAAAAATAGTGAGAAATCATACGTGACATTTGTCCAATGAAAAGTATCAGTCACCCAAAATTGAAATCAAGAGAAAACAGCGAGGCTGAGAAGAATTGAGATGGTTGGAAGAAGTGTGAGTTTGTAGGTGAACTATGTGATAGCTTCACTTGATGAGAATGTTTTCAGGACTACAGGAAGTAGTGTTTGTTGGTGGTTCCATATCAGGTATGTGTGAGGTATGTGAAATGCATCGAGGATAGTATCACGGTAATAAAGACACTGATAGAGGAGAACATGTGATTTTGACTAAAGAGCAGCAGAAATAATCACATACCATAGGTTTTGAGAGGTTCAATTCATCCGAGAAGGTAGAGGGGGAGCGGCGGTAGAGGTAGACATCCATGAGAGATTGAATGGTGTAAAAGAAGTGGGTTCTGTTAAGATTGAATTTATAAGATCGGGAAGGGTTTTATTAGCACTAAAAAGAAAAAGTGCTAATAAAGATGGGTTTTATCAATGCTAAAATAATAAGCACTAAAAAAACCTATTTTTTTAGTGTTTTTTTAGCTCTGATAAAGAGAGGTTTTATCATTGCTTAATATTATAGCACCGATAAAACCAATATTTATCAACGCTTTTTTGAAAGTGCTGATAAAAAGTGTTTAAAATAAAATACAAAAAAAATAAATGAATATAAATTAAAAATTAAAAAAAATTAAAAAAATCAACATTATTAATTAATATATAATCTTAAATGCATGAATGTTAAAAATGAGTGAAATTGGATAATTAAAAATGAATAGACTTCAAAAATATTAAAAAATGGATGAGTTTTATTAATTATACAAAATATAAAAAAAATGGATATATATTAAAATAAAGATGAATACATATTGAAAATATTAAAACATAGTAAATTAATATGTATAAATAAATATTAGAAAATGATTAAATTCCAAAAAATTAATAAATATTAAAAATTAATAAATAATATTAACTCAAATAATACTAAAAATGAATAAATAAAATTTATTAGATAAAAAAATATTTAAAAATATTAATTCTTAAAATTAATTACATAAATTGTAAACATGTACAAAAATTGAAGAAAAAAATAAAAAAAAATGCACTTAAATGAATTAATTATATATATTTCAAGCATTTTAAAAATATTACAACTTAATAAATATAATTGAATAAATATTAATCATATAAATTAAAAAAAATATTAAGAATATTAAAACTTGATAAATAATTATACATAAATAAATATTTAAAAATGAATAAATTACTAAAATAATAATAATAATAAATATTAAAAATGAATAAATAATATTAAATAGAATAATATTAAAAATGAAATAATAAAATTGAATAAATTTTAAAAAATATTTACAAAGTTGAATTTTTGAAATTAACTACATGAATTGAAGACACATAAAAATGAAAAAAAATGAATTTAATGGATATTATTAATTATATAAATATAAAAACTATTAAAAATGAATTATATTGACTACAAAAATATTAGAATTAAAATGCATTTGTAGAAATCAATTATATAAATTTCAAACATATTAAAAATATTAAAACTTAGTGAATAAATATGTATAAATTTTAAAAAAATAAATAAATTCCAAAAATATTAAAAATTAATAAATAATAAAAATGAAAAAAAAGTTATATAAAATGAAATAATATTAAAAGGTAATAAATAAAATTAAATAAATTTCAAAAATATTTATTATTTAAATTAAAAAATTGTTAAAAATGTATTTAAATAAAATAATTATATAAATTTCAAACATATTTTAAATGTTACAACTTAATAAAAAAATGAATAAATATTATTCATATAAATTACAAACATTTTGAAAATATTACATAGTAAATAAATATATGTATAAATAAATATTAGAAAATGATTAAATTCAAACAAATATATAAATATTAATAAATATTAAATAAGAATAAATAATATTAAATGATAGAATATTAAAAATGAATAAATAAAAATTAATATATAAAACTATATATAAAATGAATTCATAAGATTAACTATATGAATTGTAAACAAGTAAAAAATGAAGAAAATATAAAAAATTCATTTAAATAACTTAATTATATAAATTTTAAATATCTTAAAAATATTACAACTTAATAATTAAAATTGATTAAATATCAATCATATAAATTAAAAACATATTACAAATAATACTTAGTAAATAAATATGTATACATTTTAAAAAATGGATAAATTCCAAAAATATTATATCAAAAATGAAAAAATATATATATTAAATGTGAAATAATATTAAAAATGAATAATACATTCCATACATACACATATACACATGTCCTATACATACACATACACGAATATACACATGCATATTTGTACATCCCACGCACATGTGCACATACACGAATACATGCATACATGCACATGCATACATATACACACGTAAAACACACACACACACACACACATATATATATATATATAAACATACAGAAAACACACACACACATAGACATAGATATAAATATATAAATTTAAAAATCACATATTAATAATACATATTCATTTATATTTATATAATTGTTTAAAATTTTAAAATATATATTAATATAACATATTTATATTAGTTATATACAATTTGTAATTAAATGTTTTTTAATATTAATTAGTTAATATTTTAAAATAATATTAATTTTTAATTAAATTATAAACCATTTTTCATTAAATATAAGACATATAAATATGATTTAAAATACATTAGTATTATATAAATAATTTTTAAAAAAATTATATATATATATATATATTAATATATATTTCTATATGAAATAAGATTTTCAATAATATATAATTTTTTTATATGGAATTTTTAATTAAATATCTTATATATCAAGTGTAAATGTGTATTTATTCATATATAAATCATATTTAATAAAATATAATACATTTTTAACAATATAAATATATTTATATATCAATATATGTTTTTTAATGATAGAATTTTTTTATCAATATACCTTTTGTCGGTGCTTTCTTTTAGCACTGGTAAATGGTACATTTATCAGCACCTTTTATTTAGCATCGATAAAGAATACCTTTATCAGTGCTTTTTATCTAGCAAAAATAAAGGGTAGCACTATTTATCACTGCTTTTGTAGTAATGCTAGTGTTTCAGTTTCCCGTGGTTCCATTGAAATGTCACGATGTTAATATAATAGTGAGTATGGGTTTTGTAGTGGTGTTGTTTTTTATGAAATTTTGTGTTATTGGTTCGATTTATAGAAGTTTTTCCAATAGCAGTTTGGTAGTGATGGTCATTCTAATGAATTTCCAGTGACTTGTTCGAGGATGGTGGTCAACATGTTTCTTAGAGAGCTTGGATTGGAGGACAATGTCTTGGTTCAATGACATTGGGACTGTAAATTTCCTGACCCGGGAGCCCCTAGAAAGGTTCTCCGAGTTGGGTTGGCCACATGACCTCAATCGCATCTCCCTAAATGTCAGAGGCTGCTAACTAGTATTGAGGGATTTTTAACGTGCTTGTGGGGGAGACTATGCCCTCATAGGTAAAAGGTAATACACAGTATAAGAAAATAAATTTATAACAAGTAGAAGAAGCATATAAATAAACAAACTATAGTAGATGAAAATAAATAATCCCAACTGAATAAATGACAAGTTCAGAAGCATATAAATAAAACTAGATACAAAATGGTGTCATGTTATGATGTTTTTACTAAAGTAAAAGTATGGAAATCAGGAATAAAATCATGTTATCAAAGCTATAATGAAAAGGACACAAAGTGAAACAACTGCATCTTGAGAAAAGGCTTAGTCCTCTGCCCCCAATATCCATCCTAAGTAGCAAGAAACACTCAATCATCAGAAGCAGCACGCTTCCCTTTATCCATACCTATGAACATATAATCTACTTGGGTATCAAACGATGCCCAAGTAGGGGTGTGAGATAAAATCTTAGTAGGTCGTCACCCATGGTGTCTAAAACTTTCCATTTCATATTATAAACAAAAGTAGTGTGCCAATAGATGATAAATGCAAGCAATTAAATAAACAAAATAAAATGAGTGTAACTTGGTTTGGGTTCTCAATGGAACCCATCCTATACCACCTACTTTAGCCTAATCCATGAATCTGAATGAAGTACCTATATAAAGTAGGTTGTATATATATATATAAACATGGAAAAAAGAAGGAGGACTAAAAAGGATCATACCCCCAAGCTTGTGTTATAGCTTGGGGTCTAATTTATGTATCAAAAAAGGGTGTTTCAAGGAACCAGAGAGGTTTCACATTTCAGAAGAAACTCTAACTAGAATCAATAAAAACCATCCTCGCATTATCATTATTATTATATGAAAGTTTAGACTTGGATTCTGAGCCCATCATGTAGGTAACACTATGGTACATCCTTCAATTTATTCAATACCATCGAGCTCATCCATGGAAATCCTCTGAAAGACCAAGTATCACTCGAGGCATGGTTTATCATGAGTCTGTCCTAGGTATTGAACATAAGGGGTCGAGTATCACCCGAGGCTTGGCATAGCCACTTTTCCAATGGGTTCATCCTCGATTTTCCCTTAGGGAACCAGTATCACTCATGAGTATATAGAAAGCCCAAGGAAACCCTTGACTGGAAAAGCCTATGACATCGCCTCCCCGATGCGTAGTGTGGTAACCAATCAAGAATAGAGAGTCAATGTGTGGGTCCTTAATACAGAACCCACTTTATCTCCCCACTCTGAATTCAAGCAAGTGCCACAGCAGAATTTTCTAGAGTTTACCTCAAGAGTTTTGGTGGACACTTCTAGCTCTGAGGTCACAACTTCACCTTCCTCCAAAGGGCTCCCACTGTCAGTATCTTCTCCCCAGGAGGGCTCCTCTATTTTTTTAGGTAAAGGGAAGCACTCCCTCATCTTAGTAGTATAAAATTATGCTAGGGATGATTTAATGAGTAGTAATCTCACTCGATCCTTCATTGGAAGTGGGGTGCCCCGAGAATGAACGATGTCCTCCAACTCTGTGATGTATTGTTCCCCTTCCACCTGAGACACCAAAAAGTCATACTTGGCATAGAAAATCTCTGAAAAATTAATCTTGAGATGGTTAAGGTGGTACCACATCTCAGAGAGACTAATGAATTATTTTTTGATGTCCTAGGTATCCCAAGCCTTGGGATAAACATCACCCTCAGTCATATTTATGTGGCGCATCCGCTTCCCAAGCACCTGAGGGGGTATCCTGCAGAGCCCCCTAAGTTGCCTCTATCCCTCCTGGCTCTGCCTAGTTGGATCCACTAGATCATTAGTCCTTTATCTTCCACTTTCACCTAGATATGGCCTTAAAATCACTTGACTTGTTGTTGCTGCACCACGACATGTTTTTTCTATTGTCTGACCCCTACCTCGGGGTTGAGGGGGAACTCCATCATCAGCACGGAAATTCTGTTGCTTCAAAATTTCCCCTAGGTAGGCTATCTCCCAGCTCTTCTCATACTCCTCGACCATCCCATAGATGGTGGTCGGAAGAGGCATATCATTTTTCATTTTCCCATATTCCTGTGTGAACATGAGCCACATCTACCTCAACACACATGGTTAGCCAGAGTGGATCTTTAAAGAGAGTTCAGGGAATCCTCATTTCAAACTAAAGTTGGTCATGATTCTAATTTTTTATATGAAAATAAGTATTCTCACACCTCAATCATATCAAATTTATCACAATAACCTTACCATTGTTGATTGAATAACTCTCAAAACCTTTCTTCCTTCTCACTAAATGAAAACATAGTTGTTATTATTTAATAAAAAAATACTAAAAATATCTAGTAACTTAATATTAAATGATCCTAATAATTCATATGATGAGATATTTTGGGGCATTTCTTATTTATATAAATAAATCAATATTTAAGTGATTTACAATAAAAAAATATGGGTATTCTCATTTATAATGTTATTGAGTATATTATCTAAAATATAAAATGTTAACCAAATTTTATAAACTTTATTCATGTATATAGAATGAATATTATGTTAAATCATGAACAAAGACACTTTTTTCATATAATATATAAAAATAAAATTTATGTATATGCAGTAATAAAAACTTGTAAATTATAAAACCAATTTTTAATCTAATTATATATTTAATTTTCCCACCTCTAATATAGAAAATGTTTACTTTTTGTTGTGTACGCTCACTACGAGTGAAAATTTACAAAACTATGACACTATGAATGAAAAAGAAGGTGAATTAATCTACTTAATAATGATCTAAAACTTTCTTTTGGGTATGCTCACTCTTTGTATCATTCTTACAAGAAGGAATTTTTAACTGAACATGAGGTTAGTGGTTAGTGTTGAAAAATGTATATCATAGATGTTCACGATAATGAAAATATTAAAAGGATTGGGGTTCTTCTACCAGTTAGTGGAAGAAAATAGGAATAATTGTTTGATTTTAATCCATGGGGGAAGGAAGGATACCTGGAACTTGACTTCTTCTCCCTCGTATTTGAAATTTGATCTAAGTCCTCACTCCAAATTTACCTCAGGATGTAGAAGGAGTGGTAAAGTTTCGGTGACCAATAATTTTTAGTAGCCAAATGTCACGTATGATTAATTCGAAGATATATCACATGATTAAATAGAAATGTAAGATTCAGAAAAAATAGTGAGAAATCATACGTGACATTTGGCCAATGAAAAGTATCAGTCACCCAAAATTGAAATCAAGAGAAAACAGTGAGGCTGAGAAGAATTGAGATGGTTGGAAGAAGTGTGAGTTTGTAGGTGAACTATGTGATAGCTTCACTTGATGAGAATGTTTTCAGGACTACAGGAAGTAGTGTTTGTTGGTGGTTCTATATCAGGTATGTGTGAGGTATGTGAAATGCATCGAGGATAGTATCACGGTAATAAAGACACTGATAGAGGAGAACATGTGATTTTGACTAAAGAGCAGTATAAATAATCACATACCTTAGGTTTTGAGAGGTTCAATTCATCCGAGAAGGTAGAGGGGGAGCGGCGGTAGAGGTAGACATCCATGAGAGATTGAATGGTGTAAAAGAAGTGGGTTCTGTTAAGATTGAATTTATAAGATCGGGAAGGGTTTTATTAGTACTGAAAAGAAAACGTGCTAATAAAGATGGGTTTTATCAATGCTAAAATAATAAGCACTGATAAAACCTATTTTTGTTAGTGTTTTTTTTAGCTCTGATAAAGAGAGGTTTTATCATTGCTTAATATTATAGCACCGATAAAACCAATATTTATCAACGCTTTTTTGAAAGTGCTGATAAAAAGTGTTTAAAATAAAATACAAAAAAAATAAATGAATATATATTAAAAATTAAAAAAAATTAAAAAAATCAGCATTATTAATTAATATATAATCTTAAATGCATGAATGTTAAAAATGAGTGAAATTGGATAATTAAAAATGAATAGACTTCAAAAATATTAAAAAATGGATGAGTTTTATTAATTATACAAAATATAAAAAAATTGGATATATATTAAAATAAAGATGAATACATATTGAAAATATTAAAACATAGTAAATTAATATGTATAAATAAATATTAGAAAATGATTAAATTCCAAAAAATTAATAAATATTAAAAATGAATAAATAATATTAACTCAAATAATACTAAAAATGAATAAATAAAATTTATTAGATAAAAAAATATTTAAAAATATTTATTCTTAAAATTAATTACATAAATTGTAAACATGTACAAAAATTGAAGAAAAAAATAAAAAAAATACACTTAAATGAATTAATTATATATATTTCAAGCATTTTAAAAATATTACAACTTAATAAATATAATTGAATAAATATTAATCATATAAATTAAATAAATATTAAGAATATTAAAACTTGATAAATAATTATACATAAATAAATATTTAAAAATGAATAAATTACTAAAATAAAAATAATAATAAATATTAAAAATGAATAAATAATATTAAATAGAATAATATTAAAAATGAAATAATAAAATTGAATAAATTTTAAAAAATATTTACAAAGTTGAATTTTTGAAATTAACTACATGAATTACAGACACATAAAAATGAAAAAAAATGAATAAATGGATATTATTAATAATATAAATATAAAAACTATTAAAAATGAATTATATTGACTACAAAAATATTAGAATTAAAATGTATTTGTAGAAATCAATTATATAAATTTCAAACATATTAAAAATATTAAAACTTAATTAATAAAAAATAATAAATATTATTCATATAAATTACGAACATATTGAAAATATTAAAACTTAGTGAATAAATATGTATAAATTTTAAAAAACTGAATAAATTCCAAAAATATTAAAAATTAATAAATAATAAAACTGAAAAAAAAAGTGATATAAAATGAAATAATATTAAAAGGTAATAAATAAAATTAAATAAATTTCAAAAATATTTATTATTTAAATTAAAAAATTGTTAAAAATGTATTTAAATAAAATAATTATATAAATTTCAAACATATTTTAAATGTTACAACTAAAAAAATGAATAAATATTATTCATATAAATTACAAACATTTTGAAAATATTACATAGTAAATAAATATATGTATAAATAAATATTAGAAAATGATTAAATTAAAAAAAATATTAATATTAATAAATATTAAATAAGAATAAATAATATTAAATGATAGAATATTAAAAATTAATAAATAAAAATTAATATATAAAACTATATATAAAATGAATTCGTAAGATTAACTATATGAATTCTAAACAAGTAAAAAAATGAAGAAAATATAAAAAATCCATTTAAATAACTTAATTATATAAATTTTAAATATCTTAAAAATATTACAACTTAATAATTAAAATTTATTAAATACTAATCATATAAATTAAAAACATATTTCAAATAATACCTAGTAAATAAATATGTATACATTTTAAAAAATGGATAAATTCCAAAAATATTATATCAAAAATGAAAAAAATATATATTAAATGTGAAATAATATTAAAAATGAATAATATATTCCATACGTACACATATACACATGTCCTATACATACACATACACGAATATACACATGCATATTTGTACATCCCATGCACATGTGCACATACATGTATACATGCATATATGCACATGCATACATATACACATGTAAAACACACACACACACACACACACACACACATATATATATAAACATACAGAAAAGACACACACACATAGACATAGATATAAATATGTAAATTCAAAAATCACATATTAATAATACATATTCATTTATATTTATATAATTGTTTAAATTTTTAAAATATATATTAATATAACATATTTATATTAGTTATATACAATTTATAATTAAATGTTTTTTAATATTAATTAGTTAATATTTTAAAATAATATTAATTTTTAATTAAATTATAAACCATTTTTCATTAAATATAAGACATATAAATATGATTTATAATACATTAGTATTATATATATAATTTTTAAAAAAAATTATATATATATATATATTAATATATATTTCTATATGAAATAAGATTTTTAATAATATATAATTTTTTTTGTATGAAATTTTTAATTAAATATCTTATATATCAAGTGTAAATGTGTATTTATTCATATATAAATCATATTTAATAAAATATATTAAATTTTTAACAATATAATATATTTATATATCGATATATGTTTTTTAATGATAGAATTTTTTTATCAATATACCTTTTGTCGGTGCTTTCTTTTAGCACTGGTAAATGGTACATTTATCAGCACCTTTTATTTAGCATCGGTAAAGAATACCTTTATTAGTGATTTTTATCTAGCACAAATAAAGGGTAGCACTATTTATCGCTGCTTTTGTAGTAATTCTAGTGTTTCAGTTTCCCGTGGTTCCATTGAAATGTCAAGATGTTAATATAATAGTGAGTATGGGTTTTGTAGTGGTGTTGTTTTTTATGAAATTTTGTGTTATTGGTTCAATTTATAGAAGTTTTTCCAATAGCAGTTTGGTACTGATGGTCATTATAATGAATTTCCAGTGACTTGTTCGAGGATGGTGGTCAACATGTTTCTTAGAGAGCTTGGATTGGAGGACAATTTCTTGGTTCAATGACATTGGGACTGTAACTTTCCTGACCCGGGAGCCACTAGAAAGGTTCTCTAAGTTGGGTTGGCCACATGACCTCAATCGCATCTCCCTGAATGTCAGAGGCTGCTAACTAGTATTGAGGGATTTTTAACGTGCTTGTGGGGGAGACTATGCCCTCATAGGTAAAAGTTAATACACAGCAAAAGAAAATAAATTTATAACAAGTAGAAGAAGAATATAAATAAACAAACTATAGTAGATGCAAATAAATAATCCCAACTGAATAAATGACAAGTTCAGAATCATATAAATAAAACTAGATACTAAATGGTGTCATGTTATGATGTTTTTACTAAAGTAAAAGTATGGAAAGTAGGAATAAAATCATGTTATCAAAGCTATAATGAAAAGGACACAAAGTGAAACAACTGCATCTTGAGAAAAGGCTTAGTCCTCTGGCCCCAATATCCATCCTAAGTAGCAAGAAACACTCAAGAATCGGAAGCAGCACGCTTCCCTTTATCCATGCCTATGAACATATAATCTACTTGGGTATCAAACGATGCCCAAGTAGGGGTGTGAGATAAAATCTTAGTAGGTCGTCACCCACGGTGTCTAAACCTTTCCATTTTATATTATAAACAAAAGCATTGTGCCAATATATGATAAATTCAAGCAATTAAATAAACAAAATAAAATGAGTGTAACTTGGTTTGGGTTCTCAATGGAACCCATCCTATACCACCTACTTCAGCCTAAGCCATGAATTTGAATGAAGTACCTATATAAAGTAGGATGTATATATATATATAAACATGGAAAAAAGAAGGAGGACTAAAAAGGATCATACCCTCAAGCTTGTGTTATAGCTTGGGGTCTAATTTATGTATCAAAAAAGGGTGCTTCAAGGAACCAGAGAGGTTTCACAATTCAGAAGGAACTCTAAGTAGAATCAATAAAAACCATCCTCGCATTATCATTATTATTATATGAAATTTTAGACTTGGATTCTGAGCCCAATATGTAGGTAACACTATGGTACATCCTTCAATTTATTCAATACCATCGAGCTCATCCATGGAAATCCTCTGAAAGACCAAGTATCACTCGAGGCATGGTTTATCATGAGTTTGTCCTAGGTTTTGAAGATAAGGGGTCAAGTATCACCCGAGGCTTGGCATAGCCACTTTGACAATGGGTTCGTCCTCAATTTTCCCTTAGGGAACCAGTATCACTCATGAGTATATAGAAAGCCCAAGGAAACCCTTGACTGGAAAAGCCTATGACATCACCTCCCCGATGCGTAGTGTGGTAACCAATCAAGAATAGAGAGTCAATGTGTGGGTCCTTAATACAGAACCCACATTCTCTCCCCACTCTGAATTCAAGCAAGTGCCACAGCAGAATGTTCTAGAGTTTACCTCAAGAGTTTTGGTGGACTCTTCTAGCTCTGAGGTCACAACTTCACCTTCCTCCAAAGGGCTCCCACTGTCAGTATCTTCTCCCCAGGAGGACTCCTCTATTTTTTCAGGTAAAGGGAATCACTCCCTCAGCTCAGTAGTAGAAAATTATGCTGGGGATGATTTAATGAGTAGTACTCTCACTCAATCCTTCATTGGAAGTGGGGTGCCCCGAGAATGAACGATGCCCTCCAACTCTGTGATGTATTGTTCCCCTTCCACCCGAGACACCAAAAATTCATACTTGGCATAGAAGATCTCTGAAAAATTAATCTTGAGATGGTTAAGGTGGTACCATATCTCGGAGGGACTAATGAATTATTTTTTGATGTCCCAGGTATCCCAAGCCTTGGGATAAACATCACCCTCAGTCATATTTATGTGGCGCATCCGCTTCCCAAGCACCTGAGTGGGTATCCTGCAGAGCCCCCTAAGTTGCCTCTATCCCTCCTGGCTCTGTCTAGTTGGATCCGCTAGTTCATTCGTACTTTCTCTTCCACTTTCACCTAGATGTGTCCTTAAAATCACTTGACTTGTTGTTGCTGCACCACGACATGTTTTTTCTATTGTATGACCCCTACCTCGGGGTTGAGGGGGAACTCCATCATTAGTGCGGAAATTCTGTTGCTTCAAAATTTCCCCTAGGTAGGCTATCTCCCAGCTCTTCTCATACTCCTCGACCATCCCATAGACGGTGGTGGGAGGAGGAATATCATTTTTCATTTTCCCATATTCATGTGTGAACATGAGCCACATATACCTCAACACACATGGGTAGTCCTCATGGTGAACTTCCAAGTAAACTTGTGGAGTCAACCTCTGCATGCATCGAAACTGACTTGCAAAATGGTGAGGGGTGTATGTCTCTCATATTGGTTCACGGTCTACCCAGGCCACTAGAACTCCACCAAGAAAGGCCAAGAGGTATGATCGATGCTCCTCAGTTCCTTGACCATCATCAATAATTACTCCCATTGGTAGATAGAATGGATGGAAACTAAATTCTTACACCCTCCAAACTTTGATCAGCGCTATTGGCGAAGTCAGCTTGGTCGGGAAACTACCCACTACATTCAGAATGGATGGTTAAAAATCTAATCCAGGAGGGTAAATAGGGTTTTAATACTTGTAAACCCTTATGTGTTTCACTATCCAGTCGTATAGGAAGTGGAGTGGCCCGCATACCCACTTTGTATTCTTTCCCTCACTGATGTTCCACAACACCTTGTATAGCTTCACCAATACCGGGATTTCAAGGTTGACACACTGCCCCATGGTTAGAATGGATTCTATAATGAATGTGCTCATTTTCACACCCATGTTTGTATCCCTAACTGGCAGCATCTATCCAAAAATAAGTGTAGAGACAAACCCGACCAGCCTAGCCACTGGTTGCTTCTTGATGTTAACAATGTACCCCCATAGCTTCAATTGGATATCCTCCAAGATTCACCAGTAGGAATTTCATTTTCTATGCTGAGCTCCATTTGGAAAAGTGGGAGGCCTGACTAGTAGCTTCCTAGGAGCCTCCTCCCCTTCAGTGGCATGCTTTAGTGGGAAGCTTAGAAAGTGTCTAAACCATAGTTTGAAATATACATCCCTCACTAAATGTTTTTCATTGCCTGACACCATTTCCATTGGCACCTTTTCCAGTTGTGGAATCTACTCTGAGTCTTCCCATGTGTTCTCCCCGGAAAGGGACTCATCATACATTACCCCCAATATTGGAATCTCTGAGATCTGGTGGAGGTCCCAAAGGTTGATGTTGACCTCCCCATGGTGAAGATAGAAAGTGTTGGTCCTCGATATCTACCTACTTAGAAACTATGGCATCATATGTTTCAGCTGATAGATATAGAATTGAGAAGACCATGCAGCTTCATACAGGCCTACCCACCTTAGCTCTACCCTGAACTCATTTCAAGATGCACAAACCCAGTAAGCCCAGGCCAAGTCATCTGTGAATTTTCCACCCTAACACAGGTCCAAATTATCGATCCACTCTTTATCTAGGTTCCCTAATCCTGCCTTCAAAATGGTGTGGTATTGAGGAGGATATACCTATGGCTTCAGTGCTTTCCCATCAACATTATTGACATAGTTTTACAGACATTTGACAGTAACAGGTGTGTGGTCCTTCTAGGTATGGATGTCGGCATCCCTAAACCACTTGTATTCACACGACGTGCCCATGAACCAGTCGCCTGGTTCATCTCTACTTGATTTAGGAATCAGAACCTCATACCTAGGCCCTAAATCGTACAGTGGAAATCTCTTACATAGGGGATAGTTCTTTTTACCATTTGATAGTAACTCCATCAAAGACTCATGGTCAGAATGGCTCCACACGCATTCTTTGATTTCAGGATTGTCTAACATCTCTTCCCTTCGAGCAGTGTACACAAGGACCTCCTAAGAAACTTCTTGGATGGCCAATCAGTTTTGAGACTTTGTCAAATTTCCTCCTCTATTTGTGATACTCATTTGTAAAGCTCCTTTACAGAGCTCCTTCACAAAGAATGACTCACGGAGTACACTGTCATGGATCCTTAAGGGAGTCATCATGCTTCATAGTGAAACAAAGGATCGTGATGCTCCAGTTCTCTAGGAAGATTTTGGGGATCACCAATATATGGAACCTGTTTTGGAAAGAGTGTTCATGGGGGTGTTGAAGCTTCGTGATTAGAGAGGTTAAGCATAGGTTCATAGAGATAGATGCAGAAAAAACAAGGGTCCTCTCCCTCTATTTATAAGCAATAACCTAACGAGATTTGTAGTTCCCTTGGCTGTGAGAAGCTTTGTGGTGATCTCAACCCACACCACGCCTATTTCCATCATGAGTCAACTTCATGATCTACATGTTTATAGCGCTTTACCCTTAGAATCTGATCCTCATCTTCTTCTTGACTCCCATTTTAAGGGGGGGCATTTGTTGGTGCCAAAATCCATGCCTTGAAAAGGTTCCACATAAGCATAAAAATTCACCAAAGGGCCTACCTCGTGAAGCTCCATCACAAAGCCCCTTTCTAATGTGAATGGTGCAAAGGTTTTAGAATGGAATCCTCTTCTACTATCACAGATAACCATGATGAAAGCCTCTATGATCCAACATATATGTTTTCAACCACCATAGAGAACCATGACGAAAACCTTCACGATTATGATGGATCTGCCTCTAATCGTCGACCACCATTTCCTTCATGGTGTGCCTTCAGAGCATCACGATCCTAGGTGCCTATAAATAGATATCTCCCCCATCTTCAAAAGGATTGAAAACCCAACCTTTCACCTTCAAAGATCTTGATTCTCGAAGCACTCTTTGCTCTGTGATCCATCAATAAAAATGTATCACCCAAGGTACTTGAGCATCATGAACCAACTTTCCCTTTGCTCCATTCTTCCTCCTCTTTATGTGGGGATTCCCTTCACAAATCCCTATGGCCATAGTAAAGGTAGGATTCCATTTTGGGTACTCGGGTCTTCCCGAGGCATTCATCCTTCACAAAGCACTCTCCAAGTACATAGTGGATCCATTCCTCAGCTGGGTCACCATGCTTTATAAAGATTCTCCCTTTATGGGGGTCCTCTTCACCCTGCTTTGTGAAGCCCTTTCCTTTGTGAATACCCTACTCTTCGCAAAGCACCCAAGCTTCTCAAATCCCCTATATGTAAGGCCTTTTCCTTCACAAACCCCTTTCTCATGCATCCCTCTAGGAATTTCTGAAGTGAATTCATGGTTCCCTGAGTGGTTCCTTATGTTGTGTTGCCCTACCTCATGCTTCTTCACATAGGCACGCTAAAATCTATTTCTTCTTCACATATCTACGCTAACATGGGCCCCTTAATTGACCAGTCATCCACCCCAACTCATTGTTTCCTTTCTTGTGACTTCCCTTCCCCAACCATGGGTTGGTACAAGTTATGTAAGTAGTAGGGTTGAGGAGTGATTCATCATTGTCTGATCTGTAGGATGTTAAACTGTCAAGCAACCCTCGTGATCAACACATGACTTTAAACTATGATTGCTTCGTGTGTGGAGATCCTGATAAGATCAGATAGGGGATGGGATCAAGATCCTTCTACCCCCCCCCTTCCAATCTACCTTCTCTCTCCCTCTACGCTTTGTCTCCATGTGCGTCTTGGGTAGTCTTCACGTAATCCCCAACCCACCTTGATAGGGTGCCATCTATACATGGAGCCATATCCTCCTCATACATCTGGACATCCTCCTCAGGCTTCCCTTTTGGATTAAGTCCCAATATCCTTCTTCTCAAGCCACTAACTAGGCACAATCCCATGTTTCCTCTTTGGGCTGCTAGCCATGCGCAATCCCCGCATCACCTCTCGTGGTCGCATCTCACGTGGCACGATCATCATGTCCCTTGTTGAATCTTTTTTATCATAGAGAGCATAGATCACATGAGCTTAGAGTGGGAATTGACCATGACATCCTCCTAGGTTGTTAATCATGTGTAAGCCCCATGCTCTTTTTTCCAAACTATGTGGACTTTGATCTTTTCCCTTTTAAATCAAGGTACGTAGGAAGCCTCCTCGAGGTTCAATCCCATCACCCATCAGTCCTGACCACTTAAACTCAATTCATCCTCATCCCACATAATGTTAAAATGTATTACCCTTTCATCCTGCATGACGTTAAATTGTATTAATTCAAACTATGTGGGTTTTTATCCTTGTCTCCTAGACAGGGTATGTAGGAATCCTCCCTGAGATTAAACCCCAAACACTAGTAAACTTCAGTGTCCCCTTTTTTGGGACCCATATCCTTGTTCCACCCCTTAGTGGTGTTAGACCAGTTTTTATGTAGCTAACCATGCATAGTCCCTTCCCTCAATCCATACTCCTCCAAACAAGAGTGTCCCTCTTGCGATGGGATGCTAACCATGCATAAGCCCCAGTATGTCTCTGGGTCCTTGTTCATTGTTCACACCCCAATTTTATTCTCCATACTAAACTACGTGGACTTTGATTACCTACCATAGGGATACATAGGAAGCCTCCCTAAGGTTCAATCCCATCACTAATGTCCCCATCCTGGTCTCTCCCTTGATCCTTTGTGTTTCGGGAAGATCATGCCCCAACCCATAGGTTTTACTTCCTTTAGGTAACCATCCATGTGCTCCATTATCATGGGTCACCACCTCAGGTGTCCCATCGCCCCAAAAAACTATGTGGACTTTGATTCCCATCTACAGGGATATGTAAGAATCCTCACTAAGTTTCAATCCCAACATCAGCATCATCTTCACATCGGTTTCATCCCATTCTTCTCATCCACTTAATTAGATCATCCATCAGCCATCCTGATTCTTACCCAGGTCGCCACATCCAGGTGGGATCATTCCAATTCCTTGTGAATCTAACCACATGTAAACCCCGCACACAATCCATAACCGTCCAACCAAGAGTGTCCCTCTTTTGATGGGATTCTAACCATGCGTAAGCCCCAACATACCTCTGGGTTTTTGTCCTTTGTGTACACCTCGATTCATCATCCCCTTCAAACTATATGGGTTTTGATCCCTATCTTCTAAGAAGGGTACATAGGAATCCTCCATGATGTTAAATCCCAACCAATGGAAAACCATGGTGTCCACTTCGTGTGGACCCATCATCCTTTCTGATCCACCCTTTTTGACAGATCAACCTTCACAGTGTGATATATTCCCTTTATGGGACACACAGCCCTGGGTTCACTATCATTGGGAATTCTGATCTATCCATCTGGTAAACCTTATGGGTGCTCCCTCTTAGGGATGTACCCATCTGATCCACTCTTATCAGTGTTCTGATTTGTCTGATTTTCTTCTGCAAGACATTAAACTTGTGGAATGACATGTGCTAAACATGGGAAG
This sequence comes from Viscum album, assembly GCA_963277665.1. Classification (NCBI taxonomy): domain Eukaryota; kingdom Viridiplantae; phylum Streptophyta; class Magnoliopsida; order Santalales; family Viscaceae; genus Viscum; species Viscum album. Next base: position 1,898,568,092 of record OY728135.1, on the reverse strand, counting down.
ATGGGAAAAACCTCAGAGAAATGCCTCCATCATAAGATTACCCACGTTTGAAATGGGATGACTTGGGCTTCCACACCCTTGAGAAGACATATCATAAGAGGAAAATACAGGTGTTCTAGTGTTCTAGTATCAAAACATGCCACGGATGCATCAATGTGACTACTCTCCTAACTGAATGTTGCTTCCCTAGCTAGACCCTTTGGAATGTCCTGATAGAAGCATCATAATTAACTGGTGTCCACAAAGATATGGAATGGGAAAGAGTTTCATGAACAACATCTTAATCTTTAAGGGAGACCCGGACTAGGTGACGAGTTCTAAGGAGTAATCCATAGAAGGAGGAACTAACATCCAATCATCAGGTTTCGATCAAGGAGAAAACATCCCTTGAGGGGTGATGGATGTTGTCCTCCTTTGAAAAGTGGGAATGTGGGGTATAACGTGACCATTAGTGAGCATCCAACACACAACATGACAAGTTTCACCCTGGCGGAAAAGCGTTAGAAACAGAAATGGTGAACCTATGCGAACCTCTTCTCCTAAATGTAAAGATTAGTAGTGCTTGATACATTAGGATATGAGTGTGTCATTGAATTCAGATATCTGATGCCAGGTCTCTCCATGCAAATAGTGGGTCTGGTGTGGAACTCAGCATAATTTGGGGAAGCTGACTACTAGTAATTTTGGTCTGTGGTATTGTCAGCGTGGATCTTTCTCTCCAACCATAGAAGATTAAGCGGCACTGGGGAACTGATCATTGGTTTCCACATTTCTGTACTTATGGTTGAATCTAACTTCTTTTAAGGACCCAATATGTAGTTACATAGAACCAATATCCACCCACCCATAGACATAGGGGTAAGAGGAATGATGTTGTGGCATTCCTACATAGCTTCACCTCCACAATGACCGCTTCCATGGTTATGAATACAAGGCTCCCACACCACATCTCACCCTCGAAGCTTATTTAGAGAAGGGTGATCAACACTCTTGTTCGGCGATATGAGTAGGAGGGGATCATCCTGACTAGGGAAATGGACTATTAGGATCTGGAGGATTCTATGCCTCGACATCACCACCACCCCTAAGGGTCGCGCAGGGAGCCGTTGCTCCCCACTCTAACACCCAACCATTTTGATAGTCTCTCCTTGGAATGCTCATATGATTCACTCCCTTACACCGATGAGGTGAGTGATTTTTAGGTCATCCCATCTTTGAATTTAGATAGGGATCCTCCAAGGAGGGCTCCCACTAGGCCACATCTATGCTGCCACCCAGCCCCACAGACCGGGGAGTAGGACTTCACCCTTGCCCAGCCAGCTCTAGGTCAGATGACCTGACACCAACGTTAGGTGTAGGCTCAGGAGACGCCTGTCAGGGGGTGTCATATTCCATAGCTTCTCGGCCCATGCCACCACTAACACACACTATATATCCTCTATTACTATAGATCATGTTCACTTCTATGCTTAATTGGGATTGAGGCCCCAGCCACCCCTCAGGTGGTCTAGGTTGACTCTTCTGGTCACTGGCACGAGAAGCGGCTATCACGGGCTAACTTATGACAATGGTGTTCAGTATAGAGACCCTCCCCATACTGCCACTATCCAGAGTGGAGTTCCTCCCCACTCTTGTTCTCATTATGGAGGTCATACCCATGACACTATCACTAATTCAAGCAGAAGTCTTCCTAGCCTCTTCAGAACCTATCACGGAGGTCCTCTCCATGCTCATGATCATAGGTGTGTAATTTTTTCCCATATTTCAGGTCATCAATGTGAAGGTCCTCATTGCCCTATTTTTCACAAGTATGGAGGTCTGACGCATGTTTCCACCAATTCCAATGAAGGTCCTCCCCACTCGAGAACTCTCTACTGCGGAGGTCCTCCCCATGCATCAGGAAATCAAAATAGAGGTCATCCTCGTGTACCTTTCGACATATGCCCAGCTTCTCCTCATACCATGATCCACCAAAGCATAGGCCTTATTCGCTTCAACGATAATCTACATGAAGTCTCTCCTCATATCCCATCTAGATCAGGAAGAGGTCCTCCCTGCCCTATCACCAATTTGTGTAGAGTTCCTCTCCATGTTAAAGATTCACCTTGCCTCGAATAACCATCTCGGGGAAAGAGGGAGAATTATCTCCTCTGAAGGAAGATATCGAAGAAGCTCTAGGTTACAGTCAACCCAGTCTGCTTTTCAGATTTTGAAGTGGAATGTGAATCGGTGATGGAGACTTCACCCCGATCCTCTATTTCAGGGTATAGGGAAGGAACCCAATGTGTCGGCTTCATCCTCCCAAAAAGTGAGATGCACCAGATCTAGGAATCTCTCCATAGGTATATAAAAGAGGAGGAAGATCTGTCTCCTTTCTAGGGTCTTGTCATGAAGTGTTCTCTACCATCACCAAATTAGCTCTTTACCACAACAAGAGATCACGGAGATTCATACTGGGGTTTGGTAGATGATGAACGCCAGCCCGACCCGCCACCAATGACCACCACCCTGGTATAGGAGGTAGTGGTCAGCACCCCATCCTATAGGGATGTGGTTATGTAGTCGATACAGTCCCCAAGAGACATCCCATTATGTAGTGGTTTGTTAGCTCATGCACCATACACCCTGTCGACTAGTCTACCACTCTAATGATTCGTGTTAGTGTCGTTACCGGTTCCCCATCCAAATTCAGTTGATGAGTGGGGGAAATTATATTTTGGATCTCACTTCTAAGTGAAGGATCGTGTGGGACATTCTCACCATGGATTAATTACCTAAAATTTTCTAGCCAATTGTGACTCTAGACTTCAGCATTCCAGAGTCCCTCACCCAGGAGGAGATCACATGCTTCTATTGAACACTCTAGGAAATGTGTTTATGCCTTCTCCATTGTCATTTGGTATTCTCTATCATCATTTATTTTGTCCATTGATCCAATAGCACTGACAACCTTGACCAGAAATGTTGCTTGGTCTAATTGGTTACACTCCCCATGGTTCATCATCCTGCATCATCTGGTTATCATCGAATCCTCCAAAAATGCTACATCTGGAGCTTCGTAATGCTCTGCGGAGTTATTATTCAGGCATCTCCACATATAAAGATTCATTTTTTGGGGCATTTTACAGCCCTCCATTTTAGATTGATCCTACATCAGCCTAATTTACCCGGTGATATCAAGGACATACCACCAGGTGAAGTGATCGTGAATATGGCTGAACTCATAGAGAAGGAAGCTGAGGTATGACTCCTCGAAGAGAACCTACCCCCCGGGGTAGTGCCACATTTTTTAGATCCCCCAAACATTATCACTCATCAACAGAGACATTTTCTCATCCTCTCTAGCCCTACCGAGTCATCGCCTTTTGTTCGAGACCCCAACAATAGAAAAGGCCCCCTCAGAAATGATAAACACTCTGATCTTTCTAGTTCAATGTCGAAGATGGAGGATGATCCTAAAATGGTTGTGTTGTGCCAATATCTCATGGAGTAGAGGAAGATCATCGATGAGCTCTTTGACAAACATGTCATGGAGTGACGTCCAGATTACGGTGATCCTCGACCATGGAAGCAGGGGCAGGTACAACTCCTTCCTGGTTAGCTACCTCCTAGTAACCTAGATAACCCTGATCATCTAGATGGGGTAGATGTCGTAGTATATGGAAAGAGAGAATGGTATGAATTGTTGAATCTACCTATAATGTGTGATAATATTCCTCCAACAGCCCATTTGGTGGCTCTACAGGTTCTTCCTATAGCTTCTCTATAGGTTGACCCTCCGGAAGATCCATGGGTTATTCCACTAGCCGCTCCACAAGTCTCTGGGCCCGCCTACCATGTTGAAGATCTCTCCAATTCACTGGTTGTTAGGAACCATCATCATGATAGGAACCCTCCTTCGGTCAATCTATTGGCTGCTATTATTTCTCATCTTGAGGCTCTTGAGACCTAGCATGAGGCAATACCACCTGATGGTATATCATATATGGCATGGGTCGATTACATGTCAACACCCCTGAATTTTGGGAACCTTACATTCTCTCCATTTAACTGGATGGTAAACCCAATGCATCACCTAGCCCACTTCATCTCAAGGTGTGGACCTATGTTAGGGACTCCAATGTAGTAGGAGGCCACCAAGCTCTGGTGCTTTGTACAGACACTAGAAGGGCTTGCATTTATCTGGTATAGCCAATTACCCATTGGGTCTATAGCTGGCTGGGAAGATCTCCATAGGAAATTTCTATATCAGTTCAACTCCACTACCTACAAGACAAGTATTTTTGACCTCTTCATGTGCAAGAAGAGTCCATATGATCACATCATAGATTTTGTCTCTAGATGGAAGGGCCTCGCGTATTCACTAGACATACTGCTAGCTCAGGAGTTGTTGCTAACAATGTGTGGGGGAATGTGAATACTGAATTGGATTTCAGGATTTCTCTTACAAGGCTCAACTTCTAGAGGAATACTTACAACAGGCCAAACAAGGATGTCTATTACCTCCCGCAGCTACTACAAGAAGGGGATCTAAAGCTGAAATAGCCATCGTCGTGTAGGTAGAGGCCCTTAGTCCACTGGAATTATTGCCGGTAGAGCTGCCTCCAAAACCTCATCGAGGACCACCACCTCGGCCTCAGCCTTAGGGTCAGTATTTCTCACCTCAGAATTGGAAGGTGCCACCCCATCAACTACCACCACCTAGGTGAGACAACCAGGTTCCACCACCATGCTATGATCCATCCCCTCTTCAGGGTTTGGCTCTAAGAGTCCCTTTTCCAGATAGGAGGAACTGGACCTACTAGTTTTAAGAGGCTCATGTCCCCAACTACTTCCATTATGTTGTGGATTAGGGAATCTAGTGGTTTCTAGAGTACAGGAGGCATGAAGAGGCTGATCTTATTGATCACCCCAAATATTTCCTCTATCACTGGTTCCTTGGAAAAACTCTAAAGCAGTGTTATGTGTTCAAGGACTAGCTCTAGGAATAGGTTGAAAACAACATAGTCAGGTTGGGTCTGGCCCTGGCACAGGTATCATGCATTTCTGCAAGGCCTGATAGAGATAATAAAGGTGAATGGAAGTAGGTATCTAGTTGTAGATCTCAGAATTATGATGACTGGATAGTTCTCAAGGTGGTTTCTTGTGCTCATAGTATCATCTGTGCTCGGTTGAACTAGCCTGATCCTTATGAGGTTTCCACACCTTCCCCAGTTTCCACTGTTGTGCCCATATCTTAGCCTCAATCTTCCCAAAAGGGAAGGCACCGACAGCATAAGGGAAAGAAAAGTCCCCCATTGGTACCCATATAATCCTCTACTCTTGCTGATTTTATGCCTCCCAAGATGGTAATTTTCCCCAGGGTCCACCCAGTAATGGAGGATTCTTCAAGAAATGATCAGGAGTATGTCTCGGTAAACATTGTCAAGTTGGTGGACCCTTATATGGTTCCCGATAATGAGGAACATTGTGCGAACCCTCCTAATGTACCTAGTCGATGCCAACGTTGATGAATTCATGGATATGTGAATCGAAAAAATGCATCAGCTAGTGATTTTGACTGAGTTGTGCATGCCACCGAGACCAGACTGCAGGCTCGGCATAGAGATTAGTATGCATAGCCCTCTCGTTCTTCCCCATCATACTTTCTCCCACCTTCATTCATACTACTCTGCTAGGTAGAGCCACCATGACCACATTATAATCAGTCGCATACCATAGTAGATAAACCTTAGTCATCCAACCATCAGCTGATAGTCATTCAGCGTGGTTCGACTAGCGAGTAGTGGGATATCCCCAATGCCAGCTAGAATCTGCCGGTTCGACCAGCAGTTCCCATCATACTTTTTTCCATAAATAAACCTTCTATTAGTAGAAATGTGCACCTAGAATGGAAGTATGAAGTACTCAAGAATCTCTCCAGCATTCCTATAAGGATCTCGATCCTTGAGGCCCTCTGCCTATCCGCAGACATGCATGAATCCCTCATAGAGGCTTTGAGAAGCCCAGTCCAATTTGAGATAGAGGTAGCGACCGTAGAAGCCTTCCATGCTGAGGAAGTCAAGAATATAGAATTTCAGGACATCATTTCATTATTTTGAGAAGATAAAGGTTCTTCTATACGGGGGAACATCATCCCATTGTACATCACTAACCAGTTTAATGGCATAGAATTATGTCACTGTCATGTTGAAATAGGTTTTGGGATCAATCTTATCCTGACCAAGATGCTCTGTAAACTGGTACTATCTGAAGAATATCTAGATCCCTCTGACCTGAAGATTCAAGGTTATGGAAAGACAGTTCGGACGTCGGTTGGAAAAATTTGTCTGAAGACCCAATTCAGTGGCATGGTCAGCAGTACTGAGTTTATGTTTGTCTCACAGGACACCACCTACAATGCATTGATGGTTAGACCCTGGATCCACCTACATGTGGAAATTCCTTCCTCCTAGCACTAGTTCCTTAAGTAATACCTTAATAGTCAATTAGGCATACTCTAGGGTGATGCATCTCCCTTTTCCTCTTGTGAAGCCTTCTACTTAGATGTCGACTATTAACAGACCAAGGACAAGCAAGTACGGGACAATGGGGTTGAGGACACTGTTGTTTTTGTCGGTCTATGGATAGACTTGGATGATGACTTTATCCTCCCAATCCATCGGTTGGAATCCATGACCCTGGGAATGGGCCACTACTTTTTCATCTCTAGGACAAGAAGAAAGTATGTTCCCATGTATAAAGAACACCATAATATCTCTTTGTACTCCTACACAAACTAGGATCGAGTGATTCTAGATCCCCTTATCCCTATAAGGTATCAGGATGTTCTCCCCATGGCAACATAAATATTCCATACTTGTTTGTTTCATCGGGCCACATTGAACCAACTCCATCCTAAATTTCACTATTACTTTGATATTATCAAGCATGACCCATTGGGTTAGAGACCTAATTGAATCTGATTTTTAGATTTCTTCTCCATGGTTTTAGCAATGTAGGAGTCTCCCAGTGGGGATTCCATTGCTTCTTAGGCTGGCATTGGTCTTCCATCGTGATCATCCCATTCAGAAGAGTTACCTCCTACTGATGATCCTATCATCGTGGATGATGGAGAGGACTTGTAAGATACTCCTCTTACATTTGAGGAAGGTGTCTCCACCACCTTTGATGAGTTGGTATAAGTTAACCTCAACACCAAGGCAGATCTGAATCCAATACTATTCAGCGTAGCCATGTCTGTAGAAGAGCAGCATCAGTACATGGATTTCCTGAAATAGCATTGGGATGTATTTTCTTAGAGATATAATGAGATGCCAGGGCTAGATCATCATGTTTCCATCAACCACCTTGGTCTCCCGATAAACCATCACAGGTTCAAACACCCTCCCAAGAAAATGAACCCCTCTCACAGTGACATGGTCGAGGCCAAAGTTGATAAGATCATTAAATCCAAATTCATCAAGGAAGTACAGTACCCTAGATGGTTAGCCAACATTGTACCCATCCTGAATAATAATGGACCGATCGGAGTTTTCATCGACTTCCAGGATCTCAAATGTCACTATTTGAAGGATGATTTTCCTCTTCTCATGACAGAATTGTTGATCAACGCTACTGTTAGATGTCAGGCTCTCTCCTTCATGGATGGGTATTCTGGATACAACCAGATCTGAATTTACCCCAAGGACAATGAGTCTATAACTTTAAAAGCTCCACAAGGTACTTTCTATTACTAGGTAATTCCTTTTGTCCTGAAGAATACAGAAGACACCTATCACTATTCCATGAACCGCATATTCAAGCCAATCCTCAGGACATTGGTGTAATGCTACGTAGATGGCCTGTTGGTTAAATCCTACCAGTGTCAGGACCATCTTAGAGATCTTTAGAAATTGTTCAGCTTCATCCGCTCCTGCCATCTAAAGATGAACCCCTTGAAGTGTGTCTTCAAGGTTACCTCAAGAAATTTTCTCACTTTGCCATTAGATATAGAGTCATTGAGATCTATTCAGAGAAGATCAAGGTCACTTGGACTATATATTCTGATTCATTGTGAATCTTTCTAGAAAGTGTAATACATTTTCCTAACTCATGATGAAAGGTGTCTTTTACTAGTGGGATGAAGAGTGTTAGGATGCTTTTGAGGAGATCAAGAAGTACCTACTACTACCTCTGGTTATGATTCCACCCCTATCTGAAAAGCCTCTAGTACTTTATGTGACCACCCTAGAATGGTCCCTCGGCACCCTTCTCACCTATAAGAATAATGAGGGGATGGAGAACAGTTTATATTATCTCAGTCACATGCTCCTCAATGCAGAGACCAGATATTCCTCTATTAAGATGTGCTTCCTTGTGATGGTATTTGCAGTGTAGAAGCTGTGACATTATCTACAGCACCAAGAGATACAACTAGTGTCTCGTGTAGACCCACTAAAGTATATTCTGAACCTCCCCATGTTAACAGGTCATCTAGCTCAATGGGCAGTAATCCTTTAGCAGTTTGACATTAGGTTTGTTCCGTAGAAATATGTTAAGGGTTAGGCACTAGAATATTTCCTTGCCACCCATTTTTCCCCTACAAATCAATCTCCAAATCTTGACTTCCCAAATGAGGCCATCCTCTTAGTAGATCAAGTCATGTCGTGTTGGAAAATTCACTTAAATGGTGCTCCTGAAGTCTGAAATGCAGAAGGCTCAGTGATCCCAGAATCAATAGAGTAGGACTAGGTATTTCCTTCATCACACATACATAGGTTGTCATGTCCTACTCATTTTTGTTGTCAGAAGGAATACCAACAATGAAGTAGAGTATCAGGCCCTCATCGTTGATCTCGAGATGGCCCTCAAGATTGATGTTTATCACCTGCATGTGAAGGGGGACTCCAAGTTAGTATTTAAGCATATCAATGGTGACTACGTCATTAGGAAGATGGAGATTGTACCCTATTGGAGCACACTCACCATTTAATGGTCCAGTTCCCTTCCCTACTGAAGGTTACGCATGTCCCTCGGTCATAGAATAGTCAAGTTGATGCCTTGTACATCCTTGCTACTTCTCTTACAGAGACTGGCCAGGACAATCTAATTATCCATGCAACACATTGAAGGTTCATAGCTCCTGTCACTCCAAACAATGATAATAGTTAATAGGTAGGCTATCTTACCATCAGTACATCCACATCAGGACCTTTAGGTCCCCCTACCGCAGTAGTAGAGACCCCTGATTGGATGACTCCCTATGTTGAGTACCTCTATCACAACAATCTCTTGACAGACAGAGTCGAGTGTGAGTGAATCCATCAGTGTGCAATATAATTCACTCTCTAGAGTTGCCCCGGTCTTGATCAGATCCTCTACATATGTGGGTTTGATGGAGTTATCCCCCATTTCATTCAAGGAGTCGATATTCCCTAAGTTATGTAGGAAGTTCATGTCAGTTCCAGTGGATCCCATTAGGTGGGTCCAAAGATCTCCCACCAGATCTGAAGGATGGACTACTTCTGGCCCACCATGATCCATGACTGTATCGAGTTTTCCAACAAGTTTAACATGTGTTAGGTCCATCCCAATTTTGTGCATCGACCTCTAGAGCCTCTTCATACTACCAAGTAATCTTGTACCTTTTTGGTCTAGGTACTCGATGTCGTGGTACCATATCCACCAGCAACATCTCTCCAATACAAGTTCATTCGGACCTCCACAGACTTCTTTTCAAAGTGGGCAGAGGCAATCCTACTCAATGATGTCAAGGCCCATTCCATCATTGATTTTTTGAGCTCCAACATCATCCACTAGTTTGGAGTCCCTCATGCCATCCTCGTCGATAATGAAACCAACTTTCGGGTAGTTGATCTGAATAAATTGTATATCAAGTACGGTATCTGGTCCACCCATACTTCCCATTATCATGCGCAAGAAAATGGGAAGATCGAGGAATTAAACAAGACCCTCTCTAACATTTTTCAAAATATGGTTGGTCAAAACAAAAAAAAATGGTAGAACAAGCTCCTCAATTATCTTAGGTATTATATGACGAGAACTCACAATTCCACCCAGGTGGCCCCATACTCCCTGATTTATGGAATAGAGGTAGTCCTGCCTATCAAGATTCAATTGTCATTTCTCTGCATAGCCGTCTATGATCAGTAGATGTCAAAAAAAGTAGAATAATTCCACATGTATGAACTAGAAACTCTCAATGAAAATAGGCGTTGTGCCTTGCACAACCTATAGAGACACCATAATAATATAGACAGATCATTCAATAAGAAATTTATCCTCTAATTCTTCCTTTAAGGTGACACAGTATTGGTTATGAGGAATCCAATGATACCCAGTAGAAAGCCACCAAAGATGGAACCCAAATGGTAGGGACCTTATATTATCCACAAGGTTTAACCAAATGGTGCATACTCTCTGGTTACCATGAATGGTGAGAATATCACTCCTCCCACCAGTGATAAATTCCTCAAGCAATACTTTGCATGAGTAAGTATCATCTTCATGCATGATGATAAACTAAAAATAGTGAATACATCGATGGTCTAAGCTCTATGACCATAAACTATGATCTCCTCTATCTTTTTCTCACAAAGTTAAACTACATGACTCGTCTGAGCTACATGACATGAAACTACCCAGCATTAGCATCCTTCATGATGAAAAAATGAAATCCCCATTCCCGACCTTTTTGTCCTTACCACGTGATGTTAAACTACATAGAACCTTTAAGAACTATATATGGATTGATTTCCATCCTCATGGGATATGTAAGAATATCTGGGAATTTTGCTTCAGGTCCATCCTCAGGTCCCTCAACATTTTCTGGCCCCTTGGCCTAAGTCCCCTATTGGGAGTGCATGGTGTCGTATGAGGCCCCTCAGGTCCTCATTTACGTCAAGGTTGTTTATCTATGTTGTACAAATCCCTTTTTCAGATATTAACTGCCCCCATTGTTATAGTCGCACGATGATAAACTATTTCATCACCTTTTCTTCCTTACTGCATGACGCTAAATTGTGTTGCATTTTAAAAACTACATAAGGATTGATTCCCATCCTTATGGGATATGTAAAAATGCCTAGGTATTCAATCCTTGGGTTTGACAACCCGTTTTACCCCTTTATTTGGTTCATCTTGTTGAGTCTCCTCTCCCTAATTTGATACCCTCAACCTCTGTCCAACTACATCAATGCACATTAAATGCATTGTGGTTTAGGACCTATAGTGTTGGATTCTGCATGGACATGATTTCACTCCATCTCCATGCTTTGTATGTCCCTTCATTTGGTCCCCCATCATATTTCATGTATAAAAGGACCCCCTAATGGTATGGATGCTCAGCCTTAGTGCTCATCTACCATACTAGGTCAACGTCCTGGAGGATTACGAACAAAAATTTGTTATAAGTCTCATGTTGTGAAAATGGTCAGTGGTCGATCCTCAGTTATTTGTTCCCATTCTAGGTAACGTGATATGGATATTGTGTTGAAAGCATGTTCAACAGCTATCCCCCATCGTTATCGCCAACCCCATTGTGACCCAAGTATTGGTCTTATGATTTGCATCCTTTTCCACCTCCTTATGTCCAGATGGAAATTCAACACCCTTAGTGTTATCCCTCTGTGCACCTTTGTGCATTGAGATAGTGTTGAAGGATTATCCTTGGATCTACACCTTCGTTCCCCTATCATGTACTTCCATGTGTTATAGGATCTTCTATGCCCCTTGTTTTCCACACTGATCATGGCTTACGTGGTCTTGTGGGTTTTGGTAGGATTTATTCTAGTGTGGAAGAGTTGTGCATCTTTATGGTTCGAACTCTATGACCTTAAACTAGGATATTTGGTCCCGAAGTCCAAGAATCTTGACTTTAAACCGTGTGTGTTCCCTTATAAGTATGTGATGTGGTGTGGAATTCTCGTGTCCTCATTCACATCAGGTTTCTTTATGGCACCATGTCACATATTTTTTCTTTGGTAATTTTACCCTTTTGGTATGAGCTCTATGACCATAAACTAAGATATTTTTTCCTTATCATATGACATTAAAACTATGTATTTGGAATCTGAGTTATATGAAGATAAAATACCTAGCCAGGTGATGTCTTAATTTGAGAATACATTTCCCCCTTTGGAACTGAACACCTATCGTGCCACCCTCAAGAACTACGTGTGGATTGATTCTAATCCTCTTGGGATACATAGTGACACCCGAATGTCTTTGTTATAAGGTCCATCCACATCATTGTGAACTATTTTTTGCCACATTTTGGACTCATCTCTCCTAGAATTTTGTGGTGTGGTACAGGCTTCTTTGGTCCTCATTCATGTCGGGTTTACACTGACCACACTATGTACCTCCCTTAAAATATCTCCACTCCCTTATCCTTACTGTATGATGATAAATTGCACAGGCATGTCCCACACACATGACATTAAACTGGTCACTTTATGGTTTGAGCTCCACAACCTTAAACTAAGATTCTTATTTTCTAAGTTATCGTACAGTGATTCACTGTTCAAATCCACCCTTACACCGCTGTTTTAAACTGGTTTTCTAAAGAATATTACAAAAATAATAATAAATTTCACTTTATGTTTGAATGAATTAATTAATTTTTATAACTTTTTAATAGGGCAATTTTACTTGTTTTGGTGTTTACATTGTAGGAGGAGGTGATTTGGAGAGCTCGTGATGGAATTCATGAAAAATGGGCCAAACTGCGCGAGAGCCCAAGCATGCATGTGGACAATTATTTGTACTGTGGATACTCCATGCATCCAATTGGGATAAAAATGGGTCTATGAGTGAAGAAAAATGTTTTCTACATTTCTATAGAAGATCATGAAGCCCAATTAGTCCATTTAAAGGCCCAAAATAGGCCCACAATGTGAAGAAATTCTGGGTGGTCCATATTGGACCATCCTTCTATATTTGGGCCATAACTAGGGACTCAGAGATACAATTGGGCTGATTCCACCTCCATTGGACAGATACCTCGAAGGCGCACCTCTCCACCTAATTTTATGTCAATTGAACGCATTTTAGTCATCCAACCATCTAGATAATGAAGGATTAAAAATTCTATCCTGAATAGTGACCTAGTCCCTTAGGCACTTAACCTCTTTTGTGGAAAGTGTGATGTTTTTGTCCATAAAATCACTCCTCCCACTCATTCTATCATGTTTCAAGACCAGGGGTAAATTTTAGTTGAATTGGATAGCTCTCTTCACCCATTTTATTTCTCTTCTCCCTCATGTACTTCTAAACCTCTCAGTGATCAATTTGGGGAGCGTCCTTTGTTGTAATCCTGAGCTCCACACTTGTAATCTTCATAAGGTAATTGATTTCCAGTTTTGTTGTCAATTATTCTTCATTAATACCTTCTAAATTTGTGTTTATTATATTCTGACCAAATGCAAATCAAAGGAACAAGAATCCACATGGTTCCATGCATAACCCGGATCTTGTGATGATTTGAGTGTGGTTGCCTCTTTTCTCACCCCTCCCTTTCATGAGTGTGCAAATGGATTGTGTCAGTTGATAAAATCCAGGAGCTTGAACCTATGAATATGCATGTTCTTATCTTTTGGAATATTTTTATCAATGACACAAATTTGGTCATCTCATCACGTTGTTTATTTGATGCCTTGATTGAGTTCCATTTTTACATCGATTCATTTTGTTGATTTTGAGCGGTTACCGATAATCAATATCGTTGATCAATCAAATCCTAGGTGGTAACCTAGTAAGAACTCACATACTATTACTGGTTTCATTATGTATAAAATCAAGGAATCAATGATCCCTCCCTTTACCTTGAGAGCGATGACATATTGAGCATCAAGGGACACTTACCTGAGTTGATCACGATTTCTCCAACCGGTTTCTCTAAGTAGTAATATACTTTTGATTTCTGTTCTTTAATCATCAAACCCAAGTATTATAAAACCCCATTTAACTTTTTTACTTTCGTAATAAGAACCAAATTTAATAATTAATGATCTAGGGCTCCATCGAGAGACGACCTAGGGTTGCTTCTATACTGCAGAAATTCTAGTTAAAAATAAACATCTAGTTTGATGCGCTCAACAACGCAATCAAATTTCGGCACTATTGTCGGGGAGCCAATATCTTTTTTTCTACTTTTTATTTATTTTTTTTACTTCTTAATTAGTACTCTTTTCAATACCCCACCCCCATTTGATTGTTTTTTTTTGGTTTTCTGTTTCTATTTTTGGTTGTTTTTGTGTGTTCTTCCTAGGGGTGTAATTTCGGCCCGGTAGCCCGAAAGCCAGAGTGGCCTAGCCCAGCAAAGCTCGCATCAGTCCAGGACGGGCTTAGGTCGTATGTTCATCAGGTCGGGCTTGGTCCTGTTCAAAAAGGCCCGCGGGCCAGGCCGGGCCGGCCCAAAAAAGCCCATCATACTGGCCCGTACGAAGCCCGGCCCGCTGTAAAAAAATATAACGGGAAGCTTCTGGTATGAAGATTCTATCCCCCTACCTCAAGCTTCCAAGGCTATGCCTGGACCAACTGGCCTAGGCATTGCGCCTATTATATTATCACCAGACTATATATATATGTATATATATCAACAATATATATACATATATATATCATTATATATTAACAAAAAATAATATATATACATATAACTATTATTATATATAATTATAATGTGTGTGTGTGTATATATATAACGATATATAATTATATATGTATATATATTAAAAAATCCATTAATAATATATATCAATTAAGTGTGGCTTTTAAAAATCCATTAATAATATACATATATATAAATGATTTAATATAATATATATATACAAACAAAGCTATTAATATATATATATATATCAATGATTTAATATTATGTATATATAATAACTTGTTGTATATTAATTAAAAAAAATAACACTCACCTATTGATGTTCGTGCACGTCCCTCAACCTCATTAATTTTTTTAAGTATGTTGCAGCTTGTATATATTATACATACTATACATATATAAATCTATTTAGAAAAAAAAATTAACCCACCCACTGCGGCGCACCCCACAACTCCTAATTTTTCTTTTTACAATTTTCTCATATTATATATATCAATCATTTAACAATATATATATATTTATAACTTATTATATATTAACAAAAAAAATAACACACTCACCCAATGATGTTCGCACACACCCCCCTTAACCTCATTTATTTTTTTTAAATATGATGAAACTTGCATATTATATATATGTATATATATATATATAAACAAATCTATTAATAATATATATATCAATGATATGATACAATATATATATATATATAAACAAAGCCATTAATAATATATATCAATTAAGTGTGACTTTTAAAAATCCATTAATAATATATATATATATATGATTTAATATAATATATATATAGAAACAAAGCTATTAATAATATATATATATATATCAATGATTTAATATTGTATATATAATAACTTATTGTATATTAATAAAAAATAACATACGCACCTAATGATGTTGGTGCATACCCCCCACCTCATTATTATTTTTTAACTATGTTGCAACTTGCATATATTATATATAAATCTATTTAGAAAAAAATAACCTGCAAACAACGACGCACCTTCCAACCCCTAATTATTTTTTACAATTTTCTCATATATATATATATATATATATATAAACAAAAAAATAACTACTCACCCAATAATGTTCGCACAACCCCAACCTCATTGTTTTTTTTAATATGATGAAACTTGAAAATATTTTATATACTATATATACATATATAAATCTATTTAGGAAAAAAAATTAACTCACCCACTGCTACACACCCCCCCAACCTCTCATTATTTATTTGCACATAATATATATAGATTCACATATATAAATTTGTTTAGAATAAAAATAATGTATCCTCCCACTATAAAATGTTAATAAAATAGAAAATAAACGTTCTTACAAAAAAAATGGTGAACGTTAATAAAAATACATGTAAAAAACATGTGTTTAAAAAAATAAAAAATGTTTAAAAAAATGTTTTAAATTAAACAAACTCTTAAAAATAATTTTCATAAACATGTTAAAAAATAAATGTAAAAAATGTTTTAAATAAATAATAAAAAATGTTTATATAACAACACTTTAAACCCACCAACTTCTGCGCATCCCCCAATTCCTCATTATTTTTTTTTCAATTTGCACATAATATATATAAATTTACACACATATATAAATCTATTTTGAAAAAAATAATATATCCATCCACTGTAAAATGTTAATAAAAAATGTGTATACATAAAACATGTTTAAACAAAATACATGTAAAAAACATGCGTTAAAAAATGTTTTAAATTAAATGTCAAATAATAAATGTAAAAATTGTTTTAAAAAATGTTAAAAAATGGTTTAAATTAAAATGTTTAAAAAAATGTTTTTTAAAACAAACATTTAAATTAATTTTTTTTAAACAAACACTTAAAAAAACTTTTTATATTAAAATTTTAAAAAAAAGTTAAATGTTTTAAAAAAATACATGTAAAAATAATGCGTTTAAAAAAATTAAAAAACATTTTAAATTAATCATTTAAAGATAAATGTAAAATAATGTTTTAAACAGATGTTAAAAACGGTTTAAATAAAAATGTTTAAATAAAAAAATCACAATCGCTTAAAATATTATAAATAAGTTAAAACAATGTTTAAATAACAATGTTTTAAACTCACCCACTATTGTGAATCCCCCAACCCCTCATTAATTTTTTCTACAGTTTGCACATAATATATATAGATTCACATATATAAATCTATTTATAGGAAAAAAATAACATATCCACCCACTGTAAAATGTTAATAAAAAATAAAATAAACATTTTTACAAAAACATATTAAACATTTAAAAAAAATACATTAAAAAACATGCATTTAAAAAAATGTAAAAAACGTTTTAAATAAATGTTAAAAAATGTTTAAATTTTTTTTAAAGCAAACAATTATTTTGAAAATAATAAAATTCCACCATGGCCTGACTTAAAAAAGCCTGACCCGACCCGAAAAATCCCGGCCCGACCTGAAGGTTTGGGCTGGCCCAAGGTTGGGCTCAGGCCTCCTCGTGAGGTTGTTTGGGCCGGCCCGAGCTCTCTCACTCTCTCTTATTCTCCATCTCTCTCTCTATAATTTTGTATTATAAAATTCTATTCTCCTTTCACCCTTATTAAGTGATTCTATCCATATTCAATCATAAAAAAACAAACTTCACAACTTATTTGCATGACCCGATCAAAAAAAGAAAAACAGCTTGAATTTGACCTGGAAATTGAAAAGACACTTCACACACAAATCAAGGCATCTAGATAAGGTCAATAAAGTAACACTAAGGAACACCTTTTGGAACCTCAAGTGGTCATAAACCAATCAACAACTGAACCTAATAAAACCCAAGAAAACATGGATGCAAATAATCAAACCTTAAAAGAACTGGCCACCTCGGATGTGGAGTACCAACGTGCATACATCCAATATCCTAAGGAAGAAGCCAACTTTGAGCTAAGATCAGGACTTATCCACCTACTTACCAAATTTCATGGTCTTCCTGGTGAGGACCCTCACAATAATCTCAAAGAGTTTCATATAGTCTACTCCACCATGAAACTTCAAAATGTGTCTAAGGACCTAATTAAGTTTAGAACCTTCCCTTTCTCCCTTGATGGTGTATCCAAAGATTTGATGAACTATTTTCCTACCACAATTGGGGGATGGAATGACCTAAAAAGACTATTTTTATAGAAGTTATTACCTTCCTCCCGAACAGTATCAATTAGGAAATAAATTTGTGGCATTAAGCAATCACAAGGAGAAACCCTTCATGAATACTGGGAGAGATTCAAACGACTCTGCTCAAGATTCCCCCACCCCCAGATTAGTGAACATCTATTAATTGAATACCTCTATGAGGGACTTATCCCCAAGGATCGTGGAATGATTGATGTAGCTGTTGGTGATGCCTTGGTTGATAAAACTCCTTCCGTCTCTTGTGACTTAATAGCCAACATGGCTCAAAATGCAAAACAATTTGGTACATGAGATATTGAACCAACTCGAGGAGTTCATGAGGTAAGTCATTCATCTCTAGAACAAAAGGTAGATAACAAGCTTGATGAGATTAATACCATTCTAAGGTAATTATCTCAAGCATAAGGTAACTCACAATCTCCTCCTGTTCCATTAAATTGTGGTATTTGTTCTGACAATACTCATTTTTCTGACCAGTGCCCACAACTTCAAGATTCACCTGAGTCTTGTGCAGCTGTGTTCCCAGGGCATCCATTCCAACAAGCACCTCCCTTCAAGCAGGAACAATTCATGCCAAATCCAAACCATGTGTGGAAATCAGAACCCCAGTACTGATAAGGAGGAAACTCAAGCTATCCCAAGCAGAATTGGTATCCACAAGGCCAAGGTATGCAACCTTCTTATCCTTCAACTTCTCAAAACAATCATCCTCCTCCTCCCAAATCTAAACCAAGCCTCAAGGATATAGTGAAGAAAATGGAAACCCAGAACCTCCAATTCCAACAGAACACACAATCGACAATTCAAGACCTACAAACTCAAGTGGGGAAGTTGTAAAACACCATAGGTGAGCTTAAGATGCAAGGTTCTAGACAACTACCATCCCAACCCATTGACAATCCGAAGGACAAAGGTAATGTATGTGCAGTTACACTTCGTAGTGGTAAAGAAGTCTCTCCTTCTACTAATTCTTCACAATAGGTATGTACCCCTCTTGAAAACTCTCTTTCCCAACCCTCAAAAATTTCAATTAATGAAAAACAAGACAAAAAAGGTAATCAAGTTATCATTGATGATTCAAATGAACAATTCATTCCACTTCCTTTTCTCCAAAGACTCTCTAAATCTAAGAAAAATTATGATAATGAGATTGATACTAAAATAATGGATACATTTTAAAAAGTTCAAGTTAATATTCCTTTATTGGATGCATTCAAGAAAATTCCCCATTATGCCAAATTTCTTAAAGAGTTTTTCACCCATAGAAGGTGGTTGAAGGGGAATGAGAGAGTCAACTTGGGAAGGAATGTCTCAGCCTTGATTCAACCAGCAATGCCAACCAAATGCAAGGATCCAGGCACATTCACAATACCATGTACCATAGGGGAGACATTCTTTTCAGATGCTATGTTAGATTTAGGTGCTTCCATTAATGTAATGCCTCAATACGTTTATACTTCTCAGTGGGTTGGAGAGCTTCAACCAACAGGAATTTCTTTGCAACTTTTAAACCGGAGTACTGCACATCCAACAGGAGTGATTGAGGATGTCATTGTAAGAGTGAAGAATCTAATCTTCCCTACTAATTTCTACATCCTTGAGTTGGAAGATACCCAAACCCAAGGACATGCCCCTCTCATACATGGGAGGCCATTCCTAAAAACATCAAAGACGGTCATTAACGTTTACAATGGTACACTATCCATGGAGTTCGGAGGAGAAAAGAAAAGTTTTAACATCCTTGGGGATATGAAACACCCCATTGAAGAGCACTCCACTCTTCTTGTCTATTCGATGGAAGTTCTCTCAAACAATGCACACACACACAATTATATCCTCAACCCAAACTCTGATTCATTTTTATTTTCTTCACCCTTGGATGATTTGAGTTTTGATTCATGTTTTGAGTGTTGTGTGGGTTTTGAAAAGTGTAAATTTTTTGCTTTAATTGATGAGTGTGTTCATTCTGAGGTACCCATGACCGTCGATGATTCTAAAAATCTCATTTCAATAGATTATCTATCTTTAGAGAATAAACATGAGCAGATAGATAGTTTAATGGACCTCACTCTCCCTAAATCCCCTACCTAAATACAGAAACCACCGGTGTTGAAACTTAAACAACTTAATTCTAATTTAAAATATGCATATCTTGAGGGTATTGACCAATTTCCCGTCGTTATTTCCAATAACCTCTCTCTACAACAGGAATCAAAACTGCTCAATATTTTGAGAGTGTAAAAAGGCAATAGGATAGACATTGGATGATATTCCCGAGATTATTCCATCTATTTGTATGCACTATGTACTTTTGGATGATGAGGCTAAGCCTATGAGAAAATCTCAATTTACTTTGATATAAGATCTTATAAAGTAATCTGGATTCCAATTGATTTTAACCAAAGACTTACATCGAACCTTAATTAATCTCTGAGAACAATGAGATTTAAATGTTTGTAGTGAACTCACAATGAACCCTTTTGTATCGTAATTATAAAACACCACATTTTATTATCAACTATTAAACTCTTTAATTAAGTCAATTATTTTTAAAACTATTTTCAAAACCACCCTCTCTTTTAGTAATCTTTATTAAAAATACACACTATAAGCTACCAACACTCCTTCAGAGACGACCTAGGTTCTTTCCTAGACTACAAAACCTTCTTTAAATAACTATTAATTTTACATTTCATGACAACCCGGTCAAATTTTGGCATCATTACCGGGGAGCGCTTTGGTTTTTAGTGCATGTTTTTTATAATACCTTTGTAAATTTTGTGAATATTTATTTGTTTTATCTTATAACTTTACCTATATTTTTGTGTTCTGATTTATTTCTAGTGTAGGTTTTGTGAAAGATGTGTTCTAATCTGGGAGATTTACCACCTTTCGAACTCGAACCAAAGAGGATCTTACGTCAGTGACCCCGAGACACACAATAGAACCCTTTCAAGGAGGACACACAAGACAACAACACTCTTCTTGATCCTTCATATTCTTCTAGAACCAAAATCAAAACTGAAATAAAATTTTATAACATGGATGAAAATAATAGAACACTAAAAGAAATAACCTCACCTAATGTCGATATCCATCCCACATACATTCAATTACAAGGTGAGACACCCAATTTTGAACTAAAATCTGGTTTAATTCATCTATTACCAAGATTTCATGGACTTCCTAGAGAGGATCCACATAAGCATTTAAAATAATTTCATATTGTGTGTTCTACATTAAAACCTACAAATGTGGATGAAGAACAAGTAAAGCTTAGGTCATTTCCTTTTTCATTAGTAGACACTACAAAAGACTGTCTTTATTTTTTTAATTCACCAATTAGAGGATGGGAGGACATGAAACATCTTTTTCTTGAAAAATATTTCCCAAACTCTCAAACTGAAACTATAAAGAAAGAAATGTGTGGTATAAGGAAATCACAAGGGGAAATATTACATGAATATTTGGAATGCATTAAAATGTTATGTTCAAGTTTCCCACACCACCAAATAAGTTATCAACTTTTAATTCAGTATTTTTATGAAGTTTTAATTCCAATTGATCATAACATGATTGATTCTACTACAAGTGGTGAACTAGTGGATAAACCCCAATTGCTGCAAGGACCCTGATTGAGAACATGGCACAGAACACTCAAAAATTTAGTACAAGGTCCAGTGTACCCATTCAAGGTGTCCATGAGGTGAAAATTACTGAATTTGAGAAGAAGTTGGACACAAAGTTTGAAGAGTTAAGTACCCTTATACAAAAACTTGCTCTCTCCCAAGGAAAATATCAATCTACTCCTCCCATCCATTGTAGAATCTACTCTTTTGACACCCATTATTCTGACCAATTCCTAAAATTGAGAGAAAATTCTGAGAGTTGTGAGGTAATATTCCCAGGACGCCCCTATAACCAACCCTTTAAGAAAGAAACATACTATCCATCCAACTTTGGGTGGAAATAAAACCAATATTATAGGAAAGGGGGTATTCAAACCATCATCATCAACCATGGAACCAACAAGGGAAAAGTATTCAACCAACAACACCACCCAGAAATCCTCAACCACCCAAAGTCCTTTCCAACAACCCCCTCCAAAAGTCAAGCCTAGCCTTGAAGACATGATGAAACAAATGGATTACAACAATATCCAATTCCAAAAAACCACCCAAGAATCCATACAAGACCTGAAAACCCAATTGGGCCAACTAGCTAACTCTTTGGGAGAAATGAAAAGTCATGGGTTGAGTAAACTACCCTCTCAACCAGTAGTTAACCCCCAGGATAAGGGAAATGTTAGTGTCATCGCCCTTAGGAGTGGGAAACAAGTTAAAACCCAAATGAACCCTCCATTAGATTCATCCACTCTTGAGGAAACCACCATCCCAACTTCTAAAAATGGTCCAAGAAAAGAAAATTTGTATCCTGGGAGAAGCCCTTCCAAAGGAAAGAGTGTGTCTGTTGATGAGTCACATATCCCATCCATTCCTATTTTATTTCCCCAATGGAACGCCCAACCTAGGAAACAAAATGAAACTGAACTTGATAAGGAAATATTGGAAACTCTCAAAAAAATGCAGGTTAACATTCCTTTTATTGATGTCGTGAAGAAAATTCCAAGATATGCAAAGTTTTTAAAGGATATGTGTACACATTGAAGGATACTTCATGGTGATGAGAATGTAAGTTTGGGGAAGAATGTCTCAGCATTTATAGAACCATCACTACCTACCAAATTCAATGATCCTGGGACATTCTTGATTCCATGCACCATAGGGGAGTATTTATTTTCCAATGTCATGCTTGATTTAGGTGATTTTATAAATGTGATGCCTCACTCCATTTACTCTACATTGTAGTTAGGGGAACTGAATCCCACTGGAATTGTTGTTCAATTATCCAACCGGAGTACCGCACACTCTTCTGTTGTGTTAGAGAATGTTCTTGTGAGGGTGGAAATTTCAATTTTTCCTGCTAAATTTTATGTGCTAAAAATGGAAGATGATAGGATGAATGGACATGCCCCAATTATATTTGGGAGACCCTTCTTGAAAACCACTAAAACCATAATTAATATCCATAATGGTACATTATCTATGGAATTTGGTGGTGACATAGTCCATTTCAAAATCCTTGATGCCATGAAGCACCCCTTAGAAGAACATTCTCCTCTCTCTGTAAATTCAATTGATGTACTCCCTACCCCTGAAAAAACAACTTTTCTTTCCCCCAATCCCCTTTCTGAGTTTTCTTCATTGATTGAAATTATAGGTAATGAATCATGCATTGATTGTTGTAGTGGTATAGAAAAGTTTCATGCGTGTTTGTTAATTTATAATTTCTTGAACACTAAGGATCCAATGACCATCGATGATACTTATAAGCTTGTAAAATCTCATTCCTCATCTGAGGATGATGCCATTAAACAGTTAGATGAGATTAGTGACCTCTCACTTTCACACACACTCCCATAAATCCAAAATCCACTTGAATTGGAACTAAAAAAACTACCTTAATATTTAAAATATTCATATCTTGAGAATGAAAACAGGCTACCCATCATCATTTCTAGTTCACTCCCTTCTAAGCATGAATTGCAACTGCTTGAAATTTTAAGGGAGTATAAAAAATCTTTGGGATAGAAACTTGCTGATATTCCTAGTATTAGACCATCAATTTGTACACATCATATATTGTTAAATAATGAGGCTAAACCAGTGAGGCGGGACAAAGTTGACTGTACCCAAACCTCCTAGAAGTTTTGAAAAAATGAAGTAAACAAATTATTGGCTACTGGAATCATTTACCCCATCTCTGAGAGCCAATGGGTTAGTCCCATTCAAGTAGTTCCTAAAAAAACTAGTCTTACAATAATCAAAAATGAAAATAATGAATTGGTTCCAACTCATATGCAGAATAGTTGGTGTGTCTGCATAGACTATCACTGAATAAACCAACACACTAGGAAGGACCATTTCCCTTTTCCATTCATTAACCAAATGCTAGATAAGATAATGGGTAAGACCCACTACTGTTTCCTTGATGGGTATTATGGATACTTTCAGATCCATATTTCCCCCGAGGACTAGGAAAAGATGACTTTCACTTGTCCCTTTGGCACATTTTCATATAGGAGTATTCCATTTGGTCTGTGCAATGATCCAGGTACTTTCCTGTGATGCATGGTTAGTATTTTTTTGGATTACTTGGAGAATTGCATAGAAGTATTTGTGGATGATTTCACTATTTATGGATCCTTTTTTATGAATGTTTGAGTAGTCTTGATTCATTCCTACATTGCTGTATTGAAAATAATCTCATATTAAATTATGAGAAATGTCATTTCATGGTGCGACAAGGTAGATTTTTGGGACATTTCATTTTTGGGGATGGTATCCAAGTAGATAAATCAAAATTGGATGTCATTTCCTCCCTACCATTACCCAAAAATGTACGGGATGTGCGGTCTTACCTAAGTCATGCTGGATTTTACCGTCGTTTCATTCGTGACTTTAGTAAAATTGCACTCCCCCTATCCCGATTACTCCAAAAAGAAAATGAATTTGTTTTTGATAAATAATGTGAGGAAGATTTTAATAAGTTAAAATGGAGTCTCACGTCACCCCCAATAATCCAACCATCTCAGTGGGATTTACCATTTAAGCTTTTGTGTGACGCCTCTAACTATGCAGTTGAGGTAGTCTTATCACAAAGGGTCTATTGAGCTCCACATGGCATTGCCTATGCCTTACGTACTTTGGACCCTGCCCAAGAAAACTACACCACAACTAAAAAATAATTCCTTGACATTGTGGTTGTCTTGGAAAAATTCAGGTCATAACTTTTGGGGTCCAAATTCATTGTGTTCTCAGACCATGCAGCCCTCTGGTATCTCCTTAAGAAACCAGAAGCAAAACCACATCTCATTCGTTGGATGCTCCTCCTTCAGGAATTCAATTTATAAATTAGAGATAAAAAAGGAGAAGAGAATGTGGTGGATGACCATATCAGTAGGATCCACCCATCCTCAGATATTGACTCATCCCCCTATCTTCCTATAAATGATATATTTACTAATGATCAATTGTATTGAGTGCAAGATGTTATTCCTTGGTATGCTGAAATTGTAAATTATTTGGTTGCATCTTGCATTCCTACTGATTTCAACCAAAACTAGGCCAACTGTCTAAAACATGAGTCTCATTGGTACATTTGGGATGACCCCTACCTTTGGTTCACCAGTAGTGATCAAGTCCTTAGGCGTTGTGTTCTTGATAGCGAGTTCTAGTCCATCCTTTGGTTCTGCCACTCTTGCTTGTGGGGGCCACTTTGGTCCCCAACGGACCACTCGCAAGGTCCTCGATTCTAGTCTCTTTTGGCCCACATTGTTTCAAGATTCCCATGACTTCTTTAAATCTTTTCGTCTCTATCAAATAATGGAGAATGTATCTAAAAGAAATGAAATTCCACAAAAACCCTTGATCTTCCATGACATTTTTGATATTTGGGGCATTAAATTTATGGGACCATTCCCTAATTCATTTGGTAACCTGTACATTATATTAGCAGTGGATTATGTTTCAAAAATGGGTAGAGGAATGATCTAAAAGTACTAATGATTCTAAGGTATTTGTAAAATTTTTGAGAAACCAAATTTTTTGTATGTTTGGCATACCTAGGTTCATCATCAGTTACTAGGGTTCTTATTTCTACAACTGAACAATGCAATATCTTTTGCGTCGGTATGGGGTCAGTCATCGAGTGTCAACTACTTATCACCCATAGACTAATGGTCAAGACGAGGGGTAAAATAGAGAATTAAAACAGATTCTTGAAAAATGGTTCAACCCAATAAAAAGATTGGAGTCTTAGACTTGATGATTCCTTTTGGTCTTACCGTACTGCTTTCAAAACCCCCATTGGAATGTCACCATATCGGCTAGTGTTTGGAAAGATTTGTCACCTCCTTGTTGATATTGAGCATCAGGCCTACTGGGCCATCAAACAATGCAATTCTAGTCTTTATGGTATAGGTTCTCAAAGGAAGTTTCAGATTCAGGAGCTGGAGGAAATGAGAAGAGATGCATATGAGAACTCTAGGATTTATAAAGAGTGAACGAAGGTTTCCCATGACTGTATCATCCTTCATCGTCAATTCCACATTAGGAAGAAGGTCCTCCTATATAATTTAAGGATGAAGTTGCATCCAGGTAAGATTATTTCCCATTGGTTTGGACCATAAATTGTTACTAATGTATCTCCATTTGGTTTTTTTTAGGTTCAAAATGAAGAAACTAAGCAAACTTTCACTGTCAATGGGCAATGGCTAAATCACTTCCACAAAGCCCTTCCGGAGTTCCCAATGGAGGAACTCCATGTGCAAGAATAAACATACCAATAAAATCCACTAGGTTTTATCCTTCCTTCCCACATTCTATTTTATTATAGTGTGGACACTACACACTCTAGGTGTGGGGGGATGGGTAAATTCCTGGGTTAGATAGGAATTTTCATCATTTTTTTCTCTTTCTTTCTTCCCTTTTTCTCATTTTTATGGTATTTTCACTTTTCCCTATCTTGTTGAGTTCATTAGGATTTTCATCATCTTTTTTCTTTCTTCTCTTTTACGCCTTCTTTATGGTATTTTCACTTTTCCCCCATCTTATTCAGTTCGTTAGGATTTTCATCATCTTTCTTCTTTCTTCTCTTTTTTTCCTTCTTTATGGTATTTTTACTCCCCCCCCCTTATGGTCACCAAATCTTGGAAATTACTGAAAATTCATGTTGAAGTTTTTGATTCCATGTTAATTTAACATTTGATTAAAACCTAACTCTATTATGGAATGAATGTTTGTATGAATTTAACATCAGGGAGTGATTTTTAGTGAATTGGTTTTCTATCAATGATATAAATGGTTGTATCTCTATGAAACCTTTTAGATGATTAATTCTCATTGTGTGAGTAGTTTTTGGGAAAATCGTGTCACTAATATCTCTACACATTTTTGCACCAAACCACAAAGTGTTAATATTTCTTACTTAATAGAAGGTAAATATATGTCAGGTTAATATTTTTCAACTTAAAGTGATATTTCCATACATTTTTTCCTTATCCAATCTATTTCATTACTGTACCAGATTGACCTATGTGTGTGTACCTAATATCCGATTATTGTACGCCCTTAAAAAACAAAAAAAATCAAAACAAAATTAGGTTGTGTCTTGGGAAGGTCAAAAATCACTCCTACTCAACCTTTAATCTTATTATAACTATTAAAATTAGTGTCGTGGGGAGATAAAACAATGGTTGAGAGATGAGTGTAAGATTTGTTCCAAATGAAACTTCTAAAAAAAACAAAAATAATAAATGAGGGGAGTAATGAAATGTAAAACATATGGGTATATCTAGTTCAGGAGCTTATGGTTTGAATTTTGAGAATGCTTAAGTGAGTGGGTCTTGAAATATGATTGCAAATGATTTAGGGAAGGTTTGGTGGACAAAACTATTTAAGCTGAAAAATGTTAAAATAACCTATATTTATTGGATAGAAAGTGGAAATAATAGCATGGAATAGTTTCCAAACACACACATGGAGAGTTAGTGGCATGGTTGACTTCTGAATTCCTTGCTCAAATTTGGTATCATGAATCTCTTTGAATTTCATTGTGATATGATTTATGAGACATCTTTTTCCATTTTCACTTGGAAGAACTCCTTGGTGTGGTTTGTGCATTGATCACATTACTTTAATGAATTGAAATTTCCTCAAATGTTAAATATTCATCATGTTGGTAATATCTACATACATAATTTCTAAAAATGTAACTTTTCCCAGGAGTGAAAATGTTTAGGTGTGGGGGTGTGATCGCACCACAATTCACTATTTCATTTTCACCCTTACACCACTGTGCTAAACTTGTTTTGTGTTGTAAATTTAAAATATAATAAAAAAAATCACTTCATGTTTTATTAATTTATCTTTTTATCACTATTAAAAGGGGAAATTATTACTTTTTTTGATATTTTCATTGAAGGTGGAGGTGATTTGGAGGCCCTGAAGATGATCTAGAAGAAAAATGGGCCAAACTACATGGAATCCCATGGACATCTATCCACTATTTTGGGAAGTAAGATAATTATGTGCATCCAAATGGGATGAAACTTTGTGTCCCGCTCCAAAATTCATCTTATACAATCCATATCAAGGAACTGAATCCCAATTCTTCCATATGATGGCCCATCTGAACCATTCTATCCAGGGAATAGAATCTTTCCGAATTCAAAAGTTTGGTTCTGTATTTTGACCATATATCCCAATACAGATGTCTAATGGCCACCAAATTTGATATGGAGACATTACATAGGCTGTAATAAAACTCATATCTTTTGGTCAAGTCATGATATGTCTTTTTACTATTCCAAAACTAAAACACAAGTGGTATCTCAAAAACAGGGTGCTCAAAACCATGTTCCATTTTGGCTATAAAAAGGCACCATGGGAACCTCATTTTCTAGTTAGGAAAAGTAGTTAAGTGATGCCAATTTGGAGTTCCATAGTAGTCCTCTCATCATCCTAGAAGTTTTGGAGGGCCCTATCCTCATAGGGGGATGAATAATGAATAAGAAGTTCCACCTAAGATTCCTCCTCCCGATGTTGAGCTAAATGGTGGGCGTTCATTGTGAGGGAACTATACACATGTAAAGAGAGTTATAGCACTTGTACTACTACTTGTTTGATTTATTTTGGGTTTGAAAACATTTCATTTAGAATTATCTTACTTTGATTTATCTTTTTTTGATTTAATTGAATGAGATGCTCTTTACTTTTAACTGATCTGTGTGAAGTTTTGAGTGCATGACTTGTGTTGTTCCAATTGGACAGCACAAGAATCATTTTATTCCCCACTTATTTGAGATTTCAATTTATTTAGGAAGCTATTATACCATGTATATGATCTGTACCTTTGATATATGATTGTTATGTTAAGGTTTGGCTCAACATGCTTTAATATAAGAGCTTGGAAAGTAATCGGGATTCCGATTGATTTCAACCAAAGACTTACATCAACCCTTAATTAATCTCCAAGAACAATGAGCTTTAAATTTGTGTAGTAAACTCACAATTAACCCTTTTATATCATAATTATAAAATTCCACCTTTCCTTATCAACTATTAAAATCTTTAATTAAGTTATTTTATTTTTAAAACTATTTTCAAAACCACCCCCTCTTTTAGTAATCTTTATTAAAAATACACACTATAAGATACCAACAATCCTTGAGAGGTGACCTAGGGTCTTCCCTAGACTATTAAATTTTCTTTAAATAACTATCAATTTGACGTGTCATGAAAACATGGTCACTATTCTAGCTCTGAGGCCACAACTTCACCTTCCTCAAAAGGGCTCCCCCTGTCAGCCTCTTCTCCCCATGAGGACTCCTCTGAATCTTTAGGTAAAGGGAAGTTCTCCCTCAGCTCAGTAGAAGAAATTTCTGTTGGGGATGTTTTATTTAGAATTAATCTCACTCGGTTCATCATTGGACGCGAGGTTCCCTGAGAATTCACGAAGCCCTCTAGCTCTATTATATATTGTTCCCCTTCCACCTATGACACCAAAAGCTAGCATTCGCATAGACAATCTCTAAAAAATCCATCCTGAGAAGGTTAAGGTGGTACCACATCTTGGAGGGACTAAAGAATTGTATATTGACATCCCACATATCCCAATCCTTTGGATAAATAGTATCCTCAGGCATATCTATGTGGTGCAGCCACTTCCTAGGAGCCTAAGTGGGTATCCTACAGAACGCCCTAGGTGGAATCCCTCCCTCCTAGCTCTACCCAGTTAGAGCCACTGGATCAGTTATCATTCCTCTTCTACTTTCACCTAGAGTTGGCCTTGGAATCACTGGCCTTTCTTCTACTGCACCACGGAGTGTTTTTTATTTTGTCTGACCCCTACATCAAGGTTAAAGTGACACTCCGTTATCATCACGGATAGTCCGTTGCTTCATAATTTCTCCCAAATATGCTATATCTTAGCTCTTCACATACTCCTTAACCAGCTCATAGATGGTGCAAGGAAGAGGTAGCTCATTTTATATTTTCCCATAATCCCATGTGAACATGAGCCACATCTTCCTCATCACACATGGGTGGTCCACATAGACAAATCCCAAGTAAACTTGTGGAGTCAACCTCTTCATGCACTGAAACTGCCTTGAAAAATGATGTGGGGTGTAGGGCTCATAGATAGGTTCACAGTTTACATGTTCCACCATAACTCCACCTCATAAGGCCAATATATATGATCTATGATCCTTAGTTCCCTAGACATCATCAGTAAATACTATTGTTGGTAGTAAGAATGGATTGAAATTGAATTCCTGCACCCTCTAGACTCTGATCAGCACTACTGGAAAAGTCATCTTGGGTGGGAAACTGCCCACTACATTCAGAATGGATGGTTTAAAATATGATCTAAGATTGGAAATAGGGTTTGGATACTCTCAAAACCTTATGTGTGCCTCTATCTAGCCATACAAGAAGTGGAGTGGCATGCATACCCGCTGCGACTTCTTTCCCTCGCTGATTTTCCACAACACCTTGTATAGATTTGCCAATACTGGGATTCTGAGGATGACACGCTGTCGTGTCACTATCATGGATTCCATAATGAATGTGCTCGGATGCATGCCCATGTTCATATCCCTGACTGAAATCATCCATCCATAAATAAGTACAGATATAAACCCAACCAACCTAGCCATCGATTGTTGCTCGATGTTAACATTCTACCCCCATAGATTCCATTAGTTTTCCTCCAGGATTCTCTAGTAAGAATTTTCTTTGTTATGCTAGGCTCCATTTGGACAAGTTATAGGCCTAACTAGTATCTTTCTAGGTGACTTCTTCCCTTTAGTGGTGTGATTTGGTGGGAAGTTTAGGAAGAATCTAAACTATAGTTTGAAATGTACGTCCCCCACTGACTGTTTTTCATTGCCTGACACTAGGTCTATCAGTGCCTTTGTCATCCATGATATCTACCCCAAGCCTTCCCATGTGTTCTCCATAGGAAGTAACTCGTCATACATTTCTCCTAGTATTGAAATCCCTGAGATCTAGTGGAGGTCCCAGAGGCTGACGTCGACCTCCCCATGGTGAAGATAGAAAGTGTTGGTCCTCAATGACCACCTTATTAGAAACTCTAAAATCATATGTTTCAGCTGGTATATATGTAATTGAGAAGCCCACACATCTTTATATAGGCCTACTTGACTCGGCTCTGTCCCAAACTCATCTCCATATGCACAGACCTAGTAAACCTAGGTCCAGTCATCTGTGAAGTTGTCTCCCAAGCATAGGTCCCAATTATAGGTCCACCCCTTCTTTGGGTTCCCTAAGCCTACCTTCAGAATGGTGTGGTATTGAGTAGGAGATACCTATGGCTGCAGCGCTTTCCCATAAATTTTATTTATGTGGTTTTATAGATAGTCGGTGGTAACAGGTGTGTGGTCCTTTAATGTATGGTTGTCGGTAGCCCTGAACCACTAGTATTGGCATGGTGTTCCCCTAAACCAGTAGGTTGGTTCGTCCCTAATTGCTTTAGGAATAAGATGATCATCCCTTAGCCCAAAACCATACAGTGGCAGTCTCTTACATAAGGGATAGTTATTTTTTCCTTCTAACAGCAGCTCCACCAAGGACTCGTGGTCGAATGGCTTCACACGCATTCTCTGATTTTGGTATTGTCTGACATCTCTTCCCTCCAATCAGCATCCACAAGGACCTCCCAAACAACTTCTTGGCTGGACATTCGGTTTTGAGACTTTGTCAAATTTCTTCCTCTATTCGCAAAGCTCATTCTAAAATATCCTTTGTAGAGCTCCTTCACAAAGAACGGATCATAGATCACATGGTCGTAGAGCCTTGAGGGACTCACTACACTTCATAGTGCAACAAAGTATCACGATGAACTGATTCTCTAAGAAGCATTCATGAAGAACTGATTTGTGGAACCCGGTTCACAAAGAGAATATGCGGGGGTGCTAAATATTCATGATTCGAGAGATTAATCATAGTTTTTCATAGATATATGTATCCAAAACAAGTTTCCTTGCCTTCTATTTATAGGTGATGACCTCCCAAACTTCGTGGCGCCCTTGGCTACGATGAGCTTCGTAGAGATCTCAACCCGTGCTCCGCCTATTTCCATCGTGATTCAGCTTCATGATCTATGTTTTTATAGTGCTTTACCTTCAGAATTCAACCCTCATCTTCTTCTAATCTCCCACTATGAGGGGTGGAATTTTTTGGTGCCAAAATATATGCCTTGAAATGGGTCCATGAAAGCATAAAAATCACCAAAGGGCCAGCCTCGTAAATCTCCATCATGAAGCCCCTTGCCAGCGCGAATGGAATGAAGGCCACAGAATGGAATCCTCTACCAAAACCATAGATAATCATGATGGAAGACTCTGCGATTCGACAAATACATTTTCAACCGCCACAAATAACCGTGACAGAAGCCTTCGTGATTACGACGGAGCCACCTTTGATCATCAACCACCATTTCCTTCATGGTGTGCCTTTGTAGTATCATGATCCTGGGTGCCTATAAATAGATGACTCCCCCCTATTCAAGATGATTGACACCCTGATCTTTCACCTTTCGATCTCTTGATTCATGAAGAACCCTTTTCTCTATGATCTGTCGAGAAAAATGTATCACCCAAGGTGCTCGAGCATTATGAGACAACATTCCCTTTTCTCCATTTTTTCTCTTGTTTAAGTGGGGATTCCCTTTGTGAATCCCTATGTCCATCACAAATATAGGAGTCCCTTTTGGGTACTCGAGTCTTCACGAGGCATTCAGCCTTCGCGAAGTACCCTCCATGCAAGAACCCGGATCTTCATTTCAGGTATGGATCTTGATTTCGGGTTATTTTTTGAGGAAAAAAGAAGAAATGGGGTTTTTATAAGTACACTTCGTGTACTCTTGAGTGCACACCATGTACCCAGTTGTAGCGTACAACCACATATTGGCCGTGTAATGGTTGATTACATGGTTGTGTGATGACCTGACTAACCTGCTTAAGTCGAGGTTGGTTAAGGCTAATACACAGCATGTAATGTTAATGAACACACCATGTACTTTTCTATTTATTTGATAAATCATATCAGGGTCACATATCATCTTTGTAAGAACCTTCTTCTGGCATTGGTTCATACAAGAGCACAATGGAAGGGACAACAAGCTCTGAATCCCTCCCGATTCTTTGTCTGAGCTTTGATTGATACACCATTGGGTACGTTGGAATCCCACTAGTGGGTTCTCAAAACCCCTAGATCCTTTATTTCTAATTCTTCCTCTCTCATGGGTTATTCAAGGTTGGGAGTTTTTCCCCTTTTTGTAGATCTATTCCATTTTAGGCCGATTCAAGGTCCGACGTTCAAGGATATCGATCATGAGACATAGAGGTAGGTGGTTTGTGCCTTTTGTTGTTCTTTTTTGGATTATATATGCTTAAAGTGTTGCATACCCATGTTTGGGGTATTTCTTGATTGGAATTTAACCCTATTTATCACCTGATATGGTTTATTGAATTGATAAAGGGTATTTTCTTATGCGTAATGTTATACACCTCATTTTTGGGACACTCCATGGGTGTGTTTCCCTTGATTAATAGTTATGGCTATTTGTTCTAGGTTTCCTTAGGGTGTACCTTGTTTTTGATGCCTTGGTTGATTAGGATGGAGTTTGATTGATTATATGGAATTTATGTGATATTATTTTTGAATGTTTAGCCATGTAGTAGTTATAGATTACATGAGCTATTTTGATATGATATGTGTATTGTTTTTCCAATGGAATGTGTGAGCCTTGGACCAGGAAGACTGAGGGGACATTCAACTTATTTACATAAGACCATAAGATCCTTGGTGTAGATGTTTGACCTAGGGGTATTGACTATGAGAGATACTAAAGAGTTCCTTTATAATTCATTGATGTTATGTTGACCAAGGGGTATTGACCCTGAGAGCTACCCAGGAGGTTGTTTATAATTGATTTAGTGCTATGTGGGACCGAAGGGGTTAGACCGTGAGGGATTACCATAGGGTCATTATTTAATAAATTAGTGCTATGTTAAACCAAAGGGGTTATACTATGAGAACTTTCCCAAAGGGTTGTTTATGAATGGTTGAATGATTGTGACAAGTCTGCCAAGCCAAATCACAAGCTCGGACTCGGTCTTACTTGATTTTTTAGATGGTATTTTGAGACATCTGTTTTTTTATTATTATACAGGGGGTATAGAGATTAGGCTATATCCCAAGGTTTACATGATTCAATGTATTTAATAATAAATTAAAATGAATGTAATTTAAAACTGTAGGATTGTTTACTTTGAGTACTTCCTAGTTTATTGCTTCATTTCTGCATATTGTCTACTATATATATTTACTAACAGTTGGGTATAATCGTTTAGTGGTTTCCTACTAGTATTCCTTTCACACCCTATTTTGGTCATGATTTTGAACCCAAATAGACTATATGGTTGCATGATAGATAAGGGAAATCTCCCTTTCCCATCAGGTACTTGATTGCTATTAAAGCTTGAGAGAATAGGACCAATCTGAGGCTTATGATGTTGTTGGAGTTCACTTTCTTTTCTGTAATTTGGTTTATGTATTGTATATATAGAATTGTGACTTATTTGGATGCTTTTATAGACACATGTTACATGCATCATTTATATATATGCTATAGTTTTTTTATTACTATCAGTCTTCCACTATTTACTTCTGTTGTATTGTGTTATTACTTATATTATTGTTTACTATTTGTTTCAGCTATGTATACTATGGAAATGAGGGCATAGTCTCCCCAATATCACACCTTGGCCCTCACTTCTAGTCAGAAGCCTCTGTCATTTGGGGAAATACGTTTGATGTTATGTGACCAACTAGGTTCGGGGAACCCTTGGGTGGCACCTGAATTTGGGATGTTGCGCTTTAAGTACCTAGTGGCTCCATGCCTCGACTGGGTCACCATTCTTCACGAAGCTCCACCCTTTACATAGGTTCTCTTCGCCCTACTTTGTTAATCCCTTTCCTTTTCAAATCCCCTACTCTTCGTGAAGCACCTGAGATTCGTGAAGCCCCTCTCTGCAAGGCCTTATACTTCGTGAACCCCTTTCTCATGAGGCCCTCCAAGCTTGTATGAAGTGACTTCATGGTTCCCCGAGTGGTTCCTCATGTTGCATTTTCCTACCGCATGATTATTCATATAGGCATGCTAACGGCTATTGATTCTTTTCATATCCACACTAATGTGGGCCCCTCAATTGAACACTCCTCCACCCCAACTCCCCATGGCCTTGCTTGTACCTTCCCTTCCCCAAGCACGGGTTGGTGCAAGTTATGTAAGTCCTATGGGTGAGGAGTGAGTCCTCATCGTTCAAACTATAGGATGTTAAACTACCAAGAAAACCTTGTCCTCAACACATGATGTTAAACTATGACTGTTGCATGTGTGGTGAGTCTAAGAAGATCAGAGAGGGGATGGGACCGGGAGCCTTCTACTCCCCCCTTCCAATCATCCTTCTCTCTCCCAATGTGCTTTGTTTCCATGTGTATCTCGGGTAGTCTTCATGTATGACCTGACTCACCTTGACAGGGTGTCCTCTGTACATGGATCCATATCCTCCTCACACATCTATACATCCTCCTCAGGACTACCTCCTAGATTAATTCATAATCTTCATCTTCATGGGCCAATAACCAAGCATAATCCCTTGTTTCCTCTTTGGGCCGCTGACCATGTGTAATCCCCGCATCACCTCTCATGCTCACTTCTCTCATAACAAGATCGCCAGGTCCCTTGTTACCTCTTATTTCTCACACTGAGCATAGCTCATGTGAGATTAGATTGGGCATCAACCATTACATCCTCCTTGGCCACTAACCATGTGTAAGTCCCATGCCCTTTTTTCTAAAATACATGGACTTTGATCCTTTCCCTTTTCAAGCAAGGTACATAGAAAGCCTCCCTGAGGTTCAAGCCCATCACCCATCGGTCCAGACCACTTTACATCGGTTCACCCTCATCACTCATGACGTTAAACTGTATGCCCCTTTCATTCCACATGACTTTAAATTGTATTCCTTCTAACTACATGGATTTTGATCCCTTTATCCTAGATAGGGTATGTAGAAAGCCTCCCTGAAGTTCAACCCCAAACACTGGTAAACTTCATAATCCCCTTTATTGGGACCCAAATCCTTGGTCTTCCCCTTAGTGGTGTCAAACCAATTCTTGGGAAGATAACTGTGCATAGGTCCCACCCTTAATCCATACTCCTCCAACTAAGAGTGTCCCTCTTACGATGGGCTGCTAACCACACGTAAGCCCCAGCATGTCTCTGGGTCAATGTCCTTTGTGTACACCCTAATTCCATGCCCCATCCTGAAATAAATGAACTTTGATTCCCTACTATGAGGATACGTAGGAATCCTCCATGAGGTTCAAGCCCATCATCCATGTCACATCTTGGTCTCTCCCTTGATCCTTTGGGTTTCGGGAAGATCATTCCCCAACTTAGAGTTTCTACTTCCTTCGAGTCCCCATCCATGTGCTCCATTATCATGGGCTGCCTCTTCAGGTTTCCCATCACCCCACCAAACTATGTGAACTTTGATTCACATATATAGGGATACATAGAAAGCCTCCCTGAGGTTCAATCCCAACATCACAATCATCTTCACACCTATTCCATCCCATTCCCCTCATCCACTTTATTAAATCATCCATCATCCATCTTGATTCTTACTTGGACTACCACATCCCGATGGGATCATGCCATTTCCTCAGGTAGCTAACCATGTGTAAGCCTCGCACACAATTCACAACTGTCCAACCAAGAGTGTCCCTCTTGCAATGGGCCATTTTCCATGCATAATCCCCAACATATATCTAGGTTTTTTTCCTTTTTTTACACCCCGATCCATCACCCCCTTAAAACTACATGGGTGTTGATCCCTATCTTCTAAGAAGGGTATGTAAAAATCCTCCTCAAGATGTTAAACTCATAGCATGCCCTATGCTAAACATTGGAAGTAGAGGAAAACCTCAGAGACATGCCTCCAGCATATGATTCCCCACATTCGACATGGGATGCCTCGGGCTTACACGCCCTTGAGAATCCCTATCATAAGGGGAAAATATAGGTGTTATAGTGTTCCAGTTTCAATACATGCCACATATTCCTCAGTATGACTACTCTCATAACCGAAGTTTGCTGCCTTGGATGGACCCTTTGGAATGTCCTGACAGAAGCAACATAATTAATTGGAATCCATAAATATATGGCACCAGTAAGAGTTTCACAAACAAAAACTTAATCTTTAAGGGAGACCCGTACTAAGTGACGAGTTTTGAGGAGTAATTCACATAAGGAGGAACTGATATCCCATCATCTTGTTTCGATCAAGGAGCAAACATCCCTCAAGAGGCAATGAATGTCTCCTGCCTTTGGAAAGTGGGAATGCGGGGTACAATGTGAATGTCAGTGAGCATCCAATATGTGGCATGATAAGGAATTATCTGGTGTAAATGCATCATAAACAGTATCCAACAATTTTGTAACAATTTAAATAAGTTGTTTCACCACAAACAAGGTCACAATAGTCAAGAAAAGCAGTTTAATTAAATTAGATTGATTAAAATTGAGTATCACTGGTAGGCACTAACGAGCGCCACAAAAGTGAGATTTAAAAGATGCAACTAAATTATGGGAAAAAAATTATACACCCTACCTTGTAATTGTAGTGGATCCTACGCTCCAAGGTAAGCTTTGATTTGACCTAAAATGGGAGGAATTAGAGGTTTTAGAAAAATCCCCAAAATAGGGCAAAATTCCTTCCACAGTAGATTACAGGATGGATGGTGGATGAAATCATAAATTGTTTGAAGTGTATTTTAAGCCTTACCAATAGGATCATTTTTCTTTAGATGACGTCAAAATCAGATAAGAAATAGAGTCATAGCGGTCTTCCAAAGGGAGAGCAGAGGATAAGGTCGGGGCGCTACAAGGGGGGCACTACAGGGGGAGACACACCAAGGGGGAGAGGATAGGGAAAGAAAATAAAAATAATGGAATAAATAAAAATAGGAAAAAGAAAAATAAGGAAAAAAATAAAAGATAAAAAGGAAATAAATAAATAAAATAAAATAAAAGGATGGAAAAATAAAAGGAAATAAAAATAATAAAAATGGGCTAATTCCCATTTTAATTATTTTCACTTTTATCATAAACCCCTTATTATTTTATTTTAAAACTAATTTTTATCCCTTTTTACTTTATTTTAATTTCATTTAAATTTATTTTTATTTATTTTTAATTTATTTAAATTTATTTAAATTAATTTCATTCTTTTAAATTATTTTAAATTATAAAACATTGTAGGGCATGGGGTATTGTTTAATTTAGCCAACACACCCATTTAATTGCTTTAAGCTAAAAACAAAAAAATTTAAAATGGTTTGTACCTTGCTTAAAGTCAGGATGTTACAACCTCCCCTCCTTAAGACAACTCATCCTCAAGTTGCCTCTCCGAAGGTAGTGGAACATCGTCTGAGAAAAGCTCGGGCAATTGAGCATGAACATAGTTCTCCCACTCCTAGGTCTCATCCTGAACATGTCCATGTTGCCATAGCACCCGGACTAGAGGAACTGACCTGTCTCAGAGAACCTTTGTGCTATGATCGAAGATACGAATCAAATTCTCCTTGAAGGATGCATCTACCTCAAGATCGATATAGTTAGGGTCAAACGAATGAGATGGGTCTGGATGATACTGTCAAAGCTAAGATACATGGAAGACATCATGCATGGAATAGTAACTCTAAGGTAATAGTAACTGATAGGCTACCAGCCCAACTCTCTCCACTATCTTGAATGGATTGATGGATCTTGGTGATAACCTCCCTTGTCTCCTGATCCGCTTGTGACCCAACCTCAGCGAAACACACAGAAAGACTCGATGTCCCACCTCAAACTCCAGAGGTCTGCGGAAACTATTTATATAAGACTTATATCTAGAATGAGATATAGTCATATGCTTCTGAATCAGCTAAACTTTCTCAAAAGTCTCCTGAACGAAATGAGTACCCAACAAAGTTCCCTCACCTGCTTCGAGCCAGCATAAAGGTGAATGAAACGGTCTACCTTAGAGGGTCTCATACAGAGCCATTTTAATTGTCACCTGAAAGTTATTATTATAGGTAAAATCAAAAAGAGGAATATGTTTCCCCAAGGAAAATTCAAAATTAAGGATACAGGCCTGTAGCATATCCTTTAACACTCGTATGGTTTGCTCGGACTGCCCATCGGTCTGAGGGTGATATGCAGTACTCAAGAGTACCTATGAACCCAGTGCTTTCTTCAACCCTTACCAGAACCATGAAGTAAAGTGGTCATATCTATCTGATATAATAGAATTATTTACACCATGAAGTATAACTATCACCCGGATATACAGCCTTCCTAACTCATCAATAGAAAAGGTCTCCCAGATAGGTAGGAAGTGCGCAACTTTGGTCAATCTATCAACAATCACCCATACCTCATCACTGCCTTGATGAGATCTTGAAAATCATATAATTAAATATATATTTATTTCAATCCATTTAAACTTAGTAATGGATAGATTTTATAGAAGTTGATCATGTTGTCAATTTCATCAAATTAGATGTTTATTTTTAACTAGAATTTCTACAGTATAGCAGCAACCCTAGGTCGTATCTCAACGGAGCCTTAGATCGTTAATTTAAAAAGAGAGTTTTGATTATGAAAATAAAAGAGGAATTATAATTTATAAAACTTGGGATTTTTTTATTTTAAAATAGAAATAGAAACTATATTACTAAGTGATAGAAACAGGATTGAGAAATTGTGATCAACCTGGGTAAGTGTCCCTTGATGCTCAATCTATCATTGGTCTAAAGGAAATGGGAAGGATCACTAATTACTTGATTTATACACACTAATACCAGTGTGGTATGTGAGTTCTTACTAGGTTAACACCTAGGATTTGATCGATCAATGATATTGATTATCGATGACCGCTCAAAATCAACAAACTTGAATCGATGTAAAAACAAAACTCAATCAAGGCATCACATCAACAATGTAATGAGATGACCAGATTTGTGTCAATGATAAAAAATTACAAAAGAAAATAACATGCATATTCATGGGTTCAAAATCCTATAATTTATCAACCGACATAA
Source organism: Viscum album (assembly GCA_963277665.1). Lineage (NCBI taxonomy): Eukaryota > Viridiplantae > Streptophyta > Magnoliopsida > Santalales > Viscaceae > Viscum > Viscum album. The sequence continues at coordinate 1,898,527,984 of OY728135.1, read as the reverse complement.
TCCATTTGCACACTCATGAAAGGGAAGGGGTGAGAAAAGAGGCAACCACACTCAAATCATCACAAGATCCGGGTTATGCACGGAATCATGAGGATTCTTATTCCTTTGATTTGTATTTGATCATACCAGAATAAAAAAATTAAGAAGGTATAAATTAATAAAAATTGACAACAAACCTGGAAATTAAATTACCTTATGAAGATTACAAGCATGGAGTTTGGGATTACAACAAAGGACACCCCCCAAATTGATCACTAAGAGGTTTAGAAGTACATGAGGGAGAAGAGAACTAAAATGGGTGAAGAGGGATATCAAGTTAGACTCGCCCTTAAAAATGGTCATTACACATTATAGAATGAGGGTGAGGGTTATTTTATGGACAAATACATCACACATTCCACAAAAGAAGTCAAGTGCCTAAGGGACTGGGTGACTATTCATGATAGGCTTATTTTAACTTTTTATCAAGATGGTTTACTAACCAAAATGCATTAAAATAACATAAAATTATGTGTAGAGGTGGGTATTCAATTTTTATATCCAATAGAGGTGGAATAATCCCAATTAGAGTTCCAAGTCCCAAGTTATGTCCCAAATATAGAAGGGTGGTCCAATCTGGACCGCCCAGAATTTCTTCACATTGTGGGCCTATTTTGGGCCTCCAAATAGATGAATTGAGCCTCATAGTATTCTAGATAAATGTATAACACACTATTTTAAATTCATATACCCATTTTTAGCCTAATGTATTTTACCTATTATCCATAGTACATATTTATGTCCACGTGAATGTTTGGGCTCTTGCGCAGTTTGGCCCATTTTGCTTGAATTCCATCATGGGCTCTCCAAATCACCTCCTCCTACAATGTAAACATTGAAACAAGTAAAATTACCCTATTAAAAAGTATTAAACATTAATTCATTGAATCAAATATGAAGTTCAATTTATTATTATATTTGGAATATTCATTACAAAACTAGTTTAAAACATTGGTGTAAGGGTGGAAATGAATAATGAATCATTATGAGATCAGAAGTTCAGCAAGTCGTTGGTGCTATGCCTTCACCTACTGACAGGTGGAGCACCGAGTGATGAAATATACTATTTTTTTCTTCATACTTGGCCACCAATACTGATGACACATTTCTTTGTTCATCTTGGTAAGTCCAAGATGAACTGCCCAAACAGAGGTATGATATTCCTTCATCAGTTCTTCCCATATATCTGAAGTTACTCATACACAACCATGATAAAGTAAAGTTTTAATTCTATCAATAACCTAACCAGGAGTCGGGTTCTCTCCTATGACACTCTCCCTCAAAATTAGTCCCTTTGAATCAAATAAATATCGCATAAGGACTCGCTATAGAAGAGAGGATGTCACTATAAGAGTTATTAAAACTGGTTGTCCACGTTGTTCCTGAACCTCTAGATGCATCATAGAAAACAAATCCATCATCTTCTAATCACAGCTATCTAGCTGGATGTCTTGTGTATACATTTTTCATCTCAAAGTGTCATCCACTACATTTCCCTTACTAGGGGTATAATAAAGATAAAAATTGAATGATTATAGGCATTCAACTCACCTGTGTTGCCTTAAATTCAAGTCTCGTTGTGTGGAGATGTATTTCATGATTTTATGATCTGTGTAAACAATGAAATTATCACCCAAAAATTATTATCTGAAAAATTGTAAATCATGAACCATAGCTATTAACTCAAGGTCATGTGTAGGATAGTTCTACTCATGAGGTCCTAGCTGGCGGGATCCATAATCCATGACTCGATCAGCCTACATCAAAACTGCACCCAACCTGATTCTTAAAGCATCACAGTAAACAATATAGATTCTTTCTAGGTCATGAAGTATCAGAATCAAGGCTAAGTTTATTCTTCCCTTTAACTCTTGAAAATATTTTTCATAAGCTTCTGACCAGATGAAATGTACACCCTTCTTAGTCAGGGTTGTAAGAGGAGCTTCTAAGTGCGAGAACTCCTGGATAAAATGCATGTAATAGCCAGAAATCCCTAAGAAACTGTGTATGTTGAAAAAATTCTTGGGTTGTTACCACAAAACTATGGTTCTCACCTTTTCTAGGTAAACTAATACACCTACCTCAGATATGAAATGACTGAAAAAGTTAACTTTATCGATCCAGAAGTGGCATTTTTTGAGATTTTCATATAGCTGGTTCTCTCTCAGTGTACTCACCATGATCTCAAGATGGGTTTCATGGTCGTGTTTTGAGCGTGAATTCACCAATATGTAATAAAAAAACCACCAAAAAGGAATCATGGTACTGGTGAAAACCCCAATTCATCAGATCCATAAAGACTGTCAGCGCATTCGTGAGGCTGAATGGAATAATTAGATACTCATGCAAGCTGTACCTGCTACGAAATGTTGTATTTTGTATGTCATATGGTCTCACATGCACCTAGCGATATCTAGACCTCAAATAAATCTTGGATAAAATAGTTGCTTCTCAAAGCTAGTCAAATAGGTCACTTATACGAGGCAATGGATATCGATTCTTTACTGTAAGCTGGTTGAGTCAATGATAATCCATGCAGAATCTGAGGTTACCATCCACCTTCTTGGTGAAAAGAACTATTGAACCCCATGGTGATGTGCTAGGTATGATAAAAACCTTATCCTTGAGGTCTTCAAGCTACTTTTTGAGTTCATGTTTCTCTATAAGTTCCATTCAATAAGGAGTAATAGACACTGGTGTCGCACCTGGAACTAGTTCAATAGTGAACTCCACTTCCCTCATAAGAGGTAAGGTAGAGAAATCATCAGGGAATACATCCTTGAAATGATCCACAATGGGAGGGAATTTCAATATTTTTGTTCCCTGGTTGCTCATGAAGATGCTTACTAACTGATCTTTAACTCTACCCAGTCCTGCATGATTAAGTCCAGCTCGATCTACCTGCATATCTCATTCTCTTTTATGTAGATAAGTGTCACCCTCATGGGATGTGAAGGACACCCGATGGTGATAGCAATCCACTTGGTCATGATAAGGAGCGATCCATTTCATACCAATAATGAAGTCGATTCCAAACATATCAAGGATGTAAAAATTAAAAAATAAATGGTACCCAGCTATATTAAGGGGAACTCATTTCACAGGCATATTCCCTCTGGCCTGACCCCAAACAAAGTGTCGAGATACATGATGCTGCAAAGGTACTCAATTGTAAAATAAAGGCTTTCAACAACAATAGTATATAAAAAGGAGTGTGATGCATTGGTATAAAAAAAGGCAGAAACTAAAGTAGAGGCTACCAGAATAGTACATCTAACCATAGATGGTCCTGCACTTTGCTCCTTTGTTGTTGGTTGCACTGCATATATAAGACCTGAACCATGACCTTGAGAAGCTTCCTAACTAGCTTGAGTAGGTCTATTATGCTGACATTGATATTCTGGAACATGATTTCCTCGACCACGGCCTCCACCATTACCTTGGGCTGATCGGCTAGTGGAAAACAAACTTCTATCCTGTTGTGGAGTCATAGATATCATACCTGATAGAGGTGTCGGTACAAATCCTCTTCCACTGGATTCTGAGGATAAAGAATAGAAGAAATTCTAATGGTGACCCATCTTTCTGCAAGCTCGACACTCCATCAAGTCTCTCATGAACTTAGGCTTCTTATGTCCAACCCTACCACACTGATGAAATGTGATGGAACTGTCAAAAAGTGCTACTTTTCTGGGATTTCCCCCATGTTCACTTTCAAAATGGCGCTTCCTATTTCCTAAAGAACCATCACCCTGTCTCGAAACTGAACCACCCTGGATCACAGGTTTAGCTTTACTAATATTTTGTTCTGAAATTAGGGAATGGTTCATTATCTATGTAACAATTGTCAAATAAAATACATTTACCTACAATAATATGACATTTCTAAGTCTATCCTCAAAGCGTCTCACAATTTTATGTGCGCCACTAGTCAGAGATGGATCAAAATGTTGAAGATCTATGAAACAAGTCAAATACTCTAACACTATAATAGAGTCTTGCTAAAGATGTAATAATTCCTTGGAAAGATCATATCTCAGAGTTTTCGGAAAGAATTTATCCTAGAAATCTATTTGTAAGTCTTCCCAAACCATGTCTCTGTTCTGCTCCACCTGAGAAATTATATCCCACTAATGCTTGGCAGAGTCAAAAATCATAAAGATAGAAAGTTTAAACCTCTACTCTGGAATCATATCAAGATGGTTGAATATGGATTTCATGGATTCTATCCATGATTCTGCAACATTAGGATTGTCATCCCCTAATAAGGTAGAAGGATGTTGTAGCAGAAAGTCCAGTGTAAGCTCTTATATAGTCAGGGTAGGCCTAGGAACACTCTAAAATGACTATATGGACCTGAGAAGATTATCCCTGAACTAGGTATCAGCACACAAAGGAAGATTAGGAGGAGGTTCCATATGAGTCACTATAGGAGGCACTATAGGTGGTTCTACCAGAATCACTACAGGTGGTTCTGCACCCACCAACTCTGGAATATGCTCATCACTACTCTCATGGCGTATGACATAAAGATGTCGTGATGGTATTTCTCTACAATTTACAAATTCACATCTTAGACTATATTCTATTTCATAAGAGGTAAACAATTAAAGGATCAATAAGGGAAAAGGGAAGGAAAAATTCCTCCCTGAAAATGGCATAGCAGGTAAGGAAAGAAATTAAAAAAAAGAGGATAGGTACATGGAATGCCTCTGAGTTTTACACAATAGACAACCCACTCCAAGAGACAGATCTAGGTAGAAAGATAAAAGGTCTTAGATAGATCACTATGACACATACACACTTTATATTTGTAACTAACAAGTAATTCAAGATATTAAAACTAAACACAATAGCACTCACATGCAAACAAGCAGATGCACATTGAAAGTAGATATGGCATGGCAATATGCATGTAATTTTAATCCCTATGGTGCCTAATATGGTTCATGTAAAGGTATTTCCCTCATTTCATAAGACTAAAATAGTCAAAATAATCATCTAAATAATAAAAATACCATTAGTAGTGATCATGTTGTCGAGTGCGTCAAATTAGATGTTTAGTTTTAGTAGAATTTCTACAGTATATCAGGAACCCTAGGTCGTCTCTCGAAAAAGACTTAGATAATTTATAAAATAAAAAGGTTTTGATTATGAAAGTAAAAGGGGATGGGATTTTGGAAAACATGGGGGTTGATAATTTAATATTTCAATAGAAAAATTAAAGTGATAAAACAAAGTAGAAACTAATAGAATTGATTAAGTGTGATCAACCTAGGGAAATATCATGATGCTCATCCTTCATCGCTTCAAGAGATAGGGTTATGATCTTTTAATCCCTGGTTTGTAACACCCAGAACTATAATTTTACTAATTTTATACTAGGATACATCCTAGGGTTCATTCAGAAACACACAATGATTCACTCGATACCACCGATGATTGGGTGATTTGTGTTCGACTTCATAACCGAAGCTCACCAAGGCAACACACAAAGAACTCGATGTGTTGTCCAGGTTTGTATGTTATTTCAATGTGTTACCATGGAATGAAAGTAAATTTACATGAAAATTTTTATTTTATTTCAATTAAACAATATGAACCACACAAACACTATAATTGAGAGGGGGAACAAGAAGTGGTGAATGGTGTGTGAAACATCACATGAATGGGTACCCCCAAACATGATCATATGAGTTGAGTATGAAATAATAGTACATAAATCAATTAAATAAGAATATAGTATAATTAAAAACAATAATAAAAACCTAGAATTTAAAATACCATTCAAATATTACAAAAACAAAGCTCAGGATTACATCACGTTCCTCCTTGGGTGATCACTAGGAGTTTAGAAATCCATGGGAGGGGAGGAAGAAGAAGATGTTGAATTAGCACTTACCATAGCCTCCAGAACTTCTATAGATGATGAGAGGACTCCTTTGGGACTCCAAAATGGCATCACCTTTCCTCCTAGTCGAACACCTAAATGAGTTCCCCCAAGTTCTTTTTTATAGCCAAAATGGGAGGTGGTTTTGGGTAAACTGATTTCGAGAAACCACTTTCCCATGATTTTCGACCACTAGACAATCTTATTTTGCTTTCCACAAAACTAGAGATTTTCTTTATGACCTCTTTTATTTATCTTGGTCAAATTTTGCAGCTAGATATTTATTATAATAAGATATATTTCTAAAATACAGAGGAAAATGGTTGACTCCATGTAGATTTATTTTATTGGATAAATCGTTTAGGATGGGCCCCTTAAAAATGAATTGGTCTTATGTTACTTCATGAAAGTTGTAGCCCATTAAATTTTGGATCATCACACAAAATTTTAGCCCAATTTTCTAAATTGATCAGTATAATTATGTGGTTGAGTGCATAGATGTTCTTGGATTCCTGTGCAATTTGGCCCATTTTTCATCAACTTCATCTTGGGCCTTCCAAATCACCTCCACCTATGACAAAAACATAAAAACAAGTGAAATAGACCTTTTTAAAAGTTATAATAATTAAATTATTTAACAAATCACGAAGTTAAATTTGTTATTGTACTTGTAATTTCAATATAAACCCATTTTAATACATTGGTATAAGGGTGAAATAAAATAGTGACTAGTGGTATGATCACACCCCCACACCTAATCATTTTCACTCCTGGGAAAATTCTAATATCCTAATCATGCCTCATTCCTAAATCAAAGGTGTGAAAACTTAAAAGATTATTTTGAAATGAAATTCATCATGTCTCATTTATGGAATCAATTTTCCTATCATTTTTCTTCTCTCACATTCGAATTTCTTCAACTTTATTTTTTCACCCATGAAACATGTCACAACCTACCTCACCTAGAAATTTTCCTCTTCACTTAAGGAAGATATTAAAGTGGATTTATTATATTTTTCTATAGTTCATGTGATCTTACCATATTCTTTCCAAAATTCTATATTCTCTACTAGCAGAAACTAGTGTGCTACTCAAGAGTACTTCCAATAGGTTATTCTAAGGTTCAAGGGTTTGTAGGATTTAATGTTTAAAAAAATCTGAGGAAAAAGAGGATTGTTTTAATATATTTAGTACAAAACATTTTAAAATTCATCAAGTGTTCAAAATTAATTTACACACTCAACCCCTCACAATGTGTATCACTTCCAACTCACTATCCTCATTGGCTATTTGTGTGGGTCACAACTGGTCCATAAATAATAATGAATAAACATACTCTTTTCTCCATTTTTTTCCTTTTTTTCTATTTTTTTCAATGTAAAAAATTATATTTTTTTACAATTTTCATTGGAGATAAAGAGTGAAACATGTGTAAAATAATGATATAATATGGCTTGTGAACCCACTACCCAAGGAAAATGAAGGCACCTATTCTATCAACCCATAACAATGATTCTTTCCTGATAATTCCCATGGAAACACCATCACCCACACACTTACTAAAAATAAAACAATAATGTACACAATAGATGGGTAGTTAGGGATAAATTACCTTATAATGTGGCTAAATAATAGGCATTTCATGGTCTCTAAGTCTTAATAAGGGTTAAATGTCAAGGTGGTCAAAAATAGAGTTCAATTGTAAAAATGGATTTTCAATGAATGATGGCCTCTATCTTGAATGTAGCACACTTGAATCTTATGGCTTCAAATAGAATCAAGGTAAGTTACAGTTTATTTACATGACCCAAGACTCTCAAGAAAGTGATTAAAATGAAGAATATGCAATAAAGGTCTTAGAATGTCCCTCGGGTAAGGGATTAAAATATTGGTCAGTTCTAATGAGGCATGGGTTTCAAAAATTCATTAAACACCTAATAATGATTTGAAAATAAAAATTCTAGAAAAAGATTCCATATCAACATTCATTTGATAAACATTTTTCTAAAAAACATGAAATTTTCCACACAATCGACTCAAGAATGAAAAATGATTTTTGATATTCTTTTTAAGATTAGTTTTTTTCTAAAAAAAATAAAGAAAAACAAATAGAAAAGGAAAACCCACATTTTTTTATTTTATTTTTGTTTTTTTTAATCCTAACTATGACATGTCACCCTCCCCCACACCTAAAAATTACATTATCCTCAATGTAAGTATTTTAAATAAATATATAAGTAAATAAAGGTAGGGAGAAGGGACAACCTACTAAGTGGTGTCATATGTGGCATCCATTAGTTATATTTCCTCGATAAGATTCTTTGGAAAATCCTCATATAAGTGTTTGAGCATCTTCCCATTGACAGTAAACCTCTGTCCACTCTTCTCATACAAAACATGGGTAGAGATTTAGCCTAGAATTATACATGAGGACCTTCTCACCAATATGAAACTTCCACTGATGAATCATCCCATCATGGATTAACTTTTTTTGTAAAGACCCGGAAATTTCAAGGAATTTTTTTTCTTAATTTCTTTGGAATTTTATGAGTCTGTGGCTTCTGACGGAACTTGATTCCGAGGCCCGGTGTGCCCGGAATAAATTTCTGAAGTCTAGCTCGGGTATGTTCTGTAAACGAATGAGTGGGTTTTTCTATCTTTTGAACCAGTGCTCGGAATTGAAATCTGAGGGCACCGATGAACTCACAACGCCAGTAATTGCTTAAGGGGACCTTTACCATAGTTGTGTTTGTGTGGGAGGAGAAGTTAATTTTTGTGGTTTAATTAAGAGGTAAATAAAATTGTCGGAACAATTTTATTTTATATCTAAGGAGGTTAACTCCTCCCATGGGAAGTTGTTGGTGGGGCCCAAACCCACCCAACTTTTAATGTGTGGATATATGAGAGGTGGGGCCCACACGAGCCCAACCTTTCATCTTTCCCCAAACTCCTTAACCCCCATATTTAATTTGTAAACTCCTCTTAAATATGAGACCTCTCACCTCCTCCTCTCTCCCTCTTTAACTCTTGCCAACACATTAATTTAATGAATTCAACCACATCAATTAATTAATGAAGTGGTTTGAATTTGAATTTTAAATTGCATGTGATAATAAAATAATAAGAGAAGCCTATTATTTTATTTTGGGTAGGGTTTTCGTTGTGCTAAGGAAGATTGGGAGAGAACTCTTGTGAAGAAGAAGAGAACTCCTCTCTCGACGAAGAACGCCGGTTCCATGAAGAACGATGATGCGCCAACCATTCTCTTCTCCACGACAAGTGAGGAAATTATGCTTCCTCCTCGGACGCACTCTGACATCGCCTACGAATTCTTTCCCCACGACGCTGTCTTCCGCGATGCCCGACGTGCGACATCAACTACTGTGTAGGGGTTAAGTTCAATTTTAATGGATTAAAATTGTGCCTCAGTTTGTTGTTGTATAATCTTGTTTGTCCGACCAATTGCTATCGCTTAACACGGAGGGCGCGGGCCAAACAAACACGGCCCGTCGACCCTTCGTTTGATTCTGTTTATTGATGGAATTGGAGATCGGAGACGGAACACGGAAGAGGTCGGTGACACAAGGGCCGTCGTCACACACGCTAAGAAAAGTCGCGGCCAAGCGAGCCGCGGCGGAGGAAGCATGGCGCCGTCGCGCCGTGCTGGGGATGCGGAATCGCAGACAGTGTAGGCCGCGGTGGAGGAAGCTGGTGCCGACTATGTAGCGAGAACCGTGGCCCACTTTTCAGGCCACTTTGGCGGAAGAACCGGCCGGCCCGTCGGCTGGCCGGGCAAAGGGGAGCCACGGCGCCAGGAGGGTGTCGTGCGGGAGAACCGGTCGGCCCGTCGGTCGGCCAGGTGGAGCCGAACCGCAGCGCCAGGAGGGTGTCGTGCTGAAGAAACCTGTGGCCCATCATGCGGGCCATGTGCGCCAGAAGGCCAGCCAGTTTGGGAGTGTGGCGCCGCCGGTTCGGGCAACTGGGGGCCGCGCCCCCGCCTCAGACCGCTCGGCCCTCGGGCCGAGCCAGCTAGGCCGCACGCCCTACCGAGCCACGCCCAGCCGAGCCGGGCCGCGCCAAGCCAGGCCGAGCTGTGCCCCGCCGAGCCGGGCCGCGCTTCTCGGGCCAAGCCACGCGACTCACCAGGCCGGTCTGACCCCTTTGTTGGGTCGGACCCGCCAAAACCGAGTCGACCCGACCCGTCAGCCCATCGGGTCTAATGGACCGGGCCCGTTTTCACTTAAACATGAATAATGTAAAGACCACACATCCGATCGATGCGCTGCCTGTGGCACTAGGACCCTTGCGATGAGGTTTTCCTTTTGCGTTACTCTTAGTGAATTTTGGATGACTTTGGAAAAACGGTCAGGTTGGTTCGAAACTGAAACCAACCGGGCCCTCGGAGCGGAAATGGTTATAACATAAGGACCGGACTTCTGATTGACGTGTTGTCGACTAAGTTGGATTCCTCTTGATGAGATGGTTCTTTTGGAATACTCTGCGTGTTTTTTGGATGATATTGGAGTATGGTCGGGTTGGTTTTAGCTTAGAAACCAATCGGGCCCCTGGAACGGAAATGCTAATAACTCACAGACTGGGCGTTCGATTAACGCGCAGTCTATTGCTTTGAGACACCCATAATGAGGCGGTTCTTTGAGATACTTCTTCATGGGACTTCGAGACACTTGTAGTGTCAACTAGTAGCTCATGGAGCGGATCCTCCCAGAGATGAGCATACGGAGTACGGTGACCTTGTAGCTGGCTGAGACCTGATTACTGCTTGTCCGATTCATTTCGGAGTGACTTGACTAGCCTAGTGGGGAGCACTACTATGTTGGGGTGGCAGACCCATGGCGGAGGAGCGCTACTGTGTTGGGGTGGCAGATCCGCGATACTCGACAGGAGGAGTACCTCTGTAGGCTAGTAGGGGGAGCGCTACTGTGTTGGGGCGACAGACCCATGGCGGGGAGCACTACTGTGTTGGGGTGACAGACCCACGGTACTCGACAGTGGAGGAGTACCTCAGCAGTCTAAGGTTAGTGAGTGGAACCTCGGAGTCGTGACAGGACTACTGCGCTCGACAGAGGAGGAGTTCTCCAGCAGCCCCGTTTTCATCATCGTGAATAAAAATCCTGGTTTGAGCTGAGTCAAGGACCTTTGTGTTTTTCCTCATGATTGATATGGGTTACTTGATAACTTAGGTATATGTATGGGCATATACCTAAGTAAGGGTTATTTGTTGAGATCATTATTTGTGGTTATCCTTGTTGGATTTAGTGATACATTGAGGGTCTCAGGGTTCCTACTGAGTATTTTTATACTCACCCCTATACGGGCTATGCCCGCACCTCGTTGTGTTGGATGCAGGCGACGGACAATGCTGACGGAGGCTGAGTGTACAAGGAATGCATGGCACCTAGAGGTGGACCTCACGATGAGTCGGTACTCGGAGGAGGTTGATGGACGAGGGCGTTAAAGAGGTAATTTGTACCTACCCTTCAGGTAGGATCTATGGTGGATGATCTAGGAGTTGCGCTTTCTATACCTACCCTTCAGGTAGGATCCGTGGTGGACGATCCAGGAGCTGCTTGTCACCTTCTAGCTGTTTTGTCTTTTACCTTGTACTTTACAGTTGGGCTGGTATTTCCAGTCCCCTTACTTTCAGCACTACTTTTTTTATACTTCTTTACTTAGTGTTTTCTTCCATTTGTACTCTGGTTGTGTGTGTTTACATTTCATAAAGGCAATTCCTTCCCTTTTTATTGGTATTTATGCCTTTGGTGCTAGTCTCCAGCCCCTGGCCTATGGAAGGCGGGCTTGGGGTAGTCATGGCACGGGCCCAGAGGACGGGTCGTGACAAATTGGTATCAGAGGAGTCAGTTCTACCATAGAACTCAGGACTCTGGTCATTCTTTTCTGTGAAGCAATAGTGTTAAGGGTACCAAGTGTGGTCTTCAATTCAGGGAGTCCAGTGTTGCTGCGGCGGCCGACGTATTCATACACCAGGACCTTGACTTCTGATTTCCGACTCAGTGCACAAAAACACTGATTGCGTGTGTTTTTCCAAAAATTTTCTTTAAGTCAACTCAAACCAGGTCATCTCACCAGGTTTAAATCATTTGACCGTGTCACATCTGTTCAGGATGCCTCCACGCAGACAGTCAGTTGGAGTTCCGAGAGAGTACCCGATGACAGCCCACCGAGCGACGAGGTCTGGTGCAGAGCCCTCTTGCTATGTTGGCACCTTTGGGTGGTGTACCAGCAGCACCACCACCCATTGGGCAGAAGATACCACTAGCTATACTAGCAGACGGTGCATGCTGATAGAGCGCATTGCACGAGTTCCAGCAGAAGAGGCCTCCGAGGTTACGAGGTGAGACAGATTCCTAGGTAGCATTGGACTGGCTGAAGGCGATTGCTAGAGTTCTACACCTAGTTTAGACACGAGTAGAGCAGATGGAGATCTTAGCTACTGGTGTTTCCCAGTGAGAGACCAAGAGGTTGGTTCGCATAGTGATGATGCTTTGGTACATGGAGCGATGCCTGAGATAGTACCTTCTGGTAGTGTGCCAGCTATATCACTACCTGTTGGTCAGCAGTCTCAGTCGGCAGTACCGGTAGATGACACATGTAGGATTAGTTCCTTACACATGTTTCAGCATCAGATACCCCTCAGGTTCCGAGGCGAGCCCGACTCACAGGCGGCTAAAGACTGGCTTGAAGAGGTGGCTGAGAGTTTTCAAGAGCTTATACAGCTTCGATATGACGACATGTTGGTAGTTGAGTAATCATCGAGGCGTACCGATCATTCCTGGTACTAGATGACTACGATACGATCAGCGCTCCAGGGCTCGGACTTCCGAGCGAGGTGTGTTTAAGGACATCAAAGCCAACACCTTTCCTCTATGCATTCCAACTTATGTTAGGGTGCTAGATAGAACCTTTGTGGTTGAGAATTCTTTGGCTGAGTTGATACAGCCAGTAAAGGTTAGCAGTGGGAAAGTAGTAAACCGGTGCCAGTCTCAGAGACTTGGGCGTGTAAAATGTTTTAAGAAGAGTAAGTGTTAGGGACATATGAATCTGTAAAGCAGCAGACGTGTAAGCAGAGCTAGGAGGGAAGCATATGGTGATGTATATTTCGACATGTTACAACCACCCGCCTTTGTAGTGCCCGCTAGGCTCAGGTAGTAGGAGGGAAGGGGAAGAGAGTAGCTGCATTCGGTCAAGGAGTGTGACCCAAGGGCTCTAGGAATGATTCGAGGTATGGTATGTGCCTACTACTAGCTACCGTAACAATAGACATTGATAGGAATATTTCCTTCCTTCCATGAATCTTGTCCCAGACCTAGAGCTTCCGGTTAAGCCGTTGACTTGACCCTCACATTTGGAGATACCTTTGGGAGGAGACTCTATAATCACGCTTACGCCGATGGTGTGATCTGACCCTTGAGGATAGAGTTTCGGTTGGAACCTCTTGGTGGCAGCGTCGAGGCCTTACGACGTTAGTTTGGGTATGGACTGGGCAACCACAGTTCATACACAGATTAACTGTATTAGGAAAAAAGGTTGTGGTTTACCTACAATGTTGGGATGGGTTTCCTTGGTTGGTGAAAAGGAAACCCCAGGCAGCACAGGATGGAATCATGCATAAGTGGGTGCAGTCGATCACTCATGAGTCGACCAGACTTAGATTTGTGCTAGACTTCTCCAGAGTTGATGTACCGCTTTTAGCATTGATGAAGAAGGGGAAACCCTTCGTGTGGTCATAGAGATGCTAACAGAGCCTTTCAGAAGATGAGATATAGGTTGACCAGTACTCCCATTTTGAGGCTACCGGAGAAGGTGCATATCATCCAGGAGTGGATGAAGACTGCACAGAACAGATAGAAGACCTATGCTGATAGGAGACAGAGACCACTGGAGTTCAAGGATGATGATCACGTTTTCTTACTGGTCTCACCTCGATGAGGTTTATGGAGATTTGTCCAAGGCGGAAAGTTAACTCCACGATTCTTCGGACCTTTCCAGGTCCTCAGTAGAGTCATCGAGGTGGCTTACCGCCTAGCCCTTCCACTTTAGTTGCACCGGGTGCACGACGTTATCCACTTATATCAGCGAGGAGATGCGTGCATGACCTATTCGTCATCATCGACCATGGGATGACACTCACAGAGGTCCTGGTGGAGATCAAGGATCAACAGGAGCGGGTCCTACGTGGATGGTTGATTCCTCTAGTGTGTATTCATTGGCAGTACGGGAACCTCCAGAAGAGCACTTGGAAGCGGTAGGCTCTGTTGTGTGCTCAGTACCACTTCTGCTTTCCCTAGTGTTTGTTGAAGCTTTATGAGGACGTAAACCCTAATGTGGGAGTAATTTAAAGACCCAGAAATTTCAAGAAAATTTTTTTCTTAATATCTTTGGAATTTTACAAGTCTGTGGCTTCTGACGGCACTTGATTTCGAGGCCCAGTGTGCCCGGAATCAATTTCCAAAGTTTAGCTCGGGTACGTTCAGTAAACGAACGAGTGAGCTTTTCTATCTTTTGAACCGATGCTCTGAATTGAAATCCAAGGGCACTGATGAACTCGCAATGCCGGTAATTACATAAGGGGACATTTACCGTAGTTTCATTTGTGCGGGAGGAGAAGTTAATTTTTGTGGTTTAATTAAGAAGTAAATAAAATTGTTGGAACAATTTTATTTTATATCTAAGGAGGTTAACTCCTCCCATGGAAAGTTGTTGGTGGGGACCACACCCACCCAACATCCCATGTGTGGATATATGAGAGGTGGGTCCCACACGAGCCCAACCTTTCATCTTTCCCCAAACTCCTTAACCCCCCATATTTAATTTGTAAAATCCTCTTAAATATGAGACCTCTCACCTCCTCCTATCTCCCTCTTTAACTCTTGCCAACACATTAATTTAATGAATTCAACCACATCAATTAATTAATGAAGTGGTTTGAATTTGAATTTTAAATTGCATGTGATAATAAAATAATAGGAGAAGCCTATTATTTTATTTTGGGGAGGGTTTTCGTTGTGCTAAGGAAGATTGGGAGAGAACTCTTGTGAAGAAGAAGAGAACTCCTCTCTCGACGAAGAATTCCGGTTCCATGAAGAACGACGACGCGCCAACCATTATCTTCTCCGGGACAAGTGAGGAAATGCCGCTTCCTCCTCGGACGCACTCCGACATCACCTACGAATGCTTTCCCCGTGACGCCGTCTTCCGTGATGCCCGACGTGCGACATTAACTACTGTGTAGGGGTTGAGTTCAATTTTAATGGATTAAAATTGTGCCTCGGTTCATTGTTGTATAATCTTGTTTGTCCGACCAATTTCTATCACTTAACATGGAGGGTGTGGGCCGAACAAACACGGCCTGACGACCCTCCGTTTGATTCTGTTTATTGATGGAATTGGCGATCAGAGGCGGAACACGGAAGAGGCCAGCAGTGCAAGGGCCACTGCCGCACACGTTAAGAAAAGTCACGGCCAAGAAAGTCACGGCGGAGGAATCACAACCCCATCGCGCTGTGCTGGGGATGCGGAACCGCGGCCAACGTAGGCCGTGGTGGAGGAAGCCGGTGCCGTCACGCCGGCTGTGCAGCGGAAATCGCAGCCATCTTTGCGGGCTACTTCGGCGAAAGAACCGGCCAGCCCATCGGTCGGCCGGGTGAAGGGGAGCTGCGGTGCCAGGAGGTCGTCGCGTTGAAGAACCGGCCGGCCGGGCGGAGCTGAACTGCGGTGCGAGGAGGGCTCCGTGCTGAAGAAACCTGAGGCCCACCGTGCGGGCCGCGTGCGCCAGAAGGCCGGTCGGCCTAGCCGGCCGATTTGGGAGGGCGGAGCCACTTGGCATCGCTGGTTCGGTCAGCTAAGGGTCGCGCCCCTCAGGCCAAGCTGTGCGACTCACCGGGTCGGTCCAACCCCTTTGCCGGGTTGGACCTGCCAAAACTGATTCGACCTGACCCATCAACCCATCGGGTCTAACGGACCGGGCCTGTTTTTACTTAAACGTGAATAACGTAAAGCCCGCGCATCCGATCGACACGTTGTCTGCAGCACTAGGAACCTTGCAATGAGGCATTCCTTTTCCGTTACTCTTAGTGAATTTTGGACGACTTTGGAAAAATGTCCGGGTTGGTTTGAAACCGAAACCAACCGGGCCCTCGGAGCAAAAACACTTATAACATAAGGACCGGATGTCCGATTGATGTGCCATTGACTACGTTGGATTCCTATTGATGATACGGTTCTTTTGGAAAACTCTTGGTGGTTTTCGGATGATATTGGAGTATGGTCAGGTTGGTTTTAGCTTAAAACCCAACCGGGCCCCTGGAACAGAAATGCTAATAACTCACAGACTGGGCGTCCGATTGACGCGCCATCTGTTGCGTTGAGACCCCCATGATGAGGCGGTTCTTTGAGAGACTTCTTTGTGGGACTTTGAGACACTTGGAGTGTCAACCAGTAGCTCGTGGAGCAGATCCTCCCGGAGACGAGCATACAGAGTACGGTGACCTTGTGACTTGATGAGACCTGATGACTGCTTGTATGATTCGTATCGGAGTGACTTGACTAGCCCAGTGGGGAGCACTACTGTGTTGGGGTGGCAGACCCATGGCGGAGGAGCGGTACTATGTTGGGGTGGCAGACCCATGGTACTCGACAGGAGGAGTACCTCTGTAGGCTAGTAGGGGGAGCGCTACTGTGTTGGGGCGGCAGACTCAAGGCGGGGAGCACTACTGTGTTGGGGTGGCAGACCCACAATACTTGATAGTGGAGGAGTACCTCAGTAGTCTAAGGTTAGTGAGTGGCACCTCAGAGTCGTGACAGGACTACTACGCTTGACAGAGGAGGAGTTCTCCAGCAGCCGTGTTTTCGTCATCATGAATAAAAATCCTGGTTTGAGCTGAGTCAATGACCTTTGTGTTTTTCCTCATGATTGAGATGGGTTCCTTGATAACTTAGGTATATGTATGGGCATATACCTAAGTAAGGTTTATCTGTTGAGATCCTTCTTTGTGGTTATCCTTGTTGGATTTAGTGAGACCTTGATGGTCTCGGGGTCCCTACTGAGTATCATTATACTCACCCCTGCACGGGCTATGCCCGCACCTCGTTGTACTGGATGCAGACAACAGACAGTGCTGATGGAGGCTGAGTGTACGAGGACTGGACAACACCTGGGGGTGGACCTCACGACGAGTCGGTACCCGGAGGATGTTAACTTATGAGGGGGCTGAGGAGGCTATCTGTACCTACCCTTCAGGTAGGATCCGTGGTGGACCATCTAGGAGCTGCACTTTCTGTACCTACCCTTCAGGTAGGATCTGTGGTGGACGATCCAGGAGCTGCTTGTCACCTTCCATCTATTTTGTCTTTTACCTTATACTTTATAGTTGGGCTTGTATTTCCGGCCCCCTTACTTTCAGCACTACTTTTGTTATACTACTTTACTTAGTATTTTCTTCCACTTGTACTCTGGTTGTGTGTGTTTATGTTTCATAAAGGCAATTTCTTCCCTTTTTATCAGGATTTACGCCTTTGGTGCTAGTCGTTAGCCCCTGGCCTATGGAAGGTGGGCTTGGGGTAGTCATGGCACGGGCCCCGATGATGGGTCGTGACATGTTTTCTCTTTATATATTTGGGAGTTCTCATATGCATCACGCCAAATTTCTTCCAACTCTTGAATCCGAAACTTTCTATGTTCACCTGCATCTGAGAGATTCATATTACATTGTTTTACAATCCAATATGCATGGTGATCTACCTCCACTGGGTGTGACAAGCATTTATAAAAATAATCTTATATGTTTAAATTTTGATTAGGGTTTTAAAATCTATACGGTATGCCCAAAGTGCATCATCCAAGTGCAAACTCCAATCTTTCCTATTGGGTTGTACTATTTTTTCCAAGATTTACTTTACTTACCAATTTGAGATTTATGCTTGTTCATTAGTTTGGGGTGATGTGAAATGGATACTTTATGAACAAACCCATACTTACGGAGTAAGTTTTTCATGTTACAATTGAAAAAATGTGAACCCTAATCACTAATGATGAATCTTGTAAAACCAAACCTACTAAAAATTTGGGACCTCACAAAATCAGAAACTTGAGAGTCATCGGTCCCAATGGCCTTTGCTTCTACCCATTTAAATACAAAGTCAACATCCAATAATATGTACACAAAGACAAATTAATTTGGAAAAGTCCCCATAAAGTCAATTCTTCATGCATCAAAGATCTCACAAAATGACATGGGTTGTTGGGGAATTTCATTACTCTTGGATATATTCCCTATGAATTGACATTGATTACATGACTTAAAAAACCAATGGACATCCCTATAAAATTTTGGCCAATAAAGACCTGATTCAAGGAATTTCTGAGCTATATATTGAGATCCAAAGTATCCCCCACAAGCCAAAATGTGGCAGAAGGTCAAAATAGAGTTGAACTCATGGTCAAGGACATATCGACAAACAATTTGGTCACTACAAATTATCAATATGTAAGGGTCATCCCAAATGCACCATATTGAAACATGATTAATTATATGGGATTATGAAGTGCTGAAATCAGTGGGGAACCTGGATGTTGCTATAAAATTCACAATGTCTGCATACTTGGGGGTAAGGTCTACAACATCACAAAGGTTCTAATGAGAGAAGAATTCTCCAATGGGGAGGGGTGAGTTAAGATAGTGGCCCAGTGGTGGGTAAATACTACTAATGTGGTTAGCTACCACATTTTACACTCCTCTCTTATCTCTAATCTCAATGTCAAACTCCTATAGGAGGAGCATCCAATGAATGAGGTAGGGCTTTGCTTCAGGTTTCTTTAGAAGGAAGCGAAGGGCAGTATGACTAGAAAAGACAATGATTTTTGACCAAAAAAGATATGAATGGAATTTTTCCAAGTAAAACACAATAGAAAGAAATTATTTTTTATTGTTTGTTTAGTTTTCCTGGGCAGGGTTAAGGGTATTGAGGCATACACAATGACATGATGATCCTTCTCAACCCTTTGTGATAAAATTTCCCCAACTACAAAGTTAGAGGAATCACACATAATCTCAAAGGGGAGATCCCACTTTGTTGGTTGGATGATGGGAGGTGATGTGAGACTCCTTTTTAGTGAATTTAAATCATGCTCACAATTTTTATCAAACACAAACTAAGAATATTTTTGTAATAACCAGGATAAGGGAAATGAAATCTTAATAAAATATTTAATGAATTGGTGGTAAAACTAACATGACCCAGGAAAGGTCACACCTCATGAACACATTTTGGATATGTAAGGGATGAAATTAATTCAATTTTTTATTTATACACATTAATTCCCTCATTTTAAATAACATGCCCAAGAACTATCCCCCTCTCAACCATGAAATGGAATTTCTTATAATTTAATAAAATATATTTTTCTATTAAACGATGGAGGATAAAACCTAGGTGTGACAAATAGTCATCAAAATAAGTTCCATAAACTATGAAATAATCCATAAAAACTTCTATGAAATTATCAAGGTACTCTGAAAATATACTCAACATACAATTCTGAAAAGTACCAGGAGCATTAAAAAGACCAAAATGCATCATTTTGTATGAAAATGTGTCAAATGGATAGGTAAATGTTGTCTTTTCTTGATCCTCAAGATCTATATGTATTTGGAAATAACTCGAATAGCCATCAAGGAAACAATAATGGGACTTATTGATCAATCATTATAACATTTAGTTAATGAAAGGTAGAGGAAAATGGTCCTTCCACATGGCTTGATTTAGTAGACGATATTCAATATAGACTCACCAACTATTTTGCAAATGTGTTGGAACAAATTCATTCCTTTAATTTGAAATGACTATTATTACAATTTTTTTAAGCACAATTTGTACTGGGCTAACCCATTTACTATCAGATATAGGCTAAATGATCCCAATAGCAAGTAATTTACTGACTTCAAATTTTAACACTTCAAGGAGAGTGGGATTTAACTGACATTGAGATTGTATTACGGGCTTAGCCTCATCATCTGAAAGTATATGGTGCATATAAATATAGGGTCTAATCCTAGGAATATCATCTAATGTTCATCCTACTGACTTTTTAAACTCTCTCAAAAGATCAAACAATTTTGATTCTTGCTGTTGGGAGAGGTTATTGGAAATAATGATGGGTAATTGGTTAATACCCTCAAGATAGGCATATTTTAAATTAGGTGGAAGTGGTTTTAATTCCAATACTGGTGGTTTTTTGGATCGATGGAGGGGATTTAGGGGGATTGAATTCCATGAATCTTTCTATATGATCATGTTTATTCTCTAAGGATATAGAATCTATTGAAATGATATTTTTAGAATCATTGACAATCATGAGTACCTCATAATGAACACAATCACCAATTAAAACACAAAATTTACACTTATTAGAACCCACACAACACTCAAAACATGAATCAAAACTCAAATCATCCAAGGGTAAAGAAGAGGAAAATGAATCATAGTATGGGTCGAGGAGAGAATTGTGTGTGTGTGTGTCATTTGAGAGAACTTCCATCGAATAGACAGTAATAGTGAAGTGCTCTTCAATGGGGTGTTTCATAGCCTCAAGGATGTTAAAACTTACCTTTTCTCCACTGAACTCCATGAAAAGTGTACCATTGTGAACATTGATAATCATCTTTTCTATTTTCAATAATGGACTTACAATTATGAGAGAGGAATGTCTTTGGGTTCAGGTATCCTACATCTCAATAATGTAGAAGTAGGCGGGGAAGATAAGATTCTTCAATTTTACGAGGACGTCCTCGACCACTCCTAATGGGTGTATTGTGCTCTGATTGGAAAGTTGCACTGTGATTCCTATTAGTTTAAGCTCTCCAACCTGTAGATAATTGTACACAGAGTAAGTTGTTACATTAATTGAAGAACCTAAATCTAGCATAGCATCTGAAAAGAATGTCTCCCCTATGGTGAAAGGTATCGTGAAAGTTCTCGGATCCTTACACTTGGTTGGCATTACTGGTTGAATCAAGTCCAAGACATTCCTTCCCAGGTTGACTCTATCATTACCCTTTATCCTTTGTCTATGGGTGCAAAGTTATTTAAGAAATTTGGCATAATGGGGAATTTACTTGACTACATCCAATAAAGGAATATTAACTTGAAAATTTTAAAATGTATCCATTATTTCATTATCAATATCATTATCAAAAAATTTCTTAGGTTTAGAGAGTATTTGGGGGAAAGAAATATTAATAGATTGTTCATATTAATCCTCAATGAAAATTTGTTTACCCTTTTGTCTTGTTTTTCTTTACTTGGATCTTTTGAGGGTAGGGAAATAGAGTTTTCAGGTGATAGACTTACCTGTTGTGTAGAATCAGTAGAAGGAGAAACTTATTTACCACTACGAAGTGTAATTGAAAATACATTACCTTTTTCATTCGGATTAGAAATGGTTTGGGATAGTAATTTTCCAAAACCTTACATCTTTATCTCACCGATGGTGTTTTCCAGTTGTCCCACTTGAGTTTATAGGTCTTGAATAGCTGATTGCATGGTCTGTTGGAACTGGAGGTTTTGGGTTGTTATTTGCTTTACCATGTCCTCGAGATATGGTTCATATTTCGGAGGAGGAGGATTTTTTTGAGATGATGATGGATAAGAAGGTTGCATACCTTGTCCTTCTTGATACCATTTCTACTTGGGGTATCTTGAGTCTACTCCTTAATGGTATTGTGGTTGTGTTTTCCACTTAGGGTTTGGATTTGGCCTAAATGGTTCTTACTTGAAGGGAGGTGCTTGTTGGAATGGAAGCCCAGAGAATACTACTATACAAGACTTAGTTGAATCCTGAATTTGTGGGCACTGGTCAGAAAAATGAGTGTTATCAGAACAAATACCACAATGTAATGGAATAGTAGGAGATTGTGAGTTACCTTGTGATTAAGATAATTTCCTTAGAAGGGTATGAATTTCATCAAGATTTTTATGTGCCTTTTATTCTAGAGATGAATGACTTACCTCATAAACTCCTCGAGTGGGTGCAATAGCTCGTGTACCAAATTGTTGTGCATTTTTATCCATGTAGGCTATTAAGTTACAAGCGGAGGAAGGAGTTTTATCAACTAGGGCACCACCATCTACAGCATCAATCATTCCACGATCCATGGGGATAAGTCCCTCATATAAGTATTGGATTAATAGTTGTTCACTAATCTGGTAGTGGGGGAAGCTTGAGAAAAGTCTTTTGAATCTCTCCCAATATTCATGAAGGGTCACTCCATGTGATTGCCTAATGCCACATATTTATTTTCTAATTGATGCAGTTAGGGAGGCAGGAAAGAACTTCTCTAAAAAGATTATTTTAAGCTCATTACAGCCCCCAATTGTGGTAGGAATATAGTATATACAGTATTTTTCTACATCATTAAGGGGGAAAGGGAAGGCCCTGAACTTAATTATATCTTCAGATACATTTTGGAGTTTTATGGTGGAGCACACTATGTGAAACTCTTTGAGATGTTTGTGAGGGTCCTCACTGAGAAGACCATGTAATTTAGGAAGGATGTGGATGAGGTTTGACCATATCTCAAAGTTGGATGCTTCCTCATGATATTGGATGTATGCAGGTTGGTACTCCACATCTGGGGTGGTCAGTTCTTTTAAGGTTTGATTATTTGCGTCCATGATTTTTGGGGTTTAATTTGGTTCAATTTTTGATTGGTTTAGGAAAAATTTAGGTTCCACAAGGGGTTCCTAAATGTTAATTGGTTTTCCTACCCTAGATGACTTAATTTTTGTGTGAAGTGGCTTTTCAATTTTTGGGTCAAATTCAAGTGGTGTTTATTTTTTAGATTGGGTCATGCAAATAAATTGTGATGTTTCTTTGATTGATTGATTGTTTTTTTCTTGTTTTTTTTAATATTTTTTATAGAATATGAATGAAATAAAAACACTTAATAAATGAAAGGAGAAAATAAAAGATAATTTTATACTACTGAATTAGAGAGAGAGAGAGAGATAGTAAGAGAGAGAGAAGAAGAAACACAAAAATATAAACAAAAGAGAAAAATCAAAAGGGGAGGGGAATATTGAAAGGAGTAAAAAATAAAAAAGGAAAATAAATAAATAAAATAAAAGAAATAAATAAATAATGATATTGGATCCCTAAAAATGGTTCCAAAATTTGATCACATTGTCGAGCACGTCAAATTAGATGTTTAATTTTACGAGAATTTCTACAGTATAACAGGAACCCTAGGTCGTCTCTCGATGGAGCCTTAGATCATTTATAAAATAAAAAGGTTTTGATTATTAAAATAAAAGGGTAATGGGATTTTGGAAAACATTGGGGTCAATAATTTAAGATGTAAACAGAAAAATTAAAGTGATAAAACAAATCTGAAACTAACAGAATTGATTAAGTGTGATCAACCCAGGGAAATCTCATGATGCTCATCCTTCATCTCTTAAAGAGATAGGGTTATGATCTTTTAATCCTTGGTTTGTAACACCTAGAACCAGAATTTTACTAATTTTATACTAGGATACCTCCTAGTGTTCAGTCATAAACACACAATGATTCACTGGAAACCACCGATGATTGGGTGATTTTTGTTCGACTTCATAACCGAAACTCACCAAGGAAACACACAAAGAACTCGATGCATTGTCCAAGTTTGTATGTTATTTCAATTTGTTAACATGAATTTAAATTATATGGACATAACAGTATTTATTTGAGTTTAATTAAACAATATTAACCACACAAACACTACAATTGAGAGGGGGAAGAAGAAGTGGTGAACAATGTGTGAAACATCACATGAATGGGTACCCCCAAACATGATCATATGAGTTTAGAATGACATACAAGTACATAAATCAACTAAATAAGAATAGTGTATGATGAAAAAAAACACAAACCTATAATTTAAAATACCATTCAAATATTACAAAAACAAAGCTCGGTATTACATCACGTTCCTCCCCGGGTGATTACAAGGAGTTTAAAAATCCATGGGAGGGGAGGAAGAAGAAAATGTTGAAGTAGAACTTCCCATAACCTCAATAACTTATATGGATGATGAGAGGACTACTTTGGGACTCCAAAATGGTAGAATCATTCCTCCTGGTTGAAATCCTAAATGAGGTGCCCAAGGTGCTCTTTTATAGCCAAAATGAGAGGTGATTTTGGGAATCCTGATTTCGAGAAACCACTTGGCCCATGGTTTTTGGCCAATACACTATCTTATCTCAATTTACAAAAAACTAGAGATTTGTTGGAAGACCTATTTTATTTCTCCCTATCAAATTTGGTGGACATATATTTATTATAATAAGAGATATTTCTAAAATACAGAGGCAAACTTTTAACTCCATGCAAATTTATTTTATTGGACATATCGGTTAGTATGGGCATCTTAAAGGATGAATTGGACTAGGTTTCCTTAATGAAAGTTGTAGCCCAATAAATTATGGATCATAAAAAAATCTCAGCCCAATTGGACACACGGATAAGTATTAGTATGCGGTTGAGTGTATAGATGTTCTTGGATTCCTATGCAATTTGTCCCATATTTCATCAACTTTGTCTTGGGCCTTCCAAATTACCTCCACCTATGAAAAAAACATAAAAACAAGTGAAATTTACCTTTTTAATAGTGATAATAATGAAATTATTTAACCAAAAATGAAGTGAAATTTTTTATTATACTTGTAATTTCAATACAAAACTAGTTTAATACATTGTTATAAGGGTGAAATAAAACAGTAAATCGTGGTACGATCAAATAGCATAAAGCAAGTGTGTCACCCAATGGTGAAGTCATATCAACAATAAATGGAATAATAAATAACTAAAATATCAACCCAGGAAATTTGGGTTTCTCTTATACATGGGTTAGCTACGTCCAAGAACATGGTAAATTCCAAATTCTTATGTCCTAGTATCTTGTCTAACCTAAATGGTAAGAAAAAAGAAAAAAACGTATCTCTGATACCACTTTGTAACATCCCCAACCTGGGAACCACTGGAAAGGTGCTTTGAGTCAGGTTGGTCACATGACCTCAAGAGTATCTCCCTGAATGCTAGAGGCTACCGACTAGCAGCGAGGGCCTTTTTAACGTGTCTGCGGGGGAAACTATGCCCTCATAGGTAAAAGGTAATACATAGTGGAAGAAAAGAAATTTATAATAATTAGAGGAAGAATATAAATAAACAAACTATAGCAGAAGAAAATAAATAACCCCAACTAAATAAATGATAAGTGCAGAAGCTGATAAATAAAACCAGATACATAATGATGTCATGTTATAATGTCTGTACTAAAGTAAAATTACAGAAATTGTGAATAAAAGCATGTTATCAAAGCTGTAATAAAAACAACACAAAGTGAAACAACTGCATCTCAAGGAAAGGATCGGTCCTCTACCCCCAATATCCATCCTAAGAAGAAAGAAACACTCAAGCATCAGAAATAGAACGCTTCCCTTTATCCATACCTGTGAACATATAATCAACTTGGGTACCAAATGATTCCCAAGTAAGGGTGTGAGATAAAATCTTCGTAGGATGTCACCCAAGGTGTCTAAACCTTTCCATTTCATGTTGTAAACAAAATCAGTGTGCTAATATATGATAAATTCAAGCTATTAAATAAAAAAAATAAAATGAGTGTAACTTGGTCCAGGTTCTCAACACCACCCATCCCATACCACATGCTTCGGCCTAAACTGGGAATCTGAATAAAGTATCTGTATAAAGAAGGATCTATAAATATAAAATCCTAGAAAATATAATTCATATTAAAAAATATCATACCCCCAATCTTGTGTTATATATTGGGGTATAATTTATGTTTCAAACAAAGTATTCTTCAAGGCACTAGAGAGGTATCACAATTCACAAGGAATTCAAAGAAGTATTAATAAAAACCTTCATCACATTAGCATTATTATTATATTAAAGTTTAGAGTTGGGGTCTAAGCTCATCCTGATGGTATCACTATGGAACATCCTTCAATTTATCTAATACCATAGAGCTCGTCCATGGAAATCTTCTGAAAGACCATGTATTTCTCAAGGCATGGTTTATCATGAGTCTATCCAGAGTATCACAAATAAGGGGTTAGGTATCTCCTGAGTCTTAGAGTATCCACTTTTCCAATAGTTCTATCCTCGATTTTCTCATAGGGAATCAGTATCACCCATGAGTATATAGAAAGATTAGGGAAACCCTTTTCTAGAAAATCCTAAGACATTGCCTCTCTGGCCCGTAGTGTGGTAACCAATCAAGAATGTAGATTCAATGTGTGGGTCCTTAATAAGGATCCCATGTTCTCTTTCTATACTGGATTTAATTAGATTTCAAAGAATCATATATCATAGAGTACGCATTTTATAATTTCAAAAAAACAATTTAAGCAAATAAAGCCATGTACTATCGGATTATTCAAGACCAACAGTCACTGCCAAAAGTAAGTAGCACAATAAATATGTCAACACCCAAACATGCCTAAAGAAACCAACTCATCATAATTTGGGTTGAAATCATAACACCTCCATTAGAGGAGTTTTATTTCAAACATGACATTAATCTTGTAGCAAATTGATTAATTAATTAATTTAATATCATACTCAAAGGTTTATAAAGGAAAAACACTATATCAGTGAAAGAAAAAAATCATTTTTCTTTTATAGTAGAATAGAACAGTAAGAATTTTAACAAGGAATCATTAAGAATAAACAAACTAATAAAACCCCAAATTTCAGGTTCATATTTATTTTAAATAATTTATTTGATTTAAAACTCAACCAAAGAGGGGTCGCACAAATACATGCAATTAATAAATTAATTATTTGGGGCTAACATAATTTAAACCAATTATTTAAGAACACCCAAAGTGTTATAAAATGATGTTGCAATAATTTAAACAAGTCGGTACACCTCAAACAAGGTTTCAATAGTCAAGAAAAGTAGTTTAATTAAATTAGATTGAGTAAAATTGAGTATCATCGGTAGGCACTAACGAGCGGCTCAAACGTGCGATGTAAAAATTAAAATAAAAAATGGGAAAAATATTATACACCCTACCTTATAATCATATTAGATCATACACTCCACGTAAATATTTGGTTTGACCTAAAACGGGAGGAATCAGAGGTTTTAGAAAAATCCCCAAAATAGGGAAAAATTACTTCTGTGGTAGATTGCACGATTGATGGTGTATGAAATCCTAAATTGTTTAAATTTATTGTAAGTCTTATTTATAGGATCACTATGCTTTAGACGGAGTTGAAATCGGAGAAGAAACGGAGTCGCAATGGGCTTCCGAAGGGAAACCAGAGGAGGAGGGTGGGGTGCTACAAGGGGAGGTGCTACAGGGGGTGACGCACCAACCGGGAGAGGAGAGGGAGAGAATAAAATAAATGAAGAAAGAAAAATAGGAAAAAGAAAAATAAGGAAAAAAAGGGGAAATGGAAATAAATAAATAAAATAAAATTAAAGGTTGGAAAAAGAAAATGAAATAAAAATAATTAAAATGGGTTAATGCCCATTTTAATTATTTTCACTTTTCTCATAACCCCATTCTTATTTTATTTTAAATTTTATTTTTATCCCTTTTTAATTTATTTTAATTTCCTTTAAACTTTTTTTATTTATTTTAATTTATTTAAATTATTTTAATTCTGTAAATAAATTTAAATTCATTAAAATTATAAAACATCGTAGGGCACGGGGTATTATTTAATTTATCCCACACACCCATTTAATTTCTTTAAGGTAAAACCCCAAAATTTTAAAATGGTCTATACCTTTCTTAAATTCAAGATGTTATAGGGATAATGACATGTTGATAGTAATTGTGACTTGACTTTCCTCATGGATAGTGTGACCCAATTTTCCAAGTGTAAAACTCGAGGTAGGAAGGGTAAATCCACATATCTGGTGAGACTTGTTTTTGAGTATTATTCTTCTATTTTGAATTTGAATCTAAATTTTTAGTGTTTGATGGTTTAGTTTGGTTTGGGGTGATTAGTTTTTAAAGTGCCTGTTATATCCAAAAGATTTATTTATTCAAAATAAAAAAAATAGTAATGACAACAACAACAACAACAACAACAACAATAATAATAATCTATGTATTTATTTGGGGGTAAAATCATACAGAACAATAAACATACTTTCAAACTAGACTAATCCACCAACTACCCCCAATGAGATGGCTCACCCCTAGTTGGACCACAAACACACACTGAGATAGGGAATAAAATCCTTACAACATAACCCAAAGTCCATAAATACAGGGCTCATAGGCCTTTGAATATTATATATCAAGATTTTAAAAGTGCTATAAATGGATTATTTTAGTGTTTTTTTATCATTGATGTGCAGAGAACTTTTAAAATCTGGTCACTTTTAATAGCGCTTACAAATCACTAATAAAGGCTCCTTTTAGCAATGATTTTTTAGTACTGATAAATTCCCCCTTTATTATTCCTTTTTTTATCACTGATAAATGGGGCCTTTATTAGATATTTTTTAGCATTGATTAATGGTAAGTTTATCAGCACTAAAAAAGGTGATGATAAAACTAGAAAAATATTTGTTTCAAATATTTAGGTATTCCGCTTAACCCCCCCCCCCCCCCTCCATTAGATTTTTCCCAGACACTTTTTCAGCACTCACTCGCCAGCTACCACCCCTATTCACAAGTGACACCCTCTATCCCAGCCCCCCTTTGTTATCACTCACCCTACCCCCACATCAGTGCTCGATCACTACCTCCCTCATTGCTCATTGCGCTTGGATTTGAACTTGTGACCTCTATGTGAAAATTAAACATTCTTACCACTATGCTATATTGTTTTCTTCTATATTTTATGTTATTTTTATTTATTTATATATATATTTACATACATATTTTTATCCATATATTTATATATATTTATATAATTATTTTTAAATACATTTGTAAAATATATATTTGTCTGTGTATATTTATGTGTGTGTGTGTTTATTTATATTTATATATATATACACTTATATAAGTGTGTGTGTGAGTGTGTGTGTGTATAATATATTTATATTTATATAAATATATTATAATTAATAATCATTTACATATATTAGAATATATATATATCTTTATTAACACACACATATATATTTATATATAAATATTATACATACATTTATATAGGTATATATATATATATTCATAAGTTTTTATAAGGTAAATAAATTGTTAGATATTTTTTAAATAAAATGGAATATGATCATTTCCATATGGTTTATATATTTAAAAATATATTTTACATGTAATTATGTTTAAATATATATTTATACAACTAAATTTTAATATGTAAAAATATACAAATATGTATATATATATATATATATTTAGTTTTAAATAACACTAAAGTGTGAAAATTGTTAAAATTTCAACACTATAACATCCATATGAATGTAATATTGGGGAATAAATTTAGTATCCACTAAAAAAATACAATAATGCCCTCTTAAATGAAGCTAAAATTTCGTCGAATATGAAAAAATTAGGGTATTCCAACTAAAAACATAGTTTTGAAGGCCTTTCAAGCATTTTTTGACCAAGAAAAAAATATGGACCAAGGAACCACCAAGTTTAGATAGTATATCTCTCTTTAAAACATTTGATTTGACATATCATGGATCCCAAATAAAAACTCTGATCAAAATTTACGGTCATTTAAAGTTCAAGTCCTCTATTCAAAACATCTTAAGAGATTAATTAATTTATTGATTTTTTATATCATGAAATTGTTATTAAATGTATATGAATTGATTTTAATTAGAAAATTATCAATTAAAATTAATTTTTAATTATTTTATAAACCATTTTTCAATAAATATATTTTATATTAAGTGTAAATGTATATTTAGAATTATATAGATCATATTTAAGAAAATATTATATATATATATATCAATATCAATATTTTTTATATTAAAATATTATTTTTAATATTATATTTTTTTATGATGATCACTTTTATTAGTGCTAAAAAACGTTGATAAAGGGTCCTTTATCAGTGCAAAAAAAAAGTGTTTCCAAATGGTGTCTTTTATCAGTGCTAACAAAGACTGTATTTTATCAGCACTAAAAAAACACTGATAAAAGTCACCCTTTTTAGTGATACAAAAATCAACAATAAAGGACACCTTTTGTAAGATCCTATTTTTTCTAGGTACTTTCCTCTTGAGTTTTGGTTGAACCTCTTTTAGTTGGGTTTTCTTCTCTTCTTAAAACCTCTATGGTCGAGCCTTTTATTCAGCGGTGGAGAGATTTTTTCAGGGAAAATGACCTAAGTTTAGGGATGTATATTTGTTTTAATTAATAGAGCCCATATAAATAATTCAAAGGGATTATGATGGTTATTTATGGGTTTGGAAATATTTAGAGGGGATTAAGGTTTTTTCTGTAAAAGATGGGTTGAGAGTGTTCTGCTAGACAAATTTCATGTCATGAATGGTTTGTATGACGTGAACCAATTTCTAGGAAGATTTCATGAACTAGTTCAGAGCATGAAATTTTTACAACTCATGAACAATTTACATGACATGAACCTGTTTCCAGGTAGATATCGTGAACTAATTCAGAGCATGAAACGTTTACATTCCATGAAACTGTTTCACATTATGAAATGATCGATCAGGGTTATTTTAACTCAAGGAGACATGTTTTTTAGCATGTTATATAAATCAAGAAATTCACATCTTGAAAGGGGTTTACATTGTGAATATTTTGGGACCATAAATTTTAAACCATGAGACACGTATGATTTTATTTTCATTCATAGTGTATCCTTCTCTCTCAAAACCTAAGGATACTCTAGGAAATTTTAGAGATATTATTTCCCTTCCAGTTATCTCAGTCTAGCATTTAATCTTTGTTAGGTTTTGTCACTTTGGTTCCCCCTTTTTCTTATGTTATTCTTCATTATCTGGTGTGATCTCTTAACTTCCATTGAATTGGTTTTTTATCTTTATGTTAGTTTTATCTAGGTTTCCCTTATGATATCCTTCACCTTTGTTCATTGTTAGCATTCCCTGTTGAGAGTGTTTCTTTGATCACTGTAAAAAGGTAGGTGTTCTAGAACAAGCCCTATGGTCTATTTATAATTATTTAAGTATGTGAAATATTATGTGATTACACTGACACAACGTGTGTGTTAACTAACAAAATAATGGGTGGTGATAATCATGTGTTTGGTATAATCCTTGGATACAATAGTTTTGAGAACTAGCTTTCATCCACCCATAGGGTGAGCCTACCTTTGAATGATAATGAACAACCTATTGTCTTGAAACATGAATTATCATAACATGAGGCCTTAGGTTATTACTTGTGAAAGGATCACTTTAAAAAATGGATTACTTGTTATTAAAATGATTGCTGATACTTTGATATGATATGGTTGTGTACACCGGCATGTAAATGAGTTAATACATAACTTTATTAATGAAAGGTAATTCAAATATAAAAGTTAATTGGATGAATTGACCTTTGTAGTTTATGATGTGATGTTGTTTTCTTCTTCGAATTATGACTTGTGTTGTATCTTATGTTGTAATAATTATAAGGCTTGGCCTGGTTATGATTAAATTCTTATATAGAGGTATTTTCCTGGTGATGTTGAAATTCTTATATAGAGGGCTTGGATCAGTTATGTTTTAATTCTTATAAATATTTGCCCAATTATACTGTAATGTTAATAGGGCTTGGCCTGGTGATGCTAGAATGATTATATAGAGGTATTGACCCAATTATGTTGTAATTCTTATAGGGATTGGTGCAATTATGTTGTAATTCTTATAAATCGTGGATCGGTAAAGCAAAAATTCTTATATAAAGGGCTTGGCCTGGATATGTTAAAATTATTATATAAAGGGACTGGCTTGGTTATGTTGTAATACTTATAGGGATTGGCCCATTTATGCTAAAATTATTATATAGAGGGATTTTTAATGGTTATGTGATTATTCCATGGAATTTTGGTTGTAGTTGGTATGGTAATTCTACATACTCAGAGATATTCTAGCATGGTGTCAAAGCTAGTTTATTATTATATTATATTAATTGATTAATTAATACTTGTGTTTTATCACTTTATTGCATGCACTTACTATCATAATGGTTTTTTTTGGACATGGTGGTGTTGACCTATTGAGTTATACTCACATCCTATTTGGTTATTTGTTTATTACCCGAGAATATTACATGGATTTAGGTTTGGATAATGGAAAAAGAACTTGTTGTTGATTGTTTCTTGCTAGATGGGTAGGATCATGGAGATGGGACCGACCAGGGATTCGATACCGAGTTCTTTTGAGTTTATTTTTGTTATCTTGGTATGTTATCTGTATGAATTCTAGCATGTCATTTAGTTACATTTCAGCCTAAAATTACATGGTTCATTATTATTTGGTTTACTTGGTTCATCCTTTATCTTCTATTTCTATAGTGTATTGTTTTTGTTATTTCTATTACTATTATATTTGTTTATTTTATTCTGTTTTGAAACTCTGTACCATATGTTATAGTCTCCCCACTATGTTCTCTACACCCCCACTATTAATCAACAACCTCTAGTATATAAGGAGTCATGCTTGAGGTCCAATAACCAGCCTGATTTTTCCATGTGAGAGAGTGATGGATCGGGGTACATTATAAAGTGGTATCAGAGGATCTCAAGTTTTCTTTTTTTATTACCTTACTATTTGAGAAAGGTACAAAGGATACTAGGATGTGTCAGGACTTGGTAATGAGCTTATGCATGAGAGTACCTAACCCATGTATGGGGGGAAATCTAAGTGCCAAGGGATAGGATTGTTGTTCATGTTGTTCACCTATTACGGTTGATATTATTTCACCTTGGGTGATTCACATGTTGTGTGATTTTATTATTTCTTGATATTTATACCCATGTCCCATTATAGAACAAGATGAGTACACATGAATCATGACAGGAACATAGGGATATATATATTAACATTCATTTTTCATGATAGGGAAATATTTATTTTATGTGATATATTTTCCTATATGAACTATGAAATGAGACCCCTATTATATCTAATAAATGAAATGAAAGAAATTTTATGTCATGCCAATTCACTTGTTAAGATGTGTTTAGAGATACCATGAGCCATTGGTTCTCTATTGTTGTCGCCTGTTGAGGTTGAACTTGTTGTTATCCAATGTTCTAAGGAGTTATTTTTTCTTATAGGAAAAATTTATCTTCATCATCTTTAAATTTAACATTTTGAGTGTGAAAATAAACATGCTCCTAATGCAGATGAACCAAATATTCTTGTAGCTCATGAGGATCATATGGATGTTTAGCTTCATGATAGCTTCATGAGGGTCATGTGATATATGAAAAGGGATAATGTTCACACTATACCTTTTATTTCTAAGTTAAAGAGATACTTTTAACTGCATCATTCATCTACATTCACTGGGGAGGGAGTTCCCTAGGTATCCAAGTTATAGATCGAGTCATCTATATGATCTTCAAGCACCTTGAGACACCCACATATAGAATAGTGAATCTTAATGAATAAATTCTTCATAGACTAGCCAAGTATTGGTGGGAAACTTTAGAGAAAGATTGGTAGAAAAAGGAGTTGTCTTGGAAGGAATTTGAGGAAATTTTTCTGAGTCACTTCTATCCTGAAACATTAAGGGATGAAAATTCTTGAAAGTTTGTGCACCTAACGTGGGAGGGAATGTCAGTGATGGACTATGTTTTACATTTCACTAACTTTAAATTATTTATGCTATCTTTATTATCTAATGAGATAGATAGAGTGAGGCATTTCAAGGATGGGCTTTTCTATGAGGTCATGTCACAAGTGAATGTTTTTATCTTGAGTAGAATATCATATATGATGAATTAGTCTCTCATCACAGAAGGTAATCTGAGAGAATAATTGAGTATCTTATAGTCTATTTCATTAGGGAAAATGGGAGCTCTTCTTCTAGTGTCAAGAAGATCCATTATGACAGTTATCACCAAGGTAATAGTAGGAAAAGTAGTTAGGGTAATGAGAAACTATATGATGACTATGTTTTTTGTAGTGCAATCAGTGTAGAATTTTTTTCACAAGAATCCTCAATGTTTGTAACCTAATTTGGAGTGTCATGATTATAGAAATTTGTGCCAAATGTAGAGGTTTTATAAAGTTATATAGAAGCAGATTAGTGGTAGGGGATCAAGATAGGTACCAAATTTTGGGAAGGACTCAACTACCCCTCAGTAGATTGGTATTTATAGTTCCACTGGATGTTCAGACCAAGGTAGGGGATGCGGTTCTCTAGTAAAAGAGTGGAAGTATTAGGCATAGGTAACAATACAGGGTATTCAAATTGGATCCCAAGGTAGAGGAGAAAGTCAGATTCATGTTATATAGTCTACTCTAGCTAGTTTGGATGTGGGACCTTCTACCATCATAGGTATGATTCTAGTATCATCTACCTTAGCTTGCAATTTTTTCAATACAGGAGCATCAAATTCCTTTATATTTTCTCTTTTTTCAAATTTTTTGTTCTTGGTTGGGTAAATATTGGATGGTGTCTTGACTATTGACATGCCATCGGGAGTGTGGTCATAGAAAATAAAACATTTCAAGTCATGTTCTCTAGAAATTGATGGTTATCTTTTCTTTTGGGAATTGTTGGTGTTGGAAATTATAGTATTCAATTTTATTCTTGGTATGGATTGGATAGTTTTATATGAGGCTCATATCAACTATTAGCATACTATAGTTACCTTTTTATCTCCACAATGAGGTAGATGTTTTCACCAAGGTGAGTGGGATCTTTATGCTGGTCATGTAGGACCAATTTAGTACAGATTGGATTGTATTATGGATCGAATAATAGGTATTTCTCTAGATGATGGTAGAATGTATAAAAATACTTTTCCTCTAGTGGTAGACCATTTTCATGATGTTTTTTTCAAGATTTATACATCTTACCACCCAATTGGGAGAGCAAGTTAACGATCAATTTTGTTCCAGAAGCAGATACAGTTTCTATCACACCTTATAAGATGGCACTAGAAGAGATTTGGGAATTGAATGTTTAGTTGGAAGATATAGAAGATAAGAGATTCATATGACCTAGTAAATCACCATGGGGTTCTCTTGTGATTTTATCCAAGAAGTTTTATGGGAATTTTTGCTTATGTGTGGATTGTCAAAGATCAAACAAGATGATGATCGAGAACTAGTATCCCCTTTCATGCATCAATGATCTCTTCGATCAGCTGAGAGGTGTATAGATTTTCTCCAAGATTGAATTGAGTTTATGGTACCACCATTTGGGGGTGTGAACATTTGGAATACGCTAAAATTATTTTAGGAGAAGGTGTGGCTTATTTGAGTTCGTAGTGATGTTGTTCGATTTGAAGAATGCATCGGTAGTGTTCATGGCCTTGATGAATCAAATATTTCATCCTTTCCTATATTATTTTGTGGTGGTTTTTGTTAATGAAATATCAGTGTACTATAATTCAGAATATTATCATGCCCAACATCTTGACATAATCTTGAGTACATTGATATATCATTGGCTTTGCTCCAATCTATCTAAATAGAGTTTCTGGATTAATAAATTGAACTTCTTTATCCATGTCATCTCAAAGGTTGAAGTGTTATTGGACCTAAATAAGGTTGTATTCATGGTGTCTTGGGAGTGACACAATAATGGATTCAATATTTTAAGTTTTCTATGTTTATCAGGTTATTACTGGTGCTTCTTCCAGGACTTCTCCCATCTGGAAACACCGATGTCTGAGCTGACAAAGAAAGGGGTGAGGTTTTTTTGGTCGGATGCTTATGGGAGGTATTTTTTGGATTTAAAGGTAAGGATGGACTAATCACCAATAATCACCTTACCTATGTTGATTAATTCATATACTTTTTACTTTTATGCATCTTGAGTTGGACTCAAATTAGTTTTGATGCAAGAGGAACAAGTAGTTGCATATGGATCTAGACAGCTAAGACCAAATGAGAGGAATTATCCTACTCATGATATGAAGTTAGATACGGTGGTAAAATTCCTGAGATGATATAGATACTATCTTTTGTTCAAGATTTTTATGGTGTACATATACTACAAGAGCCTCAGGTACATCTTTTCTTAGTAGGACCTGAACCTTCAGTAGAGGAGGTCGGTCAAGTATCTGTAGCCTTTCGACTTCGAGTTCTCTTATACACTGGGAAAGGAAAATGTTGTTGTCGATGGATTGAGCTGGAAGATTAATATTAAAGAAATTTAGGAGTCTTGCGGTGATTTTTTTCTGATATAACTCTTTACATGCATGCATCTAGGTGTTCAGGAGTCCTAATGATGAGTATCTCTTACCACGGAATCTATTATACTCATGATTTTGGACCAGATCCAAATCGAGAAGTTATCTGATCTGAAGGGCTTAGATATGATGGAAATATTATATAGTGGGGAGGCACAATAAATATGGTCTCTTAGAAGTGGAAATTATCTTGTTTTTTGTGGATGATTATAGGTTCTTATGGGCTTGCGTGAGGATCTAATGAGAGAGTTTCATGATTCTTGATGGGTGGTACACCCAGGTCTAACAAATATGCATCATGATATCCATATATAGTACTGGTGGAAAATAATGAATAAATAGGTAGTGGTATTAATGGACATATGTTTCACGTGTCAGAAGGTGAAGGTTTATGGTTCTGATGCTTTCTATCAGGGCTTTGTGCCATCCTTCCACCTTGCGGTGATACACGTTCTTTGTTTCCCTGCATTCCCACTTTTCAAAGACAAGTAGATTTTATCACTTTAATCGACGATGTTGTATCCTTGATCCAAATATGATAATGGGATGTATATTCCTTCTTCCATGGATTCCTCCTTTGTCTAGTCTGGGTTTCCCTCATAGATTTGATTCATGTTCGTGAAACTCATTCTCGATGCCATCTCAAGGTGGACACTGGTTAATTATGTTACTTATATCTCAATGGGGAACTAACCTTTAGTTAGAGTATATAGTAACTTTTGGAATTTCTGGGAATTTATATATGTTGGGTAGGTTGGTAACCTATAAAGTCTTCTCCATTTTAAGTCATAGGTGTCTCATATGAGGCATCTTAGGTGCGGAACCAAAGGAATCCCATGTCATACATGAGGTAATTGATGCTATAGGCATAAGTCTTATGAGTATTTTTACCTCAGGAATCCCATGTTTATTATATTGGGTAGATATTCAGGATTGGTTCGTAGGTTTAATGTCTTGTGGGGATAGTTGGGTCGTAGTTTTAACATCTTGTAGGGACAGATGGGTCGTATGTTTAACATATTTCGGGGACAGATGGGTCACAAGTTTAAAATATTGTGGGGATAGATGGGTCATAGGTTTAATGTATTTTTGGGATGTATGGATCATAGTTTTAACATATTTTACTTAAATATGGGTCATAGGTTTAACATCTTGTGGGGATGGATGGGTCACAAGTTTAACATCTTGCGGGGATGGATGAGCCGTAGGTTTAACATCTTACAGGGATAGATGGGTTTCAGGTTTTATGTATAGTGGTGATGGATGGGTCATAGGTATAATTTATTGTTGGAACATATGGGTTAAAGGTTTAACCTATTTTAGGGGTAGATGGATCACAAGTTTAATGTCTTTCAGGGATGGATGGTTTGCATATTTAATTCCTTGTAGGGATAGATGAGTCACAAGTTTAAAATCTTGCATGTATAGATGAGTCCTAGGTTTAAAATCATGCAGGGATAGATGATTATTAGGTTTAAATTATTGGTTGGGATGGATGGGTCGCAGGTTTAACTTCTTGATGGGATGGATGGGTCACAGGTTTAACATATTGTGGGGATGGATGGGTGGTTAAGTGTGTCCCAAGGGGGGGGGGAATATTTCATACTTGGTTTTTGGTTATGTATCTCTACAGGGGGGATATTTTACACTTGGGGTTTGGTTGTGATGTTGGGGTGTTGGTATTGAACCTCTGGGAGGTGTCTTACGTACCCTTTTTAAGATATAGTGATAAAAACTCACATAGTTCAATGTCATAGTTTAAAGTCATGCGACAAGACCGATCCATGAAGTTTAATTTCATGTGGTAAGGATTCTCGTGTTTTGAAAGGAGCGTCAATGAGGGATGGTGTGAGGATTATATATAGAAGTTTCCCAAAGGATTAGGGTCAACCCATGGTGAGGGAGAAAGTGGCATTCCATGATGATCATACAAGGGGCATCTTAGGCTCATCACATGGGGTAAGGCTATAGTTTAATATGATGTGTTTAGGATATTGGAATGTGGTTTAATGGTATACAACTAGGATGTAGGGATAGTAAGTTTTACGTCATGAAACTCAAAAGTGGATGAGGCTTACACCCTGAGGGTTCCATGTTAAGGTGATAGAAAGATACTGAAAAAGGACTCTCTAATGAGACAGATAAATCATTTCCCTTAGTGAAACTACCTTTAGGGATTACGTGTTTACTTCCCACATGCCTCTGGGTGGGGTATGTCATAAACACTATCATGGTGGAGTGGTAATCAGGAGTCTCAACATTAGGGTGCCTCTACTTAGAAGAAAAAGTCATTAGGTTACCTATGATTATGATAAAATAAAGGTTAATGGATCAGGTCACACTTGAAGTAAAGTGGGCAGACATAAGGGTAGGTTCTATCGGTTGTATGGAGATTTTGGGTGTGGTTGAACTGGTGTTGGGTAGGTATAAGGGCCCTGGGTGCTCAACTTTCACAAAAGGGTATTGATTGAAAGGCAGAACCATAGGGATGTATGGTATCTTGGTTTTATGAAAGTTAGGGTTTTGCAAAGGTTAGTGGATTCTTGAATATTGAGGGTCTTATGAGGGTCAGGGGTCTCATGGAATAATATGTTTTATGAAATAGGGTGACCCTACCTTAGAGTGAAGTCTTGTTTCTCATGGGGTTGGTTTCATGAAGGAAAATTATCTCACAAAACCACAAGTTCCATAAAGGGGTTTCTTATTATGAAAAGTACATGGACCTTCTCAAAAGGAATATCCACCATGGGTTGAGCTTGTCAAAAACCCATGGGAGAAAGTTTCATAAAATATGGATACATTTGGAAATCCATCTCCCTGATCTCTCTCAAAGTTTCTGAGTTTCATGAATTCAGATCTTTTCTCAGAAGCTGATAGGTCTCCCCCCTCAAAATTCAAACATAGGGGATTATTTATAGGACCAATAGAGGCAAGGGGATTAGTTTCACAAAAATATTCAGGCCTTCATAGAATATTATGAGCTTTAAAAAATGGCAGGGTTCCACAAACCAAAGTTATAATATGTGAATGTTACCACCTCAAGCTTTGAATTATTGGGGATTTTCATAGACCAGAGTTACATTGCATGAAGGTTACTGCCTTATACTTCAAACAACCTAGGACTTCTGTGAACTGGATTTATTCTACATAAAGGTTACCACCTCAATCTTTGTGTGTCTAGGGATTTCCATGAGCTACAGTTGTTCTTGAAGGTTTACACTTTCACGAATCCAACCCCTTAAGTGGATTTTCATGCCACTTTGGCCTGAATTCACTTTGTATTGGATGTTCCTTTCTCGACCAATCCTGAAACATGCATATTTTAGTGTCAACATATCCCCCCCTCAGAATCAGATCTGATGAGGGAGAGGAGGGTTGAATTCTGAGGGAAAACCACTAAAAATTGGTGATTGGTAAGCCATATTCATGAAACTCGGCCTCAACCTGTGCCTATAAATATGGGTGGGGTCCCTAAGAGGAACATAAGTTTTCCTTAAAGATATTCTGGTGATCTATTCTTTTCAAAAATAAAGACCTTCACATGCATTTTGTGATTTCAATCCTCACCGCTCATAAAACTAGCCTCTTCTATGATTCGCGTCTCCATGAGAAGACTTTCATGACCCTAAAAACTTATGTGAATTAGACCTTCACAAAATGAACTTTATGAACAAACCTTAGTGAACCATTTCCAAAAAAAATTAATCCTCTGATAAAATTTCTTCTAAAGGTGTTGGAGCTTCTGTTGATTGGTGAAGGGAGATAGATGGTGACCTCATGATCAGGGAGAGATTATGAGTTGATTCAAATCTTGACACACTCACTATAATGCTAAATGAGTATCAATGGGAATACCCATTGTGAAATATTGTAGCACTATATAGTTTCAGGATGAGGGGTTATATGTTAATTACTAGTGCTGATTAGGATGATCCCACATACTAGTTTAGGATCACGCCTAGACAGAACCAGTGGAACAGGGCTACTAGAGGCCGCATTATAAAGTTACACACATACCTTACCACACATACCCTATGGAAATACATAAACAACATCAACAGGGATTTTTTGGTGGTGGAGGAGTTTTCCCCTCACTATAAGAATATTCTCAAGTTAGTTCTGATAGACCATCTCAAAGGATGGATTGAGGAATGGGACTTGCTCTAGGGTGGTAACTTCATATAGGAATGGGATTGGTCATACACAGTATACCAATACTTTCATGAATTTTAGGTGTTGTTGAAGTGGGTAAGGATTTATGAGGTTTCATGGTGCTCACAGTTCCATGTCTACTTTCACTTGGACATCATGCTAGAATTGTTGAGAAGTTGGTCACCAGGGACCAGCACATTTTATATGCACTATGGGAAGGTTAGCATCATCTTGTGAGATCTCTACCAGATTGTTAGGATCCTAATAAAAGGGTCTATTTATGATGAATTACTCATCATAGAGGATTTTTGGGAGGAATAGGATCATATTATAGCCATAGAAAGAGTGTTGATTCACTTGGTGCAGGGGATGAGTGACCACAAACCAGGGATGGAGACATCCCTTTCAAGAAATGGTTTGGGTACTTCTTGAATGAACCAGTGGAAAAACTACCCAGGAGTCCACATCAATGTCTAATGTAAAACCAAAACAGCAAGGAGATCTCATATTGGAGATTCCTAAAGGTAAGATAATGGCAATTGTGGGGCTGAAGCATGAAGCCTGAGGCTCCTTTGGTTAGGCTGGAGAGATTCATTGTTGCACTAATCTATAGATGGATGCTCCCAGTGTAGGATGCGCACATGGCGTGTAGAGACCCGAATCTTGACGTACATGGACATTACATTACTTTTGTGGAATACTTAGTACATAACAAAAACACACACACAAGGACCTTAATAGTTTAGTGTCTTTGGAAACTCGGAATATAATCTTCTAATCGTGGTGAAAGATCTTCAACATCTCCCATAAAGATCTTCTTTTTTTTCTCACCTAAAACCTTTCTTTATATCCTGGGGAAAATAAAACATAAAAGGGTGAGCTCAAATGCTCAGTAAGGGTAAACAAAAGAAATATCAATCACATAATATTCATAAGAACATATCTTTTGGAAATCTTAACCTGCAAAAGAGATCATAATTTCATAACATGGGATAAATCATACTAGTGAAATGTAATCCCAATAATCACAACTTAAAACATGAAACTTTGTGGCATACACACATAATCATAGAGAATCATGTCTTATTAGTCAATACTCATTGCCAAGACTATCTTAGTGGACAAAGTCCATTTCTGAACCGAGTCACCCTCGTTTCAGTCCTGTTTCACTGAACCGGTATAACCTACCATTCCAGCCATGTCTATCTCATGAGATATAAAATCTTTACCCAATTCATTGGAGGGAGATATAGGTCCCACCCATCTCATAATGATACCATTCTTATGTGTGCCACAAAATCATAAAT
Source organism: Viscum album (assembly GCA_963277665.1). Lineage (NCBI taxonomy): Eukaryota > Viridiplantae > Streptophyta > Magnoliopsida > Santalales > Viscaceae > Viscum > Viscum album. Next base: position 1,898,486,205 of record OY728135.1, on the reverse strand, counting down.
CATACATCATTGCATAACCCATGAAATAAAAATGGGATTCTTAAACAACATGACATCATAAAACAATTCATATAAAATAAAGGAATTCATAAAAATATTTCCATCACAACATAATCAAATAAATGTAATAATAGGTATAGAAACAGAACCCTTTATTATCTTAGATGGAAAATAACTTTGATAAAACACTTGAACTCCATTCTTGAGGAAAATATCCTTTCTATTTCAAAAACAATTTTCCTTTAATAACATGTCATACAATTCTAAAATAAAAGAAGTTGATTAAAAATAAACTTGAAAACTTGTAAGGGAATCTTCTTGGGAATAATGTTATAAAAATTCATTCATGCTGTATAAGTTAAAAGAAAACATTCTTCTCTTACTTTTGTCAGAAAAGTCAAAAAGTACCTCGTACGAAAAACGACAAAATATTCCTTTCATATCTTTTACTAAAAACTCACCGAAGGATAAAATTGGATATAAACTATTGTAGAAGAATATAAATATTACATATTGGGGAAACATGGATGTGGATGATAAAATACACCCCAGTAAATACCAAAGTATAAACAATCTCAGATAAAAATGAGATTGTGATATTTCTCTTACCTTAGGTCCGATATGCTTTGTACGTGTCCGAACCTCCTGTATAATGATTTAAATAATGTTATTGACATATTACAGAATCATAATTATTTTTATGATATCATATATGGTCATATTCTTAGCTTCTTAGTAGTAATATTTCATTGCTACTTGTTATTTGGGTGTTTATAACTTTTTGTTCTTATGCGTGTTTTGTCGAATAAATTCTTATTCTTCTCTTTAGGTTATAGATACCTCATTTCTAGAATGGTATTAGTGTAATATATATCATATTCATTCATTCAATTCATTTATATAATCATTATGAAATGAAGATCATGTAGAACGAGTCGCATCACATCGTGGAGACGGTATTCCGTACGTACGCACGAGTGATGATATTGTTCCTATGATCATGGAATTGTATTGGAGTGTATGTATACTATTTCAGAATAAGTATAACTTTATAATAGTCATATATAGTCATTATTTACACCATTATACCCATCCAAGTAAGGTGGTGGTGGAAAATAGATTACACCACGGCGTGGAGACGGTATTTCGTACGTACGCACGCGCGGTGATTTCTTTTTCTGTAGGATGGATAGATGGTGAAATAGGGTTGTTTCATACTTATAATAACATATCAGTATATGATTGATACTGATGTTATTACTTCATAATGAAATAACTAAAGAAGAAGAAGTTGAAGAAGAAATAAAGATGAAAGAATCGGTAACGGACATTACCTCTTCTTTGAAGTGCTTCTTTGAGACCTTCTTTTAGGGCACTAAAATTGGTCTTTGAAGAAGACCAGAACCTCTAGTATGTTTCTAGGGAAGTTGAGAGAAGACTTTGGCAGGTTTTGGCCGAGCCTGAAGGCTCAAAGTGGTGTGAGGAAGAGAGGGAGGGGGTGCTCTTTTATAAGGGAGGAGAGGGGCACCTTTGGAATAACTAAAAATATTATTTTATTATAAAGTCAAGTTCGGTTTTAAATAGCTCCAAGTTGATTTATTTCAAGGATAAGGTGGGGATGGGTCTAAATTATCTCATCCAATAGAATTTAGACAAGTTTAGGTATCAATTTTAACCTTATCATTTAGATTTAACTTTAAGTTAGATAATTTAACTTTTACCGTGTCTTCTTGTTTTCTTATACTATAAGGTTAATAAACTTACTATATCAAGCCAAACGAACCCCAAGTTGTTTATTATTAATATATATAACCTTATCTAAGTCATTTGGCCGAACCTTATATTTTTAGGAATAAAATAACAATTAATAATATAATATTTGTTTTAAAAACTATTTTATGTCAATTTTGACACTATTCAGTAATTGATTTTTGTGAAAATCATAAAAGAATGATTAGTTCGAACCAAGTTAATTAAATCAATACTAACATGTCATATTAACCTAGAAAATTAGTTTAATTCATAAAAAGTCTCAAATTACATTTATTTGGATATTTATAACATCAATTATGTCAATATTTCATTAATAAGATAATTACTGCATCATCGTTGTGTCATAAATAAATTAAATTATTTAATGTCTAAAAATTACAAATAAAATACCATTATTTAGGAAAGATTTTTATATTTCTAATTAATATTTATAGTCTAATTTATCTTATGTATAACCCCATATTAAAAATGATTTACTTATTAAACTTTGATTTTAACTATTTAACCCTTCTTTAAATAAATTAATAATAAATGTCCTAATCTAATTCAAGTGGGCCTAAATGGTCATATTTTATTCCTAAGGTTGTTTTTGGTCGAATTACACTTGTCTAATAGAATTAGGACATGTTTTAGGGTAATAATAATATCATTTTTACCCTTAATTACCCTATTTACTTTTAACCGTGGTAAATAAAAGTAAAAAGTTACTATTCACCAAAAATTACTTTCATCTCATTGAACCACATTTTAGTCCTTTATATTAACTGTGTCTCTCGGATTTTCGAAATTCCACTCACAGATGCGGTAAAATTAAGTTTTATGAAAAATTCAGTTTTTTTAACTACCACTTAGTGGTTTCACTATTCATCAAAAATTGAAAGTTTTCAGAAAAATACCAAAATTTCACCCTAGGCTAATTTCGATATTACGAATCCAAAAATGAAGTCCATTTTGAAAAATAAAATTTATAAAATTTTAAAAAGTGGTTATTACTATTTATAACGGCTAGTTTTAATAATATTTTAATTGCATATTGTTGTTTAGTGAAACTCAGTTTTGCGTACTACACACGCTATCGAGGAGGGTTGCGATTGCGTGTAATGAAAGGCAATTCAAGGATGCGTGTTGTGAACGCTCCTTTTGGTGTAGTGTACAACACAAGACATTAATGAAATTAAGAATATTTTTCATAAAATCTCAGGGTGTTACATTCTACCCCCCTTAAAATGAATTTCTCCCTCGAAATTCGTCGGGTTTATAAATGGTTTACTACTCGAAAGTTTCTTTAATAGAAACCCACATCGTAAAAAGGAATACCAAAACCAATCTTTAAAAACAAAAGTATGAAACATAACGGTTACCCAAATAAACTAATCACTGGGTTTCCACATAGGTGAAAATATGGATATAGAAGAGAAATCTAACCATCATGTTCTGATGGAGAGTGGTAGAGAACATGGCTATGAAAAAGCCAACAATCACAAAGCTATTGATTTGTGATGATCTAAGGTATCATCTGATTCATCGGATATAAGGGAACTAGGACAACATTTTTGGTTTTCAAGATCATTTCCCTAAAGTTGATGAATTAAAAGAAATACTTGCATGATTTTGGTAAAATCTTACTGTTGTTCGTGAATTGAACAATTTCCACTTCATCCCTTACAGAAATGAAGTTGAATTTGTTATTCATGATGTGTTAGCAGATCATGTGATAGAATGATGGGTCATTCCATCTCTTTCAAACAAGAGGTTAGAAAAAGTTATAAGTCCATCTTATGGTTAGATTAATTGTATATGGTTCCAAAAATGATCTTATACTTCATATATCATACCGCTTAATAAAATAAAACTAGTTTCTACTAACTAGGGACTTCCTGTAGGCCAGTGGTAGGTCATAAAGGCCAGTCACACTTCAGTTGTGGTTTCGATTCCAATGGCCTTGTCCGATGTGATGGGCTGTCGCCCGTCCTGCAGGTTGTCCTTTTTCTAAAACTATATTACTATAACATCACATAAATAATATCGAAAAAACTTCTATCCTTAAACAATACTAACTTATGTCCAACATAATCCATTCCAATCCTTATGCTCATCCATAATACTGCAGTCCACTCTCATAATATAGTGAAAACGATTACCAGAGATTTAATACCATCGTTGATCCCCATATATCATAAGATATGTCTTGTTGGTCAAATTACAAACATGTGAATACCTTAATCATTTATTCTCTTCAAGAATTAATACCCATTGAACCTTAGTGAAAACATGAATGCAGTCAAAAGTTAACTCTTTCCACATACCAAAATACTCAAAATTCTATATACTCAAACCATGATATCACTTAGTCCTTATATCAATCACGAGCTCATGAAAACTGTCAAAAATTTCATTTTTTCCTTATCCCTTCATTATGTGCATATCATCTTTTTTCTAAAAATATCTCAATCACTTTCCATGGTTACTGGTACTATAAAATTATTGAAACCCACAATAGACCAATACATAAATATTCCAATACTCAACATTATTTTGGAATCCCATTACATAAACACTTAATCATTCCACCACATCGTTGTCATATTCAACATCACCAATGGTGATCGCATGTGACTTCCCTTTGTCCTTTGCCTTAAGTGGTTGCTCATGTCGATCATCACTAACCCTTGGATTAGGGAATTTATTGGCATAATGTCCCATCTCCTTGCACTTGAAACATTGAAGTGTAGTAGGTTCATTCTGTGTATCCCTTCCTTTGTTTGCATCATTAGACATCTTCTTCTCAGCATTGCGGCATTCAAATGCCCGATGACCTTCCTTTCCACATTTGAAACATTTACTTGTTCCTTTAAGACAATCTCCACCATGCTTCTTTCCACACTTTGAGTATAAGGAAACATTCATCTTCTTTTCACCATTATTCTGAGATTTCTCCTTGAACTCCATTTTTTGTTTCTTGTCAAAACTATGAGATGGATAAGTAACACCAACTTCCATTTCTACCTTGATAGCACAACGCACAATTTCTTCATAGCTACTGAAGTCTCTTATAGCTAATGCCGTTCAAAGATTCGGTTTTAAGCCACTGAAGAATCGATCAACTTTAATTTCAGGTTGCATGATAAATCCAGATGCATACCTTGCAAGCCTTGTAAAATTCGCTTCGTATATACCAACAGATTCATCATCCTTTTGCTTTAGTTCAAGAAACTCCTTCTCCATCTTTGTTCGAAGAATACAAAGGAAGTACTTATTGAAAAATAAGTTCTTGAACTCGTCCCATTCCATGGACTCAATTTCATCTCTTGGCCTCGTATTCTTGATAAGATTCCACCATTGATCATCATGACCTTCCAAACGATACACTGCTAAGATAACTTTATCATGTTCAGAACATTGAAGAAATGAAAATATCTTTTCAGTAGTACTGATCCATTGTTCAGCAACAAGTGGATCAGAAGACCCACAGAAAGAAGGTGGACATTACCTCATGAAGGACTCAATAGAATATTGTTCCCTTCTCTGCTCATTTAGAAGTCCAGAATGATTCATAGCTTGTGTAAGTATAGCAATAAGATTTTGCACTCCATCTCCCATAACATTTGTTTGTTCAGGAGGACAATCATTGCATTGTCCATTACAGTGATCAACACGGTTCCTTCGGGTTCCAGCCATCGTCTAAAACCCAAAAATAATAGTGTGAGGAAAAAATCACGCTAGGGAAAACAATATAATAAAGGGGGAGTACCTTCAATATCTAACATCTTGGGTTACCATAATTCTATTACTATAACCTATACTTATACTTAACCTTAGGGACATCCCTAGACATACCTTAGAAATATCTCTAGGGATCTCACTAACGTTTTCGCATCCTAGTTTCTAAAGGTTGACTAAACCTTTCCTCTGATACCAACTGTAGAGACCCGAAGCATGATGTACATGGACATTACATTACTTTTGCGGAATACTTAGTACATAACAAAAACACACACACAAGGACCGTAATAGTTTAGTGTCTTTGGAAACTCAGAATATAATCTTCTAATCGTGGTGAAAGATATTCAACATCTCCTGGGGAAAAGAAAACATAAAAGGGTGAGCTCAAATGCTCAGTAAGGGTAAACAAAAGAAATATCAATCACATAATATTCATAAGAACATATCTTTTGGAAATCTTAACCTGCAAAAGAGATCATAATTTCATAACATGGGATAAATCATAGCAGTGAAATGTAATCCCAATAATCACAACTTAAAACATGAAATTTTGTGGAATACACACATAATCATAGAGAATCATATCTTATTAGTCAAGACTCATTGTCAAGACTATCTTAGTGGACAAACTCCATTTCTAAACCGAGTCACCCTCGTTTCAGTCCTGTTTCACTGAACCGGTATAACCTACCATTCCAGCCATGTCTATCTCATGAGATATAAAATCTTTACCCAATGCATTGGAGGGAGATATAGGTCCCACCCATCTCATAATGATACCATTCTTATGTGTGCCACAAAATCATAAATCATACATCATTTCATAACCCATGAAATAAAAATGGGATTCTTAAACAACATGACATCATAAAACAATTCATATAAAATAAAGGAATTCATAAAAATATTTCCATCACAACATAATAAAATCAATGTAATAATAGGTATAGAAACATAACCATTTATTATCTTATATGGAAAATAATTTTGATAAAACACTTGAACTCCATTCTTGAGGAAAATATCCTTTGTATTTCAAAAACACTTTTCCTTTAATAACATGTCATACAATTCTAAAATAAAAGAAGTTGATTAAAAATAAACTTTAAAACTTGTAAGGGAATATTCTTGGGAATAATGTTATAAAAATACATTCATGCTGTATAAGTTAAAAGAAAACATTCTTCTCTTACTTTTGTCAGAAAAGTCAAAAAGTACCTCGTACGAAAAACGAAAAAAGATTCCTTTCATATCTTTTACTAAAAACTCGCCGAAGGATAAAATTTGATATAAACTATTGTAGAAGGATATAAATATTACATATTGGGGAAACATGGATGTGGATGATAAAATACACCCCAGTAAATACCAAAGTATAAACAATCTCGGATAAAAATGAGATTGTGATATTTCCCTTACCTTAGGTCCGATATGCTTTGTACGTGTCCGAACCTTCTGTATAATGATTTAAATAATGTTATTGACTTATTACAGAATCATACTTATTTTTATGATATCATATATGGTCATATTCTTAGCTTCTTAGTAGTAATATTTCATTGCTACTTGTTATTCGGGTGTTTATAACTTTTTGTTCTTATGCGTGTTTTGTCGAATAAATTCTTATTCTTATCTTTAGGTTATAGATACCTCATTTCCAGAATGGTATTAGTGTAATATATATCATATTCATTCATTCAATTCATTTATATAATCATTATGAAATGAAGATCATGTAGAACGAGTCGCATCACATCGTGGAGACGGTATTCCGTACGTACGCACGAGTGATGATATTGTTCCTATGATCATGGAATTGTATTGGAGTGTATGTATACTATTTCAGAATAAGTATAACTTTATAATAGTCATATATAGTCATTATTTACACCATTATAACCATCCAAGTAAGGTGGTGGTGGAAAATAGATTACACCACGGCGTGGAGACGGTATTCCGTACGTACGCACGCGCGGTGATTTCTTTTTCCGTAGGATGGATAGATGGTGAAATAGGGTTGTTTCATACTTATAATAATATATCAGTATATGAGTGATACTTATGTTATTACTTCATAATAAAACAACTAAAGAAGAAGAAGTGGAATAAGAAATAAAGATGAAAGAATCGGTAACGGACATTACCTCTTCTTTGAAGTGCTTCTTTGAGACCTTCTTTTAGGGCACTAAAATTGATCTTTGAAGAAGACCAGAACCTCTAGGATGTTTATATGGAAGTGGAGAGAATAAATTTTCAGGGGTTGGCCGATCTTGAAGGCTCAAATTTGTGTGAGGAAGAGAGGGAGTGAGTGCCCTTTTATAAGGGAGGAGAGGGGCACCTTTGGAATAACTAAAAATATTATTTTATTATAAAGTCAAGTTCGATTTTAAATAGCTCTAAATTGATTTATTTCGAGGCTAAGGTGGGGATGGGTCGAAAGACTCTCATCAAATAGAATTTATACAAGTTTAGGTATCAATTTAACCTTATCATTTAGATTTAACTTTAAGTTAGATAATTTAACTTTTATCGTGTCTTCTTGTTTTCTTATACTATAAGGTTAATAAACTTACTATATCAAGCCAAACGAACCCCAAGTTGTTTATTATTAATATATATAACCTTATCTAAGTCATTTGGCCGAACCTTATATTTTTAGGAATAAAATAACAATTAATAATATAATATTTGTTTTAAAAACTATTTTATGTCAATTTTGACACTATTTAGTAATTGATTTTTGTGAAAATCATAACAGAATGATTAGTTCGAACCAAGTTAATTAAATCAATACTAACATGTCATATTAACCTAGAAAATTAGTTTAATTCATAAAAAGTCTCAAATTACATTTATTTGGGTATTTATAACATCAATTATGTCAATATTTCATTAATAAGATAATTACTGCATCATCGTTGTGTCATAAATAAATTAAATTATTTAATGTCTAAAAATTACAAATAAAATACCATTATGTAGGAAATATTTTTATATTTCTAATGAATATTTATAGTCGAATTTATCTTATGTATAACCCCATATTTAAAATTATTTACTTATTAAACTTTGATTTTAACTATTTAACCCTTCTTTAAATAAATTAATAATAAATGTCCTAATCTAATCCAAGTGGGCCTAAATGGTCATATTTTATTCCTAAAGTTGTTTTTGGTCGAATTACACTTTTCCAATAGAATTAGGACATGTGTTAGGGTAATAATAATATCATTTTTACCCTTAATTACCCTATTTACTTTTAACCGTGGTAAATAAAAGTAAAAAGTTACTATTCACCAAAAATTATTTTCATCTCATTGAACCACATTTTAGTCCTTGATATTAACCGTGTCTCTCGGATTTTCGAAATTCCACTCACAGATGCGGTAAAATTAAGTTTTATGAAAAATTCAGTTTTTTTAACTACCACTTAGTGGTTTCACTATTCATCAAAAATTGAAAGTTTTCAGAAAAATACCAAAATTTCACCCTAGGCTAATTTCGATATTACGAATCCAAAAATGAAGTCCATTTTGAAAAATAAAATTTATAAAATTTCAAAAAGTGGTTATTACTATTCATAACGGCTAGTTTTAATAATATTTTAATAGCATATTGTTGTTTAGTGAAACTCAGTATTGCGTACTACACACGTTATCAAGGAGGGTTGCGATTGCGTGTAATGCAAGGCAATTCAAGTATGAATGTTGTGAAAGCTCCTTTTGGTGTAGCGTACAACACAAGACATTAATGAAATTAAGAATATTTTTCATAAAATCTTGGGGTGTTACATGGGGGTGAGATTAAGCACCCTCATCATGGAGGTGATGATGGTGATGGGGAAACACATAAATTTAACAGTTCCAATATTGGAAAATCTATATAAATTTTTAACATCCTCTAATATAGAACTCTCTCACATGGCCAGAAAAGTTTGTTTATGAGACCTCAAGCGTGCCTCCCCATACACTAGAGGTTGTCGACTAGTAGTGGTAGTGTGATTAGTATTGTGGGGAGACTATACCCCCTAGTATAGAGTTTCATAATAGTGTAAATACACAATCTAAAGAGCATAATCAGAGTAATATACAAGAGGAAACAATATCTCATACCACTGAGAAATAAAAGGAGGAATAAATAAACCAATAGTAATGAATCATGTAATGACAATATGGGATGTAACTAAATGTCATGATGGATTTAATACAGAATAAAAGACTATAATACTCAAATAAAGACTCAAAAGTCTCTAGTCCCAATCCCTATGTCGATCCCACCTCCAAACCCCAACCCATCCAGCAAGAAAACAATCAACTGCAAGGTCCCTTGCCCTTGTCCAAACTTTCATCCATGAAATCTAATCAGGTACCAAAAGAAGGATCGAATAGGGTGTGAGTTAAACTCAATATTTCAACACCACCATGTATAAACACAACCATCCTGATAATAAGTGTATGCAATAAGTGATAAAAAAGTGTATTAATTAACCAATTAATATAATATAATAATCAACATGTTTTGACACCATGCCAGAATGTATCTGAGAATGTATCACAATTATACTAACCATGACCATATATCCATATAAAAATCACACAAATATGGACCAATACTGCTATATAATCATTTCAGTATGTTTCACTGAGCATGTCCCACTATATAAGTATTTCAACATGTGTCAGGGCATAGCCTGATATATAATCATTTCAGCATGTATTAGGGCATATCTCAATATATAAGAATTTAAACATGTATCACTAAACATATCCTACTATATAATCATTTCATCATATGTCAGGTCATAGTCAGGTATATAATAATTTCAGCATGTATCACACAACAAGTCATAACTGCAAGGATATCACAATATCACATCATAAGCTACAATGGTTAATTATGAAAGTTACCATTTATCCTTCAATTAAATTTCCATTTATATCTTAATTTATCTATAAAAATATCAATAAACAATCCATACCCAAGGATTTTATATCAAGTAATCACCTAAGGTCTCATGTCATTCTAAACACACTTTAAACCATTAGTTAATTTATTTATAATCAAGGTTTTTCTCACCTGAATGATAGACATAAGCTAGTTCAATAATAATTGGATCTAAATGGATTCAAAATAATAATCACATTCATCATTAAAATAATTTATTGACAAATTATGTTGGTGAAATCATGATATTGCATATACTTTCAATTAAAAAAACATGGGGTTGGGTTCAAACTCCTTACCTTTAACAAGAAATTAATGTAACTCTTCCAAAGGGTAACTCCAATGAGGAAGAAGGTGCATAAGATCACAAGAATAACATAAAACAACCTAGTTCAATATCACAACCAATAGTGGTCCAAAGATTCCACTGCCCTAATGGAGAACAATGGAAGAGGAGGGGAAAACCAAGGCCAAAGACTTATCAGGGATTGATCACACAAACAGGATGTCCGGAATAGAGGAAAGGCTTCCAAAATCACCTGGAGAACAATCTTAGGTTGAGAGGAGGAATCTACATATAAGTAATGAAAAAAAAATCATTCAAAACATTATTTAAAACTATTGTTCGAGATATTACATGGAGTGTAACTCTTTTACATGTCGTGTATTTATTTTTAGATGAATATACTGAAAAACCCAACATCTTGGGTTAATATTTATCTTGATCTAATTTTACATAGAATGAATGGTTTACTTGATGTGTAACCTTTTTATTCCCTGTACTAGTTCATGATACGTGTCAGGTAGAATTTACATGTTGTGTAATACCTTTACACGGTGTATAATTCCCCAACAGATAGTTTTTAGTCTAGTTTCAACAAAAAGACCCGAACCACCTCCAACTATTTCCAAAGCATGGAAAACCATCATAAACTCATTTAACATGTTTATATGTGGGATCCATTAATTCAAAAAAAAACATATATCTCTAAACTTTATATCATTTTCCAAAATAAAGGCTCCCCTTCTCTAAACAAGACTCGGCCACTATGGCTCAAATGAAAAACTCAGAGGAGAATTCCTAGAAAATATGGGATCTTACAACCTACCCTCCATATAATAATTCATTCTCAAGATACTCCAATAATCACTGTGGGGTCTCAATGAACAAGTCTTTCCATTTTTCTCACATATCAGACTCCCTCTCCCAAGTCTCCTTTTAAACATGCCCATGCTACCACTGCACTCGAACCAAAGGTGTAGTCCAACCCTAGATATACTTATCACTTCAGTATACAATATGTATCAGATGATCCTCAAAGGACACATTGGCATAAGGATTGGCCTCCTTGACTTCCACCATATGAGAAGTTTCAGGATAATATCTCTAAAGATCTGACACATGAAATATGTCATGCATGGAATTATAGAATTATGGAAGCACTAATAGGTAAACCACTAGACCAACCCTATCCACTATCTCAAATGGCCCGAAAAACCTAAGAACTAAATTTACATATTTATTGAGATGGAATTTCCCCCAACCTAGGTGAAACCTGAAGGAAAACACAGTAAACAAACTCAAACTCTAGAGGTCTTCTCTAATGTTCAACATAAGATTTCTTCCTGCTATGTGTGGTTACCAACCACCACCTAATCAACTAAATATGATTAGACATATGCTGCACAAGAATAGGCCCAACAAGTGATGAATCATCTGCCTCTAACCAAAAAAGAGGTAAACAACATGACCTTCCATAAAAATCCTCAAATGGTTTCATATGGATTGATTCCTAGAAGATGTTATTGTATGAAAACTCCATGAGTGTTATATGATGCTCCCATGAACACTACAAAAAAAGGGAAGTAGTGATGGTTTTTTTGTGTAATAATAGTGTTTTAAACCACCGCCTATTAGTATCATGGTGGTTTCAATAATTTCACAATAGTTTTACTATGTGTCATTTTTGTAGTATTCAGTGGTATTTTTTGTTTTATTTAGCAGTGGTTTTTTTATAAAAAAAATATGACGGAGAAATATTTAAAAAACGTAAAGAACCACCACTGATATGTTCAATGGTGGTTTGTTTTAGTAGTGGTTAACCACTGCTAAACATATATTATTTAACATATTTTGTAGCGGTTTCTAAAAATGGATGCTAAATAATATTTTTTTTTTTAAAATAATTAATAAACCATACATACATATGCCAACCAATACATCTGTCTGCCTCCACTGCATCCATGTCATGACTAATATAAATCCATGTAACGGTCTCCACTATATCTATCAACCTCCACTACATCTCATCAACTGAAACTGGCCACATCATCTCATCAAATGCAACAAAAAAAGAAAATAAAAATTAAAACTAAACATAATAAATCCTAATTACAATAGAATAATTGATAAAATTTTAACATACCATGGAAACTATGAACCATCATGACTGCCTTCTAAAGAATTTTTTGGATTGGAATGGTTAACATTCTATCTATTTCCCACATCTTCCACCTAAAATTAAAACCATAATATTTAAGAAAATAAATACAAAAAAGAAAAAACAGAATATATTCAGAATATTGCACATAAAATTTGTTGTTTTTTAATCAAACAGAATAAATTTTAATATAAAAAAAATAATATATAATGAAAAACACTTTCAAAACATAAACTTTCCTATTTAAGATAAGACTCAAAACTAGAAACTAAAAAGGATTAGTAAATATTCTAATTTATTTTTAAAGTGATGTGTGGTGTGCTTGAAATTTACTTAATAAACAAATTTTAAAGACTTTGATATCACAGCATATCCTATATTTCAAAAATAACTTATCAGTGGTTGTATAATGATTTGACATCAATCTGTGGTCATTTTCTATGGTTTTTAATGTTACACACACGTTTTAGTGTTTTAAAACACTAGGTTTACAGCCATAATGGGAAAACCTTCATTCAAAATGATATGTCGCTGGTTCTTACATTTCACAATTAAATATACAGTCATTTCTTCCTGATTTTAGGGTAATGAGACATCGTTTTTATGGTTTTGACCCCCCGAAATTTGTTTTTAAAAGTTTTTGTACCTTTAAGAAGTGGTTACTGATTCATTCCAACCACATCACATGTCATATTGATGTGTTGTCTACGTCTACACGTCAAAAATAACTTATCGGTGGGTTTCCAATGATTTGGTATTAATTTGTGGTCATTTTATATGGTTTTTACCATTCCAAACAAGTTTTAGTGTTTTAAAACACTAAAACATGTTTATATCCATAATGGGAAAACTGTCATTCAGAATGATGTGTTTTCAGTTCCTAAATTTTAAAATTAAATATACTATCATTTTCCCCTGATTTTAGAGAAATATGATTTTGTTTTCCTGGTCTTGACCCACCAACACTTGTTTTTAAAGTTTTTTATTTCTTTGAGAAGTGGTTACTAAGTCATTCTAACTACACTACACATCGGATTTACTTTTTCTCTTTGTGTACACATCAAAAATTACTTAGCGGTGATTTTTCAATGATTTGACATTAATATGTGATTATTTTATATGGTTTTGATCGTTCCATGCATGTTTTAGTGTCTTAAAATACTAAAAACGTGTCTATAACCATAATAGGTAAACCTTCATTCAAAATGATATGTCATCAGTTCCTACATTTAAAAATTAAATATACGGTCATTTTCCCCTGATTTTAGGGAAATATGATGTTGTTTTCTAGTTTTGACCCCCCGACACTTAATTTTAAAGGTTTTTGTACCATTAAGAAGTGGTTAATAAGTCATTATGACCACACCACATATTGGATTGATGTGTTTTATATGCGTACACATCATAAATAACCTAACAGTGGTTTTCAAATTATTTGACATCAATATGTGATCATTTTTTATGGTTTTGACTATTCCATGCACATTTTAGTGGTTTAAAACACTAAAAACGTATTTATGACCATAACAGCCAAATCATCATTCATAATGGCATGTCATCAGTTCCTATATTTCAAAATTAAATATATGGTTTCTTTCCCTTGATTTAAAGATAATATGGCATCGTTTTTTAGGTTTTGACCCATCAACACTTGTTTTTAAAGGTTTTTGTACCTTTAAGAAGTGGTTACTGAGTTATTTCGACCACACCGCACATCATATTGATATGTTGTCTATGTGTACATGTCAAAAATAACTCAATAGTGATTTTACAATGATTTCACATCAATCTGAGGTTGTTTTCTATGGTTTTGACCGTTCCACATATGTTTTAGTGTTTTAAAACACTAAAAACGTGTTTACAAACATAACAGTAAAACCGTTATTCCAAATGACGTGACATTGGTTCCACAATTTCAAAATTAAATATATAGCCGTTTTACCCTGATTTCAGAGCAATATGATTTCCTTTTCCTATTTTTGACCCCTGACACTTGTTTTTAAAGGTTTTTGTAGCTTTAAAAAGTGGTTAATGAGTCATTCCAACCACACCACACATCAAATTGATGTGTTGTATACATGTTCACATAAAAAATAACTCATATGTTGTTTTACAATTATTTCACATCAATATAAGGTCATTTTCTATGGTTTTGACCATTCCATGCATGTTTTAGTATTTTAAAACACTAAAAACATGATTACAGACATAACGGGGAAACCATCATTCCTAATGATATGTATTCAGTTCCTACATTTCAAAATTAAATATACAGTCATTTTATTCTAATTTTAGGTCAATCCGACATCGTTTTCCTAGTTTTGACCCCCTGACACATGTTTCTAAAACTTTGATATCTTTTAAAATTTATTAGTGAGTCATGCTGAGCACACTACATGTTAAATGAACATGTTTTTTGATTTTATATGTAAAAAATAATTAAATGGTTGTTTTCCCATGATTTTACATCTACATGAGATCATTTTTTTTTATTTTTTTTATCAGTAAACATGCATTTTAGTGTTTTAAAACACTAAAAACGTATCTATGGGCATTATAGGAAAACAGTAACTCAGATTGACGTGGAGTCAATTCCTACATTTCATAAATCAATATTCCATTGTTTTCCTATGATAAATTTTTTAATCATAAAATATTTTAAAAAAATATAATTGTATTATTAATATATTATTAATAAAATTAATGATTTAGCACACCCTTCCTAGTGGTGTACTATTTCACACCATATCTAGTCACATCACCCATCATGCCCTATCCATTCATGCCACACCTCATGCCCGATCCACCTCACACTTACATCACATTCTCTTCTCAAAGTAATTGGGTGCTAAAAGCTATTATAAGAGGTTCACTACAAAAAAAAGTCCAGTCTATGTGGTGGTTTTTTTACTACTGGTGGTGGTTTAAACTACCAATACATTATTTAGTGGTTGTTAAGTAAACTATCATGTATTTCATGGTCAACAATCATTTAGTGGTGATTTTTATAGTTAAGCAATAGTTTTTATATGTGTTGTTTTTTTGGGTATTCAATGGTGAGTTTTTATTCAGTTAGAGATAGTTTTTTTAACAAAAATAACATTGGGGAAGTTAATGGGAAAGCTCACTATCTCATAAGAAAGCTTCCCAATAATCTTCTCATAGATTCTGGAAGCTTCACCATCTCACTAGCAATCTTGGGTACAACAGAATGACATGATCCACATAAGATGTTGGTAGTGGTGGCATGCTCTGAGATGCTGATCAACTAGGATCTTGGATTTTTGTTCTCATCATTCCTGTATTTCAAATGGTTAAGGTGTATTAAATGTATAAAAAATTAAAAACTAAAAGTTTTTTACAAAAAAAAGAAAAATTAGAACAATTAATATATGTATGAAACACTTATCAATGAGAAATTGTAATATATTTTCATTACCAATTTATACATTCAATTATCTTCATATTCATTATATTTATTTTTATCAACCTTCATTATGATGAGTCTTTCATTTTCATCCTCTCTTGCAAGTTCTATTATTTCAATATTTTTAGTAAAAAACTATTTAATGTTTTTTGTAGGATGATTTTCACTATCAAAAAGCACCAATTGATCTTCCTCTCCCATATCATATAAGTATCTCTGCTTTAATTTTACAAAAACACTCCAACCATCATGTATTTCATCATCCACATAATAAACCATCTTATCTTGTAAAGACAAGATAAATGGATCATGTTTTTCATGCTCACTAGTATCCATCAAATGAGATAATTTTATAGAAGTAAAATGTAACAAATATTTCATTATACCTCTATCAATTTTGTCCAACTTGTATTTGAATAAGATAACTGAAAACTAGCCATTATAGTTTAATTCAATTATATCATTCAGCTTCTCATAGTATCCCACCTTTGAAAATGTAAATACACAACTATTCTGATTTTTCAAGTCTTCTTCATGATAAATTGTATGAAACATGAAGCCATGAATATTGTAGGCATTAAATCTCTTAGCCTGCCTTAGAGGACCTCGATCCAAGAAATTCAAATCATTCAATATTTTAGCTTGTTTTTAAACATTCATTATCTTTAAAAAATATATAAACTATTACTTTTAACATAGAAAAAAATAATTACACATCAGTACTATGAATATGAGTATATACTTACATGATGAGAGAACTATTCAACAAGATCCTTATTAACATATTTTGTTAATTTCCACTCATTTTAAGCTCAACCCCTTAGTTTCCTCTTTGTTTGTAGTCACAATTATTCAATAAATGTATCTGCAATAACACTATTGAGTAGAAAATATATATGTGCTTATAGAAACTCAAATTAGGTCAGTGTAAAATTTTACCTCATTTAAATTGGTCATTCAATAGTTGGAAATACCGATTACTAGTTTTCATAATGAGAATTAATGGAGATGTCGTCAGCACATCCAACACGATTGAATCTAGTCTCAATCCCATCCAAATACCTAGAACAGAAGGTCAATATCTCTTCGGCAATGTTACCTTCAACAATAGATCCTTCTAGTTGAGCTTTATTCCTCAAATGTGATTTCAAATGACCTAAGTACCTGATGGAAAAAAATAAGAAACATATTAAACAAATTACACAACGACTTGATAAAATCAAATTCACCAATGAAAATAAAAAAAATATCAACGTACCTCTATATTGGATACATCCATTGATAGTGTACCAGTCTACCGAGTTTAGCTCCTTCAAACAAATGAACAATCAAATGAATCATGACTATAAAGAACAAAGTGGGAAATAACATCTCCAAATGACATATTTTCAAAACAATTATTTATTGAAGTTTATCAATCTCGGTTGTATTTAGATTTTTTCCATAAATCTCTCTAAAAAAGGTACAAAACTCAACTAAAACCACAGTTACTTTTTTAGGTAAAGTATTATGCAAAGACAATGGAAAAAACTACTCTATAAAAATATGTGAGTTGTGACTTTTCAATCCACGTAACTTTTGATGTTTTAAGTCAAATCACCTTAATATGTTACTTGAATATCCATATGGAACTTTTATATTCTTTAAAGTTTGAAGTAAAGCATATTTCCCATGATTTTTCATTGTAAAAATAGTCTAAGGATACTTGTCATTCTTATTTTTTCACAAAACATGCTTTATATTCATTGACTCCAAATCCTTATGAGCATTAAGGTGATCCTTTGATTTACCCTTCTCATTAATCACTATAAAAATTACATTGCCAAAGAATTTATTCTCAATATGCATTATATCAAGATTATGGCATATCAAATTAAACTCCTAATAAATTTTTTTGAAAAATATACCATTTTTCTTCCATTTTTGTGTTCCATATTCTTCGGATACTGTACCTCATACCCTTACCCCCCCCCCCCTTCTTTAAATTAATGACATTTTCCAAATTCTTCAGTGACATTCATTAATTGTCCCAATAAATCTAAACTAGATAACACCTTTGATGACTTTATCATTTCAATATATCCACTTAATTGTGTCTTATTAAACTTGAATTTATGATAAGCATCAAGAAATTGACAATGACACATAAAACACCATTTTTCTATGAGGTAATCATTGAGGTTCAAAATCAAAATTACAAAATGGACAAGCCAAACCAGTATGAGTGTTCCAACCAGATAAATTTCCTAGTCTAGGAAAGTCACTAATTTTCCACATTAAAGAATTATTAATTTTTAATAGTTGTCTCATTGAAGTGTCATATGTTTCCATTCCATCATCTCATAATTATCTCAATTCTTTGATTAGAGGTTGAAGGTATACATCAATGTAATTTCCAAAAAATTGATTTCCAAGAATAATCATCAAAATAATGAAAGAAGTATTCTTCATACACATCCATGGAGGTAGATTATAGGGGATCAAAACAACTATCCAAATGCTATAATTAGTACTTAAAATATCAAAAGGGTTAAAACCATCATAATCCAATCCCAAATATAAATTCCAAGGATCCAAAGAAAAATTTGGATATAGAAAATCAAACATATTCCATGATGTTGAAACTTTTGGATATCTCATCAAGCCATCGTTACTATCCTGATCATGCCACTTCATGTCATATACAGTCTTAGACAACATGAATAATATTTGCAAGCGTGGTTTCAGAGGAAAATAACGCAATACCTTTTCATGAGTTTTATTCTTCTATTTCTTCCTAGGGTTGCATTGATTTATACTCTCATTGTTATTCATTGACTTCTATATTATTGTATAAAATATTGTGCATTATTATTTATCATAATATTCTCCCTAGTAAATCATCAAATTATTAGGATATGCATGTATATTTTTATAATAAATTCCAAGTTTGTTGATGAATTTATTCATCTCATATAATGATGCAGGGATCTTAGCTTCATTAAATGCATTGTGAAGAAACTCTAAAAACATGGAAATTTCTTTGTCAGTAATTCCACAAACACTTGATATGATATAACTTCAGTAAAAAATAAAACTTTGAATACTTGTCACACCCTTCATACAGTTCATGTTTTCCATCTTCAACTAATTCATAAAAATCATTTTTTGTATCATAAATGTTTTGAGCAAGATTAACTTGATCATGATTAACTGAAGGTTCTGTTGATCTATTAAAATCTTGTACATTGTATTATAGAAAACCAAATTCTTCATTTAACAAATTTCAAACTGAATTCTCCTCTTCCAAGTAACTTTGTATTTCATTGATAGTATTTTCATTATTTTGACTTTCCATAACATTTGATTCACTATGCCAAATCCAACATACATATTGAGAAGGAAAGTATTTCAATATCAAATTCTCATATACTTAATTTCTATTCAACCATATCTTGAATTTACTATCAGGACATGAATATTTTATTTTACCATCCACTGATCGGTTTTCAATTACATAATCTAAAAATTATTCCAATCCCTTAGCATATCGAGGTGTGTTTAGAGGTAAATTAATATAACTTTAATCCATAGGTATTATATTTTATTCTCCCTATACATTCAAATATAAATATATAAATTTTTAATTAAATAGGTATAATCAAAATTAAAGAAGAATCTATACAGGTTAGAATAAGACTCAAGAACGTGGTATTTGAAGTTAGATGCATGCTTGAAACAATTAATATTTAATGATAGAAGTGTGGAAAATAACCTCTACATTAAAGATGATAAATATGTATCAATGTTTGATATTTTATATGTTGATGATATTATTTTTATGGGTGGAAAAGATAATGGTGTATTATACCCTAGTTTTGTAACTAAGGAGGGTTCATTCCATTGAAAAATTAGCCATATTTCTTGATGTCCGAACTATTTCCCATGGTCTAACTAATACCAAGAGAACCCCTATAAAAATATGAATGGAAATTATACTTTATTTAGATATCACACACTATTGTATGGCTAAAAATGATAAAAACAGAAGTTTTAGGATGTTGTATGTGCTTATACTCCATTCTTCCATTTAAGGTCATTTTATATGTTTACCTAAATTTTCTTCAAAACTAATCATCACTTACCAAGTTATAAAATAGAGGTCACACATTAATTATCACATAAAAATATAGTTAACCATTCAATATATAATCTCACCCCAACCTCTATAAAACCTTTTATAAATATCCCCTTCTCTTTCATTGTGAACAATAATCAATATAAAAACCTCCTATAGGAAATCAACATGCCATATTATTTCAATTTCCAAAATATATCAAGGGGAATGGTATATGGTTAAATTTTAATACTATTTATGAAATGTTCCAACCATAAAGTTAAATACACTTTGAGAAACCTCTTTATAAAATTTTCTTTGAAAACTCAAATACTCAATCATCATAAAGTCACTATATTCAAGGTAACTAAACATTGGTTCTTAAAAATACATGCACACCCTTGGAATTCACGAGTTTCCAATAAAATTTATTAAGGAACAAAAAAACTGTTAAAGTAATGAAATCACATAATAAAATGCATTCTACTATTTTATAAAATTTTAGGTGTGCATGGTAGTTGAAAAATAAATTTAAAATACATGTTTTCATATAAAAAACCTTCACATTCAATGGAAAACAAGTGAAATATGGTTTCCCTTTAAAAAATATTTATATACTCATATAAAAATTTCATTAAGAATCTAAAACTTAGCTTAAAGAGGTAAGAAATTAGTGTTTATTAATTTAATTAACTATGAAATAGAGAAAACCAACCTCTAATATATCATTTCTACAAAGTGCGGCACTAAATCACCATAACAAGACCAAAGAATCCCAAATAGGCTATGAGTAGGGGAACTGATCTTGGGAGAGGGAGATCGGATGGGGGTGCACATCACCATCAGGGAGGGGAAAGGTGGGTTGGGAGGTTGGGGGGTTTTGCATTGCTGTCGGGAAGAGGGAGGTCAGAGGGGGGGTCATGAGGGTCGAGGTCGTCACCGAGGATGGGGGAGGGAGGTCAGAAGGTGGTTCCACATCGCCACTGGGGATAGGGAAGTTAGAGGGGGGATTGTGGGGTTGGGGTCACACGGGGGAGGGGAGAGGAGGAGTTTGATCGGGGGAGGGGGAGGATAGGGGTTAGGGTCACACAGAGGGAGTGGGTGAGGGGGAGGAAATGAGTTATTTTAAAAACATTTCTCGGTGGTTTAATGGAAACCACTACAAATTATTAAAATAAAAAAAATATTGCAGTTTTTTAACTAAACTACCTCTATATTATTATTTTTTAAACTAAATTTATTTCATAGTGGTTAATAAAACCACCACTAACCAGTGATTTTTTATAATGGAACCACTGAAATCCAAAATACAAGCTCATAACATATCCTCTAGAACCTAAATAGTCCTCTAAAATTGACCATTAGTCTAAGGATGATAGCCTATGGTCAAAATAACATGTGATCCCAAATCCTTCTGAAGACCCTACGGGAACTGTGATGTGAAATGAGGATCTCTATCATAAATGATACTCCACAAAACACCATGCATCCAAACTATATCGTGCATGTAAAGACTACACATATCATCGATGGTGAAGGTATCCCTAAAGGAAAAAAGTGGGATACATTCATCATTAAATCCACGATCACCCATACTACATCATTATTATGGGTTATACTGGGTAATCCTATTAAAAAATACATATTTTATAGTCCCGTGTTTTTTGGACCAGATGGAATTCCAAGGGAATTTGAATTTTGCATTTACTAAATAGTCCATTTTACAATCTGAGACTCAGAACAAAATTATGGGAGTTAGAACACTTCAACATGTTGTTTTTGAACTTGGGTGAAGGCCCGATAGGTCCCTCAGAAGTCTTGTTGAGTTTTGGGAGTGTCAAGCTCTGAAAATTCATGGTTTGGGTGCTTTGAACAGGTTTTATGGATTTTTTAAAATTGTGCATCCCTCAGTAGAAAACAGTGAAACCTACAATAAGTGGAAAGAGGTATTGCACACGAGCTTTGCATGATTTTCCGAATCGTGCAACTAGACTATATGGGTAGTTCCACTTAGGGAGTACCTAGAAACTATTCAAGTCATGGTTTGCACACATTTTGGAAAAATGTGTGGGGAAAACCATGCGAGATGGTTTCTTAGGAAGGGGTTTCCACATGGTTGGTGCATGGTTTGTATAACCGTGCAACCCAAACCATGTGGTTTATTTTTTTAAAGAAATTAAATAAATTAAAATAAAATTAAAATAAAATAAAATAAAACCATATCTACCCTTTATCCCTCTCCAGATCACATGAAGCCCCCTCCCTGGAGCCCTAGGCCATGCACGATGCATCTCTTCTATGGCTCCCTCTTTAATATCTATTTCCATCAGAGTTATTCACTTTTTCCCTTCTATTATTCGAGGTAGGGTCTCATATCCCTCTTCTCCCTCGTTTTGGCCGGTTTTTCTTCTGTTTCATCGCCCTGTGCCATTTGGATGAACTATCATGACCCATCCCTAGGTTCCCATGCTGTGACTACCCCAATCCCACCTCCGATAGGCTAGGGGCTGGTGACTAGCGCTGAGTAGCCATATCCCATGAATGGGAGGCATTTTCCTAAGAACACGTACACACACACACAACTCCAAGCCAAAGATGCAGGAGAGTAAAAACACTAAGGGAAAATATGCATGAATACCACTACAAACCAACAACAGAGTAAATTAGAAAGAAAAAGCAGTAAAGTAAAACTGGGCTAGAATACAAGCCCGCCAAAAAAAAGACAACTGCAAAGTCTGTCTTATAAACATGGGTACTGAAGTTGTTGTAGGAAGCTTCCAGAAACACCTCGGCTCACCTGATCTCACAAGGCACTGTCTGGTCCTAGTCCTAGTCCTGCTCTACCTATGACTCCATCAAATCATCGGTCAACTTCACAAGACACAACATGCACGGGAAAATCCCATTCAGGGGTTATTAAAACAATACTTAATAGGGGACCCCAAAACACAAGGTAATAAAACACAAAAGAAACAACACCATGAAGGTACAGTAATCTCAACATTGGTATATGTCAACAACACATATAACAAGTACATCCAAGTATACTCATAAAGGATTCCAAGACTCAATGTCTCATCCACTACTGGCCATATGGTTCGGCTCATAGCATGCTCGATTCTGAGAGATCTCACTCCTCGAGCTATCTGAAATTAACCACGTAGAACAAGTCTACCAAAAGTATCTGATAGAACATATGGTCTCGATACATCAAAAAGTTTCCCTAATATTTCTGGTCTCATTGAGACAAGGAGTCTCAATATCATATCCAAATCCTTGGTCACAGGATTCTGCTCGAGGGATGCTCATTCCGAGAGTCCCACTCCTCAAACCTAGATGTCATCTGGGACTCTTACAAGAGGTCCCACTGAACATGGGCCCCACCTAAAGAGAAAACATTGGTCAAATGTCATGAAATATAGATAGGGTATTTTTAATAATACCGTGAACTCAATCTATATTACACCACACCATAGGGGATTCTCAGACAATACCATGAACCCTAAGATGCGGCTCGTAACGTAGGGGATTCCAAAGAATACTGCGAACCCTATGATACGGCCCACTAGATGGAGGATTAACACCCTATGCTCGGAGGTCATGTCAATACCCAATGAACTCCATCTGGGGTGATAGAGTATCACTCCAGTCCCAAGGAGGTTTTATAAATCTATTTGGGACTCATCTCTTGAGGGGATTTCCATGCAATGTCATACTGAACCCTCGAGAGAAAAACCAAGGGGAGAGTAATCACCTATATTGGTCCTTAATAACATCCCAACAAGCCATCTCAAAATGACTGTCTCATCACAAGGGTCCCAATTCCGCATACGGCTCGTCAATTGGACTTACGGTTTGAAAGATATGGCTCTTTTGTAGAAAGGGGTTGGTTGGGTCTGGGTCTAGTCTGGCCTGGTCAGACCAACCCGACCCGGCCCGGGGTCCGCCGACCCAACCCAAGTTTGACCTAGGCCTCCAGGTCCTCCCCAACCCACCGGGTTGACCTATACCACTACGGCGTCCCATCCTGTTGTGTCAGCCAAGCCCAAGGCGCTAGGCCCGGCCTAGTGTCGGCCCGCCTGACCAACCTGTCCTGCTGGAGTAGGCCGGTCTTCTCCACTCAAGATGCAGCGGGGACCATGAGTCACCAACACGTTCCTGCTAGACCATGGCCTCCATACACGTCTACCAAACTACCGTTAGTTGTTGCCGGCAGTATCTGATCACCACCCATGGCGGATGTCGTGGGCCTCCTCCGCCGTAGTGGCATGACAACGGGTGCTTCTACGGGCCACCAGACTCACTCTGGTGGTCTATTTTTTGATCTAAAAGATGTTCTAGAGACCTTGAGTCACGCTCTTCATCTTCAGGGGTTCAAAATAATTCCATGATCCATTTCCAGTATGAAGCTATTAGCGTGCGATATCTCCTGCACCGCCTTGATCTGATCGCTACTGTAGTCGCCGCACCTCCCTCATGTCATGTCCATTCCAGATCCAAGACGTCGGATCATTGTTCTAAGAAACGGTTTCACAATGATCGATCATTCATCAACTCACAATAACATGAAGAATGTGGGGTAGAAAAGCACAATAAGAAACCCGAGGATCGAACCTCGGTAGTTTGTTTATTCCGCCCTCGATCTGATCCATTAGAAGGATCAAGAAAATGATAAAAAAAACTTGAAATAAATCAAATGATCATCAAACTCCAATAAAACCTATAATGTGAAACCCATACCACAAAAATACGCAAGATCCGTGAATCGATCCATTTGTCAATCGATTTACATTCGTTGTAGGAATTCAAAGATGAGGAAAGGATGGAATTTAAATAACAACCCCAACCAGGAAAATAAGATCAGTTGGCATCGAGGTTCGATCATCATTGGAGATCTGATGAGAGATGCCACGACCCATCATTATTGGCGATCTATCGTTCATCACCATTCATCACTCGCCAAAGGACTCCTCTAGAGCCTCAAAGAAAACTCTCAGGTTGTCCCCTGATTAATGGAGGAAACACGTTAACACGTTAATGCATTTCATCATTACTGTTTCACATTGAAACAATGTTTCCACGCTGCTCCATTTATGAAAGGAGAATGGGTTACTCTGTCGGAGCATCTCCACACTGCGAAACTTAAAAAGGAAATAAAATAAAATTCTTTTAAGTTTATTTTATTCTCCTTTAAAAATTCCAAAAATTAACTTTTACCCTCAACCTGCACCGGTTGAGGTTAGGGTCCACCTAAGGAAATCACACCCTTAAGAGCTCAATGGTACTCTCAGATTTCCAATCTGAGTTACCGTTTATGAGTTATAAGGATTTGAAAAATAAAATAATTTTATTTAGTTGTTTTATTTATAGTCATGACATTTTCAGTTTTTCTCACTAGAGACCCGCGCCGACTAATGTTAAATCACACCTAGGGTAAACTTGTCATCCCGAATTCAAAGGTACCCTCGTATCTAGGTACCTGTTTAAGAGTTATTCTACTTTTTTAGGAAAACTACTCACACGTGCTATTTAAAAACTTAACATTTTTTGACAGATCATTTCGGGCACTCTTGGCCTCATAATCGCACACTGTCTCAGTGCCTGGTCTCATAATAATCCCATAAAATTTTAAAAAAATATATGGAAATTCAAAAACATTATATGAAAATTAAGGTTAGGGAAAACTATATTTTTTGTTTTTCTTCCGATGTTAGGGAATACAGTGGGTTTCTCGGGACTCCTTTGTTTATGTTTTGATGTTTTTCACTAAAGGCGAGGCATTTCATATCCATTTATATTTTTCATCACCACTTGATGTAATTTGTTCTCCCAATTATTGGTCTAGAACAATCTTATTTGGGTCCTTTTTATGAGTTTGAGTTCCTAGATTTATATGTAGTGAGTTTTGATCACCCTTGAGGCAGGTTCGAGTTGCCAGAGTCAAAGGTGACTTACCGCATATGAATAGGTAGGAATATATATATGTAATTTACACTATTATATATATATCCACCCATGGAAGCATGAATAAATACATGAGGCTAGGTTTTCTTATGTATATATATGAAATATTCATACGTGTGTGAGTGAAAATGGGTATATGCATATAAGCTATATGTAAGGATCCCATTGTACATATTCATGGACAAGAGAATATGTACAAAGGGGCTAAGTGTCCCTATGTATATGTGAAGGTGTATATTCTCAGAGTTAGGAAGGAGAAGCTTCAAGTGGTCACTGATGAAAACGTTATGTCCTGAAGTGTTCGTCTTGGTCTTCTCTTTCTTGAGGTAGGATCCCTTTCCTTTTTCCCTTTAAATTTAATATTTTCATTAAATTCTTCTTTAACATTAATTGAGTATTCCAATTAAAATAGTGTTTAATATTCTAAATTAATTGTTTGAATAACAATGTCATGATTTCATAATAAAACCCTTCGAATGAGGTGCGTTGTCTTCTAAGTTAAAAAGTAATGATTAGTTATTTATATCATGCTTGGTTTATGGATTGAATTTTTCTTATGACTTCATGTTAGAATTTAACAAGTGGCATGTTATACATGGCCTATATTATTATTCCTAAATTATGTTTCCCCTTTGTATATAAGTTTTAAATGAACCAAGACACCTCTTACGTGTTTGGTCCTCTTATAGTTGGAATTTCCCAAGTAGGCAATTTCCTTGTTTCCCATGTGAGTTAAATAATGTTTTTTCCATGTAATAGTTGTTAAGAATGAGATGATTGTTATATTTATTTTTTCCCATGTGAGTAATTTTTATCCAAGACTTGTTATCTTTCCTCGTGCCTTTAGCTACCCCTTAGGTGAGGTTTGAAATGAGACATTTGGTTTTGACCATGACATGTGTAAAATAATTGTTCTTGGTGTTGACCTTAACTTATTAAATAATTCTGATTAAATGGTTTATTTTTAAATTTTGAAAATGATTGGGTAAAATCATGTGATAAGTTTAAATGTGAATTGTGAATAATGAGTGGGTATACTCATTGGTTGCCTTTTTATTGAATTTTGATATATGAGTGGGTATACTCATGAGATGAATTTGATATTTGAATGGTTATATGAGTGGTTAGACTCATATGGTATGAAATGGTAATTGATTCCATAGATTCCTTGGGCGGTTCTCCTTGGATATTAAATGTGGTAGTGGACACCTTGGATAGAGTATACTCCTTGGGTATTAATTCTGTGGGATGCCATGGGATTTACTACCCCTTGGATTTGGATTGCTTGTACTCGCATAGGACATGTTTGGTATGACATGCTCCTAGGACTCCAACCAGTTCCTAATAAAGTTTCCATCAAGATGGTCCTAGGACTTGATGAGGATTCCTTGGTATTATACACCTTGGATCTAGCCCTTCTGGGTCTGAAACTTTGATTACATGGCACGACCATGAGAACTATAAAATTCTTGGTTGAACGGCTCAAACATGGATGTTCTGACACTTTAGGTTATATAACAAGGTCATGTTTGATGTGACATGTGTGGATGTTTAAGAATTATTAATTTATTGATTTGAATCATCATTTGAACTTGGTTAGAATGACATAGTGTTGAATGTTAAATCAGATACTTATTAATTAAATCAAATTGATTAAACATATTTGGTTATAAATGGGAACCTGGATTTATAGGATGCTTTATTTTGAGTACTTCCTTTACTTGTTTCATATTACCCATATACTGCTTAATTTATATTGTATGGAATGGATTGGGCTAGACATTGTGGGCACCAGCCTACTGAGATTTATATCTCACACCTTACTTAGGCCTCCATTGCACTGGGGTACCTGAGTAGACCTTATGTTTGTAGGACCATGGATTGTTGCTTAAGTTGTCTTGCTTGCACCTGGGATTTAGGATCATAGGACCGAGATGGAGCACAGGATACTCATGGATATTTCCTTTAAGGATTTTATTTCTTTTCATTATTTATGTATTGCACTATAACACTGCCTATTGTATGTATTTTTTTTAGTTTATGTAGTATCATCTGTCATACATGCATTCTTGAAAATTGGCATTAGACATTTTTATTCAGTTATTATAATATTTGTCTTATGCTGATTTTTCATTTCTTATTACTAATTCTATGTTGTATACTACTTATTTCTATTATACCATTGTGCTACTCTAACATGAGGGTATAGTCTCCCTATTGTCGCCTATTTAGACCATCACTACTAGTCAGCAGCCTCTAGTATACAGGGAGTCTCTCTTGAGGTCATGTGAAGACCGGTCCAGCTATCTGTTTAGTGTTCATTTGGGTTGAGATGTTACACATAGTGACTTCATCCCATTTCCACTCAGGAATGGGAAAAGACTGTAAAATCCCAGTTTGCATCTGATGCTCAGCTTTCACCTACAAAAAGGTAAAACATATTTCCAAAAATCCTACCACTTCCTTCTTAATTACTGACCATAAATATTGTATATGGAGATCATGATACATCTCTGTCAACCTAGGATGTACCTCCCATCTAGAATCATGAAAACCTCTCATCATCTCCTCACGCAAGCCCATAGTAACCCATACTCAGACATAGAAAATAAGAGAATTTCCAATTATAAAAATCTATCCTGATGGTGTATCCCCACCATATAAGCTATCACTTAGAACTAAGCCCTTTAGATCAGATAATTTCTCTGTCTTGATCCAGTCCAAAATCATAGGTATAATAGATGTTGATTTCAGAGTTACTCATCCATGAGACTCCTGAACATATAGATGCATGTCTTAAAAGAGTTCCATCATCCACCACTCATCTTAAGACTCTTTCACTATCTTTTTCTATGTCTTCCAACTCAAATAATCAACAACAATGTTTCCCTTTCCCATTATATAATCCATATCAAATTCATAAGACTATAGATACTCAACACACCTCCTCTACCAAAGGTTTAAGTCCCGCTAAGAAAATATGTACCTAAGGATATTGTAGTCTGTATATGCCACAAACCTCTCGCCCATGAGATAATGACTCCAGCATCTCAGGGCATGTACCACTAATTCTAACTCTAAATTTTGAGTAGGGTAATTCCGCTCATGTGGTCTCATATGTCTAGAGCCGTAAGAAACCACTCGATCCTCTTAAATCAGGACTACTGTGGCTCCAACTTTGGATACATCATAGTATACGATATATGCTTTAACTGACACAGGAAAAACGAGGATAGTTTTTGAGGTAATCCTATTTTTCAACTCCTGAAAATCTTTATCACAAGATTTTGACAAAACAAACTTTGCATCTTTCTTGGTCAGCCTTGAAATTGGTGCTTCCATATGGGAGAAGTCCTGGATAAATCACAAATAATAACCCATTAAACCTAGAAATATATGAATATAAAATAAATTCTTGAGATTCTCCCAAGATACCATGGTAATAACCTTCTCTAGGTCCACTAACACTCCATCCTCTAAGATGACATGACTCAAGAAGTGAATTTTATCAATATAGAAACTACATTTGGTAAGCTTGACATAAAGCTAGTTCTATATCAATGTAATTAAGATGATTTCAAGATATTTGGAATGATTGTATGATGACTAGGATTATAGTAATATATCATCAAAAAAACTACCAAAAACTAGTTTAGAAAAGGATGAAATATTTGATTCATCAAGGCCATGAATACCTCCAGTGCGTTTTTCAAACCAAACAGTATCATTGTGAATTCATACAATCCATACCTGCTCCAAAAAAGTAGTATGAGGTATGTCTGATGGTTTTACCCTTAGATGTTAGTAACTAGATCTCAAATTGATCTTAGAGAAGATATTATCACCTCTAAAATGATTGAAGGTATCATCGATACACAGAATGGGATACCGTTTCTTGACCATCATATGGTTCAATCTTCGATAATCCATACATAAGTGAAAATACTCATCATAATTCTTGGAATAAATAATTGGAGAACACCATAGAGACATACTAAGATGTATGAAACCCTTTTTTTAAAATCTTAAAAATGAACTTTCAACTCTCTAAGATCTACCGGTTCCATTCTATAAGGTGGGATATAAATTGGCTCTACTCCCAACACCAACTCAATCATGAACTCAATATCTAACTTAGTAATTAAGCCATAGAACTCATCATGAAATACATCCTTAAAATGGTATACCACTAGAGGAAAAAAAATCTACATCCTACCATCATCTAGAGTAAGAATAGTTATTTGAGTAGTGAGTCAGTCCAATCTGTACTGAATTGGACTTTCACGACCAGCCTAAATATCCCACTCACCCTGGTGATAATAGATGCCTCCTTCTGTAGATAGAAAGGTAACACTCCTTCGGTAATAGTTGATATGATTCTGGTATAGAACTATCCAATCCATACCAAGAATCAAATCAAATCCTTTCATTTCTAGAAAAAAAGGATCCCAAAATAAATGATAACCCATAATCTCTAGAGAACACACCTTTCATCATTTGATATTCTTTGATCGCACTCCCAATAGTGTGTTGATGGTTGAAGCACCATCCAAGCTCTCCACCACCAATCCCAAACCATTAACATAAATGGAAGATAAAAAAGGAATGTGATGCTCATGTATCAAAAAAAATACAAGTGATGGTAGATGATATAAGAATTGTACCTATGAAAGTAGATGGTCTTGCATCCACACTAGCCATAGTAGTCTGTATAATGTGTATCTAACTAGTCCCTATACCTTAATCTCAATTTTTAATCCCTTGTGTTGTCCTTTCTACCTGGTAATGTCATTCCTACACTGGGGTATCACACCCCCTTCCTCAACCAGAATGTCCTATGGAACTCCAGATACTTGTCTACTAAGGATTAGTTGAGTCCTTACTAGACTCTAGTACCTATCCTAACCCCATAACATTTCTCTTCTACTGTATTCCCCTAAAAAACCTCGATAGGTGGCCCATCATGCCACAAGCATGATGTTCTAAAGTAGGGTATGGACACTTAGTTCACTTGTGGACCAACTTGCCACACTGATAACACTAAAATAGAACATGATCTTGAGATGGTTGTCCACTTCCCTGACTTATTTTCCCATTATTACCTTGGTAAAAACTATCATAGTTACACTTCTTTCCACTAGAATAAGAGCTCTCAGTTCACCCTGCTAAAACTACTTGGTCGTTGCTTGGGCCTCTCTCAGATTCCCTTCCTTGATGAGTGCATGATCCATCACATCCTCAAAACTAATCAGATGGAAAACATTCACCTATGACCTGATCTCATAGAAAATATTTCCTTGAAAACATCTAGCCCTTGATATCTCATCAGCTTCTAAAGATGGCACAAAGTGCTGCAAGTCGGTGAAGCATCCAATGTAGCCCAGCACTGAAATTCCCTCCTATGTCAGGTGCATGAACTAATGATCCTTATCATCCCTCAACATCTTGGGATATAAATGGATCAATAACTTCATCTCTAAGTCCTTATAAGACAACTCCTCTTTTTTCCTAACCTGCTTCAAAATGTCCCACCAATGCTTGGTTGGTCCACGAAGCATATATGTAGCAAGCTTCACCCTCCTATATGTGGGTGACTCAAGATGCTTAAAGATTGTATGGGTGAACTCAATCTAGAACTTGGAGACCTAGGGGCCTCCCTCCCCAGTGAATTTATGCAGATACAGTAGCTGTAACTCTCTCGTTAGCTCAGACATCAAAGGCATGATGAAAACAGTCTCCCTTTCCATGGATTGCATGACCCTCAAGAACCTATCACAAAGCTGAACATCCATCTAGTCCTCAGAAGATATAGGAATCTCTAGTTCACATGCATTAGGAGTGTGTTTATTTCTACTCTCCTTATGATCAACTAGAATATGAGGAGGAGGAATTTTCTCTACAAGATAAACACACTCCTTAGAATAGTGGATATAACAACAAGGTCAACCTCAACAGGTGACAAAAACAAAGAACCGCTAACTCCTAATCTCTCTAAACATGGCTTAAAATTGGTTTATCATGAAATATCAATTCATTTATTTCATTTCTCATATATAACTGGTATCTCATACCATTTTTCATACATGAAATTATATATCACATATAATAAATATGCCTTTGTCATGAACAATTCATGTCAATATATATCCCTATGTGCCTATCATGATGCATGCATATTCATATCACGTCATACTGGGCAATGAGTATAAATCTCAAGAACCAATAATATCATGAAATAATAACCTTGCACAACATGTGAATCACCCAAGGTGAAATAATATCAAATGTAACAAGAAAACTGTATAAATAGAAATCCCATCCTGGGGCACTCAGATTTTCTCCTGTACATGGGTTAGATACTCTCATACATAAGCTTGTTACCAAGTCCCAAAACATCCTAATCACATTTATACCTTTCAAAAATAGTAAATAAATAGAAAATAATAACCTTATCCTCTGATACCACTTTGTAACACCCCCTAATCTATCACACTCTATGAGACCTCAAGCACATCTCCCCATACACCAAAGGCTACCAACTAGAAACGAGGGTGTGATCAGTATAGTGGGGAGACTATACACTCTAGTGTGAATTTTCATAGAATAAAAAATAGTATATATATATATATATATCATAATCATAGTGATAGATAAGCAGAAACAATATCTCATACCACTGGAAAATAAAAGGAGGAATAAATAAACCAATAGTAATGAATTATGTAATAACAAGATGAGATGTAACTAAATGTCTTATTGGAAGTAATGAAAAATAAAAGACTAGAAGACTCAAATAAAGACTCAAAATTCCCCAGTCCTGAGCCCCATGTCAGTCTCTTCTGCAAACTCTGACCCATACAACAAGCAAACAATCAATAGCAAGGTCCCTTTCCCTTTTCCAAACCTACATCCATGAATTTTTCTCAGGTACCAAACGATGGCCTGAATAGGGTGTGAGTAAAACTGAGTAGGTCAACATCACTATGTTTAAACATAATCGGCCTAATAATAATTGTATTCACTAAGTGAAAAACATGTGTATTAATTAACTAATTAATACAATATAATAATCAACCTTCTTCAACACAATGCCATAATGTCTCTAAGCATGTATCACAACCACGCCAACCATAACCATATATCCATGGAAAAATCACAAAAATCTAGGAAAAGACTACTATATAAGCATTTTAGCATGTGTCACTGGGAATAGACCATTATATAAGCATTTCAGAATGTGTCATGGCATAACCCAGAATATAATAATTTCAACATGTATTAGGGAATATCCTGGTATATAAGTATTTCAGCATGTATCAATAGGAATATCCCACTATATAATCATTTTAGCTTGTGTCATGGCATAGCCCAGTATATAAACATTTCAGTATGTATCACACAAAAAGTCATAATGGTAAGGATATCATAATATCACATCATAATTCACAATGGTTAATTATAAAAAATACCATTTATCCTTCAATTATACTCCCATTTATATAACAATTTATCTACAACCATCTTAATAAAAAATTCATACCCAGGGATTCTATATCAAGCGATCACCTAAGGTTTCATGTCATGCTAAACACGCTTTAAGACATTAGTTAATTCATTTTTAATCAAGGGTTCACTCACCTGAATGGTATCTATAATCCAGGTCAATGACAATTGGATCCAAAGGGATTTCAAAGAATAATACAATTCATCATTTAAATAATTTTGGCACAATTCATGTTTCTAAAATCACAATATTACATATAATTTCAATTAAACATACCATAGGGTTAGGTTCAGACTCCCTACCTTTAACCGGTGATTAACATAATGCTTCCAAAGGGTAACATTAATGAGGAAGGAGGTGAATAATATTTCAAGAAGAACCTAAAACAAACCACATAAATATCACAACCAAAATTGGTCCAAATATTCCACTTCCCTAATGGATAACAACAAAAGTGGATGGGGAAACAAAGGCCAAAGACTTACCAGGGATCAATTGCACAAACAGGACATTCAGAATGGAGGAAAGGCTTCCTAAATCACATGGAGAACCATCCTAGATTGAGAGGAGGAATCTATACTAAAGGAATGGTAAAAACATCATGCACAACATTGTTTAAAACTAAAGGTTGGGATATTACATGGTTTTAACTCTTTTATATGTCATGTATTTCTTTTTATAGGGATACGCCAAAAAAACTCATCACCTTAGGTTAATATTTATCCTGATCAACTTTTACATGATGTGAATGGTTTAAATGATTTTTAACCATTTAATGCACATATTGGTTCATGAAATGTGTCTGGAAGAATTTACATATCATATAATACCTTTAGACGGCATGTAATTCCCCTGCAGATAGCTTTTAGTCTAGTTTCTACAAAAAGGACCTAAACCACCTCCAAAGCCTTTTAATGCATGGAAAAACCTCGTAAACCCATTTAAAAAATTTATATCCAGACTTAATTAATTCAAAAAAACATATATCCCTAAAATTTAAATCATTTTCCCAACAAAGTCTCTCTATCTCCGAACAAGTCATAGCCACCACATCTCAAACAAAAAACCTAAAGAGGAACGTACCTGAAAAAGATAGGATCTTATAAAGTGATCCACCATATTATCTAGGGGAAGACTCTCTTCTATGTGTGCCAGCCCTTCAACTTCATGTATGGTTTTTTCATTTCACACATGGGGGGATATGAATATCCAAACCCAATGTCCCCTCCCAATACTGACTTTTGGTCTTCGATCCTGAACATCATCAAAATTCTTCATCTCAACTTGGGATTAGTGGATGTTCTAGAAAGGATTAGTCTAGTGGAACACTCAATTTTTAATTTATTTACTCTCTTTATGGTAATGGTGAATGAATATGGAACAGGGACCATCAAACAGTGGTCATACCTCATGGCCTTTTGAGATAAGGTATTGGCGGCAAGGGTGGACTGTAAGGTAATTTGTGAGTCTTACACCCCACACCACTTCGTGAGGATGTTCTACTTCCTCCAATATTTAACCCTAAGGGTATAAATGGGAGTAAGTAATGAATGAAACCCCTTGTTCCTTGGATGGATATGTCACATGTTTGCATGTGAAGATGGTAGGGGTCGAAACGAGCTGCCATCACCCATTGCTGCTTATAGGCTTACCCACAATTATTAACTAGGTTAGGAGAGCGTATACTCATGGAATATGCTGATTTGGAGAACCACTTAGGATAAAAAGGTAGTATGTGTCCCAAAACCATGGGTTTGAGGGTGATTGGAAATAAGGGCATGTTGTAGAGGCATTATTGGCTCAGTGGGTGAAGTAGTGGCTACAAAGTTGGAAATTACTAGTCCTTAATAGGTGTAAACTATAGGGAGAGGGGCTAAAATATGATCAGATCTCCTAGATAATAATATTTTAGAGGAAGTAGTGCCCTCTAGGTTAGTTCCAAGGGCACACATTTAAGTTCTGGGGAAGTGACTGCATCGCTTAGATGTCCCCAATGATGCTGTTTTTCCTGAGGCCTGGGAGAGTGGGTGATCCACACACAAATCACCTCCCTTCATGGGATATGGTAGCATCTATAATTCAAGGGGGTATTCCTCGCCATATTGGTTTATTTTAGGTAAGTATTATATGTTTCCCGTGATGATTAAATTCAATACATGGAGAATCTAGAAGACCTAATCTTCTCTCACAGCATCACGCATCCCTGGACTAGCTAAATGAAGGTGTTTCTAGGAATTACTTCTTATCTGAGTCTTATTTTGGGACACATAGCTATTAGTATAGATGAGGGTGAAGGATCATAGGATTCCTTTGGAATCTATTCCTATTAGGGATCCCCTGGGGATAAAAATACTATAGTTGATCAAGTAAATCTTCTGATCATGTGTGTCATGGATATTACCCAACCCCTAAGATTATTGTCTAAAACCTATTTTAATTATGTAAGAATTAGTGATCATGGATGAGGGGGGTTCATAATGAACCTATGAAATAGGATTAGGGAGCCTCAACCCTTGAGAGGGTGAGCATGGGGCCTCTCCCTAATGTTGCGGTCACAGGTGGCCAACCACCGGTCAAATTAGTGCTTGCAACTGAGGCGATGGCTACTAGGGGAACACCATTGCCAGGGGACTTCCCATGAATATTTTTGAGATTCTCATAAATATGTACAATTATTATAATCTCTTTCCCATTTTTACATTTTCCTTTGTGTCTTACCTCCTTGAGTGATTCTTGAATAACCCATACTTAAATAGAAGTTCAAACATTATTTGGAGCTCATCCAGTTATGGTGGTGCTTGAGTTTGGGGAAGTGATGGTGGATGAGGATGTGCATTAAAAAAAGTGTTTGAGGGGGATATGGTGGCTAGGAATACCATATAAGTGTCATAAGAGGTGGATTTTGGATTTAAAGACTTAATAGAGGAGGTGAAAATCATGTTGGTGGTCAAGATGATCAGGGAGGCTACAATGAACGCGCTTATCCCAGAAGTTCCATTATCAACTGCTATTAGAGATGAGGCCTCAACAAAGGTGGTAAAGATCGTGACACCTATGGAGGTGGTTGAGGAGTCTTTGTCCACCTATGGTGGATGATTTTACCTCAAAGGTGCCACATCAGGTAGTTTGGGATTCTGTTGTGGGTGAGGGGTCTGGCAAGGATGTGCTTTCCCTAGACCTAGGGCTCAGTCTACTCGAGGACCTACCTATAGATGACCCTTCCACTGATGTGTTGGAAGTATTCTCCCAGTAAAATCCTATTCCACCTAAGTATTTAGAGGATTACAGCTTATATTTCATCGAGGAGAATCAATTTGTTCGATGTGAGGTGTGTAGGAGTGTGCATAATTTCATCACTCGCACTCCACTGGTTGATCTTCCAAATAAGGTGAGATCTCTCTGCCATTGGATAGTCATCCTGGGGACTAAAGGGGTGGATTTTAGTGGCCTCCATTCATTAGATCATGACTTCCTCATTGAATTGTAACATTCTAAGTGGTGGGAGTTTGTCATATCCTAGAACAAGAATAAGGTTTTTGGCATTTAGGATCTCCAAGCGGCTAAAGAGGAGATCTCTCACCTATAAGGGTAGGTGTGGGAGCATTCAGCCCTCATCACTGCTCAATAAGAGATCATTGGCCAATTAAGGGCTCGGTTTGTGGTAGTTGGGGATAAGGTATCGATAGTAGTATCTTTGGTGGATGAGAGTCAATATGGGTAGGATTGAGTGAAAGTCATAGATTAAGAAGTTCATCCTGTCGTAGAGGAGGAGGTGGCCAATATAGAGGAGCGGCAATGGAATCTAAAGGATACTCAACATAGGATAGCTAATCTAGAGTGCTCAATCGCTGGGGATGATCCTTAGGTAATTTTACCTTCTCCTGAAATAAAGAAGATGCTCTAATACGTGGATGACCCTCCTGAACTCTTGGAATGGTTTTTTTAACTTCCCATATAGTTCAAAATGTTTCTTTTTGGTGCATCTATGATCATATTAACAAGGAAACCAATGATGGATCCATAATCCCACATGAACTGTGATCAGTGTAGGAAACAAGGTAAAAATAGAAGATTGCTCATTTATATAAGAGTACCAAACAAGAGTCAAACACTCGGGGTCTGGACTCATTTATTGACCACCAAGAGTGTCCTAAATAATAAATTTTTGGATGGAGCATGATACTCTCTGCATAGCCAACTAGCTTTCTCAATGTGCACTAGTGAATAAATGGGTTAATGCCAAGGGCATTGAATTCTACCCAAATAAAGGGGTGATTAAGATTTTTAATTGATATGACCAAGATTTAGAACAAAAAAAGGAGGTGGTGTGATGATGGAGGATAACTAATGAACATGTTTTAAACATATAATCCATTATCATTTTCCCAAGGATGGGGATAAAAAATTAAGAATGACCGCTGACCTTGTTCAAAATACAGGACCTATCTCAAAATGTTTTCAGGGGTCCTTTAGATCATATGCCTAGGATGGTAGGTGAACCAATGTGTCTAAGAACCATTGACATTAGGGGGGTGTTTGGACATAAAGGGGAATGTGTATCCAAATCATAGAGAACTAAAGTGTGGGGATGAACTGATGGAATGTTTGAATGAAGTTTAACACTATAGGAATTACGTCACCGTGGATTTGAGAACATTAGGTAAGTGTATCAGTTTTAACAAAGGTTATAATAATATTCTAAGGGGAATGTTATCTTGGATGATGAGTGATGGTCAAGGGACATAAATGATTCAATAAGTGATCAACATAGAAGGGGTGAGGAGACTTATCAAGAAGAGCCTAAGATGCTTCTCAGTTTTATATCATGCGATGAGGATTATGGAAACACGGTTTAACATCATACAATGAGGATGATGTAAATACAGTTTAATATCATATGGCGAGGACAATGTATATACATTTTAACTTCATACAGTGAGGATGATGTACACATAGTTTAACATCATATGGTGAGGATTATGTGAATTTAGTTTAACATCATACAGTGAGGATGATGTCCATGAATTTTAACATCATATAGTAAGTATGATGTACACACAGTTTAATGTCATAGGGTGAGGATGATGTACATGCAGTTTAACATCATACAATGAGGATAATGCACACACAGTTTAACATCATACGGTGTAGATGATGTACATATAATTTAATGTCATATGGTGAGAATGATGTACATATATAATAACATCATATGGTGAGAATGATTCACATTCAATTTAACATCATACGGTGAGGATGATTATCACATAGTTTAATATCATATGGTGCGGATGATGTGTGCATGATTTAACATCATATAGTGAGGATTATGTACATGCAGTTTAACATCATACGGTGAGGATGATGTACACATAGTTTAATGTCATATGATGAGTATTCTTCACACATAGTTTAACATCATATGGTGAGGATGATGTACATGTAGTTTAAATTCATATGGTGAGAATTATGAACATACAATTTAATATTTTGTAGTGAGGATGATGAACATGCAGTTTAATGTAATACCGTGAGGATTATGTGGGCCGATGTGAATAACACCCGCCTAGCCAAGATGAAGAGGAAGTAAGAGGGTAACACAATGGGGTTACCCTCTATAGGAACTCATGATAAAAAAGAATTTTAATACATGGATCTAACTTTTTTCTAAACTGATAGGTTTAGCAATCATGGGTAGGTTTTTTCCAGGGTCTTTAGTGGGTCTCTTCTGGCTATATACCTCTTTATTTTTATCCCCTTATTTTTTTCCAACTCACGAGAGTGTCCTGGAGGGGGAATGTATGAATATTTATCAAATTAACCCTACATTTTTTCTTCTTGATATAAATTTGTGCCTCCTTCCTTTGTAAATTTAAGTTCATACTGGTCAGACCAAGAATTTTTAAATAATTTAAGGTCATAATGCTTGGACCTGAAGGGGGCTCACTGTAGAAAGTTTCTTATGACATAATAGGGTTCAATATTTATGGTAATGGTGTGAATAGGAGGATATACACCAATAAAAATAACTTGAGTTAGGCTTCACATAGTTTAAGGTCTTGATGCTTGGACCCTGGTTGCATGTCTCAAAGATATGCATGTGGAATTGGGGAGATATAACCCAATGTGAATGGGGAGCCTTAGAGGCCCCTCCACATGGAACATCATTGAGATAAATCACACACGGTTTAAGTTCACAATGCTTGGACTTGGTCCCCTTGTTTACAGTCATAGGATTCAGACTAAAATAGGGGTGAATGAATCAAAAGAACATGAATGGTGTGACAGAGTGGAAACCCGATGTGAATTGAGGGTTAAGGAGGCTCAGTGCCATATGACACATTCCCGGGGTGAATTCCACATAGTTTAAAGTCATGATGCTTATACTTGGTCCCCTAGTTTAAGGTTCTGGATTTTATACCAAAGTATGTGGGTGTCCTAAGGGGGTTATGTGGGATTAAAGAGTGATATCTCAACATTAAAGGAGGGAAAATGGACCCTTTTCCACACAAAACTTGACAAACTATACTCAAGTCGACATCATGATTCTGAGGGGGGAAAGACCCCATGATGAGTTGATGATGGAGGCTAGACCCAAGATATGAGATCAGGGTGTCACTACATATCCCATGGGAATGGGAATCAATTTTTACATAGTTCTAGAACATGGCGTGGTAGGAGACCAATATCGATATGGGTTTGTCCTCTCGAGTGAGGATATTGAATCATCTTATATTTTTGATATAAGGCATCCAAAATTTTTATGAGGTACGGATACAGTTTAATGTATGTACTGAGGACGTTAGTGGGGCTTACACATTGAGCTAGATGTTCCTTTATTCCTTATGTTAGATTATGAGGCCATCTTGATTCACTGGTGAGCTAGGGAATGTGATTGTGGATTATACTAAAGGGGATGCACATAAGGGAATTTGGGGGGGTGATAGTTCAATGGTTAATGGGTGTTTTGTGATGAATTCATAGTTATTACCTAAGACAAGAGGCCTAGTCATCACTACATATCTCATGTGAATGGGAATCAATCCACACATAGTTTTGGAAATAGGTGGGGGCATTGGTTTGTTGGAACACCAAGGATTAATAAAACCATGTGAATAAGGGGAATATTCACATAGTTTAAGGTCATAATTCTTAGACCAAGACTAGGTACTTATAGGATGTTCAAGTGGTTCCTAATAGTGAAAACCCAATGTGAAAGAGCGGACAAAATCCCTTACACTGCGTAAAGAAATCCTAAAACCAGTTGCACGTAGTTTAATGTTATAATGTTTGGACCATGGGGATTTGGAAAATAGTTTAAATTAATGATGATAGGAATGGGAAATATTTTTTTAAGTATGTTTTCATGGAATGAAGGAGGTAAAACCCAACATGAAATGAGGGTGATAC
The DNA here is from genome assembly GCA_963277665.1 of Viscum album. Lineage (NCBI taxonomy): Eukaryota > Viridiplantae > Streptophyta > Magnoliopsida > Santalales > Viscaceae > Viscum > Viscum album. Next base: position 1,898,444,923 of record OY728135.1, on the reverse strand, counting down.
AATCCAATGTGCCACATAAATACCCTAAAACAAACTGCACATAGTTTAAGGTCATAATTCTTAGACCATAAGTGGGTCCAAGGGGCCAAATGTTTGGTGAATCTAATTTCTCCCCCCCCCCTGTGGTAAGGTTTCATGATGAATTGGTTTTTAGTCCTAAAGATAGGGTGTCTTGGTTTCATTATATATCCCATGGGAATAGGAATAAATCCACACATAGTTCTAGAGATTAGTGTGGTAGAATAACAATGCTGGAAGTGGGGTGGTGTCCTCTCTAGTGAGGGAATTGAGGAATCCCATGGTTTTTATGGGTAATACCATGTTTATGACATGGGGTAAGGCTAAATTTTATCATTATGTGATGAGTACATTGTTTTTTTGGTCGTCTCACAATTGGTACGTGAGGAATTATATGTTTATTGCATAGGGTAAGGCTATAATTTAATGTCATTCACTGAGGATGTTGGTCTTTGTAGTTTAAAGTCATACAACTCAGACTATGGATACTACTAGTTTAAATTCATGGGGCTCAGACCAAAGGGGTGCTATTAGTTTAAGGTTGTAGAGCTTGGACCCTGGTTGATATGGTTTAAGGTCGGATAGCTTTAACTATTGTTGTTTTATTTTAAGGTCACGCAGCTTTGACAATGGTTGCTTTAGTTTAAGGTCGCGTAGCTTTGACCGTGGTTTCTATAGTTTAAGGTCATTTAGTTTTGACTAAGACTACTAGTTTAAGGTCATAGAGTTTAGACCATGGTTTCACATGAAGTATTTCTTGAGAAACTTGGTGTTGGTGTGGGGTGATACATTCTTCGTCCATGGTGATTAAAGAGTATGATACATTAGATTAGACCTTATGGATAATGTAAGTCCCTTCCCCTTTGGGCTCCAACTTCGGTAGATTTTTTTAGGTATCATCATCATTATGAGAGCTAGAACCATGTCACCCTAGAGGAAGGAATAGATAAAAACCTTCTTGTTGAACACTCTCACTAACCTGTTTTGGTGCCTCTCTAAGTTATACAATGCCTAAAGCTTATTTTCCTCAAGGAATTCCATCTCATCTTGAAAATATTCTACCATTATTTCTAGAATATAATGGTTATAAACATCCATTCAGAGTGAAGAAAACTGAACCTCAATGGGTAATACTACCTTTTTTCTATACACAAGGGAGTATGTGATCACCTGGGTAGAATTTTGAGTCATCATCTGACGAGAACAAAGGGGTTTAGAGATCTTTTTAGGAAAACTATTTTTGTTATGGCCCACCATTTTCTACAAAATATTAAATAAGGAATTTTTAAAGTCCTTAATCTTCCCATTTTCCTATGCATGGTAGTGGAAAGTATGGTTGGATAGAATATTGTACTTAGTATACGGTTTCTTTAGTTCATAATCTTAGAAGTTGGTGCCATCATTTATGATAATAGTGTGACGAACATCAAACTAATGGATGATGTGGGATATAATGAAATTGATCACATATTGGGTTTTGAATTCTTTAAGGTGAACCACTTTTACCCATTTAGAAAATAAGTCAATTCTGGTCAAAATGAACCTACACTATTGAGTTTTAATTGGTGGGTATGGTCCCACAACATCAAGTCCTCATACTAAAAATAGATAAGAATATTTGGTAGTGTGGAGAAGCTCTATTGGTCAATGAAAAAATGTTAACATGGATCTAACATGTGTGAAACCTCTTGGGAAACTTAATGAAATCATGAACCATGGTGGGAAAAAAGTATCCCAAACTCCAAAATTTGTGGGGAGATTCAATCTTGCTTGATGGGTGTCATAAGACCTGGCATGGACCTCCTGCATGAGTTGAGGTATCTCATATCCCTGTATGCAATGAAGGATTATTCCATAGAACCCATGCCTATAGAGGGTTTTCTCAAGGTTAAGGCCACTATGGAGGGTAAATTGTGATTCACTTCAGCGAATTCACTCATGCTCGACTCATTATGGTGGGAGAATACCATGCTGGAGATACTCAGCAAAGGTAATCATCCAATCATGCATTTTATCACATGTGTGGGGATCTAAGGGTGCTGGCACACAACTACTGGTAGCTAGCTGATATAGCTATTGATTGACATCATCTAAAGTGGTGGGGGTGGTGACCCTTTGGTTTGACACATGAATAACTAGTTCATCCTGGTTGGGTTCTTCAAGAGATTCATCTAAACTTTATAAAGCATTGTCTTAACTATTTTTCAACCAAGGAACATGGTTAACCTTCAGCTAGGAAGGGAACTAGGCCAACTGATGGGTACATTCCAATAGGAGAACAAGCTCTTGTTTTTTGAAAAAATCATCACCCTTGACTTGTTTGATGACTAGCTCAGAGCCTCCCTTCATGTGTAAAGAGGGGACATCAATTTTAAGGGCCAACTAAATACTAGTAAGAAGGGTTCAGTACTCTACCTCATTGTCGGTGAAACCTTCTAACAATAGGAAATATTATGACAAGAAGTCCTATATTGGGGTGATGAAAATGATCCCCAGGACTACCCTATTGATCTTGGGGTCATTGATACTTATATCGTTCAGACTTATGGAGGCACCATTGAAATGAATCTACTAACATGGTATGTCCTGGTCCACTAAGATAATATCTTTATCTAGAAAATCAACATCCAAGGGAAATTCTTTAGGTTCTGGATGTATGACTAGGAAGTCTATCAATACTTGACCCTTGATGGTGTTTTGTGGGAAAAACCTAATGTCGAAATGCTAGCGGATTTCCAACTAGCATTCCAACCATCCCGTTATCATGGGGAAATCGAGAATATACTTTATCAGGTCTACTCAAGACACCAGTTGTATCTCATGGGGTTGAAAATAATGTCTCAACTTCTACACTACAAATACCATCATGAGGTAACTCTTCTCGATTTGGGGTATCTGGTCTTTATGTCAAAGAGCATGTGGTTGAGATAGTATAGGTTATTTTCTCTACCCTTATTATTTTTTTGGGCTATAATTTCACTGAGGGACCATTCTAAAGTGGTCATATAGAGGAACAAAGTATTTCCTAATATGGGTGAAATTAGAACTGGAGGCTATAGTAGGTACTAAATAATATCCTCAAAGGTATTATGACAGTCCTCATCCCAATAGTAAACAAATCCCTTTTTCATGATCATAGATAAGGGCTTTTATTTTTCTACTAGATTTGAAATATATCATCGTATATAGGATAAGTGGCCTTAAAGGCCTCACAAATCCCTGATATTTCTTAGGGGATGAATTTTATTAATATACTTGATTTTATTTGGGTCAATATTAATTCCTCTTTATCTTAAGAAAAATATAATAAATTTCCCAGTGGTAAACCCAAATTATCACTTCAAGGGGTTCATCTTTAAGTGTCTAGAGTGGAGGAAGCTGAACACTTTCTCAAGATCCTTGAGATGATCCTGGAAATGATGGTATTTTACCACTAGGTAATCCACATAACACTTCACTAATGTCCTAGTAATCAGCTTAAAGATGTGGTGCATGGACTGATGGTAAGTGGCTTCAACATTCTTCAAGCCAAAAGGCATCACCTAATTGAAAAAAGTTCCTTGGGGTTCCCTAAAGGTGGTGGACTCCTCATCCTCAGGGGCCATCTAGATCTGATTATACCTAGAGTATATGTTCATGAAGGAGAGGCCATGGAACCCATCCGTAGCATCAATAAACTACTATATCACCAAAATGGGAAAATAATCCTTTGGAAAATGGCGATAAAGGTCCTGGAAGTTGATGAAATCTCTGATCTACCCATTTTTTATTTCTAACTGGGATAATGTTGGCTATCCACTCGGGGTATTGGACCTTCTTGATGAATTTTTACTTAGTAATATTATCAAGATAGGCATCAACCATGGAACTATGAGAGGGTTTCATCTTTTTGGGAAGTTGTTTGAACCCATAATGACTCACTGGGAGGCCAATATGATGAATAAAAACATAAGGGTCTATCCCTAGCATCTCATCATATCTCCAGGAGAATAAATCACACTGTTGTTTTAGAAATTCCACATACTATAGCTTCTCCTCTAATTACATGGTTGCCCTGATTATTTTTTTTGTTAGATCCTCCTCAGTACCAAGGTTCACCTGGGTTAACTCATTAATGGTGCTGGAAACACCCTTTTCAAATACAGGGGGCATCTTCCAAATCCTATTCATCATTTGAGATAGGGGGATCAGAGGGGGAGGAAACTCTTTTGGGATAGATAGACCAGGGGTAGCACTATTTTTAGCTCTTTAGGATTAAAAAATCCATGATTAGGGGTTCTTGTTCTACAGAGACTGTGACAATAGAAGCTTTCAAGACAATTTCATTTGATTTTTAGCTATGAGATCCACTCTTGGTATTGAATCATTATAAACGATTCAATATTCTTCAAGCCATACCTAATTTTTGGAACATGTGGGAACACTATAGATCAGTGTAAAAGGAGTTAACTTCTTGATACTTCATAGGAACAGGGTCTTCTGTCATCATTTGGGCATGTCCATTGTAGGATTATGAGGTAATATATGCTTACTCTTTTCTTGGAGACAATGAAACAACCCACCAGGTCTAGAATTGTGGGATCTAACTGATGAATTGTGAGGATAAATATGTCTTTCAAGTCTACCCATGGATCAACTGTAATAGTCGTTAGATCATTAGGGGCATTGATGCACTCAACTCCATCGATATGGACCTTCTTTTCATCCCTTTTATAGTAACCAACATCCAAATAGTGGGCCTTGTAGGAGTTAAAGGAGGATGAATCACACTAGAGTACCCATACTCAACCATTAAGGGAGTATCTGAGGTACTGATGGTACAAATAGGGTACTTCATCATGAAAATGAAGCTAGGGTCTTCCCAGAAGTGCATTTTAGGTAGTATCCTATGAGACTACCATAAATTTAGTGCTTGATCCAGGATACCAAATTGAATCTTTAGGAAATTTTTTTCATGTTACTTCAGTTCACTCTTATTATACCCCTAAATTATCATGTTAGAGGGAGTTAGATCTTATTCTATAAGTCCCATATTATGAAGAATCTACATTGTAATAAGGTTGATCCCTAATCCAGTATTCATTAAGAATTAGTATATTTATATGCTATTGAATTGTCCAATGATATATAATAGTTGTATGTTCCCCTAAATGGTGACACCCTTGTCTTCTCTATAAAACTAGATAATATCTTGACATTCCTCTTGTTCTGCCTCCTATGCGTAGTTGGCCTTAGTGGAAACCACCTCAAACTCGAACTGAAGGGGGGTTTCAAAGATTCAGCAAGGGCCTCACACATTTCCTTTAATAGGTAGAGTGCCTCAAGAATTGAAATACTCATGGGTATGATAGTGAGGTTCATTATCACATCATATTTTTGTGTTAGGGGAATATTTCTACCTGTAGAGGGTTTTTCCTTGGCAGGGGGTGCAACAGATGTCATTGGCTAAACCACTAGGGCCTAGCTGATACTGAAAATATCCTACTACTGTTTAGTTGATCTACTCTGAAAAACTAACATCTAGGTTATGTCTAGATGAGGTCAGGCCCTAGATAGGAATAGATGATCACGGTTTAGTCATGGATGAGTAGTGTGGTTAACTAATACATTTGACTATGGAGCCATTCTTTCCATCACAGACTGGGAGGGATGTGCTTGCTGAGCCATGTGTAAGTCTTATTTCCTAGTCTTAGTAGCATGAACAGCCTAGTTTGAAGCACTGATATAAAAATTATAACTACTTCTATATCCCCTACCTATCCTTCATCAATGTTTTCCAAATATGATTGAGGGGTTTTCATGGAATTCCTCATTGTAAGGCATTGTGAAGTGGTCCACTACCTCAATAGCATTCATAGAGGTGTGTTCTTTCTCCTGATCAATGGAATAATCCATGGCTGTGAGAACCATGGACGCATCTCCCAACTCAGGAGGCATGAATTCACCAAGGTTGTGAGCTAGCTTTGGCACCTATGGGGGACTTTGATTTCCCTTACATCATCAAATTCTGTTCTTACAAGAGTTGGAAGGTTATAGTGCAGATGTAGAGGCAGCTGTTGGAGGAGGTGTGGTAACTATAGGAGGTTCTAGATTGTTCAAGTGGGCACAAATAATACCATGGTAATTAGAAACTATATTATGATCCAACCAGTCATTTTACTTCTACATCCCACAGTTGGGAACCTATTTCCACTCATCGGAGTCTCTGTTGTCACTTTCAGGGATGGAAGATACATGTTCCACCTATGATGGAATGTTTCCCAAACTAAATAAGGAAATATTTGAATACAAAGCATTATTTTATGGTTTTTCCAAGGATTCTATGATATGGGTAGTGATCATCACAACTAGTGATTTGAGCCTCCCACAATCTCCTGTATTCTAGAAACTTCAGGATTACCTTTTCCAGGGTGTGGATGAAATATCCTGGGACCTATAAATCCTTTAAGGAATATGTCTTGTTCCTTATTTATATTAAATGTATCTTAGGATCCTGTAATTTATGAGGGTATGGAGCCACATTCTCATGTCAAGGCGGTTGTTCCTAGTGGGGATGCACTCGATGAGGGTCATCTGGTAAAGGGGCCACCAGGTGCACCAACTCAGGGAACTCTCCATTCATAATGAAAATTTTCTCTACTTTTATGGGTCTTATCATGAGATATGGGAGGGGTAATGGGCGCAAATTTTGTTTATTCCACTGTAAGGCTTCTTCCAAAAACTGAACCTTTTCATATAACTCATGAAATCTGCCTGGGTAGTTCAGGGAAATGAGGGTAGGGACTAGCTCATTTCTAATATTCTCCATGAACATCTTAAGTAGTTTTTCTTGGAAAATTGTCATGTAAATGGAATATGTGAGTCCCTTCCATTGGTTAAAAAAATCATTAACTCGTTCATTGGGCCTCTACTTGAATTTGAAGAGGTTGGTGATGCTCTTCTTGCTCGAGGTGGAGCCGAACTAGTAGAGGAACTATCTACATAGTTACTCCCAATTGGCAACAAATCCTATGGGTAGCTTACTATACCTGACCAAGGTAAGTCCTTACAGAGTTTGGACAAAGCATTAGAGCATTGCATCTTCTTACTATTCTGGAGTCCCCAACATTATACTGAACCTTGAGGCGAAGTGGTCCAAATGCTGTAGCGGGTCAATCATTCCATTAAATTGGGTGAAGCTAGGATTACCATACTCTTGGGGAACTCAAACATGGTCCACTCATGATGGTTACGGATTTCCTTCAGGAATAACTACCACCTATGGTGTTTTTAGAGTCTCGATATGGGAAATGAGAGAAACTATCGTATCATCTTGGTGAGGATTTACAGCCACCAATGTGTTGAAGGGCTCATTGACTTGGAGAGTAGCATGACCTTGATCCCAAGGTGGATAATCATGCTTCTCATATAGGGTTAGAGACTCATATCTTGGTTGTTTTTCATATCCCCCATATTTTACCCTGACCGGGTGGATGGGGACAACAAGTTTAAATCGGGGTGTCTAACCAAGGAGGATCGGGTTCCCCGACTGAAGGAGAGATGGGATCCCTTATGATTTTTTCAGGGTTTGATAGATTCTTGGAAATGAAAATTTTATATTCCTCAAGATATTAGAGCAACATGGATATACTGAGGTCTGAATCAACTTTTGGTGAAACCTTGGGTGGGTTAATGAGCTTGGTGGGCCCCTTTAATTTATCAATATATCAATGAGAAAATAGTAACAACTCATTGGGGTGTCCTAATTCCCATTTCTTATCTTTTTCAATGAGTTTGGATGCATTATGTGGGGTCTACTTTGTGTTCTATCACCCCTTGAGGTGGGTTTTCCTTGTCGTTCCCTTCATTAGCGATCATGTTTCTATAATCCTATATAGGTTTGATGGTGATGACATTGACCATGGAAGTAGTTATAGAGGAACCTTCATTATTGGCAGATGGGCCAGATTGGTGTTCCTATCATTTCCATAGGATGGTTCTGAAATGAAGGGTAGTATACTACCCCTGGCCTCTAATTTTCATGTGTTGGGATGCCTCTTTCATGACTTGATGAAGCACAGTGGGAATATTAATGTAGTTTGTTTTGGAGATTTTGGTGGTAACCATATGATCCAGGATGATGTTCTACTAGGAGTGTTGAAATCTCACCCTCTTGAATTGTTGTTGGATGGAAGGACAACTGAAGGTTCTGAAGGTGATGAAGCATTTCCCAGATATTCTAGTGAAAAAACAATACTTGGTCCTTGGTGAGGTACTCCAATATTAAAAAAATATGGAGCTACAGGTGTCCAAAACATGAATTATAGTTGGTTGATGACTAGGAGTTCCCACAATCCCTCTTTATCACTACTAGGGGGAGGGTCCTTCTCCTGGTCAGACCAAGCCCTGATTAGCGTGGGCCAAGATAAGAGTGACGAAAATGATGCAGACCTGATTTTCTACTAATTTATTAGGATAGGGTGTCACATGAGTCAAATATCTGCTACATGTTGGCATGAATCTTGGAGATTAATCCAACTTCGGGATTATGTCCATATAGGATGGGGTGTTTACCACCTATTAATTCATGAGGGAGGTGGCACCCCTTTGAGGCTTATCATAGTTACCACCATCATCTAAGGGCACCAACCCAAACCCTGACATCTATCAAACTTCTTTCATAGAGGTGGAGATGAGGGAAAGTGATGGTGATGGAGACGATTGCATTGTGAGTCCTTGTAAGGAGGCCAGAACATCATCCACCTATAGGTATTTTTATAGGGATTTAGAGACCTTGTATACTTTTTCTTATGGGATTGTAATCCTAAATTGATAGGCTTATACCTTAGACTCTAGCAGTAGGGGTTAAGGTTCCCTCATTGATTCATTTTTTGCCTTAGAGTCTGAGAGTTCGATTATGACACAATGCTTCCTAAGGTCCCGCCTTTGATGGCATGAGACTCCTCCAAGTGTGAGCTATTGAGATTCTCTTGAGGTTCCCTCAAATGTGTTGTGGCTTGTGCCGTGGGAACGTCCCCCATGGTGGGTGTTTTCCCTCCTTCCTCAAGATTGTTCTTCAGAGTAGGGAATGCATTCGACACGAGAAGGACCTTTGTGCTGGTCAGTGGGGGGGACCTTCACACTATTATCCCTCATCACATGATGGCCCGTAATGGATACTGGTGGCACCAAAAACTAAGAGAGTTAACTCAGCCTATTTGAGAGGCAGTTGGGATCTCGATCCTAGGTGGGCGAAGACATATCCTCATTCACTTATTGTATGGATGTGATGGGATGTGTTGACAGTGGTAGGGGCTATTAGAGATGCAAAATATTCCTATTTTCATGAAATATTCTAGGTCTACCCCTGACATTGGTATCAGGTGTTCTGGACCAGGCCCATTGGAGCGAGGATGGAGTCAACCCACTCATTGACCAGTGTTACTAGTCAGTGTTGATTCTAGTTCATCCTAATGGGATCCCTCCTAGGTGAATCCTAGGTGGTGTCCATGATAGGTACAACTCAAACATCCACTAACTCCTTGGAATAGGGGAGTGAGTAGTCATATCACTCTGATGAGAGGCTCTCAAAGTGGTTCTTCATTGGAACAGATGGTGGTTCCCCCTATGCGGCCCCCGGGGTCGGCGATGTCAGTGAGCCGTTGATGCCTAAAAATATTGGAAGGTTATATCCCTAGTGGGAATGACCCATTTTTGATCATATCGGTGAATAAGTGCATTGATCATCCTCCTCTGAATGAGATTGGAGGGTGAAACAGGGCATGGGCACCCAGTAGCTAAAGATGTGGTGGTTGTCATGATAGGAATATAGTCATACAGTATTTTCATGATAAAATTTCCCCTAACCCTATGCTTATTGGTTCTAGGTCATCAATTTCCTATATATTGAGTCTTGTAGGGAATTTAGATTTAACTGTCAGTACGAATACAGTGAAAGTGATTCCCAATGCTCAATATCATCCATTCTTTCTTAAACATAGGATATATCTACATTGATGATGTCGCGGACTGAATATGACCAACGTTATCTACCCCAAGTCGTGGGATAGTTTCATGTAAGTCCCACAACTTTCTTGGTGGGACCTAGAACCAAATATCTAGATCTAGTGACATGAAAATATGACGGTTCCCCAATGCCACTAGTCACTATAGTTTAAGGAGAAGAGTTTCACACCAATTTCACCATTTTTGGTTCTGATGCTTTACACCAAGGTTGTGTTCCATCCTTCCACTTGGAGGTGATTCACTTTCTTTGTTTCTCCACATTATTGTTTTCCAAAGGTGGGGCGACTTCCATCACTTTAATCAGTGATGTAATCTCCTTGATCAAAATGGGATGATGGGATGTTGGTTCCTCCTTCCATGGATTCCTCCTTGGATATCATCACCTAGTATGGGTCTCCCTCATATATTTGAGTCATATTCATGAAACTCATTCCCAGTTCCATATCAAGGTTGATGACAGTTAATTACACTACTTCTATGTAGATAGGGAAGTAACCTTCAATCAAAGTAGATAGTAATGTTGAGAATGTCTGGGCATTTTTGAATGTTGGGTAGGTTGGGAACCTATAACGTGTTCTCCATTTTAAGTCAGAGGCATCTCATGTGATGTGTATTAGGAACAAAACCAAAGGCATACCACATCAACCATGAGGTAATTGATTCTAGAGGCATAAGTCTTATGATGATTTTTACCTTAGGTATCCCATGTTTATTATATGGGGTAGAGATTCAAGATTGGGTCGTAGGTTTAATATATTTTGGGTATAGGTGGGTTGAAAGTTTAATGTTTGGTGGGAACAAGTGGGTCACAGGTTTAACGTCTTGTGTGGGCATATGGGTAATGAGTTTAACATCTTATAGGGATAGATGGTTCGCATATTTAATGTCTTCAAGGGAGAGATGGGTCATAGGTTTAATGTCTTGAGAGGACATATGTGTCACAAGTTTAACATCTTGTGGGGATGGATGGGTCATGGGTTTAATGTCTTGCAGGGATGTATGGGTCACACGTTTAATGTCTTGTGGGGGTGGATGGGTCATAGGTTTAACATCTTGAGGGGATGGATGGGTCACAGGTTTTACATTTTGCAGGGAAAAATGGGTCACGGGATTAACATATTGTGGGGATGGATGGTTTTTAGGTTTAATGTATGGTGGGGATGGATGGGTCATCGGTTTAATATCTTGTGGGGACAAATGGATCACAGGTTTAACCTCTTCTAGGGATATATGGGTCACGGGTTTAACATATTTTAAGGATATATGGGTTGTAGGTTTAACATCTTGTAGGGATAGATGTGTCACAAGTTTAACGTCTTATGGGGATGGATAGTTCTCATGTTTAATGTCTTGCAGGGATAGATGGGTCATAGGTTTAACATATTGTGGGGATATATGGGTATTAGGTTTAACTTCTTGAGGGGGTGGATGGGTCGCAGTTTTAACATCTTTCGGGGATGGATGGGTGGTTAAGTGTTCCCCTAGGGGGAGATTTCATACTTGGGATTTGGTTATGTCTGTCCCCAAGGGGTAAAGATTTCGAACTTGGGGTTTGGTTGTGATGTTGGGGTGTTGGGATTTAACCTTAGGGGGTGTCTTATGTACCCTTTTAAGAGATAGGGATCAAAACTCACATAGTTTGATATCATAGTTTAAAGTCATGTGATAAGACCATTCCATACAGTTTAATTTCAAGTGGTAAGGATGATCATGTCGTGGAAGGGCTTACATGTAGAAGCTTCCTAAATGATTAGGGTCAACCCATAGTGAGGGAGAAGGTGGAATCCCATGATGATCATACATGGGGCATCTTAGGCGCATCACATGGGGTAAGGCTATAGTTTAACGTCATGTTTTTAGGATGTTCTCATGTAGTTTAATGTTATACAAATAGGTTGTGGGTATAGTAAGTTTTACATAATTAAACTTAGATGTGGATGGGTATTACACCCTAAGGGGGGACATGTTAAGGTGATAGTAAATTAATGAAAAGGGACTCTCTATTGAGGCAGGTAATCCATTTCCCTCAGTGACACCAACTTTAGGGATTACGTGTTCATTGCCCATGAACCTTTGGGTGGGGCAAGGTGTAAACATTGCCATAGTGGAGTGGTAATCAGGAGGCCTAATGTTAGGATGCCTCTTCTTGGGAGAAAATGGCATTAGGGTGCCTATGATTAGGAGAAAATTTTAGGTTAATGGACCAGGTTGCACTTGATGTAAAGTGGGTAGACATAAGGGTATGTGGTAATGGACGAATGGATATTTGGGGTGTGGTTGAACCGGTTTTGGGTAGGTTTAGGGGCCTTGGGCACTCAACTTTTACAAAAATGTATTGACTAAAAGGAGGCGCCATGGGGAGGCCTCGTATCATGGTTACGTGAAAGTTAGGGTTTCACAAAGGTTAGGGGATTCTCGAATATCAGGGGTCTCATGGAAGAATATGTTTCATGAAATAGGGTGACCCTACCTTAGAGTGAAGTCTTGGTTCCCATGGGGTTGTTTCATGAAGGATAATTATCTTGCGAAACCCCAAGCACCACAAAGGGGTTTCTTCTTACACAAAAAACATAGACCTTCTTAAAAGGAATCTCCATCATGGGTTGAGGTTCTCAAAAATCCATGGGAGGAATTTTCACAAAATATGGATACCTTTGAAAATCCATTTTATCTCTCTCTCTCAAAGCTTCTAAGTTTCGTGAATTTAGAGATTTTCTCAGAAGATAAAAGGTATCCCCATTAAAAGTAAGACATAGGGGTATTCTAGGTCCAATAGAGACAAAGGAATCAGTTTCATGAAATATGGAGGATTTCATAGAATATTATGAGCTTTAAAAAATTATGGGGTTCCCTGAACCATAGTTATAGTGTGTGAAGGTTATCACCTCAAGCTTCGCATGTTTGAGGACTTTTTTGAACTATATTTATGTTGCACGAAGGTTACCTCCTTATGCTTCAAATGGTTGGGGAATTCTGTGAACTAGAGTTATGTTGTGTGAAGGTTACCACCTCAAGATTTTATTGACTAGGTACTTCCATGAGCTACGATAGTTCTTGAAGTTTTAAACCTTCATGAATCCATCCCCTTAAGTGTATTTTTAATCCATTTTGGCCCAAATTTTCTTTGAACTGGATGTTCCTTTCTCGACCTCTCTTATGATGCACGTATTTTAGTGTCAGCATATTCCCCCCTCAGAATAAGAACCAATTAGGGAGATGAGGGTTGTATTTTGAGGGAATACCACCAAAAATTGGGGATTGGTAAGCCCTATTCATGAACATAGGTTTGAACCTATGCCTATAAATAGGGGTGTGATCCCTGAGAGGACCGCAATATTTTCTTGAAAGATATTCCGGTGATCTATTTTTTCAAAACTCAATACCTTCACATGCGCTTTGTGATTTCAATCCTCACCGCTCACAAAACTAGCCTCTTACATGAGTCGTGTCTCCATGATAAGACTTTCTTGAGCCTAAAAACTTCTGTAAACTCTACCTAAACTAACTAACCTTCATGAATAAACCTTTGTGAACTAGTTCTAGAAATTTTTTATGAATCTAATAAAATGGTTGTTAAAGGTGTTTGAGCTTATGCTGATTGATGAAGGGAGATGGTTGAAAACCTCATGATCAAGGAGAGCTTCCTAATTGAGTCAAATCATGAAACACTTAGCGCATTATTGAAGGAGGATCAATGGGAATACCCATTGTGAAAGAGGGAACCACTGTATAGTTTTGGGGGTGAGGGGTGGTGTGTTCATTCCTAGTACAGGTCAAGATGAGACTACCTACTATTTTAGGAGCATTCCTGGACAACACTAGTGGAACAAGGCTATTGGAGGCCACATTATGAAGAACCACACATACCTTACCACTCATAACCTATGTAAATACATTAACAACATTAATGGGGATGTGTTGGTGGAAGAGGTGTCTCCCATTCAATATAAGAATATTCTCAAGGTGGGTCTGACAGACCATCTCAAAGGCTGGACCGAGGAATATGACCTACTCTAGGGTGGAAACTTCATGGAGGAATGGGCCTAGGCATACTCGGTATACCATTATTGTTATGAATTTGAGGTGGAGATGAAGTGGGGTAGGATTTATGAGGTGACATGGTGCTCACAGTTACATTTCTACTTTCTCTTGGACATCATGACAGGGCTGTTGAGAAGTTTGTCACCAAGGACCAACACATTTCATTTACATTATGGGGAGGTCGACATTAGCTTGTGGGATCTCTAATAGATTGTTGGGTTCCTAATCCAAGGGGCCATTTACAATGAATTACTCCCCATAGAGGATGTTTGGTAGGACCAATAGTAGATGTCGGCCATAGTAAGGGTGTTTTTTTCTTGGTGCAGGGGATGAGTGACCATAAACTATGTATAAAGGCATCCCTTTCAAGAAATGGTTCAGGTACTTCTTGGATGAACCAGTGGATAGACTACCCAGGAGGCCACGTCAATGTCCAATGGAAAACCAACATGGAAAGGAGAACTCAAATTAGATAATCCTGAAGGTGAGCTAATGGAAATTGTGGGGATATAATATGAATCCTAAGACTCTAGTGGTTAGGCTGGCAGGACTCATTGTCTCACTCATCTAAGGATGGATTCTCCTAGTGTGGGATGAATGTGTGGGGGTACCGCCGAGCACCCACATCATAGTGGTGATGCCGGTGATGGGGAAATGCATAAACCTAGTATTCCTGATATTGATGAATCTATATAAAGTTATAGCATTCTCCAATATAGCACTCTCTCACATGGCTAGAAAGGGTTGGTTACGAGACCTCAAGCGCGCCTCCTTGTATACCAGAGGCTATCTAATAGCAGTGGGAGTGTGATAAGTATAGTGGTGAGACTATACCCCCTAGTATGGAGTTACATAGTAGTGAAAATAGACAATATAAATAGCATAATTAGAGTAATAGAAAAGAGGAAACAATATTTCATACCACTGGGAAATAAAATAAAGAACAAATAAACCAATAGTAATGAATCATGTAATGAAAATATGGTATGCAACTAAATGTCGTGATGGAAGTAATATAGAATAAAAGACTAGAATACTCAAATAAAGACTCAAAAGCCCCTGGTCCCGAGCCCTATGTCAATCCTATCTCCAAACACAAAACCATCCAGCAATAAAACAATCAACGGAAAGGTCCCTTTCCCTTGTCCAAACTTACATCCATAAAATATGCTCGGGTACCAAACAGTAGATCGAATTGGGTATGAGTAAAACTTGGTAGGTTAAGACCATCATTCTTAAACATAACCAGCCTAATAATAAGCATATACAATAAGCGATAAACAAGTGTATTAATTAACCAATTGATACAATATAACAATCAAACTTCCTCGACACCATGCCAAAATGTATCTAAGCATATATCACAACCATGCTAAATATGACCATATATCCATAGAAAAATCACCAAATCTAGTCCAATACCACTATAAAATCATTTTATCATGTTTCACTGGGCATATCCAACTATATAAGCATTTCATCATGTGACAAGGCATAGCTCGATATATAAGCATTTTAGAATGTATCAGGGTATAGCTCGGTATATAAGAATTTAAGCATATATCACTAGGCATAGCCCACTATATAATAATTTCAAAATGTGTCAGGGTATAGACCAATATATAATCATTTTAGCATGTATCACACAATAAGTCATAACAGAAATGATATAACAATATCACATCATAATCCACAATGGTTAATTATAAAAATTATCATTTATCCTTCAATTAAATTTCCATTTATATCTCAAATTATCTATAACCATATCAATAAAAAATCCATACTTGGGGATTCTATAGCAAGTAATCAACTAAGGTCGCATGTCATGCTAAACACACTTTAATCCATTAGTCAATTTATTTATAATCAAGGTTTTTCACACCTAAATGATAGAAATAAGTCGGTTCAATAAAAATTGGATCCAAATGGATTCCAAAGAATAATCCAATTCATAATTTAATTAATTTAGGCACAATTCATGTTGGTGCAATCACAATATTGCATATACTTGGAATTAAATAGACTATAGGGTTAATTTCAGACTCCCTACCCTTAATTGGAGATTAACATAATGCTTCCAAAGGGTAAATCTAAAGAGGAATAAGGTGAATAAGATCATAAAAAGAATCTAAAATATCCTAGGGCAAGATCACAACCAAAAGTGGTCCAAATATTCCACTGCCCTAATAGAGAACAATGGAAGAGGAGGTGGAAAACAAGGACAAAGACTTACCAAGGATTGATCACACAAACAGGACATCTATAATGGAGGAAAGGCTTAAAAAATCACCTAGAGAACCATCCTAGGTTGAGAAGAGGAATATGCACCAAAGGAATGAGAAAAACATCACACACAACACTATTTAAAATTGTTGTTTGGGATATTACATAGTGTGTAACTCTTTTACATGTTGTGTATTTCTTTTTAGAGGGATACACCAAAAAACTCATCATATTGGGTTAATTTTTATCCCGATCTAATTTTAAATGATATAAATGGTTTACATGATGTATAACCATTTCATGCCTTGTACTGGTTCATGACATGTGTTGGGAAGAATTTACACATCGTGTAATACCTTTACATGGTTTATAATTCCCTTGTAGACATCTTTTAGTCCATTTTTAACAAAAAAAAGACCCAAACCAC
Source organism: Viscum album (assembly GCA_963277665.1). Lineage (NCBI taxonomy): Eukaryota > Viridiplantae > Streptophyta > Magnoliopsida > Santalales > Viscaceae > Viscum > Viscum album. Next base: position 1,898,428,206 of record OY728135.1, on the reverse strand, counting down.
CTTCAAAGCCTTCCAAAGCATGGAAAATCCATGTAAACCCATTTAACACATTTATATCCCAACTCCATTAATTAAAACAAACATATATCCCTAAAATTTAGATAATTTTTCATAATAAAGGCTCTCCTTATCTGAACAAGACTTAGCCATCATGGATCAAATGAAAAACTCATAGGGATGTACCTAGAAAAAGACAGGATCTTACAACCTCCCCACCATATAACAGATCATCCCTAAGCTACTCCAAGAATCACTGTGGGGTCTTGGTGAACAAGTTTGGAAATTGTGCTCACATATCAGACTCCCTCTCCCAATCCTCCTTCTAAACATGCCCATGATTTCACTACACTTGAACCATAGGTGTAGTCCTACCCTAGAGATACTTCTCACTACGGTCCATAATATGTATTAGATGATCCTCAAAGAATTAATCAGCACAAATCTTGACCTCCTCTATGTTCACCACATGATAAGGTTCAAGATAATATCTCTCAATCTCCGACAGATGAAATATGTCATGCATGGAACTGTAGTGTTGTGGAAGGGATAATAGGTACACCACTAGAATATCCTTATCCACTATCTCAAATGACCCAACAAACATGGGAACTAGATTTCCTTGTTTCCTAATATGTTGTTACCCTAACCTAGGTGAAACCTTAAGGAAAACATAATAAACAACCTCAAAATCTAGAGGTCATCTCTGATGGTCAGCATATGATTTCTTCCTACTCTACATAGTTACTAACCACCTCCTAATAAAATGAACTTGTTAAAACATCTCCTGAATGAGACTAGGCCCAACAAGTTTTGACTCACCTTCTGCAAACCAACAAAGAGTCAAACAACATGTCCTTCCATACAAAGCCTCAAAATTTTCCATATGGATTGATGTCTGGAAGATTTTATTGTATGAAAACTCTACGAGTTTCATATGATGGTCCCATGAACCATAAAAATACAAAAAAATAGACTCATAAAATATCCTCCAAATCCTAAAAAATCCTCTCAAATTAACCTTTATTCTAAGGATGATAGGTTGTACTCAAAAGAACCTATGATCCCAAATCCTTCTAAAGACCCTTCCAGAACCGTGATGTTAAATGAGGATCTATATCAGATATAATACTCCTTAGAAAACCATATATCCAAACTATATGATATCATAGGGATAGATGTGTCTTAGGTCTAATGACTTGTAGGGATAGATGGGTTATGGGTTTAACATCTACATCTTGTGGGTACATATGGGTCGCAGGTTTAACATCTTGCAGGAACAGATGGGTCATAGGTTTAACATCTTGAGGGGATAGATGGATCATAGGTTCAATGTCTTATAGGATGTATGGGTCATAGTTTTAATTAATTTCTAAGGAGGATGGGTGGTTAAGTGCATCCTCAAGGGGGAATATTTAATACTTGGTATTTGGTTAAGTGTGTACCTAGGGGGGAAGATTTCACACTTGGGGTTTGGTTGTGATGTCGGGGCGTTAGTATTGAACCTATAGGAGGTGTCCTATGTACCTTGTTTAAGATATAGAGATCAAAAACCACATATTTCAATGTGAAATTTTAATTTTATGTGATAGGACCGACCCATGTAGTTTAACGTCATGTGGTAATAAATATCATGTTGCAGAAGGAGCATCAATGAGGGATGGTCTGGAGCTTACACATGGAAGTTTCTTGAAAGAGGAGGGTCATCCCATAAAGTTTAAAACCATGTGCTGATGATGTTTTCATGCAGTTTAACATCGTACTACTAGTACATGGGGCTAGGTAGTTTTATGACATGCAGCTTAAATGTGGATGGGTCTTACATCCCAAGGGGAACCATGTCAAGGCAATAAGAAGATCCTAAAAAAAGAACTCTATACCAAGACTGTTAAGTAATTTACCTTGGTGATGCCACCTTTAGGGCTTATGTGCTTACTGCCTATGTGTCTATGGGTGAGGCATGGCATAAACACTTCCATGGTGGAGTGGAAATCAGGAGTCCCAATATTAGGGTGTCTATGCTTGGGATAATAAGGCATTATGGTGACTATACTTAGGATAAATAGGTAGGGTGATGATCCAGGATGCACTTGAAGTGAAGTGGGAAGACACAAGGGTAGGTGGTACCAGTCACACAGATATTTTAGGTGTAGTTGAATCGATTTGGGTAGGTATAGGGGAACTAGTCACTCAACTTTTACGAAAGGAGATTAGCTGAAAGAAGGCGCCATAGGGAGGCTTGGTAGCTTGGTTTCACAAAATTTGGGGTTTCATGAAGGTTAGAGGCTTTCAAGAAGGTTATAGGTCTCACAAAGGTCAAGGTTCTCATGGAAGAATATACTTTATGAAACAGAGGGACCCTACCTTGGAGTAAAGTCTTGGTTCCCATGGGGTTGGTTTCATAAAGGATAATTATATCAGGAAACCCCAAGATCCACAAAGTGATTTCTTCTTATTGTAAGTTCATATACCTTCATGAAAGTCATATCCACTATGGGTTTAGGTTCTCAAAAACCCATGGTATGTGGTTTTATGAAAGATATATACCTTTGGAAATCCATCTAGTCTCACACTCACAAAGCTTATGTGTTTCGAAAATTTATAGATTTTATCAAAGGGTGAAATATAACCCCCCTCGAAAGTCATACATGAGGGATTATTTATAGGCTCAGTGAAGGAAAGGTCACCGGATTCATCAAAGATGGAGGTTTTTGTGGAATATTATGAGATTTTTGAAATGATGGGGTTCCGTGAAATGAAGTTACAATGCGTGACAATTAGCACCTCAATCTTTACACAGTCGAGGACTTCCACGAACCAAAGTTACGCTACAAGAAGGCTACTGCCTTATGCTTCACATATCCCGGGACTTTTTAAAACTAGAGTTATGTTGCGTGAAGGTTGCCGCATCAAGCTTCATGCATTCAGGGACTTCTATGAGCTATGGCTATTTGTAAAGGTTTAAACCTTCAAAAATACACCCCCTTAAGTGTATTTTTAATTAATTTTGGCCTGAATTCTCTTTAAATTGTCCGTGCCTTTCTCGGTCTCTCTTATGACACATGTATTCTGGCATCAATAGTCAAGAATAAAAGGCTTTATGGGATGTTTCATCCTCTTCCCATTCTGGAGTGCAAATGGGATGATGTCGTTATGGTTTTTGTGATAGTATTACCTAGGACACCTCACAATAATGATGCATTATGGGTGATAATAGATTGAATGAAGAAGGTATCCCACCCTTTACCCATCAGGGAGACCTTTGCTTTTGATGATCTGGGTATTTTTTACATACGAGAGATTGTTCGGTTGCATGGTGTTCTGAGGAGTATCATTTCTGATAGAGATCCTCATTTCACATCTCAATTATGGAAAGGACTTCAGAACGATCTAGGATCACAGGTTCTTCTGATCACAGCCTATCATCCTTAGATAGATGGTCAATCTGAACAGAAAATTTAGATTCTGGAAGATATGTTATGATCTAGTGTGTTGTAGTTCATGGTTTTGTGGGATCAACATATGGAACTCCTAAAATTTACATATAATAACAGTTTTTAGGCATCAATCATATGGAACCTTTTAAGTATTTGTATGTAAGTCCATTTATTTATCCTCTTTATTGGTTATATATAGATGATTCAGTTCTTTTTGCACCTATTCTCATGCAGGAGATGTCTCAATAGATATTTTTATCAGAAATTTTTTAGTAACCACATAGAGTAGGCAATATTATGTTGATCGGTGGAGATGACCTCCGGAGTTTGAGGTGGGTCAGTGTGTTCTCCTTTAGGTTTTGTCTCTGTTGGTTCAATATCCTATCAGGAAATAGGGTAAGCTGGCACCCAGGTTTTTCAAGTCGTTTTATATAGTGTAAAGGGTCGGTCTAGTGGCATACTAATTGTCCCTTCCACAGCGTTACAATTCCATGTATGATGTGTTTTATGTTTTGTAGTTTTGTAGGTATTATCCTGACCCTTCTCATTTGGTATACATTTATGATTTAAATATTGTTATAGATTCTTCCTTTGAGGATCATTAGATACATATTATGGTCTATAGTGAGAAGAATCTCTGGGGAAAGACCATAACTCTAGTTTGAGTGCAGGGGAAGCATGGGTGTGTTCAAGAGGATACTTGGGAGAGAGAATCTAGTATGTGAGAACAGTGGCTAGACTTATTCACCAAGACCCTAAATTTATGGTTTTAGAAGCATGAGGATGAGATATTATATAGTGAGGAGGTTGTAATATCCTATCTTTTCCAAATACATCCCTCTTGAGTTAGTTGAACCTCTTTTAGTTAGGTTTTCCTCTCTTATTAAAACCTTTGTAGTCAAGCCTTTTCTTTGGGGGTGGAGATATTTTTCTGGTTAAAATGACCTAATTTCAGGGATGTATGTTTTTTTTGAATTAATGGATTCTATATAAATATGTCAAAGGGATTACAAGTGTTATTTGTGGGTTTTGAAAGCATCAGAGGGGGTTCGGGTTCTTTCTACAAAAAATAGGTTGAGAGATGTCTGATGGACACTTTCATGTCATGAATGGTTTACATGGCATGAACTGGTTGTTAGGAAGATTTCATGAACTAGTTCAAAGCATGAAACTTTTACACATTGTGAATATTTTATATGATGTGAACCTATTGTTGGGCAGATGTCGTGAACTAGTTCAGAGCGTGAAACGTTTACATGTTGCGAAACTGCTTCACATAGTGAAATAATTGATCAGTTTTATTTTAAACTAAGGTGACACATTTTTTTATCATATCTTATAAATCAAGAAATTCACATCATGAAATGGTTTCATGTCATGAATATCTTGAGACTAGTGATTTTAAACCACGATGCACGTACGATTTTATTTTCATTCGTGGTGAAGCCTTCTATCTCAAACCCTAGAGTGACTCTAGAAAATTTTGAAGTGATTCTTTCCCTTATAAATGTCTAATTTTAGCATTTAATCTCCATTGAGTTCCTTTTCTTTGGTTTCCCGATTTTTCTTCCACTATTCTCCATTATCTGGTGTGATCTCTTGACCTCCATTGAATTGATTTTTGATCTTGATTTTAGTGTGATCTTAGTTTTCCTTATTCTCTCCTTCACCTTTTTTCTTTATTGGTGTTCCCTCTTGAGAGTGTTTATTTGATTTCTAGATAAAGGTAGGTGGTATTGAAAAAATCCCTATGGTCTTTTTTTAATTATTTAAGTATGTGCAATACTATGCGATTTCACCAACACAAGGTGTGAGTTAACTAACAGAATAATGGGTGATGATAATCATTTGTTTGTTCTACTCATTGGATACCTTTAGATCCATTAGTTTTAAGATCTTTATTTTGGCCACATTTATGGTGAGCCTACCTTTGAACGATAATGAATTGGATATTGGATTAAAACATGAATTAGCATGACATGATACCTTAGGTGATTACATGTGATAGGATCACTTTAGAAAATGGCTTACTTGTTTATTGAAATGACTGGTGATACATTGATATGATATGGTTTTATACACTAACATGTAAATGAGTTAAGACATAACTTGATAAATGAAAGAGAATTAAAAAATAAAAGGTAATTCACATAATTTACCTGTGTGTTTTATGATGTGATGTTGCGTTCTTCTTCACATTATGACTTATGTTGTATCTTATGTTGTAATGCATATAGGTCTTAGCCTAGTTATGCCAACATTCTTATATAGAGGGATTGTCTCGGTGGTGCTAAAATACTTATATAGAGGGCTTGTCCCAGTTTTGTTGTAATGCTTATAGGGCTTTGTCCGGTTATGTTGTAATTCTTATAAGGCTTGGCCCAGTGATATTGAAATGATTATATAGAGGGATTTGACAATTTATAATATAATTCTTATAGGGATTATCTTGGTTATGTTTTAATACTTATAGGGTTTGGCCTAGTTATGTTGAAATGATTATATAGAGGGCTTGACCTAGTTATGCTGAAATGCTTATATATAGGGCTTGGATTGGTTTTGTTGTAATGATTATAGGTTTTTCTCGGTTATGATAAAATGCTTATATAGATGGATTTTTCCTAGTTATATGATCATAACATGGACTTTTGGTTATGGTTGGAATGGTAATGATACATGATCAGAGATATTCTGGCATGGTGCCAAAGCAGGTTGATTATGATAATATATTAATTGATTAATTAATACTCATGTTTTTTCTCTTTATTGAATACACTTACTATCAGACTGGTTTTGTTTAGACACGATGGTGTCAACCTACTGAGTTATACTCACACCCTATTTGGGATTATGTTTGGTAGCCAAGAAGATTTCATGGATGTAGGCTTAGATGGGGGAAAAGGTCCTTGTTGTTGATTACTGCTTACTGGATGGGTTGGAGCTTGGAGATGGAAATGACCAGGAATTCAAGACTGGGGTATTTTGAATTTATTTGTGTTATCTTGGTCTTTTATTTGTATGATTTATAGCATCTCATTTAGTTATATTTCATCCTGACATTACATGGTTCATTATTATTTGGTTTGCTTGGTTCATCCTTTATATTATAGATGTATGGTGTATTGTTTCCACTATTTTTTTTACTATGATATTTGTTTATTTCTATTATATTGAAACTCTATGTCTGGGGGCATAGTCTCCCCACTATGTTCTATACACCCCCGCTCCTAGTCAGCAGTCTCTGTCATATGGGGAGGCATGCTTGAGGTTCACTAACCAACCCAATTTGTCCACGTGATATAGTTCCGGATCAGGGGATGTTGCACCTTTCATCAGTTCTTTTTTTAGAATTTATAAAAGGAAACCATTTTCAATGCAATTTTTAGCACTGATAAAGGGTATCACTTAATAAGAAGAAATTTATAGTAGTGGAACCAACCAACCCCCCCCCCTCAAAGTGGGGTATTTACTTTATTCTCTCCATTATAATTTTTATGGGCCTAAAGGACAAACATTTTATGACTCAAAGTCTCTATGAATTAAAATCAAAATATCATGGTTTGAAGTCCCAGTTTTAGTGAATAGTATTGTTACTATAGTACCCTATCTGCTATAGTAACCAACTATTATAGTGTTTTATATGGTAACCCGCATTGATATGGTGACTACTATAGTTTCCATCACTACTAAAATACCTGTCGCAGTACCCACGTACTATAATGTTATAGTACATTGCTATAATACTCGAAAAATACCCCATAAATATGGGTTATCAAGGATTGAACAGTTAACCTTGTGTATGTGGAGTAGCATCCCATACCACTCAGGCATGGGGCAAGACCATATGATAATAATATTGCTACAAATAGTTATAAAGGAGAAATTTACAAAGATTCAAAGAAAACACACAACACACACATGAAGGAAGTCAAGGATACTCAAACGTGAGGCCTCCCCAATAGCCCACAGAGCTGCTACAACTGAATCATAACTTGGGGGAACAAAAAAACAAAAACAACAACACTACTAGGAAAACTGACATTAGCGACCACTATTGGTGATCATTATTTCCCTTTAGCGATCACCAAACAACCGCTTTTGATGGTCATAGTTGTCCTATCACTAAAGGAAGTGATAGTGACTGCCATTGATGATTGTTTTAGGTTACTATATTAGTGACTACCAATATAAGTCACTAATGGATGAAAATATTGAAATCATTAGTGACCACTACATGCAGTCTCTAATGCTCAAATATTTTTAAATATATAATAAAAAGATTAAAATCTATGCTAAAAAAACAAAAAACAAAAAAACAGTGAACCAAACTGTGCCCAAATGACCCTTCCCATCTTCATTCATTGTCATCTTGCACATAAAAATGCAAAAAAAACGTATAAAATAAATACAATTATACTTTACATTAAAACCAAATTTATTCGTTCTATATAAAATATTCAAAAACAGTTTATACAATGTGACATACATAAAACATCATGATTGAAGAATAATTCAATAAAATAATACAATTTCATTATCAAATGTTGAATAACACTATTTAATTATTAGTTAAACAATAATTAATATTAAAGTTTAAAACCATCATTATGTCCTCTCGGTCAATATGGGCATCATATTGATGCATGGTTGATTCCATAAAATCTAAAATGATTTGATGAATGTTCTCCTACATTTTCACATCAATCAAAAAAATTCCCAATTTTGACCCCTTGGTGGGAGATGTTTTATTTTAATAAATGTATAAAATGTTAAATGTTTTTTTATCATACTGAGAGATACGTACATCCAATTAACACATGCTTGATTATAAAAGATCGTAAATGACCCTATGATTATCCTCCTTAGTTTTCATGTCAATCGAAGTGTGTTTTCTTGGTGTTGACCCATTTTATGTGATTTTTCGCTTTATTGCAAATGAGAGGAAAAAATAGAACTATCAATCATAATGATCAATTAGGGTATTTGACTGATGTGATGATGATTCATACAAATCTTAAATGACTTAGATAAAATCGTCTTAAGTTTTCAAGTCAATCTGATCTCTTTTGATCTCTTTTGACCCCTACCTAGTTGATTTGTCCATTATTAAAAACTATTAATAATATAGAATCATAATTTACATCCTACTGATCAATCCTAGCATCATATTGATGAAAAATTGATTTCATAATATCAAAAATGATTTAAGTAATGTTATCCTACATTTTCACGTCAATTGAAAGTTTTATTCTTAGTTTTTACCCCATTGAAGAAGATATGTCATTTTAATAAATGTATACATTGTTAAATGGATTTTTCGATCATACTGAGTGATAAATTCATATGATTGATGTATGGTTGATTCTGATAGATAATAACTAACTCAATGATCATTTTACTTAGTTTACGTTTCAATCCAAGTTCATTCTCTTGGTGTTGAAGTCTTTTTCATAATTTCTCATTTAACTTCAAATGTGAGGGGAAAACACCACATTCGATTATACTGAGTAATTAGGGTATCAAATTGACATGTAAATGATTCATATATATCTTAAATGACCTAAAAATAATTTTTTAATGTTTTCAAGATAATCTAAGCACTTTTTCTTAGTTTTGACCCCAACCCAGTTGATTTTTCCATTATTAAAAAATGTTAACAATGCAGAATAATAATTTACATCCTACTGATCAATAAGAGAATCATATAAATGTGTGGTTGATTCTATAAAATATAAAATAATTTAAGTAATGATCTTTTAGGTTTGAAGATCAATTGGAATCCATTTTCTTAGTTTTGACCCCATGGAGGGAGATATGTCATTTTAATAAATGTACACAATGTTAAATGATGTTTTCAATCATACCGAGTAATACACACATCTAATTGACATCGCCTAATTTTGAAAAATCATAAACTTCCTAATGATTATTCTCCTATGTTTTCATGTCAATTCAAGTGTGTTATCTCAATATTGAACCATTTTATGTGATTTTTCACTTAAATGAAAATGTGTGGTATAAATAGAAATTTCAATCATACTGATCAATTAGGGTATCTAATTGATGTGTAGATGATTCATAAAAATTTTAAATGACTTAAAGATCATTTTCCTTAGTTTTTAATCCAATCTAAGCTCTTTTTCTTGGTTCTAAACCCTACCTAATTGAATTTTCCATTATTAAAAATCTATTAATAATATGGAATCATAATTTACATCCTATCAACCAATTAGGTCATTGTATTGATGCACAATTGATTCCATAAGATCTTTAATTAATGTTATCCTATATCTTTACATTAATTAGAAATTGTATGATCAGTTTTGACCCCTTGGTAGTAGATATGTCATTTTAAAAAATGAGAACAATGTTAAATGGAGTTTTTGATCATATCAAGTGATACATGCATATGATTGATGTGTGGTTGATTAAAACAGGTTATAAATGAGTCTATGGTCGTTATCCTGGGTTTTAATTTCAATCTAAGTTCCTTCTCTTCGTATTGACCTCTTTTTCATGATTTTTCACTTAACAACAAATGTGATGGATAGATTCTACTTTCAATTATACTAATCAATTAGGGTATCTGATTGATATATAGATTATTTTTATAGATATTAAATGACCTCAAGATCATTTCCCTAAGTTTTCAATCCAATACAAGTTATTTTTATCATTTTTGATCCCTACCTAGTTGATTTTTTAGTTATTAAAAACTGTTAATAATGTGGAGTCATACTTTACATCATACCAATCAATATAGAAATATAATTGACCCACGGTGGATTCAAACTCATAAAAAATAATTCAAGGAATATTATTCCATTTTTGAACATCAATCGGAAGTTGTTTTTTAATTTTTAACCCCATGGAGGGAGGTATGTCATTTTAACAAAATGTACACACGAGGTTAAATGATATTTTTTATTATACTGAGTGATACGTGTATCCAATTGATATGTGGTTGATTCTTATAAATCATAAATGATTCAATGATTGTTCTTTAAAGTTTTAAAGTCAATACAAGTGTGATTTCTTAGTATTGATCCCTTTTACATGATTTTTCACTTAACTGAAAATGTGAGGGACAAACAACACTTTCGATCATACTAAGAAATTTGGGTACTCGATCAATGTGTAGATTATTCATACAGATTGTAAATTATATAAAGATAATTTTCCTAAGTTTTCAATCTAATATGATATATTTGTATTGGTTTTGACCCCTACATAGCTGATTTTTCCATTATAAAAAAACTATTAATAATGAAGAATCATAAATTATGTCCTATCGATCAATCTAGGAATAGTATTGATCTTTGGTTGATTCCATAAGATCAATAATGATTTTCGGAATTTTCTTCTATATTTTCACTTCAATCAAAATTCATTTTCACAGTTTTGACACCTTGGTGAGAGATATGTTGTTTTAATAACATGCACAATGTAAATTGGTTTTTTCAGTCATACCGAGAGATACATGAATCTGATTGATATGTGGTTGATTCCAATAGATAATAAATTACTAAATTATCATTCTCTCAAGTTTACATATTAATCCAAGTGTGTTCTCTTAGTATTGACCCCTTTTATATGAGTTGTCACTTAACTACAAATGTGAGGGACAAACGACACTTTAGGTCATAACAATAAATGTGGGCATCTGATAGATGTGTATATGATTCATATAGATCATACATAACCTAAAGATATTTGTTATAATTTTTCAATCCAATTTGAGTTCTGTTGTTTTTTTACCCCTACCCAGTTGATTTATCCATTATTAAAAATCGTTAATAATGAAGAAGCATACTTTACATCACACCAATTAATCTGGGAATAATATTGATTCATAGTTGTTTCCATAAAATAAAAAATTATTTGAGGAATTTTCTATTAAATTTTCATGTCAGTTGAAAAAAAAATTCCTAGTTTTTACCCCCTGGTGAGAGATATGTCATTTTCATAAACATATATAATGTTAAATAGTGTTTTCTATCATATTGAGAAATACATAGATCCTATTGATATGCGGTTTATTATGAAAAATAATAAATTACTTGATGGTCATTATCCCAATTTTCCATATTAATCCAAGTGTGTTTGCTTGGTATTAACCCCTTTTATGTGATTTTTGACTTAATTGTAAATGTGACGGAAAAACAAAACTTTTGATCATACCGATAAATTTAGATGTCCAATAAAAATGTAGATAATTCATATAGATATTAAATTATCTAAAGATCACTATCCTAAGTTTTCAAACCAATCTGATCTCTTTTGATTGGTTTTAACCCCTACCAAATTGATTTTTCCATTATTAAAAACTATTAATAATGTGGAATCATAATTTATGTACTAACAATCAATTGGGGCCTCATATTGATGTAAGTTTGATTCTATAAAATCAAAAATTATTTAAGGATTGTTATCCTAAGTTTTCACATCAATCGGAATAAATTCTTGCTTTTGACCCCTCGGTGGGAGATATGTCATTTTCATAAATGTGCACAATGTTAAATGGTGTTCTTGATCATGCTGAGGGACACGTGCATCAGATTAACAAGTGGTTGATTACAACTGATGGTAAATGGTTCGATGATCGTTCTCCCAATTTTTCATGTAAATCCAACTGTTTTCACTTGGTATTGACCCATTTTACTTGATTTTTCACTTAACTACAAATGTGAGGTACAAATAACACTTTCAATCATATCGATAAATTTGGGAATATCATCAATATGTATATGATTCATATGTATTTATAATGATATAAATATCATTTTACTAATTTTTAAATCCAATATAATCTCTATTTATCGGTTTTAACCCATACCCAGTTGATTTGATCATTATTAAAAAATGAAAATAATGAAAAATCATACTTTATATCCTATCAATCAATCAAGGAACTGGATTGATGCATGATTGATTCCTTAAAATTAAAAATGATTTTAGGAATATTATCCTATGTTTTCACATAAATTGGAATTAATTTTATTGGTTTTGACCCCTAGTTAGAGATATGTCATTTTCATAAACACACATAATGTTAAATGGTGTTTTCGATCATACTAAGTGATACGTGCATCCAATTGACACACGGTCGATTCCAAAAAATAATAAATGACTTGATGGCTATTCTCCCAAGTTTTCATGTCAATAAAAGTGTGCTCATTTGGTGTTGGACCTTTTTACATGATTTTTTCACTTAATTATAAATGTGAGGGACAAACAAAAGTTTCAATCATATCGAGCAATTCGAGTATTCGATCGATGTGTAAATGATTCATACATTTCATAAATGAACTAAAGATCATTTTTTATGTTTCTAATCCAATATGATCTCTTTTTCTTGGTTTTTATCCATACCCTATTGATTTTTCCATCATTAAAAATTATTGATAATGAAAAATCATACTTTATGTCCTATCGATTAATCTGTGGGTTAGATTGATGCACAGTTGATTCCATGAAATAACAAATGATTCGATGAATTTTCTTCTATATTTTCACATAAATCAGAATTTTTTTCACGGTTTTGACCCCCCTAGTAGAAGATATATCATTTTCATAAATGTATACAATGTTAAATGGTATTTTTGATCATACCAAGTGATCCACATATTCGATTAAACCCTAATTGATTCTAAAAAATCATAAACAATTCGGTGATCATTATCCCAAGTTTTTGTGTCAATATAATCTTTTTCACTTGGTATTGACCCCTTTTATGTGATTTATCACTTAATTGAAAATGTGAGAGAAAAATGAAAATTTTAATCATATTGTGAAATTAGGGTATTTGATCAATGTGTAAATTATTCATATAGATCTTAAATGAATTAAATATCATTGTCTTAAGTTTTTAAGTAAATTCATGCTCTTTTTCTCAGTTTTGACCCCTACCCAGTTGATCTATCCATTATTAAAAACTACTAATAATGTGAAATCATACTTTTCATCCTACCGATCGATCCAGACATTAGATTGATGTGTGGTTGATTCCATAAAATCAAAAATGATTTGATGAATTTTCTCTTATGTTTTCAAATAAATCAGATTTCATATATCCGGTTTTGACCCCCTAGTGCGAGATATGTCATTTTCATAATCATAGACAATGTTAAATGGTTTTTTTATCATATTAAGAAATATGTTCATATGATTGATGTGAGGTTGATTTTGAAAAATCATAAATGTCTTGATAATTATTCTTCAATGTTTTCATGTCAATTCAAGTGTGTCTGCTTGGTATTGACCCCTTTTATGTGATTTTTCACTAAAATCCAAATGTGAGGAATAAATTAAACTTTTGGTTTTACCAAGAAATTCAGGTATCCAATTTATGTGTAGATTTATTTTTTGAAAATATTAAGGGTAAATCCCCATTTATTGAACATAAAAAAGAAGAGTTCTTTTAAAAATGGGAAAAATAGGGGACCCATTACTAGAAAGGGAAAAACTCCTTAAGGAAACAAGACACAAAGGTCATAATGATCCCACAAGTCCAAAGGGAATAAATCATCAAGGAAATCAATAGAAAAATCCTCATCGCCCCCATCTATAGATAGTGTAAAAGTGAGTTCAGTAAAAATGATGTGTTTCTCCCTCTGCCAAGAAGTTACACCGTGCTAGAAGCACAATATGGAAAAGAACCTCTCCAACCAACACAAACATGTGGAGGAGATCCAGATGAAAGGTTTCAGCATACCCTTACCTCTTTCAAACTGCCCACTTGAAAAAGAATACAAGGGAATCATAGAAATTTCAACCTAATGCAATAAAAAACCTGACTGAAAACACCTATCAAGAGTTAATAGTAAGGTACCCAATCTTCCATCAACAGTGATGACAGATGGCTGAATGATGGGTGTCATCACACCCATCCCTCGTTTGAGGCCTCCCACCTAGAAAAACGTGCAAAATTCTCACCACCATCCAAATTTAATGAGGAAGAAACTAATAAATGTGAATAAATCTTCACCCCAAAAAACAAACATAACCAAGAAAACAAAAATAGATCTAGTTGAACCAGTTAAAGACCACTAAAATAGAGGACTAGGTTAGTTATTGTCCACACCACCAACTTCACTATCCCACACATAGATATACATGGGATCCCCATTCCATCACTATCAATCTCACCGCATCATTCCTTGTATGACTCCTAGCCTCCACCTGATACCTGACCACCAAACACCATTATCCGAAGAAAACCAATCCATCACTTAATCCTCAAACACCACCACCCATGAGAGACACCAAACTATGGATCACCACTGCTTAAATATTAATGATCCATGTACCACTACACAAACACCAATCAATGTAGGGGAGGCCCAGATCTAAAACCAGGTTTAGGCATATGGAAGTTCATCACTAGTGAAAAGAGACCAATGACGATGATGACATCACAATATGGAACTAGAAAACTGGATCCAAAAGAAAACTGGCCGTTGTGAAGCTCCCAACAAATGATGTCAGAGAAGTGACTAGAATATAGATATGAGTGGAGGAAATCTTCATCATCACTAAAGCTACCACAGACAACTTTATCAATAAATACAACACACCAATCTGAAAAAACTATGAGAAATTCCCCCAAAGGGAACCCTAGGTCAGTGATGGAAACGGTTCTTCTCAGCACACACTAAATTTCAAGGCTCCCTCCCTTTCTATAAATTTTTATCCCTATGTCTTACAATCCAAATTACTTTTAATAGATGGGTAGATGATTCTTATAAATTATAGATGAATTAAAAAATTTCTTCTAATGTTTTCATGTTAATATGAGCTCATTTACTCAGTTTTGACCCCTTAACTAGTGATACACCAAATTTTTTAAAAAATATTAAATTTTAAAATGTAATTTGAATAAATATCAAGAAATAAAATAATCATATTTACATTCAATTGATTCATACAAATCATAAATGACTTGATCATCATTCTCTTATATTTTCACACCAATCTAAGTGTGTTTCCTTGTTTTTTACTCCTAAACCGCTGATATTTAATTTTAAGAAAATAATAAATTTGAAAATGTAATTTGAATTATACCAACTAATACAAGAATCCAATTGATATGTGATTGAAATATAAAGATAAAAAATGACTCAATGATTATTTTACTAAGTTTTCACATCAATATAAATGTCGTTAATTGGTTTTGAATTCATATTCGGTCAAATATAATTTTAATAAAAATATAAAGTTGATTTATGGATTTACTAAAAATATGAAAAAAATTACACATTCAATATGAATGAGAAACTAGAAAGATAAAACAAAACACACCTCCTATATATGATGCATCATGTTGGTCCATGGATGCTACTTGCGTCCTATATGGAAGGGGTCTACAACAAATAAATATTATTATGATGATAATAATGAATGTCATAAAAAATTAAAAACGTTATTTTATAAACCTATGTCACCAGATCCTTTGTGCTATCATCCTGGTGCATATACTCCTGCAATTCCCTAACTTTAGCTAACATTAGCACATTTACCTCCCTTAAATCACACATTCATGCCTCCAAATCTATCATCTGCAGTGTAATCCCATAAATAAATAGATCCACTACCTTAGAACATGAAACTATAAAACAATGAATTCTTGTTCCATATGTCAAGTCATAGCCATGTCCATTACGACCAATGAAATATCTCATCCCTCTGCCTAAAAATCTATCACTAGTCCTCTAGTGGTTATGCTAACACATTATCAAATTATGCCTATGTAATATATAAATATAAATATAAATTTATATATAGATATATGTAAGTATTGAAAATTAGTATAAGAATTTACTATAAGAGATACAAGCTCAAGATCATTTTTTATCACGAGTCATTATCCACACTGACATTTTATCAGTCATAAAACCATGATCTTCTAACTGTATATATACTCATAAGATATAAATATATAACACAATACCATATTAATCCATGAATATAAAAAATAAAATGATAAATACATCATGTCAAATTTGGTACACGTGACAAGTTCCAAGCCTATGAGGCAGTCCCTACATTGTCCAATTCTCTGAATGATGCACTACCACATACTACATTAAATAAATTAAAATTTTAAATTAAGAGGGATAGGTTCACCATATCAGCCTCACTAGACCAATATGTGACCAAATCATGCCACTGATAGTGGATAACGCCTCTCGGGACTAGAATATATAGGGCAACCACATTTGGGGCTTAGTGATCTATCTTTACTCTACCTTTATAATCTTTACACATTTTATGAAAATTTTCCATGAACACTAGATTAAACTCATTAGGTTACACCCTAAAATTATTCTATTGATGAAAAAAATCATCATAAGTGTAAGTTTTTTTAAACATAGTTAACAAACCAAAATGATTATCTTACTCAAACATCCCTCCAAAGTCGATCTACTATATCCTAAGGGAATGAAACTCGATCATGTGTAGACAATAGAAATCTATGTGAGTCATGTATCATATGAACCAACTGATGAATAAGTATAGGGGAACTCTCTCCCATGGGATGATACATCTCTTAAAATGATATATTAAGGGTCATGTCATAATTCCATGATGAAATCCCATGACCAGGTCCTCTCATATGAGAGGAATAAGATGTCATGTTGAATCCTATTAAAAATGATTTCATGCATAATTAGATAGATTTTCATATATATGTTTAATTATAAATTAAATAAATAAATAAAAATTACATTTATACATAACTCCACCTCTAGATCAAAATGTCTCTTCGGTATGATGTAGATCTAGTGTATGTTCCCCTAACATGTTTTTAGTCGTAGAAAACATTTTTTTAAACACACATATACTATATATAAAATTAGAGATAATAAATACATGAAAAAAACCTTTAAACAGTTTATAAAATGTTAAATGTATAAAAAAACTTTTAAACTAAAGAGTAGGAAAAACCATACCTTTCATTAAATAGAAAAAATGATCATTTCTCTTTAAACATTATCTCTAACCCATTGGATGTATTCTTCATATTGATCTATAATGTGTTGATCAAGTTTTTGCATGAAAAAGGAAATAGTCTCATGTTCATCTCATTCAATTATAAACACTCCTCACCTTGACATTTTCACACCAACTTTCCAATTAAGATATTATGATAGTGTAATGAAGAAAACTTATTATACTTTTAACGCCAATATGGAAGGTTTGTTACTAACTCATTTATCTCTATTTAACATACTGTTAAAGTTCACCAATGTAAATTGAAATTGATCAACTTTAGTTCTACATATTGGATTGACCTAATTAGACTTTAAAAATATATATTTCAACTCGTGCATGTATATAACTTCAATGATGTATTTAAATTGACCATAGTAATAACCTGGATTGATATATATACAACCAATTACACTATTTTTTATTGCTCATTTTTCATAAATATCTTTAATGTGAAATTAAAATCCATTAGCAACTAAAGCTTCATAATGATAATCCATTATAGATGGACCATCAACTAGTTGGTTAAATTTTTCAGTCAGTGTAGGGAAACCTAACTCCTGTGGGTTATGGAACTATATATTTCACAGAATTAAATAAAAAATTATGTGGAAAAAATCACCAATAAACCTCAATCATAATGAAACTCTATTTATATATACAACAGACTTGAACCAGTTATGAAAAGATTCATAATGGTATTGTTGAATCTGATAATCACTGGTATGAGGCATATCTTTTTTTATCTCATTAATGTGTTTCTTACAATTTATAACTCCATGTTTAAATGATAAACTTCAATATTCAAAAAAATAGATAAAATTTGAATAATAAAAGTGATAATACTATCACTGCAGCAATGGTGCAACTAATAGAGTATTGAAAAATAAGTATTTATGAGCTTATACCCACTCAATGTCATCCATATCAAGTATAGTCCATTATCTAACTGGTTCATCATGAATCCAAAATGAATTATCTAATTTTCTTTCAAAATCTATAAGATATGAAAAAAAATTAGTACAATCATCCATAAAATAATTTTTGGCTATTGATACCTCCAGATAAGATAAGTTTCATATAAATCATTTTAATTTATTCAGATACCACTCAATATGATACATCCACTTGAATTTATTTGGAGTAACATCCATTACTTCATCGATTAGGTGTACTATCAAGAGAACCATAACATTGAAAAACAAGGGAGTAAATAGTTTCTCCAAGTGACAAAGATTAACTACAATATTATCCTGTAAAATTTTCAAACCACCCATTCATTTATTTCTTAAATATAGATTTCTAAAAAATTATTCATCTCAATCAAAGGTTGAACAACATTGGGTGACAAAAAATCATGAATTGTTATTGGAATCAACTGCTAAAGTAGAGTGTGATTTTTATGACTTTTCATCTCCTGTAATATACTTCTCGTCACATTTACACAATTTGAAATATTAAAAGAGTAACCATCAGGCAGCTTGAGAATCTTTAAAATGGAAAGAAATATCTCTTTCTCATTTTTACTCATCATATACTATGCAGCAAAAAATGTATGCCCTATTTCCCTCACCCAACTGTAAATGTAATTTTTTTATTATGCCCATTTCTTCCAAATCATGTAATCCATTGATATTTTCCTTTTATTTTCCAATAACACCCAAAATGTTCCACAATATACTATCATAAACATTTTTTTCAATGTGCATGACATCCATATTATGCCTTAATATGTTAGTTCTTCGGTAAGGAAGGTAAGAAAATTCTTGTATTCTACCAATTGTGACTATGTAGTCTACTCGTGCCAACGAGCATGTACCCTAGTGGTACAGGCTCCTGCTTGGCATCCAAAAATACCCAGGATCAAATCTGGGCAGGGGCGAATTTTCCGGGGGCTGTAGCAGCACCGTAGCAGTGGCAGAACTGTAGCGGTGGAGGGACTGTAGTAGGGTATTGTAGAAGTTGCGCTACTATAGCAGGTACTGTAACGAAGCGGGTATTGTAGTAGTACTGTTCACCGAGGGATCCTTTGGGCCAAAAAATGGGCTTTCAAGCCTTGTATTCAGGCCACTTGGCCTTAGGCCTTCGGGCTATGTAATGGGTCATCCTCTACCCAGTCTAAAGAGGTCTTTTCTTTAAATAATAAATTGAGGCTTCAGCCCTAAACTTTTAAAAAAAACTATGTAGTCTACTCACACCATGAATGGAAGGTAATGGAAGAGACACCAAATCCTAAAATTCATATATCATGGGAATATTTTATTTCTAAATCTATGATAATATTTCAACTCCTATAAGGATCATTAGTGTTGGGTTGAATTCTCTAGAACCATAAAATTCCACTTTATCCTTTCTAAACCTGTGATGAGAGAGAAGAAAACATATGTGACCTATGTATAAAAATTTTCTATAATTTTTAATCCATGTATAATTTTTACTTTTATTGCAATATGGGTAATAAAATTGACCTTGTTTACTCCAAGTTGATAAATTTTCATAAGTTGATAAGTCATTAATTGTTCATAATAAAGTAGCCTATAGTTTGAACATTTCATTCGTTTCACAGTCATAATTCATCACAACTTCACCCCAAAATTCAATAAGTTCATCTTTCAATGGTTGTAGGTAAACATCAATCTTATCCCCTAGACCTCTAGGTCCATCAATAAGAGTGTAAATTAATAGAAATAGTTGTTTAATGCATATCCACATAGAAAATTTATACAGAACCAACATCATGGGATATGTGTTATGAGTTTCACCAACCATAGACCTAAATAGATTAAATTTATATTCTACCAACCTCAATCATACATTATAACTATCCTTATCAAAGTCAGGGTGCCTCTTATCAAACTCATTCCATGCAAGAGAGTCTGATGGGTGGGTTAGTAAATCAATTTCTTTTTTTCTTTCCAAATTCCATCTCATTGATTTAGACATTTTATATGGCATAAAAAATATTTTCAACCTTGTATTGAGTGGAAAGTGATGCATTTAATTTATGACAAGAAATTTCCCCTATTTCAAATCCTGAATTTGATGTGTCTAATTTCCCTCGTTATCTTTCCACCTGGAAGATCCATGGACCATACAATTATCCAAATAAGTGGTTTCCTTTCTGAATAGCATATAGTTGTTTGAACATACATACATGGTATCATATGTGAAACCTAATTTCTATGTCAACTTACAAGCATGGTAATACAACTCAAGAATCTTAGCAGGGATTATTTTTTAATAACAACAACATATTAAATGATGTATTTGACCACTGATTCAAATCCTTCAATTGAAAAAACTACATGATAAATGAAAATTTACTAAAAGTAATATACCTAGAATATAATTCAGTTTGTGCATCATCAAGAATTTCAAAAAAAAAATGATGAATCATGATTTCAACCAGAGTGCAGATTGATATCACTAGACTCAACATTCTGGATATTAATTCCTTCAAGATCCAACCCACATACCATTTCAGCAATCATTTCATGCATCATATTTTTCATCCTCACATCAACATCCATCTGAATATTTTTTGTTCAATTAAAACAAACATATTACTCCCCATGATGATTCCAAATATTATAATTTTTTATAAACATATTTAATACTAGGTTACCTCACATGTTATCTCATGTGAATTGATATTTTCTACACATTTCCTACATGAAAAACCAATATATTCACTTTGAAATCCTCTAGTGAAATCAATAAATTGTATAATTCACTTAAAATATTCTTTAGAAACTCTATTTGGAAGATTAATCTAATGCTTATCCATGTTTTTATCATTACAACAAGTAGTAATAATTACACAATACTTTATATTACAAGCATTTTTTGAATTTTAGATCAAAAAATATATTTAAAATGAAGAGTAACCAATTGCATGTGGGCTTCAATAAATGTTCATCTAAGACAAAAAACAATTTATAAATGGCATGATCATTATTCTTTAATCTATATTTTATTATTTATACCTTCTATTTTTAAAAAAGTTTTCTTTTTTACATGACTAAATATTTTGTATAGATTTTCTTATAAAGGAAACCATTGTGATAAATATGTATGTAAATTCAATGTTTATATGTCACTAAATACAAAATAAATAAAATTAATTTAAAATTTACACACACACACACACACACACACATATATATATATATATGTTAACAATATTAATAATGATATATATTGATATTCTAGGATTTCATGTGGCACAACTTTCTCCAATTAATTGTGAATCCCCAAAATTTTACCAAAACATATTAAAATCGAGAAAAAAACATGACATAATTATTTTAACATTTTTAAAGAATACTTTATTATTTTATTTTTCTTTAAATAAAGATAAATAATCCAATGAACTTATCCATATATTAATCAATTACATTATAAATAAATTTATGTTTCAATAAAAATAAATAAATTTTACAAAAAAATGTCATAATAATTTAATAGTATAAAAAATTGATATTCAAGTACATAAATTTAAAAAATTATTCTAGAAGACCAGTATTGTTTTCACTACCCACAATGTAATGAGTCAAAAAGATAGAATTTGAATCAATTTATTCAAGCTATCTTCTAGCTAATGTTAAAAAATAATATGTCACACCATTATAAATTCATATCATTTGTAGGAAGATTTAATATTTACCATTAATAAATCTATCATGGGTTGGCAGAAAAAACAATGTCAAATCAAGGTGAAAATTCAAATCTCTAACACTCTATATATTGGTAATTATCAAAATCAAAACACTAAAATAGAGATTTTTTTTGAAAAATAAATAATAATGTGATTTAAATACCAAAAGTATGGTTTACCTATGGTAGTGTGATGAATTCGGTGCATAAGGAATGTGAATAGGGTCAGGTGTGGAGAGAGGGGTTGGTTAGGGAATTCTCGGTTTGAGGTGGCAGTGGTGACTAACATGAATGGTAAAATATTTGGGGGTGGTGGTGATATTGAGAGTGGAAGCTTCGTCAAGGGGGTTCATAAAAGGAGGGAGGTGGTTCATCGAGTGGGGGTGATAGATATAGTTTTTTTTAAATACAGATGACCACCTATGGCAGTCGTTAATACTTATTATTAGCAACCACTATTGGCAGTCATTGTCTCCTCATACTCCAAATCCTTATTTTCTAATAATAATAATAATAGAAACAATAATAGTTTAATAATAAAAACAATAATAATCTAATTAGATATTAGGGGTATAATATAAAAAACACACACACACCACACCAAGGCCCTAATTAGGTAAGACCAATAACCCCCATAGGGTTGATCCTTCCATAATTAGACCATTTATTTCATCCACACACACACACACATATAATCTAATCCCTTTATCAATTACACTGATGAAACATGACATATATCTAGCATATCATGACACAAATGCCTCCAAAAAACACTAATAAACATGAGCTAGTCAGTGTCAAATCTCCTATTTAATCAATATGCAAGTCAGAAGAACATGTCACTCATGTGTTCCAATGATTCAGAACCTTATAGTAATAATAGTAGTAATAATAATAATAATTAAAAATATTTCAAGAGTGAGAATAATACTAATAATTACAAATAGTCTAAGATTGATTTGGACACCTAACTCACCTCCAAAAAAATTTAATAGTAGGTGATTACAAAATTTTAAACACAAGGTGCAAAGTGATTTCATAAGTTGGGAATAAGTGATGAAAAATAAATTTCAAAACCAAATACAAATATAACTCCAACATTAAAAATGTGTAGATAATAAGGAAAAAAATCTTCACATTTACTTATATAGAAATCCAAAGGGATCCAGGATTCTATCATGGATTTCATAAAACTTTAGTCCTTACTCTTAATTGAATATACACCCATGAGAAGTTGAAATTTTAGCAAGAATGTTTGATTTTGTAGCTTTTCTAATTGGAAAAAACTACTATAAATTATACTTTTATCAGATCTAGAATTCATATTTATCAGTTCTAAAAAAGAATTGATACTGTAAGCACATTTAAAAGCCTATATCCTTTATCAATGATAGAAAAAGCACTCATAAAGACACTCTTTATTAGTTCTAAAAAAACTAATATTGATAAAGATGAGTTTTATCAACGCTAGTTTTTAGTATTGATAAAGGGTATCTTTATCAGTGCTAGTTTTATCACCACTTTTTTATTGTTGATAAATGCACCCTTTATAAATAAAAAAGAACTGATAAAACTATGGTTTATTATCATCACTAAAAAAATTCAATGCCACACGTCCACCACCCCACTTTATCCACGCTATCCCCCCCACACACACACACACACACGTGTGTGTGTGTGTGTGCGAGCATTTATCAATGCTCATCCACCCACCCACCTACCCCTACCTTATCAATGCTCGACCCACCCCTACTCAGCCACCCGTAAGAACCTTTTCCTAAATTCAAACCTAAGACCCCCCCTGCGTTTATTCCCTTACCACTACTCCATATTAATTTCTTCTATAATTTATAATGTATCACTTTATTTATATATATTTAGATACATATTATTTCTCATATATTTATTCATATATATATATAATTATTTTAAAATACATTTATAAAATATTTTTGTGTGTGGGTGTTTGTGTGTGTGGGTGTTTATATATATATATACACATGTGTGTGTGTCTATATATATACATGTGTGTGTGTGTGTTAATATTTATTTACATATACCATACATTAATATTTATTTATATATATTAGAATATATATATAAATATATAT
This sequence comes from Viscum album, assembly GCA_963277665.1. Classification (NCBI taxonomy): domain Eukaryota; kingdom Viridiplantae; phylum Streptophyta; class Magnoliopsida; order Santalales; family Viscaceae; genus Viscum; species Viscum album. Next base: position 1,898,404,013 of record OY728135.1, on the reverse strand, counting down.
ATTTTTGTTAATACACACACATATATTTATATATAAAAATTTTTATATACAGATTCATACATTTTTTATTTTAAATAAAATGGATAATAATTATTTTCATGTGGTTTATATGTTTAAAATATATATTTTACATGTAAATATGTTTAAATATTTATTTATACAATTATGTTTTTTACATGTAAGCATATAAAAATATGTATATATATGTATATATTTAATTATAAATAACACCACGATGTGAAAAAAAATTGAAAATCATAATATCAATATGAATGTAAGTCTTGAGAATAAATTTGATATCCTTTGAAAAAAGAAAATAACACTCTCTTGAAAGAAGGTTAAATTCTATAGAATATTCAAAAACTAGAGTATCCCAACTAAAAACTCAGGTTTGGAGGCCTTTTAGACCTTTTTTAACTTAAAAATGTTGTGAGTGGGTGTCCTATACCCAAATACTTTATATACTTTGATTACCATTACATGTATATAGTTTGATATATGCATGTGTTTATTCTTAACATAATAGTGTTGATAATTCTTCATCCACTGTTTACATGGTAATGTCCTTAGTTTACATGTTTTATTAAAAGGTTATAGCAGTTCTAAGTTATAATGAGTACTTCAAGATACTTTGAATATAACCTTAAACATATTTCTTATAGTCTACATACATCATACTAATGGGACACAAATGATGTTTGACTATCAGGTACTGGGGGTTATAAGCATTAAGACTTATTCTCGTGAAGTTCTCACTTGATGATCTCAAGTAGATGAGATCATGAGGATTGACCCACTAATAGGAACACCACATGTTTTATGTGTCATTGGTTGTTCCTATATATGAACATGTGTATTGATATCTGGACATGAGATCATTATTAATGTGTATCATTTGATTATTTACTTTGATGTAAGTCAAAAATCATGACATTGAAGTCATGATGATTTAGCTTGTGTTGGGTACATCATTGGTGGTATGGCATTGGTTAAATGATCAAGATAGAATTTGTCGCTTTTGAGTTGAGGAAGAGATATATTGTGGGACTATCTTGGATAGTATGGTAGTGCCTTCATTAAATCCATGACCATGGTACAATAAGTTAAGTCTATTTGGTATGGTCATGAAATATATAAAGCATCAAAAGGATAATAACACTAGTGTGCATCCTACTTTATGAGATATCATGAGTGTAAGATCCTAAACTTGTGATGAAGTATTATTTTGTTTAAATTTTTATTAAACTATTTTAAATTGGTTAATAAAATGATTCCTAGGAGTAGAAAAGTAATCAGGAGTGTTTCAGGGGTTCGGGATATGAAAAGGGGAAAAGGGGGTCATCTGGTGCATGAAAAACAGTTGGCACGTGGTTAGTACTAATCATGTGCTAGGATCGTGCATGTTGGTAAAGGGAGGTACACAATTTATAAATCGTGCAAGGGGGGTTTAGAAATAGTGTGACCTTGGACAAATCCAACCACGTGAACTTTGTACAGTTTTCCAAATCATGTGGGCTCCCTAGAAAACCAAGCAACTTAGTTTCCTCTTGGATAGAAGGAATCGCATGGTTGGTGCATGGTTTGGAAAACTATGTGGAAAAATTGGGAACCTCTTAAAAATTGGTCATTTTACCATTTTCCGCCTTATATTAGAGGGTTCTTACCCAATTTTCTTCCCCATTCCACCTCCAGTAGCAAGGGTTACAAGCCAAGGTCTCCCTCCTCCTCTAAGGATGTTTTTACCTCAATCTTGGGTCATTTTAAGTGTTATTAGTTGTGAATCGAATCTATAGGCGAGTCTACAATTCCAATTTCTTCTATTTTCTAGAAGGAGATTCATGTGGTTGTTCTCTCTCTCTCCTGAATCTCATAAATTATACTTTTCTTGGAAATTATCATATTGGTCATTGAATATAGTTTGAGCTTGAATCAAGTATTATGTTTGAGTGAGTGGTATTCAATGACCCCAAGGTAGGTGGTCTATATGATTTCTCCCAAAGTCTTGGTATTATTCTTATGTGTGTGGTTTTGAAAATGTTTTTACTTGTTTCACAATTTTGTTCTTGACTAAGAAAAGTAATTTGGGCCTTTTATTGATGTGTAAGACCCTTCACGGACCCTGTCAGATCCATTAATGAACTTAAGACTGAGCCTATGGCCACCCATGGGGTGTTTCACTCCCATAATAATGGTGAAATGGGTTATAAATAGTGGTATAAATGGGTTTATTATTTTAAATTGATTATATGTGAGTCATAGTTTATTAACATGGTCTAAGGATCCATTTGTCTTGATTTGAGGATTTAATGGATTATGAAATAGTAAAGGGGGAAGGGGGGAATGCTTAAAGGGGCATATTCATGTTGATAATTGGTTTTAAAGAACCTCAATGATTGTGTTGTCTGAATAGTTGGTCAAATGAATTTATTATGAGATATGGTTAAAGACATTGAAATAATGGACCATAAAAATGATGATGAATGAAAGATTTTAACATGGTATGCCACATGAATATTGAATTTTTTAAAAGAGATGCACCCTTATTGTTTTGTGTGTTATAATAATCAAGTGTTAGAAATTGGAAATGGGTTGTTAATTGAATGGTTATGGGTGTTGGTCATGGTGTTTCACACCATGATAGTGATGTTGTTCATGGTGGTCCACATCAAGGAATGGGTGGTGGTCATGGTGTTCCACATTATGGTAATGATGTTTGTCAAGGTGGTCCACATCATAGTTTGGGATTATTAGTCACAGTGTTCCACATCCCCAATTAGAATACTTGGACTTATGTTCCTTGTGTAATAATGTGTGACCCCTACTATATATTGTTCATAATTCTAGCATGAGTCAAAGCAGGTTTGGTGATATGGTGTTATTGTGTAACCCGAGAGCCTAGGGGGCTAGATGAAAACTATTTAATTATGAAACTTTTTTTACTAAATGTCTACCAATCATTAATTTAAACTACTTAATACACTATTATCATAATATATATTTCTTTATATGTCGTTGGTGGTGGAATACTTATTTGTACTCACACTCAACCCAGGGTGCCATTGGTACTCGAGCATATTTCATGGTTGCAGGTCAGGATAAGGTAAAATGACCAATAATGGATGGTTGAGTTGGTATATGGGGATAGAGCATGGATGAGGGGACCAAAATGATGTCGAGGCCCATTTTAGGGATTTTCCATGTGTTTTCATTTTTATTTTCCTTGATACATAACACTAGCAGTACATGATATGTTTACTGTAATTAGTTGTGGGAATTTACCCAATTTTGGGAATTGATTACATGATGCATGGTTATTGATTATTATTGCTTTAGTTATTTTCTATTTTGATTTTTTTTTATTTTGTTTCTATATTAAAGAGGGTATAGTATCTCCACATGTCTTATTAGACCCTCACTACTAGTCGGTAGTCTCTGGCGTACATGGAGGTGCGCCTAAGGTCACGTACTATATCAGCTCTGGGAACCGGTTTAGTGGCATCTGGGTCAAGACATTACAGATTGGTATCAAAGCCCTTTTTTTTGTATTACTATTTGTGAAAGGTATTTAGGATACTAGGATGTGTTGGGATTTTTAAATGAGCTTGTTCATGGGAATAACTAACCCATGTGTGGGAAAAAAACCAATTGCATAGGGTGGGATTGTTATTCTTGATGTTCAATTATTATAATTGGATGTTATTTCACCTTGGGTGATACACATGTGGTGTGATTTTATTGTTTTACTGAGATTTTACTCATGTTATATTATATAATTAGGCTTGTATATGCATGAATCATTTGAGGAACTTAGGGATTTATGTGACATGTATCATGTTAGGTACACACAAGAAAGTATGTTACAGTTGGGATGTGAAAATTTAAAATGCTTTTTCATTTCTTTATAGTTTAAAAGGAAAGTTCCCAGTAAAGAAGTACCAATGGTTTAAATTAAAATATATTAAATTAAAGGTTTAACATGGTTCCTAATAGTGATTTTGAAATTGTTTTGAAAGTTTAAAGATGTGAAAATTGTGTCAGATGGGAAGATTGGATTTTTAATGTTCAGTTTACCCAGAGTTAATCATGGCCCTGAATAGGGATGGTTGAGGGTATAGATAGTAATACAATTTTATATGATGGGATAGTGTATGTGGAATATATTTTTATAGATAGTTATGATCTCTATTTTGTTTAATTGTGACATAAATTATTATGTGTCCTAAAAACATTTCTTTGGAATTATATATAGATATCACCATGATGATGTTTACCGGTATGGTGATAGGAGGAAATTGTTGAGAATGAACCTCTAGTAGTGGGAAAAGAACCCCCATTGGTTCTAGGCAATAGGGGGGAAGAGCAGTTTCATGAAAACTTTTATCATTTTATGCATTTTATGGAGATAAACTCAGGATGGGTTGTGCCAAGTATGTTTGATTTGATGAGAGAGTTGTAGCTATAGCATTCTTAGAAGTTTTCCAGAGAGGGTGGACCTAAGGAAGTACAATTCTAGATTGAGTCTATCTAGATGATTCTGGATCACTTAGAGACTCCTCTGGAGAAGAGGTTCAAGTTGGAAGCTTACATGTTATGAGGACCAAATAATAACTCGTAGGATATTTAGGTTTGAGGTGAGTATTTGGAGGGCATGTTAAGGAAGGAATTATAGGATAAGTTCCTTGAACACTTTTACCCTGAAACCTTAAGGCAAGAGAAAGCTGCAAAGTTTATGCATTTGACCAAGGTATGTATGTCGGTGATGGATTATATTGGCCACTTCATTTATTTTTAATGTTTTTCTTCATAATTGGTAGGAGATGAGGAAACTATGATAAGGTGTCTTCAAGATAGAATTATATGTGAGATCAAGTCCCAGGTGAATATCTTTCATTTAAAAAAGATCATTGTGGTAGTGGACCAGGATCTCATTTCTGAAGGGAACTTGAAGGAGGATTTTAATGGTGGGAAGATAGTTTCAGTTGGGTGATCAGGTGGTGCATCATTCGATGGTAGGAAGCATTGTTATGAGAACTTACATCAAGGAAGTGGTAGATAGGGAAACTGAGATATTGGATTTGCCTTATAGGGCAGTAGTTATGTCATCTATTTTTAGTGTGGAAAGCTGGGTTACATGTGAGGTTATTTTCTTTGACCACCAGTGTAGTGTCGAGATTTTGGTGGGATGGGGCACCTATAAAGGTTTTGTAGGAACCCTCAACAGATGGTCAGTGATATAGGACCTAAGCTGATACAGAGCACTAGTAGGGGATCTACTACTTTGTATCTGTTATGAAGATAGAGTTAAACTGGACATACTGGTCGATGTGGGGGATGTGGTACTTTAGAAAAAAGGTCATATATACTAGTAGCATATTGTGACGCATGAGACACATAATGGATCCTAAGGTAGAGGGATAGGCCAGCTGCATGTAGTTTGGTCAGCACCCATCGATAGAAAGGTTGGGTCATTGACTGTCTGAAGTATGTTTCTCATAGATTTTACATTTTATATCATTTTATTTGATACAAGAGCTTCACCTTATTTTATATATACTTAGTTTGTGAATGTTTTGGGTATGGAAGTGGAGTTTATATATGTATTTATGTCGATCAGCATGTTGTTGGGGGTGTGATCATAGGGTATCCAATGTTGTGAAAAGTGTACCCTTGAATTTGGGGAGTACCATCTTCTTTGGGACTTGTTGATACTTGAAATTTCAAGTTTTTACCTGATGCTAGGAATGGAATAGTTGGTTATATACTGAGATCATATTGACTATTACCATAGGAGAGTGAGTTTCGCATCTCTAGAAGGTGACACTTATGTCCATCATGGAGAATGTAATATCCAGGCAGACCATATAGAACCAATTCATCAAAAATTGTGTGAGATAATGGCCTAGATGGAAGGTCTTATGATTGATTATGGGGGAGTGAAGCATGATGTATTAACTCCTATAGTGGATTGGTTTCAGGATGTGCTTCCTGGTGACTTTTTAGGTTTTCCACATGAGATATAGGTTGAGTGTATGATTGATTTATTACCTGGAACTGCTCCAGTTTTCATTCCACCATATATAATGGAACCAAAAAAGATTTAAGAGATTAAAAATCAGTTAGAGGAGTTAGAGGATAAGGGATTAATCTATCTGATAATGTCATCTTGGGGATCTATGGTGTTGTTTTCTAAGAAGGTGGATGAAACCTTACATTTATGTGTCAATTACCAAAAGTTGAACTATATGATGATTAAGAATTGGTATCCACTTTCATGTATCAATGATTTTTTTACCAGCTAAAGGTTGTGTTCTCTAAAATTGATATGAGATTAGGGTATCATCAGCTTAGAGTGAGACCTTCTGATATACTACTGATTTATTTTAGAAGTAGGTATGGTTTGTATGAGTTTGATGTGATGCCTTTTGGGATGACGAATGCACCTACTATGTTTTTGGATTTTATTAACTAAATCTTCCACCTTTATTTTGATCAGTCTATATTTTTATTCATGTATGGAATCTTAGTGTACTCCCAAACTCATTATGACCATATTAAACATCTTTACATAATCTTGAGTACAATGAGATAGCATTGGCTACATTTCAAGCTATAAAATTGTTATTTCTAGATCAACAAGGTACATTTCTTAGGACACATTATCCCATAGGAAGGTGTGTTAGTAGACCCAAATAAGGTCAAAGTAGTGGTTTCTTGGGAGTAACCTAAGAATGTTTTTGAAATCTGAAGATTTCTAGGTTTGGAGGGTTATTACTAAAGGTTCATCAAAGACTTATCTCACTTGGAAGCACTGATCTCAGGCCTGGCCAATAAGGGTATAAATTTTGAGTGGTCTCGGGAATGTGAGGATGCTTTCTAGGAGCTAAAGGGGTGTTTGACTATATTATTGATTTTGATCTTACCCGAACTGGGTGGGGAGTATACCTTGTACTGTGATGTGTTTGGGATTGGACTTAGGGAAGTGTTGATGTAGGGATACTGAGTCATGGAATATGGATCATGAAATTTTATTCCACATGAACATAACTATACTATGCACAACCTCAAGTTGGACACAGTGGTTTTTTCTCTAATGTATTGGAAACATTATCTTCTTGGTGAGAGGTTTACTATTTATACTGATAATAAGATCCCCAAATACATATATTTGAATCTATAAGAGAGGAGGTGGGTTTAGTATATGAAATCATTTGAATTTGAGCTAGATTATACACTCGGGAAAGTTAATAGTGTTACTGATGCATTGAGTCGGAATACACAGACTCATATGGTTTAGGAGTCTAGTTTTGAGTGGAAAATGATGTCCATGTTTTTTGATATACACATAGATGTTTAGGAAGGGAATAAATAGATAACACTTATATATTTATTAATTGTTACCTATCTTCTGAACATGGTAAATATGAGGTAGTATGAGGACTCAGAGTGCCTAGCATTAATGGAAAGCCTTGAAGGTGTGGAATTACCTCCTAGTTGGAATATAGATAATGATGTGGTTATTCACGTTCATGGTCATATTGTGGGGACAACATGTATGTGGGGGGAGCTGATGTGAGAGTTTCATGCTTCAAATTGGTCGGTGCACCCTGGTTTGACCAATATGCATCATGATCCTTATAGAAAATATTGGTGGTTGGGGATGAAAAAGAAGATTGTAGTTTTTTCAACATGATACTAGGCTATTAACAAGTGAAGGTTGAGCATCAATGAACTATTGGTTTGTTACAGTCTTTTCCATTCTGGAATGTGTGTGGGATGATTTTACTATGTATTTTGTTGTTGTTCTTATAAGGAATCTCTAGAAGAATGATGTGATATGGGTGATCGTGGATCGGTTGACAAATCTAGCCCATTTCTTGCCAATTCAGGAGACTTTTATAGTGGATTAATTGGGTGAATTTTATGTTCAAGAGATAGTAAATTTTCACAGGATTCCTTGGAGCATTGTTTTAGACATAGATCCATGTTTTACTTCACACTTCTACAAAGGACTATAGAAGGTTCTTAGTACTCAAGTGTTTTTTATTACAACCTTCCACCCATAGATGGATGGGAAATACAAGAATACTATTCTAGTATTAGAAGACATGTTGAGATAATTCATCCACAATTTTGGTATAACTTGGGAGAATCACCTAGAACTTATTTATTTTACCTATAAAAACAGTTATTAGGTGACTATTCTGATGGCACCATATGAGGTGCTCTATGGTAGGCCATGTTGATCACCTTTATACAAGATGGAATTAGGAGAATCATGGTTTTTAAGGTTCGGTATCATTTATCATATGTCAGGATAGGTTCATTTGATTTGTAAGCGTATGGATATAGAACAGATTAGGCTGAAGTCATATATTAATCGATTTCATTGACTTCTTGAGTTTATAGTGGGTGATTGTGTGTTTCTTTGAGTGTCTCCAATATTGGGACATCATAAGATTCAAAAATAGGGTAAGTTGGGTCTCAGGTTTGTTAGGTCTTTTGGTATTATGGAGAGGATTAGACCTATGGCATACCAATTGGATCTTCTATATATATATAGTGTTATGTGTGAATTTTTTTCATGTGTCAAAACTTTGGTAGTATCACCCAGACCCTTCTCATATGATTGGTGTTGATGATTTTGAACTTGAGACTGATTTATCCTTTAAGGAGAATTCAGTTCTTATTGTGGATAATAGTGAGAAATTTTTATGGGGTATGGTTGTACCATTGGTGTGAGTGTTGTGGAAGCATGACCATGTCCAGGAAGAAACTTGGGTGAGAGAAGCTAATATGTGGGCCCAGTGGCCTGATTTTTCACCTTAGAGGCTTACTAAGGATAGAGAATGTAGTTTTATGATGAGATGTTATAAGGTGGGGAGGTATAATATCCCAAACTTCTAACAAGGTATGTTTTTGTTTAAATTTTGGTTAAACTCCTTTAAATTGGTTGATGAAATGCTTCACATGAGTAGGGAAGGTCTTGGGAGTGTTTCGAGGATTCAAGACACAAAAAATAGAAAAGGCGGTCATCCAGTGCATAGTGAATGGTTGGTGTAAGGTTAGTACTAACCATGTTCCAATACTGTGCACCTTGGAGAAGGGAGGTGCATGATTTGTAAACCATGCAAGGGGGTCTGGAAACCATGTAGCCTTGGACAAAGCCAACTACATAGCCTCTATACGGTTTTCCAAATAGTGTGGTCTCCCTATAAAACTATAATGCTTGGTTTCCTCTTAGACATAGGGAACCACATGGTTGGCACACATTTTGGAAAACCGTACACCTCTTAAAAAGAGGGCATTTTCCCATTTTGACCTCCCGAACTTAAAGGTTTCTTACCCTATTTTCTTCTTCATTCTACTCCAACTGCAAGATTTATGAACCAAGGATCCCTCCACCTTCAAGGAAATTTCTCCCTTAATCTTGGGTCATTTAAAGCATCGTTGGTTTTTAATCAAAGCTTTGGGTGAGTCTTTGTGTCCTTTTTCTTCTATTTTCTAGAAGGGGATTTGTGTGGTTGTTCTTTCTCTTTTGAATCTCATAAACCCTACTTTTCCAAGGAATTATTATATTGGGAATTGAAGGTTGTTTAATCTTGAATCAAGAGTCATGTTTGAGTGATTGGTTGTCAATGACCCTCAGGTAGGTGTTTTATACACTTTCTCCCAATGTCTTGGTATTATTATTTTGTATGTGGTTGTGCCAATGTGTTTCCTTATTACACACCTGTGTTCTTAACTAAGAAAAGTAATTTGGGGCCTTTATTGATGTGTGATACCCTTCATGGACCTCATAGGGCCTATTGATGAACTTAAGACCGAGCCTATGGCCACCCATGGGGTGTGTCACTCCTTTGATAATGGTGAAATGGGTTATAAATGGTGGGATAAATGAGTTAATTATTTTAAATTGGTTTTTTGTGAGGCATAGTTTGTTATCATGGTGTAAGGAGTTTTTTGGTTTGATTCAGGGATTTAATGTCTTATGAAATAATAAAGGGAGAGGGGGGAATGATTGCAAGGTAATATTCATGTTGATAATTGGTTATAAAGAGATTGAATGATTATGTTGTATGACTGGTTAGTTAAATGAATGGATTATGAGATTTGGTTAATGACATTGAAAGTAATGGACCATAGAAATAATGATAAATGAAATATGTTAACATGGTATACCACATGAATATTAAATTTTGAAAAGAGGTTCACCCTTATTATTTTGTGTGTTAAAATGGTCGAGTGTTGGACCTTGGAAGTGGGTTGTTAATGGAATGGTTATGGGTGTTAGTCATGGCATTCCACGCCATAGTAGTAATATTATTCATGGCAGCCCACATTGAGGATTGGGTGTTGGTCATGGCGTTCTGCATTGTGGTAATGATGATGGTCATGATAATCCACATCATAGTTTGGGATTGTTGGTCCTAGAATTCCACATCCCTGATTAGAATACTTGGACTAATGCTCCTTGTGTAATAATGTGTGACCCCTATTGTACATGGTTCAGAATTACAGCATGGGCCAAAGTAGGTTTGGTGAGACAAGTGTTATTATGGAACTTGGGAGCCTAGGGGATAGATGAAAATTGTTTAATTATGAAACATGTTTTATTAACCACTTTCCAATCATTCATTTATACTTTTTTATAACTATTATCTAACTAGATATTACTTTAGACACCCAGTACTACAAATCTGAGTTTATCCAGTACTAGGATTTATCAACGCTAGCTAAAAGCACTCATAAAGGGTCCTTTTATCAGCACTAATAAAAAAGTACTGATACAGGGGGGCCCTTTATCTGTGCTTTTAAAAAAACTAATAAATCCCACCTCTTTATCCGTGCTACTAAAAAATCATTGATAAAGACCCACCATTTATCAGCGCTTTTTTACTAGCGCTGATAAATGCCCTCTTTATTAGTGCTTTTTCCCTAGCATTGATAAAGGGTATATTTCATAAAAAAATTATTTCATTAGAAATAATATATTAATATATAAATATATTTATATAAATATAAATATAATTTTTTTTAAATATGATTTAGATATGGATAAATATGTATTTACACTTAATATATCAGATATTTAGTGAAAATAGATTATAAAATAATTAAAAAAATATTATTAATTAATAATTTGCTAATTATTATCAAGTAATAGTCATTTAATAACAATTTTATGACATAAAAATTAAATAAATTAATGAATGGTCTAAGATAAGTTGAAAACATGACTTGAACTTCAAACGGCTATAACTTTTGATCCACGTGTCCGTTTGGGCTCTACCACATATCAAATCAAATTATGTGAAGAGATTTATGCCATGGTGACCTAAGGGAACCTCGATCAAATTTTTTTAGGCCAAAAAGGTCCCAAAAGGCCTCCAAAATTGAGTTTTTAGTCGGGGATTCCCAAATTTTTAACATTCGATGGAATTTCAACCTTTTTTAAGGATATCTTATTATATTTTTTTGATGGAGATGGAATTTATTCCCAGATCTTACATTCATATTGATATTATGGTTTTGAAGTTTTATCATTTTTAATAATGTAGTTTTATTTATAATTAAATATATGATTTTTTTTATATTTACTTATAATAAATCAATTATATAAATACGTATTTACATAAAGTTCTATTTTTAAATATATAAACCATATGAAAATAAATATTTATTATTAATTTCATTTAAAATAAATAATTATCCATTTTATTTATCTTATAAAAATTCATTAATATTTATATATATACTTATAAAAGTAAATATGTTTGTATATAAACACGTGTGTGTATTAATAAACATATTTATATTTATATTTATATTCTAATATATATAAAGGAATATTAATATATAATATATTTAAATAAATATAAGTATGTATATATATATCACACACTTATAGATATATACAAATAAATAAAAATATCATAAAAATAAATGAAAACGTGCATAAAAGAGTGGTAAAGGGAATCCAGTTGCATAAGGGGGGTCATGGGATCAAATCTAGGTGAATGCACGTATTTGGGGTAACATTCAAGTGCTGAGGAAGGGGGTCTTCATGAATGTTATGGAATGGTGGGGTAAGGGTGTGGAAAGCACTGAGAATGGGTTCATGAAAATAATATTTTTTTAAAAAAAATTAACAACGCTAACAAATAATTTGTAAAGGGTTCCTTTATTAGCACTTTTTTTAGTGTTGATAAAGGTCGACTTTTAACATCGCTCACAATATATGCTCTTTTTAATCGCTGATAAAACCCCTTTACTAGCACTATTAAAATCCATATTTGTAGTAGTGACACTATTTGAAATTGCTTATATTCCCATGGATCTATACCCAAATTTTAGAGAAACCATGGGTATATATTTTTTACCTGAACCTATACCCACGGTTTCAAAAAACCGTTGATATAGGTTGAGATATACCAACGGTTTTTTAAAAACTGTGGATATATCCCTTTGCATAGGCAGGATCTCTTAGGCTCCTCCTACCCCTCCTTAGTATAACCCTAATTCTCCCACCAGCCTTGACATCCTCCCTCCCCTCCTCAAGTCATTTTGGGTGACATTGCACCCATTGGCTAGGTGTTCTTCCTCCATTTGTGGTAGTTTTTTTATTGCGATCTTTGAGAGGTAAGATTTCCTCCCCTTCACTTGTTTCTTCTCTTATCTTCCTCTATTTTTATGGGCGTGAGTCACTTCTATAAATCTACTTTGAGTCAACATGTGTATTTATAATTTTTTTGGATATTATAAAAAATAATTTGCTTTCACTGTAGTTTTTTTAACATTTTTTAAAAGTGTTTTATATTACATGGGCATGATTTTCCATTTTAGTTTATGTATTTTGTGGGAAAATAATTTCACAATGGTTTATTTTATCACTGAACCCTAGTTTTTAACCACAATGTATTTGGTTAGTATGCTTCAGCCTATATGAGAACATAGTTTAATTTTCAAGACTTGGGTCACCAAAATCATTTATTATAGTTGAGACCATTTTAGATTATGAATGTACCTTATAATGGAGATTTTTAAATTTAGAGATCAAATGAAACCCATAAATTGAAGGTCACTATATAAAGAAGCTGAAAACCTTAACTTTAAAATAATGAATTGAGAGATAAGTCAGGTTGAAGGCACTAAATTGATGGATTTTGGAAGGTAACCCAAATTTAGGCATTTTTTCAATTTTTGATTTATTAATTTAGTTTTCATGGTTGAATTACCTTACTCATCAAACTAATATTTAATGAGGAACATGAATAAACTTGAACATCTATAGAAGGATTCATCCATGAGATCCACTAGAACTCAATATTTGGTTGTATCTCTTTTGTATTTGGCATAATTATGTCCCATATTTCATCTTATTAATTTTTTCATAATGAATTTGTAAAGATAAAGGAGATAATATCATTCATGTATAGCGGATATTATAATATGTTTTTCAAGGTCATATCAATTGCATAATCTAGTTAGTTTGAATAATATAAGTAATGTTAAACTTAAATAAAATCCTTTCATGACTAAATGACATCCTCAATTATGTTTTCAAATGAGAAGACCTCTATGGATAAGAAATATACATTTTTCTACTAGTATTCCTTAGTTGTTCATTATTATAATACATGCACCTTGTTTAGATTTCTCTGAGTATGCCTTGGTTTTTTTTTATGATATTTCTTATTCTTTGTTAAGATGGATAGTAGAGTATTCTATAATGGTCATTTACATCAGTCGTTGTATTAAATTTTCTTTCATGTTAGTGTTCTTTAATTTACTCTACACTATACTTTTAATTTGTATTTGTATTTAGATATCATTGTAATTATGGTTTACATTTTTTATTGGAACATAACTTTTTCCCCTGTAATAAAAGGATAGAATATGGATGTATCATACCGATCATATTTCAACAGAGTTTCAAGAGAATTTGGAAACTTTTTTAGATTTTTCATCTAAAAATTCTTCAGATGGAGTTCGTATATAGTGTCCATGTTATAATTATGTTGGAATACTATGGTTAATCTGGGAATAAGTTAGATACCATATAATGAAAGCTAGATTTAAAACAAACTATTATGTTTGGTATCATGATGGAGAGATGATACAATATTCTATTATTCATGAATAGAAAGAAAGAAGTGGTATGAGGGATTTTATATTTGATCAGTTTCCATTTGTGAATCATCACGAGAGAGATATTATGCTATTTCAAGAAGGCAATGATATCAATACACATGAGGAAAAGACTAAATATGATGATGTTGAGAGAGTGAAAATTTTAATGGATGATTCCAAAACTCATGTATATCAGAAATGTACTAAAATGAAAAGGTTGTAATTTTTAATGTGGTTATATCATGGAAAAATCATGTATGTAATTTCTAATACTTCCATTGATTATATTCTTACCTGATGGGGTAAATATTCCCTCAAATCATTACCTTCTTACACTAGCATTCTATCTCTCTCATGATGGTTCACAAATGGAAACCAATCAAATATAAGGCATGGAAGTTATTCCCTTGAATCATTATAAGTCGTGTAAGTTAATTAAGTAGAATGAATTTTCTATTAATAAAATCCATGATTGTTTGAAAGATTACAGTTTATTTTGGGAGGAAATAACTAACATTAATGATTGTAATGAATGTGGTGTATCTCGATGGAAGGAAAATTCCAATGGAACACCATCTTGTGTGCCATAGAAAGTCATGTGGCACTTTTTATTGATTCGAAGGCTTAAAAATCTATCCATGTCTGCATAAATCTCATCCAATATGCAATGGAATTATAATGAGAGAATTAAAGGTAATGATGAGTTGTTTTATCCTTTATATGGATTATCATTGTGAGAATTTTATACACAATATCCTAATTTTGTAGCTAAGGAGCGTAATGTTAGGTTGGGTCTATTCTGTGATGGTTTTAATCTGTTTAGTCATATGCTTACTGCTCACAGAACATAGCCAGTTTTTATTCATGTTTATAATATTACTCTATTGATGTGTATGAAAAAACCTTTCACTTTCTTAAGTATACTAATATTTGGATCTTTTGATCCTGGAAATGATATAGACGTCTACTTGTAGCCTTTAATAAGAGAGTTTAAGTAGCTTTTGGATATGGGTGTTTCAACATTCGATTCTTCTTCAAAAAAATATTTTAGATGTGTGATGCCCTTCTATGGAATATAAATGATTTCCCAGCTTATGTAATGATGTGTGGTTAGACCATGAAGGGATAATTATCACGTCTTATTTGTATGAATAATACATGATTGATAAGGCTTAAATATCATCATAGTTTCAGTTTTATGGGGCATCAAATATTCTTGTCAATGGATCATCAATACATGAATAATTGTCAGAGTTTTGATAATACCATTGACACTAAATAGCCACCTCAACATATTTCAAGAACTTATGTGCTTAATAAATTGAAAGATTATAGTTTTCAGTAAGGAAGGGTCATATGTAATCTAAAAAAGAGGAAAAATTTGACATTGAAGCCACTTACAATTGGGAAAAGAGAAGTGTAGTTTTTGAGTTTCCATATTGGTCTACCAAATTGGTACGTCATTATTTAGATGTAATGAACATTGAGAAAAATATGTGTGAAATATTGATTTCAATTTTTCTAAATATAAAGGGTAAGACCAAAGATGACTTTTGGTCTCTTCAGGACTTATTAGATTGGGGTATTCAACCGGAACTGCATCCTGTGTGTATCAATAAAAACAAATGGAATGTTCCTTGTGCTTCTTATGTGATGAAACCTTTAGAGAAAAATAATTTTTTAGAATTATTAGATAATATCAAGGTTCCTGATGGCTATTCCAACAACATATCTAAATGAGTCAATATAAGGTATTTGAAACTAAAACCCCTAAAAACTGATGATTATCACATCCTTCTTCATGAATCAATTCCAATAAAAATCCATCATTTTCTATCCAATAATTTAAGGTTGAGAGTGATTTGATTATTCCATTTTTTTGGAGACCTTTGTGCTAGAATTTTATCAAAGTCTTTCTTGATAAAAATGAAAAAAGAGGCTTCATTAATTTTGTGAAAGTTGGAAAAAAATTCCTCCATCATTTTTCACATGCATGCTACATTTAACAGTTCATATTCCAACCGAAACACTTCTTGGTGGACCTATTTATTTTCATTGGATGTATCTTATTGAAAGAAATATGTGCCCTATAAAATCTTATGTCTGAAATAAGAACGATCTTGAAGGTTCTATTATGAGAGGTTATTTGACTTAAGAATGTGTGGATTTTTGTTCAATGTATTTGTCTGATGTGAGAATAAGGCATAACTAGCCAATGAAAAATAAATATGATAAGTATGGGGAAATTGATCCCTTGTTTCCATATCTTCCCCAAATAGGAATAATTCATGGTTTATATACATTGGTTGCATTGAGCCTTGAAGAGTGGGATATGGCACATCGTACAGTCTTGTTTAACTGTGGTTTTTTCAATGACTATATCAAGTAAGTAGTTTGAATATTTATATGTTATCTCATAATATTTAATTTCACATATACCTTAAACTTTTATTATCATTTTTATGTAGGGAACATACAAAAATTATAAGCAGAGTTCATCAATCTTTTCCTTTGAGAAGGAGAGAGGATTTACATAGCCAATAGTTTTCTGCTTTGTTGAAATCAAAGGTATGAACATTACTTTAATTAAATTAAAATATATATATTCATTTAATTTTATTATTCATGTAAATTTTAGGTATTGATTTTACCTATTGACCTTGTTTCTCAAGAATTAATAGCATTGGATTTTAGTCCCAATTCTTTTGTTCGTGAATGCAAATATTTAATAATCAATGGATATAAATTTGTTACAACTGATCGAGTGATGAAAATGAGAACACAACATGATATAATTATGTTAACTTCTATAACATATTGTTATGCTAGTGTATTAGATAGTCATCCCCGATATGAAAATGTGTTATTATGGACTTGTTGAGAAAATATTGTTATTGGATTACCACTCTCAAGATCGAGTCACTATGATGAAATGTAAATGGTTTGATTCAATGACATGGAATGGTATATTTATTAATAATTGTGGATTCAGAGTTATTGACATGATTCAATTCCAAGCTACTGATGAACCATACATTTTGGCATCAATGGAAAAATAATTGTTTTCTGTGAAAGATCGTATGAGACCTAATTATAGTGTCATTAATGAAGTAATCCCAAGACATATTTTTCATGATTTTAGGGATTAAATTGATACCATTCACTCCTTCATTGGTGTTGACCAAAATATTGCATTTAATGACTCAAATTGTTCCATTGTGATAGTTGATGTTGAACCTGAAGTAGTGGTGGGTAATATATAGAAGAAACTATATATGTTCACAGTTCATTCGGTTTATCTAAACATGGGTTTCTCAGGTTGGTATTATTATAATTACTTTAACTTTGTTTCAGTTTGGAATGATATGTTTGTTTTAGTATTTTTTGGTTTTGTTGCATTTAATTAGATTTATTTCAATTCAAAAAACCAGTTTTAAAATGGGTTTTTAAAAAATGTATAACTTGGTTTTAAATTATTGTTACTAAAACATGTTATGACATTGTTTATGACTTCTTTGAATTCTAAGTTTTATCCATGATTTTTAAAAAATATTTCTAAAAAATATACATTTCATTATTATATATATTATAAAAAATACTTCAGAAGTTCGAATGAAGTGATTATTTAATGTTGATCGATAGATATGTGAGCATAGGTTTCCTCCTCTTCTTCCCTTAGTGGGTATAATAATTATAATATTTTTTGTTCTGCATTACATATAATGTAATGTTCATATTCTTTATCAAAAAAACTTTAGAGACATTTAGTTTCACCAGAGTTGACTCCTCCTCATCCTACTACAACGGGTTTGAGCGAGGATGCTCTTAGACCTAGATGCACACCCCGACCCAATAGCAGACACCCCATCTACCACACATTTCCATCCTCCACTTGAGCCTCTGGGTATGTTCCCACCCATGCCTCCATCATTATCTCGTTTAACCCCTTCTTCTCATATCATGTCTATGCCGCCTCTAGGGATGTTTCCACCTTTACCATATCCATAACCTTTGATGTATCCCCAACCCTGCTTTCCAAATCCTATCATGTCTACACCACCTCCATATCCTACTATCCATCCAGGATCTGATGATTTTGTTCCTTCGGCTTCCACTCCAGTGCATGCAGATCACCTATAGCATACATAGGAATGAACACATCCTTTAGAGGCTACTAATCCAGGACAACCCATGAATCAATCAGAGCCTATTGAGTGGCCTATATAAAGTTTTTTTTATTATAAGTTTGTCAAGTTATATCACATCATTTTGGTCATGTTTTACTATTACTTAATTGTTCTTCATTTTCCCTTTTTATCTTATTCAGTGGAATCTTTTAGTAGGAAATGTAGGTGCACCCATATGCGGGAATCCTGGAATCTCCAAACATAAATAATGGTGGATTATAATGAAGAAAGTCAAATGATAGGTAAAAATTTTAGGCAGTTTCTAAGTTTCATGTCAACTTTATCCAAGTATGATGATATCATTCTGGTAAAACCAGTCTCATAGAGATATATCGATAATGACATCAAGGACAAATCATGAGAGGAGATATGGGTAAGAAAATTTGTTAAATTTATATCTATATTATTTTTGTACTTATATGAATTAACATGTTCATTGTAGTATTGGTTTAACTTTCCTGACGGTGAAGCTACTAAGTTTGAAAGGTTAATGGATCATGGGGAGTTATAGAGATCATATAAGCATGATTTATATGTTGGTTAGATGAGTAGAGTCGGTTTTGATTTAGAGGGTGTTCCCATATTCCCCAACTGTCCAAAAGCACAATATCAAAAAATGATCACATATTGGAACAATGATGAGTTTAAGGTATTCCTAATCATTAATGGTCTGCATATAAAATTTAATTCTTATTACTTGAATTGAATTTTTTTTAGGATACATCAGGAAAAAAATGAACAAAGATTCAATGACATATTTGTACACATTGGGTGCACTGTAATGCCCAATCATGAGAAGCATCAGGTACTTTAATATGAATAGAAATAATATCTATGAAGTTCCTAGTCAGGATCCAAGTATCATTGAGAGGGGGAGGGTTGAATCAGTGATATCCTTTTACTTTTTATGTTTCCTTCTTTTTGAAACAACCTTCGCATCCTGTTAAAGGGTTTCTTCCCTACTGAACACACACAACCAC
The DNA here is from genome assembly GCA_963277665.1 of Viscum album. Classification (NCBI taxonomy): domain Eukaryota; kingdom Viridiplantae; phylum Streptophyta; class Magnoliopsida; order Santalales; family Viscaceae; genus Viscum; species Viscum album. The sequence goes on along the minus strand of OY728135.1, from coordinate 1,898,384,716 downwards.
AGGAACACAAGATTTATAAGGTTCGCTACTCAACAAGAGTAGCTACGTCCTTGGTATGGTACAGAAACAATCTAGTACCACACAATTCACTAAAAACAATCCTTTGATGTGGAATAAAGCGAGTAGGATATTCCCTTACACTCGTGTAGCACTTTGAAAACAATCCAATAGTTCATGTTCTGCCTCTTAGAACAAATAAGGTAAAACAATGTTTCTGTTCTTCTTGATGAATTTTCAAAAATCAAATATTTCAAAACAATTCATCACTTTCCAACCCAAAATCTCGTAAGAAATCACATGTGCACAACTGAATATGTGTGAAGACCACAACTTTTTCACGCAGTCTTTATGGTATATTGCATGAAATTCAAATTCCTTGTGCAGAAAAATACACTTTTGGCATGGCAATCCTATTTCACGCAACTTATTTTTTTGTGAGACTTTTCACTTTTTCACGTAACTTCCCTTTTCTACGAAAACTGATTTATTTTCGTGCAACTCACTCAGCATATAATTTTACACACTTCAGATCTTTGAATTTCTCTAATTGTCGATCCTTTTTAAAATGAGAGGAGGTCACATCGTATTTATAGGCATTTTTGACTCTCACGAAAAACACTAATCTGCACGTAAAACCCTCTTCATGCGAGTAAAAACTCTTTCATGCAACATCATATTTCATGCACTTTTTTGAGTTTTTCATGTGCTTCATGCCTTTTCCATTTTTATCCATTATGATCTCAAAACAACCCTTATGCACAAAATTTTAAACAACTTTCCATATTGCGTGAAAAACCAATCTTTCACACAACATCATTTTTTGTGCACTTTTCCCAATTTTTCACGCACTCTATGCCTTTTCCAAATTTCAATTTTCTAATCCTGAAACATCAATTTCATGCAACTATTCAAACCCCATTTAATTTATCACACAACTTTCTCTACCAAAAATTCATGTCTTCATCTTTTGATTTTCAAGCCCAAAAAATTTGCAAGCACTGGAGAACAGCGCCACCTTCAATATATGCTTCGTCCATAACCTCCGTGTTTATTTTCTGTGATTTTTATTCTTCAAAAACTCTTCTTCTTTCATCAAAAACTCCACTATCATGATATATATACTTTGATAGATCAGCTTTAGTATCGTTATAGTTTCCATGGAAAGTACTATAACTTCCCTATCTTCCACCAGCATCTTTCCTTCCAATCAAAACTGTATATGAATGGAAACACCTTTACTCCCCATTTCGTTTATAAGGCTTGAATCATAAGTTCTCCTAACTTATGATATTTTTGAAATATAAATCATCAAATCATCATCTGATTTCTCCAAGGCTTTTACAAAATGAATTGATTTATGATCTTTGACAACAAAAGACAACACTCTACAAAAGAAAACTCTTTGAACTTCTTTCTCCATCCAACTTGGTCCCAACAATATAGATTTATATTGTTACTTAGTTAGTTTTGTATGATAAAATTTAAGTTTTATTGTCATTAATTCCTTTAATATAAGGCTAAAAATACCCCTTTCAAATGTCCTAATGGCCTAATGTCCAATTGGTTAATTGTATTAATGACATAATGGCCAATTGGCCTTATAGGTTAATGACCAATTGGCTAATTGGCCTAATAGTCAATTGGCCAATTGGCACAATGGCCTAATGTCCTAAATAGCCTGATATCAATTGGCCAATTGGTCTAATGTCCTAATGGCCACTTGGTCTAATGGCCTATTGGTAAATTGTACAATTGGACCAATGACCAATTGGACCAATAGCCTAATGGCCTAATGGTCCAGCAGCCTAATGTCCAATTGTCCTAATGTCCTAACAACCAAATGGCCAATTTTTCTAATGGCCTAATGGCCAATTGGCCTAGTAGGATAATGGACAAATGATCAATTTTCCAATTTGACTATTGGACTATTGGTTTAGTATCCAATTGTACTAATGGACAATTAGACTAATGGCCAATTGTCATAATGGAGTAACGACCTAATGGAATAATGACCTAATGTCCAATTGACCTAATATACTAATGGCCAATTAGGCTAATGTTCTAATGGACAATTGGCCTAATAGCCTAATGTCCTAATGGCCAATTTTCCTAATGGACTAATGACTAGTTGGCCTAATCACCAATCGACCTAATGGCATAACGGACTAATGTTCCATTGGCCTAACAACCAATTGGATTAATAGACACTTGGTCTAACGGCCTATTGGCTAATTGGCCAATTGAACCAATATCCTAAAGGCCTAATGGCCTAATGACCTAACGTCATAATGTCCAATTGTCCTAACAGCCTAATAGCCAATTGGTCTAATGTCCTGATGGAAAATTGAACTAATGGACTAATGGACAATTGGATAATTGGAATAATGGGCTAATGGACAATTGGTTAATTGGCCTAATGGCCTAACGACCAATTGGACTAACAGCCTAACGACCTAATGGACAACTGACCCAATGGCCTAATGACCCATTGGCCTAATGGCCTAATATCCAATTGGCCAATCGACCCATTGGCCTAATGTCCTAACGGCCTAACGACCTAATAGAAAAATGGCCTAATAGTCAATTGGCCTAATGGACTAATTGGTTGACCTAATGGCCTAATGGCCTAATGGACAATTTATATAATAACCTAATGTCTAGTTGGCCTAATGGCCTAATGACTAATTGTTCAATTGTCTAAATGCCCTAATGGTCTAATATCCTGATGGACAATTAGACTAATGGTCTAATGATCTAATGTCCAATTGACCTAATGTCCTAATTGGACTAATGTCCAATTAGCCTAATAACCTAATGGAAAATTGGCCTAATGGACTAATGGTCAATTGGCCTAATGGCCTAATGACCTAATGGATTAATGTCCAATTGGCCTAATGGAATAATGACTTAATGACCAATTGGATAATTGTCCTAATGGACTAATGGAAAATTATCCAAATGACTTAATGTCCAATTGGCCTAATGGCCTAATGGACACTTAGCCTAACGGCCTAATGGCCACTTGGTCCAATGGCATGCTGGCCAATTAGACAATTGTCCCAATGGCCTAATGGCCTAATGGAAAATTGGCCTAAGTTCTTAATATCCTAACGATAAATTAGCCTAATAGACTAATAACCTAATTGGCTAATTGGACTAATGGCCTAATGGATAATTGGCTTAATAGGATAATGGAAAATTAGAAAATTGGCCTAATGGCCTAACAACCTAATGGAAAATTGGCCTAATAGCCAATAATCCTAATGGCCTAATTCCCTCATGGCCAATTGGCCTAACAACCTAATGGTTAATTGACCTAATGGCTTAATGGGCTAAGGGCCAATTGGCCTAATGGCGTAACGACCTAATGGACAATCGGCCTAATGGTCGATTGGCCTAACAACCTAATGGTCAATTGGTCAATTGGCCTAATAGACTAATGGCTAATTGCCCTAATAGCCTAATGGCCAATTAGCCTAATGGGATAATGTACAATTGTCCTAATGGTCAATCAGTCTAATGGCCAATTGGCCTAATAGCCTAATGGTCACTTGGTCTAATGGTCTATTGTCCAATTGGCCAATTGGCCCAATGGCCTAATGGCCTAATAGCTAATTGACCTAATGGCCTAATGGCCTAATGGCCTACTAACCTAATGGCCAATTGGCCTAATAGCCTAATGGCCTAATTGACCAATTGGACTAATGGGATAATGGCATAATGGCCAATTGTCCTAACGGTCTAATGGCCTAAGGGCCTAATGGCCAATTATCCAATGGGCCTAATGGCCTAATGGCCTAATGGTCAATTGGCCTAACGGCCTAATGAACAATTGGCCTAATATCCAATTGGGATAATGGTAAATTGGACAATTTTCCTAATGTCCTAATGGCCTAATGACTAACGGTCAATTTCCCAATTGGCCTAATGGCCTAAGGGCCTAACGATCTAATGACAAATTGGACTAATGGTCTAACGACCAATTGACCCAATTGGCCTAATAACCTAATAGCTAATTATAAAATTAGCCTAATGGCCTAATGGCCTAATAACCATTAGGTCGTTATCCAATTAGCATTAATTATGACTTAGAAATAAAATATTTATATTTAAAGAATATAAATTATTCATAAATACATAATTTGAATTATTCAAATTAGGGGACTTATTTTGATATTATTGAAACCAAATCAAAATATTTTTTATGATTTATTTAATCAAGGATTAAATGTTTTTAAATATGTTAAATTTAGATTATCTAAATAGTTTTTATAATAAATTGAAATATAAAATATTTATATTTAATAAAAATGTCATATATATATAAATGAAATTCCATATAATGAATAATATGGAGTTTATATTATGAAATGAATATAAAACATTCATATTCAAGATTATGGAATGTTCATAACGAGTAGATAAAATTATAAAGTGTTTATGATTAGCTTTTATTTATGATTTTTTCATCAATTTTTATTACATGTTTAAATTTATGAATTGTTCGTTCATTTAAAAGTTATTCCCTTTTATTATTATTCAAGATTATAAAATATTTATATTATGAATACACTATTGGAAATTGAGTTATTTGTGACGGTCTATTTGCGATGGGACCTTGTCGTAAATATTTTTTCTGAGTTTTTAAAAAACCCTATTGCGATGGGCTTGTCGTAAAAAGCTTAAAAAATTATATTAATAAAATATAGTAAAATAATATTGAAAATAAAAAAAAAATAATAATAATTAATAATATTTTTAACAATAATAATAATATAAATAATATTAATATAATAACGATGATAATATAAATAATATTAATACAATAATAATAATATTATTAATATTAATATTAATAAAATAATATTAATAAAATAATATTAATAAAATTAATAATAATAAAAATAATAATAATAATAATAATTTATAAAATAATAAAAACCTCAATATTCGCAAAAATATAAAAAAAATAAAATAATAAAATAATAAAATAATAATGATAATGATAATAATAAAGTAATAAAATAATAAAAAATTAAATAATAAAAACACAATATTAGCAGCAATATAAAAAATGCACTATATAGAAATGTAAATATATAATATTACAAAAAAATACATTCAAATGTTTTATCATAAAAAAGTAAATACATCACTGAGGGAGAGGGTCTTCTGGAGGAGCTAGAAGAGATAGAGGAGATGGTGGAGGGAACTTCATCCTTAAACCATAAGTCAGACATTACATGTACTCCATCGTCTACTTGTGTTACTGCTGCCACCATCGACGTATCTCCTCCTATCATTACTACTGCTATAAACAGAGCTCTTCTTGCTCCCTATGCATACTCTTTATAAGCTAACCCTGAGCTTGCAGTTACTCCTGATACTATGCAATAGATGATGATGACTCTCCACATGCTCTTCTCGAGTTGCATGCCGACATCGCAACAGAACCATAATAACTCTCAGGCATCAATCAAGAGCTAATACCAACAACTAAATTTTTCTTGAAGGCATGTTGGGTCACCTGTATCTATGTTGCCTCATCAAATCTTGTTGAACTGGTCTAATCCTAGGTCTCGGCCTGACTCTCAGTCTGTTTCTGAGACATCACATCCACATATGACTCCTTTAATTGAAATTTAAAATTAAAATAGTTAAAATATTACTTGTAGTTAATTTTAAAACTCGAAAATAAATTATACTGACCACAATCTGATGCTGGTAATCATCTCTAATCTCTCTAGTGACAGGATCATTGTACATCCTTCTATAAATATCAAACTTTGTAATATCAAGCTATTCGATTACCTATATGAATATAAAATAAAGAATTTACATTTAAAGTTATATAAATTAATTAAAGAAATGTATTTACCATATGTTCCCTATTCATACTGAATATATGACTATTAACACGATGTGTCACCTCCTGTCTCCTCTAGTTTTGTCAACCTACTGATGATCTCCTCTAAAAATAGCCACTCATCCAGTGTGAACATAATTCATCCCAAACCTGAGATGATATGTAATCAGGTCATTAGATGCAGCAAGACTCATCAAACTCTATGACTCCTACTTTCCTCATTGTTTTTCTCCTAAAATTATACAAAAACTGATGGCAACGATCACGCATACAACCCTCCCATACCTTCCATATAGAGTCATGCATGCTTTCATTGATGGGATACCATAACCCAACAAACAATTAATAATATCAAGTTATTAATTAAATAAATTTCAAAATAAATATTATTTATTTTAATTCTAGCCAATGATCGAACATGCAGCGTTGAACATCTATGAGAATCTGATCCCATGTAACCCATGATCCAGAAAAATAATTTCGCAATATAGCACTCCATTTTCCAATAACTATGTGCTAAAAGCTATGAAAAAAAAGAACAAATAATCAAACAATTAGTATATAAATAAATTAATGATAATTAATGAAAACTAACTAAAATACACAAGTAAACATACCTCTATATGTGTGGATTGAAGACAAGATGTGGACGTCACTTGGGATAGGGTTAGGAATCATCAATCCCGCAAGACCACGACCCCTCTGAGTCATCACTACATCGCCAGCAATATGAGGGTCAAATGATCCAACATTCTACTCATCACTAGGTAGATTAGAACCCTCCAAATCATGAAACAAATATGATTCCATTTGAAACATGAAATGACTATTGTTAGCAAATAGTTAAAAACAACTATTATATATATATATTATATGGTTATAACCAGTATTTAACTATTTCAATTTTCATCTTCATCCTCGTCTTCATATATGACGGTGTAAATATCTTCATATTCCTCCTCAGTATCATCAATTTCCATAGGAGTTTCAGTTTCATCATCTCTTGTCATTTCAAATTCATTTGTTACATCAATAACGTCATCGTCACCATCGACCCTTAACTGTGGGTTGACATCATCGATATTCGTGTCTCTTCATGGAAAAGATGTATTTGGAGTTGTCTCTAGAAAAAATTCAATTCTTTTCACTTTAGTGGAACCACATTCACTTTAAATAAACTAATTTTCCCGAGATTTCATTTTTATTGTGCTCCACCAATCACCCAACTCTCTTGAAGTAGCATGGTAATTTTCATAATAAAAATTATGTGCCTGATAAGCCAATAAAAATGGTTCATTTACTGCAATAAGTCTTTTATATTTAATATCAATGATTCCATGGCTCATATGAATATGCAAACCTCTCTTAATATCCAACCACTCACATTTAAACATTATTATGTAATTATTTCCCAGATAACACAGTTCAATAATTTATTCCAGTATGTTGTAAAAGTTAACTTCAATTTCTCTATAATGAGATCCTCTCAAGAAAACACCACTATTTATTTTTTTATTCCCCATATGCGTGTGTATGAAATCTAAAACCATTCACCACATATGAATTATAAGATTTAACTATTTTGAATGGTGGGTTACTCAATAAGCACAATCGATTATCAATTTTATCAGCATATTGAGATACCTAAAAATTCATAAAATAATTATCAATATAACAATTAATAAATTTATTTTATATGTTAAACCAAAAATAATTTATGTTACCAATTTTTGAAACCAGTAGGAAAAATTATTTTATCGACGTTCTTTAAGAGCAGCTACTATAATTTATGGAAGTTGTTTCTTGATATGATTATCATATAACCTATAAACAAAATAATATTAATTTACTTTAACAAATATTATAGAATAAGTGATAGGAGCACTCATAGTACAAATGGTGTCATTTCTTCATAGTTGAGAAAAACATATGTATGAGCTCTGTGATGTTCATCATCTGAAAGCCATCATTCGTGAACTCCATCAAATCCAAGTTTAGGCTGATTAAAAACTAATAATTTATTGTTCATTTCATCATCAACATTTCTCTCATTACGTCCCATGTAGTTTTGTTTTGAGGGATATTCATATTGAAAATAATGAGAGCATAAAAAAGAAATTTCCTCCTCCAAATAAGTTTCTGTAATTGATCCTTCAACCGATACTTTATTATGTAATTTTTTCTTCAATTTCTTTATGCATCTCTCTAATGGGTATATACATTGAAACTATACTAGACCTCCACATTTTACTTCATGTAGAAAATGTAATATCAAATGTTCCATTGAGTTAAAGAAATTCATTGGGAAGATTTTTTCTAGTTCACATAAAATTAAAACAACATCTTCTTATAGTTTACTTAGTGTATCGTAGTCTGTTATCGCCACAAAAATGTCTCAAAAAAAATAAGATATGTATGTTATTATATCCCAAATTATAGAATAAAACAAACCCATTAATCCAATTAGTAGAAGTCTTTCCATTATAATATGAGAGTCATGGCTTTTTAATTCAGAAATATGACCATTTCTGACACATTCCCAAATTGGAAACATAACCATCTAGAAGTCTCAAATATACAATCCACTAAAAAATAATAATTTATTTTCTTTGTAAATTTCATAAGCTAATTTTAGTTTTATTAACTTTTGTGATATGATATTTTCAAACTGTTTAAGTTTTGATTGCCTATAAATTTGGGTAAGATCTAATTATGCCTTTACATTATCTTTGGTCTTACCTGGTGTATCCAAAATTGTATAAAATATATTATCAAAATAGTTCTTCTCAATATGCATGACATCTAACATGTGACAGACCAAAAAATCAAACCAATATGGCAGATCCCAAAAAAATGAACTGTTTTATCCAGTTATGTTCTTTCTCAAAGCCATTAATTTTATATTTGTTTATAGTTGGTCCAAATGTAATGGGAGGTAATGAAGATACAAATTATTTTAATTTTGTACCTAAGATCATTGTTGGAGTTCCATATCTTTCAATTGTTCCTTTTCTAAAATGATATTTACTCCTCTAAAAAGGGTGATCGATTGAAAGAAATTTGTAATGACAGCTAAAAAAACAAGGTTCTCTTTCATTGATGAGTATAAATGCTTTTTTGTCTCTCATACAGTATATACATGATTTTTTACTATGTGTAATCCATCCAGATAACATTCCATATGCTAGGAGGTCACTAATTATCCACATCAATTGTGACGTCCCGGACCCGGCTACCCCTCAACCCGAGTCCCGAGCCTAGTTGGCCACATGACCCCTGGCTCGTCTCCCCATAGGCCAGGGGTCGCCGACTAGCAGCGGGGGTGTAATGGTAAGTCAGTGGGGAGACTGTACCCCCATGTCAAAGTACACACTGGTATAACAGAAAAGTAATAAAAATAGCAGAAGCACAACCAATGGTAAATACGAGAAAAAGGGAAACAAACCAAACAACAGAAGTAAGAAAAACCCTGATAGATATACAAAATCCACATAGGAAGTGTCTAATAAAAAATGGATGTATGGCATGCTGATACAGTAGAAATAGCTAGCAAGAATGCTATATAGTAATACAAAAAGTGAACAAAGAACAAAATTAGTCCACGGGCATCTCTAGCCAAGCTCGGTCCTCTACTCTGGATCTCCAGCTAGAACATACATGTATCAACAATCTGAAGCTGGGCCTTTGCCCCTACTAGTACCTGCAGTAGTAAAGTCTACACGGGTGCCAAGGAGGCCGCCCAGGTAGGGTGTGAGACAAGTCTTAGTAGGCCACCACCAACGGTGTCTAAGTGTAATCCAAATAGGTGTTTGCAAGTAATAGTAAGTAATAGACTGCAAGTAAGTAAAGCAAAGTAAATAACCAACCCTCCCACTCAGGTTCCAGAAGGACACCTGGTAGGTCTACCTGCTTTAGCTCATAGCTGGTAGTCTAAACAAATCACCAAAGTATAAGTACATAGATATAGGTTATCACTGGCACAAGGTAAGCATGCCTCTCGTCCATGCTTCTCACATACGTATAATCATCACTGGAACGAGGTATGAATTCCTCTCGTCCACAAGAATTGTAGCTGGCATGGGGAATAATGCCTCCCACCCATAAAGGATATATAGGAACAAGGTATGAATGCCTCCCATCCCATTACACAAAGATTCAGCTGGCACGGGGTAAGAATGCCTCCCGCCCACACATGGAGATTCATCTGGCACAGGGTAAGAATGTCTCCCGCCCACACACGGGTTATCACAAGCATGTCAACATAGTATGGAATAACCATTCACATCACAATATATAAGGCAATCCATCTTATATCATATCACATTAACAAATCACGGCATTTCCATATTATAATATCACATAATCACATCTCAAGGCAATATACATTTCAATTCATTCAAGGGGTTCAGGCTATCTCATCCTAGCCAACCTCTAACCAAGTCATCTCATTTGCCTAACATGGAAAATGCCTTTGAAGACATATCGTTAAGGTCCAAAGGTGAAAAGGGGCCGAATATTAAGGCATAACACTTATGGTTGACCTTACCTAGTCCATACCTCATCTAAACACCCTATCTAGGTTAGATTCATCAATCTCATACCACATGGGTCATTTAGATATGAAGAAGTCGTTGTAAATAAGGGTTTTGGAAAAATACAAACCACGGCACGATGATATAAACTCACAGTGGCAAAAACTTGAAATGGAAACCACGTGACCACCTACCTTAGAGCTGTAGGCATAGGCTCGCCTAATATCGACCTCATATTCGCAGTAGGTTGGAAGAGATCTGAGTTTCAGTCCAAATCCCTAGAAATAGGGCATATGAGCCTGCGGAAAAATAGCAAAACGAAAACCAAGATTCATTGAGGAAGGAAGCTTAGGTGTGGTAAGCCTTACCTTGGCCTTTCCAATGCTTCCGACGGATCAAGAATCGGCTGTCAGAAAAAGATGCGGCAGAAGATTGAGAGAGGAGAGGGTTTGGAACTCAAAGAGGAGTTCTCCCCTCAGTTCTGTCCACTGGAATGAAAGATGAAGGGATTTAGTATTAAAATATATTTAAGGGAAAAATTGTAAATTCACCCAGAACATGGTCACACGGTTTAGGTGCACGACTTACCCAAACCGTGCGCAAATCGTGCGCACCTCACTGCCTCCCAGACAAAAGCTTCATGGTCATGCGGCCTGGTCCGCATGGCCGTGCGCCCCTGCAGGTGCCCCTGTCTGTAGCCGCACGGTTTATCCCAAACCTTGCGCAGGCTGTGCGCCACTTCCTGTAAGCCCATTTCTCAAAATCTCAGGCTCCGAACCAACCCCGGACACTCCCCGAACCTTCCTTAGGATGTTACACACATCACAAAAGCTTTAAGGAAAGATTTGAAAGCAAAAATAATGATCCATATCTTTGTCAAAGATTCGGGTCGTTACAACCTCCCCTCCTTAAAGAAACTCATCCCTAAGTTGTCCTTCCGAGGGTACAGAGGTGTCATCAATGAAAAGCTCCGAACATTGAGAACGTATATTAGCCTCCCACTCCCAGGTCTCGTCCTGTACCCAACTGTGTTGCCATAGCACCCATACAAGAGGAACAGACATGCCATGGAGTGTCTTCACGCTCCGGTCAACAATTCACATCGAATACTCCTTAAAGGAAGCATCCATATCCAGTTCAACCTCATCAGGATGAAAAACATGAGTCAGATCTGAAAAGTACCGGCGTAGCTGAGATACATGAAAAACATCATGCATGGCCTGATATCTCTGCGGAAGTATAAGCTGGTAAGCTGCTGGTCTGATCCACTTCATCACCTCAAAGGGTCCTACGAACCTCGGTGAAAGCTTACCCTACTTCCGTATACATCTTTACCCCAACCTGGGTGAGACCTTCAAGAAAACCTAGTTCCCAACCTCGAACTCAAGAGGTCATCGGTGCTTGTTAGTATAGGACTGCTATCTAGAATGAGATGTCTGCATACGCTTCCTAATAAGTTGTATCTTCTTTGTAGTCTCCTGCACAAGACGTGGTCCTAGAATAGCTGCCTACCCTGCTTCAAGCCAACACAAAGGCGAGCGACAAGCCCTACCATATAAGGATTCATAGGGAGCCATCTCAATGGTATCCTGGAAGCTATTGTTATAACTAAACTCAAAAAGAAGAATGTGTTTCTCCCATGAACCTCCAAAATTGAGAACACAGGCACGTAACATATCCTCTAGTACCTGTATAGTCCGCTCGGTCTGTCCGTCAGTCTGCAGGTGATAGGTCATGCTCAAAAGTACCTGCGTACCCAAGGCCTTCTGTAAACCCTGCCAGAATCGAGATGTAAAACAAGGATCTCTGTCCGAGACCACTGAACGAGGTGCTCTATGAAGGCGCACTATTTCCTTGAGATACAGTCTTCCCAAATCATCAACCGTGAAGGTCTCCCGCATAGGTAAGAAATGTGTGACCTTCGTCAGACAGTCAATGATAACCCATACTACATTATTTCCATGAGGTAACCTGGGTAAACTGGTTATAAAGTCCATAGAAACATCATCCCATTTCCACTCCGGAATGGACAATGGCTGCAAAATCCCTACCAGATGCTGATGTTCCACCTTCACCTACTGACAGGTGGAACAACGTGTGATAAAACCGGCTATCTCCCACTTCATATTAGGCCACCAGTACTATCGTCGCAAATCACGATACATTTTGGTGATGCCTGGATGAAATACCCATACTGAGGTGTGGAAATCCCTCATCAGATCCTCTCTGATGTCTTCTGGGACCCATAAACGCCCACAGAACAATAAATTATCACCTTCATCCATGGTCCAATCTGTAGAGGCGTCATCAGTGACACTTTCTCGTAGAATAGGGCCTTTTGGATCTGAAAACTGTCTTGCCCTGACCCATTCCAAAAGAGTAGATGTCACCGCTAAGGCTGAGAGAACAGTTTGACCCTGACCCTCCTGAACCTCAACGTGCATCCCCGAAAATAGGGCCATTAACTTCCACTCCTCATTAGATTCCCTTACCACTTGTGACTGAGTTTTCCGACTCAGCGCATCGGCTACTGAATTTCCTTTCCCAGGAGTGTAGGCCATTTCAAAATCAAAGGATTGCAGGTACTCGACCCACCTGCGTTGCCTGAGATTTAGATCCCACTGAGTGAAGATATATTCGAGGCTTTTGTGGTCAGTGAATACCACAAAATTATCTCCCAACAAATAGTGTCTCCAATAGCGTAAGGCATATACAATCGCTGCGAGCTCGAGGTAGTGCATCGGATAATTCCATTCATGAGCCTTTAACTGATGAGAACCATACACAACGACTCTCTCATCCTGCATCAAGACAGCTCCAAGCCCAACACCTGACGTGTCACAATAGACTATATAAGCTTTGCCTGGCTCCAACCAGATCAGTATCGGTGCTGAAATTATTCTGCCCTTCAGTTCTTGAAAAGCTACTTCACAAGGTTCTGACCAATCGAATCTCACCCCCTTTTTGGTCAAAGATGTAAGCGTGATTCTAGGTGTGAAAAATCATGAATGAACCGCATATAATATCCATCAATCCCCAAGAAACTCCTGATATCAAAGACGTTCTTGGTCTACTCCCAAGAAATTACAGCACTCACCTTCTCAAGGTCAACTGAAACTCCAGACTCAGAAATAATGTGACCAAGGAAGTGAACCTTATCTATCCAAAAGTGGCATTTACTGATCTTATCAAAAAGTTGATGCTCTCTTAGTGTATTCAGCACAATCTCAAGATGGTTTGCATGGTCGTGTCTTGAGTGTGAATAGACTAAGATATCATCCACAAATACAACCACAAAAAAATCAAGTTAAGGGTGAAAAAATCAATTCATAAGAGCCATAAACATTGTAGGTGCATTCGTAATCCCAAACGGCATGACTAGGTACTCATAGATATCATACCTGCTCCTGAACGTCGTGCGAGGTATGTCCGAAGTCCTAACACACACCTCGTGATAGCCCGACCTCAAATCTATCTTTGAAAACACCTTCGCTCCTCAGAGATGATTGAAGAGGTCATAAATTCAAGGTAAAGTATACTAATTCTTAATAGTCATCTGATTTAACTTATGATAATCCACGCAAAGACGAAGGGTACCATCTAACTCTTGAGCTCCATAAGTTCCTTAGGTGCCATCCTATAAGGAGGAATGGTCACTGGTGCTGCTCCTGGTATAAGCTCAATAGTAAATTCCACCTCTCGCACTAGAGGTAGACTAGAGAAATCATCAGTAAAGACATCACTGAAATGATACACCACAGGAGGATAAACAGAGGGTTGTAACCCTTGGTCATCGAGATAAAGACTGGAAACATGTGTCGTGACACCACCTAAACTCTGGTGTTCCGGTCCTGCTCGTGTCGCACTAAGATCCCATTATCCCTTATGTATATGTGTTTCTCCCTCTGGTGACGTAAATTCCACCCTCCAATGATAGCAGTCAATCTGGGCTCTATAGGGAACTAACCAGTCCATCCCGATTATTACATCAAAACCTTTCATATCCAAAACATACAGGTTCCACACGAAAAGGTAACCGCCCACCTTGAGGGGACAATTCTGAAAACGATGAACGCCCTCTAAACGGATACCTAATGGGGTATCTAACATGATCATACCATGATATGACTCAACATCAAGGCCCAAGATCTCTGCAATCGCCTCCGATATAAAAGAGTGAGAAATTCTTGTTTCAAACAAAGTAGATACTAACGTAGAGGCAACTAGAATCGTACCTCATATAGTAGATGGTCTGGCGTACTGCTCTTGTGGCGTAGGCTCGACTGTATACAACTGGCAGGTACCACGGCCCTGCGTCATAGCCTGGCTACCCTGAGCAGACCCGCCTTGCTGGTGCTGAGATTCATACACCTGATTACCTCTGCCTTGACTGCCGCCACGACCTGATCGGCCGATGGTATTCCAGCTGCCTGACTGACGTGATCCTTCCGATCCAGCACCAGATCGTGAAGTAGGTACAGATCCCTGCTCACTATGCCCTAGTGGAAAAGCCCACAGAAATTGTGGAGATGACCCAACCAATCACAACCTCTACACTCCACTGGATTTCGAGTACACTTCCTCCCCATATGTCCCGGCACCCCACATTGGTGACAGATAGAAGTACCACCTGAGAAAAGGTTCTGACCACTACTAACACCACGAGAGTCCTCAAAACGCTGCTTCTTCCTAGAAGCAGATCCACTAGAACCCTTAGGTGTTGAACCGCCCTGGTTCACACTATCTGATTCTCTCAAATTCCTCTCTATGTTCAAATCCTAATTGACAATCTCTGAAATGGTCATCAACCTGAACACGTTAACCTACAACTGGATGGCATAACACAGCCCATTCTCAAAATTCTTAGCGGTCGTGAGATCATCAGCAGCTAGTGTAGGAGCAAAACATTGTAACTCAATGAAATGGGACGAATATTCCATAATTGTCATGGTACCTTGCTTTAGATTCATAAACTCCCTAGCTCTGTCAACACTCAAAGTCTGGGGAAAGAAATAATCGTAGAAGACGGTCTGGAAATCAGTCCAGATCATATCTCTCTGTTGTCCCAATGGGGTGATGACATCCCACCACCTCCTGGCTAAACCACGTAGCATATAAGCTGCGATCTTGACCCTCCGCTCTGGAGGCGTCTCAAGGTGCTCGAAGATGGTCATAATAGCTTCCAACCAGGACTCCGCAGCAAGTGTTCCCCCATATCCCGTAAATGTAAGAGGATGTTGTGACTGAAACTCGCAGGTCAACTCTGCCATACTCGGGGCAGGTCGCACTCCACCTTGCATACTCTACATCATACGCAAGAAGCCCTCACGAAATTGTGCATCAACGCCCATATCTTTAATAGAAAGAGGATCCATGGGTGGCTCGACAGGAAGATCAACTGGCGGCTTAGGGATCACCACCTCAGGAACGTGATCATCACCACCTTCAGCGCGCGTGAATTGAGGACATCTCAGAGGCATAGTGCTACAATTCCAAACGAACATCTCAAAAGAAGAAACCAACAAATTAAAAGTTGAACTCTAGAAGCTGGGACTGGTACTAAGCCTTCCTACCTCTAAGATCACCTATCCACACCCATAGGAATTCTTAGTAAAACCTGCAACTACTCAAATTTAACTTAATCCAGTGATATGGAATTTCCCAGCCCATAAGGGCCCATACTTCTCATGAACTGGAAGATGATACACACTTGTATGTCATTTCTCATTTACTTGTGCTAATTAAGTATTTGAATTTACTTTAAAGCAAATGATTGGTTTAGTTGGAATGTCATTTTCCAATCCATAAGGGCCCATACACCTTATGAACCAAAGAGTAACACCCACCAAAACCACATCATTCCTCAATTCATAGCCTACAAGAAGAGTTAGCACAGTTGCACACATATTAACAGGGTGTGGAAATAAACAACAGGCAATGCTTGATGAAAATTTAAACGTGGCATGGAAAGATGCATGGCCTAATCATATTGTGTCTATCATGATGCATGTTCTAATTCATAACCCTCATTTCATCGGGTCGAACCATGAAATCCAAATTCCAACATTGAAAATCTCAATAACATCACAAAACATGTGAATCACCCAACGGTGAAATGGTATCAACAATAAATAGTAGAATCAATAACAACATAAAATAGGAAACTTGGCCTATACCTCATACATGGGTTCACAACGCCCAAGCACGGATCACGGCTAAGTCCCTAAGCATTCCCAGTATCCAAGTCTATCATCGCCAAATAGTAAAGCAAGAAGGAAAAAAAATCCTCTGATACCACTTTGTGACGTCCCGGACCCAGCTGCCCCTCAACCCGAGCCCCGAGCCCGGTTGGCCACATGACCCCTAGCTCGTCTCCCCATAGGCCATGGGCTATCGACTAGCAGCGGGGGTGTAATGGTAAATCAGTGGGGAGACTGTACCCCCATGTCAGAGTACACAGTAGTATAGCAGCAAAGTAATAAAAATAGTGGAAGCACAACCAATGGTAAACAGGAGAAAAAGGGAAACAAACCAAACAATAGAAGTAAGAAAAACCCTGATAGATATAAAAAATCCACATAGTCAGTGTCTAATACAAAATGGATGTATGGCATGCTGATACAGTAGAAATAGCTGGCAAGCATGCTATACAGTAATACAAAAAGAGAACAAAGAACAAAAGTAGTCCACGAGCATTTCTAGCCAAGATCGGTCCTTTTCTCTGGATCTCCAGATAGAACATACAAGTATCAACAACCTGAAGCTGGGCCTTTGCCCCTACTAGTACCTCCAGCAGTAAAGTCTACACGGGTACCAAGGAGGCTGCCCGGGTAGGGTGTGAGACAAGTCTCAGTAGGCCACCACCAACGGTGTCTATGTGCAATCCAAATAGGTGTTTGCAAGTAACAATGAGTAATAGACTGCAAGTAAGTAAAGAAAAGTAAATAACCAACCCTCCCGCTCAGGTTCCGGAAGGACACCTGGTAGGTCTACCTGCTTCATCTCATAGTTGGTAGTCTAAACAAATCACCAGAAGTACATAGATATAGGTTATCATTGGCACGAGGTAAGCATGCCTCTTGTCCATGCTTCTCACATACGTATAATCATCACTGGCATGAGGTATGAATTCCTCTCATCCACAAGCACTGTAGATGGCGTGGGGAAGAATTCCTCCCACCCACAAAGGATATATAGGCACAAGGTATGAATTCCTCCCATCCCATTACACAAAGATTCAGCTGGCACGGGGTAAGAATGCCTCCCACCCACACATAGAGATTCATCTGGCATGGGGTAAGAATGCCTCCCGCCCACACACGGGTTATCACAAGCATGTCAACACAGTATGGCATAACCATTCACATCACAATATATAAGGCAATCCATCTTATATCATATCACATTAACAAAGCATGGCATTTCTATCTTATAATATCACATAATCACATCTCAAGGCAACATACATTTCAATTCATTCAAGGGGTTCAGGCTATCTCATTCTATCCAACCTCTAACCAAGTCATCTCATTTTCCTAACATGGAAAATGCCTTTGAAGACATATCGTTAAGGTCTAAAGGTGAAAAAGGTCTGAATCTTAAGGAATAATACCTATGGTTGACCTTACCTAGTCCATACCTCATCTAAACGCCCTATCCAGGTTAGATTCATCAATATCATACCACATGGGTCATTTAGATATGAAGCATTCATTATAAATAAGGGGTTTGGAAAAATACAAACCATGACACGACGATATACACTCACAGCGGTGAAAACCTGAAATGGAAACCATGTGACCATCTACCTTAGAGCTATAGGCGTAGGCTCGCCTGATATCAACCTCAGATTCGCAGTAGGTTGGAAGAGATTTGAGTTCTAGTCCAAAGCCCTGTAAATAGGGCATATGATCCTGTGGCAAAATAGCGAAACGAAAACCAAGATTCACTGAGGAAGGAAGCTTAGGTGTGGTAAGCCTTACCTTGGCCTTTCCAATGCTTCTGACGGATCAAGAATCAGGTTCCGGACAAATATGTGGTAGGATATTGATATATGAGAGGGTTTGGAACTCAAAGAGGAGTTCTCCCCTTAGTTATGTCCACTGGAATGAAAGAGGAAGGGATTTAGGCTTAAAAGATATTTAAGGACAAAATTGTAAATTCACCCAGAATAGGGTCGCACGGTTTAGGCGCACGGTTTACCCAAACCGTGTGCAAACCTTGTGCACCTCACTGCCTCCCAGAAAAAAGTTTCATGGCCGTGTGGCCTGGTCCGCATGGCCGTGCACCCCTACCGGTTCCCCTGTCTGCAGCCACACGGTTTATCTTAAACTGTGCGCAGACCATGCGCAGGCCGTGCACCACTGCCTGTAAGCCCATTTCTCAAACTCCTGGGCTCCGAACCAACCCCAAACACTCCTCAGACCTTCCTTAGGATGTTACACACATTACAAAAGCTTTAAGGAAAGTTTTAAAAGCAAAACTAACGATCTGTACCTTTTCCAAAGAGTCGGGTCGTTACAACAATGCTGCTTTTAGTAGGAAATTTTGTTTCGCATCAACATCATATGTACTGACACCATTAATCCATGATAAATTTAACTCATTGATCAATGGATTCAAATAAACATCAATATTCTTTTTCAGATGTCCTATAATTAATAAGGTAAAAAATATATATGGATCCTTTATCAATATCCAAGGAGGTAAATTGTATGGATTTATAAACATAGGTCAACAAGAATATTGACTACCGTAAGAACCAAATGGATAGAAACCATCAGTAGAAATACTCAATCGCATGTTTTGGGCTTCTAAAGAAAAAGACCAATGTACTTGGTCAAAATGTTTCCATGAATCACCATCATACGGATGATTTAAGCTTTTACTAGTTGAAATATTGGTTTTGTTCCATGACATAAATGACGATATGTTTCGAGACATAAATAAACACTACAATATGAGTGTAAGTGTGAAATACCTCAACTATTTTACAGGAATCAATCTAGAATTCCCTAGTTGAGCCTCTTTATACCTTGATTATCAACATGTAGTACAGCTATCCAATGACTCATTTTCACTATAATATAAGATGCAATCATTTTAACATGTATGAATCTTCTGATAACCAAGACCCAGATTATGAACCAGCCTCTTTCCCTCATAGAAATTTGTAGGAAACACATTTCTTTCAGGTAATAATGTTTTAACCAAAGAGAATATCTTATCAAAACATCTATTTAATATCTCATTATCTGATTTAATAGCCATAAATTTTGCAACTGCTTTAAATTTTCTTATCTTGCAACCAGGATATAAGGCATCATCAGTGGAGCTCAACAACTCATCAAATTGAGTTTTTTCCAACTCAAGAGTTAAATCAATATCATCATGAGTTTCAGTTTGTTGAAAAGATGGACCAACCACATCATATACTAAATTTTGAAATCGCGATGGATCTAAAACCAAATTATTAGTATCTTCTATGGAACTACATTCACCATGTTGATACCAAAAAACATAATTTGTTTGAAAATCAAAATGCAATAGATGACCCCCAACATTGTCAAATTTATCAAACATCCTCATACCAAATTTTTTATATGGACACTTAATTGTCCCTTTTGAAACAAATTTTGGTTTTGATGATGTAAATGATAAGAAAGTTTCAACACCCTCAATATATACAGGATTTATACCAAAATTGTTTGGATTCTTATGCTAATTTATCAAAGTGCAATCATCTAATAATGACTGTTGTCGAATTCCTTGTTCCACATTTCTCTAAAAAATATAAAATAATAAGTTTCTTATGAATAATTTTATATAAGAAAAACACGACCCAAAAAAAGAAAAAAATGTTAATTATTCCTAAGTATTCCCAATTATTAGTAATTATTCCTAAATATTGATAATTATTGTTAATTATTCCTAAATATTTCTAATTATTTCTAATTATTAGTAATTATTGTTTATTGTTTCTAATTACTGCTAATTATTACTAATTACCACTAATTATGCCTAATTATCACTAATTACCGCTAATTATTACTAATTATTCATAATTATTACTATTTATCCCTAATTATTACTATTTATTACTAATTATTAAAATTTCTTGCTAATTATTCCTAATTAATGCTATTTATTACTATTTATTACTATTTATTACTATTTATTACTATTTATTACTAATTACCGCTATTTAGTACTAATTACCGCTATTTATTACCAATTATCGCTATTTATTAATAATTGTCGATATTTATTACTAATTATTGTTATTTATTACTAATTACCACTATTTATTACTAATTATCACTAATTATTACTAATTACCACTAATTATTACTATTTATTATCAATTATTACTATTTATTACTATTTATTAATATTTATTACTATTTAATAATATTTATTACTATTTATTACTAATTACCGCTATTTATTACTAATTACTGCTATTTATTACTAATTACCATTATCATTATTTATTACTAATTACTGCTATTTATTACTATTTACCGCTATTTATTACTATTTACCGCTATTTATTCCTATTTATTACTATTTATTCCTATTTATTCCTATTTATTACTATTTATTCTTAATTATTCCTAATTATTCCTAATCACTACTAATTATTGCTAATTAGTGTTATTTTTTGTTATTTATTGTTATTTATTGTTATTTAGTGTTATTTATTGTTATTTATTGTTAATTACTGCTAATTATTACTAATTATCGTTGATTACTGCTAATTATTGATATTTATTGCTATTTATTACTATTTATTGTTATTTATTACTAATTACCGCTAATTGTCACTAATTACCACTAATTGCTGCTAATCACCTCTAATTATTGCTAATTATTACTATTTATTACTATTTATTACTATTTATTACTATTTATTACTATTTATTGCTATTTATTACTATTTATTGTTATTTATTGCTATTTATTACTATTTATTGCTAATTATTGCTAATTATTGCTAATTATTGCTAATTATTTCTAATTATTACTATTTATTACTATTTATTACTAATTACCGCTAATTATTGCTAATTATTACTTATTATTACTATTTGTTAGAATTTATTACTATTTATTACTATTTATTACTATTTATTACTATTTATTACTAATTATTACTAATTCTTACAAATTGTTACTATTTATTAGTATTTATCACTATTTGTAAATATTTGTTACTAATTACCACTAATTATTCCTAATTACCGCTAATTATTACAATTTATTACTAATTAATACTAATTATGTTTAATTAATACTAATTAATACTAATTACTACCAATTAATAATAATAATACTAATTACTACTAATTAATAATAATTACTACTAATTACTACTAATTAATAATAATTATTACTAATTACACGTAATTATTATTAATTAATGATAGTTGAACCAAATTATTACAAATTAATACTATTTACTTTTAAATAAAAATATATATCTTAATGAAACAACATCTTTGGAAAATTAAATAATGCAAAATAAAACTATCTAATTCTAATTTAATTTAATTATCGCTAATTAACAATAATTATAACTAATATAAAATAAAATGAATTAACTAAAAAATAATAGTAATAGATAAATACCTTAAAACATACTCTTTTGTACGATGCAAGACTTGAAAATCGGTCAGATGTAAAATTTTAAACTTTAAAAAAATTAAGAAAAAAATATGAGAGTTGAGAGTGAGAGATGAGTTGAGAGAGTTGTGAAATAACAGAAAATCGAATGGGGTTATATATAGGTTAGATTATTTGCGATGGGATTCCCATCGCAAATGTGACCCTCTATTAATTAGTGACGGTGGTTAAAAAGGTATTTATGACGGGTCTCGTCACAAATACCTACCTGCCGACATACTATTTGCAATGGGAGATAAATCTTGTCACAAATATTAAAAACCACTGAAGGGTATTTGTGATGGGAGAATTGTTCTCGTCACAAATAACTAATTATTTTCGACGGGAACAGGGTCTCATCGTAAATAGTACCTCCTGATGGACTATTTGCGACGGGACCCTACCCCGTCGCAAATATCCCGTTGCAAATGATAATTTTTCTCGTAGTGATATGTGTATACTAATCAATTTCATTTGCAGTAAGCTTTATTAGGAATCGAAGTTCGTGTGCCTTAAGCAAAATTATTTTGCTCGAGTAGGAAGAAGAAGGATGGAAGTGCAATAAATGAACGAACACAAGAAAAGATTGTATGTTTTTTTATTTATATTTCAAATATTTATACGGAATTCATAATTAAATATCTTGTTTATATTTTCAACAGTCTTCCCTGGAGGTCCTCAATGATAAATAAGATGACAACTTCGGGCCAAATGATCATCTGAGTCAGGTATTGGGTGAGGAGAACTCGGGGAGAGTCTGATGTCGACCCAGAAAAAACATCATCCTCACTAGGTATTTGTCCTCATCGGGCTCCTCTCAAAACTCTTAGACCCATGAGCTGCAAAGCGCTCGTGCAGAAGCAGCTGAGGCAAAGAAAAGCTTTATAGGAGCGTGAAAGAAGTAAACTGATCACTGAACACTTCCTGAAATTCATGTCAGTTATAATTCAATCACTTCCATCAAAGGCTGTTACTACTATTAATTCATATATGGTATCAATGCACTCTTTAAATGATGCCTCGAGTGATGCCAATGAGGGTCCTAGTGGCGATCGATCTTATGGTGGTGGCAATGATGATGACGATGACATTGCTCCAGATGATGTTGTTGGTGATGAGGATGTTGCTGATGGTGATGAGGATGAGGATGTTGGCGATGGGGGAGATATTGATCCCCTTCATTTTTGACTTAGTATTAAAGTGACATTGGATGTTGTTTAATGACTTGAATTGATTGGTTGTATGGATGTATATGTACATTATAGTATTGTAAATGGTTTGAAAAATATTACAAGCAGTTGGTTGAATGCTAAATATACAATATTTGTATTTCATTGTATGTGTACTGTGTTTTTTATTTTATTTACAAGTTCAGGATCTGGAAGAGTTGTTAATGCTTCCAAATGGAGACAGCTACCTATACCCATAGTTTGGAGAACCGTAGGTATATGTTTTATGCTGGGAAAATCTATACCCACGGTTTTAGGGGTTATACCCATGGTTCTAAACCATGGGTATAGGGTGTTTTCCCGTAGTGTGGCCATTAGTGGTGGCCTATTAAGGTGTACTCACACCCTGTTCGGGCTGCCATTGGTACCCGAGAATATTTCATGGTTGCAGGTCAGGATAAAGGAAAAGTTCCTATGATGGATGGTTGAGTCGTGATATGGGGATAGGGCATGAATGAGGGGATCATACTGATGTTGGGACCCATTTTGGAGATTGACAGTGTGTTTTTGTTTTCAGTTTCTTTGATACATGACACTAATAAGGCATGACATGTTTCCTATAATTAATTGTGGGTATTTACCTAGTTTTGGGAATTGATTAAATGATTCATGTTTATTGATTATTACTGCTTTAGTTATTGTCTATTTTGATTTTTAGTTGTTTTGGTACTCTGGTAAAGAGGGTATATTCTCCCCACGTGTCTTATTAGACCATCACTGCTAATCAACATCCTTTGGCATATGGGGAGGCATTCTTAAGGTCACATACCATACCGGCTTAGGGAACTAGTTTAATTGCACTCAGATCAGGATGTTACAGTAAGACAAAGATATTATATTACACATAACATGTTTGTAGGAGGTAGTCATAACTATGACATTCCTTATCTCCTTAGAGGTCATGATAGTTTTCTAGACCCCGCTCTTAATATATGGGTTGGAATCACTACTATCAAGAAAACGACTAAGAAGGTCACACACTAAGTGTGTCCACAAGTTCCACCTATTTGTATGAATAAGAGTTTAAGATGAAGTGGTCCCCACGTGCGAGGGCCAGTGAACATTCGGGTGTGCAAGGGTCTAAAATGAAGGTTATCACTTTCCATAGACCAAAGTACAATTTTGGAAAGTATAAACAAGGTATAAAATCTCATTTTATCCTCTTGAATAGTAATATCCACTATTTGGATGAATTTATAGAGAGATGGTCTCCTCCACTCTCCTCTCAAACTTTTAGTGATAGAATCTGAAGAAATAACAAGGTCAGATCGATCTCATTTTCTCGATTGAGTTTGTGTTCTTTACATGATCAAATGAACATCGTAAAGCTCTTAGATTTTACATGCTAGAACTTGGGGATATAAGATCAATGATACAACCGTTGTGTCTCATGTGTATATGATCTAGATGATGTGTATCTTGGTGTCTTTGAGCCATGACACATCGACGGTGAGCAAATCAAATCAAAGATTTCAAACAAATAAGGTATTGTTTACAGTTTCGTTCGATTTTATTTTTCATGCTTAAATTGAATTGCATGTGATACTTTGAGAAATCCATCCAAGGGTTTTTGTTGATTCGGTGTTTTTAACATGAATCTAAACCCAAAATTTTAAATTTCATATTTTTCACGCTTCCATTGCGCCCCAGGTTCATTCAATTGGTATTAAAGGGAACATGGAATTATTTAAGTATAAAACATTAAAATTTTGATTAAATTTACAATGATTTGGAAAGAGGGTTTTGATACAGTTCTAATGCAACTAATGGTGCATCGATATGTGTTAGTATCACCAATATGTAGTCGATCGAAGATCGATGGGTTTTGCATGTAAATTATGACGGGATTTACAAGTTTAATTTTTATTTCACTTTAATGGCTACTAGTGTGATGTTTTTTTAGCCAATGCGATCACATTGCATATTCACCGGAGATATCAGAAGCTATTTGGGTAGTCCGTTGGCAATAGCATTTTGGTGTGCAAGATTGAATTGTTTTCCAAAAAAAAGGCTTAAGATTATCCTTCCAAGTTGAAGGATAAGTTTTAATAAAAAAGTTCATTATTTGGGGTGTCCCCATATAACATATTATATATATATATATATTATAATATGTTATATACATACACATAAATGTATATATATATACACCCTTAAACAGATTCCCCAACCAGACTTGGGTGAACCAAATTGATTCCGATCCAATCTTCCTGACCTGTTAAGCTCATCACAAGCCCTAAATAAATATCTGAAGATCTACTTTAGGTCTAAATAGAATCAAAAAATTACAAAAAAAATAGAAATTTATTTTAATTGTCTATAATTTAATAAAATAATACCAGGTGTCACGATATGTGTCGATAATTAATTAAAATTATTTTAATACAATTTATAGCATTAAAAATATCATTGAGCTTGTAACAACCCATAATAATAAAAGGGTTAAATTACTAAATGATATGTCTCGTGTCGACAAGGTGCGCCTTTCTTTTTGAGAACTTACCTGATTAGAACTCTACAGTTAAGCGTGCTTGGCTTGGATTAGTGATCTGGATGGGTGACCATCTGAGAAGTTTCTCAGTGTGTGTGTGAGAGTGAGGACAAATCACACTAAAAAGAACATGTGTTGGCATGTGGGGGAAATCATTAGTCGGATGACCCATTCGGGCATATGGGTGGGCCCTAGGGTGGGGAGCACATGTCTGTGGGGAAACTGGTGGTACCTGGAAATCCATAACCCGAAAAACATGTTAATTCAGGGTGTTTGTGATGTCATCGAGGCCTAGTTGTTACATTAGTATCAGAGGAGGAACCCAGCCTTAAGTGTGTTGCACAACTTGGGTTGAGATGTAGGATCTACAATGAGGACGTTGTGCTCTAAAGGGGGGTTAATGTAACACCTCATAATGATAAAGGGTTAAATTACTAAATTATATGACTCATGTTTACAAGGTTCACCTTTCTTTTTAGGAACCTATTTGATTAGAACTCCATAGTTAAGAATTTTTGGTCTAGAGTAGTGATTTGGATGGGTGACCTTCTAGAAAGTTTCCTAGGATGTGTGTGAGTGAGGAAAAAGCACACTAGAAAGAACATGGGTTGGCATGTGGGGACAATTATTAGTTAGATGACCCATTCATGCACGTGGGTGGGCCCTAGGGTAGGGACCACTTGTTTGTGGGGAAACTGGTGGTACTTGGTGGGTCAGTACCCGACGACCATGTTAAGGCTTAGTGTATGTGCTGTCAGTGGGGCCTAGTTGTTATGGAGCTGAATTTTAGAAAATACAATTTTTATTATGAAATATAATTGCATGTTGACTAATCATGAGTCGAAACTGACCCATGCATGCTTGGTTTATTATTTATTTAATTTAATTATTTCATTTAATTTTTAAAATGTAATAATTATTTTATTTTGATGATCTATGCATCATCTCTCCATGTTTAATTTGTATAAGGGTTTGTGTGTCCACATTTATGTAATAAAATGTAATTTTGTACCCTGAGTTCCCCTCACCTTCATGTGAGTATACATTGTAAAGATTGGAGGAGATTGGGGCAAAGCGATTTGATTCGAGAGCCAATGTAAACCAAACAAGTGAAATTCATGGGTGTTGCGGGCACAACAATTTGAGTCAGGAATCAACTCAAGGAATTCCCTTAGGGTCTTGGTTAATCTATTATTCTCTTAATTAATTAACCAATAGTTAACGACTCATGATCACAACATTATTTATTTATTTTATCATATGCATGGTTTATTAATTTTTGAATGTGTATTTATTACACGTGATCACATAGTATAATAATAAATAGGCATGAATAGATAAAATGAACATGCATGGTAAATGTTTTCTATTTAAAAGCATGGTTAAGTTGTGAGAGTGATCACATAGAACAATAATGTTAAATAGAAAAATATTTCATTCACCTAGATTAAATTACCAAATCCATCAATTAAAATATTAAGTCATTAAATGTCTTTCATCACTTGAATTTGGACACAACCAATTATTAGAGGTGTTCTTTAGTCATATTTGAGGGTGCCTCTTACTACCAATGAGTTATTATGAGAGTCATGGGTTGACTTAACTAAATTTGGAAGAAAATGAGTAGTCATAACTAGCTTGTTGAAACTTTAGCGGCAAAGCATTGAAAATTGTAAGGTAATCCTTTGTATGATATGGGACTCCACTCAAAATATCAAGGAGATGTGAGTTAATGTGGTTGGATAATCAAAAGTCTACCTTAGACTCTTAGAGTAGTGGATATTCTCTAACTCGGTCTACGAAGAGAGGTTTAAGGATATTTTCTACTAGAATATTCAAGCAACTGGGTATTCTGAATCTAGTAGTTGAGGGCTACTAGGATTTAATAAAATTATGGGAGACATTTAAAATTAATAATTTGAAAATGTATATTGGTAATCAAGATAAAATATTAATCTGCTAAATTTATTTGTTGTAGATAAAATGGAAAACACCGCTAATTCATTTTCACTATGATCAATATTAGATAAAGAGAATATCCTGATCGACTATAACTTCCACTACTAGAATTTATAGATATATCAACACTTTGATGCCAACGGTTTGAACAAACCATTGGTAAACTCCCATTATTACCAGCCTTTCCCAACGGTTTGCCCAAATTGTTGGGAAATGCCTCCTTTTACCCAAAAGTTTCAATGAAATCATTGGTTAAATTCCCATTACAACAACCTATACCAATGGTTTTTAAAAACCATTGGTATAGAATTCATTTCCCAACAATTTTTAAAAACCGTTGGGAAAGGTTTCCCCAAAAATACAACAGCTCCAATTCTCCTCTGTCCGCGTGACTACAGCCCTAAAAATGAAGATCTGTCAAAGCTCTCTGGTTACCCAAGCTGGGAAAATCCTTCCATTCTCTTCAATCGACATCAAATATGTAAGTCCTAAATTACTTTTAATGTTCTTAATATGTTTTTTTCTTCTTCTCTGTTTTGATTTGGCCTAAATGAGAGGGTTTTCTCTTTACCCATGCTGAGAAACTGCTTCCACCAGATGGATCCATCTTAAATAAAAAAATAGTTCTACACTCTAAATTTGTAAGTACTACCTTAGTTTTAATGTTTTGCATCTATTATTTTTATTTTCTATTTTGATTTTGTCTAAACCATGTCGTGATGTCCCTGGAATGGCATAACTAATAAGTGAACTTTGATTTGTTTTCTATTTTTTTCAACACTTAAGTGTCATTATTGTATGGATCAACTTTATTTGAAGTCTTCATAGCCACTCCTTCTATGTAGTTAGTGATCCATATGAACTAATGGAGTTTTTGGTGAGATTTATCCCCACTCAAAGATGGTAAAGTATTTATTTAGTCATATTGTGTCGAGGTGGGTAATGGATATAAGGATGGTCCATGTGAAGTGATTGGGTACGGTTGGGGTAGTGGCATAGGTGGTTTTCCATTTCTTTAGTGGGGTGATAAGGTAGTTTCTATGGTCTTTAGTTTAGTTGAAAATTGGATTTGGATTTTGTTTTTATGTATTTGTTCAAGGAATAATGGTAAGGGTAGTGATATTGAGGATTAATTAGTTATTGGATGGGTGATTGATTGGAATTTTGATGTTGGTTGGATTGGGTATAGTTAATTTTCAAAGTATTATTTGGGGATTTCCTCCCTTGAACACCACCCAACCCCCTGGACCCCCACCCCCTAGACCCCCTTGCCCCCTGAACCATGGACAACCCCCATGACATAAACAATTTATTTGAAATGGATTGTGTTGATACTTTAGTACAACGATCCATGGGTCATTCGTGATGTGTATGAGTCAACCCTACTTCAATATAAGGCACAGTGTGGACGGTATCACTCTAAGTGTCTCTCTTTTATTTGAAATGGACATGATTTTAATTGAAAACAATAACTGACATACAGAAAACTGACCAAACACATTCGGATTGTGTTGATACTTTATAAAAACCATTCATGAATCATTTTTGACATGTACCAGTCAACTATGCCTCAATTTGAGGCACGATGTGGTCAGTATCACTCAAAGTGTCTCACTTTTATTTGAATTGGACAAGATTTTAAGTGAAAACAACTGAAATTATGTGTTGGTTATAGGATATTCTAAAATCTTTATCTTCTATATGATTTGGAGCTATTTAATTAGAAATTTCAAAACCCTCTATAAAAATCCTACTTCCAACACTTTAATTTTCTTTTCTAAACCCATCTATTTAATTTTAGAACACTCTGAAGAGTCTTATTACACAGGAAAACTTGATTTTATTCATCCTTGAAGGTCATGAAGAACATCGGAATTTCAAAAAATATGTCATCATTTTTAGAATTTGGAGTATAGGCAAAATATTTTCGTTTGTTTGAAGAAAAAAAATCATATTTAAGGTATTTTTAATTACAATTTCATGTTTTCAGGGTGGGGAGGGGGAGTGTGCAGGTGGGGTGGGGTGGGGGTTGTCTAGGTGGGGGGGGGGCTGTCCAGGTGGGTTCGTGGTTGGACAAGTGTCACAACCATTATTTAATTATGAGGTAATTTTAATATTTTTTTGGTATTTTATTTTTTCCTTGTATTTACTTTAGTGTTTTTAGAGAAAATATAGTATTTTTACCCAACAATATGTGGTTCATAGTTGGAACATGGTTCAGTGAAACTGTTCCACATCCCAAGGGAAACTGGGTACCCAGGACAGCATTTTTGATGTGTATGAGTCAACTCTGCCTCAATCTGATGCACGGTGTGGTCGGTATCACTTAAAGTGTCTCACTTTTATTTGAAATGGACAACATTTTAAGTGAAAAAAATTGACATATAGAAAACTAATAAAATGCATTAATATTGTGTTGATAATTTAGGACAATGATCCATGGGTCATTTTTGATGTGTACGAGTCAACCTCGCCTCAATCCGATGCACGGTGTGGCCTGTACCACTCAAAGCATCTCACTTTTATTTGAAATGGATAGGATTTTAAGTGAAAACAACAATTGGCATACGTAAAACCAAACAAACGCATTCTTATTGTGTTGATACTTTAGAACAATGACCCATGGATCATTTGTGATAGGTACGAGTCAACCCCGCCTCAATTTGAGGAACAGTGTGACCGGTATCACTCAAAGTGTCTAACTTTTGTTTGAAATGGACAACATTTTAAGTGAAAACAACAACTGGCATACAGAAAACTGACCAAACACATTCATAATGTGTTGATACATTATCACAACGATTCATGGGTCATTTTTGATGTGTACGAGTCAATCCCGCCTCAATCAAAGGCACGGTATGACCGATATCACTCAAAGTGTCTCTCTTTTATTTGAAATGGACAACATTTTAAGTGAAAACAACGGGCATATGGAAAACCAATCAAATGAATTTGGATTGTGTTGATAATTTAGGAAAACTATCCATGGGTAATTTTTGATGTGTACGAGTCAACCCCGCCTCAATCCGATGCACGGTGTGTCCAGTACCACTCAAAGTGTCTCACTTTTATTTTAAATAGATAGGATTTTAAGTGAAAACAACAATTGGCATACGGAAAACCAACCAAACGCATTCGGATTGTGTTGATACTTTAGAACAATGATCCATGGATCATTTGTGATAGGAACGAGTCAACCCCACCTCAATTCGAGGCATGGTGTGACCGGTATCACTCAAAGTGTCTCACTTTTGTTTGAAATGGACAACATTTTAAGTGAAAACAAAAACTGGCATACGGAAAACCAACCAACCATATTCAGAATGTGTTGATACTTTATCAAAATGATCCATGGGTAATTTGTGATGTTTAATAGTCAATTCCACCTCAATTTGAGGCATTTTTTGATCGGTATCACTCAAAGTGTCTCTCTTTTATTTGAAATGGACAGCATTTTAAGTGGAAAAAAAACTGGCATATGGAAAACTAATCAAACGCATTTGGATTGTGTTGATAATTTAGGAAAATGATCCATGGGTCATTTTTTATGTTTACGAGTCAACCCTGCCTCAATATGATGCACGGTGTGGCCGGTACCACTCAAAGTGTCTCACTTCTATTTGAAATGGATAAGATTTTAAGTGAAAACAACAATTGTCATATGTAAAATTGACCAAATGCATTCAGATTGTGTTCATACTTTAGCACAATGATCCATGGATCATTTTTGATAGGTACGAGTCAACCCCAACTCAATTTTAGGCATAGTGTGACCGTTATCACTCAAAGTTTCTCACTTTTGTTTGAAATGGACAACATTTTAAGTGAAAACAACAACTGGCATACGAAAAACCAACCAACCGCATTCAAAATGTGTTGATACTTTATCAAAATGATACATGGGTCATTTGTGAAATTTAATAGTCAACCCCACCTCAATATGAGGCACGGTGTGACCGGTATCACTCAAAGTTTCTCTCTTTAATTTGAAATGGACAACATTTTAAGTGAAAATAACTGGCATACGGAAAACTGATCAAACGCATTTGTATTGTGTTTATAATTTAGGAAAATTATCCATGGGTCATTTTTGATGTGTAAGAGTCAACCCTAACTCAATATAATGCACGGTGTGGCCGGTACCACTCAAAGTGTCTCGTTTTTATTTGAAATGGACATGATTTTAAGTGAAAACAACAATTGGCATACAGAAAACCAACCAAATGCATTTGGATTGTGTTGATACTTTAGGAAAACGATCCATGGATCATTTTTGATAGGTAATAGTTAACCCTGCTTCAATTAGAGGCACAGTGTGACCGGTATCACTCAAAGTGTCTCACTTTTGTTTGAAATGGACATCATTTTAAGTGAAAACAACAACTGGCATACGAAAAACCAACCAACCACATTCAGAATGTGTTGATACATTATCACAAAGATCTATGGGTAATTTTTTACGTGTATGAGTCAACCACTCCTCAATTGGAGGCACAGTGTGACCGTTATCACTCAAAGTGTCTCTCTTTTATTTGAAATGGACAGGATTTTAAGTGAAAACAACAACTTGCATACAGATTACTGACCAAATGCTTTCAGATTATATTTATACTTTAGGAAAATGATACATGTGTCATTTGTGACGTGTATGAGTTAACCCCACCTCAATAAGATGCACGGTGTGGCCGGTACCACTCAAAGTGTCTCACTTTTATTTGAAATGTACGGGATTTTAAGTGAAAACAATTGGCATACGGAAAACCTATAAAACGCATTCGAATTGTGTTGATAATTTAGGACAATGATCCATGGGTCATTTTTGATGTGTAAGAGTCAATACCTCCTCAATCAGATGTATGGTGTGGCCGGTACCACTCAAAGTGTCTCACTTTTATTTGATATGGACAAGATTTTAAGTGAAAACAACAATTGGCATATGGAAAACCGACCAAAAGCATTCGGATTGTGTTGATACTTTAGAAAAATGATCCATGGATCATTTTTGATAGGTAAGAGTCAACACCGCCTCAATTAGAGATACGGTGTGACCGGTATCACTCAAAGTGTCTTACTTTTTTTTGAAATGGATAATATTTTAAGTGAAAACAACAACTGACATACGGAAAACTGATCAAACGCATTTGGATTGTGTTTATACATTAGAACAATGATCCATGGGTCATTTTTGACATGTATGAGTCAACCCTGCCTTAATCAGAGGCACGGTGTGACCGGTATCACTCTAAGTGTCTCTCTTTTATTTGAAATAGATAGGATTTTAAGTGAAAACAACAACTTGCATACAGAAAACTGACCAAATGATTTTAGATTGTATTGATACTTTAGGAAAATAATACATGTGTCATTTTTGACATGTACGAGTCAACCCTACCTCCATCCGAGGTACGGTGTGGTCGGTATCACTCTAAGTGTCTCACTTTTTTTTAAATCAACAACAGTTTAAGTGAAAACAACAACTGACATACGGAAAACTGACCAAACATATTCGGATTGTGTTGATACTTTAGTACAATGATACATTTTTTATTTTTTACGTGTGCAAGTCAACCCTGCCTCAATCTGAGGCACAATGTGGTGGAATCCTACTCTGATCAATAGATCGCACCATACTTGTACCATTTAGTGTTCATAGCCTTAAGAACATTAATATTATTCTCACTAAGGTCAATAAACTTATAGTTACATTCTTATAGACTATCACAAGTTAAACTTCTGATCATTTAAGTTCTTCATTAATTTTAAATCAATTAAAGAGTTCCATACTTTACTCCTTTTGTAATGACCATGGAACCATAGGTCAGTTTCCATACCCCATTTTCAAATTTAGTTTCATAACATGCAGCATCAAACTTTCTCTTTAGATTTAGGAAGAAAAAAAACACTCCCAAATAAAATCCACTTTCAGATGTTTTTCATTTTCTATAAATGTTTCTTTTGTTTGAGGATAGATCATATTTGGGTGTTCTTTCATTGTAAAAAGTTCTTATTATGATCCTCAAAAACCTAACAATTTCAAAAATTGAGGGGTTTTATTTCACAACATCAAGAAAGTGTAGCGAGGGAATATGCTGCCACTTGTCAAAGTTCTATGGTAGGATGGTTGGGTTAAAGAGGGTATTTGGGGCATGATTCAGTTGGATCCAATTTTTTTGAGGATATTATGTGTCGTCACTTTTATTCTCACTATTAAGCATGAGAGGGTATCATTAATTATTTTTATCATGGAATAAAGAAGTGTCTCCCTTACATTAACCAGTAGTACACCATGTATGACTATAACCCATCCTAGAAAGGGACTGTTTTTTTTTCAACCTCATATGCATCACGACACACTCTGGATCAGACACATGTTCAACATCCACTTATTCAACCAATTTGGACATGATCACTATGCGTATAAAAACCAATACCCAAGTATATTATGGTATTACCACTATAGAGTCTACCAACAAATTCATTACCATTCACCCAATATCTAACATTAACACCCCTACCTCCTTCATCTTCCTTCTTAGTGCATCAAAACTGACATTTCCTTTACAAAGAACATATTCCATTTCAAATTTGAACATCTACATGTATTTTATCCAACACATCTGAAAAGGATTTAGTTCACATTAGAATAAATTATATTACTATGACATTCAGTTTGTATATATAACATGTCTCTAATCAAAGAGGTGGTGTCTCTGAAATTTATACTCATCAACGATAGTCGCAAACTCTTTTTCATGAGTTGGGTAGTTTCACTCATGGGGTCATAAGTGACGAGACTCCTAAGAAAATACATTTTCACCATATATTATAAAAAATATAAGTTCAATGAAAAATGCATCACAAATCATTACATACCCAAATCTATGATTAGAAAAAAAAAATTGGGATTTGAGCCAATTTCAAACTCTTATTCAACTCTAATAAGTATTTATCAGACTATTCTGTCTATTCGAATTTGATGGGGAGGTGGGGGGTTGTGCTGGTTGGGGGGGTTGTACAGGGGTGAGGTGAATTACTACTGGAAGAGTGGTTGTCATATGAAGATTGAAATGGGTGTAATTAATGTTTGAGTTATTGAAACTGTTATTCAACTCTACTAGAAGATTATTGTCATATGAATATTGAAATAGGGAATTGTAGTACATGACATGGTTGGAAGATTTTGATGGTTTTATGTGTTTTTTGTGTGCTATTGCAGGTGTTTTTTATGTTGTTTTAAGTCTGTTTGTATGTATTTTTTGTGCTATTTTTTATGAAGGTGTATACTGGAGGGGCTACTGGAGGGGCTGCTGTGCAATAGTTCTGGAAATACACAATACCAACAGTTTTAAACCGTTGGTATACTTTGAGCACAATTTTTACCCTCGGTTTCAATAAATTGTTGGTAAAAAACTATCCCAACGGTTTAAAACCATTGGGATAGTGTTTAGTCTTCAATATATACCAATGGTTCATTGAAACCGTTGGTAAAAATGCTATACCAACATATACCAACAGTTAGCCTACAACTGTTGGTAAATCAATACATACAGTGGCTTATACCAATGGTTTAGATCAAACCATTGGTATAGGGATTTCCTCATGACTTACTGCCCTAAGGTTTGGAAAACCATTGGTATAGGCTATACCAACGGTTGTAAACCGTTGGTATAACCTTCATTTCCAATAGTGTTCCATGAGTGGTACAAGTGCTTGCACATGGTATTTCACCAAGAGATGAAGCTTCATGTGATGGAATCCCAACTTCCCATTGATCCCCTTAGGGATCAAGAAAGGTGGATAAAGATAAATACAAGAAGCGTATGGATGATATGCTAGATGTGCAGTGATTCATATTTTTATCTATGTCTAGTGAGTTGTAGAAAATGCATGAGGACAAAGACGCTTTCCAAATGCTATCTTATTTATTAGAATTATACCAGGAGAGAGATCGATAATAAAGATATGAGATATCTAGTGATATGTATAGATGTATTCTAGAAGAAGGCAATAAAGCGGGACCTTGTGTACTTAAGATGATCTGTATATTGAGAGACTAGATTCCCCTGGGTTCAAACTGAACTAAGAACTAGAAATTGATATCATTATTGCATCCTTACCACATAGATTCTCAAATTTCATTGGTAATTATAATATTAATGATGTGAATAAGTCACTCCTAGATTTTTTGTCTTTATTTCACCAAGAAAATAAGGATATGAATAATTCCAACTCTTCGGTCCTTATGGTGAATAAGTAGACAAAAGACAAGGAAAAGGTGTTAAAGGCTAAGTCTCAGAAAAATAAATTGATGCACCACCCTTTAAATAATCCAAAGATATGTAGATAAAGAAATTAGTAGGAGGCGGTCTACTTTTCACATGGCAAGAAATGCCACTGGAATAAGAATTTCACAACTGGGAAAAGGAAGCAAGGTGATGCTTATACTTCAGATATATTTTTTATTGAATGCAATTTGTTTATTTCTACAAGTTGGGTATTGGATATTGCATGTGTCTCACACATTTTTATTTAAATATAGGAACCAGGTAGATTCAAGATGATTTAAAAAGGTAAATTAGGTCTCTGAGTAGTGAATGGTGTGATACTAGTAGTATTAGCAGTGAGAGATTATCATCTTACTTTGAATAGTAGAATGGTTCTTGTATTAAATAATTGTTATTATGTAGCATCTATTATTAGAAACATAATCTCACTGTAGAGTTTAGATACTATAAGATTTTATTTCAAGTTTGAAAATAAATGTTGTCTTTTGTATAAGGATAACATGTGTTATGATATGAAACATCTTAACAATGGGTTATATATACTTGAACTAGAAAATCTCATTTTGGAAATCAATGAAAAGTCCAGTGATAATGACTCAAATCCTATTAACCCATGGAACTTTAGGCTAGGTCATGTAAATGAGAAGAGTTTAAGCAAGAAACATCAAGTAGGGTATTTATATTCCATTGAGTTAAAACCATTGGATGAATGTCATGCTTGTTTATAAGATAAAACGACCAAATCACCTTTCGGTAGGAAAGGAGAAAGAGCCAAAGAACCATTGGAATTGGTTCATACTGATGTATGTGTCCCATTTCTAGTAAAGGAAAGGGTTTGTTTTTTTACTTAATAACTTTTATAAATGACTATAGTAGATATGAATATATCCACTTGATGAGGTATAAGTTAAATTCTTTTAGCATGTTTATGGAATATCATAATAAAGTAGAAAATCATCTTGGTAAGGATATTAAGAAACTATGCTCAGAACATCGTGGAGAATATCTTAACAAAGTTTTCATCGACCGTATAAAGGAGTGTGGTATGGTTTCATAACTCACCCCTCCTTATATACATCAGTGGAATGGTGTTGGTGAAATGAGGAATCAGATTCTAGTTGACAGGGTCAGATCGATGATGAGTTTTGAAACTCTACCATGATTATTTTGGAGATATGCAATACAGACTACAACATATACACTAAATTGAGTACCAATTAAAGTGGTAGATGAGATTCCATATGAGTTGTGGTATGAAACATATATGTGTATGGGGATGCACGACTTTTGTCAAGATTATACCTAGTGAGAAATTAGAATCCCAAAGCATAAATCGCATCTTTATAGGTTATCCTAAAGATGTTAAATGATGTTACCTATATAACCCTTTGGGTAGAAAGGTGATTGAATCAAGACATGATACATTTCTAGAAAGGGAACACATTTCCAATGGAAATAGTGAGAGTGAGATTGACCTTGATGAAGTTGATGTTCCAGATGAACAAGAGTTGGTATGAGAATAATCTCTACAAGAGACAATGGGAGATGAAGATGTTACTAAGACACAAGTATTGTGTAGGTATACTGGATAGATTAGAGAACCAGAAAGATATTATTTTCTTATCATCAATTCAAGTGCACATTATTCCTATAGAATGATGAACCTCTAACCTAAATGGAACTAGTAGATGGCAAGGATATTTCTAAATGGAAAGAAGCCATGCATTCTGAAATGAAGTCTATGTACCAAAATCAAGTTTGGATTTTGGTAGACCCACTAGATGATGTAAAACCAAATGGGTGTAAATGGGTATTCAATAAAAAAGCTAGACATGGATGGTAAAGTGAGCACATGTAAGACATGACTAGTAGAGAAGGGCTTCTGGCAGTGTCAAAGCATCGATTATGATGAAATCTTCTCTCCAGTCACTTTGATAAAATCCATCAGAATATTACTTGAAATAATAGCCTTTCATGATTATGAAATTTGGAAAATGGAT
The DNA here is from genome assembly GCA_963277665.1 of Viscum album. Taxonomy (NCBI): domain Eukaryota; kingdom Viridiplantae; phylum Streptophyta; class Magnoliopsida; order Santalales; family Viscaceae; genus Viscum; species Viscum album. The sequence goes on along the minus strand of OY728135.1, from coordinate 1,898,346,690 downwards.
GTCAAAACTTCTTTTCTAAATGGGAAGTTGGTTAAAGACATCTATATGATATAACCTGAAGGGTTTATTATGTAAAATAATGCTAATAAAGTATGAAAACTATAGAGATCCATTTATGGGTTAAAGCAGACATCAAGATCATGGAATGTTTGTTTTGATGAGGCTATAATAGAATTTGGTTTCATTAAGAATGAAAGAGAGTCATGTGTCTATAAGAAGGTTAGTGGGAGTGCCATCATTTTCCTAGTATTATATGTTGATGGCGTATTATTAATGGGAAATGAAGTTCAAGTCTTACAGTTAGTGAAGACTTGATTAAATTAACGTTTCTCTATGAAAGAATCGGGTGAATAAGCCTATATTTTACGGATCAAGATCTATCAAGATAGGTCTCAGAGGATTCTTGAGCTAAGTCAAAGTATATATATTGACAAGGTACTCAAAAGGTATAATATGGAACAATCCAAGAGAGGAGTGTTGCCAGTGTCACATGACATAAATCTCTCCAAGAAGATGTGTCCATAGAAACATGAAGAGATTGAAAGAATGAGTAGAAACACTTATTCTGATGCAGTGTTTTCTATCATCACTACTACAAATACGACTTTTATTAGTGCTAAAAATGGCCTTTATCAGCGCTAAAAAAGCGCTGATAAAGACCCCTTTTATCAGCGCTAAAACGAAGCGCTGATAAAAGGGTCTTTTATCAGCGCTTTCTTTTTAGCGCTGATAAAAATAAAAAATAAATAAAAATAAAATAAAAAAATAAAAAATAAAATAAAAAAATACTGCCAATCTCAGGGGGTCTTTTACAGCGCTTGAGCCCCCCCCCCTTTATCAGGGCTTTCCCACACCTCCAGCGCCCACCCGTACCGCCTACACCCTTTATCAGCGTTAGCCCTTTAAATCAACTTTGCGCGCACACCCATGCCTCCACCCGGATTTGATCTCAAGACCTCCCCCCTGTGCACCTAAAGCCTTTTTCACTACCCTATATTGATTTGTTCTCTTATTCATGATATATCTATTTATTTATATATATATAGTTATATTTATTCGTATAGTAATATATATTTATATTAATATATATAGTTATATTAATATATATATATAGTTATATTAATATATATATATATTTTTATATTAATATATACATATAGTTATATTAATATATAAATATAGTTATATTAATATATGTATAATTATATTAATATATAGTAGTTATATAAATATTCATATATTGGTATTTTAAATAAAATCGATATTAGTTATTATTTAGATAAAGCTAATATATTTTATATGTAAATATGTTTAATTATTTATTTAAAAAATTTAATTTTTAGGTGTGAATATATAAAAAATATGTACATATAGTTATATATTTGATTATAAATAGCAGTGAATTATAAAAAAGGATGAAATTTCAAAGACATAATATCAATATGAATGTAATAACTTGGAATAAATTTAGTCCCCACCAAAAAAATCCAATAATACCCCCTTAAACGAGGCTGAAAATCCACAAAATGTTAAAAAATCTGGGTACCCCAACAAAAAACTCAGTTTTGGAGGCCTTTTGGGCCTCTTTTGGCCTCGAAAAACGCTTGACCAAGATCCCCCCTGGTCACAACGACGTAGAGTTCGTCGCAGGCTTCGATTTGATATGTGGTAGAGCTCAAACGGACATCCGGATCAAAAGTTATGGCCGTTTGAAGTTTGAGTTGCGTTTTCAACATATTTTGGATCTTTTTTTTATTTTTTTTATTTTTTTATTCTTCAAATTGTTATTAAATGACTATTAATCCATAATAATTATCAAATTATTAATTAAAAATATTTTTTTAATTTTTTAAGAATCCATTTTCACTAGATATCTTATATATTAAGTATATTAAGTGTAAATGTACATTTATACTTATCTAAAATATATTTAAAAATTATATATTATATTTATATCAATATAACTATATAACTATATTTATATATTAATATATTTTTTATTTTTTATTTTGAAGTCGACCCTTTATCAGCGCTTTTAAAAAAAGCACTGATAAAGGCCCCCCCTTTATCAGCGCTACTAAACAAGCGCTGATAAAGGGGGTCCCTTTATCAGCGCTAAAAAAAACGCTGATAAAGGGGTACTTTTATCAGTGCTAATAAAGGCACCCTTTATCAGCGCTTTTTTGAGCGCTGATAAAGGCACCCTTTATCAGCGCTTTTTTGAGCGCTGATAAAGGCCCCCCCCTTTATCAGTGCTTTTTTTAGCGTTGATAAAGGCCCCCCCTTTATCAGCGTTTTTTCGTTAGTGCTGATAAAGGGGTGGCGCTGGCCTTGCCCAGTTTTGTGGTAGTGCATGTTTTTCATGATATGTACTTGGTTTGATGTTGTATATGCTTTAAGTATGGTGGAAAGATATCAATCCAATCTAGGAGAGCTGCATTGGGCAACTGTAAAAACTATCCTAAAGTACTTGATATGTAAAAATGATATGTTCCTGGTGTATGGAGGATATGAGGAGCTAATTGTGGGGGGATACATAGATTCTAGCTTCCAGATAGATCAAGATGATCTAAAATCATATTTAGGTTTTGAGTTTTTCCTAAATTGTGGTGCGATGAGCTAGAGAAGCTCAAAGTAGTATATGGTTGTCGATTCTACAACACAGTCTAAGTATATAGTGGCTTTCGATGCAGCTAAGGAAAAAGTTTGGATACAAAAATTTGTTTCTGAGCTTAGCATTATACTTAGTAGTGCAGACCTTGTTACAATATAATGTGATAATACTGCAGCAATGGTGCTTACCAAGGAGCCCGGGTCACACTAGAGGACAAATAATATACTTCAAAAGTTTCATCTCTTGAGAACTTTTACTCAAATAGGTGAAGTCCTGGTTAGCAGAGTATCCACGAAGGATAACTTAGAAGACCCCCTGAAAAAAGTTATATCTTAACAGAATCATGATACTCGTGTGAGAGATAACGGGTTGGGAATTATAAGTAGTTGGCTCTAGTGAAATCAGGAGTATTGCGAGTGGGTTTCCTAAACCCAAATTATTTATGTACTTTTATTACCATTACATGTATACAGTTTCATGTGTTTATTCTTAACATAATAGTGTTAATACTTCTGTATCCACTGTTTACATAGTAATGTCCTTTATTTACGTGTCGTATTAAAAGGTTATAAAAATTCTCAGATATAATGAGAACATCAAGATACTATGACAATAATCTTAAACATATGTCATATGGTCTAGAAACATCAGACTGATGGGACATAAATGATGTCTGATTATCAAGTGTTGAGGTCTCATAAACATTGAGACTTCTTCTCATGAAGTTCCTAATTGGTGATCTTGAGTAGATGAGATCACGAGGACTGACCCGCCAATAGAAACATTTGTACCATTTGATCGCGTACTTCGATGTAAGTCAAAAACCATGACATTGGATTTGTGGCAAAGTATCATGTGTTTGGTGCATCATTGGTGGTAAGACATTGGTTAAATGATCAAGATGGAATTTGTCGCTTCTGGTTTGAGGAAGAGATATCTCATGGGCCCAAGTTGGCCAGGATGGTAATGCCTTTATTAAATCCATGGCCATGATACAAGAAGCTAAGTTTATCCAGTAAGTTCATGAAATATATAAAGCATCAAAAGGATGATGACACTAGTGTGTGCCCTGCTTTATGAGATATCACGAAACAAAGAGATTATATTGCATAGAACGTGTTCGTTGGAGGTGGTCGCAACTATGACATTCCTTGTCTCCTTAGGGGTCATGATGGGTTGCTAGAATCTGCTCTTAGTATATGGGTTGGACTCACTACTGTCGAGATAATGACCTAGAGGGTTACATACTAAGCATGACAACGAGTTCCACCTATTCGGATGAATATGAGTTTAGGATGAAGTGGGCCCCACATGCGGGGATTGTTGAACATATGAGTGTGATCGATCAAAAGTAAAATAATTCAATTATGCTATTCAACTTTAGAATAATGATTATTTAATTTATTTCTCAAGGTATTCACAAGTTGTTTGATCATAAACGTGAATACGAGAAAATATAATTTTTCGAACAAACATGACATGTTCAAGGTTCGTTAAATTATTTGGGGAGCTTACTGACCATGTTAATGGTTAGTATTTTATCACGTAACATGTTAAGGTGTTACAAGTGATTGATAAAATATTTATGACATTTATGACAAGTTTAATTAAGTCATAAGTGTGTTGTGGGTCTAAAATGAAGGTTATTACTTTCCAATGACCAAAGTGAAATTTTGGAAAGTATAACCTGGGTATAAAAGCTCATTTATCATCTTGAATAGTAAGCTCTACCATTTGGATGAATTTAGAGAGAGAAGATCTCATCTTATCTCCTCTCAAACTTTTAGAATCTAAAGAAAGAACAAGGTCGAATCGATCCCAGTTTCTCGATCGAGTCTGCATTCTTCACATGATCAAAGGGGCATCATAAAGCTCTTTAATTTCCCATGGTAGCACCTAACGATTAAAGATCAATGATTTAGGAGTTGTGGTGCGTGTGTGGATTATATAGAGGATTCCTAGCTTGGCGCCTTTAAACTGTGATACACCGACAATGAGTGAATCAAATCGGTAATTTCAAATGAACAAGGTATCGTTTACGGTCTTGTTCAATTTTATTTTTCATGCTTAAATTGAATTGCATGTGATCCTTTGAGAAATTCGGGCAAGGATTTTTGTGGATTCAGTGTTTTTAACATGAATCTAAATCCAAAATTTTAAATTGCATATTTTTCACATTTTTTATATGCCCCAAGTTCCTTAAGATAATGACCACAACCCCCCTAGTCAACACGGTGTAGATCTCTTCGTGGGCTTCAATTTGATATGTGGTAGAGGCTAAAAAGACACCTAAATCAAAAGTTCTAACCATTTGAAGTTCAAATCATGTTTTCAACTTATCTTAAGATGTAAATTGATTTTTTAAATTTTTTCTATCACCAAAATGTTTGTTAAATGTCTATTACATGGTACTAATTAGTCGATTCTTAATTAATACTATTTTTTAATTGTTTTATAAACAAATTTTCACCAAATCTATTGTATATTAAGTGCAAATACACATTTAGTATTATATAAATACACATTTAGTATTATATAAATCACATTTAATCAAATATATTATATCTATATCAATATAAATATATTTATATATTACAAAATAATATTTAAAAGTTAGTAATTTTTTTTATGACGCATGCTTTTATCAGCGCTAAAAAAACGTTGATAAAGAGGTCATTTATCAGTGTTAAAAAAAAGCGCTGATAACGGTCACATTTTATCGGCACTTTTTTTAGTGCTGATAAAAAAGGTCATTTGTCATCCCTTTCTAGCGTTGATTTTTATTAGTGTTTTTTAACGATAATAAAGGGTAGCATTGAATTAGCACGATTCTGTAGCAGTGTGACTCAAGAGTTTTGCATCAAGGGAGCATTACACTGCAAAATTAATCCACACTGCAGCATGGAGTTGATGGGTTTTGGTTGTGGTGCAAAGCACAATACTACACTGTAAAAGATATATCTGCATATATATCTGCATATATATCAGCAGGTTTATATTTTCTCTCCATGCACAACTAAAGATATATTTTATGGGATAAATAACCAGTTTGCATGTGGTTTTGTGATGGCTAAAGATTAGGGCATATGAGAAGGATTCAAAGTGTTATAGGCGTGGATAAAAGGGAGACGATAAAATATGGATAAGCTGAATATATTTGTCTGAGAGTGGTTGTTTATAAATAAAGGTTGTTGTGCACCGTAAAAGGGGACTGGACTTGATTTCTGAGAGATTTTTTGGAGGATCAAAGGTTTGAAGAGTGCTCATGCTGAGGAAGTGTTGGTGCCTAGGCTCCATTGTTTTTATTTTGTTTACACTATCTCGTGACTACCATGAGGTGGGGGGGGAGCTCTTTAATGCCAAGGATGTAATGATATGGGATTGTTCGTAATGAAGTGATTTATTTTTTATCAATATGAGTTGGGTTTTTGCATTTTTTAATTCTTCTCAATCTTTATCCCTCCTCTCATGCATGACCATTACAGTTTGATAGGGGTATGCTCTTAATGCATCAACTAGGTGCTTAGTCTCTTGAATGATCATTGCATGAGTTTGAGTGGTCATGTTTAAATTGGGTTTTGGGTTACCTGTTTTAATAATCAACCAAAGTATCTGAGAGGCGAAAGTGAGCGTTTTATAATAGAGAATGATGACTTGGACCAAGCTTCACTTAGACCTAATTCTGATAACATCTCAATTGAATCATTGTTACTTTTGCTTCACTGGTGCATGAACTTTGATTTACTATGTTTGTACGCTTCCATTAACTGAGTGTCTTTAATCCAATTATTATCTCTTGTTTTCTTGTCATTCTTAAATAATTCTAAATGTTTCCTAATATGTCATTACCGATTCAACCACATACTTTTCATTTACCACCTGTGCCGACCCATGCAATATTGTTGTCCAAGACTAACCATGAAAATGTTGCCTTTCAATATACATTGAATTGTGCAGTGTTTCTCAATGAATGGGTAATAAACTAAAGCAGTTTGAGGTAAAAAATGACCACATGTCATGTCGAACTCAGATGCATACAAAATTCAAAATCAGATAGAGGTTCATCCAAAACTTACTTAATGAATAAAAAAGAATAACAACATTGAAAAAAACAGAGAGAACTGAACAAAACAGATATTAGTAAAATTTAGAGAGACCAGACTTGTCCCACGTGTTCAACACCATTGCCCAGACCATCCCCTTTTGTGAAGAAATAATTAAATCAATCAATTTTCTGAAAGAATGCGGAGTGTCCGCAGTGGGAAAAAATGGTCACGGCTCATGCCTGGACCTCATTTCATAGCACGCAATTACATGGGTAGATCTAACGCCTGAAATATGGTGAAATGGAAAATTTTAACAAAATGCAACGATGTTTGAGAATTGAGAAGGAGAGGCGTCGGCGGGCGGAGACTACGTGAGGGGAGGAAGAGCGGCCAAATGATTACTAGATAGGGTTGTGAGAAGAGCGGGATCCGCTTTGATATTAAAGGTCGAGAGCGTCTGCTTGATATTAAAGGTCGAGAGCGTCTGCTTGATATTAAAGGTCGAGAGCCTCTGATCAATTTGGCGGATCCGGACCATATATGAAAAATTACATATAAATAAAAACGTGAGGACACCGAATTAAATGAGCAGGATCATATTTTCTCCCCTCCCCACCCAGGAGATATCCATTTTTCCCACTCCTCCATGGAAGTCTCCTTATCCGTATCGTGCCCCCCAGCTTCAGCCTTATTTTCATCTGGTTCCCTTTGTAATTCACCGCATTCATCATCTTCTTCGAGGTTTTACTCTGCTCGAAGTTCGCATATAAAGCAACATGCGCTTCAATCGCGAAAGTGCGGTGGTCTGGGATATCAAGTTCATTCATCTCGGATCGCTATGCGAGCTTCGGCGAGTTTGCCGCTGGTTTCTGATGTTTTTTGCGCGGCGGCGACCTTGATACTGTTATCCTCTTCATATTCGGTTTCCTGTAGGCGAAAGAGAAATGTTTTGCTGGTGAGCCTATTCTAAGAACACACCTCGAATTCTTTTTTTGTGGTGATTTAAGGGGCCTCATCGTATCAACTGCATAAACTCAAATCCTGCGTCTTCAGCAAGCGGCAATGTACATGCCTCAATAAGATTAAAATAGCAATCATAAAACTGCCAATAATAGTCAAGCTGACCGTATTGACCTTCAGCAAGCGGCAATGTACATTTTTTTCGCCTTTTATTTTCCTATTCCGATTTTCTGGAGTGGCTTCATACCACTAAGGGGGCCTTATCGCAAGAAATTCGAAAATTACTCTCGGTTATTGAACTGGCTGTTAGATAAAATTTGGCAACGGTCCCTAGCCCAAGGAAACAATTCGAGAGACATGTTTATAAAAGAAAACAGGCGATTTATTAGTTCATGAAAGGAGATGTAATTTATTGCGCCAAGGGTGAACATTAATTATAGTCTTGTATAGATTTTAGCTGAAAAATTATTTTTCCCCATAAATTTGATAGATTCTACTGAACAATGCTCTCTTTGTGAGCGGCTGTGCAACTTCTCATGTACAGTCATTAGTGGGTGTAACCTCCAGAACTATGATTTTCTACTGGCCTTGAAAAAGGAACTTTGATCATCTCCGTTAAAGGAATTCATTTAGTGTATTGATTTACTAATCACATGGAAAACCCCATTAACAGCCTTTTGATCTGAAAGCTCACAAACACCCTTGATTAAACACTTGATGATTTTAATCATTTGTTTAAGGATGTCATATGGTTATCTACCAAGGATCAGGGATAAGGACATGATAAAAAATTACGAATTCATGGTGATACTATTAGATTTGGTGAGTGCACCCATTGGCATTCACAGCTCTTATAAATTATATCTTTAGTCCATAGTTGGACCTTTTTGTTGCGATGACTATTGACAACATTTGATTTTTTCAGTCCAAAGGAAAACATGTAGAATGTCTTATAATGGTGTTAGAGACCTAAAATAGTATTTGTATATTAGATCATATAACTTTTTTCATCATATCCATAATTTAGACATTACATCCCACATAAAAATCTCACAATTTCAAGAATGGAAGGTTTAGTGTCTTTGAGTACCAATTACATAATCAACTTATTTCACAATACCTGTGAACATTTATCCACAATCGAACTCTTCTAAACCCCTTCTAGATTTCTCATACGTTATACTTATCTTCATAACCCGGGGAAGAGAAACCTAGAGGTGAGCTCAAATGCTCACTAAGAGTAAGCACAAGCGATAACAATCAAAGATCAAAAGTGAGCATAAGATAAACACATGAGTATGTAAGCAATGAACATGGACATCAAATATAAAATTCATATCCAATAAAATATAGATGATGATCATAAGCATGCAAATATGACATAAAGAAATGAAACCATAAGATTATGGAATCATGGAATATGTGACAACAATTTAAGACATGACATTATAAACATAAATCAAGGACCACTCCCAAGACTATCATCATAAAGTGGACAAAGTCCCATGGTGGATTGAGTTCACTCCCCATTTCTATAAACATAGTAGACAAAGTCTCATGGTGGATTATGTTCACTCTCTAATCCCTTACATAACATCCAATGAGATATAAAGCTTTACCCAATGTATTAGAGGACTATATAATTCCGGGTCCACCCGCCACATAGCAGTGTACTTAGGCTAACCGCCCGTGCACCATACATGACATCTCATGAGATGAAAACATTACCTAATGCATTAAAGGACTATATAGTTTCAGACCCACCCATCATATAATGAAAATTATACATATGCGTGGTGTATAAGGGAAATAAACTATACATAAATCATAAGCATGATCAAACCCATGAGAAGGAAGTCAGTTTCATAATTTTGATTCAATGCATAACCGAAGACTAAATCATAAGGATTCCCAAGAGAAAATGGAATTAAATCATTTTGAACTTCTATAATTGAAAAAGGGACATAAGTCTTGAACATGGAGTTCAAATGTAGAAAATTCATGAAAAAGATTTAAGAAAAATAAAGCATAAAAACGAACCACTTGGGTGATGCTTTATAAAATAAGTAGAGATTTTTTAAAGAGGGAAAAAGCATATTATTTTTCATGAAGTCAGAATTGAACCAAGGGGGTTCTCCATAAAATAATGATGGTTTTTATAAGATATTCATGGTTTAAAAACATTTGATGAAGGTGATTTTTGACATGAGATAAGAAATAAAAAAGTTCCCTTAAATCAGGTTTACTTAGAAGTGAGAATTTCGAAGGGAACTAAAAACACGCATAACCCCAACAATGAAAAAGATATTTAACTTGATATATATGTAAGAACTATATATAAAAAATAGAAGTTCATGAGATGAAGATTGTGTAAAAGGGAGAAAAAGAAAGATAACATGCAACCGACAAGTAACGAGGGTGGTAAAGAAGATCCCTTGGCTTCATGTCCGAAAACGCTCTGCACTTGCACTTAACTTCCTAAATAATTAAATTAAGTTCATTAAATACATACCCATGAACCTTATTCATCTATATTTAATAAAATCATTTGTTATCATTTGTTATTTATTTTTAATATAGTTTCCAATTACGTCGATTACTCAAGGTTTGGTTATTTTCTTCGTAACACTTTCGGTTTGTTGATCGTGATCAAAGGTGTTGTAAAATAACTTTATGATCTCCAAAATTGTTGAGGTCTATGTCCTCTATTATTCTATTAGAATAATACTTATACAGTTTCAAAGGTTATCACAAAATAGACTCAAATTAAGAAAGTTGCATTGATAAGCCCATTTAAGGTGGTTAATGTTTCTACGACCGTTTCTCGTTGATAATACATTTAGAATGCCCAATATTATTCTTCCAAAGTATTAATGGCGTCAAAATATTATTTTTACATATTAAATACATTTTTAAAATCAACCATGTTAGGTGGTTATGGAAAACAAAACATGTTGTTTTGTGAAGGCGGTAGTTCGCACGAACGAAACTTTCATTTTTCATAGAATGAGAGGGGTGGGGGTGGGAAATGAAATAATTATCATTTCAGAATTATGACCATGTTGTAAATATCATATTAGTTAATTAAATAATCCTTTTAAACCTACCATTTAAGGTGGTGATGAAAAATTGAACACATCGTTAATGGCGGCAGCAGTCTGCACACACATGACGACGTTTTCCTTTTTTCTTAATGATTTTGGAAGAAAATATAAAATGAATATTCCATTAGTATAACAACACTTCACTAGAGTAACAATGCTCCCTTGGCTAGCTCCTTAAGGCTCCTTAATTTGGTCTTTTAGTGAGACTAAGACTTCAAAGGCGTGAAGGGGGGAGGAGAGATTGGGATAGAGTTTTGGTTGAGCCAAAACTTTGGAATGAGTGGAGAAATGGGGAGGAGATGGTCTCCTTTTATAAGTGAAGAAAAATGCACTTTTGTAAACACTCATTATTTCTCAATAATATCACTCTATTATTCAAGGTCAAAGCCTCAAAAAATGACCAATAATGGTGTGGGGAAAAAGATAAGGTCAAGCCTCCTCCCACCATCCAACATCAAACATGTTTTTTCACATGTTTTAACGTTTTTCACTATGTTAAACCACTTTTACCCTAATTTATTCTTACCGTGGTAACTACACTTTTAACCTGTGGAAACTTACTAATTTGAACATGTTGATTTTAAATATTTAAATCATTTTATAAAATAAAATTTCTACGAGTTATATAAATTAATTTTAGTATTATCGCATATAACGCGTAAAAACCGTTTCTGAGAAAAAGTTCATTTTAAGCTTAAAATTTAAGCATAGGATAAAATTAACAATGTTGTCATGACCCGACCTGTCGGGACCCGCTTGACTAGCGTCGAGTAGACATATCACACACATGAAAAACTTTACCCTAAAGTACCCGCACACACACACACATCTCCATACACTAGTATAATGTAAAAAGATAAACAACTCATACTGTAAATGCATGCATAACATCTATCCCACATCAGAGTACAAAAAGTAGTACAACAGAAGCAAAGAGCCAAATGCAAGCCCACCAAAATTGCAAAAAATCCTAACCTGCTGACAACACGGGGGTAGCTACCCAAAAGCAATTCCTGGATCCATCTGAGGTCCGTCTAACATAACTAAGCTTTAACTAAGCTCCACCTGCTCTTGGTCCACCGAGGATTCCAACGAAAAGCCTGCCGCCTGCATAAGACACAACATGTGCGGACAGAGCCCATACAATCGTGAGCATAAACATACCCAATAGGACACCTCAAAATCACCACCCAAAGCATCAAAAGAGTAGTTAGCTCATCACCACATTGGTATGTCAATCAGGATACAAGGCATAACAATATATAACAATAACCTAGATATGCTCAATATAGACATACACTAAGCCTCAAGGTGAGGTCACGACCTCACTCCCAGCCTAAGATTCTATTAGAGGCTCAAAGAGAACAGTCGTCCGGGAGAACTCACTCCACGAGTCTTGGTATTGCTGATGACACTCATCCGATAGGTCACATTTGTTGGGTCTAGCCATGAAGAAGCACTAAATAAACTGAGAGGGCTCATCCGAGATTCACACTCGATTTGAATGCACCTCACCAGAAGACAATAGATTTCGATACATAGATAGAGGATCACGCCCAGGGCCATGGGGTATGCCGAACCCTAAGTAGGGGATTGAACGCCTGGGTATGTTGGTCACGCTGATTCCTGAAACCCCACCTGGGGAAGAATATACGATAGAGGATCCCACCTCGGGCCTCATGTAGGGATTCCCAAAACTCTATTCGAGACTAATCCCGCAAAGGGGATCACATCCTATGCTTAGGGCATGATACCTCACTCTACCCTCTTGGGGATGGACCAAGAGAATGCACCCTAGAGAAACAGGTTCACACTGAAGAGATCGAGGGCCTCAAACTTGCCCTTGAAGAAGTACACGGCATATACTTAGGGGTACGTGGCGTGTCTCACAAAGCCTGGCGCTGCCCGTGTCTCGCGGTCTCACACGACATGTATTTTTCCAAATACACGGCGTGTTCTTTAAGATACATGACATGTAGAGATTGGTCTGGCACTCGGCGTGCCGTCTAGCCTAGCTCGTGTACTATGGCTTGTGCCCGTGTACTTAGGGCGTGCCTGTGTGCACTGGTCGTGTCCGAGTACTGGACCAAAGTACACGGGGTGTACTTCACGTCACACGACATGTAGGGGCCGGGCCGACACTCGACGTGTGCTGTCTGTCTAAGCTTGTGTACTTTCTGAAGTACACGGTGTGTGCCCTAACACACAACGTGTGGGGTCACATGGCCACCTGAGCGTGTACTCCTTGTATACGCTGAGCCGTTTGCCAAGGGTTACACGACGTGTGATACGATACACATGGCGTGTAGCGCCACATGGCTTCCTGAACGTGTACTCCTTGTACACACTGAGCTGACCGACTAAGGGCCACATGACGTATGGACTCACAACACGGTGTTTGATATTTAACTCTATGTGGAAACCCTAACCGCCGCACAGAGGGGACCACATGACGTGTGTTCTTGAACTACACATTGTGTATATCGGGATTTTCTAGAGTCTCTGAACCTTCACGCATCTTCGCCCAGCGCCTCCGCTGCCTTCGTTACCGCTGTGAAACTCGCTGTAGATCCCAAATCTAGGTTGACCGTGCCTACATCGTCACCGGTGGCTGGATTCCTGCCAAAATCCGCTCGCAACGCATTCCCGTGGCATCGCGTCAATCACACGCCCGAACCGCTGGACGAAAACTCCGATCGATCCTCCGACGTCGTCACGCTTGACCGCACTGCCGATCCCGCGGAAACGATCCGTTGCATCAAAGATCGAATGCGCATTGATCGGTTTTCGAGTATTTGTCGAATTGTCAGTCAAAGGAAATACCGATGATCGTACGTAAAACAGGGGGAGAAAACCACAAAATACAAACGTGAGAAACAAACCTGGACTATTGTTCGGGTTGGTCTCAATCCGTTATCGTGGAGGTGGCGAACGAAGAGGATAATCAAGATTAAACAATAACAATATCAATTCCTAATACCTAGGAAGATAAATCATTAACCGCAATCAACCATTGATCGCTGACGAAGAACGATTCCACGTCACTGTCATTGGCAAGTTCCACGAACTCCTTCGATGACGACGATCCTCGCGGTACTCCGATCGTCGATCCATGATTCTGCGACCATCCACCAACGCACTCCTCGAAGCCTTCTCTCCGAATTCCTAGGGTTATGCAGCTAACCCTAGGATTTTCCCATAACTGGGTTTAAAATAGGAGAGGATTAAGTCATGACGATTAAATAAATAAATAAATAAATATATTTATTAATCTGCACACGATAACACTAAAGCCAAACACCCGACGCGTATAAAGGTTATGTCGCGTCTTGGGTAAAACCCACGTTTTGGATTCAACGATGCTCTCAGTTTCCCCATCCAAGATATCGTCTGGGAGTTATTCCATTATTTCATAAAAACTGTGCGCCTGTGATATAATATATTTAATATTTTTAATATATCCGCACCGAGACTCTGGGCTCCTCGAACTCCTTGAAAAGGCAACTCCGCCCTCAATGTCTAACTCACCTCGGTCGACATCGTGTAACGAGTTGTGCACACATCTTCTCAGCTGCGACATGTGAAATACATCGCGCGCCCGGTCTAACTGTGGTCGTATGGCCAAGCGGTACACCACCCCTCTAACCCAACCGCTGTATCTGACAAAGGGCCTATGAACCCCGAAGATAGCCTGCCTCCTAGGCCAAATATCTGTAATCCTCAGTGAGATGAGATCTCTCGGAACACATGATCTCCTTGTCGAACTCCAAAGGCTATCGTCGCCGGTCTACGAGGACTCCTCACGTTTTTGGGCAGTCCTCATCCGCCCCTGGATTAACTGCACCTTTCACAACCATCGCTAGCACCAACTCTAGGCTTACAAGCGTTGTCTCCCACTGTCTCCGACCAATACAGCGGTGACCTGCAGGGTCTCCCGTGCATGGCCTCAAATGGTGCTACATTGATGGCGGAGTGGTAACTGTCGTTATACGCAAGATCCACCAATGGTAGATGATCCTCCCAGCTACGACCCTAAACCAACATGCAAACCTGAAGCATGTTCTCCAGAACCTGTGTGGTCTGCTTTACCTGGCCATCTGTCTCGGGTAGAAAAGTCACGCTCAATCATATCTGAGTCCCAAAGTCTTCTGCATCCTCTCCATAACCGTGACGCGGAGTGAGTATGTGATAGACCCACCACTACCGCCACCTGGAAGGTATATTTCAGGAGGGGTAAAAGGGACCTTGTACCTGCTCCAAGAGAATGTGGTGGCCCCCAGCTCCAACAGACTGCTCCAATAGATCAAGGTGGACCCCAACTCTAACAGATTGCTCCAACCAATTGTGGTGGTCCCCAGGTAGTTTGCTGGAGATTCCCTCCAGCCTTTGCTATAAGGGAGGGGCACGAGTGAGGGAGAGAATAGGAGAGATTTCAGTAGTTTCAGCCTGGGGCTTGGGACAGGAGAGAGACTTCTCTGTGTGTAAGTGTATTTCTCTTTACTCTTTGGGTTTTTTTCTGTTACAACTTCTGTTGAAGGAAGCTTGAATATACTCTAGAAGTTCCCTGGTGTGCTCGTCCTTACCATTTGGTCCGACCTGCCCTTCGTCTCCATTGCCGCTGCTGCTCCCCCCAGGCAATAGAGACCCGTCATCAAGCTCACCTCGATGGTATCAAACAACTTGTTGGTAAACTCGACCTCAAGCTAGATTTTGCCATTAAAGCGTTAACAACGGCGATGGATAATCTCACCGCAGACCAGCAGTCCCGGCAGAACGCGATCCAGGCGCAAGCGGCTCAGGATCGCCAGACTTCACCCGTTTCTGCACAGAACAGGCCCAGGAGTTTGCTGAATTTCGCAATAACATCTCCAGCATGTTGCGCCGCTATGAAAAGGCTCCACCAAGGGATGTTGACCCCCAGTCCTCTGTCTCGGCAGGGTCCGCCCCGCGGGTCATGGACACCGCCAAACCCCGCCACCCGCAATGGGCACCAGAATTGTCGTCTCCTCCTCCGGATCATCCCTCTGATTTGCAGCTTGCACCTCACCGTGTTGATTTACCTGTTTTCGATGGTTCTGATCCTCGTGGTTGGATCCCCAGGGTTGAACTCTTCTTCCGCTTCAACCACATAGCCGAGCCCGACAAAGTTTCGTTTGCCCAGTTCAGCATGGAGGGCGTCGCTATCCACTGGTTCACCATTATGCTGGAGGTTCAACCAGGAATCTCCTGGATAAATTTTAAGGAGGAGCTCATGGAATGTTTTAGCGGCCTAGATATCCAGAACCCTTATGAGGAACTGGCTGCTCCCCACTAGCTCAGTTCTGTCCAAGATTATACTGATCAGTTTGAATACTTGGACTCTCTTTTACCTCGCCAACTTGAGCAACAATATGTCGGCTATTTTCTTCATGGATTGCAGGAGGACATTCGCAACTGGGTCTACATTCATAACCCGAAGATGCACCTACAGGCAATGCGCCTCTCTCGCCATGTGGAGCTTGCAGTGCACAAGGGACTAGGGTTCCCCACTCACAGTAGCAGCTCCTGATCACATTTTTCCCGCGATACCAACCATGTGAAGTCGCCTCAACGTCTGGATACACCACAACACCCAGCACCTCCATTCCGCCAAGACAAACACCCGGTGTCTACCCTGGCTGGCCTCAATCAGGCACCCCTCCGACAAGGCCTACCAGGAGGTCGCGGCGTTCACCAATTATCCAATCAGGAATGGGAGGAACGCCGCAAAAAGGACTTATGTTTTCAGTGTGGCAGTCCGTTTACTCCAATGCACAAATGCCCTGCTTCCAGACGACTCTACACAGCCTGCTGATACATCCCCCAAGTCGGCCGAGTGTCAGGTGCTGCATCAACATGGCTTCGGTTCTTCCCTCCAGGGCCCTAACCGTGAAAAACTTTCCTTCATAAAGGTTGAGGGGAGGATCGACGACATTCCCATCTTGGTCCTCTTGGACAGTGGGGCCACACATAATTTCATCTCCCCCAAACTCACGTCCCTGCTCGGTTGAGTCCTTTCTTCCAGAAAATAGTGTGTCAAGCTGGGAGACGGTCATCGGCTGTTCTCCCATAGCCTTTGCCCCCAATTCCTCTCAACTATGGGCACCTACACTTGCTCCCTTGATGCCCATGTTTTGGATATCGGCTCGGCAGTATGGATTTGATTTTAGGGATTGCTTGGTTACGCGCCCTTGGGGAGGTCAGCATTAACTGAAATTCTATGGTCATGAAATTCTAGGCAATCAGTCCCATACCCTCCAAGGGGCTGTCCGCCCAGAGAACATTATTTCCTCCCTGCTGGAGTTGACAACCTCTCGTCTGGGCAGAGCCACTTCCACACCAGATGCTGCAGCACTTTCCTCCCAGTCAGCGCCTCCTTTGAGCCCCTCACAGCACGAGGACCTCCAACAACTGTTTAGCCCGCAACACACTATTTTTCAGGTCCCTCGGGGCCTTCCCCCATGCCGACAACATGATCATGGCATCCACTTACTACCAGGGCAAGGCCCTGTTTCTGTTCGGCCTTACCGTTATCCACATTCTCAGAAAAATGAGACTGAACGCCAGGTTCGGGACATGCTTCACAACGGTACCATTCGCCCAAGCACAAACCCTTTTTCCAGCCCCGTGTTGCTTGTTAAAAAGAAAGACAATACATGACGCATGTGTGTCAACTACGGGGCCCTCAACAAGGTTACAATACCTGATAAGTTCCCAATCCCTGTTGTTGATGAATTATTAGATGAATTACATGGGGAAATGTATTTTTCCAAACTAGATCTTAAATCTGGGTACCATCAGATTCGTATGTGGCCTGAAGATGTGCCCAAAACAACCTTCCGCATTCACAATAGCCATTACGAATACTTGGTGATGCCTTTCGGCCTCACCAACGCTCCCTCAACATTCCAAGCTATGAACCATTTGTTTTGGCCGCTCCTCTGTGAGTTTGTTCTCGTTTTTTTTTGATGATATTCTCATTTACAGCCCAACTTGGCCCTCCCATCTGCAGCACTTGGCAGCTGTCCTGCAACTTTACATGACCACTTTTTTTTTTTGTCAATCAAAAGAAGTGTTCCTTCGGCATGCATTTAGATAGGTTTTCGTTATTTCCCCCTCCTGACAGATTTAAAAAAAATAAAAATAAAAAAGTGTTCCTTCGGGTGTCAACAAATCGGGTATCTTGGACACATCATCTCTCCAGCAGGGGTTGCTATGGACCCCGTTAAAATTCAGGCAGTTTTGGATTGGCCAACACCGGTGGCAGTCAGAGATGTTCGTGGCTTTCTGGGTCTCACAGACTACTACAGAAAATTCATCAAAGGTTATGGCCTTCTTGCCCAACCTCTCACTCAGCTCACCCGTAAAGATAATTTTCAGTGGTCTGCTGCAGCTCAAAATGCTTTTGACATCCTCAAAAGAGCTCTCACCACTGCTTCTGTTCTCACACTCCCCGATTTCTCCAAACCCTTTGAGGTTGAGTGTGACGCGTCCGGTTGCGGGGTCGGGGCCATCCTCATTCAGGACCACAAATCCATTGCTTTCTTCAGCAAGGCCCTTACCACCCGCACTCTGTCCAATTCTACATGCGAAAAGGAAATCATGGCCTTGGTGTTGCCATACAACATTGGCGGCCGTACTTATTGGGCATGCCATTTACGGTTTTCTCAGACCATTGCAGCTTTGCAATACCTCCTCCATAAGCCCATCGTTACCCCTGACCAGCAATGTTGGGTGGCTAAATTACTGGGTTACCATTTCACCGGTATAAGCCAGGCCGTGACAATTCAGCTGCCGATGCACTCTCTCGGCGAGCAAAATCTTCCAAGTTTAACTGCTGCAAATCTTTCCCCGTTTGGCGTGACGGAGCTGCCTTAGTAAAAGAAGTCCAGGCCGATCCACATCTCGCCAGAATTATGCAGCAACTGCAGACAGGTGCCTTTGCCCCCAAACATTTTTCCCTCTCCCAGAGCACACTCCTGGATTCCCAAACTACTGGAGGAATTTCATGCCTCCCCTCTAGGGGGACATTCCAGTTTTTATCGTACCTACAGACAACTGGCAGCAACATTGTACTGGGTGGGCATGCGCAGGCAAATTTTACACTATGTTCAGCAGTGCAAAATCTTTAAATGGTTTAAATACTCGACCCTGTCACCAGCCGGGCTGCTGCAGCCCCTGGCCATTCCATCCGCAATTTGGGAGGATCTTTCTGCGGATTTTATCACCGGGCTCCCCAAATCAAAAGGTTTTGATGTTATTCTTGTGGTCGTGGATAGACTCTCCAAATACGTCCACTTTGTCGCCCTCAAACACCCTTTCACGGCTAAAGGGGTGGCCGTTGTCTTTTTACAGGAAACTGTCTGCCTCCATGGCATCCCACGCTCCCTAGTTACTGATCGGGATCCCCTCTTTATGAGTCATTTTTGGACTGAACTCTTTCGATTACAAGGCACCAAGCTACACATGAGTTCAGCTTACCATCCGCAAACGGACGACCAAACCGAGGTGGTCAATCGCTGTCTGGAAACTTATCTTCGTTGCTTGCTGGGGAGCAACCAAAACAATGGTCCTTCTGGGTGCCTTGGGCAAAATTTTGCTACAACACCACCCGACATAAATCCATTGACTCCACCCCTTTTGAGGTGGTTTATGGCTGCCCACCTCCTACCATTTGTACTTTCCTGCCGAGCGAAGTCCGCGTAGAGGCAGTGGCGCACGCCTTATTAGACCGTGATGAAGCCCTCCACCAACTTAAGCACCACCTGGCCCGTGCTTAGCAGTTCATGAAGCGCCAAGCTGATCACCATCGCTGAGATCTCTCCTTCCAAAAGGGCGACCAAGTCTTCTTGAAACTCCACCCTTATCGTCAACACTCTATCGATCAGCGTGTTAATCAGAAGCTCGCTGCCTGCTTTTATGGCCCCTTCACCATCCTACAATGCATTGGCCCTATTACATACAAGCAAGCCTTGCCCCTTACTGCGCACATTCATGCTGTTTTTCACATCAGCCAGCTCAAACGGGCGTTGGGCACTCAGCCCCTCCAGACCACTCTTCCGGACGATTTGGCCGACAACGCTGCAACAGCTCTGGAGCCCAAGGCAGCACTATCCAAGCGCTCCATTTTGCAAAATTCCATTTCGCTTCCCCAATGGCTAATCAAATGGAAAGGCTGCCCACTCGAAGACGCCACTTGGGAAGACGAATTCCTCATCTGAAACGATTGTCGAGGGAATTCCATGAAGCCGGACTGCCTCCTGTACGCATAGGCGTCCCAAACTCTCCACTAAGCTCTGATCTCGGATGACTAGTAAGTGGGTCAACCTGATGAGTCGGTCTGCGATCACTCAGATAGCGTTGTGACTTCTCGCCAATCGTGGAAGTCCCATGACGAGAACCACAAAGATACCACCCCATTTTCACTTCCATTCGGGCACCTCGGCCTTCACCTACTGATAGGTGTGACATCGAGAGATAATTTAGAAACACGCTACTACATCCGCGGTTGCCCAAACTAATGCCAAAGGATCCTGGTATATCATCACCTCTTTTGGATGTACCGCTATGGGAAAGCACAAAACCTCCTCAACACCTCCTCTCGCAGCATGGTTGGTGTCATTGTTCGTCCTCAAACAAGGTTGGTGTGCTTCCCACCTTTAGAAAATCCATCAAGAACACGTCCTGTGGATATCTAGTCACATAAGATCTTACAATTGATATCTCCAAGCTGTGCCTCCCTAACATGTTGAAGAAGCGGAAGGACGACAACAATCGACTGGAGGTACGCTACACTATCCTCATTCTTGAGGGTCAACTGCAAAGAGGCCAAATGCTCCTTCACTTCGCTCAACAACAATGAATGAAAAACTCGCTGTGAGCATCATCTACCACCGCCACACTCTCAGGTGGCTCTCAAGTTAGCACTACCTCTACTATTGCTGGGCCCACCATCACTTCTATTTCTGAGAAGACGCATCCAAAGAAGTGGACCTTCTGAATCCAAAACCGACACTTCGAGAGTTTCCCATAAAGCTGGTACTCTCAGAGCATGTCCTGAACCATCCTCAAGTGTCTCGCGTGCCCCACCTCTGACAAGCACACAAGGATGTCACCGAAGAAGACTATCATGAACCGATCCAAGAAGGGTTGAAGGATCCAATCCATAAGTCCCACAAACACTGCTGGGGCGTTCAACATGCCGAGGGCATCACCATGAACTCAAAGCAACCATAGCGGCCTTAGAAAGCCACCTTCGGTATATTCTCCTCTCGAACCTGGAAGTGGTGATAACCCGTCCTGAGGTCAAACTCCGAGAACCACTTCGCCCCGAACCACTGGTCAAAGGAGTCATCAATCCTTAGGGGTGGATTCTCCTTCCTGACAGTCACTTAGTTCAGGCGATGTTAATCCACGCCTAACCTTAAGCTCTCATCCGCCTTCTAGGCGAACAATACTAAGCAACCCATGAAAACACACCGGGTCTAACAAGCCTCTGCTTTGCAGATTCTCTAACCGCACCTTCAACTCTCGTAGTCACACGGGGTCATCCGATATGCTAACACAAATATAAGGTTGTTCCTAGGTGCAGGTCTATGCTAAAAACAAACTTTTGATGGGGATGTATGCCTGGTACATCCCTAGGGAAGACGTCCTCGAACCTCTCCAACACCGCAGGAAATTGAAAGCTCATAGCATTCGCTGCTCCAAGGGTCATACTAGCCAATTTTTAAGAGATCGACCATATCCTTTTGCATATGAGCTTATCTTGCCCTGCCTGAGATTCCTTCTCACCAAAGAAGGAAAATTCCCTCTCACTATCTCGGTTACACTGCAACCCTCACTGGTTTCAGTCAACTGAGTAAGGACGGTAGGCAACCAGTCCATACCGAAGAAAACATCGTAGGGCCTCACTGCCAAGCTCCAAAAAGATTTCATGTGAGACTCTCCTCCCAGAGTCAGGTCATACCGTTGACAGAAGTGTGTGATCACCGATCCTTTCTATAGGAGCCTCCGAACACAAGGGTCGAGCTGAAAAGGCTCTGCTGGTATCGCTGGGTTTCGAATAGGGGATACGTTCAGGGAAATGTGGCTTGCGACTGCAGTTGGAGCAGAGAAGACACATATTGTACCTCGAACCACACTCGACGCCTCCGGGTCACAAGTTCTTACCGCCTGAAGCTATCCTTTTCCTTACCCGCATGTTCCCCACAACCAGGGCTCGCTCCGACACATTAGCACACCGGGACGACTTTAAACACACAAGTCGAAGGAACTCATCCGCTACACCTCGACATTATCCGCTTTGGGCGGCACTGACTCGTCCACACAGTTTTGGATTGCGTCACAAGAATGCGTCTCGGTGGGGGAAGCGTTCCTCTTCCCTGCGTGACCGAAGCTACGTGAAACATCACCAACAAAGGGCTTTACCGACGCCCTGGAGAAGTCTCGTCGCCAAGACCACCATCAAGTTGGGTCTTATCCGAGTGGGACATTTGCACCACATGCTTGAGCCAGTCCGCGAAGCGCACTCAGCACAGGTGTGTCTTTCGCCGGTACTGTCGGAATTAACTGCTGCTTAACCTGACAGGGAGCATCCACCTCAACCGCTGGAGGTGGGTTAACATGCTGCTGAACGGGTGGGGACATCGCTCGCAATCCACTCGAAGGAGATGCCTCCTACACAGGTCCACACACTGAAGCTTTGACGCCAAGCATATCATAACCACGACCCCGCTATAGAATCATAGCTGGCTGTCGTTATATAAGCATCCAACGATAGCCGAAATGCATCACGGTTAAAAGAGCATATCTTGGGAGCTGATTCAAGAAGGACATGGAACCACAACCCATTCCTATATGATGTATGTACCAATGTTTGCCCTGCAACCAGTGCTTACATGTGTCAAGTCAACAAGCAAGTTATCAGAGTTATGGTGAATGAATATGTTGGCCGCTGCACCAACATTGAGTTCCCTGGTCTGAAAGCTGAACTCGAACTGTTGCTCTAGTTCCCAAACCAAACCCCACAGCTAGACACTCTCCAAACATCGGTCCTAAGATGACCTCTTCTGATGCCACTCTGTCACGACCCGATACATCGGGGCCCGCCTGGCCGGCGGTAAACCAAGAATGACACCCTAAGCTTGTCTCCAATAGGCCAGGGACTGATGACTAGCGCCGAGTAGACATATTACACACATGAGAGACCTTAGCCTAAAATACCTGTGCACACACATGCATCTCCATACACCAGTATAATGCGAAAAGATAAACAACTCATACTGTAAATGCATGCATAACATCTATCGCACATAGAGTACAACAAGTAGTACAACAAAAGCAAAGAGCCAAATACAAGCTCACTAAAACTGCAAAAGATCCCGACTTGTTGACAACATGGGCAACTACCCAAAAGAAACTCCTGGATCCATCTGAGGTTCGTCTAACATAACTAAGCTTTGTCTGCTTCTAGTCCACCAAGGACTCCAACGAAAAGCCTGTCGTCTGCATAAGACATGACATGTGCGGGCAGATCTTATGCAGGGGTGAGTATAAACATACTCAGCAAGACACTCCAAAATCACCGAACACAAAACATCAAGAGAGTAGTCAGCTCATCACCACGTAGGTATGTCAATCAAGATATGAGATATAACAATATATAACAATAACCCAGATATGCTCAAGATAGACACCAAGTCTCAAGGTGATGTCACGTCCTCACTGCCAACCTAGGATTCTACTAAAGGCTCAAAGGGAACACTCGTCCGGGAGAACTCACTCCACGAGTCTTGCTATTGCTGATGATGACACTCATCTGAGATGTCACACTCGTTGGGTTTAGACATGAGGAAACACCAAGAAAACTGAGAGGGCTCATCTGAGATACACACTTAATCGGACTACGTCTCATCGGAAGACAACAGATGTCGATACACAGTTAGAGGATCACGCCCAGGGCCATGGGGTATGCCGGACCCTATCTGGAATAACCTGTCAAGTAGGGGATTGAACACCCAGGGAAGAAGTTACGATAGAGGAGCCCACCCCAGGCCTCACAGAGGGATTCCTGAAACTCTATCCGAGACTAATCTCGCAGAGGGGATCACATCTTATGCTCAGGACATGATGCCTCACTGTATCCTCTTGGGGATGGACTAAGGGAGCACACCCTAGAAAAACAGGTCCACACTGAAGAGAATGTGGGCCTCAAACTTGCCCTTGAAGAAGTACACGACATGTATTTAGGGGTACACGACGTGTCTCACAAAGCCTGTGATCGCGTTGTCGAGCGCGTCAAATTAGATGTTTATTTTTAACTAGAATTTCTGCAGTATAGCAGCAACCCTAGGTCGTCTCTCGAAGGAGCCTTAGATCATTAATTAAAAAAAATGAGGTTCTGATTAAGAAACTAAAAGGGGAATGGGGTTTTATAAAACTTGGGTTTTGTTGCTTTAAGAACAAAAATTGAAAGTATATTACTACTAAGAGAAACCGGTTGGAGAAATCGTGATCAACCCGGGTAAGTGTCCCTTGATGCTCAAACCGTCACCGCTCTCAAGGGAAAATGATCATTGATTCCTTGATTTTATACATACTGAAACCAGTAATGGTATGTGAGTTCTTACTAGGTTACCACCTAGGATTTGATCGATCAACGATATTGATTATCGGCAACCGCTCAAAATCAACAAAATGAATCGATGTAAAAACGGAACTCAATCAAGGCATCACATCAACAACGTGATGAGATGACTAGATTTGTGTCATTGATAAAAATATTCCACAAGTCAAGAACATGCATATTCATAGGTTCAAGCTCTTGGATTTTATCAACCGACGCAATCCATTTGCACACTTATGAAAGGGAGGGGTGAGAATAGAGGCAAACACACTCAAATCATCACAAGATCCGGGTTATGCATGGAAGCATGTGGATTCTTGTTTTTTTGATTTGTATTTGATCATACCAGAATAAACACAAATTTAGAAGGTAGAAATGAAGAACAATTGACAACAAACCTGGAAATCAATTACCTTATGAAGATTACAAGTGTGGAGCTCGGGATTACAACAAAGGACACTCCCCAAATTGATCACTAAGAGGTTTAGAAGTACATGAGGGAGAAGAGAAATAAAATGGGTGAAGAGAGCTCTCCAATTCGACTCACCTTCACCCCTAGTCGTGCCACACATATAATGAGGAGTGATTTTATGGGCAATTTACATCCATATTTCCACATAAAATGGTTAAGTATCTAAAGGGCTAGGTGATTATTCAAAGCAGATTTTTTACTCCATCTTTATCCGGTTGGTTGACCGACCAAAACGCGTGAAAATGACTTGAAATTCGGTGGGGAGTTGGGGTTTCGAGTTAGCTGTCCAAGGGAGGTGGAATCAGCCCAATTGGATCTCTGAGGCCTGAGTTATGGCCCAAATACAGAAGGGTGGCCCAATCTGGCCCGCCCAGAATTTCTTCACATCGTGGGCCTATTTTGGGCCTCCAAATGGACGAATTGGGCTTCATAATGACTTGAAATTCGGCGGGGAGTTGGGGTTTCGAGTTAGCTGTCCAAGGGAGGTGGAATCAGCCCAATTGGATCTCTGAGGCCTGAGTTATGGCCCAAATACAGAAGGGCGGCCCAATCTGGCCCGCCCAGAATTTCTTCACATCGTGGGCCTATTTTGGGCCTCCAAATGGACGAATTGGGCTTCATGATCTTCTAGAGAAATGTAGCCCACATTGTTTTGCACTCATACACCCATTTCTAGCCCAATTGGATACACAGATTATCTACAGTACAAATAATTTTCCACATGCATGCTTGGGCTCTCGCGCAGTTTGACCCATTTTGCTTGAATTCCCATCACGAGCTCTCCAAATCACCTCCTCCTACAACGTAAACACCAAAACAAGTAAAATTGTCCTATTAAACGGCGATAAACATTAATTCATTGATTCAAACATAAAGTGTAATTTGTTATTATATTTGTAATATTCATTACAAAACCAGTTTAAAACAACGGTGTAAGAGTGGATTTGAACAGTGAATTGTTATGCGATCAGCCTGGCATTGCCCGTGTTTCGCGGTCTCACACAAAATGCATTTTTCCAAACACACGACATGTTCTTTAAGATACACGACGTGTAGAAATTGGTTTGATACTCGATGTGCCGTTTAGCCTAACCTGTGTGTTGGGACCACTTTGTGTATGGAGATTGTATTTGTTGTCAACAATTGTCAATGGTTGTCAAAATGAAGAAGGAGATGAAGAAGAACTCCAAAGTTAATGGAGATCGGCTGAAGTGAGGATGCGTGGAGAATTGTTATGCAATCATAGCATTGAATGTCATGCTTGGACAATTCTCCATGAAGTAATTTAGACGATTGTTGAACTGATTCTAAGTTCAAAGAACTTGTGTCAAAAGTGACACATTGTTTACAACAATGAAGAATGGTGAAGTATCATCCATTTGAGGATGATTGAAGCGGAATGGTGAAGTATCTATTTGAGGATGATTGAAGAAGAATGAGGATTTGAAGAAGACCATGCAATGCTTCACGAAGAATCATATGATTTTCATGAAGTAGAGAATGATGGTTGAAGAAGAACAGAGAGTGTGGAAGGGCTTGGAATTCTAAGATGGTCATGCATTACACAATGCCTCAAATCAGACGACGCTTTGCTGATATGTATTTCACAAATATCATAAGTTAGGAGAACTTGTGATGCAAGCCTTATGAAGGAAAGGGGGAGAAATGATGATGCCAATCATATACAGTTTTGATTGGAATGAATGATGCTGCTGGAAGATAGTGAAGTTTCAATACTTCCCATTGAAAATCTGACGATGCTAAAGGTGTTCGATAAAAGACTATATATCATGATAGATATGGTTCGTGATGAAAACAGTTGTTTGTTGAATATGCCAGATGATAATGAAGCAACATTGATGTTCTTGCCGAAGCATATTTTGAGGTGGCGCCGTTTCCTAGTGTTCGTTAAATTTTTGGGGTTGAAAATCGAGAGATGGAGAAATGTGATTTTGGAAAAGGATGTTGCGCGCAAGTTTGAAGATGACTTGGTATGTTGCGCGCAAGTGAAGTTCCATGATTCGAACATCAAAATCTGGCAAAGGAGAGGCTTGCGTGAAAGATTGGTTTTTGCGCGCAAGATTGAAGGGAGTTTGGAATGTTGCGCGCAAGGCATGATTCAAGGTCCAAACTTCGAAAAATGGAAAAGGCATGAAATGCGCGAAAGATTCAAAGAAGTGCGTGAAAGATGAGGTTGGCGCGAAAGAGACTTACGTACCCCAATGCGACGTCAAATGGGGTTTTGCGCGACGCGTTAGGATCTTGCGCGACGCGTTAGGATCTTGCGCGACACATCGGGGTTTTTGCGCGCAGGGGTCAACGAGGTCTATAAATAAGAGGTGACCTCCTCACATTAAGTAAGCTCGACACTTAGAAAAATCCCGAGCTCTCAGGCGCGAAAGAATTTTATGTAAAGGGGAGTGCGCGAAAAAATAGAGTTGCACGCAAGAAGGAGAAGTTGCGCGCAAGAAGAGAGTTGCGCGCAAGTTTGAAGTTGCGCGCAAGAGGTCTTTCGCGACAAAAGTTGAATGTTGCGCGCAAGTTGCCCAAAAGGGGTGCGCGAAAGACTTGGGTCCCGCAGGCCTTCGACAGGTGCATAGCACTCTCGAAGTGACTTTGCGAAGAAGGAAGTAATGTGAACCATTCGGTTTCACAAAGAAAAGTTGTACCGCACTCACATGACTGGTGTTTATCACCCTCGTTGTGCTTTGTGAAGTGAAGAACTAGATGTGCAATTGAACTCATATCTGCACAAAGGAAGAAGTTAGTATACTGATACACTCAGGTGTCGGTATTGAGAATATAAGAAAGAATAGAAGAAGAAGAACAAAGTGTGCCCAACTGAAGACTGACAATCATACAGGGCAATTCAACCGTGATGATGCTAAGATGAACTGAACTTCATTGATCTGATAATCACAAAGGGAGTTTGTGATTCTGGCAAAGAAGAAGAGAAGCGATTTCAGGGCAGTTGGTTTTGCACTGAAAGAAAGTGTGAAGAAGAGCAGGTTTCAGTGCAGTTGGTTTTGCATTGAAGAAGCATAAGAAGAAGAGTGCGCGGCTTTCAGGTTTGCTGCAGATAAAGAAGTGGTTGTTTACCTGCATGCTGCTAGGCAGATAATAATTGAAGAGAGGAAGAACAAAGTAGCACTGTGACATCCAACAAGTCTCAACAGGTGAAAGATTCTTTTGGTGTTGCAAACTCTTTTAACAGAGAAAAGACTGTCTTCAGAGGCAGTATAAAGAACCAGCTAGGGGCTGCAAGAGACTGTCTACACTGACAGTATAAAGAACCAGCAAGTGTAAGGGCATATCCTACTTGTTGCAAGTTGGAAGAGGATTATCTCCCTTCCCCCTCCAATTGTAGGGAGCCACACAGACTAGAGGATTGTTTTCCTAGTCGATCCATTGTAATAACATATCACATTATAGTGGAGAATCCATGCACCGGTCATTCCCATGCATAGCAAGGACGTAACTGCTCTTATTGAGTGGTGAACCTCGTAAAAATATCGTGAGCATATTTTTACTGCTTAAAATTATTGTACGTGACAGGGAAAAGAGAATAAGAGAATCAAGATCCTAACAGGCCAAGAGGTATAGGGATAGAAAGTTGGAATTGGTTTAAAAAGTCCTCAACACTGATTCACCCCCCCTCTTAGTGTTAGGTATATCCCAAACTGGTCCTCTCACTGTGTACTTAGGGCATGCCTGTGTACACTGACTGTGTCCGAGTACTGGACCGCAATACACGGGGTGTACTCCACGTCACATGTTGTGTCGGGGTCGGGCCGACACTCGGCGTGTGCCGTGTTCCCAAGCCCGTGTACTTTCTGAAGTACACAGCGTGTGCCCCAACACACATGGCACGTGGGGTCACATGGCCACTTGGGCGTGTACTCCATGTACACGCTGAGTCGTTCGCCAAGGGTTGCACGGCGTGTGATGCGATACACACGATGTGTAGCGCGGGGCGTGTACTCCCTGTACATGTCGAGCTTGCCGGTTAAGGGTCACACGACATGTGATATTTAACTCCATGTGGAAACCCTAGCCGCCACACAAACTATACGACGTGTGTTCTTGAACTACACGTAGTGTATATCGGGATTTTCCAGAATCCCAGAACCTTCACGCATTTTCACCCTGTGCCTCCGCCGCCTTTGTTTCCGCCGTGAAACTCGCCGTAGATCCTGGATCTAGGTTGACCGTGCCTGCCTCATCACCGGTGGCCAGATTTTGGCCACCCTAATCCCCCTGCAACGCATTCTCGTGGCATCGCGTCGATCGCATGCTCGAACCGCAAGACGAAAACTCCGATCCAACACCTGATTGATCCTCCGATGTCGTCACGCTCCTCGATCGCACTGTCGATCCCGCAGAAACAATTTGTTGTGCCAAAGATCGAACACGCAACGATTGGTTTCTGAGTATTTGCCGAATCGTCAAGGAAATACCGACGATGATTATATGTAGAACGGGGGGAGGAAACCACAAAACACAAACGTGAGGAACGAACCTTGACCATTGTTCGGGTTGATCTCAATGTGTTATCGTGAAGGTGACGAACTGAGAGGATAATCAAGATTAAACAATAACAATATCAATTCGTAATACCTAGGAAGATAAATCATCAACCGCAATCAACCATCGACCCGCAAATCAATTTTGCTAGAGAAATTGATTCACATTCAACATGGGATAACAAAACGGGATTAATCCAAATAAAACAAACACCCTATCTCAAGTTTGGATTGATCGCTGGCGAAGAACGATTCCACGTCACTGTCGTCGGCAAGATCCATGAACTCCTTCGACGAAGGCGATCCTCATGACACTCCAATCGTTGATCCACGATCCTACGACCATCCGCCAACGCACTCCTTCAAGCACTCTTTGAATCCCTAGGTTTATGCGGCTAATCCTAGGATTTGCCCATAGCTAGGTTTAAAATAGGAGAGGATTAAGTCACCACGATTAAATAAATAAATAAATAAATAAATAAATAAATAAATTTATTTATCAATCCGCCCACGATTGCACTAAGGTCAAACACTTGACGCGCACAAAGGTTATGTCGTTTCTAGGGTAAAACCCGCATTTCGGATTCAATGGCGCTCTCAGTTTCCCCATCCGAGACACTGTTTGAGAGTTATTTCATTATTTCACAAAAATTGTGCGTGTGTGATATGATATATTTAATATTTTCAATATATCTGCATCGACTCTCTGGTCCCAGAATCCCGCGCCGACTCAGTGCCTAACTTCAAAAATATTCTTTAAAATATTTCAAAGTTTTACACGTCAAAAACATAGTTATTACAAATGTTTTTTATTTTCAAGACATAAATTGGTTTATTATAAAAATAAATTTTATGGGGCTTTTAAATCAAGCAAAAACTAAATTTTACCAAAATAATTTTAATTAAATGAAGAGGTCAAAAAAGTTTTTTATTAGAATTAAAATATTACGATTAAACATAGATTTTATAAATTTAAAACAATATCTTTAAAATGCATAATATTATTCCTTAAATACATGTTTGATCAATTAAAAAGTTTTATAAAATTTTAAGTCTCGCTTATATACTGATAAAGTAATAAAAGTTATCATTTTGGCAAAAACCTTATTTTTTTACTATTCATCTAAAAATCAATTATTTTAGAAAAATCTCAAAAATTAATCTTAAGCTTATATTCACATGATGAATCTAACAATAAAAGTGATTTTATTTCTTTAACTTATATAAGTGATAAAAATTGTTTTTACAATACTAAATGTGTAATGCATTAAAAACAATTTTTTAAATATGTAACTTAAGTTCTAAAATGTCAAATATGAGTTTGTAAATTAAAACCAACATTTCTAAAATCATAGTCACTTATAAAATGCATATCTGGTCTTAGAAAAAAGTTTCATGAATTTCCTATTCTTACCTATATATGAAAAAAGTCATGTTATTTATAAAAACAGTATTTTGCGAAATATATTGTATATTGCAATGCTTATTGGAATGGCATGGGGTGCGTCTTGTTGCAAAACAGTAATAGAGTTTACGTATGGCTCTATATAGCTAAAATCACATGGACATTATTACGTATATTTTTTTTGTTTGTTTCCTTTCCATGGGCTAATGTAGCTATATATTTACATTGAAAATATCATCCTTCAATTTTATATGCATTATAACTTTTTTTAGAAGGGTACGAATTCCCTACCTCAAAGAGAGACGGAGACATTCTTTTATAGATAAAATAATTACAAGTCAGAATAATCTGATGTGGGACTCGAAAATACACTTAACCTGGAAATACAACTACCAGGTCTAACACTTCCCCTCAAGCTAGAACAGGTATAGCTTGGAAGAATAGTCCCACAAAAGAAAGAAGACACCAACAAGAAAGAAAACACCAACACAAGACCCTACATACCCCCCTCAAGCTGGGTTGCTGATGCCGTGGATGCCCAGCTTGGTGCAGAGAGGAGTCCAGTTGAGTTCTCGATAGGCCTTTGGTTAAGATGTCGTCAAGCTGACTAGCCGTCAGAATGTAGCTGAAACTGATATGGTGATCCTCGAGGTGATGGTGAAGACAGTGACAGTCCACCTCGACATGTTTCGTGCGTTTATGAAAGACTGGATTGGAAGCAATCTTCGTGACTGCCTGATTATCACACCAAATATGAGCAGACGTCTGAGCGGGAAACCAATTTCATGGAGAAGATGACAAAGCCAAAGAATTTCAGTAGTGACTGTGACCATCGCACGATATTTCGATTCAGCACTGGATCTGGAGACGACAGTATGTTTCTTGCTTTGTCATAAGATTAAGTTGCCTAACAGAAAAATGGAAAACTCAAAAATAGACTTCCGGGTAGCTAAGCAACCAGCATAGTCAGCACCACAAAAGACCTCAATATTCAAATGATCGTGATATGAATACCGAAGACCATAGGTAGAGTCTTTTTTTATATACTTGACAATGCGAAGGAAAACAATCCATTGAGATTTCGTCGGATGTTCCATGAATTGACTAACCTTGCTGACAACGCAGACAATATCCAGACGAGTCATGATGAGATAATTGAGTTTGCCCACAAGACGACGGTACCTCTTTGGGTGAGAATATGGGTCTTTGGCATCATATAGAGATCGTTTCTCGGGCTCAAGAGGAGTGTCAACGACAGTTGCTTGAGACAAACCAGCATCCTGCAAGATATCCAAAACATATTTCCGTTGGGAAAGAAAGATGGTGTCAATAGAACGTGAGACTTCAATGCCAAAGAAGTATGTCAGATAACCCAAATCTTTGGTTTAAAATTGTTGTTGAAGATAAACCTTTAGA
This sequence comes from Viscum album, assembly GCA_963277665.1. Classification (NCBI taxonomy): domain Eukaryota; kingdom Viridiplantae; phylum Streptophyta; class Magnoliopsida; order Santalales; family Viscaceae; genus Viscum; species Viscum album. The sequence goes on along the minus strand of OY728135.1, from coordinate 1,898,314,505 downwards.
TGGACAATGCCATGCGAGTCGCTGCCAGTAATAATGATATCATCAACATAGACAACCAACAGGATGCAGCTGGAGGATTCGTTGCGGTAGAAAACCGTGTGGTCCTTCATACTCTGAGATAAACCAAAAGTAGTGATGATTGTGCAGAATATTTCAAACCATGCACGGGGAGACTGCTTGAGTCCATAAAAAGAGCGACGAAGACAACAAACATGAGAATCGGTTCTTGAGGCAAGGAAGCCCGGAGGTTGCTGCAAATATACTTCTTTTTCAAGAAAACCATGTAGAAATGCGTTCTTGACATCAAGTTGATGAAGAAGCCAATGATAAATAGCGATAAGAGAGATGGATAATCAGACATATGTCATCTTCGCAACCGAAGAGAATGTATTAAAATAATTAACACCATATGTCTGGGCAAATCCTTTTGCCACAAATCTGGCTTTAAGGCGATGAAGAGTGTCATTTGCATTTAGGCCTACCGTATAAATCCATTTGCTTCCGACCACCTGTTTACCTGCCGGAAGGGGGACTAGATCCCATGTATGATTGTTGTCCAGAGCCTGCAATTCATCCCGCATTGATTGAAGCCACCCAGGGTGAGATTTGGCTTCAGCAATCGTGCGAGGAACAAATATCGTCTGTAGAGCAAAAAGACCTTTGTATGAAGTTGTGAAAAGAGGAGTATTCTGGCAAGAGCGAGTACCTTTCCGCAATGCAAATGACAAATCGTTTGTTGCCGGAGGAGGAGCGTCGGACGAAGCTGGGGAGATGGTGTCCTCGACCTGGACGGGGGACGCGTTCGATGATCGATGAGAGGAGACGGTGCTGAAATGGCGATCAACAGAGTGGGACACTTGAGGCAGGGGTGGGTGGATGGTGAGAGGAAGACAGTCATCGATAGCAGTGTCTGGATAGGAAGATAGAGGAGAGAATGGATAATTCTCAACAAAAGAGACATCAATAGGGATGATATAACGTCACAAGTTTGGAGAGAAACGTTAGTATCCACGCTGAGTGCAGGAATATCCCAAGAAGATGCAACGAAGGGATTTTGGAGAAAATTTTGAGTGGTTGAGACGAGTGTCACGTACACAACAAAAACACCCAAACACACGAAGTGGAAGCAGGTAAGGGGGGAGAGAGGAGAACAGAGGCCGAAAATGAGTCTCCCCCTGAAGGATAGAAGGAGGAAGACAATTTATAAGGCATGTAGCAGTAAATATAGCAACCCCTAAAAATGAAGACACCAGCATATGAAATAAGAGGGCATGAGTGATCTCCAGAAGATGATGATGTTTACACTTGACCACTCCATTCTGCTGAGGTGTATCGGGGCAAGATGTTTGATGAAAGATGCCGTGATCCTTGAGAAACTGCGTAGATAAATATTCTCGACCATTGTCCAAGCGGAGACATTTAATAGGCTTGGAGAATTGAGTGTGAATTTCATGATAAAAACTTTTGAAAATATCACACCTCGGAATGATCACGAATGAGATATAGCCATGTCATCTGTGAGAAATCACCAATAAATGATATATAATAACGATACCCTGATTGACTAGGAACCCTGCAAAGACCCCATACATCGGAATGAACTAGGTCGAAAGGATTTGTTGCATGCGTTTCGAATCGAGGAACATACGTCACTCGATGATGTTTAACAAACTTACAAGATTCACAATGGAAGGAAAGACGTGGACTGAATTGGGGGACAAAGCTTATGTAAGACGGAAGCCGGTGGATGACCATGACGAAAATATAGGTCGAGAGTACGAGCAGAGGTGGATGAACAAACAAGGGATGGTGGATTATCGAACATGTACACCCCATCACTAAAACGACCTCTACCAAGTTCCCGATTTGTTGACAGCTCCTGAAAAATAACTCCAAAAGACGTAAAAATAGTAACACAATTTAAGTCATTTGTGAGTTTAAAGATGGAGAGAAGATTAAAATGAATGTGAGGAACATAAGCTACTGAAGCCAGACGAATAGTCGGAGTCAAAGAGCATGTGCCAAATCCCGTAATATGAATTGTAGATCCATCAGCAACAGTAATTGTAGTGGCACTGGTATACGGATGATAGTTAGTAAGCATACCTGAATCACCTGTGAGATGATCAGAAGCATCGGAATCGAGCATCCAAGTGGTCTGTCGACGAGATACACATGCGGTAGGGCCCACCAGTTTGAACAATGGAGGCTGAAGAAGAGGCAGGTAGCAAAAAAACCCGATGAGATTGTTTAAGTGCAATCTCCTCCATTGAGAGTGCCAAGTTGTGATAGACACTGGATGGTGGCGAGGATGCTGCCAGGGCGACAGGGGACTGGTCTTGGATAGTCGGAAAATGCCGTGGAAGGAATAATCGTGTCAATAGTATAAAGATGTGTAAGAACATCACGCGACAGGACACGAATCAAATGTCTGACAAAAACAGCTAGGAAACGCGTGCAGGATTGATGAGGGTGACGTATGGAAGACCGGTGATGTCGGTGGGCCGCAGGAGCAGCGAGCAACGCTGACGGAGGGCGTCATAGGGATGCGTTGCACAGGCCAGGGGGCGCCAGGGGTTTTTTTGGGGCTGTCGGCCGACAGAGGTGGGGCACCTGACGGAACCCGACGGGTCTGGCGCACGGCGAGGCTGCGGCGGCAGGGGGCCGTCGCGCACAGGGAGGGGGTTGCAGGGGGTCGTCGACGACGGGGCGCAGCGGAGGGGCCACGCAGGTTGGGCGGTGATGGGCTCTGCACGGGCGTGCCGGTGACGGGGCTTTGCGGAGGAGTCATGCAGGCAGGGGCCGACAACGGGTTGCAGCGGCGGAGCCGCGCAGGCTGGTGGGCGACGGGGATGCCGTGTGGGCGGGCTGGCGTCGAGGATGCCGCGCAGGCGGGCTGGCGTCGAGGATGCCTCGCGAGCGGGCTGGCGTCGAGGATGCCTCACGAGCAGGCTGGCGTCGAGGCGCATCGGAGGAGCCTTGCGGTCGGTGCCGACGGGACCAAGAGGCACCATTGGACACGCCTAGATAGAGCGCAATGGATGGGAGGGGGAAAAAAATTTATCGGGTGTATCTCTCTAATATCATGTAGAATGGTACGAATTCCTTTCCTCAAGGAGAGTTGAAGACAATTTTTTTATAGATAGAGTAAAATAATTACAAGTCAGAATAATCCGATGTGGGACTTGGAAATACACTTAAACTGGAAATACAATTACTGGGTCTAACACCTTTGTTAGTTTTTTTATCCATATCCTCACTAAGATTTATTTAGAATCTTGATGACCATCATGTTTGATGGCTTGTAGCTTGTGTTTTAGGTTCTCAGTCAACACTCCATCTAAATTTATAGGTACATAAAATTAAGTTTTCCATCACTCTGGTGTGTTAGTTTGATGGAGTGAATATTCTTGATTGTTTTTTCAGGTATCATCATTTTAATTATATTATCTACAGTCTAAAAAAATTATTATATTTAATTTAAAAAATATGTTAAAATTAATTGAATTTTAGGCTACTTATGAAAAGTAATCTCCAACTTTCGCGCTTTAGGTATCCTCTCAATTGTCAAATGTTTTTCAGATAAGACCATTGGATGTATCTATATCATGTACGGTAACCAGAATCAAACAAATTGCTAACGCATACTATTGTTAACAGGAGCAGGTTTTTTCAAAATATTATTTGTTCAAGTTAGTTGCCAATTTTTTAGCTCGAGTTATCGATGGTTGGATCGTAGCCATTGGAGATCTTGTAAAGCTCACCTTCAAAGAAGGAAATTCAATGTACCTGGGAAGTTTGGGAGAAATTTGCGATGCTCTTGAAAACGTGAAGGCTTTCATCCAACTTCAGAAATCTGGTTTGGCACGTGAAAGACCTCTCATTGTCAAGGCTTCAGAATCACACGTTCTTTGCTCTGATGAGATTTCTTCAGAAAAATATGTTTCTATTAGACGCTCTGCTGGACATCTAGTTGGAAGGTGCGGCTTTTTAATAAAAGGGCCAAGACAAGTTGAATTCAATGATTTGTTGCCTATGTCAACCACCAAGTCTACGAATGCACCTTTTATGCTAAATATTTCACATTCAAAACTGAGTGACTGTAACTGTCGACACCATTCATGTTGTGATAAAAATGAAATAACCAGTTTCAGAGATTATGCTAGGGTGGGTATTTACTGTTGCGATGAAATGAAACAGCCCGTTGAATTGTCTCCATCTGATCTACATGGTCCAAAGAAAGTTTCATACTACAATAGTGTCTCTTCATTGGTAGGGTTTACCACAAGAAAGGAAGCATCCTTATTATCGAACAATTCTTTTAACACTACAGGTTTTCCCCCTAACCTTTTTTCATCCTAACGCAGTTGGTGTTTTTTTTTCTTCCATTTATACACACCATACGATTTATTTTTCCATTTTAGATCACATTAGTGGTGAAGTGTCTCTGTCATCTTGGTGTGGAGGTCCATTTGGAAAACAGAATGAGTTGGGCAATACCCGGGGATTCGCCAAAAAGTCAGGCAAAATATTTTTGAATCAAAGAAGCCACAGCAATATGGCACCGGTACCTTCATTGAAAGGGGTGCTTTCAAATGATCAGCAGATGTCTTTGAAGCAATTCAAATCATCCTACAAGACTCTGCTAAAAGTCGGAAGGTAAACCCTTGCCTTCATATTCTTATATCTTACTTCCCATTTGAAACTATTATTCTTTATACTCTCTTGGTTACAAGGTTAAATGACTGCATAGAATTGCTTGAAGCTATGGATAAGGTGGACTTACTAGATATGAATGAGGTTGGTCAGCCCCTCTCTGTTGTTACGTTTGTCATAGGAAATATGACTTTACTGGCACGGTTGGCACCTTATAAAAGCTTTCCCGTTCCAGGTTTATCACACAGAATTCTTTAATATCTGTAAAAGTCAAAAGGCTGTGAGGGAAGCCTTCCGGTTCACAAAGCTAATACAAAATCCATCATTAAGTACATTTAACATGCTTATGTCTGTTTGTGCAAGCGCTCATGATTTTGAAGGTACATGCTTGTCCCATGAAGCGTTTTGTTCATTAGCTTGAATGATAATTGGTTGTTGTTGAGCCCTTAAATAACTTCATGACGCACCACAATGCTATTGCAGTTTTTGTTAACCTTGATTTTGGTATTATTTAGGAGCTTTCCAGGTTCTCAACCTTCTGCAGCTAGCTGGGCTGAAAATGGACTGCAGACTTTACACTACTCTTATATCAACCTGCGCAAAAAGTGGAAAAGTAGATGCAATGTTTGAAGTATGTTCACTTAATGATCTTTCATCATAGTAGCTGACTTTAAATTTGAATTTCTTCATCAATTCCATTTTTTTGGGAGGAAATCCTGTTTTTTTCTCATGATTAAGTAGTAGGCATAAATTTCCCATTTGATTTTCCATTATCGGTACAATCTTTCTTATCAGCATGTTTTCTATATTCAATAAATCAATGGTTCGCTTACGATTTCTGGTTGAGTAAGAGGTGTGTGGTAGTGTGTCAATGATGCAGATTGAGAATTCATTTGTTGAAGCCACTTCAACCTGCTTAAATTATTGTTCTACTGCTAAAGGTGCTTTATTTTTTGGATATTCTATATTCAGCTTCTTTTCTGTATTCAGGTAACCTATGGATAGCTTCTCATTTCTACTGCTAAAGGTTTTTTATTTTCTGGATATTCTATTCAGTTTCTTTTCTGTATTCAGATAACCTATGGTTGGCTTCTCATTTCTTGTTGAGTAAGACATATCTGGTTGTGTGTCAATGCAGCGGATTGAGTTTTCTTTTGTTGAAATCTGCTTAGATTCGGTTTCTGTTGCAAGAGGTGTTTTGCTTCATGCCCATGAAATTTATGTCACTTTCTATGATACACGATCCAAGACCTGTTAGGAATTCTCCTAGGAACCTTGTTCAATGTTCGTGTGTTGACCATCCGGATCACTGCAAGAAAACAAGTGAAATGTGGTGCGGATAGTGAAAATGAGAAGGATGGGGGGAAATGGTCAAGGTAGAACCAAAAGAGAACTTGTCTCTAAAAACTCTAGCCACAAGACGTCACAAATAATGACAAATCATTTGATAAGTCAAGAATTAAGCAAGAACTCAAAGGTTGCAAGCAAAACTCACCATAATAACATTATCTTCATTCATGATGTTTTAAGAGTACAAGGGGGTGACTATTTATAGTCAAAGAGAGCTTGAAATTCGTAGCACACCATGAGATGATTCTTTACATTAGTCTAATGCCTAGTTTTCCATAGTCAAAAAACCTAAAGGATGCTTTTGATAACTTTGGCACATGCCCATGATTTTAGGAGACAAGTAGCACACTCTTTTGGAAAAGTAAAGACAAGTAGCCCACCACTTTTGACTTTGAAGATTCCATGAGAGATGGACTTGAAATTCGTAGCGTCACTTGGGTTGGACATTTAAAAGCATGTTTGGGCCTTAATTAATGTAATTATAGGCCCGGATGATTCCCCCAAGCAAGGGTATTGGGCCTCTTAGAATTCCATGATTAACCCATTTAAGGCCTCTTTCATTCTTTTGGTCCGCTCCTTTGTCATTGGGCCTCCAATTCCACGCAATGGGTCTTGTCCACTTGTGTGCGTTCCGCCCTCCTCATCCCGTCCGCCTCCACCCCCTTGATGCCCATGTGTGCCATGATCCTCATCATCTCCTCCCTCAAAACAATTCGTTCTCGAATCTGAAAATTCAAAGGGAGAAAGATCAACAACATTAAAGGTGGAACTAACATTCCCACACCTGTCGCGTAACTCAATCTTGTAGGCATTATCATTGATCTTCTCTAAGACTTGGAAAAGACCATCTCTCCGTGGATGAAGGTTTAATTTTCGTTGCTCCGGGAACCTCTCCTTCCTCAAGTGTACCCACACCGATTCTCTAGGTTGAAACAACATTTTCCGCCGACCTTTGTTGGCATGTTTCGCCACTTGTTTATTCTTCCGCTCAATGTTGACCTTTATCTTTGCTTGCAACTCCTGCACAAACTTTGCCTTTTTTTTAGCTTTTAGATTAAAAAATTGATTAGTAGACAAAGACAAAATATCAAGTGGAGTCGATGGGTTAAAACCATACAGAATTTCAAATGATGAAGAGTTAGTAGTGGAGTGAACCGCTCGATTATAACAAAATTCAATGTCAGGCAAACATCTTTCCCAATGTTTCAAATTTTTTCTAAGGATGACACGCAACAATGTGGAAAGTGTTATGTTGACCACCTCAGTTTGACCATCTCTCTGTGGGTGTGCAGTGGTGGAGAACAAAAGTTTGGTTCCAAATTTGTTCTATAATGTCTTTTTTAGAAGTGACTAAGGAATTTGACATCCCTATCATTTGCAATGCTCATGGGTAAGACATGCAACCTAACAATTTTCCTGAAAAACAAATCAGCTATACGAGTTGCATCATCAGTTTTAGAACAAGCAATAAAATGAGCCATTTTACTAAACTTGTTCACCACCACAAAAATACTATCCTTCCTTGACTGTGATCTTGGCAAGCCGAACACAAAATCCATTGAAATGTCAGCCCAAGGATGAGAAGCAACGAGAAAAGGGGTGTATAAGCCATGTTGAAACACTTTTGATTTTGCATGTTTATACACATTACAATTTCCACAAACACTCACCACATCCCTACGCATGTGAGACCAATAAAAATGTTCACTCAACAAGGTTAAAGTTTTCTCAACCTCAAAATGCCCCATTAATTCACCACCATGAATTTCTCTAACTAGCAATTCACGCATGATATAAGATGGAATGCACAATTTATTTTTTCGAAAAAAAACCCTTAATGTTTGTAAAAGTTATTTTCCCATGTTTTTTACACAACTTCCAAATTTCAGAAAAATCAGCATCATTCTCATACATGCTTTTCAATATTTCAAAATCAAAGTATTTTAACATGCATAGAAGTGATAAGAGAACATCTCCTAGACAAAGCATCGATGATAACATTTTCTTTTCCTTGTTTATGCTTAATGACGTATGAAAATGTTTCACTGAATTCAAGCCATCTTTCACAAATTCCGAATGAATCACAAATTCCGAATGAATCACAAATTCCCTTGGTCACAAGTAATGTTGCCAATTTTTTAAAGTTCTTTTGAGGGCATACAATTCCTTGTCATAGGTAAAGTAGTTCAATGGAGCCCCATTATGCTTCTCACTAAAGTAAGCGATAGGCTTAAAGTCTTGCATGTGGAAAAGACATCTTCTTGAGCCTTTTCCCCACTTGAAACACTTCTTTCTTGACCAACTCATTCAATGGTGCCACAATGGTCGAAAAGTTGCTCACGAACCTTTGGTAAAAACTCGCAAGTCCATGAAAGCTCCTCACTTCATTGACATTCTTTGGTGTTGGCCAGTCTCGAATCGCCTTCACCTTCTCTTCATCAACCCTCATGCCATCAGCTCCTACCACAAAACCGTGGAAAACAACCGAATTTAAACAAAATGTACATTTTTTCAAGTTTGAAAACAACCTATTTTTCCTAAGAGTCTCGAAAACACGTTTCAAATGTTCATGATGTTCATCAAGGCTCTTAGAATAAATAAGAATGTCATCAAAATAAACAACCACAAATTTCTCAATGAATGTACGAAAAACATGATTCATGAAGTTCATGAATGTACTTGGGGCGTTAGTTAGCCCAAACTTAGTTTTAAATACGTTTTTTCATTCATCTCCCTCTTTCATTCCAATTTGATGGTATCCACTCCTTGGTCAATTTTAGCAAACAAACATGCACTACGGAGTTTATCAAGCATATCATCCAAACGAGGTATGAGATAACGATACTTTACCTTGATTTTGTTGATAGCTCGACAATCAATGCACATTCTCCACTTACTATCCTTTTTTGGGACAAGAATTACTGGCACCGCACAAGGACTCAAGCTCTCTCGGATAAATCCCTTGGCAATTCTTCCACTTGTCGTTGGATTTCTCGAGTCTCCTCCGGGTTAGCCCGATAAACCGGTCGATTGGGAAGTGTTGCTCCTAGGACGAAGTCAATGTGGTGCTCAATACCCCGTGTAAGATCCCGGTTTTTGGAAAGGTATGTTTTCGTTATGTTTTGGTGGAATCCCTTGTTTCGGGCTTCAAGGGATGTTTCCTGAATGTGTGAGAGGGCTTGGGGATGTTCCGGGGGCTCGGGGCACGGAAGAAAGGAAATCTGGGCAAGACACAGGCCAGGGCGCACGGCCTGCGCACGGCCAGGCAAACCGTGCGACCTGCCCAGTATAAACCGTGCGACCCTTCCTCATCCGGACAGAAGCATGCACACAGTTTGCGCACGGTTTACCAAACCGTGCGGCTAAATCGTGCAACCCCCCCTCCTCCAGACAGTGGCATGCGCACGGTTTGCCAAACCGTGCGGACAAACCGTGCGACCACTTAAAGTTGGGAAAAATTACAAGTTTGCCACTCCGGGCTTTAAAACCCCACTCGTGATTTCCTCTCTTTTTCTCCCTCTCCACCCTAGGCACGAACCAAAACGCCCAAAGGCTCCAAGAGACCGATCTCCTTCGATTCTAAGGCGTTTTTGGTGCTGTTGGTTGCGGATCGAAGCTCCGGGTAAGGCTAATCCCATCCTTGCTTCTCTTTTTGGTTTAGGGTTTGTATCTTCTCTCCCTCTCGTTCTGAAGCTCTAAAACCCTAACTTTTGGGTGAGTTATAGGGTGAAGCTCCAAAGGTTGGTCGGATCGAGGTCTAAGGACTCGATTGAGAGTGCGTTCAACCGCGGTTTCGAGGTAGGTGGTCTACAAGTGATATCCCACAGTTATTTGGGTATTTGTGCATGTTTAGTTGTGTTCTTGCTTTCCTTTGGTTATGTTTTGGATAACCTTGGCATGCTTGATAATAATGGTGTTTAAAATGGAAAATGAGAACCCTCACGATCCCCGTGGGATGTGTTGGGATAGACTTGACCTAATTGGGGCCATCCATGGTGTTGGAGTATGTGTAACTTCCTGCCCCACTTTCTTTGTAACTTCCCTTGTAACTTTCTCTTTCTTTTCTATAAATGAAGGCCCTCTCCTCACCTTGAGGTAAGGGGGATTTCTGATTCAACATGGTATCAGAGGGGTTCCGACCCACCCTCCAATTTTGCCCCCCGCCCTCCTGTGCGCGCTGCCCCTGCGAGGCCCTCCTGTCCTGTTATGCGGCGGCCTCTCCTAACGCGGCGCGACCTTCCTTCCCGGCGCCCCTTTTTCCACGACGTCGCTCCCCTCCCGCTCCGCGCGGCTCCCCACTCGGCGCCCTCCCCAGTGCGGCGCAGATCTCTTCCGGCGCCCTCTTCCCGGCGCCTTGTGCGTCGTCCGGCTTTGCTCCTGCCGGTCATCCCTCCCGAGCAGCAGCCTCCCGCTCCGGCTCTGTCCGGCGGCTTCCCCCTCGGTGCGCCTTCCCTTCCGGCGCCCGCTCCTCCTGCACGCGGGACCTCCCAAGCGCGGCGCAACTCTCCTCCCGGCGCCCTCACCCGCGCGGACCCCCGTCCCGGCGACCCTCCTTCCCGGCGGCCCTGGCTCAGCGGCGCCCTCTCCCGTCGCACCTCCCGTCGCCCCCAGCGCGACTCCTTTTCCGCGGCCCTCTCTCCAGACGCGGCTCCCCCCACCCAGCGGCGCCCTCGCCCTGTCGCCTTTGCCCCGTCGCCCTCGCTCCGGCGCCCTCGACCAGTGGCGCCTTCGCCCAGCGGCGCACTCGCCCCGGCAATCTCCCTCCAACCGAACCGGCTTCATCCGGCCAGACCGGGCTCCTTCAGGTTTTTTTCCAGCGCCCGGCGTGCTCCGCTTCCCGGCACGACTCCCTGATTCCGGCTCTTCCCTCCGCTGCATCTTCGCTATCCACGCGCCGCTTCCATGGCAGACTCCTCCCCTCTGCCGCCGATGATCACCGCTTCTACCCGCCTTGTGGATGACCGATTGGACTCCACAAATTTCTCCATCTGGCGGAAGACTGTGGTGATGTCCCTCACCGGGATGGACCTCGATCATCATCTTGAGGATCCTTCCCCAGCCTCGACTGATCCCAAATATCGTTCCTGGAAACTTGCTGACAGCAAGATCTTCGCTCTGCTGGTCAATTCCATGGAACGATCGGTCAAAGATGTCACCCGCACAGCAAATACCGTCAAGGAGCTCTGGGACTCGTTGAATATCATGTACTCCGAGACCAATAACCTCGCTCGGGTGTCCGATATCCTTCAGCGACTGTCCCATGTTCGACAGCAGAACCAATCCTTTACAACCTACTTCCTGGAATGGAAAGGGCTGCGTGATGAGTTGCAGGAGTTGTGGCCCATTCCACAAACACCGGCTGAAGCTCAGACCCAGCGGGATCAACTCTGCCTCTTCACTCTTCTCAACGGCCTCGCTCCAGAATTTGCCACCACGGTAACCGAACTGCTCGCTAGCTCGTCGACGCTGGAAACCTCCCTCTGATACCATGTTGAATCAGAAATCCCCCTCACCTCAAGGTGAGGAGAGGACCTTCATTTATAGAAAAGAAAGAGGAAGTTACAAAGAAAGTGGGGCAGGAAGTTGCAAAGGAAGTGGGGCAGGAAGTTACACATACTCCAACACATGGGATGTGTCGGCATTTCCCGGATTTAGGGATTGATATTAAACAAGTGACCTTGTTGTAATGAATTGTAGAGCCCTTGATAAATGTGTTGGCATGATTGGTTGAACTTGGAATAGAAGTTAGGTGATGCACCTAACTTGGTAATAACCTATGGGTTAAAGTGGAATGGGTTAAATGATTGATTCATGGGAATGATGAACGGGTTAAATGGGTTAATGCGTAAACGGATTAAAGACCATAATGGGATAGATTATGGGTTTAATGTTGAATGCTTAGTGAGATAGACATAACACATGAGAATTGGGTGAATGGTTAAATGATGTGAAATGGTAATGTGTTAATGGGTTAAGGCATGACGTGGTTTCCCATGTGGGTTGTGGTGAATAGTGTTTGCCGAAGGGCAATGGTTTGGATGGTTGATGGTTACTTATATATAAGCATGTGCATATGACTTTGTAGAGGGGTATGACTTGAGGATCTACGCCCACGGGTCGAGTGAAGACTGAGGTTCTAAACTCCACCCTAAATGCACGGGTTAGGAAAGGGGACTGAGGGTCTATTCTCCTAACGGTTTCATCCACCTGGACTGAGGCTTCGAGGTGAGGTTATGGTTGCTATGAGGGGTTAGTCCTAGTGAGATAGGATAACGGCGTGTTTACCCTCTTGCATGTGATTGTTGGCCTTAGACCCATGTAACATAGTGTATGTGATTAACCCATGGAAATGTGATGAAATAGTAAATGGTGATAATGGGTGTGTAATGAATGGTAATGGAAGTGGCATTGACTTGGCTGTAAACTGGATAATGGTACCTTGGATAATTACTTGGCAATTATCATTCATATTCCCTTGCATGCACTATCTGTTTAGACTGGATATTTTGTAGACACCATTGGTGGTGGCCTACTGAGTTGTACTCACACCCTGCTCGGGCCGCCGTTGGGTACCCGAGCAGACTTCATGTTTGCAGGTCAGGAGAAGGGCAAATGTCCTTGCTAGATAGTGAGTGGACATGGGTAGCACTTGGTGGAGGATCCGGACTTGGAGTCGGGACCATTTTGGGGATTTTGGCCGTTGTCTTTATTTTGGGGTTTTGTCCACTTTTGCACTTGTAGTATGACATGGCATATTTATTGTTTGGAATTGGTTGTTATACAGGTTCCTGGTTTATTGATTATTGTTTCCGCTATTGGTATATTTCTGTTGTGGCATACTCTGATAAAAAGGGGGTATAGTCTCCCCACTTGACTACATAGACCCCCGCTGCTTGTCGGCAACCTTTGGCGTACGGGGAGGCGCGCTTAAGGTCATGTAACCACCCGGCTCGGAGCACCGGTTTAGTGGCTTCTGGGTCGGGGACGTTACAAAGTGGTATCAGAGGAGGTATTTCTTCTCTTTCTCTGAGGTCTTGTTATTTGGGATTGGTAGCCAAGGGTTAAGATGTGTCGGGCCTTGGTAATGAGCTCGTGCTTGGGAGTAGCTAACCCAGGTACGGGGGAAACCCAAGTCACCCTGGGTGGGAAATGATGTTCTTGGTTGTGTGATGTTACAGTTGATGATATTTCACCGTTGGGTGATGCACATGTGGTTTGATGTGATTGTTTTATGACGTTTGGCTCGTGGCCTTAACGACACGAGGATTTGCATTCATGCATCATTGTAGGCACCTAGGGAGATAGGTGACATGCATTGTGTTATGCACACGCACGGGGGGTGGGTGTGTGAGGCAGGAAAGTAGGGTGCATCATGCGTTTCATGAAACCAAGAAATAATGAGAAGAATGAAATAAAACAAATGGGTAAATGATGTTTAATGGAGTAATAGGGTTTGAAACAAGTTGGAAAATGTTGTTGGGTTAGCATATGAAAAGTGGGTTGTTGTAGCTAGTAAAGAGCTTTTGGTGGAGCCATGAAAGTTTATGGTATGCGTGCTAAATCTCGTGCTTGGCATTGTAGAGAAATGCCACAACGACGTCGGTTACCAGTTGGGCAACGAGGGGGTGTTGCTAAGAACACTCCTCCAGTAGAGGAGCAAGAAAATGTGGCGATCAATGAAGGTAGAGAAGACCAGTTCTGAGAGAACTTGACTCGCCTTATGCAGATGATGGATCGGGACCCAGGGCGGGTTGCACCGAGTATGTTTGAGCTGACCAGGGAGTTCCAGCTGCAGCACCCTCCGACTTTCACCGGAGAGGGTGGGCCAGAGGCAGCGGAGTTCTGGTTAGAGTCTGTCCAGACGATACTGGATCATATAGATACCCCCGTTGAAAAGCGAGTAAAGCTGGCCGCTTATATATTGCGGGGCCAGGCTAGGCGTTGGTGAGACATTCAGGCTCAAATTGAGCAGGCTGAGGGAATGTCGTGGAAGGTTTTTCAGGAAAAGTTTCTGGAGCATTTTTACCCAGAGACCTTGAGACAGGAGCGGGCTGCAGAGTTTATGAGCCTGACTTAGGGATCGCTATCGGTGATGGACTATGCTAGCCGCTTCACTGATTTGAGATGCTTCGTCCCAGTGTTAGCAGGGGATGAGGCAGCAGTAGCAAGGCGTTTCCAGGATGGGCTGAGACATGAGATCAGGTCTCAATTTAACATCTTCCGCTTGAAGAGGTTCGCAGAGGTAGTAGATCAGGTGCTGATCTCGGAAGGAAACCTGAAGGGAGCTTTGGGTAGTGGGCTTGTGGTGCCAGCGGGGCAGACGAGCGGTGCAACTACCGAATGTCGGAAGCGACGCCATGAGAGCTCACAGCATGGCGGAAGTGTGCAAAGTGGCTGGAAGAGAGAGTCAGCCTTTCAGAGTGGAAATCAGGTGTTCTGCTATCAGTGTGGTAGGCCGGGGCATATGCGTGGTCAGTTTCCTTGACCTCCAGTCGAGTGCCGTTCGTGCGGCCGGATGGGACATGTGCAGAAGTTCTGCAGGAAACCTCAGCAGGTGGGCAAGTATGATGGCGGAAGGCAGGTACCAGATACGGGAAGGGGATCAATTGCCCCGTATTAGGCAGGCAGTTGGAGCTCCACGGGCCGTACTGGCAGAGGCGGTGGACATGGAACTCCAGGGCAGGATCGCTGACGCCAGCAGGGCAGTGCAGCGCAGGGCGTTCAGGCTGGAGCCCAGGGTAGAGGGGCAAGTCAGCTTCAGGCAGTTCAGTTTGCGCCTGGTGATGGCGAGGCTGGACCGTCGACTGTTCGAGGTACGATCATTGTAGCTTCTACTTTTTCTAGTGCGTTGTTTGACACAGGTGCTGCACACTCTTTTATCTCTGTTCAACTTGTGGTAGCACTGGGTTTACCTGTGGAGGGGGTGTGTGGGGTGATGTCAATTGACACTCCGTTGGGGGTGCGGGTTGAGGATATCAAGCAGTGCAAGGGATGTGCCTTGGAAGTTGGGGGGTATTGTTTTCTGTGAGACTTGTTCATTCTCGAGATGTCAGGGTTTGACCTAATCCTGGGAATGGATTGGTTGGTGTCGTATCGGGTGCACATAGACTGTTATCGTCGCAGAGTATCGTTCAGGTCGCTTGAGGGTGACAGTTATGCCCACCGTGGCGAATGGGATATTCGAGCAGGGCGTGCGGGGCCGTTTTGTCAACAGATGAGTGGACTCGCGGCTCAAGTGGCATGTCTCATGCTTGATGATGATGAGGGAGGGGAACAAACTAATTTCCCTCCTGTGGTGGATCGGTTTCAGGACGTGTTATTTAGGATTTCTCGGGGTTACCCCCTGAGAGGGATGTTGAGTTCACGATCGAGTTGCTTCCGGGAGCGGAGCCAGTTTCTATTCCGCCATACCGAATGGCACCGACTAAACTCCAGGAACTGAAGGTTCAGTTTGAGGAGTTGGAGGGTAAGGGGTTTATCCGTCCTAGTACGTCTCCTTGGGGATCTCCCGTTCTTTTTGCAAAGAAGGCCGATGGGTCGTTAAGGCTGTGTGTTGACTATCGAAAGTTGAATCAGATGACGGTGAGAAATCGGTACCCTCTTCCTAGAATTGATGACCTGTTTGATTAGTTGAGGGGTGCATCGGTGTTTTCTAAGATTGATCTGAGGTCGGGTTATCACCAGTTGAGGGTGAGGTCTTCCGACATACCGCGGACAGCTTTCCGGAGTCGGTATGGGTTGTTTGAGTTTGTGGTAATGCCTTTCGGTTTGACCAATGCACCGACAGTGTTTATGGCTTTGATGAACCGGATCTTTCATTCCTATCTAGATCAGTTTGTGGTTGTCTTTGTAGACGATATCTTAGTGTACTCGAAAACTCATGACGATCATGCCCAACATCTTGACATCGTCTTGGGTACGCTAAGAGAGCACCGGCTATACGCCAAGCTATCCAAGTGTCAATTCTGGATAGGTGAGGTACATTTTTTGGGTCACATCATCTCGGAGGCAGGTGTGTCAGTGGATCCAGAGAAAGTGCAGACAGTTGTATCATGGGAGCAGCCCAAGAGCGTTTCTGATGTTCGGAGTTTTCTGGGTTTGGCCGGGTATTACCGAAGGTTTATTCAGGATTTCTCTCGCTTGGCAGCACCACTTTCGGGCTTGACCAAGAAGGGAATCAGGTTCAAATGGTCTGAGGCTTGTGAGAATGCCTTCCAAGAGTTGAAGAAGCGACTGACGACCGCACCTATCTTGATCTTACCTAAGCCGGGTAAGAAGTACATCGTGTTCTGTGATGCGTCCGGAATCGGACTTGGGGCTGTGTTGATGCAAGATGAGCGGGTGGTGGCTTACGGGTCAAGGCAGTTGAGACCCCATGAGCGGAATTATCCCACTCATGACTTTGAGTTGGCTGCAGTAGTGTACGCCTTGTAGTGCTGGAGGCACTATCTGTTGGGAGAACGGTTTACCGTTTTTACCGACCATAAGAGTTTAAAGTACATCTTCTCACAGCGGGATCTGAATCTTCGGCAGTGAAGATGGGTTGAATACCTTCAGTCTTTTGACCTTGAGTTGGTGTACACGCCGGGAAAGGGAAATAGTGTTGCTGATGCTCTGAGCAGGAAGGTTCAGAATCAGGTGGTTCAGGAATCCAGTACCGAGTGGAAGGTGATGGCTTTGTTTGCAGAGATGCACTTGGAGGTGCAGGAGGAGAATGATCAAGTCACTCTTGCTTCCTTAACGATGGAGTCGACGCTTTTAAGTCGAGTTAAGGAAGGTCAGCTTGATGATCCTGAGTGTTTGATCATGAAGGAAAAGCTTAAAGGTGGGGAGCTACCTTTTGGTCGAGCCGTCGGTGTGGACGGAGTTGTTTGTGTTCGTGATCGTGTGGTTGTGCCAGAGTGTATGCGGGAAGAATTGATGCGTGAGTTCCATGCATCAAAGTGAGCAGTGCATCCTGGTTTGACCAAGATGTACCGTGATCTCCGAAGACAGTTTTGGTGGCCTGGGATGAAGAAAGAAGTTGCGGGCTTTGTGGCACGGTGTCTTACCTGTCAGCAGATGAAAGCCGAGCATCAACGCCCAAGTGGTTTGTTGCATCCATTGCCCATTCCGGAATGGAAGTGGGATGATGTGACAATGAATTTTGTCGTGGGTCTTCCGAGGACGCCATGGAAGAATGATGCAATATGGGTGGTTGTGGATCGGTTAACGAAAGTGGCTCATTTCTTACCGATTCAGGAGACCCTTACAGTCGACCAGTTGGGTGAGCTGTATGTTCGGGAAATAGTGCGGTTGCATGGTGTGCCGCGGACCATAGTTTCGGACCGAGATCCGCGTTTTACATCGCATTTCTGGCAAGGGTTGCAGAAGGCGCTTGTTACGCAGGTGTTTTTGAGTACGGCTTTCCACCCGCAGACGGACGGGCAGTCGGAGCGTACGATCCAAGTGTTGGAAGACATGTTAAGAGCTTGTGTCTTGGACTTTTGTGGTTCTTGGAAGAGACACCTATCGTTAGTTGAGTTTGCCTACAACAACAGTTTTCAGGCTACGATTCAGATGACATCGTTTGAGGCGCTTTATGGGAGACCATGTAGATCTCCGTTGTGTCGGCTAGAGGCCGGTGAATCCGAGTTGTTGGGGCCAAGTCTCGTGCAGGAGACTTCAGAGAGAGTTAAGTTGATCAGGAAGCGGATGACTACGGCTCAGAGTAGGCAGAAGTCGTATGCAAATCGAAGGCGTAGACCTCTTGAGTTTGAGGTGGGTGATAAAGTGTTCCTTCGGGTGTCGCCAAGGTTGGGTCACCGACGGATTCGAAAGCAGGGTAAATTGGCGCCCAGGTATGTGGGACCTTTTGAGATTGTGGAGAGAATCGGACCAGTGGCATACCGATTGACTCTTCCACAGCGGTATGGTGGGATGCATGATGTGTTTCATGTGTCGCAGCTTCGACGGTATCACCTTGACCCATCTCACGTGGTTGATATCGAGGATGTGGAGCTTGAGGCTGATGCGCCCTTTGAGGAGCATCCGGTTCGTGTGGTGGATCGTAGTGAAAAGGTTTTGCGAGACAAGGTTGTGCCATTAGTGCGAGTACTATGGCAGCATGGGAAAGTTCAGGAAGAAACTTGGGAGCGGGAATCGGATATGCGGGCTCAGTGGCCCGAACTCTTCTCTTCGGTGGATCAACGAGGCTTAGAAACTCGGCTCGAGGACGAGCCGTTATAAGGTGGGGAGGTTGTAAGATCCCGGTTTTTGGAAAGGTATGTTTTCGTTATGTTTTGGTTGAATCCCTTGTTTTGGGCTTCAAGGGATGTTTCCTGAAGGTGTGAGAGGCCTTGGGGATGTTCCGGGGGCTCGGGGCACGGAAAAAAGGAAATCTGGGCAAGACAGGCCAGGGCGCACGGTCTGCGCACGGCCAGGCAAACCGTGCGGCCTGTCCAGGATAAACCGTGTGACCCTTCCTCCTCCGGACAGAAGCATGCGCACGGTTTGCGCACGGTTTGCCAAATTGTGCGGCTAAACCGTGCGACCCCTCCTCCTCCAGACAGTGGCATGCGCACGGTTTGCGCACGGTTTGCCAAACCGTGTGGACAAACCATGCGGCCACTTAAAGTTGGAAAAAATTACAAGTTTGCCACTCCGGGCTTTAAAACCCCACTCGGGATTTCCTCTCTTTTCCTCCCTCTCCACCCTAGGCATGAACCAAAATGCCCAAAGGCTCCAAGAGACCGATCTCCTTCGATTCTAAGGCGTTTTTGGTGCCATTGGTTGCGGATTGAAGCTCCGGGTAAGGCTAATCTCATCCTTGCTTCTCTTTTTGGTTTAGGGTTTGTATCTTCTCTCCCTCTCGTTCTGAAGCTCTAAAACCCTAACTTTTGGGTGAGTTTTAGGGTGAAGCTCCAAAGGTTGGTCGGATCGAGGTCTAAGGACTCGATTGAGAGTGCGTTCAACCGCGGTTTCGAGGTAGGTGGTCTACAAGTGATATCCCATAGTTATTTGGGTATTTGTGCATGTTTAGTTGTGTTCTTGCTTTCCTTTGGTTATGTTTTGGATAACTTTGGCATGTTTGGTAATAATGGTGTTTAAAATGGCAAATGGGAACCCTCACGATCCCCGTGGGATGCGTTGGGATAGACTTGACCTAATTGGGGCCATCCATGGGATGTGCCGGCATTTCCCAGATTTAGGGATTGATATTAAACAAGTGACCTTGTTGTAATGAATTGTAGAGCCCTTGATAAATGTGTTGGCATGATTGATTGAACTTGGAATAGAAGTTAGGTGATGCACCTAGACTTAACCTATGGGTTAAAGTGGAATGGGTTAAATGATTGATTCATGGGAATGATGAACAGGTTAAATGGGTTAATGCGTAAACGGATTAAAGACCATAATGGGATAGATTATGGGTTTAATGTTGAATGCTTAGTGAGATAGGCATAACACATGAGAATTGGGTGAATGGTTAAATGATGTGAAATGGTAATGTGTTAATGGGTTAAGGCATGATGTGGTTTCCCATGTGGGTTGTGGTGAATAGTGTTTGCCGAAGGGCAATGGTTTGGATGGTTGATGGTTACTTATATATAAGCATGTTCACATGGCTTCGTAGAGTGGGGTATGACTTGAGGATCTACGCCCACGGGTCGAGTGAAGACTGAGGTTCTAAATTCCACCCTAAATGCACGGGTTAGGAAAGGGGACTGAGGGTCTATTCTCCTAACGGTTGCATCCACCCGGACTGAGGCTTCGAGGTGAGGTTATGGTTGCTATGAGGGGTTAGTCCTAGTGAGATAGGATAACGACGTGTTTACCCTCTTGCATGAGATTGTTGGCCTTAGACCCATGTAACATAGTGTATGTGATTAACCCATGGAAATGTGATGAAATAGTAAATGGTGATAATGGGTGTGTAATGAATGGTAATGGAAGTGGCATTGACTTGGCTCTAAACTGGATAATGGTACCTTAGATAATTACTTGGCAATTATCATTCATATTCCCTTGCATGCACTATCTGTTTAGACTGGATATTTTGTAGACACCGTTGGTGATGACCTACTGAGTTGTACTCACACCCTGCTCAGGCCGCCGTTGGGTCCCCGAGTAAACTTCATGTTTGCAGGTCAGGAGAAGGGCAAAGGTCCTTGCTAGATAGTGCGTGGACATGGGTAGCACTTGGTGGAGGATCCGAGCTTGGAGTCGGGACCATTTTGGGGATTTTGGCCGTTGTCTTTATTTTGGGGTTTTGTCTACTTTTGCACTTGTAGTATGACATGACATATTTATTGTTTGGAACTGGTTGTTATACAGGTTCCTGATTTATTGATTATTGTTTCCGCTATTGGTATATTTCTGTTGTGGCATACTCTGATAAAAAGGGGGTATAGTCTCCCCACTTGACTACATAGACCCCCGCTGCTAGTCGGCAGCCTTTGGCGTACGGGGAGGCGTGCTTAAGGTCATGTAACCACCCGGCTCGGAGCACCGGTTTAGTGGCTTCCGGGTCGGGGACGTTACACCCCGCAATGGAGGTAAGCCATCGGGAATTTCCTCTAGAAATACGTCACCAAATTGCTGCAAAAGAGACACAACACTTGAAGGCATTGATGGGTTAAGAGAGTTAGTGGTAAAACATTTTCTCTTACATAGAAGCACGAGAGTTTTCCTCCTCTCTAAAGCTCCTTTTATCTCTCTTTTCTGAAAATAAACTCACTTTTTCCTCAACACTCTTGTTTTCACTCTTATTTTCACTTTTGTCTTCAACTCTTCTTTTCCTCATTTTTTTTGATGTCTCTCATCACTCTTTTTTCATTCTTGATTTTCCCTCTCTTTTCATTCTCTCTATTGTTTTCTCTCTTTTCCTTTTCTCTCTTCTCACAATCTCTCTCAATCCTTGTTCTTCATATACTTGTAATGGCCTCAAGGGTGTAAATATAATTGTCCTCCCATTGTACCCACAAGAATAGCGATTGGTGTATCCATCATGTGTGACCCTCCTATCAAATTGCCAAGGTCTTCCCAACAAGATATGACTAGCATGTATGAGAACAACATCACATAACACCTTATCTTTATACTTCTCGATAGAAAATGGAACTTGTGCTTAGTCGTTTTGTCTTTTCCACTATTATTTAACCATTGCAATCTATATGGCCTAGGATGCCTGGTCGTAGCTAATCCCAATTTATCAACAATCAAACCACTTGCTACTTTTGTGCAACTACCCCCATCAATAATCATACTACATACCTTATCTTTGACGAGACATCTAGTATGAAAAATGTGATTCCTTTGCTCTTGATCATGTTCTCCTTCGGGTTGAGCACTCAAAACACGCCTTGCCACGAACATTTCTCCATGTATGGGGCTCTCTACTTCCATATCTGAACACTCCTCAAGTGATGACATTTCATCTTCGCTTGAGCTAGCTCTAAGAACATCTTCATCATCCAAAATAATCATGGTCCTCTTGTTTGGGCATTGTGAGTCAAAATGTCCAAATCCTTGACATTTAAAACATTTGATATCACGTGATTTGGAAACAACCTTACCCTCCGTTTTATCTTTAGATTCTGTAAAGAATGGTTTTGTTTTAAGCATCTTCTTTGAATTCGTTTTGTGTTCCCTTACATGCTCTTGTGGCTTAAAATCTTTGATCTTGAAAGAAGATTTAGAATCCTTACCATAAGATGTAAGACACATCCTTCTCGCCTTTACTTGCCTCTCCGTTTTAGTAGCCATGTGAAGTAGATCCTCCATGTCCAAGTAGTGGTGCATGTTCACTACGTCTCGAATGTCATGGTTGAGGCCGTTCACGAACCTTGCCATGGTGGTCTCTCGCTCCTCATCAATATTCGTTCGAATCATGACGATCTCTATCTCTTTGTGATACTCCTCAACACTCATGACTCCTTCGTTCAAACCCACTTTTATCTCCTCCTAAGTGCGGATGTGTCTTTCTCCACTTCGTCGTTGACTCACTTGTAGTTGGTCCCACCAAATACTAGCATAGTCGGTGAATTTCACGATCGCCAACTTCATCTTGTTTTCCTCCGAATGGTTGCGACAACCAAAAACATGTTCGACCTTTCGTTCCAATTCCAAGTAAGTTTCGAGATCATTCTTACCCTGGAATGAAATGATCCTCAAATTTACTCCTCCAAGATCATTGGCTTGCCTCCATGGTGGTTGATTTCTCCGAATTGGTGACTCATGAAAATCGGAGAATTCTTTCAACGACCCGCCTCCTTGGCGGTGCTCTAGAATTTGAAGGGGATTGCAATTCATCCATCCTTGCATTCAACTTTTGGAATTGTTCTTGTACAACCCTCATGAACAACTTAATGTCCATTTCATTGGTTTTACCCGCCTCTGTCATTTAGGATTCCTACAAGAAAAATCTGAAGAGAAAAGAATATGGACTTCACAACTTCGTCACGTGTTTACACTAAAAAAAAACATGTTCACTCGCGTTTCACTCAATTTTGGTTTTTCTAGCAAAATGTAACACTATTGCCTTTTACCACTTAACTTGCTTCCTATAGCGTTCTTACTCAATTCCAACAAATCTAAAAGATCGTTAGAATGTGGCAATCCTGAACTAGAATTCAAAGATAAAATTCAAAATGGATTAAAGATGAAAAATGTGGGAAGGGAAGAAAATGAATGAAGAAAAATGATAATGGGACGTAGGATTCAAAATGTTGCATTTTTTTTTTGATTTTTGGTCTTTTTTTTAATAAATGCAACAGCAACAAGATGAATTTTCAATATGTATATGTAGGAGAAATAATAATTTGTAACATCAAATGGAATCAAAGCGAGAGTTGCGTGGTTTTAAAATTGCAGAGTTCGTCGCAAAATTTGAACCCGCTGTATCGCATGATTTGTAGCTTTGATTTCGATGATTCCAGATGGAGAAGAAAGATGAGCTTCTCAACTACAAGAATGATATGTTATACGTCCGAAATGACAAAGAAATGACGTCCGTAAGTGAAGAAGAAAATTGACTAGAATTGATGTCGGCCCAATTCGAAAAGAAATAAAGATGGAAGAAGGGATAAGAAAGAAAGAACCTGATTTTTTGCAAGTGGATTCTGATACCAAATGATACACGACCCAAGACCTGCTAGGAATTGTCCTAGGAACATTGTTCAATGTTCGTGTGTTGAGCACCCGGATCGCCTCAATAAAACAAGTGAAATGTGGTGCGGATAGTAGAAATGAGAAGGATAGGGGGAAATGGTCAAGGCATAACCCATAGAGAACTTGTCTCTAAGAACTCTAGCCACAAGACGCCACAAAGGATGACCAATCCTTTGATAAGTCTAGAATTAAACAAGAATTCAAAGGTTGCATTCAAAACTCACCATAATAACATTATTCATGATGTTTCAAAAGTACAAGGGGTAGCTATTTATAGCCAAAGAGAGCTTGAAATTCGTAGCACACCATGGGGTGGCTCTTTACATTAGTCTAATGCCTAGTTTTCCATAGTCAAAAGCCTAAAGGATTTGGCACATGCCCATGACTTTAAGAGACAAGTAGCACACCCTTTTGGAAAAGTGAAGACAAGTAGCCCACCACCTTTTGACTTTTAAGATTCCATGAGAGATGGACTTGAAATTCGTAGCACCACTTGGGTTGAACATTTAAAAGCATGTTTGAGCCTTAATTAATGTAATTATAGGGCCGGATGTTTCCCCAAGCAAGGGATTTGGGCCTTTTGAAATTCCATGATTAACCCATTTAAGGTTTCCTTCATTCTTTTGATCCTCTCCCTTGTCATCAGGCTTCCAATTCCATGCAATGGGTCTTGTCCACTTGTGTGCGTTCCGCCCTCCTCATCAAGTCCGCCTTCAACCCCTCGATGCCCATGTGTGCGATGATCCTCATCACTCTATGAGGTGAAAATCTGGTCTTCTTTAAGAAAGGACCATGTAAGCTATTTAAGTTCGGGGTTATTCTTTATATGAATATTTATTTTGGCATGCCATGCTAATCTTATATACATTAAAAAAATGATAATGATCTTTACGAGTCATGCTTCACATCTATCTTATTACTTAAGGGTATCCTACTGTCCTTATCATTTTTTTCCTCTTCAGTTTATTTTTCTCCAAAGGACCGTGGGCTAAACAATCTAAATCAAACCTATCAAACCCACTCACATGCCATTCTATCCCACATGTAAAACAAGATTGAAATGGGTTCACATATGTTGATGGGACTGGTAATGTCTTTCGAGCTGTTCAAGAGTAGTCTGCTTTTGTTGCTTTTCATAATCCCAGATTGTAATAAACTTTTAATATTGTGCAGTTGTCATCCTATAGCTCACTTCTCTTATTTAAATTTGTTGAGTGACTCGTTTTAAAATTGTATACTTGTTTTTTAAGCAAATGATGAATTGAATAGAAAGAAATGAAATGAGAGTAATCGAGAAATTTCTTTATCCTAGTAAATCACACCAAAGACATTGTTGTAGGTTTTTCATGAAATGATCAACAACAAAGTGGAACCAAATGTTAATACTTATGGATCACTTATTGACGGCTGTGCTAGAGCTGGGCAAGTTGCGAAAGCATTTGGTGCTTACGGAATGATGCGGCATAAGGTATGACTGAGTTTTTTTCCTTGTTTATTGTATTTTGGTTTAATGGTCCGTTTTGTTGTTTGTATTGGCGATATAAATTCTTTTTGAATGCAAACAAAAGAAAGGCTGTTCCCCTACCACAGCAAGGTCAAAAGCGGTTCCTCCATGTTTTGATCCCCTGGGGGTGTGATGAACATGTTTTTAATCAATTTGCATCTTATTGCTGTGTGCATTATATTCCTTCGCATTGTTCACCCAAAACAGAGACTTTTAACTCGAACAATTTTACATTTTATCACTGCTTGCATCCCTGACGCTACCTTTGTTTGCATGAATTGCTGTATGCGATATGATGCATGCAGTGTCATGCACAAAGACTTTCCATGTCACAGCTTGTGTTACCTCATGTTGCTAGCCATGTTTCCATCGCAGCTGCGTAAACCCCATAATGCTGTGCGCGGTCTTCATGCCTTGTTTGGCGTGTCCGATGATAAGAAGATGATGTTGATCGTGTCTCGTAGTCACATTCTGTTTTGGCCTGTGTTAGATTGCTGCTCGCAGTTCTTCTGCAACCCACAATAGTCGCATATCTTCTCATGCGTTCTAGTCACTGCCTATGTTTGCAGCATTTCGCCGACGCTTGCAGTTACGGTTTTTACATGGAAGAATTAGCATTCAAGCAAGCAGAAGAGACTGCAGTGGTACTAAAGAAAACTATATTTGAAGTTTGTTGGAAGAAATTCAGGAATGTTGACGGGTTTATTTTTTCTCCAAGGTTAGCAAATTTGCTATACCTTGGCTGTGAGCAGCATCGTAATTCGTGCTTTCAGAATCCGATTATTCAAGCTGGAGTTGCTTGGTTACTTTCCATCTTCGCCATGCTAGCCGGTTCTGTCCAGCTCACTTCCTTGGAGGAGCACATCTCAAATTTGGATTTTTTTTCCAGTCATGGCGGTTTCTCCAGAAATAGTACTCTTGGAAGTGGTGCCAGCTTCATTTCCAAGTTCATGATTTAAGGCTTCTCCAATACAGTTGGGTGGGAAGCAGATTATTGTGGAGCGAGGAGGGCAAACAGCAGCGGTTCTATGGAAGAAAGGAAAGGGGGAGCGGAAAACGAGATATTGCGGACACTTTTCTTCATTTTCACCTTGAGGACAAGGTGTTTTTCAGGAGGGCGGGAATGGTAGGAAGGTGAGGCTAGTGATGCCAGGCTGGAAGGAAGTCTCCATCGTGAGTTGTTAAGGGTGTTGTGGTTTGGTTACAGAAGGGTAGGAGTAATAAATAATGGCCAGGGGTAGTGTTGTCTTTTCCTGTAGACAGCAGGTGGGGGCTGCTGGTAGTAGGATGGGGTATTAATTACTAGGGGTTGCTTGTGGGGGGGGGGGGGGGCGTCTTGGATATTTTCATTTGGCTTCAGCTGTTGCTGTTGTGGAGGCCACGACTTTGGCCTCGAGAGCATCCTCAAGGAGTTTTTTGTTGGAATGGTGTAGCTCGATTCGTTTGGATAAAGTTGGGCCGAATGCTAGTGACCTGGACTGTGCACTAGACCACAACTCTCGCAGTTTGACCTTTGCGGTGAGGTCGCTGGGGGTTGCAGGGGCAGCGCGCCCTTGCTTTGGGGGTCCAGGGGTTGAAGGTCCCTGGGCCAAATTTTGGGGAACTGTAGCAATGCCGACTCACTGTAGTAGGGGTGACCGGTGATACCAATGTTGTAATAGTGGGTGCCCTAGACCCAACTAAACAGTACTTTTCGATCATCATATCATGTATACAGTGAGTTATGCATGATATTTAGTCACCATAATAGTGTTGATATTTCTGTGTCTACTATTTATATGGCAATGTTCATAGATTATTTGTCGTATTAAAAGGTTATAGCAGTTCTCAGACTATAATGAGAAGCTCAAGATACGGATATTAATCTTAAACAAATGCCCTATGATCTAGATACATCATTCTGACTGGACACAAATGATGTCTGACTATCAGGTGCTGGGGGCTTTCGCACTTGGTGATCTCGAGTAGATGAGATCATGAAGACTGACCCGCCAATAGGAACACCACATGTTTCAGGTGTTATTGGTTGTTTCTATCTACGAATATATGTATTGGTCTCCTGACTTGAGATCATTATCAATGTGTCATTTGATCGCATACTTCGATGCAAGACAAAAACCATGACATTGAAGTCATGACGAGGTAACTTGTGTTGGGTGCGTCATTGGTAGTATGACATTGAATGATCAAGATAGAATTTGTCGTTTCCGAAAGGAAGAGATATTTCGGGCTCAGTTGATCTGGATGATAGTACCTTCACTAAATCCACGATCATGGTAGAAGGCAAGTCCATCCAGAAAAGTCAACGAATAATAAAGTAAGAAAGGATGACGACACAAAATGTGCGTCCTGCTTTATGAGATATCGCTAGACAAAAAGATTATATTACACGCGTGTTCATAGGAAAGATTGTCATTGGTATGACTATTCCTCATCTTCTTAGGGGTCTTGATGGGTTGCTAGACTCTGCTCACAGTTTGTGAATACTATTTACCGCTATCGAGATAATGGTTCGGGATATGTCCGAGGATATACGATTGCTAATGAAGAAATAAATTTATATTATTCGAGTTTTGAATAATTGACATTAAATTTATTTATTAAATGTATTTACAAGTGTTATAATGGAAACCTGTACCTCACAACGAGGTAGAGTGCTTAATTTATAGATGAGAAAATGAGTACAACAGATTACCCACTCCGATGTGGGATACGAATATTAAAAACCATCTAATTCTCTTAACACCCCCCCTCAAGTTGGGACATATATATTTATCATGCCCAGCCTGTTACATAAAAATTGAACACGTGGTCCAGACACCCTTTTGTGAGAATATCTGCAAGTTGATCAGAGGTATGAACATGACCGAAGCTGATCTTTTTATTCTCAAAGTTTTCTTAAACAAAATGACAATCAACTTCAATATGCTTGGTCCGCTCATGAAAGACCGGATTTGTGACAATCTTGATAGCAGCTTGATTGTCACACTAGATATGTGCCGGTTTCTTGACAGTATACCCAATCCCTGTAGAATTTGTTGTGCTCAAATAATCCCTGCAGTCACATATGCCATTGCACGATACTCTGACTCTGCATTAGATCTGGAGATAATCGTTTGCTTATTGCTTCGCCATGAGATCAAATTTCCTCCAACAAATACTCCAAAACTAGATGTAGATCTCTTAGAAGAGAGACATCCCGCATAATTTGCATCACAAAATGCCTCGATATCTGTATGCTCATGATCAGAATATAAAAGACATAAACTTGGTTCCCTTTTCACGTATCTGACAATGCGAAAAACAATCTCCCACTGCGTTTTTTTGGGCTTTCACAAACTGATTCACTTTACTAACTGCACAAGCAATATCGGGTCGAGTAATCGTCAAGTTGTTAAGCTTCCCAACTAGTAATGCGAAACGGGCGGGCCGGGGCGGGGCGGGCCAAGCCCACGCGGGTTTGAGCCCGCGTGGGTTTGTCCGCAAAAACCCGCATATAATGCGAACAAAAAATTTCAAGCCCGCCCCGCTCCGCATAAGCCCGTGAGTTGCCCGCATTTTTTTAAACAAATACTATTTATAATAATTTAAATATTGTGTTTTCTTTTCTCACTCTTAATGGTAGTTGTGGGGAGAAGTATGAATTGACAATAGTTAGAGTTTTAAGGGATGTGATAGAAAATTTTTCTTTGAGTTAATATTGGCATGCGACAACGCCGATGTGGTGACGAACTATTGTGATGCAAAGTAGGTGAGTGATCAGTAAGGGGTGATGAATGATGCTATTGGTCGTGTGGTGATGCGAACGGTTGTACCTGTGAATGAATGACGACTTTCCAGACAACAACTGGTTTCAAAGAAGGCTATTAGGGTTCCCATGAGGTCCTATCCTATTTTCTTAATAAAAAATAAAAGTAAATAATAACAAAATTAAATCAACCCAAAAAATATTATGATTATAATAACTCTTTTAGAATTGAAACCATGTGCAAGGGAGATGAGTTCCATTTTTCGAGAGGTGAGATGACTCACTATGTGAATATGGTGAATAATTACAATATTAATATTATAATATCATATTAAAACAATAAATATAAACCTATTTAAAATTCACGTGTGAATGAACGGTGAATTAGTATAATCATTACGGTGAGAAATCATACGTCATAGTTTAATCATGATTTTTTTATTAAAAAAACTAAAATATTAAAGAAGCAAATATTGTAAAAAAAAAATATATTTTTTAAATTAGGCGCCTGGGTAAGCCCGCACCTGCACGGGCTCAATCCGCCTTGACCCGCACCCGCGCGGGCTCAACAAGCATTGGTCCGCGCTCTTAACGATCAAAATTTTTAGGTCCGCCCCGCCTCGCATCTGTCCCATACCTGCAAAGCCTGCGGGCCGCAGGTCTGTTTTGCATCACTATTCCCAACAAATCGTTTATATATGTCGAGTGAAGAAAACATCTCACTGTCAGTATGAATGAACTTCTCTCCAGGTTCAAAGGGTGAGTCAATTGAGTCGGCTCGAGCAATTCCAGTTTGTTGCAGAAGATCAAGAACATACTTTCTCTGAGATTAAAAAATTCCTTTAGGACATCGAGAGACCTCAATCCCTAAGAAATATCGTAGTAGACCCAAATTCTTCATGTGAAAATTTTGATGTAGGATTTGAGTCGATCAATGCTGGTATCATCACTGCCAGTAATGACAATGTCATCCACATAGACTATCAAGAAAATGCAGCTTGTTGTAGATTGATGATAAAAAATGGAAGGATCTTTTATGCTTTGACACATGCCAATGCTAATAAGCACAATGGTGCAAAAGCGCCCGAACCAAGCACGAAGTAATTGTTTGAGGCTATACAACGATCAACGAAGACGTCCAACCTTGGAAGACTCCCTCTGAGCAACAAATCGCGGTGGTTGCTCCATATAAACTTTTTCATCAAGAAAACAATGAAGAAAAACATTCTTAACATCCAGCTGATGGAGAGACCATTGATAGAGGGACGAGTTGGTTCTGTTACCTATATTTCAGCTATTACCAGATTACATCCAGTTTTTCACGTGTCTCAATTGAAAGCTGCAAGCGGCGCCCAACCTGCAGATACATTTATACCTGTTGATTTTGTTGAAAAAGAGGATCATCTAGGGGCAGTTTTTGCTGAATGAATTTAGAGGAAAACACTACAATGGATTATCAAATGGCATGACAGATCTGAAAAAGAGACTACTTGGGAGGATGCGAAGATGATACAAGTTCAATTTCCTCATTTTCACCTTGGGGACAAGGTGAATTTAGTAGGGAGGAGGTATTGATAGAGCTATGCAAGAGGAGGGTCCTTCGAGCATTCGGTTGGGTATTCAGTCCCGAACACCTGTGCTGTACACTTTCCAAAGAATGGGAGGGGTTTATAACAGTCATGGGTAATATTGTATTTTGGCTTATAGTTAGTTTTGTTCGGGTGGGTTATAAATGTTGGATTGGTGTTGCCCGATCCGGTTGGGCCGAATGCTTGTGGCCCGCAACTATCGCGGGTCGAGCTCCGCGGTGAGCTCGTTGGGGGTTGCAGGGGGCAACGCGCCCCTGCTCCGGGGGTCCGGGGGCCGAAGGCCCCCGGCCCAATTTTTTCGGCACTGTAGCATCTCTGACCACTGTAGCGGAGCTGACCGACCGACACCGACATGCACTGTAGCGGTGCGGACTTCGGGGTCAACAGTACTGTAGCGCTTTTGACTTCCAGCCGGCAGACACTGTAGCACTTTTGACAAAGTGAGCCGCCGATCACTGTAGCAACGCGGACTACTATTCAGAACAGTAGACCGTCTTCTTCATATGTAGCCCATTTCGGGCTAGGGTTTGTAATGTTGGAAAATCCTCTGTAATTGCTCCCGAATCATAGTGAAAATCTGCCTCTCCCGTGGACGTAGGGATTTTTCCCGAACCACGTAAATCGCCGTGTTCCTTGTTGCTTTTCTTTCTTTCGTTTTCTCGTTTTCTGTCGTTCTGTCTCCCGGTGATTCCGCAACAATAAATTGGAGGGGAGGGGACTTTGTGTGAGTATTCAGTTAGAAGGCAGTTGGTAGGCTCTAGCCTAGGCCTGTGGAGAGTGAAGTCTTCCTGAAGTTCTGCAGAAGGTCCATGTAATTCATCTTTGGTAGCAAATTGAAGCAATAAGAACTACTTTTCTAGAAGCTTCCTCCGGTATCTCCTCTAAACGCTTACTCTCATCTCTAGTCTATCAGAAACTGTTATAGTCAACTATTTATCTATATCGCCACATACGATAGGATTGAACCACTGTCTGCAATACAATTGTGCATAATGATACTCTGTCGCTCTCTGCATCAACATCCATTTGTCCAGCGATAATTCTATCTCGTTTTCTGCAATACAGCTGTGTTGAGCAATTTATCCGTGGAGAGCAAGATTACTGAGTCACATCTCGTGATATGCCCTGCGCCTAAATTGCCCCCATTGATATGCGAAGTCGTTGTCTGTGTTATATTTCCTCGCACCGTTCACCCAAATTAGAGCCTTTGAACAATGTTATATCTTATCGCTGCCTGCATCCCTGACTTGGACCTCTGTTTTCATGTGTTGTTGTATGTGATATGATGCATACAATGTCATGCACAAAAACTTCCCTTGCCACAGATAACGTTACATCATGTCACTAGTCGTGTTTCCATCACGGCTGGCGTTAACCCCATAACGTTGTGCACGATCTTCAAGCCCCATGTGTCGATCCAAATGATAAGAAGATGTTGCTGCTTGCATCTCTTTGCAGCACTTTGTCGCGACCTGTGTTAGACTGATGTTGTTGCCCATGGTTGTTCCACCACTTGCGATAGCTCTATATCGTTGCGCGCGTTCCAGTCGCAGCATGCATTTGCATCATTTTGCTGCCACTACTCAATGCATTACCGCACAACTTTGCGTTTCTACTCAACACAAATCTTCTTTTACCTACCGCAATATCATACTCCTGGTTTCTACTTAACACATCTTGTTTTCTAGTGAACGCAACTCAATTTTTACTCGGTGCATCTCCTTTGTGTGCGGTTTAACTTGCTCTCCTGTTCAACACAACTGCTCCTTTTTTGCTCCACGCAACTTTTTTCCAAAACTCTAAATATTTTTCATCAGATATTTAACTTCCATGGAAATATTCACCAATAACTCCATCAACTCACCTCATAATATATTCATCGGTACATTTTCATGACAATCATAAAACAAATATGCTAGGACTCTCTCAACTTGCAACCATCCTCTCCTTAACTGAGATCCTTCCAATAGAACATATATTCTCTCTTTACCTTTTCAGCACTGAACATATCCTCATTTCTGAACAAATGCACCTTAACTAGTGAACTTCCACTACTACAATTATACAGTGATAATTCGATCTCGATTGTTGTTAACAAATCTAACTCCAATAGTGAGTGGGGTCCAACAAAACAAGAATGTTACCAATGGTAGGTGCTTCAATTTAGCTCAATATCTTCATCTTCCTCCTCTTCTTCAATTCTTCACTATCTGATGTAGTAGTCCATTCTTCTTGATTCTCGCTCAAATTTACCCAAGAGAAGAAGGTAGAACGGTCCTTGTAGTTTAGCTTGGGTTATCGAATCCTCAGAGACCTAAGAAGTAACCTAAAGACACGTACATTCTATAGATTGTTTTTGGCTATGAAGTGGCCAACTTGGGTTGATTTAAGATGGTTTTAAAGGATATCTAACAGATTTAAGTGAATTCAATTTAAAAGAATGAGTTGATCCTAGGTTATCACTTGGGCTGGATTGGATGAATTCCTTTTTTAATGATTTCAATTTCTTATAATTGAGATGGGTTCATTTAAGAAGATCAAACATAATAATCACTTACTGGTTTAATGCCTACACACCCTAATATTAATCCTCCATACACTTGAAGGATCAAAGCATTGAGCACTCCAAGGTAAAGGTTCGTATTAGCACTTGAGATGTGTGACCTTAAATTCAATAAGGATGAAGATGTTTTAAAATCATCAAATAAAAATCTCATTTAAAAGAAGTGATTAGCCATTAATGGAGTGAGAAATAACATCCAATTCAGCCCCTTGCTACTCCCTTGGATCAACCCATAAAAGAGTTAGCCCTCCATTGATGACATGTCTTCAACGAAAGCGAGAAGTAGACTTACGAGGGTGGAATTGAAGAAGTAAAAAAAACAACAAAAATCGATCACTCCACCGTTGTGTGATAAATATCACAAAGTATGGTGTGAATAAATTCACACCTTGAACCAACAGTATCAACGTGATATGTAGAACAACAGAATAAGAGTAGAAGAAGAACTTTTATTAAAAAACTAGGATGAATTTAAACAGCTTACATGTGAAGGAAGAACGTTACAAAGAGAAATTGGCAGCATAACATTAAGATGAAAACAAAGCTCAAAGATGAAAAACTCATTCACCACCACTGTCTTAAATAGGCATTTTGGGAGCCTTGGGTCGAGCCTCCAACAGTACAAAAGACCCCACTTGAGTATGGTAGGCCTAGGGTGGTGGAAAGTAAGGGAGAGGAGACTTTTCCACCCTTGACCCGAGGTGGCAGCCAGCTTGCTTCCACCGAACAGACGCGCTTGTAAGTCCTTCTAGATGACCGAATCAGAGTGGGTCATAGAAGAATAAAATGGAGCCCCGGATGTCTCCTACCCGCCTGTAAAATTTGGGCCCATTTGGAGTTGTGGATTTGGAGATATGATTAGATTAGTAGACTGTTTTTC
Source organism: Viscum album (assembly GCA_963277665.1). Taxonomy (NCBI): domain Eukaryota; kingdom Viridiplantae; phylum Streptophyta; class Magnoliopsida; order Santalales; family Viscaceae; genus Viscum; species Viscum album. Next base: position 1,898,281,064 of record OY728135.1, on the reverse strand, counting down.
TGGGCCGCAGAATCTGGCCCAGAATTTTATCTCTAACTTGGGCCGCCTAAATGGACACCATAGAGGCCGAATTAGCATTGGATCCTGAAGAGTGATTTGTTCCTATACACGTCTTCTAGCATTCCACGAAATTTGGGATTAATTGGGCCTGTATGTTGGGCCCCACAGTCTCATCAGTGGGCTGATGTCCAATCTGACTTCTCCAGAATTGTTTCCTTTCATCACAAAATATCCCCATCTTCTTCCTTGAATTCTCCATTGATCCCTGAATCAAACATGTTCATATTTAAGTGTAGATAAATTTCCCAAAATATCAAATTAAAATATGTATAATTAGATTCCTTAAAATCAGATGAATCATTGGGTACTTTAAATGATGTTAAAAAATGTACCACATAATAGTGCATTTTAAGAAGGTATTACAATCATAATGTGAAATGATGTTCAAAGTGTAAAATGCACTAAAATGGTGTTTATGAATAATAAAGCACATGAATATTATATATATTAACAATGAATATTAGCCTCATTTAGTGGCTAATCACTTCTCCTTTCAATTCGATTTTTTTTTTAATCTAGAAAAATCATTGGACACGAATTTTGAAACACTGAGTTCTTCCCAAATATTAAACTGCAGCAACATCCATTCAACTATCTAGCTCAAAAAAAAAAACATACTAGATTCAACATCATTTTTGAACAAGATTAGAGGCATCGGTCCAAGCCGCCCACTCCCTTCAACAGCCATCGCCGGTCACCAAGCCAGAATGGCCGAGCCGATATTTCCAAGACAAATCTCTAACATCGAGGTCAGGCTGAAGTCGGATAAGGTCTTTAATGGATCTTGGTTTAGTGAGTTGATGAGCATTTAGACATTAAGAATTAGAGAAAGGAGAATGGAGGAGGAGGCTGGCGGCTCCCCTGCATGGGTATCGTGCGTCGGCTCCATTCTTCTCAATCATACTTCCAACAATCGGATCTTCAATGCATGTTAATCACACTCATCTCAAACTTCCTCCTATTCTTCTACTATAGTGAAGAAGACATCCATCAATGTTAGGTCGGGGCAGTTGGCTGGGTTGGTGAGTTGTTGAATTGGGGTAATAGCTTATGGGGGGGGACTACGATATTTTCTAGTGTAACAGCTTGGTAACTGGTCGAGATCAGACCTTGGGAGGCTCGATTTGGCTCTTCTCTGAAGTGGTCTTTCCAGGAGAGTTCTTCCTATTTTCATCTTCTTCTTCTTCTATTGCTATAACGCTTGGTAGGTTTCGTGGTTATGTTTTTCCAAATTACAGTAATACAATTGTTTTCTACCTCTTAATCTATTTGCCGCACCACGCACACGTAACTATCAGTTTCAACAAACATATCATTAATACATGCATATCAACTCTCTCTCTCTCTCTCTGTGAAAATTGAATTAGTCTCACAACGCTCTTAATTTCTCCACTTCAATAATTAGTGCATCTTTCCTTTATACTTGATAGAGAATGAATCATTAATCTTTATTATCAATGTGCAATGATCTGGCACTCTTGTACTCATGTGGTATCTTCAACTACCATTACACGTTACAACATCTGGTGATATTATTTATCTTCTTCCTCAAATCAATGTTCCACAATCGGCATTTTCTCGATTTTCAATATTTTTTGTTGTATCATCACCACACTGGGTTGTGATTCTTATAATTTTCCTATTGATGGTACGATACTTGATTGTTGCTAAGAGTGACAGAACGCAATTCTCATCCATTCAATGCGTCGTTTTGGCGATAAAATTTTTGGTGTACTGTTGTGGTGGACTTTCTCCAATCATGTGTGAACATGGGTCCCACTCACGACAACATGATGTCGTTCTGATGATAACTTCCATGTCATTCTAATGACACATTGAATTACTCATGACAAATCACTCTATCATCTGATTGACACAAGGGTCATTACTAGCGACGCCTCCTCTGACATTGAAACATTACTTGAAATCCCATGGCCAATAAAGTGTCTAAATCCTATTGTATTGAAGCTACAATGCCTTGTTGTTATATTCCATGTCATTTGGACACCACATCATTTCCCTCAAATCTTCAATGCTTTTCTCATGTTGTTCTGATGATGCATGGGATGTTGCCCATATGAAATGCTCCCTATCTTTCCGGCGAAAACCTATTTCCTCTAGCTTTTCAAATATTGTCACTTGCAACTTTGCCCCTAGCGACATGATGTGTCACTTACGACATAATCTATATATTTCTTATGATACACAAATGCATCAACTCACTCCAAATATCAATGGACCTTTGTAGAATGATAAGAGCGGTGAACCCAATACCCAAGATAGCTCTCTAAGGGAGACCTTAGGGTTATTTTATTGTAGAATGGGAAACCGCCTTACCTCAAGGTGAGGCGAAGACCTTCTTTATAGATTGAGAAAGAGGAATACATACAGGAGTATTCCGATGTGAGACTCGGAAATACCCAAAATAATAAAAGAGGGTTTAACACTCCCCCCAAGCTGGATATGCCCGGCTTGGACCGCGAGTCTCACAAAAAGAAAGATGACACCAGACAAGGCCAGACACACTCCCCCTCAAGCTGGGTCGCAAATATTGTGGATGCCCAGCTTGGAACTGAGCGATGCCAGACGAGCCCCTGGGAGACCTTTGGTGAATATGTCAGCAAGCTGGTCCGCCGTCGGGATGTGGCTAAAGCTGACATGATTGTGCTTCATGTGGTGTCGAAGAAAGTGGCAGTCCACCTCAATATACTTCGTGAGTTCATGGAAGACGGGATTCGAAGCAATCTTGGTGGCTGCCTCATTGTCACACCAGATTGCTTCAAGATTAGAGAACACTGATCTCACTGCTTCGTTGGATCTCGCTAAAGGATGATCTAGCCAGAACTAGAGCTATGGTGTTCAGATTCGAGGACCGTGCCTCTTCATTGTAGAAGGATTCCAACGAATTCCACCAAGAACCGCACTTCCTCTATGCACAAAAAGGTCGGAAGGGCACTAGAATCGGACCTCTATTGAGGATGAAAGCACCAAAAACTGAGAAGATATTGGCATAGGAAGATGAATCTCAACCATGGAGAGTGTGAGGAATCCTTTCTAAATCTGTTTTTCTTTCAAATAAACTCCTTACAGTGATTAAGAGCGGACACACGATTTTCAGATCTATTCCTCTTTTCTGCTTTGAAGGATCCAGTAATAGAAATGAGGAAAACCCTATGCCACTCCCGAACCGCATAACCACACTTCTGCGGAGAGGCCTCCATGAGGTCACCATCCAAACAACCTTGGACAAATGTCCGGGCATCCAGATGTGAGCAGATGTATGTTGAGGAAAGCCAAGCTCTTGGAGGAGTTGTCGAAGCCAAATGATCTCCGTAGTGACGGTGGCCATGACACGTTACTCAGACTCTGCATTGGATCGGGAGACGACAGTCTGTTCCTTGCTGCGCCAAGAGATGGGGTTGCCTGCTAAGAACACGACAAACCCAGAAGTAGATTTCCGGGTAGCAAGCTAACCGGCATAGTCAGCATCACAGAAGACCTCAATATTCTGATGAGTGTGGTGAGAGTAGCGAAGATCATAGGCAGAGTGTCGCTTGATGTATTTGGCGATGCGGAGTACAACATCTCACTGAGAGGTGGTCGGATGCTCCATGAATTGGCTCACTTTGCCAACAACGTAGGCAATGTCGAGACGAGTCATGGTGAGATAGTTGAGTTTGCCCACCAGTCGACGATACCGCTCTGGGTGTGAATACGGTTCTGAGGAGTCATAGAGAGACCGTTCTCTAGGCTCAAGAGGAGTGTCAACGGCGGTGACCTGTGTCATCCCAACATTTTGTAAAATATCCAAAGTATATTTTCGTTGGTAAAGGAAGATTGTGTCTGGAGAACGGGAGAGCTCGATGCCAAGGAAGTATGGATGCAAGACTCACATCTTCCAACACTCCCCCTCAAGCTAGGTGTACCTAGCTTGGATACACAAGAAAACAAATCAAAGAAAACAAATCAAAGAAAACAAATCAAAGAAAACAATTCAAACAAAAATAATCATCCATGTCACTCCCCCTCAAGCTAGACAAGCCTAGCTTGAAATCTAAATCTAAATAACAAACAAATAACAAAAAAAAAACATCAAAGAAGCTCGACGGTGATCCGAGCGGTGATGAGGAAGCCCGACGGTGATCTGGGTAGCCCGACGGTAATTCGGGCAGTGATGAAGAAGTCCGACGGAGATCCATACAACTCGACGGTGATCTGAGCGTTGATGAAGAAGCCCGAGGCAGAGGCAACACCCAGATGTACCGACCCTCTGTTTTTTTTGTTTCCTTTTTTTTTTGTGTTTTGTTGTTGTTGTTTTTTTCAGGTTGCACATACCTGCGCCAACCGTCCCTTGCGGGCTGCACTGCCTGCGCGACCTACACGGTGCTGCTGAAGTTGAAGGGCCCACCAGCTTCGGAGGCATCCTGTTTTCCGAGCTCGGCTCGTTGATCCCTGATAGATCTGGTCATGGCGGTGGATGTCGGCAAGGAAGAGATGAATCTGTGAGGCCCCTAACGACGATGAGTTGGAACGGTCGACGATGAGATTCCTGGTGAAGCGGTCTCACAGAAACGGGGCAAGCGCTGGATTTGACGTGGTCGCACTGGAGGAGCATCATCGCACAGAGAGTCGGCGCGCACAGGGACGCGATGCGTAGGGGGGGTGGGGAAGGCCGTCACAGTGTGGGTTTCTTCCCGCAGGGAGGGCCGCACGCGAAGAGGAGGCGGGCCATACGACATCGGGTGACGACGACAGGGGCGTGAGCGGGGGCGGCTCGGTCGATTCTGTTGGATTGGTGTTGCCCGATCCGGTTGGGCCGAAAATCCTCTGTAATTTGTTGCTCCAAATTAGTGAAATTCTGCCTCTCCCGTGGACGTAGGGATTATTCCCGAACCACGTAAATCGTCGTGTCCTGTGCTTTCTTTCTTTCTCGTTTTTTTCCTCGTTTCTGTCGTTGTTTCTCCCGGCGATTCCGCAACAGATTCGTGGACGGCGACGAGAGTCTCGGCGGGCGGCACGGTGGGCTGTGGGCAAGGGGGTAGTCGGGAAAGGAGGGGCGGGACTGTGCAGTAGCTTGTCGGAGGGGGCGACCGACTTAAAAAAAAAAATCCAGCTGGGAAGCGCCCCCCCCCCTCTACAGGGGGGAAATTCTTGACAAAAAACTGAGGCCGGGAGAGAAGGGAGGGCTAGGTTAGATAACCTCCTCTGATACCATGTTGAATGATAAGAGTGATGAACCCAATACCCAAGATACCTCTCTAAGGGAGGCCTTAGGGTTATTTTATAATGAATAGTAAAGATGACATGACACGTAAACATCGATGTGAGACTCACATCTTCTAACAACCTTCATATGTTGATGCAACTCATTTTCCGCAATAGAAGAACCCAACTTTCTTTGGTTCAGGTTATACTCTTTTTAGTAGACAACATGTCTTCTCTTGTAAGTTAATGGCAAGTAAACATGCATCTTGATGTAATTATGATAACCACAGCGATTATTCACTCATCTTCAATGCTAACTTCCTTAGACTGTTTTGGCTTCAACATCAGCTTCCTTTAATGATTTCAACTTCACCATCAAGTCTCTTTGATGATTCCAACATAAGATATTTCACCAGTCTCAACATATGATTCCAACATAGAACCTCCTTAGATGCGCAACTAATCCCAGAACACTTGCCCACACAATAACCACCGAAATATGGCTAAAATATGTTTTACTAATTAACACAACTTAGGCCTCACAACTTCTGGTTTAGTCCTTGTTTAACACACTCCACCTATAATAAGCGTGCTAACAAGGACAACCCAAAACAACAGTGGAATATTATCCCCACCAATGTGAGCTCAGCACCTATAAGTGAGACAGTTCCAGCATTGGTTTTTCCGTTTCCATTGATTTTATAATCGATGAATTTGTCCTTTATTGGCTATTGTTTTCCACTGTCAAATCAATTAACTTTGATGATGTAGAATATAGAGCATTTAAACATCACAATACTCAATCCCAACTCCACGTGAAACTCCCAAAACTCCTGCTGCAAATGTAAAACAAGCCACCATTGCATCAAACACAAGGGGCTACACTATTATGTCATGTTTTACCCAAAAAGAAACTTCCATTGGATCAAATGCAGTGGTTTCTCCTATCATGTTAAGTTTCTACTCAAAGTCAGTTTACTACGATGGACCCGTACCTAAGCTTGTTTGTTGTTTTTGTTCATAAGGTTTTCTTATAATTTCTAATTTTAATGTGTCGATGTATGCAGTAGAAAGTGAAGCCAGATAGAGTTGTGTTCAATGCTCTTATAACAGCATGTGGCAAAGTTGGTGCTGTTGACCGCGCATTTGATGTGTTGGCAGAGATGAGGGCTGAAAATCTGCAAATAGATCCTGATCATGTTACTATTGGCGCTTTGATGAGGGCGTGCACAAATGCTGGTCAGGTGAGGCATGTATGATTTTGAAAGTGGCTTATGATTTGGTTTAACTTCTACAGAATGGAAACTTGCTAGCAGATCGATCGCGCACAAGAAGTATACAAGATGATTCATAAATATAACATCAAGGGCACCCCGGAAGTCTACACGATTGCTCTCAACAGCTGCAGCCAGTGCGGTGATTGGGAATTTGCTTGCTCTATATATAATGATATGACAAGCAAAGGAGTGGTTCCTGATGAGGTGCATTCAATATTGACGTGACTTGTGAAATGACCATTTTATGCTTGACAGGATGCCATTAAACGTTTTTAATACTTATTTTGATCTTATATATTATTTTCTTTCTGTAATTGTTTGTTATAAAAATTAGGATGATTTAAATAATCAAAATTTGTTGCAGAGATTGAAGAATATAGTTTACTTTATTCCACCATCAATGATTTAATAATGGCAGACATACACCTCCTGTCTAAAGTTACTATATTATCCCTTAGTAATGATATCAATATAATGGCATTTTAACAGCAGCTACATTAAAGAATGTGCATTAGTCTTATATTCTATTTTCTTATTTGTGAAATTATAAATAATTTTAGTTTAATTTATTATCCTTTTTAGCTGTAACTTCTTGTGTATGATTTTTCATTTTAACTTGGTGTCCAATTAATAGTACACAGGTCTCTGGAAATTTGTTAAACTTAAAATAGTTTGCACTTTATTGTGAAATTATATTTTCTCACAAATTACTCTTTTTCCTAGCTTTTTATTACTCATTTTGTGTCTACTCCATTGAAAATGAGATTGATTATTATTTTTCTTTTAATATAATTCTTGCAGATATTTCTTAGTGCATTAATAGATGTTGCAGGGCATGCCGGGATGGTTGATGCTGCCTTTAGTGTCCTTGATGAAGCTAAGATGAATGGACTACATGTTGGTGGTGTGTCGTATAGCTCATTGATGGGTGCTTGTTGCAATGTATGTGCCAATCTTGAAAGCTATCTTTATGATTAAATTTCTGCTCATACATTTTAATATATTCCTGTCTGCAATAAGACAATGGCACAACCTTCCTTCAAAAGGCTTTTTTTGGCTTAATTTAACATTTTTCTACACCTTTTAATTATTTTTTTTTGTGAATATCTGGTGATTTCTTTTAGTGAATGAAATAGTGCTTTCATTTCTTCAATTTTTTTAGGGTTTGTTTTGGATTATGAAATTTTCTCAATTGCTAATATCTTTTTCATTTTAAAAAAGGAAGAAAAAAAATGCTTATTTGTTTATATCTGTAATATCCATTTTTCAATGATTTGGCTCCCTCTTTCTTGCACAGCACTCTGCTGTCTTTGTCCAGAAGATCTGATTTTCTTCCTTGTTTCTGTCTCAGGTTTAGTTTTCTTTATATTTTAGAATGATGATATTGAGATTGAATACGTACATTTTGTGAAGCTTTTTTGGTGGTTTGCTTGCCTTATTTTGTCCACATTCACAGTACACTGCGATAGGACCAGTCACACAATTGACACTAGTTGGAAATTTTATGATCGACCTGATCATCCACCGACTTGGGGCTGATCTTGTCCTCTTCAGGCCATTGTTGCTGATTTTTGCAGCCCTAACTTTTGATATTCGCGATACGTTGGAGTTTTCTAATGAGGAGTATCGTCATATGCTGTTTTGTTGAGTCGGGCTTGCGGTTAATATTGACATTCATGCTGCTTGGTTATCTCAACGTCTTGCCACCTGGTTGCTTGATTCGGGTGCTTCTAATCACATTACCGGTATCACTGACCGATATTCTTTGTTCTTACCGCCCAATCTCAAATGGCATTTCCATTATTGTGACCCACAACTCCTCCATCCCACTTATGGGCTTTGTTACTTGTTCTGTCGATCCAATATTACACTTTCTTCCGTGGCATATGTTTCGCAGAGCCCATTTAGTTTACTGTCCATTAGTTTGTTTACTTGTGATTTCTAGTGCTCTGCTATTGATAGAGATGGCCAACCAATATTGGAATGTATTTAGGGAATCTGTACCAGAATTACGGTGAAAGTTTGGGAAAGCAAAGAAAAAGAGGCAGAGAACAGACCCTCGAGAGCACCCATTGTGGTCCCCCACCCGAAAACTAGCTGTTCTACTTCTCTAAACAGAAAGATACCTTGACCCACCATCCACACGC